>OX377621.1:109009135-110452366 GCA_947397865.1 Polietes domitor | reverse complement strand
GGGTTGCAACAAATTTGGGAGTTTTTGCCGCTGATAATACGCTGTGTGCCTAATTATTTGGGCTGTAATAAGTTTCATGCTGAAGGTGTTGGTCACTTTCTCATGAGCCCTCGTTTGGAAATCTGACGGTAGTGCCTTTCTTCACTGCAGTATATAGAACCATATACATATGTACGAGTATGTATCTATCTATCTATGTATGAATATGTATCTATGTTTTTTATGGCATTGCAAACAAACAGCATCAGCCATGTTTTGTCTGGTGGCTTAAACCAAACAAAAAATAAACAAATAAACAAGAATTTATACTAGTTGTATTATTTTTATTCGCACGACCGGCAGACAGACCGATATACATACATACATACATATTTGATTGTTTTAAATCTCAGACACACACACTTGCACACACATACGAGTGCTATATCCATGTGGCGAGTCATAAAAATCCTTTCGCTTTCAAGCATTAAAACATCATGTTATGTTGTAAAAAAAACCCGGCTTTTTATGGCTCTAACAAGCAGACATCCCCGGCAAATCGAGTTTGAAAAAAGACCAGACCAGACCCGACCGAAAGAGCAGCAAAAAAAGCACGACTGCAAAACAGTTTTGAATGGCGCGAAATTCGTGTTGCGTGTAACTATTTATGTGCAGAAATGTGAAATGTTGTGTACATACGAGTGGCTGCATATGCAACCATATGATGATGGTGATGCACCAATGTGCAACATGCCAACAGAGTTTTTTGCTTGCCTCACACATACACACATATGTATCTGCATTTAAAAATACATGCCGAAAACTGCCACATCAAACGAAACAAAGCTACGAATATTTCAATACTCGTCCTCGTAAGTGGGGTAAATGCAAATGCCGATGCCATTGCTGAACTTGTACTGCTCCCCATTATTATTATTCTATTACTACGATTGTGTGGCACAAACAAAAAAATCGAGTGTGGCATAAACTACATACATATTTGAGTAATCCCCGAATCGGAATACGAGTGACAGTAATAATTTTTATTGAATGATAGTTTTTGTGGTGATGATGATGATGATGCTGATAACCACAACGATGGTGATGATGATGTCGGGTCCTGGGAGGTCCTTGTGAGCATAATTTTATTGCGGCAAACGAAAGTAAAAGTATTTTTACTACCCCTCGTCCAACAAAGCTTGCAACAAACAATGCCACAACAGATGTTTGCATATGTCGGCTATTTCATTGAAAATAAACACATACTCGTTGTCGTAGTCGTACTATGGCTCAGCAGTTTACTGCACATATAAATGTATATAAATATGTATGCATTCATCTAAAAAAAATTGAAGTTCAACTACCTATACATGTCGGAATATACATGAATGTATATAAAATGCAATAAAAACATATTTCCTGGCATCAGCTGATGCAGATGATGTTGTTGAAAAGTGAAATTTCCATAGGTGTTTATGTGCATGTGAGTGTATTTGTGTGTGTGTGTGAGTATTGTATTTGTCGAGTTTTTCTTGTTTTTTTTGGTTGTGTTGCTCTCTCTCACAATATTTCGAAATAGTTTGTGAAAACCCTGAAAGTATGCAACACAATTCGTGTTAAGCCATTCTCAAAAGTATGCAAAACATTGACTGGCAGCATAACAGCAACAACAATAGAACACTTGAAAGTTGTTCGGTACCATCAGAGCACACACAACAACACACAACATAACATTTGAAGTTGTTTTGTTGTAAAACTAATTGTTAATTAACAGCAAATAATGCTGATTATGGTGCAGCAAAAAAAAAAGGTAAAACATTTCAAGCGCCAGAGAAATTTAAGTGGAAATTTATTTACAATTAAAGACTTTGCAAAACAACTCTACAAAGTTTAATAGAGTGTGTCTAAGGTTTATATTTTAAGGGAAATATTTTACCAGGCAAAATAGCAATCATTTAAATTAGACTTACATAAATATGAAATGAGTTGGATGGATTTTTATAGAGCACAAATGTCCTTTTAATGAATAATAATTACAATTTAAGGACTTCCCAGAGGAGAATAATATGACCTACTTTCTTATCCTGGAGTTGAGAACAAAAATCCCCAGTTTTTTTGTGGAAGACTGCAAAGGTAGTCATTCATAATCTTAGCTTTTCCCTTATTTTTAACCAAAATCCAAAGTGTATTGCCTTCCTTCCTCCAAATGTTGAACTCGGTAGGCTAACTTATTAGGGTCCAGCGTCGAGTTGCGAAGTTTTTATTTTTGTGTATTTTTTTCTTATGCCTAGGTCTTTGGTGGTCTTTGATGTAGTTTTTCCATTGGCACTATAAATGGTAAATACATCTTTAACAACACAAATGTACATGTGGCGATTTATTGCAACGGAAAATGGAGGCCATTGCAAGCAATTCTCTATTTTATCGGTGTAAGAATCTATTCTGTAGTAAAAATTGGATAGAAGACAATAATTTATTTCTATTTTATTTATTCAAACTTTATATTTATTTTTAAAACTGGGCGTTTGGATTGCAGCAGTTGCAGCGACTTGGTTTTTCATAAATTCAGCATACTTTTAAGAGCAAAGAGAAAATAATTGTATTGAGACTCTTGTTTTCATATCCTGTTGCAAGAGTAAATAAAAAACAAGCTTATACGATTATAACTCTCTCTCTCTTATACTCTGCTTCCAACAGAGATTATGATTTTAATTAGGAAACGAATCCTCATTTCGTTCTTTTTGTGCAATATTAGTCCTGTTTGTCAGCTTAGAATAGATTGAAAGTGAAATTTACTCGCTATGTCAAGAGTATTTATCCAATTGATATTCGTTTAAAGAATTTCGTGGTCCTGTAACCATTTTAAAGTGATCAATGTTCCCGAAACTGCATAAAATCTCAAGCATAAAGAACATCTAATAATAAAAATGATGTCGCCATTGCAGCTCTACGCGGCTGAGATTCCGTCACTTTTATCTCTTCCACGCCAAGTGATGTGATGCCTATCAATAATGCGGCTTTAATGTCATCGTAAAATCAAAATTGTCTCGGCTTCTCTCAACTTGGTGAACTTTTTCAATAATGCGACAGGCTACAATGTCCTTGTACTTGTGGGAGAGGCGGTACACGCTCCGATCCTATATTACAATGACGGCGGAGCATTGATTTTTACATAAATTTTAATGCACCATTAAACGTAAGCAAAACTTATTTACAACAACATCAGCAGCAACGGCAGCAGCATCAACATCATCAGCAACATTGCCAACACAACGGTAGCAATAATAATAATAACCATGATGACGTGGACGTGGATGAGGATGAGGAAGAGGATTGGGCGAGGGAGGTGCGGAGAATATCACATAAAACCTTCATAACATAAGCGCTTATATAAGTTTTGTAATAATTTTTACGAAATAAAGCCTAAAAGTATACAACGAAAAAAAAGAAATGAACTCACACACACACACGCTTTATGTGGGAATGTGTGTGGTACACGTGTATAGATGTGTGTGTGTGTGTGTGTGTGAATACTACATTTTTAAAGCTATAAAAATAAGAAATACCGAAAAAACAACAACATCGTGCTTACGAAAAAATTGTATATAAATAACGAATTTTCGTCGAGGGTAAATTTTATGTAGCGTAAGTATTTTATGGCTTGTAAAGAGTGTAAGTGGCACAGTGGCGGTCGTGTGTATAGAATCACTGCATGCAACGGGTACTTTATACTTTCTAGACAAATATTTAGTTGTAGTCTGGTAACCCTTTAGTAGCAACCCCATGCCATAGTATTAAGACAAACATTGTTTTCCCACATCTCCAGTCAAGTGCTGTGATTCTTCCGTCCTCAAGCTGTTCATCCATTTTACCTGTTCCAGAGAAATTTCCAAATTTTACAGCAGCTCTAACTAATACAAAAATCTTGCTCTAAATCTTGTAAATGGAGCAGTTAATTCTTGATTTCTTAATTAAGAGCAAAATCCTTTCCCAAGCTGCTCATAAAATTGTAGTTTTACACAAAAAACTCGATTTTAACATTTTATAACAGTGCGAGAGAGAAGCTCCCTCGATGTTCCATGTTCGCAGCGGCTTCAAATGTTAAACTGCTATTAACATTTTATAACCGTTTGTGAGAGCAGTATCATGTTCTACGGTGTGAGGTTAAGTAACTAAACTGTTATTAACATTTTAATTAACAGTGCGTGAGAGAAGTTCTCACAATCCTGCCCATAATGAATATATTTTCACAATATATGTTAGGTTCAAATTTCAAATTAAATAGACGTAAATTGCCTTAGTGATTTTATTTTTTGTCTCTGGACTGTATATGCGAGCGAGAGTGTGTGTGTTGAGTACTGATGTATGCTGGCATGAATAAAATAGTCGCTTGTTTATCATAATTATAAAATATAGTATACTTTTAGGGGTACTAAAGCTTGTTTTTCTCTTCGACTGCTTTTCGCAGCACATTTGATGGCGCGAATTTCTCTTTCTTTCCCCCGTTTCTGGTTGTTGTAAACAAATTACAACATTAATTTTCATTTTACGAGGAAGGAAAACGGTAATATTTTAAAACAATACAAATCACCACGTGCAGCCAGCCAAGCAACCCGGCAGCCAGCCAGCCAGCCAACGTGCCAAAGGAGAAAACACGCAGAAATACAAACGAATCATCGTCATTATGAAACGTATACGAGTACGAACAGACAGACAAACAGATTTGTGTGAATCGGAAGAAATTCTCACAAAACAACGCAAATAATAACAACATCCCGAGCAAGAAGAAGCAGCAGCAAAAAAATGAATTGAATGTAGAAATATTTTTGTCTGACATTGAAAAATGGCCGGTCACGTTTTATGGCTTTTTTGAGTTAAAGTTTCATTTCTGTTTTTATTGCTCGCTTTTTTCCGATGCTGCTGCTGTTGTTGTTGACTTGCTGTGTGCAACATGGACCTTTTTAACGAACAACAACAGCAGCATCAACTTTAAGTATTCATTTTGAATGCTGTTGTTGTTGTCGTTGTTGGGCGAAAAAACACAGCGAGACCAGCGAAAATATTGCAATTCACATTAAATGTGAACATTCAGCACACTCGCCAACCATGGCCCCGGCGACCTGGCCAGAGAGCGGCCTGGCCATAGTGTTCCGCCTAACCAGGTCCCCCGTACCAACGAATGTTGGCTGTGCTTTGCTCGACAACAGAGCGCAGAGCGACGCTACCAAGGCGATAGTATGATGGGATGCCGCTGCAACATCGCTGTGTTTTTTTTTGTAGGGGTTTGAAACCTGTGTAGATGTTATTTTTTATTTTTTCACTTTTTCAGTTTGTGTTGTCTCGTGTTGTGTGTTGTTGTTGTATGCTGCAATGTTTTTTCTCTCTTCCTCGCCACATTATTTCAATTTTGTTTTCGTTTATATCCTGTTTTTCGCGAAATTGAAAACCGAGCGAATGCTACTACACACAACCAAGTGTATTTTATTTATTTTTATGTTTTCGTTGCATAAACGTATTCCATTCCAGTTTACATTCGGTTGGCCATTATTGGCATTTTGTTGTTGCTGTTGCCGTTGCTGCTGACGTTTGTGTTTGTGCTCAATGTTGCCAACCTTAATAAATTTGTTGTATTGTGTTGTGGCATGCAAAACACACACGTACACCTGATGATGTTGTTGTTTTGCAATACAATTTTATGTTTATTTTATAACCTTTCCCCTCTTCCTTCATAAAAGTGTCCGGCTTTTGGCCATAGCTGTGGGATGTTATTGTTGTCGGCCACATAGAATAGGTTGCCATTAAAACGACAACACACCACCGCCAACGACAGCAGCAGCAGCAACGAAAATAATGCCAACTTAACAATAAAAGTGTTTAAAATGCTGAAAAACAAAATATATGCTTGGCCATATAAATTAAATATGGAAACATTACATTATCATACCTGTCCGCACCAAGCCACACACACACACACACTATACATAGCCACCCTCCAGTTCATTTAGCTTGTGTGATATCCTCCCGTACTCTTCTATTAGAGGTCATAACCCTGTCAACATAGAGCAGAGTTAATAACATTAACAGATGTTAAGTCACACTTCAAATGTTAAACTGATATTAACATTTTATAACAGTTTGTGAGATAAGTTATATGCTAAAATGTTATTAACATTTCGCAGCAATGCCTGATCTCTCGACATCTTCTCTCTTTGAGAGAAGTTGTTATATGCTCAAATGTTGTATAACTAAACTGTTATTAACATTTTGTTACAATGCCTGATCTCTCGACGTTCTAATGATCTCTTGTTCAAGTGTTATTCAGCTAAGCTTTGCCAAGTGCTGTCTCAACACTACTGTCCTGCCCTCTCGCATTAAGTCTTCGACTTTGTGTGTTAATAATGTTTTAATGCGGCAAATGTTTTGCTGGGTTATAACCACTCCGCAAATATACACACAAACAAAAGAAAATAGGAGTGGTATCCAGGCAATGCACAATATATCAACAAAGGAAGGGTTCCCTCGTTGCTGTTGTTGTTGTTGTTGCTATTGCTATTAATATTATTATTAATAATAATATGTAATAATTTATATTGATATTTTCCATAGACTGGTGACGATAGTCATACATACATACCGACCTGCTTTGCTTATGCTAAATTCCCAATATTTATATTTATTCAAAAATGGAGATTACAATCTAATTTATTATACACAAAACGCCATTATTTGCATTCCCGACATACGCAGACTACTTGTATATTTATTAAATAATCGAAATATATTTAGGAAATAAATATTTATATGTACAGCAGGGTTGCCACTTAGTGTGTATTCCAAAAATGTAAATCTTTTTTTTTAATTTTATATATTAAGAAGACTTGGTCGCTAAGCCACAACTCAAAATATTCAAAGACTATTTCAAATGATGTCCCTTTTCGGTTGCTAGAAAGTATTTAGTAATTTTAATAAGTTGATTTTTTTCTAACGATAGCTCTAAAATTTCTTTTAAATTTATACCATACACCAATACCTCGCTTTTAGTCGTTTCGTTTTGCGTTTTTTCGAAGTTGCGTCGCTGCTGAATTAGTACTAATTTTCACTGTGCGTCGTTAGATTTTCGAAGTTGCGTTGTTTCAGGTTCGAGTTTTTAATTTATATTTGAAATGGCACGACTTTTGTTTCTAATTGCGCCATGCCATCAAAACTCGGGGATTCCCTTTCTAACTGAAAATCAACGCAATGTGCTGTCGCTAAGAGAATTCTGCTTAAGTGATGTCCCTGTCCCAAGAATTATAAAACATTGTTGTTGCTCTGTGTGTTAAATGCTGTTATCACAACTGACACAAATTTACGGGTTATTTCTTTTTACAAAAAGATAAATATTTTTCCAATTTATTTATTGGCAGAGTTATATTAATTTATTTTAACTTTTTTAGCCAAATGTGTGGAAAGGGTAGAATTACCAAAAATAAAAAAAACTATCAGCTTGGAGACAAAATTAGGTATTCTGCAACGATTTGATAAGGTAGAGAAGGCCGTGGAGATACCATAGGCTATTGGTCTGGTTGCAACAACTCTCAGAACTATGTACATACATATGTAAATTTATAAATTACATAATTGAATTTGTTATTCTTATTGATTTTTTTGTTTCTTGTATGTATGCAATAAAATTTTATATTATTTTTGTTTTTTAAATGTTTACTTTGTTCAATTTTATCTAAAGTAGTATTTTCGTAACCCTATCTTCGATCTTTCCATGGTTTGCTATAGAAAAACATAATTCACTTTGCGTCGTGTTTTTTTTTTTTGATCGCAACCACGACGCAAAGTGAGGTATTGGTGTACTTATGGACAATTTTTTTAATGTATTTCCACTACATCTGGAGACAGAAATAACCGATCAAAATTGGCAACTATTGCTACAACCATATGGGCTGTTGTGCTGTTTCGAATTTGCTGGATGACAACCCTATGTATTTTCTTCTGTTAAATTGCAATTATACTTACATATCGTTACCAAAATTTAAAAAAGACTCAACTATCATTTTTTACAAAGGATATATAAAAAACGTTCAATCATGTCCGTGTTTATAAATTCTATATTTTTGGACGTAAATGCCTATAATTTTCTGAGATCAAGTTTCCTGAGTGTAGTCATATGCCAATATAAAAAATTTAAATATGCAATTTTAATTGTAAAGTGAAAATATTGCTTTCTAACGAAAGAAAATATTTGAAATTTGTTTTATAAAAGTTTAATTTTTAGACAAAGAAGTCTAATTTTTTCCTGACTTCGCATTTTAGTGAAATCTACAATCTCTCATTTACGATTTTTTGATGTTACGTCATTTTGCATTTCAGATGAGGATATATATACAACTATAAATACGCAATCATGTTTGTTAATCAATTTACTAATTACATTTTATGCAATTCTTTTCTTTCTAGGTAAGTTTCTTCATGTTGAAATAATAAATAAGAAAAGACAATTGTGCGTAAGCAGGTATTTATGGAAACTTGTATTGAATAAGTTTTAAAATAAATTAGAAGATTTTAAAATAGAACAGTACTGCAGGACAAAGTCTTCATCAGTTGACAATCGAGCACATAACGAAGAATTATTTACGTGACCAAAATGTGGGACAGAGGATGAAGAAAATCGTGGGCTAAATTTAAATATCCCAGACTAATGTCGCAGTTACACTCGTTAAAGGCCACACAAACCCTTAAGCCTTTTGGCTGAGATTATTTGAACAAGAACCGGTTTTAAAATATCTAGCAACCGGTTTCAGAGGAAACCACGTAAGCCATTAATGAACCACCATCACAAACATGCAACCACTGCCACAACGAATTAATTTATTTCCGGCATTTTAATGGAAAGGTGGATGTTGTGGATGGATGTATAAATTATAAAACTGTCACAAGTTACTACAAGGGACGAACCCTTGTGCTCATCTCACATCAATTGAACACCGATTTTCAATTTGAGTACGGCTCACCATTTCAAATTGATTTGCATTGTATTAACTCCTTGCAAATTTAAAATATTCTTCTGGTAACTCAGTAACCAAGCCACTGATCAACATAATAATGTTTGTGATTTCAGCCAATCCAATCAGAGAGCTTATACAGACCGAGAGTCGAAATGGCTCCTTTAGAATGTTCAGTCAGTTGGAGCAACATTAGACTGTTAACAGTTCGTTTTCATTAAAACGTGAAATTTTATTTATTTGTCAAATTTTTGAATATTATGATTTGAATGTATTAATTCAACTGTTTTTATTTGTTACAACATCCAAAAATAAGAGATTTTTATCAATTAATCACATGAAATATTTTTGTTAACATCGCTGTTATACGAATGTTGCTACACATTTAACATGCTAAGGGAGCCGTTTCCACTCTCGGTCTGTATAAGCTCTCAGATTACAATATCTATTCTCAATGATCTGAATTTTCTCTCTTCAATGAATGTTTGAATGTTTTTGCTAATAACAGCAGCTTGATATGTTCCATATGTCTGTTGATTGTCTCTTTCTGAACATCTTTTCTCTTCAATTGCTTTTATTCGAAATTGAAATGGGTTATTTTTAATAACAATTCAGATTCATTATGTGCATAAATTCAATTATCCAAAGTTTCCGAATTCGACATTTAATGCAACACACAATTAGCCAAATGAAATGCATGCCATGCAATTTGCTGCAACATCAGCAACATTTGACAAGAGTGGAAAGAAGATTCGACGATAAACGTCATTAAGGACAATAACGTCTAACGATACCCACCCCACGTTCAGGACTTACTTGGCAAGGTCCTTCGTCCCCGCCTCCTCCTCCTCCTCCTTATCCACAATTCAACAGACTCTGAGCACGAAATTGCCAGAAATGTGCAATGTGCAATCAATTGCAATGCCATCGTGCCGAGAAGTAAATGCTTAATTTTTAATTACAACACAAACAAATTAAGGACACATTCAAATGAAGATAAATCGCACCGAAAAGGTCACATTAACTTTAATGAAATCGAAAAGCAAAGCGAACGAACGACCAGGCAAAGGGAAAAATTTTAATTTAAATTTATGAAATATAAATAGGTACAATGTACAGCGAAGAAAGGTAAAAAAACAACAACAGCAACAACAAAACAATACGGATATAATGAGAAAAGTATACTCACACGAGGAGTGGAGGCGGCAGTGGGCTATGCAGCCACAAATTTCAATTACATACAGGAAAAAGGACAAAGTGCTGAAAGAAAGAGGGAAATGGCGAGTTGGGATTGGGGCCAGGAAGGATGTGCAGGCAAAGGGAAGCATCAGCCTCACATAAAGCGACTAAAATAAATAATAATAATGGCAAAACATTCACACGAAAATAAAAGCCAAAAGAGAAGAAACGTACATAAAAACCACCACCCCAACTCACTCCACCCACCTTGTGGCCTCATTACTGAGAACAACAACAACACACAGTTAGCCGCAGCAGCAGCAGCGCAGTGGGGGTGAGGTCAGATGCTTATGCGCGCATAGTAGAAGGGCCATGGTGGAGCAGGAGGTATTTGTGTGTGTATAATCAAACCTTAAAGAGCCGGACAACAAAAGAAAAGTCGGCGCTAAATTTTCAACAAATTCAAAAATTCGAATTTCAAAAATATCTTTGAACAGAAAATGTTAAACCTGGGAGGGAGGGTGGTAACAGTTGTTGGCGGTATTTACGATTGACATGAAATCAATGATGAGCACGGAAAATTGCTAAAGGGTGCGGAAAGTACAACAAATTCCACAAGATTCAAGAGTACAACACAACGACGCGTCGGAAGGGCAGACACACTCACATCAGCCATTCATTCATCAACTTCAGGCTCATACTTGAGCCAAGCAACCCCCCACCACCCCTGTTGGTGGTTAAGGGCGATGTGTGTGTGTGTGAGTGTGAGTAAGAGGGGGAAACCACCCCCAACTTCTTCTTATAGTTCAACCCTCTGGGGCCCCGCTGCAATTAGAGCAAAATCAATAAAGACGCGCAAAAGAGAATAACGGAGAGTGTCGTGGCCGGAGCAAGAGAAAGTGCAAGACTTTCAAGAAAATTGCATCGATACAAACACACACACACAAAACAAAACAACAGCACAAAGAAGAAGATAAAGAAGATAAAGCCCATGCATGTATGTGTTGAGGCACCAACAAAAACATAAACAACGTCAGCTTGCACAGGACTTGTTCAAGTTCCAGCAGACAAAGGCAAACTGGTGAACGAGAACTTGGTACCCCCCACCGATGAGAAGACGGTGAAAAGAAAACCCCACACAAACACAGGAAAATATCGCGTAGCAGCTGCAAAAATGAAGCATACATACAGGCTGATGTATGCACACACACACACACTCGCATGAATATTGTTGTTGACAACACAGCACTCAGGCAACGAGGCATTCATTTCTGCATATGAGACGATGACGACGACGACGTCCAAGGGACCAAGCAAACTTTTCAACAACAAGACGACGACAAGGACGAGGACGAGGAAGAAAACGACTATTGAAAGTGACGGTGAGAAGGGAGACGAAGTACACGAAAAAGCAACACAAAGCAAAACAGACAAAAATAACAACAAGAAACGTAAACGAACGTAGCAAAAGTACGAACACAAAGCGGAAATGCTATTGAAAATGTATGCATATTACTCACACACACGCATACACAGCTGAAGAGACAGACTTCTCTCATGTAGTCACACACACACGCACACACCCATACTTACACACATTGGAAAACTTTAGTACTTTTACCCTTGATGCGGTTTCTGTTGTGTATGCGGAAAACACAGCCAAAGTCTCTTTGCGTGTGCATGAGTGAGTGAGTGTGTGCGTGTGTGTGTGTGTGCAGCACAACAGAGTGAGGAATTTTGTCTGAGAATTATTGATTTTTGTCAGAGCCCTGCGTGTGTGTTTGTGCCCGAGTGCGCAGTAAAGCTGCCAACCATACTCTGTTCGTTCGTTCGTTCGTCATGTCCATGTCTGTGGCTATGTGTCTGTATTTGTGTTGATGTTTCTATTCAGTTCTTTGTTTGTGTCGGTGCTCTTACTACCGCACCATTACCGCTGGCAGAGCCACTGTCGCATATTTCCACCACTGCCTTTGTCTCCGATTTTGTCCTGGCCGTTGTCGTCGTTGACGTTGACGTCGACGTGGTGTGTATACTCCTAACGCTGCTAGTTTGCTATGATTGTCTGTGTGAGTGTGTTGACTGTTTTAGAGTTTCACGTCTAAAGTTTCAGTTTTCTCGTTTGTTTTCTTTCTTCTCGCTGTGCATGTATGTCTGTATGTGTGTGTGCTTTGTTGCCAATATTGTATGCGCGCATTGAGTATTTTGACATTGTCTCTTGAAATTCTAGAGACATCTGTGCTCGAGTGTACAAGACGGGCATAGTAACCAAAAGTAAGAATTCTTTACTAGACGCCGTTGCCGTTGGTGTTGCTGCTGCTGTTTTTGTTGTCGCTCCTGCTTCGCTATTATGCTGCGTTTACCATGGCTGTGTGAGGTGCAAGGTGTGTGAGTGTGCCCGTCTGCTCGGGCCATGTTTCAGTTTCAGCCGTTTATGTTACTGACCACGAACAACCGACAGCGCAAATAAGACGGGCAGGCCATTTTCTTAGGAAATCCTTGCTGCTGTTGCCGAAGTTGGAGAAACTTGAGCGAATGAATAGTCCGAGTGTTGTTATCATGAAAAAGGCGTTGTTATTTCTCGGCAATGGCAGCAGCAGCCGCCGCAGCCACAACCACCACCAGCAAAATCGATAGAAAATTAAAGTAAAACTTATTTCTACAACTTTCGAAAGTAGGCAAAATTATATTTAATGGCAAATTAACAAAATATAACAGTCATTTGCTATGAATTGACGACATACTTAGGCTGTAATGGAAATGCAATTAAATTCAAGAGGAAATTGGCCAAAAACAGAACTAATTAGGACATTTACTTGAGCTTGTACTTACAAATATAAAAATCTATAAATTAGTATTAAATAAGGCAATCAATATCCAAAAATACATTGAAATATCATGGTGCAGGCAACCCTATCCAGAGCAGCGTTCATAATCATGCCTACTGTGAATATTGGGGAATTTATCTAAAAAATTGTTTAAAAATTGTTGAAATAAAGCGAAACAATGGAGAGAAATATATATATTTCGGGAAAAAAGTTACTTTTTAGGACTTTTTCACGGTAGTCCCCAAAAAACACACTTAATATAAAAAATGTTATAAATGTTTTTGAATATGGTGTCTCTTTTGTTACTCTTTCATAGAATTAATCTCATTCAAATTCACTTTCTGAATGAAATATCACTCACGCACAGCCTCTTTATAAAACCAAAAAGTGCTATAAATATAGCAAAAACGATTAAGACTGATCTATCTATCTGATCTTACAGCTTTTATGGCTGTTTTAAAGCATTTATAGCTTATTGGGACATTTTTTAGCCATCCGGGCGTATACGTATTAAAAATTATTATTCATAAATTGATTCATTTTTGTCCAAGTTACCACGTAATTTGATGAGAAAGGTCCTAGTTACTGATTTTACATTTGTTTACATTAAAAAAATATATATATTTCTTTCAAATATTCTAAAGATTTACTTGGACTTTCCAATTGTATAGGCCATTTGAATTCTAGTATTAGGGGTCACATAGAGTTCAACTGATTATTATTATTTTTCTTAGACAAATTTTGCCTAATTCTGAAGTCGTAGCAAATTTGTATTACAAACGCTTATCGTCCGAATACCCGTGCGTATAAGTGTTAGTAATTATTTTGGTAAAATATAAAATGATTCAATAACACAAAGCAACAACGTTTGTGGCTATTTTTAATATGGATTTTACACATATAAACACGGTAATGACATTAGAAAATTCCCCGAAAAAATATTTTGGATCTTTCAAAAGATACTTTGACCATGTGTCGAAATAATATGAATTTCGATTATTATTATTTTCATTTTTCCAAATTTTCCTATTTAAACCATATGTTGAGCTGATAGCTATACATCTCTCCAGAAGATTAGATATGGTGAAATATTCAACAAATATTGTTTTCGTTGTTGTGTAATAGATTGAATGATTCAAGTGTTCTAGGCGAAATTATATTTAAAAATTAAGTATATTTCAAAAATTCCACATTTTTGGAAGTTCAACTATTCATTTCTAATCAGATGGATAAGTACGAAGGAACGTACGTACGAATTTAAAAAAAGTTGAGGGCTAGAGTTGAACTAACGTGGGAAAAGTTTAAAATAACCCTATCATTTAAAGAAAAATATACATATATATTTGGAGGTTCAACTTTACTTATGAGAAGCAAAATAAGTACACAGACTATATGTATTCCTACGGAAATCGGATTGTGTGAATGGAGTCCTGCACAACTGCTGCCTTGGGTACATCCCAGTTTCAGACACTATTTTCCCTTAAATCAGTAAACGAACCTGAAATCTTAAACAACTGAATGCCTGAATGCCAAAAAATGGCGAAGATAATTTAGATGTGACCAAATTGAAAGGCCAGAGGCAAATTGTATAGGTATCTCACTAAAAGATAAGAATACGAGTCGGTGCAACATCAGTTCTGTCCTTGCCCGAGCCTTCAAGAATACAGACTCAAATAACATGAGAGAAGGTCATTTGAAGATATCAGATACCTAGCAGATGCATTTCGGACAACTCTGTCTAATGATTCAATAGAGACCTGCAATCTAGCACCTAACTATACAAACTGTTCACCAGGGCGTATAAGTGTTCATAATTATTTAAACAACAGCTGTTGTATCTATATACCAACCAATACATTAGCATGGGCTTATAGATCATCCTGCTGCACTATTGCATTGATAGCCCCGCCTTTGGCCTTGGCTAATATACAGTGGTTTATACACAGCATGTAATTTAGTCATTTCTTTAATTGGGAAAGTGATATTACAATTTGAAAAATATATCCCACAAAGAGACCAAACACTTAAAGCCAATTTCTGTTAAACCCAAGCATTTAACAAATCCCCTAAAATCAACACTCCCTTGTAATTTAATTAACAATATCCCTTACTGGCAAAGTCTCCTGGCCATCCTTGCGGGACCACATTTAAATTTGATAACTTTTAAATAAATGAACCCCTTTTACGAAAAGTTTACAGCATTTAAAAAACGAATCCTTAACAATCGATTAACTGATGCGAATACATTTGAATTGCTAAAGAAAATGCAATTGAAAGCACAGACCTCAAGTTGCTTGACCTCAATCTTAAGTTTTATTGGGCAAAAAAGTTAATCTGTAATCTATATTTAAACCAACAACCACAACAACAATAAAATATCTAAGGGAAACGAAACGAAAAAAGGCAAAACAAGATACCCAACAACAGCAACAACAAGGGCTCTGCAGGATAAAGAAAAATATATTTGCCTTTTTCTTGTGTTCAGGAATTGAAAAACTTTCTATTTTTATCTCATCTTTTGTGTGAGTGTGGCATGCCTTGCCATGGCATTCATTACTGACTTTTGTTGAGAAACAACTCAAACAGGTATTTAAGATTTTTGCCTTATTTTCATCGTCTTTTTGTGTGTGTGTGTGTCTGCCTGTCCTGTTGAACTTGGGAATTCCCAATGCCAGATGTTAGACGGATTCGAATATCAGAGGAGCTGGCTGGCTGGCTGCCGAAGGAGGGTGAGTCCTCTATAATATTCGTATGAATGTGTAAATGAATGTTGTTGTGCAAAAGTATCACTTCCGTTGCGGGCCAGACATTGACTTTTTTCCAGCAACCAGACGCCCACACACCCCGACCGCCGACACAACGCCTTTTTGTCAATTGTTGGTCCCAGGCTGCAACAACAACAATGTTGTTGTGAGAGGAAAAAAGGAAAAGTTGCGTAGCAATAATATGCCAAATCATAGGGAAAATATCAAACCAAACGGGCAAAAGAAAAAAAAAAACAAAAGAAAAATGGAAAAACTCGGGAAACACAGAAGGCCATCACGGGTCGGGTCATGGTTGTATGTAAGTCTGCATGTTTTCGGAGGATAAAAAGAAAATGAATACAAATATTACTTGTACTCATGCACACACACACACGCATACACTCCTACACAGCAGCAGGCAACCTCAAGCATTCATTCATTCATTCGTTCATCTGTCTGGTGCTGCTGTTATTGTAAGCAACCATGATACAGCAAATAACCTACAACATGTTGTTGTTTCTCCTGTGCAAGGGGATCCTTGTTTTTTTTTCGTTTCCTTCTTTCAGTTTCTTGCCTCCTTTTGCGTGTTTTATATATGTGTGTGTGTGTGAAGGCAAAAAACTTTTCGCTTTTTCCCCATTCAAGTTGTTTTGTCTCTGACGTTCTTTGTATGAAGTTTTTTCTTTTGCCATTTCCCAACGTTTAAGCATTCCAAATGCTCTCCAGACATGATGAAGTCTGGCAAAGAAAATAAGCTGTATGTGAATTTGTATGTGAAAGCGCTGGGGCAAAAAAAAAGGAAAACAACTCAGCTCAACGCATCGCATCGCAACCTTACAAGAGGAATGCTTAACCGGGACTGTTGACATTATGAACTTGAAAAACAAACCCATCGAGAGTACTCGTACACTGTTGCTTCTTCATGCCGTCGTCCTGGTTGGAGTGAAGCAAAAATATATTCCAAAGATATAAATAAAATACGAAAAAACGCACACACAACAATACTTAAAGTTGTTCACACAGACAGACAGCAGCAGCATCAGCATCTTACAGTTGTTATGATTTTCGGGCGGGAGGTGAGACCGGGAAACGTGCGGAAGAAATATATACTTTTTCCGTGGCATTGCCTTGGTGAACGCACAACACTTTCGTTGTTAGAAAATTCACAAAAAAAAATAAAAAGGACAGAAGCATATCCCAAAAAGTACACCAGACATTTGTAACATTGACTCGAAATGCCAACGACGTCTGTGGTGGAGCAGTATTGTCTGGAGGCAACACCGGCAACCACACATTAACACGCACAGCTATCGAGAGCTAACTAGCTCAACAATAACACTGCCACACCACAGCACAGCACAGCACATGTTAAATAGTAAATATGACAACGCATTATGTCTACCTACTGCCACACGAAGGAGCAGGAAATGGCATAAAACACGGAAAAGCGCCAACCTAAGGAAAGGAAAGCTTACCCGCAACACATGTGTATGTCTGACTTAAAGGCTTGCAGAATGCTCGACCCTCTTGCCAGGGGGCCTTATTGAATAAATTTGTACGTTTCCAAAAGATCTAATACTTCCACGGACATGCATTACCTTAGCATATAAGACATTGTTGCAGGAACTGATCCTACTTCGTGTAAGTCCTCCCTGTACCATGCTTTCCATTTGTACAAAAGCCTTTTTTGTTTTTCAGCTCAAAACTGAAATTTTCTCATTTGAATCAGCCACGGTATGTGATCATCATTTGACTTCTAACCGAATCTCCCATTTTAGCCGGCATATAATGAATTGCAAAAAGTTTTGCCTACTTCATGAAATCAATGCCTGTGTCATCCAAATTCTTTTTTCGTTTTTGCTGCTCCCATGCTCCCAGAAAAGGCCCCCGATGCCTTCTCAAAGGAAACATTTTAGCATTCATATTTGGAGCACAACTGTATCTTCCAATAGAAGAAATTTGAAGAAGTTTTTGTCTATCTTGATGTGCTTCACAAAGAAGCTATTGCTGTAGATCAATATGCAAAAAAATTTGCACTTTAAAAGAATTCAGAAAAAAATCCCAAAAGTATGCACTAAAAATTCGAATGTTATAAAGGGTGATTTTTTAGCTATTATCTTTTTGGCAACACTGGTTTAAACAGCTGACGCACGTTTCGTGTTTTGTTTCACTGTCAAACATCTTCAGTTTGGTCTATAATTAACCCATGAATCGTCTTACAAACGAACAACGCTTGCAAATTATTGAATTTTATTATCAAAATGCGTGCTCTGTTAAGAAAGTTCATCGCGCGCTTCCATTGTATGGTCAGTTTAATCGACCCACTGAAGCGGCTATTCGGGCTATTGTGACTAAATTTCGCACCAAATTTACATTGTTGGACATTAAACCACCAACACGCTTACGTAGAGTGCGAACTGAAGAAAATATCGCAGCTGTATCGGCCAGTGTTAATGATGACCATCAATTATCGATTCGTCGCCGTTCGCAACAATTGGGCCTCTGTTACTCAAAAACGTGGAAATGCCAAAATTGGACTAAGCGGATGGACCATTTGAGGCGCAGTCAAGGTCAACATTTGCATGAAATAATCTTCAAACATTAAATTATATGGACCGTACTATCGATTCAAATAAAGAGTTCATGAATTTTTCTGAATTTTATGTTTTTTTTTTTTGAAAAACTTTCCTATAGCTTTTAAAAAATCACCCTTTATATACATTTATAGGAAGATTTGACGGGATATTTGGAATGAATTATGAATTAACAAAAATTGGTAAAACATTATCCTCTGATTTTTGGCAAACATTGAGCTGATATATTAAGCCTTAGTAATTTATTAATTAATTAATATTAATCGTTTAATATCATCGTTTAAAAGATAAAAAGAGTTTTTTATGATATTTATAAATCGTAAAGAATTAAAAATTGGCATATGGTTGTTTGGCACGATACTGTCAATTTGCATTTAATGGTGGACTAAAATGGAATCACTGGTAGTTATTTGTATTAACGTATGTATTGAAATAAGAAATATACGACGATTTTTCATTTTATGTTAAATGAGAGAAAGGCTTGCGGATTTAAACAAAACCTTAATATTAATCTAATTTGACAATACCCCAGAGATGTATACGAATTTTCAAGGATCTATCTTGATTCCTTCGAATTTTTGGCGTAGCTTTTATGAAAATATTCCTCAAATATTGTAGTCATCCCTAGACAAATTATTTGGAAATATCCAATACTTTTTCTGGACTTGCAGGATTCCCTGCTTACCTTCTCGAAACTTACAAGTGAGGCAGTTATATCCCTTTTCCATTCTTCCTTAACTGAGAAATATATCCGTAAGAAAGGTCTTTTTCCAATCTAGTTCATTGCATTCTCTAAAAAATATTTTGCGTTCTACGGATGGTAATCTGTAACTACATTCAAATGATTTTCTCTTTCTTTCACTACTTCCAAAAGAGTAAAAGTAAAAAAGTCCTACATTTGCAATGATTGGAAACAATGATGGCGTAGTTGAAGGCCACCCGAACGCCTTATCCGCCTGTGAGCACAAATAAACACCGACCTTCTCCTGCAATTCCATACAAACGTACTCGCGGGACACTTGTTATGGTTTGTTCTTTTTTTTTTGCTATAAAGGAAGCCAGCCAGCCAGCACAGAAGATGTGAGTACACACACACACACACAGAGCCAGACACACATGGCGTACATTCATCTGTAAGTTTACTACATGTCTGCATTACTTTGCTATTTTCAAAAGTATTTAGCACTAATGTGTTGCTTTTCCCCCAATTTCCATGTTTTTTTACCAAGCCAACCTCAAAGCAGGAGTGAGTGGATGGGAAGGGAAGGAAATGTGCGTGTGTGGATGTGTGTGAAACCGTTCCATGTTGTTGAGTGTGGAATGTTGTTTGCATTCATGCGGCACGTATTCAAAACTCGCGTAGTTTTCCCTGAATTCCGGGATCGGTCTGACACATGCACAGCAGCAACCCGTACAATACCCTTCAAATGCTCCACAAAAGACTGAGTGAATGAGAGTGAGTGTGTGTGTGTGTGTGAACGCAGCAGAAGAACTGCTGCAAAATCAAGGTCAACATTTTGAAGAACTTTCTTCTGTTGTGCTGAACAGCAACAACAACAAACAACATTGAAATGTGAAACATAATTCATGAGTGGAATCGGAATCATAAAAACTCACTTTTCCCTTGATGTCGGGAGAGATGTTGTGCCCAACACCCACACACACACGTACGTATGTAAATACAGTTTGTTGTTGGTGTAGGTGTGAATGTCATGCATGTCATTCATGGTACAAATTACAAATACATTTCCGCATCCGTTTGAAATGAATGAAACTCGCATTTGTTGTTCGTGTTGTTCACACTTTGCGTTTTTTGCGCTTTTTCCTCTGGATTTCTGCTCATCAGCCAACAATAGTGGGCTAACGAAAGTTAACCATACGCCAGGTGGTCCAAAAGTTTTCAGGCCTCATTGTTGTGGCTGATGTTGTCATGGCCGGCCATTTGATTTGCGCCCGCCATCATACGCCATCGAAATGCAGTTGTTGCCGCATTGCTGCAGTCGGACGGACGACTTCGACGACTTTGTTGCATGAATGGCGCGTGAAATTCGTGATGCATTCAAAAAAAGAACAGCCACTCAACACTGTGGTGGCATGTTCCCACTTTATGACTCTTTCACTGTGTGCCAGCCAGTGTAGCGAATGGTGTAAAAACGCTGTTTCGTTTTTTCGGTTGTCGTTCTTTGGATTCCTAAAATTTCGCTGTGCATTGCAACCTTTTTTCGGCATATGGCATGCCACAGCAGCAGCGGTGGCAATCGTAGGATTCGCATGTTGCATGTACATATGTGCTGGTTTTTATTGCATTCACTTGTGTGCGGAGCTGTGTTGTTTTCTTTTTTTGTTTTCGCTGCCTGCAACATTCAAATGTAAAGCGTGCTTCTTTACGGGTGCTTTTTGCGGCATTGGCTGCAATAGAAGTTTTCACATGGCGACCTATATTTCAGCCACGGCTACATATGTTGCAGCACTACACGAGTGGTTGTCTGTCCGTATGTCTCCTGGTGATGATGATGGTGGTGGCGGTGGCGGTAGTATTTACTTATATGCGTTATTGTTATCAACTACATCTGTATCTGTATGTCTGCATGTATGTATGTGTACATACACACTCTTCGTTGTTGCATGTTGTTGCCATTATAGTCAGTCGTACTCTATTTGCCACTGCCACCGACTATTTAATACGAGCACAACAACACTTCAACATCGTCATAGTTTTTGTTGAGTTTGATGTTATCGTCGCCGCCGTCGTACGTACAACAACCTGTTGTTCCTGGAACTATTTCTGCCGCTGCAGGATTTAAATAGAATCTTTCTCTCGCACAAAAAATCCGTATGAAAACAAACTACACAATAAATATCATTCAAAATGGAAACAGCAACCATTGGGAAGGTTTTTATTTATTTTCTGTTCAAAGAACATCCGATAGAAGTCATTGTAGGCGCCAATAGAATAATGGAATAGAGTGTGCTTTTAGGCGCGGGTGGGTATTTTTGTTTCATTAGTCAGCACTCGTACAAAACATAGAGTCATTGAGACACCGATACAATTTGATAATTCCGCGAATTGACATCAACCCGACCATGTTCGGATATGCTAACCAAATCTATTTGTTTGCGATTTCGTGAAGAAATCTTTTAATAGATTTCTTGGAAAAAAGCCCGAAGGTAGCATTAGCTAAAATAAATAAGCATGGTTAGTTCATGCGGCTAAACTTCGCAGGTGCATCAAGTAATGGCGCAATTAGGACACCGGAAATAAACCTCGACCTCGGAAAGGCTTGTTACATCCACCCCTTTTTTGGAAATGTCCATATTTGACGTTGAGGACGCCAAGTAAACCTTCTATCACTGCAAATGTCCATATTTTATATTTGATCTGTGTCTATGTTTTTCATCATGTCATGAATAATTTTGAGATATTTTTGAAATATGTATATATTAGAGTTTGTTCATTTCTCACAGAACAATATAACATTTCAGGTCATGCATTCAGAAATGGGATCCCTTCAAAACACAACGATCGCGTGAATGTCATGTTGCTGTACCAGAAGCTGAAAACCTGAGATTTGAGAAGAGGACTCCTTTGGGCACCTCAGAGAAAGACGATGCATTTGACAAAATGTCGAAAGTCGTTCCAACCACTTTCTTTGCATTAATTGCCATAGTATGTACCTTGTTTTCTTTGTGAAAGGGGGGGAGGAGAAATAAATTTCATAAATTCGTTTTAAAAATGCAATTAAAATTCTTTTAATAACAAATGACTTTAATTTAATAACGCACACACACACACAGACACACAACAAAAAAGTGAAAAGTTTGCACAAAAGAAATTACAATTTTGCAAAGGAGTGTGTACACACACACACACTCACACAGAGAAAGACTGGCAGACGGACGTGGTATATATTTTTAAATTTTTTATCACAAACACACAGACATTCCTTTTCATGAGATGACGACAACGTTGACGATGGCGTCGGCGATGGCGATGATGATGATAACAATGATGCTTTTGCTGTTCAACAGAAAAGAAAAAATATTTTTGTTATTTAAAAATTCGTTTACTTAACATCAATAGAGGAAGAAGCGACGAACGAACGAACCGAAAAGCAAGCATTAAAATTTATGTTATCTGGCTGGCATAAGGGCGAGCAAGCGGCAAGGCAGGGCAGGGCAGACGGGCATCAGGGGGAGGCAATTTAAAATTAAACGAACGAACGTAACGCCATGTTCCTCCACCCACCGCCATTAACTATCTGCCACCCCAACCCCAACCCCAGTCCCAACCAGAAACAAGCGGACAAGGCAAACTTAAGGAATCGAAAATAAAAGTTACACGAAAATGAAAATAAATCGTATAGGGAAAACGGGAACAAACAGTACAAAAACGTAAGAAGCACAAGCAGGCCACATAGCAAGAGAGCGGCCATCACAAGAATACCAGGGAGAGCGAGAGAGTGAGAGAGAGGGAAGGAGCCAAAGGATGAGATAGGGACAGTTTACAACTGATATTCTGAGCAAAGTTCAAAGTGTGATATGACTCTGGTATGTAGCAACGCAACACAATTGTGTACGAACAACAAACGATGTTGCTGACGATGATGATGATGATGCTGGCGACGATGGTGATGGTGGTGGTACTGATGCTGGGTGTAAGGTGATTGGTGGGACATTTTGCTGTAACAAATGATAGCAATTTAATAAGAAAATGCCAGAGGTATGCAAATTTATTGCCGGAAATGTAATTTACACAAAAATGCCTCAGGCAATGGACATACGGCAACACGTTCATTCATTCATTCGCCTGTTCGTTGGTTCGTTCGCTCGCTCGCTCGTTCGTTCATCCGTGCGACATGAAGCCAAGCAAAAACAACACCAACACCAGCATCATCAGGCGCCACACTCTGCATCGGCCAAACACTACCAGAGCATCAGCATCATACAGAGCAGAGCTGGGATGGATATTGAAAATAATATTGTCAGAATGACTTTCTATACGACACGATTCACGATTCATTATGACTGAAAAAATAAAATGAAACTGAAAAACAACGGAAAAAGGTAAAGAACGGAATAAATAACGAAACGCTGATGACGTTAATAATCATGTGGCACTCCTTGTGTATGTCGTACTCCCCCAGCTATATCCTCCGCCTCCGCCTCCTCCACCACCTCCTCTGCAATTGCTGGCCTTCACATCGCCTGGTCCTGTGGCAGAGCAGGCCGTAATGTAAAGCCTGGCTGGCGTCTCTCTTACACGCTGTCATGATGTACTCGTACTTTTGCCTTGATTTAATTACAGTGTTCTTGAATAAATTACATTAATTGCATGGAGATGAAAAGACATTTGATAATTTAATAACATTCTATTGTATCTTTAATGCAATTACCCTGATGCCGCTCCAATGTTGTTGTCGTTTTCGTTGCTGTTGTAACATTATCATTATCATCAGCGTCAACATGAAATTAAAAGCTTTTCAAAAGTTGCCATTTCGCAAATGGTGAAAAACTGTTTTCAAATTTGGAAATTGCCGATGAAAGAACTTTAACCCGTTAATTTAAATTAAGCAAAAAGAGTTTCAGGTCTGCGAAGTTTTTGGAATTAAAAAAATTCCAAATTTCTACTAGACTGCTGTCAAACAGTTAGAATTTAAAGAATACAAGTTCTATTGGAAAACAGTTAAACACTTAATCAAGTTCTTCACGACCTTATCGAATTATCGGGAACTGATTTAGGCGCTGTAAACAAAAATCTCAATTTGTTCGGCTTCAAGGCACTACTTGGGGCTCTAGAAATATTAGGTTAAGTCCCCTCCAAACTTAAGGAGCCCTCAGCCAGTGTTCACACTCGTAGTAGTTCTCGTTCGTTTGGGAGAAAAATTGACCTAATGAGTTCGGGTATTTAAAAGAAATGATGTTATTTTTGGAAAAATTGACGAAAATGTGGATGCAAATAGCTGTGGAACTAGATTTAAATTTTCAAAAAAAATATATGTTAAAAACTTTATCGATTTTTTTGGGTAAGGGACAAATAGCAAAACTTCATTGAAAGCCACTCGCATACAAAGTTTTTCTTTCAGCGGAAAAGGTAACGAGAACAAAGTAAAAACAGAAAACAGCAGCAGCAACAACGCAATTCCACCACTTTTGCCCTCTAAAATATTTATCATTTGGCGAAAAACAAAAAACAACAACACGAAACACCTAAACACCCCCTCTTCGGGCAGGAACTCATGCTCCGCTGACATTCCACCTCCTCCACAATGTTGTCCTCCACCGCTGGCTGATGTAAAATTCGTTTTACGAAATCTACATTGAAACGTAGCAGAAGAACACACAACCGAACAGAAATGTTGTGGAGTTGCCGTCCATCGTGTGGTCGGTCGTGTGTTGTGTCTGTGAGATTTACATACAAAATTACCTTTGTTACTAGACTC
This sequence comes from Polietes domitor, assembly GCA_947397865.1. Taxonomy (NCBI): domain Eukaryota; kingdom Metazoa; phylum Arthropoda; class Insecta; order Diptera; family Muscidae; genus Polietes; species Polietes domitor. The sequence goes on along the minus strand of OX377621.1, from coordinate 110,427,609 downwards.
CTTCTCTCACTCTCGTGTGTGTGTTTTCGTCGCTCTCTCACTCCCCGACTTTGAATACATATCACCATAGCTCTCTCTCTCGCTCAATGTATAAATTTATCACACATACGCGTTCTCTCTTCTCTCTCTCTTGATTTCCCTGTGAATGACTTTGAATCTGTGCTGTTATGCTGCTCTCTTGCGCATTTTATATGCAATTTTTAGTTTATTTTGTTTTGTTTTTGCCATTTTCCCCATTTTGCTGCTTCACAAGGAACATTCGAATGAACGTTTGTTCGTTCGTTTGTTGCTGCTGCACCGAAGAGATATGCAATTTTCTTTCTTTCTTGTATGCATCATCATCAACGGCAGCAGCAGCATTCTCATCAGCAACGTCGTTGTCGGGGCCATGGACGATGGTTATTAAAGGATTACGATATGATATGAGTGGATTATAGAAATAATCAACGTTGTCATTTACTTAATATAGAGAAATGGTCTTAATTCGCTGGAAAATGTTGGAAAATTTAAAATTAGTTCGTTTGTATAGGAGATTTTGAGACAAACCAGTCACTTACATTTGTATCCCATGGATACAAATGTGAATATTAAAATTGTCATTGTAGAGTCCCTCATCTATCCCAATATTTCAATGAATCTTGTATCGGGAGTTTTCTGAGGTCCACAAATTGATCAGATCTGGCAATGCTATTAACAACTTAAACTAACCAAAGTTTGACTTTTCAACCCAAATATATCCTCTTCAGTTCACGGTTCATTTTTGGCTCAATGGACTTGTCAATAAGCAAAATTGCCGCATTTGGAGTGAAGAGAACCCACGAAAGATGGATGAGCCTGTCAATTGGCCACCGAGATCGTGGCATTTATCGTCTCTCAAACCGGATACATTGATCACTTTGGAAGACAACATAGTTCGCACCATTGCCAAGATACGGATAAAAGAAGTTGCGTTCACGCTCGCAACAAATGCTCTGAGTAATTGTTCTTGGCAGTTCAAGCCAAGAACAATGTGGCAAACAATTAATAAAAATCTCTTAATCATAAGTAATTAAATAAGCCCAATCGAACGGGTCTGTGGTATTCTTTTTTGTAGAAAATCTGTTGCCCTGTAACCATCCCTTGAATCGATAACAACACGACATTTGAAAAAGCTCTAATTTCTTTCGCCATGTTTCTCAGAAAGCAATGCGGCATTAGTTCCCCATAATCCACATAAAGTTCTATGTAGCGTGTGGCTGCTCCTTCTATTACTGTGGGGATTTTAACGGGCCGCTAAATCACCGATTGTTGCCACAGGATTTATTGGCTCATCAAATTGTCTGCCGCTAAACAAAAAATATTGGGAAAAAATTTAAATTCCTGTGAAAAACAAATTCGAAAACAAACAAAAAATGCATAAAAGAAGTTTTACAGCTTCCAAGTGGCAATTTAAAGACCACGAATGTTGTTGCATGGCTTAGAATACAGCTGCTGATGTAGCAACTACATACATAGTATAGAACTGCAACAGCAAAAACACACAATTTAAATTGCAACCAAAGAACAACAACAGCAGCAGCAGCAATGGAAAAGTAATAAATGGGTTCTGATACAAAACCTCACTCACATCGCCCCCTACAACCTCAACCACTGCAAACCACCACCAACAACAATAACAACAACATCACCAACACAGCAACACAATTCGAGTTACTCGTTGCCCTAACTTGCTGCTGCTGCTGGCTGGCTTGCATATAGTTGTTGCTGTTGTTGTTTTTAGTCTGTTTTCCATGTTTGCTTCTCTGCTTACTATCGAACAAAAGACGAAACAAAGTGCAAGACGTACTAGAGAATAATTGAATTTTATTACATTGTTTGTAGAGAGCTTCATCAGCCTCATCAGAGCAACACAATGACAACAGCAACAACAGCAGCAGTCAGCAGCCAGCACGTTAAAAGTAGCTGCAGCCTCATTTGGGGCGCGAGCGCAGATGAGTGAGTTGGTGGTGGTGGAGGTGGCAAAAGTGGTGAAAGATGGTGGAAAACACACAACTGAGCCACGACGGCGAACGAGTATGTTGTTGATGGTGGTGGTGGTGGCGATATTGTTGTTGGTTTTGGCGCTGTTGATAATGTTGGTGGGGAGGAGATCCAACTACGAAAACTCAGTGTACACATTAGCGTCGAAGAGAATAATGACCCCAAGCTTTTGTTGTCGTTGTCGTTGCTGCTGCTGCCGTTGTTGCTGCTGCTTTAATCATTTCGTCTACACTTACACATGCATTTGCACTCACAGATACACGGGGCTCTGGTTGTGTTGGTTTCACTTCATTTCTTTCTTCAGTGTGTTCGTTTGTTCGTGTGTGTGCTTTGTTGTTGTCGTCGTCGAAGAAGCCGGCACAAATGAAATGAACAAAATAAACGAAACAAAAAATAACAAGAGAGCCCCCGATGGTGGGTGTTTAATAAGCGCGCTCACTGCTCACTACCACTGGTACACGTTCACATGCATGCAGGCTGGCTGGCTGGCTGTCGCTTGCACATTGGCTTGCGATTGTGCGAGAGTGTGTGTGTGTGCGTGAGTACATTTTGAGATTTTATACATTTTAAAAGCAAACTTGCGAAAAATAAAAACGAAAGAATTAAACTAACAACAATAAAAGGGAATAATAATAACAAGACAAAATAAAACAAAAATAAAAATAAAAACACGACACTGAACAACAACAGCAACACCACACACAAGAAATATCATCAACTATACAAACAGCTGCAACAACGTTGCTCTGTGTTTGTTGCTGTTGATGTTATCGTCGTCGCCTTCTCCGTCTCCGTCTCCGTCGCTATCAGTGTATTGGTTGTTGCCGCTGCGCGTCTTTCAGAAAGAAAATTAATATCAAGTCGTGGGTACGCGCGACGCGAGTAAAACAATCAAAATAAAGCGTTCGTAAAGAAAACTTAATACTTTGTTTTCGCTTGAACTTTTTTCTCAGCAAATGCATTTTTCGAAATTCTATCTTCTTTGCTTCTATTCCTCCCTCCCCTCGCCCACCGTCTGCACAATCAATGACATGTTGTGTACTTTGCGTCCACAATGGTTCTCTTAATTACACATGCCCATTTAATTGATCGGCATGAATCATCATGACTCGAAGTTTCGAAATAAAAGTTTCGAGAAAGCGTTGCTCGAAGTTGTAATATGTTGAGTAGTCAGTTTTTATGTGATCTCAGAAGATTTTTGGGATACTTCCCCCATTGGAGGCAAAACGAAATTTTGATTCTGACACCCTGTCACACTTTAGAATCATCAATTCATTTATTAACATTTGTATGCATTTGTCAATATTTTCAACAAATTTAAAGAATAATTCGTAGTATCAGCGAATTCTTTTAAAGGCTTCTTAGACATACCTGCTATTTGCTGCTGTTACTATGCCAAAATCAGAGATAATACGTTTTATATACTGTACTGTAGCCCCAAAAATGCCACACCTAAAAAGGCCTTAAGACCCGTTTTGGCGCACAAAATATGCGTTATATTACTTAACGAATGAGCATATTTTCGATAGTTAATCGATCGTTATGTCAGTTAGTATGGAATTTGAAATAGCCAACTGTTGATTAGTTCTTACTAGGGTTTGCATCCCGGGATTTCCCGCGGGAAAATTCCCGGGAATTCGCACATTTTTCATTTCCCGTATCTCGGGAATCCCGCGGGAATTCAGTAGAAAATTTTACATATTTCTTCGCATATTTTTTCCATCATTTCTACAATAAAATTTAAAATGTTGTATAAAAAATTTAGATCGCATAGCTTTTAATCAGGTATGTCAAATATTGCAGTTGGATGAAAAAATATTTTTAAGCTGCGTTCGGATGTAGACTCAAAATCCACTTTTTCGGAATTTTCCTGTCAAGTTCCATATGAAAAAAATTAAAATCCGGGGAAAAATAGATTTTGGGCGTGTATCCGAACGCCGAAAATTAAGAATTTAAATTTTTCGAAGCGACAGGGCAAAGAACAAACATTTCATTTAATACTCTACTCACTATTAATGTGAACGATCGTTCTCCGTCGCGTCCACATTTTCCAATAAAATAAGAAATATCTGATCTTTAATTAATATTGAAACTTGAAAAGATGTTTGAATTGAACTCAAGTTGCGTTTTATTATATGAATTGTGAAATATATATTTAATTTACTTTAATAAAATGTGAATGTTTCATTGGAAAAAATAAGCTTAACTCATGGTAAACTGTATATTGATGATTTCCGGTGCTGTCCCGGGATCCCGGGAAATTGAAAAAATAATTCCCGTTTCCCGGGAAATAAAAAGTACCTGAAAATGCAAACCCTAGTTCTTACGAAGCTATGTCAAAAATTAGTTACAATACCTTTATTTATTTTATAATAATTAAACAACTAATTTATATCTACAAAATTTTAAAAATATATTCTACACCAAAATCATATTTTTTATTTATTTCTGAAAAGAGTGTTTTTACAATTCAACTACAATATTATAAATTAACTGGCAAATTCTAATAATTTTAAAAAGTGATTTTACATGGAAATTGTTGTATTTTATAAGTTTACGATAAATTATTATGAAATAAATAAAACATTTTTCGTGTGTACTTTAATTGAAAAGTTAAACCATATTACCATGTCTAAAGTCCTATTTACACTCTAAGATTTATTGTACTTATTGTTATCACGAAAACTTAACAAATTTAGCATTTTTCGATGGGAAAATTAGTGTCAGTGCCTTAAGACTTAGATCCAGGGTTGTCAGACTATTTTGTACCTCTATCGCCAAATTTAAACAACTTCAGTTTTTGTTAAAAAATCGACAAATTCAATTTTATATTTAATTCTTGTAAAAGTGTTTGGAATTCAGATATTATATTTGAATTGATTATTGTCAACATTTCATGATAAAGAATTAAAGTATATTTTATTAGTATTTATTATTCTTAATAAAAGTTAAACATTTTCTTATACCCTGGCCTAGTTTAGACAATTCATAATGCAGAATACACTTTCAACGCAGGGATTACTGGATAAAAAATATACTTTATGAAGCAGTTTCTAATATTGAGTTGATCTGTTACTCCTGTTTTCATGGAACAATGTCTCCTAAATATTATTTCAGGTATTTTAAATCGAACGAAAAAGAAACAAATCTCAATAAAAGCATATATAGGGTCCGCCATCTAACTTTTTTTAACTATTCAACCGTTGGACTATTATTTGTGGGGTGCCCTCGGCAGCCATTTGAATGAAATTATGTTCCATTATTAACCGGAAGGATTGTACTTTCAAATAAAGAAAGAAATTTGAGAAAATATTCAGTAGTTTTTTATAGCATTTTCAAAAAAAAAAAAGTTATTTTGCGGATTATTTTATAGATGTATTTTGAAAAATCCGTTTTAGTAGAAAAGTCTAAAATAGCTTTTTCGGTCGTCTACATTTATCACAGTTTTTTAATTATTATTATTTCTCAATTCTAAAATGTACATGGTTTGTTTATAATCGATGGGAATTCGCCTTTTTGACTTTTTAAGAAAAAAGATAACAAAATACAATTATAATCCTTCATACAATTTGCAATGCTCTTACCTCGAACCTTTTATCTTGATTTTACTAATTCGCAATTGGTAATATCTTTTAAAAAATCTTTCTTCATTCTCTATAAATCAAATATTTTATAGAGTACAGTTATCCTACTAAGTTGCAAAGAATCGGAAATGGTAATTTAAAAAGTGTTCGGTTTGACATGAACGCAAATCTATCTATGTCTTACATATAAATTGTAATATATTTCTCTACAAAGTAACGCCAATATAAATATAGTAAAATCGGAGGACAGATTTAAAATTTTCTTAAATTAGCCAAGAAAATCGCCAACTATTTTATATATCGCCAAAAAAATCGCCTTGTCGCCAAATTGAAAATAAAGTCGCCAAACATATTTGAAATTCGCCACGTTTGGAGAGAAATCGCCATATCTGACAACCCTGCTTAGATCTACAAAATGATGCAATATTTTTATCTGAAAAGCTAGAAACGGATTTCAAGTTGTACAATAAATCTTTATGTGTGAACAGCGCTTAATTAACTTTGCCAATGGTTATATTCAGTTGTCAGTTTATATGGATTCTGACATCTGCAATTGTAGTTTAGTTATCTCCAATCAAATATGGCAAAATATAATTCAAAGTTTAATTAAACCTAATAACCTTAAATTGGTCCTTTATGCACAGAGCCACACGCAGACACATAACCTCCTCTATGATCTTGTTGATCCTCTCTATAAAATTCAGTCGTTATTTTTTTTTTTTTTGAAACCACAACAATGAAATATTTAACTAGACTATAGCCATAAATGATGATTGATTGTATGATGATAATAATTCCAATTTTGTTTTCTTCTTTTTCCTCCTCTATTTCCAGGTAAGTCTTCGTCGAGCTATCTGAATAAATCTTCCAATCTTCCCGTAATCGTAAGTATGTCTGTTTACCTTACACACACGAGTGCGTATGGTCGTGTGCGTGTGACGATCTTTCGAAACTTATAAAAATGAGCAATATTTATTTATTCATAATTTATCAATCATTTCTTTGGCTTGGCGTGCCCTTCAACGCAACCCTTTTCGCATCGAACAATAACGAAACTATTTTTCCTTTGTCTTGCTTGCCACAAACAAATATTTTCACATCTCCCTCTCTTTCTCACTCTCTCACTCGCTGTCGTGATGTTTTCTTTTGATTATAAGTCTGTCTGTTGTTGTTTTCATTTGAATTCCGATCATTATGTTTTATGCTGCTGCTGCTAAGACCCAACAGCAAACTGGTAAAGAACAAACATTGGCGGGGGGACGAGAGAAAAAAGTAAAAACAAAGAATCATTGTAAAGTGAAAATGTTGATAATAGAGAAGACAGTGGGAAAGAAAATGTACAGATGTACGTACGTAGGTATGTGTCCACGAATAGAGAAGCAGCACACCCAGAAAACAAAAGCAAAACTCACACACACATGCACACACAAATGCTAATACTCATGCCACCATACCTCGTATCTACCTCACCTCGTTCTTTCTCGGCGTCTTCTACTCAGCACTTACATATATTCTTTCAGTTCGCTGTGAAGCGAAAAGAGACACACCAAACAAAACAAAACAACTTCAAAATAGAAAATGTTCCTCTTTCTTCTATGCGAACGAGAACGATGAAGAGTAGGCACTACGGAGCACTGCACAGCACGTAAACTTCAACTTGGTTGCTGAGCGCGCGCTGTGCTGTGTATGCGGAGATGTGGTGTCTGTGTGTGCCAAGTAATATGCTTGGTTTTGGAGAAGACCCCCCCCAAAAAGGATGACGAGGATGGTGGCTGAGTAAGCGCGCTTCTGTTTGTTGGCGTTGCAAAAGACAAAGGAAACTCGGAAACTCACAGTAACTGCGAGTATCACAGAATTTCGAATTTCTGCCACAACGTGTGCACACGACCGACAACAAACACACCTCGTCAACGTCATCAGCTCCTTGCTGGCAATCCGCAATCCCTCCATTCATTTGTATCTGTATGTGCTGAGAGAGCACTCACTTGCTTCCACCAAGGTGCACAGTGCGTGGATAAAGTGGAAAAGGGGTTGTTAGGCTGTTTGATTTTTTGAGGAAAACCTTCGCTCGCCCTTTATCGGCGATTCTAGCAATATCCACGAAATTACTACGTTAGATGTTGTGATGTCGTCGCCGCCGCCGACGCTTTCCAATAGGTCGTAGCGGACGTTGCCACTTTGGTGTTGCCGTTGTCATTTTGTTTGTTTTGCAATGCATCTTGGAGATAAAGATAACTAGTATTTCAACTCACACTCTCTCCGTTTGTTGTGTCTCTCCGAGCTCGCTCTCTGTCACTATGGCGGTTGTGTTGGTGTGTGTGTGATAATCACCACATAAGTCTTTGGCCCCGCAACTGAGTGGCTGAGTAGAGAGTAGTGGTGTGTATCTGTGTGTGTGTATGGTATGCAAGGTTTTGCTCTCTTTTTAATCGAAAGTAACTCTCCAGTCTTCTCATTGTGCTCATTTTGTGTGTGAATTTCTTGATTTTCTTTTTTTGTTTGCCTTTTTGTTGCTGCTGCTGCCTCATTGCCTTCCACACTCTACAGTGCGCCTGGTTCTTTGTGTGTTACTGCTTTTCTGCTAGCAGTGGCTGAGTGTGTGTTTGTGTGTACGAGTATCTGTGTGTATTTGTTGTTGCTATTATTTCGTTGGTTCGCCTTCGAGCGTTATACACAAGCAACGTCGTTGCCAGAGATACACTTTACGCTTACACACCACGTTCAGATTCATTCTGTAATCGCGATTCCTCGAGGACGTAGCATTAACGTAAACACGTCGGCTGTATTGTTCGCATTGTATAACGCGCGCTTCAAAACAAGCCAGCCAGCGAGCGAGCAACAAAAACAGAAAAAAAGCTCTTCTATCGTTTTTCTCCTCCGCAACGATAGCACTTGAAGGCAACGTAATCGCAACCACAACAAAATTCATTTTTCCCGCCCCAACAACAACAACAGCAAAAATGTCATAATTACGCGGAAAATAATGATGAAATTAATGCAAAAGCAAAAGAGTGAAAAGAAAATAAAACAAACAAAAAACACCAACACTAAACAATGTCAACAACATTGCATTGCATTTTGTGCAAAATGGTCGTGTAGAGTGAGTGAGAATATGTAACAACAAAAACAAAAATAACAACAACAACAACATAATCTTGAGAATTATCAGTTTCAATGGAAATCTGGTGCATGTAAATATAACCACAGATTGTAGCGGCGAGATAAAAGTTTTAGTTCCCCAATTTCCCAATAATTTGTCGGTGTTACGTGAATAGTGAGTGAGCGAGTGAGTGTGTGTGTTTCTGGTTATGATAGGTTCTGCAGTCGATACGTTTCGATGTGACTGGATTCGATTTGATTGTTTACATCCGCTTCCGTTAAAGCATAACAAACGTATATAAATAACAGCAGCAGCAGCGGCGCCCCACCAAAAAGAAAAAATAAATCATTGCCATCATCATCATCAGCAGCACCACCACCAACATTCCCAGCGTCGTCATCAACATCATCACCCATCAACTAACGAAGCAAATTCGAGCACAAACAAAACACCTGCTGTGATTTTGTGCGTGCTAACGTATCATCATAACAAGAACAACAACAACAAAATATTTGCAAAACAAAAAAAAGAAACGTAACGTAACGTACGCGTTAGTAACAACAGCAGCTGTAGTCAGCAGTCGTAGTAGTAGCGATAAACAACAGTAACAGAATAATAAACAGAAATGGAATGAAATGAAAAAATCAACGCACATGGCTGTTTTCCATTTTACTTCGGTTCTTTATTTTGATTCATTCATTTCCTTCACAAACCCAACGCCCAACACCCGCCGCCACAGATACCACAAATAAAACAAATGTTAACTATCAATAATAAAAACAACAACTACGTAGTAATATTAACAGTGACAACCAACGGCAACAACATAGTTATGTTATTTATGTGTTTAATGAAAGCATTAAAATCAACTCAATCAACATCATTCTTCTTTTTGGACAATTTGTTTAAATTGTAAATTGAAAAATCCGGAATCAAGTGCAAAAAGAGGTCACTCCGCCCCTCCCCAAAAGAAATCATTTTGTTATTGATTTATTTTTTTCTCTGTGGAAAGCAAACAATTTAATTGTTTTTTTTTTGCCCCAAGTGTTGTGAAATAGTTAAAATACTTATTGAATTTAAAAAAAAGTTGAAAACAAAACGGAAAATATCCAACCACCAACTACTTAAAATAATGTGCAATATATTTCTAAAATAACCCCTGGAAAACTAAGTATTCGAATTTAGTTTAAAATAAAAACTCAAAAGCATAAAAGACAAGAAGAGAGCAGGACCTCAACTAACCAGGATTAAAAGCAATCGTTATTTCAAATAACCGAAAAGTAAGTTGAAATATAAAAACAATAAAATAAATCCAAATATGTATTTCTTTTCTTATAAGAATTTCAAATTTGTGTGATCTACTTGGTTTTAAACATATTTACAAATGCGAATCAGTTTTTGTGAAATATCATCCGTTAATTGTATGAATCAAAAATATAAATTCAGAAGTGGGATATGTTAACAACATACAAATAATCCAATAAATATCTCCCATGGTGCAGGGAAGGACTCAATCTCAATCAAGAGGGTCGTTTACACTTATAGATTTATCGTACAGATTGCAATTCGACGTTTTAGTGAAAAATGTTGTAACATATTTGCGCAGTTTTTCAGTCAGAGATCATGTTCTGCTTATGTTTGTGCAGAAGACGACCTCTGACTGGAAAATAAAAGTTTTGAGTAATTTTTTCTTGATCTAAAATATATATATTTTTGAGATTTTTGTACGATATTAATTTATCAAAAGTATGTTTTCACATTGAAAATCCCTCCTAAAGGCTGTGTTCGACATATTTCTATACTCACCGAAAGGAACCTATTGCTTAGAGTCGGCACCACAGGGCTAATGGTACTTTTTAGAGAGGCTTCGAAAGTTTCCTTCTTAACTCATAAATGAAGCAAGAATTTAAATTACTTAACACGGTGTCATGAGGTATGTTAACAAAGAGAATAAAATAAAAAAAAATCAGTCTAGTCCCTGTCGACACTTCTATCTTGTTCATATTAGATATTCAAATAGGGATTATAGCACAAATGCAAATAGATGTGCCAGCAATGCACCATCAGATACCAAGATTATAGCAATTTTCAACTTTAGAACTTTCGTTACAAGCTTGTATTTTAAGTCATGTTTTTTTCTATATCCACAGGCTGATTGGTGGACGAACATGGTTCAAATTTAGAATCTACGAGTACCCTGCATTTCATAAGTCTATTAGATATCGCCAACGTAATGACAAGCTTTTATGCTAATTCTGGATAAACTGATCAATTGTATTTCGTTTAATTTGTGCTAAACACAATTAAACTCCGGTGTTATTCCATAATTCCAGAGATCGTTTCGTTCTTCTAGGATATAGAGACACGTCTTTTGTTAGTTAAAGAATGAAAAAAAAAAATAAATTAAAAAAAGCTTTTAAGTTTGTATTTTACTGGTTGTTTCAATATATCCTCGGAGGGTGTAAAAAATCAATGAGAATTTTTGTCATGTAAGGACTCGCTGCAACGTACTTCGAAATTGATCATCACTTCCTTAGTTACTTTAGGAAGACGTCCAAAGTCCTATTTACACGACATTTCTATTCCGATGTTAGAATTCATTGAAACATTCATAGTTGGGACGTCATCTTTGTGAAGGGTTTTACACTTGTAGCATTCTCTTCCAATCACAGCCAAGTATTGTCCTTTTTCAATTCGTTTTAAAGTAATATAAATCAATTATCAGCAGAACTTTTGAGCCTAAAATAATTAATAAAATTAAATTCCATTGATTTCAAGGAATATCTTTTTTCGGTGTACGATGCAACCATCCAATTAATACCGTTTCCCTTTGTCAAATCGTCGATATTAAATATTCTTGAGTGTTGATGAAAATACTTATTCATTAAGTATCGAATCGAAATCGAATTCGGCAACTGATTGTTCAAAAACCCTGAATCTGTTCAGATTTATACTTAAAACCTCTCTAAGGGAAAACTATTCAATAATTAAAAATTCTTGCTATTTAATGTTCTCATTTAAAATTCCTTGGAATTTTCTAAAGCCTTTAAGGCAAATTACACACTTAATGGCGAAAAGGACAGGACGACAGCACAATTTAGTTTTCATTTAAAATTGAGAAGAACACAAGGAAGACAACATTTGAACTCACACTCTGCACTCCATTGTGTGCCGTTCAAATAGTTCTAGTCCAAATAGAATTTTATTATAATGAGGTGGTGGTTGTTGCTCTTGTTGTTGTTGTTTCCGAGGTTCTGAGTATTTTTATAGTGCAAAATACAAATTTATGCAAATATATTTATGTAAGCAACCCTTATGGCAATTTATTCAAATTAGAAGCGACGAAAAATACGGCAACACAACAAATGACGGCAGCAACAGCACCACATATAAAAATAGAAAGGAGAACGAGCAGCAATGAAGAAGAAGAAGTAGAAGAAGAAAAATAAATAAAATTAAATTCCATTAAAATTCATTTGATTTCAAAATAATCAAATGCAAAATAAAACGACACTTTCGACGGAACTAGGAAAAAATAAAAATGACGAGAACACAATAAACTGAAGAGATATGGGGAGGGGGGGGCAGACAACGAAAATGATGGATGTCACGTCATGTTTTCCAAAGTATTTAGAATTATTATTTACTCCAAAATAGGGGGTTCGGCAAGCAAAAGATCTTATTACACTGGAAAATTGAACTGCTCAGTTATTGAGCGCACAAATAAAAACAATCTTGAAAAATTCTCAATTTATTTAAAGGTCTTGTCAATCATGGACTCAGTAAAGTAAAGTTTATTTCTTAGTTCATATTTATGTTGTAATCCTGTACACGAGGTGATCATTTTGATTTTATGTCATGGTTGGACACTATCTTTCTGTCAAGACTTTTTGGAGCATAAGAGCATCTCTTGGCGTCCAGCCTTTACTTTGCGTATGAAAAGAGACACAAGGTCTGTAGTAGATAAATCTGCTCCACAGATTTTTGGCCAAGAAATCAGTTTATACTTCAATTCTCGTGTTTATAGTATATTTTTCCCATTTCCAACTTTATACCTTCTTCCATCAAACCATCATTGAAATGAACTAGAATCGAGTACACAGAACTAGAACACGGAGGTGGACCCAAACTAGAATCGAACTCCAAGTTGTAAATTTTAAAGTGTAAACGCCCCTAATAAGTTGAAGTTCAAATGACAGCTATTATTTCGATATTTTCAAGTTGAAGGCCCGAACGTCCACAGGGGCGAAACGAACAATTTGACGTTCTTTGGCGCCGAGACAAAAAGTGTTTAAACATTTTTTTGTTTCCCAAATATCGATTTTAACTTAAGCTGAAGTTTTATCGCACTCTAAATGAAAATATAGAGACAATTTGATTGTAAACAGATATCTCGATAACCTAAATGTTTACCATGTCTGGTTTGAGTTGCATAACAATTATAATCACCAAACTCCACACCATCTGACCGGTTAACTCTAACTTTAGATACATCAGACCATCATGCCTGATTAATGGAATTGACTGCTGTCGAACGAGCAAACACACCAATTGTAATTTTGCAGCGCTAGCGCATGTTGTTGGAATTTCTTGACATGTAGAATGCATTTATTTTGTTGTTGTCTCGCATACTAAAGATTTTACAACATTCTTAGCATTTCTCAAAATGAATAAAAACGCTGCTCCACAACAAAAACAAGAAAATGAAAAATCGCAATGACAAATCCAACGATATGCGCAACAAAACAATTCACACTCATCGCACTTGGTGGCATCGTCGTAAGTTCTTGAAAACATTCGCGATACCCTCGACAGCACGTCGCATCGCGCGGCCGATGTACGGCGATGCACGCCAAATGACGCGATCGTTGCATGCGTGCACTCAGGCGAGTGCAAACGAACGCCTTGGATGAACGTCATCGAATGAATGCAATAAATGCGCGAACGTCAGTCGGATGTGTGGCGTTCGTGTATCCAATTTGAAGACGACGACGACGACGACCACGAGGAGGGAAAAAGGCGATTTTCAAACTAATGTTTTTGTGGTTTATGTGGCCATTTATTCTTCGCCGTTCGTCTTCTCCTTCTTCTTATTCTTGTTATTTTTCTTTAACTAATACTTCCACTCTATGGCCGCCAACATCTGGGGTGTGAGTGTCAGAACACATATATATGTGTGTGTGTGAGCACAAAATACCTATACGTGTGTACGTATAAGCAGTATTCGCTCCGCAATTACTCACTCCACTACCACCATCTATCTACCAGCCAGGCAGCCCGCCAACCAGTACCACCATTACCAACCAGACAATCCCCATGCTCCTGCTTACGTCGTTCGCTCCGTCGTACAGCGAACGAAACGAGTGTGCCAAAGCAAAGAGAAGACAATTAGCTTTTATTATATTTTACAACATTTTCGCCATAAGCAGGAAACCGACAAAATATTCACTCACACCGCATCGCATTCTTCTTTTGAGGGGTGCGAGAGAGAGAGAGGGAGAGCAATAGAGACACAGAGATTGAGAGAAGCAAAAAAAAAACAACTAAAAATAATAAATAAATTATAAATATTGTATCGAGAAAATTCAAAATGTATTATTTTCGTAATTTTATGTAATTTTCTATATAATTTTCTCCCGTCGTTGCTTTTATGTTTTTCCAGGCAATTATTATGAATTATTGTTATTTAGCTGTTGGCTGACTTCCCCCTCGCCCATCTTGCCCGTATTATCTTGCAAAGTGGCTGAAGACAAAGAATTTCAATTGTTTTTTACTTATTTTAGGTATTGCTTCAACATATTCACGTACGAGTATGTATGTATATTTGTATGCGATTGTATGAGGTATAGGGGTTCCATAATTTATGACGTCTTTAATGGAGTTCTCCTCCCTCTTCTGCAACATTGTATGTCTGATGTTTATCCTTCATTTTTATTTCACCCAAAAGCAACATTGAGCAAAATTTACCTTGTTTTCATGTTGGAAGTAGGAGGACCCCACATCAACATTTAATTTTCCATGGTCTGGATGTTAAATAAAAAAATCTAAACGCTAAGTAGCTTCAAGTGAACGCTTTAGATATATGTGTGGAAACTTTGAGGCAGTTTGATTGACTTCCGGTTTTATGCAAAAAATCGAATTAAATTTACTCGCTATTCTTATAACATTTGTCACGTTAATCTCGACAGTAAGTTAATCTGCTTCCGCTAATCCCAGCAAAAGAAATGATAGCCAACAGCGTGCAACACAATTAAAGTTGCAGGATCACAATGTGGTTTTCGTAAAGCAGCGAATGTCGTTTAGATAGAAATTTGACTTTTTTCGAACTTCCATCTGATCATTAATTAATTATTAGTACAATTTCTGTGGATATCAACAGATATCATTTTCGATAACCAAAATTCTACTCCCATAAATCTTCATGTGTAAGCAGGTCTATAGAACGGCCATTGCCCAGTGTTGCATTTTTTCTAGTTTGCCAATCTAAATAATGACATTCGCACACAAAGTTTTTCATTTTTGTAGAAATAATATCAATCGAGTATTAAGCATTGAACATACCGAGGTGTATGTATGGGAAATAAAATAAAATAATAAAAGGCCTACACGAATTAAATAAATAAATAAATTGTATCTTTCCTGTTTTCTTTTATAACTGTTGGTCAGCTTAATTTCTTAATAAGAAAATCCCTAGGTGTGCGCGGGACTTAATGCTTTTTGGGTGTAAGTGACTATTTTGTTGCATGAAACTTTCGAATGCTGTGAACGTTTTTATAGGAACTTCTTTGGTTCTCACTTTAAAAAAATTGAACAATTAAACTTCTGTCAACTCGCAGCATGTTTCTCTCGGTTAAGTGGGATTTTTAAAGATTCTTCTTTCTTTACAGTCTCCAGTAGTGAAATGCAGTCCTGTTATCATTGTGTTATTGAGTATTAGGGCTGTTTTTCTTTAAGCCGGGATAACAAGCTGCGATAACAAAAACGTTAATATAAATTATTAAATAAAATTATTTTTTTCACATTGTCGCCATCTACAATATAGATATATGTAGGGTTTCCATATGGATAATTTTCAAAAGAGAACTTTCGCTTTAAAAAAAGAGAACATTTTAACTAAAAAAGAGTTTACAATAAAAAAATTCTTTATTAAATAATTAATAATTTTATTGATGTTAAAATTAAAATAATAATAGTTTCTAATGATAGAAACAACGAAATAAATATATAACAAAAAGAATCACATTTTCTTTTGCTCATCTCTAGGCTACGTAAAAAGTTTTTATATTAATATAAAATAATAATCATAGTTAAAAAAATAAATTACCTTATTGCTTATTAAACTAGCTAAACCATTAACTTTAAGGCTTCACACAAAGCAACCACGCTGCAGCGTGGCAAAACAAATAACAATAAACAATTTGTATTTGTTTTGACAGCAAACGGTTTGCTGTTGACAGAATGAGAGATT
Source organism: Polietes domitor (assembly GCA_947397865.1). Taxonomy (NCBI): domain Eukaryota; kingdom Metazoa; phylum Arthropoda; class Insecta; order Diptera; family Muscidae; genus Polietes; species Polietes domitor. The sequence continues at coordinate 110,411,438 of OX377621.1, read as the reverse complement.
TAAGGCCGGAACACAATCGCGACGTTTCGACGTATGGCGTATGGCCCACAATTGACGACGACAACGTATTGGCGTATATAACAATTGTGGCGAGTTCCTACTAAATAAATAAAATTCCATCAATCTAGGATTTTTTTGAAATAGAGTACATAAAGAGCACTGTTGGACATAAAAATACGGCACCAAAAAAAGAGAGTGAACAAAAAGATACGAACACAAAAAGAGAACATGTTCTCTTTAAAAGAGATGTAATGGACAGCCTAGATATATGTATCAAAAGAAATTTTCAAAAAAATATTTTGTGTCGACTTTATTGGACTTAGCCTCGATATCATCATCATTTTGACTTACACTGGATAATTATCCATTATTATTATACCCTCCACCTCCAGGATGGGGGTATATTCACTTTGTCATTCCGTTTGTAACACCTTAAAATATTCATCGGAGACCCCATAAAGTATATATATTCTGGGTCGTGGTAAAATTCTAAGACGATATAGCCATGTCCGTCTGTCCGTCTGTCCGTCTGTCCGTCTGTCCGTCTGTCTGTCTGTCTGTCTGTCTGTCTGTCTGTCTGTTGAAAGCACGATAGCGGCCGAACGAAATGACCTAGGAGGTTCAAATTTTTCCTAAATGTGTCTTATAGTTGCAGATTGGTTGGGATTGAAAGTGGGCGAAATCGGGCCAGAGGGAAAAATTTTTCCCTCACAAGGACTGAAAATACCCCTAATATTTAGAGTATTTCAGCATGTTTTTGAACATAATAGCTTGTATTTACTTGATATTTGCAATTCGCATTCCCTTTATAGCATAAAAGGGCACCATAGAGTGATTTTTATTTGTAGGGTGCGAAATGGGACGAAAAAGGGATAAAAATAGTACCTATCAAACGACAACAGATAGAAACACGAAATTTGGTGTGTACATTCCTCTAATTGAGTAGATACATAATATAAAAGTATTTTTTCTAAATTCGTACATAATGGGGATAGAGGGATAAAAATAGTACCAACTTAACGGCTGCACCCAGAATAATGAAATTCGATATATACATTCCTCTGATTGCGTAGACACGTAAAATAAAAGAACTTTCTAAAATTCGTACTTTTTGGAGTTCAAATGGAAAAAGGGGATAAAAATAGTACCTACCAAATGACAGCAGCTGAAATCATGAAATTCGGAATATACATTCCTCTTACTGCGTAGACCGAAAAATAAAACGTTTTTTTTTTCCAAAATTCGTACTTTCAAGGGATACAATGGCTACAGGGGATAAAAATAGTACCTACTAAACGAATACAGCTGGAATGATGAAATTCAGTGTGTACATCCCTCTAATTGTGTAGATACGTAAAATAAAGTGATGTTAGATAGTCGTACTCTTGAGGGGGCAAATTGGAAAAAGGTGATAAAAATGGTACCAACAAAATGGCCGCTGATAGAATCACGGAATTCGGTGTATACATAGCATAGCCACGTAAAATATTTTTTCTTCCAAATTCGTACTTTATTTTGTTGTTTTTACGACAAAAAATGGTAGAATCATGAAGTTTAAAAAATTATACTTTTGAAATTAAAATAGGATGGAAATACAACCAACCAAACGACTGTAGCTGAAAACTTACTTTATGAATTGAAGTATCATATCCATTACATATATATATAATATATAATATATATAATACAAATAATGGTAGCCTTGGCTTATTAATTAAATTTCTTATTTTCATACAGTTTATTTCCTCTTGTAGCTTGGAAGCACCACAAAGAAAATAAATGGGACAAAAAGGGATAAAATATGGTACCAATGATACGACAACAGCTAGAATCATAAAATTCGGTGTGTACATCCCTTTAATTGCATAGACACGTAAAATAGAGGGATTTTTCGAATTACGTATGGGGCGAATGGGGATATCTTTAAAATTTATACTTTTCTTATCACTTTGTCTGTATCTGAAAATGCTTCTTTCTAATAGCGACTGACAATCGCCTAATATTTAGGCATGTTCACTTTCACAATTTCAGCATTTTATTTATATATAGTAGTCGATTTCAAATAGTGCGCATTATAGTTTGAAATAGTAAACAAATATAGTAATGTGCATAAAAATATCACAATTTTCGTAATATGGTACTGTGTTTCTATATAAAGTCGACTTCCTTTAATCTGCTGGTAATACTATGGAATGCACTCCGTGGTGGAGGGTATATAAGATTCGGCCCGGCCGAACTTAACGCCTTCTTACTTGTTTTTTAATTATTTTTTCAAAATTTGTTTTCATACACACATTGATATTGCTTTTAGCGACAATTTTATAAAATATTTTTTATTTTGAGTGAAATTTTAATATTTTATTTAAATTTTTGTTATCGCAGCTTAGTTATCCTGTCTTAGAGAAAAACAGCCATATTATTTCCGATCCACCCTCGTACTACGTAATTGTGACCGAACGTTAGTGATTTTAGCATTACAGTCACGTACTTATGTACATCTCCGTCACTTACATTGCCCTGTTATATCGTGATGTTAAAAGATTAATTTTTGTCATATCATGTGAAACGATTTCTAAATGTCAAATGAGATTTACATTATTTAAAATTATAGCAATTTATCTTTTGTTTTGCACAAAGTCTTGTCTACTGCAGTTGCAAGAGTAATTCATTTGTCGCACAACAACAACAACAACAACGTTCTATAGCCAAAAATACCTTCAAACATAAGCGAATGAAAACCCCCAAAGATGATTGCCACCCCAGAATATTTAAGAATTTCGAAATGAAAAACAGACAGACCTTCTTTCTTAACGCCTCATAAGATTGCGATGATGTTTTGCAACAATTTGCAAAAGCGTATTAAAAAAGAAATTGCTCGAAATGAAAGCCATTTAAATTGTCTTAGACAGCATGAAGATGCATAAATATTTCTATTTGTTAATATATAAAAGCATTCGTTGTTTTGTGTGTTTTTTTGTTATTATCTATCTCCCTGACTGTGTCTCGGTGTACAAAAACATATTAATTTTGGCTGATGTTGTAGTTTGTTGTTGTTGTACTTTGTTGTAACAAGCAAGTAAATTATACAATGTACATACATACATAAATAAAATAAATCTTTTTTGGTTGCATATAAATTATATTTAGTTTGTTTTGGCTTTGTTTTTGGTTTTTTTGCGTACACACTTCTTGGCCACTGTGAGCTACATATCTCCGGGTATGGGTGTGTGTGTGCTGGGTTACGATAAGAATATCTAACAATGTGCACACAAACACCGTAACAGAGTGAGTGAGAGAGAGCTCTAGAGATAGAGATATATGGACGCAATGTAAGCAAATATATCTCTGTTAGCACGTACATCCATAGATAAATATGAATAAATATCATTGTTAAGCACACCACCACACCAGCACCACAACACACACACACAGGCATAATATCACAGAACAGAAATATCAGAGATATTTTTATCTCTCCTCCATTCATCGAGGACAGGACAGCCAGCAGTCTTCACAGATGATGTTTACCTTGTATTTTGTGTTCTCGTCCCGTTGTTTCCCCATCCAAAGGATCAATTGAAGGCACACAAATGTCTGCCATTTATGCTTAATTTCATCGGGCGCATTCCTGTCGGGGCGGCAACTAGAGACGCTGGTCTCAGGGTGCCTCATTACTTTCGGTTTCGCCTAATGTATTGCGGCGACCGTGGTCGTAGGTTTGTTTGATTTTCCCCAAGATTTATAGCCAGTGCCAAAGAGAATGCCACACCACAGCCCATAAACTGACGAAATACGAGGGCCACGCGCAACATTGAAGGCCTGTGATAAGATAAGAGCTGTGAAAATTAGCTTGCAGTGCGGAGGAATCTTCACATTACTATCTCTCCATATTAGATAACACCAGAGAGTATAGGCACACTAAGAATCGAACTTTTCTCAATGCCCTGCCAAATTATTTGGGACGAGATTAGACTGGGAACATTTCGTTTTCAATTATCGTATTTAACGAATAGAACTTTTTTTGAACTGGACTCCTTCACCACAGTGGTGGTGTTTTCTACTCATATGTTTGCTGCAAATCTAACTTCGGAATAATAAATATGCACATTCTCATGATCTCTTCCAGTTATCATTTGATGATCAAGGATCTATTCTTGTAGCCATTTTTATCTCCGTGGGCATGTATCGCGAATAATCCTGTATTTGTTTTGTGCAACTCTTAACTTGACGTACGACCCTCGTAACCACGCAACATACCAGACCATGAATGCATACAGAATTTAGGCTGCAAAGAAGACCACACTCACAACTTATCATTCTCGTATTGAGTACCTACACGAGTTGATATAAAATGTTATTAAATTAACATATAAAATGCATAAACTAAATTAACAGACTCACTCCAACTCTCTCCATCTCTGTCTCTCACACACTCTTGCCCTACTCTCCACTCTACTTACATTGGCTCATTTCCTCTTTTCTTTCGAAATAATTTCTTTTGTATGCAAAATAATGCAAATTTTGCGCATAATCAAACACCATCAAAGTGATTATTTTTACTGCAGTACGCCATGCCGACGGAAGAAGCAAAGTAACGCAACGCAACGTAACGTTACTTTGTTTCTTTCTGGACGCGAGTGTGTAGAAATACCCTTCGGCCTGATCAGAAATGGTAATTTAAGTGAAAAGTCAAACAAAGGCCTACAAATTCATAAGAAGCGAGGCGAGGAGGATAGAGTGGCAAGTTTCCGGATTTAAATTTTGATCGATGTTCTCATTTCCCGCAAGGAATCTCTTTTCATTAAATTTCTTTGGATCGTTAAATGTAAAATAAGATGACTTTTATTTTATATTTTGACACATTAAATTTGTAGAACAATGATTATGAACAGGGACCTAATTACGGCATACGTAACGTATCGAAACGTATTTTTCTTGATTGAAAATATGGCAACATTTCATTGAAGATAAAAAAAAAATAAAAATACAATTTCGCTCAAAATGTGAAAACCAGAAAAATAATTAAAAATATATTAAAATATCTGGTTGTTTGTGGACATTTGCGACGAAATCAACTGTTCATGTTATTAATCCATATTATTAAGTATGGGCAAATCTTAATTGCTGTCACTGTAATCGCTCCTTTCATCCCATTAATATCGTTAATTGAATTTATTCATATATGCTTTAGAACATTTTTTTTTTTCGAACTTGTGCATACGTATTTACTTTCTTTTTTCGCTTTCCATTCAATTTAATAACTTTTACCAAAGTGCCATACATTTTTTATGTTATGTATTCTTCAACCAACAAACAAAATAAGTAACAACAACAACAATAACAAAAAATGTAATCGAAAAGAAAACTTCTTGCAATTTTTCATTTCTTCTCATGCCCATTTCTCTTCGTTCTCGGTTACTTGGTTGGTAGGTAGGTAGTTTTCTCAGTACTAGCTGGCAACACAATGCATGCACGGATACGATGTACGATGTGTCGTACTTCACTTGGGCCTGCCTGCTGCTGCCTCAGTTGCACAGTGAAACAAATGTGATGGGGAGAATCTTGCAAAACAAAACATCTCAAAAATATTTTTAAGTAATATTTACGTAGTAACACTGAATTAGATCAACCAAGTTTATTTTAAACAGGGTTGCATTCTTAACCTGATGGGCTTGCAGAGTAACGTTAGAATTACAGTAATGTTGGGATGACATTCTGAGTTAATCCCCCCAGGGTATTGCAACTATTCGACCCATAAAGTCTTTTTGGGAGGGTTTTTATTTTTATTTAAATTATATGGACGTTCTGGTAAATTTATTTTGTCCCACGGTCCTTTGGATATGTATGCGTTTTTCCCATTTAAACCACTCATTTTGTGTGTGTCTGTGCCCGCCTTGCCTTGTCTCCTCGCAAGGAAATTGTGTGCACAGTTTCTTTTTTTTTTTTCTTTTTTCGATAATAAATTTATTAAAAAGTTTTGCATATAAATTATAGTTTATTCTTTTGCTGACAAAAAAAAACAAAAGGTAAAATAAAAACGAAGAAAACAACAAAAAGACTCAATATCATACGATACGATTATGGCATCGAAAGTTTTCATTTCACAAAAGAACGGCGGCTAAGATACCAACTAAACAACTCATATGCATGGACGATGGACTGACTATAGGGCGATAGTTTGTGACTGCAAATGAAATAAAAAATATTTCAAATGAATATTTAAAAGGCTACACAAGAAAGGAAACGGCAAAGCATTATTGAATATTTGTTGCTAGTAACGTTTCACTTCCAATGACAGTCGGCTTTAGACTAAAGCTAATAAAATCTGTGGCCAACAAAGCCAAATCCTTTTTCACAAATTTTCGATACATTTTTATATTTTAGTCTTTGAGATAAATAGATTATTTACTCTTTACATGGAGGCCACAAGCCACATGGAAAATGCAAGAAAAATCGATTCCATTCCTTTGCGGTTTTACTCAATAACACAAATGGATAACTTAATAATTTCAGGAAAAGGTCATGATGATGATGATGATGGGAACTGAAGGTGACATTTTTAAAAATTGAGTAAAATAAGATAACATGAATGGAAAAAAGAAAATTCAAGTGTTTCCGTTTGTTTGCAATCAATCTGATTTGAACAGGAGAACAGTCGAGTTCAAATCCCATATTTTTTTTGTTTTCAAATATGCTTTAACCCAAATCAATCTAAAAGCGATGTTCAACTTGAAGTTATGTCCTGATTGTTTAATCAACTCTCATCGTGGTTTTTGTTAATGGCTCCACAAATGGACGCCACATTAACCATTGAACATTTTTGGTGTAGTATTTTAACCTTTTGGGGCAGCCTTGTTGTACTTACTTACTTACCACCTGTTTACTACGAGTACTACAACACTTAACGACAACAACAACAGTTTGCGAAATATTTAATGTTTAACGAGCATATTTCGGTCTTAACTGCACCTGTGTGCTCAATTACCGAGATTTATTTTAGTGCTTTAAGATTTTCTTTTGCTCGTTACTTTACCAACAATTTAACTACGTAAATAAGCTTTAAAAATTTTGTTTAAATTTAAAAAACACGATTCTTTGCTACGTTTTTTTCTATTGCTTTATCGCGCTAATATTTTATGAAAATGTGCACAATTCCACCAAGTCAGTTTGTTTTTTCTGCGCAAGTTTTTCCGCTTTCCGTTTACCTTTACCCGGTGTACAGTGCAGTGTTGTGTGTGTCTTGTAGATTTATCTGAGCTGCGAATGTAAATATAATTTAAGAAATATTTACATTCATTATAGTGTAAAAACACCACCTTGTGCAGTACACCCGGAGAAAAAGATTAGTTAAAGTTGGATTTGTAAATAAATAAATACATAAAATGTAAAGAAACCAAGTTATTTATGTCCTGCACAGTGTGATTTGTTTGTCACGCCTATTGTATCGCCATCCCGTGATGGTGATTTTTTAATGCAGGAATTTAAGGGAATGTCCTTATTTTGCAAAATAAAAAACGCTATCTCAAATCTTCTTAAAGTCAATAGATTTCAATCGCACCATGCCTAACATCACATAATCCTCTTACAACGTTTTGTCGAGCTAACCAATTCTGTCCCGAGGCACAACGTCAGACACATTTCGTTGGGTTTAAATTTCCAACGACGATATATTAAAAAACAAGAAAGAACTTAAACCAATACGCTTAAATAAATGACATTTCCTTGCCATGGCTTTAATTTACCGTGTCAATATTTATTTTCGTTAGACGAAGAAAATCGCAAAGGACCCAAGCAAGAAGCAGCAGCAGCGCACACACAGAGCGTGAGCCAAAAGAAAGCTGGCGAGGGGAGGGCTAAAGGGAACAACACACTGGCCTGTACACACCAGTATGTATATCATGCTACTCCTGAAGTTGTTATTTTTTGCAATTTTTTTCCTTCCATAGCGCAGCTAATACTTTATGCCACAAAGCAAAATTAACGATAACATTCTACGCAAAAAAGCAGCGAGGCAATGGCAATGGCAAATGCAACTCTTCCCTTGTGCGGGCAATTTAAAAAGTACTAAAAATCGCACAACACACTTTTTTGCAACTGTGTGCCCGATTCCACTTCGCGCTCATTTGACACAATTTATGGTTTATATTAACCAAATATTTTACAACATTAAGATAACATATATAACCAGACACACACACACTTAGCCATGAGTACATATGCACATACTGGCTGGCGGTTATATTTATTGTTGAGTGTTCCATATGTATGTGCATAAATATTTTTGTTTAACTTACAAGGAAGTGAAAATTATAGAAAGTTGCTGTAACTAGTTTTGATGTTAAAATATTTTAGAAAAAAAATGTGAATAAAAATAGAAACTAAACACAATGAAAAATCCACGGCCTTTGCGAAGTTATTTTCAAACTCCGACAACTCATTGGATGTAATATTTTTCTCTCTCCATACATAATGTTGATTATTGTGGGCTGTTACAAAACTGTGCTTTTTTTGTTCATTGTTTTGTTTTAAATTTATGGCCTTTAAAACATGGTATTTCTTGAAATGTGCTCAAAAAGGAATGCCAAAAAATAACACACACACACACAAAACGAATACGAAAAGAAAGACATAAATTGTGCATTTGTGCTTCTTTCTACCTCCGAAACAAATAAACTCAATTACGGTATTGCCACTCAACTGAATGGAAATTGAATTAAGCTGCGGCAACAACATCAGTTGCCACACATTTCGGTTATTACTTATTTTGTTGTAATTGCATAGACACAAGTTTGAAGCGCAAACGCAAAAAAATATTAATTAAATAAAGACAAATGTACCGTAAATTTGCCAGCAATTGAAGCTAAATGCTTTTAGAGAAAATATTCAAGCGACATTTTGACGTTTTAATAACAAATTCCAAGAAATTGTAAGCCAAATTCCAACAAAATGGTTAGCCTGGTTACTAACAGCGCTAATGACATTTGTGGCCCACTTTCAACATGTCAAAATCGTACCATAAAAAATAAACGGCAATAGCAAAATCATAAATTTTCTCTTCTTTATACAAATGAGAAAAAACAAGCTAAAATGCCAATTGTTTTAAAATTTATTAATTTAAGATAATTACAATTTCATATTTTAGTATTTAAATTATAAAAATATCTCTCCTCTCGTATAAATAATATATTTTTGCTAAAAATGATTCCTATTAAACAAATGACTGTTCTATATCATGTTTTGTACTTCCTTCAACGTGTGGCAACCTTGTAAGATAGTCCAAGTACAAGAATAAGTATTTACTAAATTTTTATTTTATTATTTTGTGTAAACGTGTATTATTTTTTAGTTATGCTCTGTCAGTCACTGCATTGACATTCTAAGTTACGATGTATCATTCACAACCCATTCTGTTGGCAAATGAGTATTTTAGAGTAAGACAAATGTAGCTCTAAGCTTTCATGTTATACTTCCGATTGTATATCTTTTAAATGTAATCAAGAAAAAAGTATGATAAAAGCAAGACGCCCTATCTAAGGTTAGCCCAGGCTATTACAAAAAAATACCTTAATGCTCACATACACCGAAGCTTTATTTTTCGATGCTGCGTTTTATTTAACTACCAGTTTGTTGGATTCTCGAATCAGCTGTTGAAGAAAAAACGCAATTGTGTGTGCAAGCCTTTATGTCAAATAAACCTATTGTTTAAACATGACTTTTGCATTCTGTTACATAATAGAAGGAAGTAGCTTTTACATGAATTGATTTCTGATTTTTTTAATTCGAATTTCACAGCTGATGTTAACTTCAACTGCCTACCATCTATAAACTCAGCAGGGTTGCCTTCCTCAAAATGAATAATAAATATTAATGTTTAAATTACATACGTTTACATACGCACTTTGAATGTGACTATTTTTAAATTTCATAGAAATTATTTTTCACCATCAGCTGGTATTTTAATGTGGCGTTACCTTATTGCCTGCCGTTCATCAGTTGATGCTACTTTTGTAGAATAAATATTATTAAAGTAAAATGAACATCATTCGAAATATAAATTGAAATTCCTAAGAAAATTAATGATATTAGTTTTTATGTACTTGCAACAATTTATATTTATAATCAGCTGATATTTAGGGTAGTCTTTCGTAAGACTTTTATCCATTCAGCTACTTGTTTTGTCTATTTAGATGAAAGCCACGGTTGTAACTTAATGCAAAGTCATGGCTACATATTTCTATGGTAATTGACCATTGCCAATGCCTGTGCGTGGGTTACGTAACGCAACATTGTGTTACATTTGTTCGTCGTAACCATCGTTATGCCGCTCTGGCAACTTAAAGGCTTTGTTGATTTTTTGTTTTGTGGAGCACTGCGCTCAGCAACAATCAATAATTTGATTTTGTTTGCAGCTTTAAGTACATACATATGTCTGTATGTAAGAAATGAAATCGAAATACTCGTAAATAATGTTGAAAGCAGAAATGTATAAAACAATTTCAGTGTAATCTAGGACATAATAAAATATTACCGTAATTTCTGTACTCTCATTTCTAGTGCCTGTTTCCCATTCCTTTCCGCTCTTGTTGGAGTTTTTTTTGTTGTTTTGCTGTAGTTGCTGCTGCTGTTTACAAAAAATAAAACTACAAACAGCAAAGAAACATTAAAATGTTTAAATGTATGTGTGCAAATATATGTACGTATGTATGTATGTGGAATCATATAGAGGATTTAAACATATATGTATATTAGGGTGGGTCAATTTGCAAGGACAAATGTTAACAACACTAAAAGTGTTCGAAGATTGTAAGAAAACTTTATGGAGACTCTGGAGATCCGGAGAACTCAATTTAGTTCCTTATCTAAAGTGCACTGCACTTTCTGAAGAATTACAATAAATACATCACTGTTAACCTTCAGCCTTATTGCCGTTCCTACTGTTAGCCACATTTCTTAACTGTATGTGAGAGACATTCGCAACTATCGCTTAGTGAAAATGAAAGTCTTTAGGAGCACAGACAGTATAACAGAACTGTTAACTTTTACTTTAATTGCCGTTGGTAACATTTTTTAACAAGGGATGAGAGAAAATTATGCTGTTGATAGCCGATTATATCGTTGTTTGAAGCTGCCTTCTGACTTTTTGCTTACCCAACTTAATATACATAAATATATGCATGTATATGAGTACTTCCACGCCTTTTAAAGATTGAGTACCCTCAAAATATTGCTCAAACCTACACTGAAATGGGAAAGGATCAAGTGGGCAGCTTTGGGTTTTAAATTTGGATAGGGTTTAAAGGGTAAAAGTCGGTGACCAGTCCCTCATTCAGTCATTTGATAACAGAGAGAATTCGTTCTGTCAGGGAAGAATGGGTGCTCAGGTGCTTCTCAGTAACCTGTTAAAAGTTAAGCTTAGGCATATATAACCCCTGAAATCAGCTTACGGACCAGAAAGAAAAGTATTAAAAAGTATTCCTTAAGAGTTATGCCAACATTTTGAGAGAATATAAAAAGAAAATCTCTAATAGGTAATGTTGCACGAAGGTGCCCGTTCGGTTTGGCGTTGAATGGCTCATAAAATATGTTTAATATATCGGTAAGATACCCACTTGTAAATGTTTATTGTTATTATTGTTTGCCTGTACATACATACATACATACATATGTATGTACGTAGTTACGAATACCAACATTTGCGCGCGTGTGTGTATGTTTGTATGTTGAGACCGGCCCCAAGACCAGGCCGAGTAACTCGTATAATGGGTAATTATTTTAAATTTATTACACTCAAGGATTTCCTTCTGCCATTTGTTTGGTTTATATTGTTGTATGTATTTGGCTGTTATTTCTTTTATTTTCATTTCATTCATTTTCCTTGGCTGCTGCCGTGTTGTTGTTGTTGTTACAGCCTGCCTCCCTTCTGGCCGCTATGCTTCCTTCATCGTCCTCCTCTTCCACCACTGCCATTTAATGTGTCTGTCTGGTGCTATTTTATAGGTTTACGATGTGAAATTGTGCTGCAATTGTGCTAACATAAATATTGAATTTCTTCTTCGGGTCTTTAATTTCTTCAAGATAATTTTCTTTTATTACTTCATGCGCATTTTTCACACTTAAAGGGAAACAAGCCATCCAAGTCGGAACATCAAATTACCCCGACTTTCTTTGCTGGGTATTCGACGTTGTTAATATTGTTTTAATGTTTTATCATCGTTTAAACTTTAACCACGTTATGTTAAATAGTTGCAGTCGTTGTCGTTGTCGTTATTTTATTTTCTTTGTTTTCGAGTACTTTTTCGATGTTTTGTTTTTTTTTTCACTCAGCATAATGCACTTTTTTTGCTTAACGTCAATATGTCAAATTGATAAAGACAAAAAAGGAGAAATAATGATTGTAAAGTGCCTTTAAAAGTTTGTGGTGTGTATAAACAGCGAAGCGGGTATATAAATGACTTTACAAAATAGGGTTGCCATGGCAAAAGGCCAACCAAATGTGGCATTCACCAATGTTTGAGATTGTACTGACGAAAACTGAAATCTGTCACACGGATAGGGGAAACCTCATTTTCATAGAAAAGAGAAATTTTATTTATTCTGCACTAGATTTATTGTCAAACAAACATTTCACTTAACATCCCAGGAAGAGACAAATTTCAGCTCTCCATGGTATCTGTGTGAATGAAAGAACCATCTGTTCAACATTTCTTGACGCTTTCATGAAACAATCCAGAAAACTATCTAATGGTCCCCTCTGCCTGGCAACTCTGTCGGTAACCATGACCATTTATAAGAAGAAATATTCAGTCAATACTTGTATTTATAAAACACTTACACATACATACTCAACAACTATCTGATGTTGATGTTGCGAGGCATGCATTTTGCTGCTGCTGCAGTTGTTGTTGTTGCATACAAAGTCTCACACTTTTTGAGTTAATGGCAACATGGATTCCGTATGCAAATAATACTAATAATAAAAAAATACAAACTAAACAAACAAACCAAAAACGAAATAATAATAATTTGCATAAAGTTAAATGTTAACTAAATATTTTTTTCCTAGCCGTACTGGCAATAATTTGAAAGTATTTATGCTAATATTGCAACAACAAAACAAAATGATGTGAAAATACCAATACTTCCATGGGGCGAAATAAGATATTTTTTAGAAGACAAAACAAAAAACATAGTAAATGGCAATCTCAGAAGATGATTAGCCACATGTATGACCAATTTCAATTATATAAGTACGTATGTATCTAATATTTTATGAGCTGTAACCATATTGTGGAAAATATTGCAATTATGTATGTTTAAAAGTCATGGATTCCAAATTTAATCAGTTGGATGCTCACGCTACGAATGTGATTTTATCTTAGACGCTTGAAATTTAAATGTAATAATTTATTCCTATACAATTCGATTTCTCGAATTGCGAGGAGATGCGACACTACGTTACGTGCGGACTAACTATACGAGTGTCCTATGTTACGGCAACAGTTTATTGAGAAAAAGGCTCGTGCACACCGAAAAGGGGGTATCGACTGTATAAAGCCTCGGTGTGTGCGAGTCTTTTCTAAGCGTTATGCGTACGTTTTACGTAAACAAATTACATGAAGTTCTGATTTTGTTCAGTTTGATTAGTTAGCTAACTCTAAATGATAGCATTCGACGACGACTTTAAACAGTACGACCCTTTCAGTCAGCGTACACATGTATCGCGTTCAACTCTTTGATTGAATGTGTTCTGTATCGTCCCATATTTGCAGGAGTTGCTAGTTCATTTCAATCACACCTCATATCTGTCAATCCCATATTTTTGTGATGCTGTTTTCTGAAACATTTCAAATGTATTTTTTAATTTCATTAAAACAAAATGCACTTTATTTGTTGGCGTAAGTTGCGGCAGCGCTCACATGAATCAATTTAATTATGCTCATAGCCGGACCGACAATTTCCCGCTCCAACTGAGGTGGTTACAAATTTAACTTTTTGTGTGTTTCGTGTTAGTTGATTTTATTTTGTGCAAAGTTGTACGCCGTCGTGTTCAGCTGCAGCGTTTTTTGTCGTGTCCTGCCGTCTGTCGGTCTGTCTGTCTTCTGCCCGTATGTCTCTTGATGGCATTAAATTAAATTTATTTCGCTTGAAAAATGTTTTATATTTTTCCTCGCTTTTTTGTTGGATTTATTTTGTGTTTGTTGTCGTTATTGTGTTGCCGGTTGTTTTTTGGCTAAAATTTAAATTGTTTACATGCAGCCCCAGTGACAACAAACATACATACAAATCTGCAGAGACTCTACTAGAGCAGCAGCAAAACTCGATCTCGTCGTCGTGCAAGGTACATGAGATACACTTTCATGATACGGCGACGACGACAGCGTATAAGAAGAAGAAAAACGCCAAAGCAAACTCGTACAGCATCTTTCAGATGCAGCGAATCTAACGAACGAATCAAACGAGGGAAGACAGCAACATAAAAACTCGAGACATTTTTCTATGTTTGTTTTTGAGATTTTTTCGGTTTTTTTATTTTTGTTTTCTTAAGTGTTAAGAGAATTGAACAAGAAGGAAAAACTCTTGAGAAAAACATGCGTCGAATTTAAGCATTTTTACTTTCAAATTTAATTGCAATATAAAACAACAATATAACAATAATGAAGAAAAAACAAGCAGCACTCATGCATACATGTTTGCACATAAAACAAGCATAAGCTCAAAAAGTGTCAATTAATTTTGATATCTGAGCCATTTGACACATGCAGGGTAAATTATTGCATTCACTCGCACACATCCAACTGGAGAGAACGAGAGGGAGAGAGAATAAAACACATTTGTTGTTGGCGTTGTTACACATTTTAATAAGTGAGAGGCGGTTGACTTTGTTGCTTCACACCCGCCAGCCCCACAAGCCAACCAGCCAGCCAGCTTTTTTTCTCTGTGTAACACTCGTAAGATCAAGAATTACAAATGAAATTATTCATCGACATTCACGTACGACGATACGAGACCCCAACGCACGTATGTGTGTACGAATATGTACGTGTTTCAATTGCTTGAGAATGTGCCTGTATTTATGATTATATTGTTTGCCAGTGGGAGAGTTGGGGGTGGTGGTGGTGTTGTTAATAATGGCGGTTAATGGCAGGAAATGGCTTTAATTCAATTAAATCTAATTTCCGGAAAATTTCCGAAAAAACAATTTTGTGTCATTCAAATTTTCAAAATCTTCTTTGGTTAATTGAGTGGGAAATGTGGGCTAAAAAATATATTTGGAAATTTTAATTGACTAATGTTAACATTAGATTAACTAACTACGTTACGCATGAGTCATTCTTTGGGAAAATGAACATCATTGTGAAAAAGCAATTCTGAAAAATTGGATAAAATCAGCTGATCAACTCAAATTTCAATAATTCTACCCCAAGCCTGATTTTAAAATTAAAATTTGTCATTCTAATGTATTAGGTATCTGTGAACTTGAAACTAAAAAACTAACGCTAAATTTCGGACACTAAAAAGGCCTATAAACATTCCTTTTCGGACTTTCCTCTTGATCTTTCGATTGCCAGTGGATTTCTCTGAAAACAACAGCCATTCCCGTGAACAGCTCAGCTCGTAAAATTTCACAATTGAATTGTTTACCGGGTATTTTTCTATAATCTCATCGCTTTATCTTTCTATTTGTTTTAACAACAAAACAACAACACCCTTCTTTTATTAATGAATAAATAAATTTAATAACACAACAAAAACCGAACTAAACTAGCAATTAGCTGTGTTTACATGTTGATAACCTCAAGTTTATTATGTTGATTACTTTTTTGTTGTTTTCAAATTGTTTACAAAATGCATTTTATGTTCACTTCGCTACCCAGACCGACTAACACAACAACGACGATGATGCCGACAACGACTACGACGGCATCGACTGCTTTTATAGGTTTCATGTAATTAATTACAAAAAATACACATTTGATAAATTATTGTTTCTTTATTTTATAATTATTCTGTTTCTTTTACGCTGTACGGCCGCTTAAAAACATGTTGAAATAACGCCTTATCGCTGATGCAATAAAGAGTAATTAATTTGGAAAAGTTTAATTGAAATCGAAATCTAAGTTAAGGAGAAGTGTGAACTGTGATTTGAGTGGATCTCTTTTATGTGTTCGGATGCTTAAGATTTATGGCAGTTGCTGATTTCGTTAAAGTGCTGCCAGTTAAACATTTTCTTTTGATGTGTTCTATTCGTAAATCATCTTGTCAAACAACAACTACTTGTGTAAGTGTTGCCAACCAAAGAGCCGTCAAAGGCTCGCATACACCACTGCTGCGTTCTTCTTGAACAGCTGATTTGGCAAATTGCAAATTGTAAGAATATCACAATTACAACAAAACGTGAGTTGAATAAAACTCAGCGACTTCGTTAAAAGGCGTCGTAATATACTGTTGCTACAAATGCGATCTAATAAAAAGTCTGTTCTTTTTAAATTGTAACAAAACCATACGATAAGATTTTATTTCAGTGCTGCCAAGTATACGCTTCTAAAGCATGTTTCTTAACAATTAATCCTACATTAAATTCCACAATTGTGACATAACAATAACAAAAACACTAACATATGTACAATTTACGTCACACAATTATCCCATAATTCCCCTGGCGCAACACTAGGGTTTCCCGTTGTCACAATTTCACACAATTCGTTTTTTGTTTTTATGGCAACACATCAATATCTTTATAATGCCAAACTGTCTGATAAATTAAATTGATGTTTTAGTTAGATTAACAACTTTTATACATTTCACATGACTTGAGTGTTTATGGAGCGAGTGCCTTGTGTTTGTTTCCGAGTTTATCGAAATGAAATTGATAATTGAAAACGCCTGTATTTAATTAAGCATAAGAAACCCATCGATTGCATATAATTGATATTGATAAGCACATAGGCAAATGTACGTACATACATGTGCACACACAGTATGAATGAATGTACATATATAAATTTATAAACGCATTTTGCACACTTGGAGAATGGCACATTCTTAGCACCGGGTACTTGAGTTCATCAGTAGTTCACTCAACTTGAGTGCTCGAGTAGAACAAATATTGACAGTAGAACGATATACATATATGCAATAAAATCTAATAGAACATAAAACTGTGAATGGCACAGAGTAAGGCTTAGTTAGACTAGCCAACACTAGTTTATAGCTAAAAAATGTCAATAACAAGAATTTCAATGGCAAATCTTTAGTTAATTGTTTTCGATATTTATGTAAAAAATAAGCTACGTACTTGTATGTTAATATTTTAATTCAACCTTACGAGGAAGTTTGCATATTTTTGAAAAATTATGATCAATTAGGGCTCTCCTTGAAGGTTTATATTTTCCAATTACATGCTCGTAATTAATTATACCTATTAGTTGCTATATTTCTTGTTGTTGACGCTTATTTTTGTTTTATTATCACTTTTCACGCCCAATCAGCTGTTTGTGCATTTGGCGTTGCCATATTTAGACACCGAGATGTTTATTTAACATATTTGATTACTGAAAAATATTATTTTGTAATATTTGACTTAAAATAAATACCCTTTGAAGCAAACGCTAAATATCTGGCCGTTGGACGAAACATGCATATTGCCTGCACAGCGTCTAATTTAATTCTTTTCATCAGATTTTTCACACTTCGGCAATAAAAAACGCATTTACATTCTTCGCAATGAAATAAAACACACCACCTGCGGGCTAATTGTCGATTTATGATTGCAAGCATTTTTATGATATTTTGCCAGTGAATCTCGCTTTTATTATAGACATAAAAAACTCATGCATACAACCTAGTACAGGGTAATGTGGATTGTATTAAATGCAAAAGTAAAAGATTATTAATTTTAGAATTTTATAACAAAATGTGTGCTGGATATAAAAAAGATTTATACATATAACAAAAAGAATGGAAACTGCTAAAAGAGAATGAATTTAGGTATTCCGGTTTACTGAGATATTTCAGTTTGTTGAAGCAAAAAATCCCGTAAATAATTAATTTTGTAATTCACACAACAGCTATGTCGGCGGCAGCAAACGAACAATTGATTTAAATTATTTGCCTGGGTTATTTTGTAAAGACCCACACATTTATTTAATGCATAAATTAAGAAGAGACAAGGAAAAGCAACAACGGCACAAATGTTGCTAAAATGCTGGCGCACTCACAAAACAACAAAACAAAAAAAACATTCCAACGAACGTCAACAAACACTGAAATAATTACATTTAATTATAGTGATTTTATATTGAGATTACTTTTTATTTCAGTTTTTCTTCTTCCACGAATAGGGTGAATCACCACTATCAATGAAATTCATTGGAAACAAAACGAAAAACAACAAAAAAGGAAATGCCTCATTAGCATGACAACGAGTGGAATGGGAATGGAAGGTAGCAAAAGAAACTGTTTTGTTTCGGCTGAATTTCTTCATCTACTTCTTGGCGAATGTAACAAATCGAAAAATCGTTGTGTCAATGTGAGAGAGGACCTTTTGTGTTGTCATGACGAACGACAGACTCACACTATGTGTCCCAGCTCCCAGCTTAAAGCCAAATACATTTTGTCGCCTAATCCGTCGACTTACGCTACGCTGCGTTACATCTGCCACATCAGGGTTGTGTTTAATTGGGGCTTTATTCTGGTTTTCTTCCTCAAATTAAGACGATTTACTTGGTTTATTATTAAAAAAAGAGACTTTGGCCAAGAATTTTCCTCTTGTGAGAAAAGCTTTTGAGGTCAATTATAAGAATCTGAGGAACACTCTCCGATTCGTTCCATCCACAGCAATTGTGTGTTAAAGATGCAACATTTTCTCGCAGCGCATGCTTGTATGCGCGTGCGTGCCTCTGAGTGTCTGTATGTCGGTGTATGTAATGCAATAAATAACGATTATTTCAATAATTGCATTCAATTTATTATTATGGCGGAGATAATTTAATATAAATGGATGTACGTGACCTCAGCTTAATGCTGTGTTCTTTCGTATGTTCGTACATCGGTGTCGACGCCTGTATCTGCACTCTGGAATACTATGTATGTATGTACTTGTAACGCGCATCACAGCAAGATGCTGTGCATTCTCCGTGCACCTCGTCGCTGCAGTGTGTTGTGAATGCAATACCAATAGCAACAAGAGAAAAACTTTTAACGTTACCCGATTGGAAGAGCTACGGAAAAATCTATACTTTTACGCTTCGAAAGCAAAATGTACATCGAAAAAAAAAACTAAAGCGATACGTTACGCGCGTACTTTTCAAAATGCGCGCGCGTGTGTATGTGCGCGCTTTGTAGCTGTTCAGTTAATGAAGGTATTTGAACTGAACAAACTAGAAGAAGAAGAAGAAAAAACAATAAAATGTATGGTATGTGTGTACAATGCTGGTGGAGAAGAAAAGGAAAAATAACAAAATTAAATTAAATACAATATAGAGATAGAAAGAAATACCATTTAATGCCAGGAAATGAATGAAGAAGTTGAGGCCATTACCATTCGGTTTGCGTTATTAAATCTGTCCATGCGTAAAATGTACTTTGCATTTTACAGCTAAACTTGAAATTAATTAAACGCATTAAAGTTGTGGCCGAAAAAGACGGATGAATTAAATTCAGAGGCCAAAACTGGGTAATGGTTTCTTGTGGTTTTTTATATCTTCAATGCCTTAAGAAACAAACAAATGAAAAACGTTATCACAAATTGTGTTAATTCCATATCTATAAATTTAATTCGGTATTTTAAGCTAATTGTTCTGGAGAAACTGTTACTTTATTTTTTACCATTCGTTTGAAATATCATTCACTTTATCACGTGTGCTCACAGTAATCAAAAACACCTCAATTACAAAATTTTTTATTTATAATTTTTAAAAATATGCATTAATTATTTTTTCCTAAGACATTTGAAGTGTGTCTCTATTATACATTTCAAACAAGTCTATATAACTTGTCAACACTGTAATTATTAGCGATTGTTGGAAGTAGTACCGGAAATCATAAGTTTTAAAATTTAAGAAATCTTGTTTTTTGTTTTTGTTTTAATTTTCCAATTTTAAAGCAATACCAAAACCATGTAAGCCGACGATAATAAATTTAAGATTTACAACATTTTGTAAACGTTTTGTACAGACAAATTTCAGGTTTGCAACATAACAAAACTATTTATAATCGATAGTAATAATTGTTAACAGTAATTGACAATAATTTATAAATAATGATTGCCGTCGATACTCTCTGTTTGTTCGTTGCAAAACTTTTCGCAAACAACTTCGATGCCATAATTAATTAAAGGCAAGTAGCAAACAGCAGATAGCCGGCAACAGACTGAGACTGAGACCACAACCGATAGACAAACTGACGACAGTTGCCCATTCTTGTCTTGCAGACATTCCAGTCTTGTGACAAAAAACAAAAATACACACACTCACAAACAATACAAACCAGAATTCGAAGATAAATTTATTTTATTATTGCTATTTGTTAATATTTATGTTTATTTTCGTTTGTGGTAAACAAAACAAAGTCTATAGGATTTTATTGATTTCGGTGAAGACATAAGGATGGACCGACCATCTTCGAGATATTTATGGATATTATTGTTTTTTGTTTTTCATTTTCAAGTGTATCTTTAAATATTGTGAAGAGGGGAAATGTTTGCTTGTGGTTTGTCCTCGGTTTAAGGGAATTTTTAATATTTCAGAAAATAAACAGTGACATAGGAAGAATAAGACCACATTCATATAATCATTTTCAAAGGTTTGTAATAGCCTTGTTACACTGCATGCGAAATCTAGCTGAAATGACATAAGGTCGATTTTGACATTTGTAAATCGACCTTTACCATGCAGTGTGACACAGTTTCAATCTAAATTCACCCCTTAAACCTTCCGTAAGTTATTATAAATATCGCAGTAAAACATTATCCACAAAACCTTCGATCCCAATCAAATGCAATCAAATATATTTTGTGGCAGACCCCAATAAATAATATTAGAAATAAAAATTTTCAAAAATTTAAATACTTACGTGGATTTTTGAATTGATTCAAAATGTTTCTCTACATTATATCAGAGCTGTTAAGTAATGATTAGTAATCGTAATCATTAGTAATTAGATTACTTTTTTTTAAAGTAGAAGTAATGATTACAATATGATTACATTCAGTTTTATACGATTAGTAATTGATTACGATTACAAGTAATCAAAAAATAATCAGGATTACTTGCGATTACTGAAAAATAATCAAAAGTAAGTAAGAATTATTATTCATTATTTATTCATTTTATTGTAGCAGAATTTAATTTATTTATGTTACTTGCTTAATTCAGGTTTTCAATTATTTAGCGGATTCACCCTAACTTAACTTTGTATAGTTTTTTTTTTTTCAATAAATGTAATGTACAAGATTCCTTTAAAAATTATCAAAAATAATCAAAAGTAATCACAAAAAATCAAAAGTAATCAAAAATAGTCAAAAGTAATCTTTTAAAGTAGTCGAACTCATTTTTGATTACTTTTGATTATTTTTGATTATTTTTCAATAATCGCAAGTAATCCTGATTATTTTTTGATTATTTGTAATCGTAATCAATTAGTAATCAGAAATTTTAGAATAGTGGATTATATAATCGTTACGATTCATTTTAAAAAGTAATGTAATTGATTACTAATCGTAATCGAAATTTAACAGCACTGCATTATATAAATCTTGTAAATGTACCAAACATATATGTATATGATTGCCTGCAAACATATACTAATAGAATTTTCCCGTGTCCAGAGCAGAATATCAAAACTAACCTTCGCAAGAGCATTTGGAAAACTGTGCAATAAATTGGCAACAACTCGCCAGTAAATCCATTTAAAAAGATTTCAGCAAAACAAGTTTTCCACCAGACCCCATGGTCGTGGCATTCACGTTGATTTATGCCCATCACTGTTGCGGCCGCTGCAGCAATCATTTAAACGTGAAGCTTTTAAATTGTTGCATCTTAAGATAAAACTGGAATAAGTGAGACACAGACAGAGACAGCGAAGGCGAAACTATTATCTTTATTTATGAGTATTAAGGCCGAAATGATCCCCCGCTTAACAAAGGGAACGTCGTCGTCATTAACAACATTAATAACGCAATCAAAATAACATAAATTACGATCCCGCCGTCCCTTACCACCCCCGCCCCTCCCACCAATTGGACACATTTTAGCCGAATGCACTTCCAAGTTGTTTTGTTTTTTTGTATCTTTTCAATTCGCCCAGAATGAATAAAAGACCATAATTACAGTTTTTCGTTGGCTTAATTGTTTACTATTTATAAAGTGTCCGAGAGACCTTGAAATAGTGCAACGCCTGCAGTCACAGCCAATATGCGAACGAGCAGCAGCAACATCGGAGCAGCACAAACAATAATCAGATATAATAAAAAATACAACAACGACGTAGCAGAGGCAGTAGGAATACAATAAAACGGAATTAACAAACCAAAGAATAAAGGAAAAGAAAACAACAAAACCAACAAAAGTAAATAAAATCAACTGCATTCAAGAGATAAAACAAAGAACACTCACTCCACTCACCACCAACCACTATCTTCGGAAATTCACATCTGCAGTGAAGACTGGAGAGGGCTAACACACACAGACACACTAGCACACACTCACAACATACAAAGATATAGTAAAAACAGCAAAACTCGATTAACTCGACATTAATTTTAAATCGACAGGCCAACACCACCACCACCATCGCGGGTAAACCTTAGCGTTAAAGGCCGTGTGACGTGGTACTCTGTCCTGACGCTTTAGCCATGTTTATATATGTGTGTGTGTGCGAATGCATAAGGACTGTCCCTGGAAAAAAGCTGTAATGAATAAATTAGTCAAACTTTGATTTTCACTATGCCAGGTTTTACTTTGAGTACGATATTGGGGGCATTTACGCATGCAGATGTATCGTATATAACCCGGATATTGATGCTAGATCTAAAAATACCTTTTAATTCATCATCTGGTAGATTTAAATGTTCAGTAACTGATAATTATCTACTTTCAAGTTGTACAATGAATCTTTAAGTGTGAACTCCCCTTTTCTTATGAGTTGCCAAATCAGCTGTTAAACAATTTAAGTTTAAAAATAATAATAGACAACGCCATCTAAATTTAAACATTAAACTACACATTTTCTTTCAATCCTTCAATAAATTATAAGTTTTTTGTCACAATCTTGGGATGGGAACATTCAAAAGTAACCTTGTTAGGATAGTCTGTTGTAATGTGTATATGTATGTGGTGTGTGATGTGTCTTTGTATCTTTTAATTTGCGCTTCTTTTCCTTTTTATGATTATTTTTTGTTGTTGCTGCTTTCATTCGGTTTGTTTCAAACACATAAAAAACAAATGAAATAAAAATCACTTTGTTGTTGGTATTACTGCTCCCCTCGGCCCAGATTCTTTATTTCTGCCCTTTTTTGTATCATTTCGGTTTTATAACGAAACTTTAAAGTCTGCTTTTCCTGCTCTGGGTTGTGAAATAATTAAATTGACGCTTGAATGTGTGTGCTTTTATGCATTCCTAAGAAATTTCAAAATTCATTTTGAAATCTTCAATTCCATGCCATTCAAGCCACACCGTCTGCTGAGCTGACAGGCAATCTGTCTGCCTGAACATGTGTGTGTATGTGTGTGCAGAGTTTGCAAGTAGTGGTAGATGAAGATTGTCGATTTACCTGCCATTTCCTTTTAAGAGTTTATTAAAAATTTATGAGCTTTCGGCAGAATTTAAATGTGTACACGCAAAACAGAACCAGAAACAATCCCAGCAAATTAATGCCGCCCGTCTAGTATCATTTAGATGAAAGGAAGCGCAGCCAAAAATACCCTCAAATCTAGAACAACCAAGACCATAACAAATTTAATTTACAAAATTATACATAGCCAACATAAACTTTTGTTATGCCAAAAATATTAATTTTTTTCATTTGTTCTCTTTCTTTTTAGGTAAGTTCAACGGATGAATGATTTGTGTGCAAATTATTTCCACAGTAATTGAAAGAGGTTTCAAAAATCTTTCAAATTGCGGCGGGTAAGCTTGACATTTGCAGAAATGGGTTATGTTAACAAAACGTTTAATTAAAACAAATTATGAGTTGAAAACATTTTCACTTAGATGGCCAAACAAACACAGCCAATGAAGACAAAAAAACCACATCAAATCATCAAATTAAACATGATTCATCTAATTCAAGCCTTGAATTCAAAAAAATAATCATACATACTGAATGTACATACATGCATATGTATGTACAAAGTCTGTCTTCATATCATGTATTATTTATAATTGTTGTTGTTGTTGTTTGTTTGCTTTTATATTGTTGTCTTCTTCATCTTCTTTCGGTTGTATACGAAATTCCACAATAATTCGCCGAAGTTCAATGATCTCCTTCGCATTTAGCAATTTCATGAAGGGGGAGGCGGATGGGGAAAAAGTATTTAATAAAATTGTAGGGGAAGTAAACAACAATTGAATATTTTATGTGCGGAGAAGGAATCCCCAGACTATCTAATCATATACTGGGGTGGTGTTTAGATTTGTAAACAATGCTGCCTTGCCAAAAAGGTGATGCCTATGGCTCAACTAAAATACGGTCGTACTATGCGGAGGTAAAACAAACAGCTGATCGTTCTTACCACCAAAACTAATATATGTATATATTTTCGGAAAATTTTGTACTTTTTTAAGTATTTTGACGTACAGCCAAATTAAGACTCAGATGTTTGTCCGCCTAGTACGGCCGTATTTAAGATGGGTGCTTAGAAATTAAAATTAAGTTATATAATTTGAGGATATAAGTCGAAAAATGCTATTTGCAGGCCCGTTTTATTATTCGCGCATAAAGAAGTGACAAAACTAGTTTGTTTCAACTGCCGGTGTGTTTTGAGTGTGTTATTGGCCGAATCGGCTGTTCAAGAAAAACTCAGCGACTTTAACAATTAAAGTAAATCATTAACGATTTCAAATATAATTAGCATTGGGTGTGACTAGCACAAAATTTTGCAAATGTTTTTAATCGGAATTTCCGGAAAATGTTCTTGGCACATCGAGACGTTCTAGTGACTTTTTATTGAGCAGCTAATCTGGCAACTCAAACGCAACTCATTTGTGTTCAAACTTTATATCCGCAGCGTACTCATATAAATTAATCGGGCTTTACAGTCATGGCTCGCGTACACCAAAACTTTTTCTTGGCAACGCTGCGTTTATTTCTTAACTTCACGTTTGTTGTTAGAGTGCTAATCTTAGGAGTTGACTAATCAGCTGTTTGCGAAAAACGCAATGCCGAGAACCAAAAGCTTTGTTGTGAGCGAGCCTTTCTTTATTCTGTTCTAATAACTTTCTGATCTCGACAAATGTATTGTAATATTCTATTTAATCGAATCAATTCACAAATTAATAATGTCTGATGCATGACAGCATTGTTTCCCTATCACACCCATCATTTGCCATAATTCCAGTAAGCTGCACTCCAAACATACATACAATTGCGCTTTCTTATCAAAATTATCGGCTACTTGCCCTTGGGATCTTTCCTGTTGCGTTTGACAGAAGAAAAACAAATAACATAAACGAAGAGAAGCGAAACGAAGTTTATTTTCAAGACGCGTCTCGGCGTTCTCGTCACTGTCGTCATGTGGTGCGATTATAGTTGATTCAATTAAAGACTTTGTTAATTAAACTTTTTTCTTCATTTATTTTTATTTGTGCTTAAAGCACAGAAAATAAAAATCCATTCTTAATTTGTTGTCTGTTTGTTTGTTTATTTTAATCATATTCTTTACGTATGTGTACGAAGGCGGTCCTAACCCCCAATACCAATGTCCTCTTTCATCATTCGAATGGGACATGGTGACGGACGGACGTTAACCATATTCGAAGCCGAGTGGTTCTCATATCCATTTGGAATAATCAACATTTTCTTCTTCTTCTTCTGCCGCTGCTCTTGTGATTCTTTCAATCGTATTCACTTACATGCACTTGCCTACGTCCGCCATCCGCCCATCCATCATCCGTCGCCATCGTCATCATCATCTGGTTGTTGATTTACGGTTTGTTTTTTCTTCGTTTTCGTCTTCTTCTTCGTCTTCTTGTTGTTTCTTTTGTAGCTTGTTTGGTTAATTATTTAAAGTGGCATACAATGTATTGCAAGAATGAAGATTTCCAACATTTCTTTTTTCGTCTTTTCCGTGTTTGTTTGTTTTGTTTTTTTTTTCGCATCGTTTCTTGCATTCTCATATGCATTGCAATGTTGGGGACGAGTATCTGGCAGATACATACATACATGCCAGCAGCAGCGACTTGCAGGTGGTCTTTTTCACAATAATCTCATGGCCATATGTTTGTGTAGGAATGCCATGGCGTAGCTCATCCGGTGTTGGTCATGCAGTGGGAGGTACTGCACATATTTCACAAAAAAAAATCAACAAAGAAATCCTTAAGATTTGAACAAGAAAAAGCTCGTAAACCATGATCAGTTTTTGTGGTCGTAACATTAACATTATTTTACAATTAACTTGAACTTATCGCCGACGAAATGTTATTTCCACTTTCATTAAGGTGCCCGTTTTCAAGCTTCCATTGTTCAAAATATAGTTCATGATTAATTCATTGAATAAAAGGGGGATTTTGCTTCACGCCGTCTTAATTGTTAGGAATATCGCCCAAATTCGCCCAATTTTCGTTAGACCCTTAAAGTGTCAAGTATTCAATAAATTGTTATCATTCTAGTTACGAGAGCTTTTCCATTTACAGGACATAGAACTTTTACAATTCATTGTACTTAGTTAAACCTGGCTTATTTTTATGGGTATTGGTTCCATAATTACGGGTTTAACTGTCATCTCAAAAAAAGTAATAAACATTAGTTCGCTAAACTTCGTGCCACATTAATCGCATCTAAATGAAGTCTAAGTCATTAATTTTAATTATTATTATTTTTTTTTTGTGCCACAAGAATTTAACATTTTAATTTAGTTTTAACATTATTACTACATTCAGTCTATCTTCGTTACATACACTTTAATCAGCAGCGACATCAACAACAACCTCATCGCAATCATCATCATCATCATGTAAATAAACATTGTAGCTAATGACTGCAACCAAGCGTCAATTATAATAATAACTACAACAACAGCAGCAACAGTAGTAGTGGTAGTGGTTGCAGCAGTAACAACGACGCCAACTGGAAAGAGTAGATGGCAACAGCAGAGTACTCGTTTACTCGTAATACATAGTATTTATAATTAATGTTTATTTAGCATGTTTTAATTTAAAATATCCTCAATATTTTCTTGTTTATTTACATTACTTACGTCCAAGTAGATCAGCCAGTGTCGCAGAGGCAAAACCGGGTTGAGAAGCTTTACATTTTCCATTAATACTATTCATCTGTGATAAAAGTACACTTCGAACTCGGTTGACGGCATGCATACACGTCATGCTTTTGCCATTAAATGTTTGTCAACATTTGTGATATATTTTGAAAAAAAAAAAAGGATTAAGAAAAAATACACAAATCTCACAATTGCTTGCTTACGCCTAGAGTTCATGAATATCATAGAATTTCATGACGTTTCGGTGTGAACACGTTTTTTGATGCCGGCGTCAAGTGTAAATGCGCCATGGTGTGCCCATTACATTTAAGCGTATGATTAATTGTAATTCAATATTACTCATACCAACCACAGTGCATTTCTTTTGTAAAGGACTTGACACTGCGTTTTTACGTGACTTCGATGAAATGTTTACTGCAAAAATTCAATATTGCTAAAATGCCAATTGAAATTAGTGAGCGGTATGATTAATTTGATTTTTATTCAAAATTTACTTATACTACTCTTCCGAATTCCTTTATAAAGGTCGATGCCTTTTAATTTAGACATTTTCTTTAATTTTAGCTGTTCAAGAAAAACGCAGCATGGACAGGGCAAATTGCAAAGTGAAAAGCAACAGATCTGTTGAATGTCTGTTTCAATGCTGTCATGCCAACAATGCTGCCAAGTTTGCAGCTATATGAACATGGCCTGGTCGGCTGTCAGGGATCCTGTGTGTGCGAAATTAGTTACTTATTTTGTTGCTACGACAATATCAAGATTGTTGTCATCAACCTACACAGCAATAACAACAACAGCAACAACTTCTTTCTCACAAACTAGCAACTGCTAACAAAATAGCCAAAAACAAGAACCTGGATGGGTGGGTGGTGGTGGTTTGCGGGGAAGTGCACCGCACAGCTCTCCAACAATATCAACTAGGCACACAAACACACACAACCACCACATGCATCATATTTTTGCAACGAAAAAACACAACCATACAAACAACTGCACACACATACATGCGACAGCCAGTATATATTTTGTTCATCAAGTTGATGACGTTGTCGATGTTGTTGGTGTTGTCGTTGTCGATGACGATGAGGAAAACTTTGTAATTAACTTTTGTCACGTTTTGCCATGTTGTTGTTGTTGTCGTGGTTGTTGTTGCTGCGATATTTTGGTTCGGTCTCCTTCAGCTCTTGGTTTGGTTTCTTCGACAATCATGAGGAGGATTTTTAATTTAATTTTGTGGCATTTATTTTTAATAAAGTTAAATGTTTTTTTATTTTTATTTTTTCAAATTCGTTTCGTTCCATACAATGTATGTGTCTGCATGTGTGTTGGAGTAGATGTTCAACACTTTTCCACTGTGTGCGAAATGTGTGCGCATGTACAAGTATCTGTGTCTAAGAAAAACTAATTAAAATTTAAATTGAGTACACGAGTACACAAATTTCGGTTTATAAAATTAATTAAAGATTTATTTGAAGAGATAACGGTGCTACGGCGGTGTACGTACACCGGGGCCACCAACCAAATGCCACAACCCGCAACAAGCGAGGGAATTGAACCGAACCAATCTGAATGAAAATTCATAGTCTGCTTTTAGGCAAATGACCATGAGTTTGACAATTGGAATTATGATTTACCGTTTGCTGAATTCAACTGTTGGACTGACTGGTAGATGTGTGCGCGAGAGTTTATTCGTTTCTCCGGTATATTCATATCTCATAGCACGAGTGTGTGTGACCTCGCCATTTAATTGAAAAGTGTGTTAACAAATATTTCTCTTTATTTATTTCTATATTAAGTAAATAAATAAATATTAATAAAGTAAATTAGTTGTGTTAATGTACACACACGCCTCAGCGTACCTAGACAGTGTTGGGCAAAACAAAGGCAACAAAATGAAGACCAAAAGACAACATTTAGTGTAAAAAAGATACTGCAAGAAAATCCAAATAATAATAATATTTTGACTTTTCCAAAGAAGTTTGTCTATTTAGACTATAACTCAAGCTAGGACCAACCCATGCTTCCTCGAACATAGCAGACCATTTATGATTTGAGCATTGTTTGGCAATCCATTGAGCAATGTGCAAGAGCATTGCATAAAGCCCGACTTATTTTCATTTTAATAAAATACAATTTATTTTACACCACCCTGTGAATCAACTAATTTCTATATGCATATACGTACGTATGTACAATTTTGCCTGTTTATTTATTTACTCTACTATTCGCATTGTATGCCTTGTTGTTATTGCCGCTGCTACTGCTGTTTTTTTTGCATTTTAAGCACGAGGTCAATTAACGCCACACTCAGAGTTCAATATCCGCATAAAATACACTCACACACACACACACTAACATACACAGACACATTCACAGAAAACAATTTGAAAAATAAAAACTAAACTACACAGTAACTAACTACACAACATGACAGAGTTCAAGCAACGTACAAACATTTACATACGAGAGCACATATGTATATGAATACATGGATCCATCCCTACGTACAAACATGCACTGCATACATACATATGTATGGTTGTATGAATGTATATAGTAAATGATGTACTACAAGTAACTCACTCACACACACACACACACATGCATACTATGCGAATTCGGAACAACGACAGACATTGAATGTTTATTAGAACAACGAGTGCAACATGACAACTGTGTATTACAGCCACATTGATAATGATGACGATGGCAATGATGATGATGATGACGATGATAATGTAGTGACGACAAAAATATAAAAAAATTAATACATTCCTTCCATGTGCCTCACATGAAACGTTGAATTGTTTTTGTTTTTTTTTATACTAACGAATCTGCCTTCGGTGGATTGACCGCTGGCAAACATGTTTGACGAACCAACGTCAAAAGGAGGGTTCACACGGTAAGTGTGATATGATGTGACATGTTCGCTAGTGGCTAGGGTACCTTAAACCCGTATAGCGCAGTTTACACTTTAAGATTTATTTTACAACTTTAAAATATATTATGACGAAAACCTAATAAATTTAGCAATTTTCGTTGGAACACATGTTTTCCTGTACTAAACAGAAAAGAACTTGAATCGGTTTCCAAATTGTACAATAAATGTTTATGTGTGAACAGCACTTAAGCCCATATGGCACTGGCTTTTTATGACATTTTCGGCATTGATTCAGATTGATTTCTGTAGAAAATTTGTAAAAATATATAAAGCGAAGATAATATAAGGAAATCAGCTAGAAAATAGAGACCAAAATTATTTTTTATATGATTGTAAAATTGGAATTGTGATCTATTATTATTAGAACTGGATTTTTAGCATATTTTTCATTTTTCATCCTCTTTAAACTAAACATTACATGTTTATTCATTGAAATATGAAACATTTGAGTGCTATCGAAAATATGTAAAAATTATGCAAAAGTACGAGGTCTATGTATTATAGATGGTAGTAGTAGTAGCGGTTTTTTTGGAATATCTTGAAAATTACTATAAATCCAGTTAATCTTTCAAATGTCCGATCCCATTGAAATTTAACACTTGAAGTCGAGTTAAGTTCGTTTTCGACGTCTAATACAGCGCAGATTTATTGTTCAAAAATGTAATTAATGGAGTTCTCAAGATGATTTTGGATGATCTTCGGAACATATTGAGCTGGATTTGCGATACTCAAAATACCATAATCACCTCATCAACGAGTAACGTTTTTTCTTGACGAGACTATTTTAAGCGAATCCTGATCCAAATTCAATCTATTTCATGTTGACTTGAATTTTTATCAATTATTTTCCAACAACATATTCGCACGATGTTCTGCTACATGTAGAGCAACGGAGTAATGAAATGTTGCCCATGTAACTGCAGTTGCGGCTGTACACTGTGTGTGTGCCTTTGTTGCACTTGACACAACACCACCATCACCACGACGACGGCGATGACGGCGACAGCAAAGTGAGCCTAAAATGAACACCACATAAACAACATTTTGTTGAGCTCTCGGTCTAAGGTAGTTGTGTATGGGGATGTTTGTTTGTATCTTGTTGCTGTTGTGGTTTGCTCTGGACATGAACATGGACATGTTGGCTGGCCCCCCACATACATAAGTGGCTGTTGCTTGTTAAGTGTGCCTTCATGCCGGTCGTCTGGACGGCCTTCCTTCGTTAGTTGTTTCATTTTTATTTCAATTCATTTATGCCATTGTGATGTTGTCGTTCGTGTTGTTGCTGTTTGTGTCACACACACCGTAAACAAACAACATCGACAGCAATAGCAACAAAATAGTTCCAAATTGCATTCACAACAGTTTGCACGTCGCCACACACAGAATGCACATGTTCACATGTCAATTTGCTTTTGTTTTTATTTCTCTCGGTACGTGAGTAGGAGGCCAAGATGCCTCTCTGTGCATACATGTGCGTGTGTGTGTGTTTATTACTTTATTTATTGTTTCAGTTGTTGCTGTTATCATGTGATATATGTATTTCATTTGTTGTTATTATTTCTGTTTAATGAATTCCCAACAAAATTAAAAATAAATGACTATTTATCAAGCAAAACGAATCAGAATCACATTCAAAAAAAAAAAAGAAAAACCGACACCGACAAATGCTCGTAAGTGATTTATAATTTATAATAAATGTGTCGATCCATTTGTGTGTTGTGTTTTGTTGTGTATATTTATGTGCGAGTGTTTTCTTAAGTCGAAATTAAACAGCCATAAAATTCTATTGCATCGCCGGCTGCCATGCCAACCCAGTCAAGTCAAGTCACTTCACTGCACAGCACCGACACCGACACTGAGACTGAGGCTGACAACAACAACGATCGTATGTCGTCACTGGCGGCACAGGTGTTCAAAACGAGATTTCTTTTTTCATACTTTGTATGGGATTTTAAATGTGCAATTTGCAATTTGCAGCTTTTTTGCGCGCTTTCTGCTGATGTTTGCAAAATTATTAAACGGTTTAATCAACACTCGATAAATTTACACGAAGCAATGCATTTGTATGCACATACTCACATACATACATACAGTCGAGCTTACACAATTACGTTGTGTTTTCTTCAATTCCGGTTTGTGGTCAACCTCCCGCCACCATGAATCACGCCTTTGTCGTAAGACAACGTATTTTCTTTTATTTTCTCTCCTCTCCTTCTTTTTTCTTCGAAGGAGGGGGAGGGGGTTAAATTCAAAGTCTTCGATTTACATCTGGAGTAAATTAAACAAGAAATAAAAGTCGTTCCAGTTCTTTCTCTAAAATTAACACTTCACGCCACCACATTGAATTCAATTAAATTCACATTTGGAGTCGGGCATGACTTTGAGATTATACCACACACACACACACCTATACACGTCTTCTTCTTCGAAATATGTACGTACCTACATTCTCGTACGCGAACGCGAGAAAACAATAACATCACAGCCTTATAATTATGACAATCATATCGAAATAACTACCACACCTTCATGGTGAATACATATGTATGTATGTGTGTGTGTGTCTATTATTTATACATATTTTGACTTTTTATAGACAGTAAATTGAAGTTGTTGTTATTGTATTTTCCTCTATTACTCTTTGTTCAATATATTCTAACTACAGACCAAATACATGTTGGTATTTATCTATCTATGCCAAAGAAATGATCGTCGTCTGTCCGTGCACTTAGAGAAATTACGTTTGAGTACAATTCCAACTCAATAGTTAATTCAAAATAACCGCTTACATTTAAATTTCCATTATACCTCGGAAATAGTTTTAGTATTTCAATTAAATAACCGATCAATCCTAACCTAGTTCCAATTTGAAGACAACTCCAAGTGCTGCAATTCATCCAATCACTGTTTAAAATAAAACATTTTTTTCTAATATAAACTCTATAAAATATAGAGTTTCCGATTTAGTATGAAGTGACAATCGTGGAACTACTACTGATGAAAAATAAATTATACACAAAAAATGTGTTGAGACATATTTTTCTCTGAGTGTATCTCAAAAGAGGGGCATGTGGAAAAAAATGATAAAAATTAGTTAATAAATTATTTTGATTATTTTGTTATTATTTTCTTCTCTTCATTCCTCCCTTTCCAAAAAAACTCGCTACAAAAACAACAACGTTGTGGCATTCATCACAATGTTGTTGCGCTAGTAGTGTGCTGTACATATGTATGTATGTACTTACTTTTGATATTATGAAAGAAGGTATGGTCTCGGCATGCTATGCCACATAATAATAAATTCGCCTGCCTACTTTTAGTTCATTGCACTGTAATTATTTATAATTAACATTATTAACATACTGTGCATAATTCTTCTATGTTTATGTGGGGGGGGGGGGGGGTAGAAAAAGAAGAACACGAATGAGGTGGAGGAGGCTACAACGAAGACAAAGTAAATATGTCCGTACAAGTAAGTGGTCATACATATATACAGTGGTGTTTATAAAAATAGCACCATTACTGATCTGGATTATAGCACGATTCTCTCTCTTTACTCTTTAAGAAGATGAAAAATCATGACTTGTGGCTAATGGTCAAAAGCAGTCCATTATAACATCCCTCAGAAACAAGAGATGCTACTTCTCTCTCACGCTGTTAAAAAGTCCCTAACAGTATAAACGGTGATTAGACAAAAGATTAACAGTGCTATTGATTGCGCGGTTGCAGTAATATATTGTAAGAGAAATCTGAAGTCTTGGAATCAGAGAGCTTATATATATTGAAATTGGAAATTTATCTCTTAGCATGTTAGTTTTCAAGCAACATCAGTATAACAGCGATGTTAACTGAAATATTTGATGTGATTAATTGATACAAATCTATTTTTTGGATGCTGTTGGCAATGTTGATTGTAGTAAATCAAATTATAATATTAACAAATTTGACAAATAAACAAAATTTCAGTTTTAATGAAAACGAACTAATTAAAATCTAGAGTTGGTCCAAATTTCGACTCTCAGTACGTATAAGCTCCCTGGGGCTTCCATTCTAATTATAATCCCTAAAATATCGAAAATGAAGAGCAGTTTGCTGATCATAAACAACGATCTGTTCTCAATGCAATTTCCGCTCCATGGCCACAACATTTCTTATTGCCTCTCTGTAAGGTGTAAACATTTAACAGTGGTGTTAACAGCTCAAGTTAGGGGAGTGCCGCCGACTCAACTCATACTCCACTCATTACCCCCATTGTTTGAATGTCTTCTATTTTTTCCTCATATATTTTGTATGAAAATCGAATTGCAATTTGTGCTACCACTACCATAATTTATAGTTTCGCAAGTTAACAGACATTTAAAAGAAGAAACAAAAAAATAAACAAATCGTGTGTTGGCGTTGTAAAAACATCGTGTCTTGTTTTGGGTTGCGATATTGTTGCTTCAATTTACAATTTAATTATTAATTAATTGGATTTTTTCCATTGTGTTGTTATTTTCTAACAAATTGAATAACAATTTCTGTTTCTGTTTTTTTCTTCCTAAATTTGCATGATTTACAATTAGCATTTCTAATGAATTCCATAAAAACCAAAGTTGCTGTAATAATAAACAAATTGACGTTTGACGCATAAATTAAACAACAACAACAACAGTAAATGAAGAAAAACCAATACACGATTATTGACATGTCAATGGTTTGTACATGGCAGCGGCCGGAGCTTGGGATCGTGGGAAATATCATTAGGAGTTGCCTGAATTACAGTGAAAAGCTTTGTTTTTTAATTATTTCTAAATATTTATTTTGCAAACAGCAAAGTCTAGACTACACAAAGTGTTTCGTTCCAAACCAAACGAATTAATAAATTAAATTGCCCACAAGCAAATATTGTTGTTCATTGTGGTGCACAGAGTGTATTTATACCAAAAAAATAAGCCCATTTTGGGAGAGTGTTTTCTATGATGGTTTGTGTTCTTTCTTCCCAAATTGCCAATTATGGCCATAATACATTTATATGATGTGTTCGGTACACATTTTTACATGCACCACATTCTCCCAAACAAACAATGCATGCACATACGTACGTACGAATGTACAAACTGTATCTGTACAAACAATTCAATGTAATTTGGCAAATAATTTATAATAAACATACATAAGAATGGTGAGCATATATTGTACGAACGGGGCAAAATATGCAGAAAATTCAAAATGGCAACACAAATATTTACATAAATAAATTAAAGGATAACAAAGAAACGAAGGAGTGCAGAACTGCAGAAACGCAGTCCTTTCTCATGAACACATGTATGTATGTACATACATGTTTGTATTTAATTTTATGGAAATCGAGCAAAAACATCTACTTGGATAGCAGAAAAATGTCAAGGAAAGTCAGATGGACTTAATTAACATTAGTTTAACAGAGATCATAGGAATTGATAAAAATGATAATTTGCAAAACTCCAGCAAAAAATCTTTTGGACAAAAACGATAGTTTATGATCAACTGAAATCTCTCTCTTCTCATGTTAGATTTGGAGCAAGCTCAGTATAACAGCAATGTTAAATTGAGAAAAAATATATCATTTTTCAATTCTGTTAAACAGAAGAAGAAACAGATGAGAACTTGAATTGAAATTAAATATTTTTAAATCACAATCTAATCTCGTAATTTAACAGGGCCTGGCAGAGTTTTACACTATTTACTGTTTGTTTAGACTGAGTTCGGTTTAAAAAGAATGTCGTTCTCTAATAAAACTGCAGCATCATTTCAATATATTAAATCAACATCTAATGACAAGAGAAATTGAAAAAAGCTTAAAATTACCTCTTCTAGTGTTAAACGTATTAAAAAAATAAAAAATATTATATTATTTTATTTATTTCAATTTTAAGGCTATCTGTTATGTTATGTTATTTTTCCTGTTACATATGTTCGCTGCTTCTGCTACTATAACATAGTGTGAACTAATAATAAACTCCCACTGCTTGTCTCTCACGTTGGCTTGAGGGAATGTTAGATTTGTTGTAATCTTTTCTATACATATATGGTGTCAAGAGCATTTGGAGAATTTTTTACGATTTGGTGTTTTATCTTATCACTATTTAATTGTGTCATACGCGAGTTTACATACAACAGGCAGACGTTAACAGTATGCCCCAGTCGATGGAGTGTTACGTAACATTTGATTAAAACACACTGTATGGATGAGAGAGAGAGAGAGAGAGAAAAGCCATTTCGCCTTAAGCGGACATGTTTGATTGGTTGGTAAACACATGCCACGGTGAATTATCCAGTGTAAAGTTGACTTTTGACAATTGTTCGTCGAACATGTTCAATATAGGACACTATAGGACTTAAGGGGTGTTTACACATAAGCATTTATTGTACAGCTTGAAAGTAGATTATAACGAAAACTTAAAATTTGTAAATGATGCGCGCTTTCCCTAAAAATAGAATTGGAATCGAATTTCAACTTGTACGCTAAATCTATAAGTATAAACTCCCCTTTAGTTAAAACCTATAGAAATTAGGCCTGTTCGATTGGCCTAATTTTTGTATGGAATTTACTCGCTTAACAAGAGTTGTTGCCCGATTTTTCATGTTGATTCCTTTAAGAAAAACCAATGAGTGGAAACGTTGTCATCTTATCAAGTCTCTTAATTGTAAGCTAGTAAGCCCAATCGAACAGGCCTATTGTTACCAAAGTGAGCAACAAACATCCTTTCTTTCTTATACCAAATGCATTCAGGTGGTACTTGTTTTTATTTCTTGAAACAAAAATATATTATATATTTCCGTTTACGATGATTAACAATGCCGCCCACACGTGCACAGATTTGCAATCCTTAACTGAGTGTTTATTCATCGCTTTTTTTGCAAATGTGGGCATTTCAAGAGCCAATATGTGTTCGTCCGTCCGTCAGTCCGTCTTGCTTTGCAATATTTATTTTAGAAGATTTCAAAATCTTGAATGGCGATGCGGTCTTTCTGTTTATTTTGCAACATTTCTCTGCAGTTTTTTCATTTGTTCATAAATAGTCCTAATGTTGTTGTTGTTGTTGCATTTTTCATATTGTTTACAATTCAAACCAATATTTATTATATTTCAGATGTTACTATTTTGCTGTTTTAGACATGCAACGTAAACAATAACAGCAACAGCAACAACACCGGCAACACTAGCAACACTAACATCAAGCGAATAAAGGAAACGGTACCAAGAACTTGTTTCCTTTGCTTGAAAAGTTTTTGCCGTTCTTTGTCTTTGCAAAAGAGGGCTGTTGTGCTGTTGTTGTTTGTTGCCTGGTTGTTGTTGGTGGTTTGGCCATGTCAGTGGATGGTGCCTTTGCCTGGCTGCCTGGTTGTTAAGCTTGTTATTTGTTTAGTTGGCTAAAGCTGCAAAGATGTATATGTATGTGTATGCATGTGTGTATTTCGGTTGTGTTGGTTGTCTTGTTCGCATTTCTGGAGCCTTGAGAGTAGTGGCAACACAACACAACCAACCATCCATCCAACCAACAACAACCAAAACGTTCTTTTGTTGTTTAATTATTGTCAGACATGCCATTAATTTTGGCATGTCAAGTCGTTAACGAATTCCTTTTTATTTATTTATTTTTTTTTTTGTTCTGTTCTTGTTTTCGTTTCGTTCATATTTCGCCCAACAGAACAGAGCAGAACTTGGAACAGCAACACAACCAAATCTCCTCTTGTGTTGCTGTTGTTGTTTTTGTTGTTGCTGGTTTATTTATAACTTTAATTTAGTTTTAAATCTCTGGAACTGCTCATAAATTCATTTAAGTTCTTTGGAAATCATTAATTAAAATAAAATGAACTCGTACATCTTTTTGTTCAGCGAATTGTTGTAAGTTTTAAAACAAAAAGTTGCATGGCTTTCGGTTTATGTAATTGCAATTATCTGAAACGGCACGATTGCAGTCCCACTGAAACCTTGAAAACCCCAATTTTTGCAAACTTTCAGAATATCCACTCCATCATATCTTTGTTAATTTTGCCTTAAATAGTTGTGCATTTATTTGAAAGTAATTGAAAACTGCATAGATTAGTGCTAAAATTATTCTTGAATTGAATTCTCATTCAATCTAAATCCATATTATTTTCCAAAGAAATGTTGAGAATTAAATACTTTTGGTTTGTCGAAAGCTGATCATCAACTATTTAAAAAACATATATTTTTGTGTATTAAAACTGAACAAATAAATTTCAACCGTATATTCTGAAATTTCCCAATGCACATAACTCTGCAGTTTTGTGTGTGTGTGTGTGTGCTGATCATCAATTATTTAAAAAAACATATATTTTTGTCTATTAAAACTGAACAAATAAATTTCAACCGTATATTCTGAAATTTCCCAATCCACATAACTCTGCAGTTTTGTGTGTGTGTGTTTGAAACATGATTAAAAACTTTCTTCGACGAAAACTTTTTTGTGCAACTTTAATTATGAAAAATTTCAAGCATAAAGAGTATAAATTGGGCGTTATTCGAAATTACTGGAAATTGTTTGGAGCTCCAAACTCGATGTTTGGCGGTTACGCCAGGACCTTAGGCCTCAAGGAAATTGTGTGCATGTGTTGGATTCTCAATAAACATTGTATGTATGGGTGTGTCTCTGGGTATGTAAGTGAATTTGAAAAATTACCCCACAGAACTTTTTCAATTTACATGAATTTTGTGTGCTTTATTTAAAAAAAACTTATTTTGTCCAAAATGAAACTTTTTCTTAATAAATTTATAATGGCACAGCAACGTACATATACATGCACATGCCTATGTATGTGTTACATGGAGTATATGTGTGTGTTTGTGTTGAACAACAAAAGGCATTGCCAACGACAAAAGCGAAAAGCGTATGAAGCGAAGCTCTCTCCATTAACCATAATGCAATTTGTCATTATGAGTTTACAGTGAAATGAAAATTAATGAAATCAGAAGTTTTACTTAATGATGCTTTTAAAAAATCAGCCATAGTGCACATAAATATAATTATTGAGTTTTTATTTATTTATTTTTGCTTAACATTTTATATGGGGAGACGACAGCAAACCGCCCATACACACACAGACACGGTTACAATTTACAGAAAAGAGAACAAAACGTGAGAGGGAGAGTGTGTGTTTGTGTGGGATGTGTGTAAGCAAGTGATTACTTTATTATTAAATTATTTATTTTATATTTAAATAACAATTAAGGGAAAACGGTATTCTTCCGTTTGCACAATGAAAGGATACGTTATGCAAACACATACATGTACACGCTGAGCCATGTCTGAGTAAATTTTCAATTATGACAGATTGTGTCATAACAATGTGATTATAAAGAATATATGTGTATGTATGTATGTATGTATGCATATGAGTCTTTTAATTATTTATAATTAATTACAAATAATATTAAAACCGAAATGAACGATACGCAAACCATGTCACATCAAAGGACCTTCTACCAAAGATCATTGCAAAATGATATGGCCAACAGCATTTTAACGAATCTATCCTTTGAATGGATATCGTCATGTCAAGAGGAAAAGGAAGTTGAAGGTGTCAGTTCTTTCTGTTGTGTCATTGTCCAACTCAAAGGAAGGCGAAGATAAATCTTTTAATTTTAATTTCAAGTCACACATTTTGTTGGACATTTTCAAAGCCAACTGATGAACATTTCCTTGGCAGGTTAAATACGTTGGCCCCATTTTTCCATGAGCAAATGTTATTTAGTTTTATGGCCAACAAGTATTACCTACAACTTGATGGTCATCTCATCCTAACTGAGGTTTACTGAGTCTTAGTCTGTTTATTTAGAACAGCCCGTCCCGTAAGGCGAGTTGTTGTGATTCAATTCAATGTTGCCGTATTCCATTCATATCAACATTATTGCAATGGCACAAATATTTTATTTGTTAAACAAACGTGCATATTTGCATAAAATTATGTAAATTGCTTACACATAAAATGAGGGTGTGTACTACGTACAAATATACATATGAACATACACATGAATATAGATTCAAACGCCAATGCATTAAGGCGGCTCACCTTGTTGAACGAAAAAAAATGTTCCTTGTCACACTATTCTTGACACATAATGCTCTCAGGGGCTGAAGAACACGAACAAGGGTCACAAAAGAAAGCATAAAATGTTGCAGTCGCTCATTAGCTGCAGCTCTCAATTTTGGTAGAATTTAAAAAAATTGTATATTTGGCATAAGCATTTTATAAAAAAAATGCACCCGAATATTAAAATTCTTACATGCGAACTAAGTATAAGGATGTGTTTCAAGCAACTATTTTTCAGGTTGTATTGAGTCTAAAATATTATTCAATTTAAATACAATAAAAAGAGTAAATACTACTCATACCGAATAAATTTTACTTGATTTGGTAAATCACATACGAAATTCAAGTAAATTGAATAAAGACATACTGGCTGCCAAACAAATCATTTTGAATGCAAAAAAGTTTGCAGACAATTACGCCTGATTTCTAATCTCTCTGTATTTCTATCCCAATTTAAACCCAGATTGAAACTTGATTTGTTCAAAAGTCAAATCCAATTTTAGTGATATTTCAAAATTTAACTATTCACGAACAGTTTTTGTTAGCCACCCTAATATACTGAATGTCGAAAGTAAACGACTAAAACAAATACAAATACAAAAAAACACAAAAATTAAATACAAATTGCCCAACGTAGTTAAAGCTAAAAACAAAATTTGCTCTTGTAAATATTTACAAGCGAAAACTAAGAAACAATTCAATCCAATGGCCTCACTCTCTGGCAGCGTAACCCCCCGGTCAACAGAAAAAAAGAAGAAGAACTTTTATTTAACTTTCAAAAGCAAATAAAAAATCCCAAAACAAAATAACAGATTTTAGTCGTCTTGTATGCAAAACTTTTTAATAAAACTTGTACAAACTCG
Organism: Polietes domitor; assembly: GCA_947397865.1. Classification (NCBI taxonomy): domain Eukaryota; kingdom Metazoa; phylum Arthropoda; class Insecta; order Diptera; family Muscidae; genus Polietes; species Polietes domitor. Next base: position 110,370,120 of record OX377621.1, on the reverse strand, counting down.
CATGTATGTAGGTATGTATGTGTGGACTGGTAAACAACAACATACATGTGTGTGTGTAAGTACACATGCTGACGAGCACAACATCTATGTGAGGATGTTCCTTTCGTTTATTCAACAGCGTTGTAGGGTCTGAAAAGCCATTTCCTATGAAATTTTCGTAAACGTAGCTTTTAATTAAGGTCCCCATTGTTGACTACATTTGAACCATGCAAAACCAACTCTCTCCCCCAACCTCAACATGTGTGTGTGTGTGTGCTTACACACATGCACACTGTGAATTTCTAAATTCGTCATTACGGAAACCAACCAAATAATTTTGTTGCATGAAACGATGATGATTTAAATTAAAAATGACAGACTCCTCCTTGTTATTATGTGTATTTCATTTTCATGTTCTTTTCGTTGTTTTTTTTTTTTTTTCAAACAAAGTTTAAACATTTATTCTTAGCTTTCCACATTCCACTCTTCCGCAAATTTTCTTGATATCTGTGTGTCTGTGTGTGGGTGCGTTTTTTTGCTTCTTCAACTTTTTGTAAACAGTTTTTACTTCCGTTACTGCGCATTTTATCGTGTTTCCGGCATTATTTTGATTGAATATTTCGCTGTAAATGAAATTGCAAATTTCATTTGTACCTCCTCCTTCACCTCCTCTCATCGTCATCGACGTCTTTTTCTCCTGTTGTTGTTTATATATGTACATATTTTATTTACTTATTTCGTTTTTTTTTATTTCTTCGTTTTAAATTAAAATGGAACATAAACAAGTTTTGAAATTGAAGGAGGAATAGAATTACCATGTGCGAGAGTGAACGCGATCCCAGCAAGGGAGGGAGAAATTGTTATCGTCAATGAAAGATGGAAATTTTATCATTCGTCCATTTGGGAGAGAGGGATGAGTAATTGTTGTCTATATATATGCCTAAATAAATGTATAGATACAAATCCATTTTAAACACACGTGTAATAATTGGCAGATGTTTGAAATGAAAGCCATTTGAAGATGATTTCATTTTTATTTCCTTCTTTGTCCTATGAAGAATTTGCTTTAATCGACAGCACAATAAGCCGGATAATCTTGAAATAGTTATAGTTATATATAGTTAGTTATAGTTATATATAGTTATAGCATTTAAATTTCCCGTCTCTAAAGGCTGATAAAGTTTAAATTTGTTTATGGCTGTTACGAGTTACTTTTACTTCATATATCATAATTTCTGTATTAATACATGGATTTCTTCGCTAAGATGCAAGTACAAAATATATTTTCTATTTTTCCGGGTTTTCTACAAATTTTATTTTTTTGGTTGGCCATTGTATATAAAACTATGTCGGGAACATTCATATTCTTAGTGGTATTACTATTATTAGTATACCTATTTTAAATAGTTGATAAAGTGGAAATGGAAATAAAAGTTAAAAAAATCTATCCATGAAAGAATTTCCCTCTCTACAATTACTTTATTTACTTATAATCATAATATTGTTTTGTGTTTTGTTTTCTTAATTTCCCACGAGTCAAACTCAAACTCAAACATTAATTAAAACATGCACTCGAAGAATAAAGAGTTCGAAGAGAATAAATATTTGTTTTCATTTAATTTATATTTACTTACTGTTCTTGTGTATTTATGAATTTCTCTTAAAACAAATTTAATATTTCCCCCACCACACGCACACATACAAACCCGGGCCATCTCTAGCTGCACAAACATTAACGAAATTCGTACAAACACGGCCACACACAGCCCCACAGAAATGTACTCGTCATTACAAGCGGACCATGTACTACTCGCAGTCAGTACTGCAGAGGTAATCGTGTAATGGCTGTTTGTTGTTGTTGGTTGGTTGGATGGCACAAGTACTTTGTACTCGTACAATTTATGCCTGACAGCTGTCATTTATGAGAATTTATTTGTATTTATTTAGTTGTTGTGGTTATGTTTTCTTTTTATTATTGTCGTCGTCGACGACGCCGTACTCGATGTTACTGCTGTTGTTGTCTTCCTTGTTATTTTTGTATACGTGTGTGTGTGTCTGTTTATGTTAGTTTTTGTTTCTGTTGCCGTTGCTGTAATTTTTATCAGACACACAAAGTTGTACTCACTCTCTTGTAAATTTATACTTTGTGCATTCTCACGAGTGAGTGTGGTGCGTGCGTTTATTCGTTCGTTCGTTTGTGTGTGTGTGCTTTGGAAAATACGAATAGAGCCTGCAGGACATGTAAACAATTTCTGTAATATTCAAGATAACAAAAAGTTTCAAATCACAAAAAACAACTGTATAAAATACAAAAGTTTATGTTAAGCACTGCCATGTTCAAATTTAAGACAATGTTGAATCGTAAATACGTAATTGTACTCTTATTTACTCTCTACTTCAGTTGCGAAATGAATCCGATGATGTTTCGTTGAAGAAACAGTTGCGAACTATTTACTTTTTGTGAATGAAACTTGTTTATTAATAATAGCAAAACTGCAAAGTAGATCGAGTAATAAAGGGTAAACAGCAGAACTTGCATATGTTGTCTTTTTTGCCATACGTTAATTGCAAAAAAATCTCGTGACATTTATATGTATTTATTTACTTTAATTTCGCAACAATGTCAGCCGAACCGAACACACTCGGCATGTCACTACAACAAAGTAACGATATGTAAACAAATTCCGGATTTTTGTTGACACAATAAAAGTCACCATCATCACTATCCTCATTTGAAAATTCCATTCGTATAAATATTTAAATAGCTACGTTTCTTCGCTGCTCATTCGTTAAATTCCCATATTATGTATGTTAATTCGCTTTTTATCCATCCAACCAGGCAACCGTCCATCCATTCACTGAAAAAAAAAACAAATTCAACGAATTTTGTATGAATTTCGGTTAATTGAAAAAGTTTGCAAACACAGCACACTTTGTTTAAGCTTTTTTTAGAACTTATATTTCCTGTTGCTGGGGTGAAAATGCTGTAGCCTTTAATTAAAACACAACGGGAAGAGCAGTAACTTATAAATAGAATTTTTCAGTTTTATTTTTAATCATTGATGTTAATTTTACAAGCTCAGAATAATTACACAAATATTAAAAGGCACGCAATAATTAAAGCGGTAACATCTGGGATTTACAAAAACCCGTTTAAATTATTAATTTAAATCGTCAAATCTTTGCAAAAAATTAACTCCTGTTTTCAGACAAAATTAAAATATTCAGAAAAGCTAAATAAATTTTAAAACAAATTTTCGGTTTAATGCCATTCGTCAGGTTAGATGCCAAAAATACGTTATAACAATAATTAAAATTAAAATTCCACACTAATGGCCATTTAGTTAAATCACTGAAAGCATATGTAACATACACTGCATTAAATCGAACATAAAGACAAATAATCACCCAAAAACTAGGCATCCATAACTGTCTGATGTAACCTTTGCTTAGTACTAACTTGAGTTTATTTTGCTGTTAACTAGTGTTATTGTTGAACTACTTTTGCTTGTACATATTTGTTTTCGCTTACGAAGAACTCCTTTGAACTCGAATCTAAACAAGTTTAATCGTATATATGACCAAAATCGATTTAAAACAATCCAAACTTTTTTATGTTTTGAAAAGATTTCCTTTGTGTTCAAAGAATTCCCGTGAACTTGTCAAGAACGTCCATTATCTTTCGAAAATTGTAAAACATAAATTTGCATTCTCAGCGTCGTCATAGTGTACGATTTATGTTTTTATTGTTGTTGTTTTTGTTTTTCAGAAAATTAATTTTCTTTACAAAAAGAAATGAAAATTCTTCGACCACACACTCCACATACCGCCACCACTGCTGCTGCTGCTCTGTTTGAATATGCACATTATTACATTTCTTTGTTTTTGTTTGCTTCTTCTTAACACACACACACACTGTGCAGCCACATGAACATACATACGTACATCCATCTGTTTGCATTCTGGCATCTCATGCTCTTATGTGCATAGATGCATGTATGTGGGGATGTATGTGTACATATTCATTAGTCAAACATAGTGCAAAAATTTAAATTTATGATGCTAATTTATTGCTCTTCTTATGTATGAATGCATGTGTGTTGGTGTTTTAAGATAACAACAACTAACAACGACAGCATCAACAGCAAAAACAACAACAGTGTCCTAGCTTACAACAACAGCAGCTGCTGTTGCATTTTTTGTTAGAGAAAGGTCTGCATATTTTAGTTTGAAAACAACTTCTCACACACACCCAGACCCACGAGTATATTGTACACTTAGAAGAGAGCGGGAGATACTCCCTACCACCCTCCGCCATCAGCTCGTATCTCTTCTCGCTAGATTTACGATTTACGTTTTATGTTGTTGCTTCTTCTCCGAAGTAAATCCTTATATCACTCCCAATTTAAGTTTAATGTTTTTTTCTTTACTTTATTTTAATTGGCTTTCGTTTTTCTTTTTGTGTTTTTGCCATTTTCAATTTCTACTACATACATATATTCGCTCCAAAGTGGAGTGGGGTGGTGGGTAGAGAGAGAGATTGTTTAGTTGGGCGGTAGGGAGTTCTCTGCGTTTCTTCATTCTCCTTAGCCGGCACATGCATTATTAATAAAATTGCAAAGAAACGGCAACGAGCAAAAAAAACGGAAAAAAATTAAAATTTATGGCTTTTTTATTTTGTATGCATAATATTCTTTAAAATTGATTTATGTGTTCAATTTGAACTTTTTTGTTTTTAATTAAAAACACACACACTCAAAGAAAACAACAACAATTCGCCAGAAAATGTAAATTTTCGAAATGAATTCCCGGGAATTGCAAAGAATACGTGTACATGTGGAACTTTGAGCCAAGAAACAAACAAGTTTGGACTCGTTGGATTCTCCACATCTGTATGTATGTATAAGCAAGCATTAATTAAGCTTGCCTTTGATACTAGTTGATGAAGCCAAAACACACACACACATGCACTTTGAAATATACGTGTGTGTGTATGTACCTACTACACGTGATGTTTAATTAAGGATGTATTGTGGCACAGAAAACGTGACTAAACCAGCGAAGTTGAGTTCATTCAGTTGAGTTTCGAGTATTATGAAAATATTTAAATTTAATTTGAAATGCATTCATTCATTCATCGCAACAATCATTTATTCACATCTCGCTTCCCACATCTCACATACATACGAATGAACATATAAATCATGCTCTAATGAATGTTTATTGTTTGCATTTATTTCATTTTATTTTCATTTTGTCATTTGCAGACTCCTGGCCGTGTCCGTAAGCCTTCTGCCAAAGCTGCAAAATTAAATGCGACCGCCACCGCAACAGCAACTGCGCATTCACCACGACAGGTTGTTGCCAATTCAACGATAAGTCCAGTTGGTGCACCCACAGCTGGGCCAGTTGTAGTGCCGCATCCTTCGCCAAATACGAATACGAATCCCAACAGCACGGCAACGGCTGTCGGCAATAATAATTTGCTAGCAACGAGTTCGCAGCAACAACAGCAACTGGGCAGCAGTATACATCATCAGACGAATCAGCAGCAACAGCAACAACAGCATTTGCAGCAGCAGCAACAACAACAACAGCAGCAGCAGCTGGCGAATAATCAACAGTTGCAACAGCATCATACACAGTCATCGGTACATCTGCAGCACACGCAACAGCAACAGTCACAACATCATTTAAACAGTTTGCATAGCCAACAACAATCGCAATCGCAACAACAGCAGCAACAATTGCCACAACAACAATTACAGCAACAGCAACAGCATCAACAACAACATCATCAGCTGGCCCAACATAGTCAAGTCCAACAACCGCAGCAGCAGCAGCAGCAACAACAACTGCACCACCAGCAGCAACAACAACAGCATCAACATCATCAACTTCAACAACATCAAATCACAGCACAAATCCAAACAATGAAGGACCAACCCCAGCAACCGATGGTAAGTTCACAAAAAAAAAAAAAAACAAAACAAAAAAGCTAAAAAATGTGAAACATTTCCCCAGAAAGCCAATTTTGTGTGATTACAGACTCTATGAAAAGGATATTCATAATTGAAATCATCCCTAATCAATTTTTGCAATATCGGGTCTCTTACACTCGTTTTCAATTAATTACCAAAACATATAAGCCCCGATTTATATAAACTCCCCTGCCCCCGATTGAATTAGCTGTCAAAAACAAAAGATTTTTCAATATATCCAAACAATCCCATATTACGCTTATGCAAATTTCTCTAAAGCGCGTGCATACGAAAATAAATTTAAATACATTTCAAATGTAAATCCTTATCAAATTTGTTAATGCCATTAGGAATTTCGAATACAACGAACCGAAAAAAGTTTGCATTCATTTGAAAAACACACAATGGCGGATACAACATCAAACACACACACATAAGCATATATCCACATAAATATAAGTCAGGTGATTATATTTTTAGGATGGTGGTAGTTTACAAATACATACATACATACACATATACACCAACGAGTGGTGGTTAATGGCAGTTAAATAAATCTTAATGACACTTTAAATCCACCTTCCCCGTTTACTGATGACGACAAAGCCCCGTGGTTGGAGAGGGAGAGGGGGAAGGGGACATGCAAAGCCTTAAGAAATCCCTATTAGATATAGACGAATATTTCCCAGACACAAAAAGATAACCTAAGAAGGATTCGTGCGTTTTTCATCATTTACACACGCACTGCGTCGAAGGCGATGGAATCGAATTGTTCAGAAGATTTAGATGAAATGAAAATTCCGGAAATGTAAATGGCTTGACGTGGCTTGGCATGGCATGGCATGGCGTGGCGTACATAATTACAAGCACGTGCTGTGATATGGACAATTTATGTACGCTTCCCCCTTCTGTGCTACAAAGAATAGTCATTATTTCTTCCCTTCTCCCCCCAAACAAAGGGATGGGAGAGAGGGTGAATATACATATACACATAAGTAATAATAAATAAAAAAAGTAAAAAGTAATAACAAGAAGAATAGATTAAATTTTTGATTTATTGAAAGTGCCAATTGCCACTTGAAATTCATATAAACTACACTCTCTACCTGATATTTGATGGAACTATCCAACATATTTGCAATATGCTGCATGCATTCTCCTTCCTCGCAAAGGCATAGCAGATACATATAACAAAGGTGAAGCATATTTTCACAAACAATTGAGCTCAATAAAATAGCACTGCAGCAAACTTAATAATTTCATTGGGGGAAAAGTACATTCATATTCACTCCTATCGTGAATAAAAAGGATGTTTATTAAAGTGGAAGTTTCTATGCCCCAGGAGGCATAAGTTAACAAAAAGTATTGTTTCATTCTGTTGCCTAAAAATTTCAAATTGGATACGCCGGTTAAAGAGAATAACTCAAAATTTTATTCACGTTAAGGGTTTTTGAACGTATGTTTTGTTTTAACTATAAATTTGTATCATAATCCTTACATAAACCAAAGTATTGAATTCGAACTGTTTAGGCAAACTAGCATAAAATAAGCAGACTTTTAAATTAATGCATATTTTTGATAGCCTGAAGAAATTGTGAAATGTTTGCCGTAAAATAACTGCTATTAATTTCACCATATATGTATGTAGACAACATACATTCATAGTATGTATTCATTCATCCATGTATGTACGTATTTTACATATTGCAATTACGTTGAAAAAAATTGTTTTGCCTTAAGTCATAAATTAATAAATTCTCGAGCGAAAGAAAATGTTAATGTTACACTCAAAAAAAATAGTTAGTTCAATAACGAAAGAAGCGAAAATATTCTCGAATTATGAATGAATACTACGGATAGAAATTGTTAGAATATAAATGTAAAATTGTGTGTCAGTTTGTCGCCTCGGTATAGTTTTGGGCTTCAACCCATTTTCTGATTAATGCCGTAAACATGTTCTTTCTAATTCCGTAATCCTTTTCGCGATATATCGCATCAATTCTGTGATGTCCCTAGTTTATATGCATTTGTGAAACTCAGATCCCTCATGTTGCTATTGACTCCAGTCCCATTTTAATTGTGTTTTTCGCCATTTCAAACAGCAGGTATCACCCCTCTCATTCTAAAAACAAAAATCATTTGACAAAGTTAAACAGCTATTGAATCAGTACGTGAATTTGTTTGAAAAAGTTGTTTCGCAGGCATAAGAAACTATTTCTGGCGTAGAAATTCGTGTACTTTTAACTTTGTCGTCTTACTCGGAACAAAGCTTTTCTGAGGCGACGATTTGTAGATTTTTCAACCTCAGAAATATTCAGAAAATCAAGTAGTTGGTGATCTTTTCCGGAAGAGAACACAATAGACCTCTACTGGTCTACTTTCTGATTGCCACCATCAAAAGTTTCCTCTCTGAAAACATATAGAATTGTTTGTTGTCTCTTGCAACTCTTTACACTTTTACTCATATGTTTCAATTCAAGTAATCATTTACTGTGGGTGTACATAATTGTGTGCGTGTAAAAAATATATTACAAAGAAAATTCCGCCTGTTCATTTTGCTCATAATACGTTTCCCAGCCCACACACACACCTTTTCTGGAAAATTCATAGATTTATTGACGGCATAAATCTAATAACAACAATAATGGTATTTTTTACAAAAACATTAAGGTTATTCACTGGAGACATTATAATCCTACTGGAAAGATTTGGAAAATTGAGTTGGAATAAAATGAAAAATATGAATGAGTATTAGGATGAGTACATTTTATGTAAAATTCGAGTTGTGAAAATATGTTTTGTCATAACACATCGTTTGAGCCCCAAGTATTATCCACGAAAAGCATTTTTTGCCGAAATACATTAGAATATGGTAGAGGGCCAAAAGTACCCACCAAGTAACCCAAAATTATGAACGCCATTAGTTTCACTCAACGTACTCGCGTTCGAAGTTTCAACTTATACTCTGAGTCGTTTCCAGATACTTATATGGATATACATACATACCGGGCTATAGTTGTTGTTTGCTTTATTATTTATGGAAAACTCCTGAGCTGAACTTGGAATGTATTTCATATTTTAGTTTTCAAATTTTCTAACTTTATTACTAACTTTATTATTGTAATAGCGCAACATTTTTGAATTATCTACTCTAATTGAAAATGTCTCAACCATCTTGGGATAGTGCAAACCATCAAATGGGCGTGCCTTTGGGCGTGTTACTATCCCCGCAAAGCGGCAAAACAGCTTTCAGTTCTCACCACTTCAAACTTTAAGTTATTGCAGCAGTTTGTGTCTTCAAATGCCAGTATTTATGAGGATATCTTTGAATAAAATTTGAATACCAAGCGTATGAAGCGGAAATTGCATGTTTAAACAATAATAACAGCAACAACGACAACAACAGCAAGACGAATCGAAACGAAAAGAAAAAAACCAACACTTTCACTTTATTGTTTGCATAAATAATAAAATAAAATGTATGCAATAAATTAAATTCCACATGTGTGTGGATGTGTACAACTATGTACGTCTGCTTGTCGTATAACGTTGTAGTATACCCGGTTTCCTAATAGCGTAACAACAACAAACTCAGCTCTGAAATTTGCTGCAAAAAGGTATTATTACGTTGTTGATTCATTGATAAATATTTTTGAAAACTATAGTTTTATTGCTGCTGTTGTCATTTATGACGTTATAACCGACTGCAACAGCCAGGACAGAGCCATCAGGTAATCATGTGCGTCTGTGTGTGCGTGTGTGTTGTCGAGTGTTTTTGTGTGAGAATGCATGAGTGCCAGAGCATCAAATATAAAACAAATATAAAAATTTGTTGCTTTTCGTTTTTTTTTGTGTTTTTGCCCAACCAAAAACAACAATAAAAGCCCCACAACGTAAACCCGGCATATACACACACAAGCACACCCACAGAGATACAATTCATTCATATTTGTTGTAAAAAATATCAATGGTTAGCACGTAAAAAATCCCACAACAACACATCACTATGGTTGGAACTATTCGTTCAAAGATTTTCATCAATGAAACATCATCATCATATAGGACATAGTATTTGTCGGCCTATTGGCTACACTTACATTTTTAGCGTTGACCATAAAGTGGACATAAATGTCAAAATATGTACATATTTTCAAATTGTTCATGTCGTTTTCACATCATACAAATTTCAATAAATGACAACTGCCAAAAATGTTGGGTGGCCGACCGAGGCTCATGCTCATTTGACTTTAAAGCATGGAAAAGAAAAACATCACTATAATTTGATTAATGAGTTTAGAGTTCCTGACTCGCTTCTCTCATGCGGTATGTTTGCGATAATCTTAAAATAACTTAAGCCACCGTTTTGAATTTGAAAGGGATACAAAAAAGCGAAGGCCAAACTGCTGTAGAGAACCTTTACAAGGTTTTAGAGTTTCTAAACTGTCGTAAAAACTGACTGGTAGGAATCATTTCAGTGAGTGACCACTCACTTGTACGTCGATGTATTTAAAATCTGTGTTGAAAGAAATAGAAAGACGCGCTTACACCACATCTCACGACATCCAGTGTTGGAAATAATACGCCACGTACATTTGTCCAAATAAATGTACATACATACATATGTAGACATATGCATGTTATATACACACATATCTGAAATAGAAAAGAACATTTCTAATTTACATATGAACAAAGTAGAACCGAATTAAGTTGAGTGCATATGGTTGAATTTTCGAAAATTTATTGCTAAACATTTCTCACAACGAAATGAAATGAAATGAAATGAAATACTGCTGTCGTAAGTGATCTCGGGGAAGGTTTAGGGATTGTACATGATTACACAAATACACAAACACACACACACACAGCGGAGGTTGCACAAACAACCCCCTTTGCGCTTCAGGGGATGATGCTGCCTTTAACATAAATCTTTTTCAAAACATTTTCCAATTTTCAAAACTGGTTTCTTTCTCGCTACACATGCAATTTGTAAACGCAAATGTCGAAATTTTCTCAAAACCTAATACGTTAATTTGTTTTTTTTATTTGTCATTCGTTGCAGGCACCCATGGCCTTCTATCCCACATGGCAAGCTGATCCCTCGCAGGGTTGGCAGAATCAATTCATCCAACAAATACCCCAGAATACACCCGGCATAACATCATTGAATTCGCTGGACTTTCAGACACAATCATACGGTTATCCATCAAATGGATATGTACAGACTGGTTTAGGATTTGATCCCAACTACGGACGTTCGCCATATGGAGCTCCGGTCCAGCGTTATGACTTCCAGAGCCAGCAGTTATCGAGTGCGCCCATAAATCAGGTCGGCTTACAGGGTGTCGGCTTTGCGCCATCGTCGGTCGCGTATGCCGGCCAGGTGTCCACAGCACCGGCCGCATCGAGTGTGGGCCTTCAGCAGCAACAACATCTGGGCAGCGTTACCGATCTCAATAAGACGATGTCGGGAAACGACACGCCTGGATATCCGCGGGTGAGCAGCGTACCGCCGCGCTCACTCAATTGTAACGGATATTCAGGCGACTACAGCGGCAGTGCCCCTCAGCAGCAGCAGCAGCAGACAGCCAGCAACACTAGTGCGGCAGGCTCGGCTGCAAGTTCGGCCAATAACTCCTCCGTTGCCAGTGCGAATGGAGGCCATCAGACAATTGCTCATAATACGGCAGTTTCCCAGCCGGCAGCTTCTCCCATGCAAGCACCCAATAATCAAACAGTGCCACAATCTCCCACACGCAGCGTCATGCAGCAGCAGCAGCCTCAATCTCAGGCAATGACCCAACAAGCCCGTCATGTCTCACAGTCTCCCAATCAAATTGCACAATCGCCCAATCCCAGTATGACAGCTCCCCAGGCCACACAACAGCAGTACGGTGGCACAACAATGCCGGCGTCGCCGCACCACAGTGTAGCTGGCGGTATACAGAATCAGACGCAGGCTCAAAACAATATAGCTTCCCCACCCCAGCATCCGCAGCCCATGCAACAAGACTGGAATTGGAACAGTCAGCCGCAGGCTGTCTCTGATCCTTATCAACAAACAGCTGGCCCTGGCGGGGAGCGAGTAAATCTCAATACTCGCATCAAATCAATGATCATGCGCAAAAATGACCCGAAGGACCCGCTTTCGGTTACAGCGCCACCTGACATACATGGCATGCCTGGAGCTCCACCGCCCCCTTTGGGAGTGAGTGGTCCGAATGGCAACCAGCAGCAACAGACCGGTCATTTTTTATCGTATAGCCACCATCTCCGAGGCGATTCAGCAATGAATGCCAATGGTTCGAATGGGACTAATGGACCTCCCACGCTACAGCCCGCACCACAGCAAAACCAAGCTGCGGTTCAACCACCACTTAATGCTGGCTTAGCAAGCGGGGCATCCCTAGCACCGGAACCAATCGGAGGTGGTGGCGACCACATTTGGAAACCACACCACACGAATTCATTTAAGAAGCCGGTGGCCGCTGGTTTTCCATCTGTCGAACATCATCATCAGCACAATCAACAGTCTTTAGCACAAGCACCGCCCCAGCACACCACCACAGCTCACAGTGAACAACCAAAAAAAAGTCGTAGAAGTAGAAGCAATAGATCCTCGTCCTCCTCTTCCTCGTCGGCAAATGCAGCGACAAACATCCCCACTAATGCTGATAACGCGGACATTGATAAGAATAGCAATGATCCGGGCGGTGGTCATCATCTTGCTCATCTGACCAGCATAAAAATGGAAAAGGGTGTTCCTTATCCACCACCACCCTCTTCCCATTATCCGCCTCAACATCCGGATTACCATCATGCACCGTATATTAAGACCGAACCTGGTCTCATTCCTGGCCAGCACAATAAAATGGAGGGATATGAGCGCAACTATCAGAATTTCGTGCAATATGCCGATTTTTGTCAAAACGAAGTACAGGGTCAACCAGGAAGTGGAGGGCCACAACAGCCTCCTCCGCCACATCATCAGAATCAGCAGGAATACGCAGCCGGATATCATCACAACTCCAGCTATTATGGCTCATCGACGACCTTTCAACAGAGTTACCAACAAAACTTTGTTCCCAACTATCAACATTCTGCATCAGCGTTTGGTAACACACATGGTATGCATCCTCACGCCAATTCCTTGTCGTCTGGTCACTCCAAGTCAGTGAATGGGCCGTTATCCAAACATCATCCCAGTAGTTTGCATCATCACAGTAGCCACATGATGGATATTGATCGCAAGCCAGAGACCAGCAGCATAATACCCTTGCCAACCAACTACGAAAAGGACATACCAGCGCACGCCTATCCCATTCCCCCACATCGTTACCCTCTGGGACATGGACCTAATTCACATCCTCACTTAGGTCCAGGATTGCTTGAACCTAAAATAGAAGATATGGGAGGTGCATATGGACCCGGTGGAACCGCTTACGTATTTCACGGCGAAGGTGGACCAGCTGCTATTAAGAATAGCACTGGCTTTTCTTGTTGTCGTCAAGGTGGTACTCGTGCACCAACCGCAGAACATCTCAAAGACGGTTCATGCATTGGTATGCAAACCAAAGATGAAATACTGGACGAGGAGGAGGCCCAGGCAGCGAGTCAAAATGGTGCAAAACCAAAGAAGAAGGCCATCAAGCAAGAGGAGCCCACTGAAGTTGCCGTTAAACACGAAAAAATCAATCCACTGTTCGACACATCAGACCGTTTGGAAAAAGGCAATAAGACGGAGGTGCCCGAATGTGATTGTTTCCAATCGGACAAAAGCCCTCCCGAGCCCGGTACCTATTATACACATCTTGGTAAGTGTCATAAAGCTCTAGCGAACGCATAAGCTTCAATACTCAATGATATCCTTATCCTTAGGTACATCTTCGAATTTAGCCGATTTACGGAGGGAATTCGAAGAACGTTGTCAAGTTTCTGGGCGCCAGTTGCGCATTGAGAAAATCCTATATACGGGCAAAGAAGGTAAAACATCGACCGGCTGTCCGCTGGCCAAATGGATTATAAGAAGAGCAGACCCCGAGGAGAAGATTTTAGTTGTCGTTAAAAAACGACCAGGTCACAGGTAAGTTCTATCGCCGCACCGCTGATTTCAAACATAAATTCTTATCGTCTCATATATTCCTCCAATAGATGTATAGCTGCATTCATAGTGGTCTGTATGGTAGTTTGGGACGGCATGCCTCGCATGGAGGCCGACAATGCGTACAAGAATCTGATACCGAAATTGAATAAATTCGGATTGCCAACAACACGTCGTTGCGCGACCAATGAAAATAGAACTTGCGCCTGTCAAGGTAAGTACTCTTGGTTGCCGCTCCTCTTGAATTGAACATAACGTGATTGTGATTTAATCTACACACAGGCCTAGATCCGGAATCCTCAGGAGCTTCGTACAGTTTCGGCTGTTCATGGTCTATGTACTATAATGGCTGTAAATATGCGCGATCAAAAACCGTGCGCAAGTTCCGCCTCTCGGTTAAGAGCGAAGAGTCGGCCATCGAAGAACACATGAATATGTTGGCTACCATCTTGGCGCCGCTGTTTAAACAAATGTGCCCCCGTTCCTATGACAATCAAACTCGCTATGAGAAAGAAGCTCAAGACTGTCGCCTCGGCAATAAGGAAGGCAAGCCATTCTCCGGTGTAAGTGCATGTTTGGATTTCTGCGCCCATGCTCATCGAGATCTTCACAACATGCAAGATGGCTGTACCGTACAAGTGGCCCTGTTGAAACCATCAAATCGTGATATAAGCCATCCGGATGATGAGCAGCTTCACGTGTTACCTCTGTACACAATGGATGGGACCGATGAATTTGAGAGTGCCGATGGCCAACGGGATAAGCATCGAACAGGTGCTGTTCAAATATTGGACAAGTGAGTGTAGTGTTGACAATTCATCCTGATTTCCTTTTGAAAATAATTACTCAGTTTACATGTTGAAATTAAATTTATTTTCCCGTATTTTACAGATTTCCGTGCGAGGTTCGAGTGAGATCAACGCCCCTAATACCCTGTCGCAGACATGGGAAGAAGCGCAAAGAAGATGAACCGGCTGCTATTGAAGGAGAAACGAATGCTGCTACTCCCGCACCCGCTCCTCCAACCGATGCCAATGCTCAGGCCATTACAAACGCTGTGACTGCAGTGGGAGCAAAGAAGGACGCGAATGGCAGTGCAGCCAATAGTGGAAGTGCGTCTACGTCTAAGTCAAAGTCGAAGGCTAAAAATCAGCAGTCATCCGCTTCAACTCCGTCAGCGCCTCCTACAACACCTTCCCCGCGTTGTCAAACACCAGTGACGAACAATCCAAGTCCAGCCGGCAGTGCATTTTCCACACCTCCTGTCACCAACAACAACAGTAACAGCAACAACAGCAACAATAACAATAACAATGGCAGCAGCGGCAACAATCATTCCAATTCAACGCCCAACAATGGCAGTGTCCCAGGAGCTGGAGGTAACACCAATCAACTTATGTCGTCCAATTCAAGTTTAATGAATATGGCGACTATGATTGATACCTTCACAGATGCCCAGCTACAATCGAATCAGATTTCGAGCACGGTTTTGGACTCCCCCTATTCGTATGACTATCAGACTGGTTCCTACATCGACTCTCGGAACTATTATGGCAACTGGCCCCCGCCGCCACATCCGCACAATCCCCATGCTGCAGCCCATACCCACACCGTTGCTACCATGGGAACAGCGCCACCAGGTGGTCCAGTCGCAGCGCCTAACCCCAATCCAAGTCCCATGCCAACGCCTCCGAATCCAGCTGCTCACCAGGCTGCCTCCCAACATTCTTCTGGCACTCAGCTTGATGCGAACGGTTACAGCACAAACTGTTACAACCAATTACCGACGGCAGGCAGCCATCAGCTAACGCAGGTACATGATGTTCGCGGCGAGGTTAAAAGCCGCGGCAGTGAGGAGAATCCAGATTCAACGACATTGGTAAATAATAGCTTGGCAGCAGAAAGTAAGTTAACCACTCTTACTCCTATGGCACCAATGACTAATCTAACTACTCAACATCACTCTCATGCTCCCCCTCATCCGCATGCGTCTCCACTTGAAGAAGGTTTTGTAAAGCCAAAGCCGCCGACTGACTACTCTCAGTACTCCCAGTATCCGAACAACTACCAAATGTACCCACCACCACACTCTGCGTACTCCGCCTACGATGCCTACCAAAACATGAACTACAATTACGGTTACCATCAGGCCTACTCACCGTACGGCATGTATCCTCAACAAACGCCACCGCCAACACCACCGCCACCATCGGCCAACTGGAATATGTACGGTCATCATCAGGGATCGGCAGGTGCAACGGCAACGCCATATTCTTCTACACCACTACCGCCCTCTGCGACGGGTCCGATACACCAGACAGTCCCAACAATGAATTCCGTTTCTCTTCCACCAGGCCAGACAAACTTGTCCAACGGAGGTGGTGGTGGAAGTATGAAGCCAATAAATGATGGTGGTTTACCGCCTCCGCCGAACACGGCACCATCTATATGCGGCCCTATTCCCACTTTGAATACTAATACCCAAAACACCCCGATGACGGATCTCAACCAAGCTGCGGGTGCTACAAACATAACGGATGATGCGAATACACTTACACCCAATACGGGTCTCACATCGCCTGACTTGAACATTGGCAATACCAACAACTCCACCGGCGGTACGCCATTGGCAACAGCGGCAGCAGCAGTGACAGTTACCAATGAAAATATAAATTCTGCTGCCACACCGTCACCAGTATCTGCGGCCAACGAAACATCCAATCCGGCTTCAACCACAAGCAGCAGTAACTCCAATAAGATTGAACCGATTGGCGAGATTTCCGATTTCAGCGAAAACACTGAGGCATTCCAAGATCCCCAGATGGGTGGCGTGGCAATAGCTCTTAATCACGGCAGCGTCATGATTGAGTGTGCCAAACATGAAATGCATTCCACGACATCTCTGAAGAATCCCAATCGCCACGAGCCCACACGCATGACGCTGATATTCTATCAGCATCGTAATCTGAATCGAAACCACCACGGCATCGATGAGTGGGAGGAAAAAATGCGTGTCAAGAAAATCAACACTGATTTGGATAATAAGGCCAAAGAGGAAAAGGAAAAGATCAAGAAAGAACACATCGCGGAAAACGACGAAGAAGAGGAAGGAGACGATGAAAGACCACCGGCAGCCGCCACACCCAATAATGCAACCAAAGCGACTCCAACCAAAAAGGAAAGCGGTAACGGTAACGGCAACGGCAGCGCCGGCAATCAAACACCAAAATCCGGCAATGCGCCGCCGGGCGGTAAAAAGAAGAAGGAATCATCTTCCAAGAAAAATGGCCAAAATTCTCAAAACACTAGCAGCACCGATCCAAAAAACGAGAAAGTTGCCCTCCGAGCACCCACACTAACAACAACTTCGTGGACAACCCTGTTTCCTATGCACCCATGTGTGGTTACAGGGCCTTATCAGGAGGGCAACAGTAGTCCAACGTCCACAACCGTTCAGCAGCAGCAGCAGCAACAACAACAAATGAACGAACAACCACAGGCACAACCAATGCAAACATAAACAACTATGGATTCGAGCATAAGATGTCCTGTGGTTCCAAGGTGCAACATTAAAAAATATAGAGAAGGCGAATGGCTCAGCATAGCCAAAAGCCAACAGCCAAACAAGAGTGATTTCTGAGCTTTTGTTTTCAAAGCTTCCACATATGAATGGATACGAACTTTCGACTGACTTTTGTTGTTAACAAATCCTTCTACAACTATAATGATCATTTACGATTTCTGTGCCATATTTATTATTTTTGTTTTTGTTGTGTTTTTAGAATTTTCCTTTGCAAAATTTAAGCCATGTCTTGTAGATACATAAATTCTACTTACTAATGTAATAACCAATAAACATCAGATGAGAAGGAAGGCCATTAAACCGAGAACTAACTACAACCAACAAACAATTAACAATTTAAACTCAAAGACAACAAGCGAAATAGAAACCATGCTGGGGTAGGCAAATGTAGAATGTTGACAGAAAAAATACAAATACGAATACACACATTTTCAATACGTACGTACTATAGTCACGCAATCATTTAGAAATCATCTTAACGCTTTACTGAATGAATGAAAAAAAAAACAAACTGAAATCCCCCTACACCTCCAAAAGAAAAAAACACATTTTTTAGCATTTTTTCGCGCCATGAAATAGCAAAGAAACCACATTTTTCAATCGAGAATACAAAACACATGAGTGATTTATAAAACAAAACAAACGATTCAGTTGTAACTTTAAAAAGAAATGAAACAAACAAAAATAAAAATATAACAAAAACAAAATACTGTTAGAAAAAGATCATTGCCAAAAGTACAAAAAGAAATTAATACAAAACAAACAACAAAAACACGAGAACAACCACAACAAATAAACAAACATACTTTCTTACATACAACATATTGAATGAATGAAATACTATTTTTTTTTCTTTAAATCTCGCTACTAAATATTAAATCCAACAACAACAACATAACGAATAACGAATAACAAGCTACAAAACAATATTTTTTTAAACTTATCGTAATACTAATTATTGCAGTTTGGTTATCTACATATTTTCAAATCCTCGGCAAATATGCAAAACAGTGTTGATTGTCATGCAGAATTTCAAACTTGCCCAAGAGAAAAATATAAAAAAAATTTAATTCGTTTTGCATTTCAGCCGATGAAAAATACTCTTTGTATCCCCCCATATACATATATAGAACGTATACAATAACTACAATATAATCATGTAACATTCTTGGTTGACTAACTATACCCGAACACAACAATCTAAACTCGAAACAGACCCTGCGCCCAGATGCCCTTCAAACAACATTACTCGATTTCTTTTTCTTTTTTGACATTTCAATTTGTTTTTGAGTTTAGTAAGTAGAAATCTTAAAGATATTTGAAATTGATTTTGGGCGGTTTTACACACAGAGAGTAAAGGCAAAGAGAGTACAGACATCAGATCATGATGCATGGTTCCGCTTTTGCTTTTGTCGTTGCTCAATACTTCTCTGTCCAAAATTTATTTCAAATGCTCTTTAAATTCAAGGAAATTCTTAATTTTATTTAAAGTTTTTCTTTTTGTTAAAGACTTTTGTAAAATTTGATAATTTCGAAATCGTCAGATTCAGTCAGCTCAACCAGAGTCATCAACAGAAATCACCAGTTATTGTAAAAAAAATTGTAAAAAAATCAATTAATTTTCTAAAAATTATATACAAAATTTGAAGATAAATAACTGAACAAAATTAAAACACAGAACAAAACTCATATTGAATATGAATTTAGAAAAGGAAAACAAAAACAAAAATTCATGAACACAATTGAACAAATCTATTAATTATTGAAATTATTATAAAATATAAGGAAAGCAAATTGAAAAAAGGAGAAACATGTTGAAAACGGAAGACAAAGACAAACGACATTTAGGCACAGCAAACAAACCAATTTATAACGTGAAGGGAGACACTTTTTATAGTTTTAAGGATTAAGCATTAGAGAATAAAAAATAACAACAACAACAACAACAAAAAGAGTATCAAGCAAAACAAACAAACAGTTTAAGACATTTTATTATTATTATTATTATGATTATTATTATATTATTTCTAATTTATATAACATATACATACTATATATAGTATATATATATATATTGAGATACAACCACACATATTATTAAAGTTATAAACCTAAACACAAAAAATGTAAAAGAAAAAACCTAAAAACATTATGCCTATGCATTACAACATACATACATACGATACAATACATAATTACATATATTTATTTTACAAAAATATGCTCTAAATGAAAATAAAAAACAATGTTTAAGAAATAAGTCAAGAGTTCACACAACAACAACTACATACAGACGTACATACTTGTAATGAATCGTAAGCATTTTTTTATTTAAAAATAATAAAAGTAGACGTGGGAAAGAAACATTTTTTTTTTAATTTCATATGAACGTACGTACGTACGAACATACAAGATATACAACATACATATTTTTTAAAATTTCATTAGTTGATTACGTTTATTATTTTGTCTTTGAATTAAATAAAAACTGAATTGATAAAAGACTCAAAACCATGCAAGTATTAAAAATGCAAAACAAAAGAAAAATAAAACAAACGGAACAACATTTTTAACAAGTTATTTTTAAAAAAGAAATCATTACTAAAATCACTCTCACCTCACCACCACCACCCACATACACACACACTCATCACAACAAAACACACAAATGAACTAAAGCAAAACAAAAAGTAAATAAAAAATTCTGCCATCCATTTCATTAGAAAGAAGAAGAAAACGTCAAGAATGGTTATTAATCAAAAAACAAAACAAAAAAGATGAAGCATTGATTTGTATTCTCGTACGTATTTAAGTTGCTGCATAAGAAACTTTATTTTTTTATAAATATCAACAAATCAAAATAGTTTTAAAATTCGTTTAAAAGTTTTCTAAATAATTTCACTTTTTTACAAAACATACTCGTACATACGATACATCGTTAATATACATTTACTACTACTTTATAATTATTTGTCATCATTTTTAATTTGTATTTTGTAATTTTCCTTTTCTTTTATCTTCTCTGTACATTGCTTGAAGGTTTAGCAATTTAGTAATTTTATATTTCTCTCTTTTCGTTCTGTAATTCTCCTTTACTTATATTCTCATAATTTTAAGTTATACCACGGTTCTTTTCTAGATTTTAGCTATAATAAACAAACAAAAAAACATTTTCAATTATTTATAAATTATTATTATTTTTATTATTATTTTCTAATTGATAATTGTGCGTTTTTATTATATACATAAATATATACATACATTTTTAATATGAAACTTATGCATTACACAACAAACCAACAAAAAAAAAAGAAACCCAACATGAAAATTATATAAATAAATTTTAATTTTTATTGAAAAACAAAAAGGCTTTGTTGTTTTATTTCACTTTGAATATGATTTTTATTTCGAAATTTCCCTTTCATTTTAGGTTCGACAAAGAATACCAAAATCTTACTATACGTATTAACAAAACTCACACAAGTAAAAAATATTTGCAAAAATACAAATATTTGTAATTGATAAAACCCAAAAACAAACAAAATACATTTACATGCAAATTAAAACAAAAATCAATATGATAAATAGTGATGAACATTGCTATGACGCAAATGAAAATAAAAATGTGAAATAATTTAATTGTAAAACATTTGAATGAAAGACAAATTACCAGATAATGACAAAACCAAAATTATATTTATTTAACATATGGATAATGAAAATTAATAAAAAATAATTAATAACATAAAAGTACTCTGTGTCGACGCTTTACTTATTACAATCACCAGATTAGGCAAACAATTTCACCAGTCGCATTATCATATCAAAAATTAAGCTCGATTCGTTGACTAGCCATGTCCATATCTAGCGTTATGTGATTTTCAATTGGTCAACGACAAACTGTAAATACGTATCTAGTGATTCATCGTGAGCTTTGATTTTCAATAGGTTTTTTTGACAGATCACGCATGACTCATATCAAACTGCTTTGTATTTTTTTTTCAGTATCGTTTGGCAAGTCATCATGGAAAGACTCGCACCACAACAGCGTCTCCAAATTGTTCAGTTGTATTACGAAAAACAACGTTCTGTGAGATTTAGCGTATTTTACGTAAGAATCTGGACGTAAAAAATTTAACTTGAGCAATAATTGAAGCCAAGTGGCTTACATTTGAGTATTATTTTCAATGAATGGGATCTTCCTCAGACGTAGTCGTGGCTACATGATATAATTTCAAACAGTAAATGCCATACATTTTTCTTTTAACCGAAAATAAAAAAAATAAGTTCACTTTCAAATTTATGTGCAATAGCTTATGTAACTTTTTGTCGTTTTTTCCGTCAAGTCGTATACTCATTTTCGGCAGAGTTGAAAAAATTGCCGAACAAATGTTTTAAAGTTACTTACAACTAAGTCTAAAATTGTCTATATGTTATAGTTTCACCAGGTGAGACTTTTCGAGTAGTCAAAATATTAAATGTTGACGATGCTTAAAATACTTAAATGCAAAAAATTTTGATTTAAAATTCATTTACTTATTACTTTGGACTTTTATACATACAAATAAAGTAATATTTGGAATTTATTACACTGTCCAACAAATTAACCATCTTTCACTGGAACAGAATAGCGTGCATGTTGCATGGGCATGTTGTTGTTGACCATTTTTTTTGACAAAGATCGATCTTCCAAAATCATGGACAAATTTTCACTCTTGGCGTATAATTTTGCTATTTAAGTGGTTTATTTATACCTTTGGTGTCTTTGGAGACCCCACTGAAATTTTCCGGCAATTTTTTTAGTATAACATTTTAATCCTTAAATGTCTTTTTGGAAATTACTTTTCTTGATTTTCTCGAAAAAATTGTCAAGGGAGCGAGAGGGTTAAGATCTTCCACAAAAGTTATACTCATAAAATTCCACAATATAGTTTTTGTTCCTAAAATACTGTTGGTCAGTATTATTTATAATATTCTCTTTTTTTTTAATTTTAATTTTGTGCTTAGAAAATAATTCAATTTTTAAGGTATTTTTTTGGACACCCTCTAAAGTCCAAGTACGAGAGGGGGAATCACATCATTTTTTTCTGCATAGCCAACAAAATGTTCTATATTTTAGAATATTTACATATGGGCATCTCCCAGTGACGCGGGCGCGACATTAACACATCTTAAACTACGCCAAAAAAAACAAGAAAGAAACTGAATAAGTCGATCAGTAATTTTAGTGTTCTAAAGCGCTTAAAGAGTACTACATTTTAAAAAGATATCGTCAGGATTTGGTAAAAATTAGTACAAAATTATAAACAATTTTATGAAACGGACGCTACAAAAAAACAGAAGCACTTTTGAAGCTCTTAGAGAAATATATAAAGTTCAGCGATTTTTTGAGAAATTTGTTGTTCCATATATACATGTAAATTAAGGTCAAAGGATATAATTTGTTCGTAGATTTATGAAATATGAGAATTATCTCTTAGATTTTTTTGATTAGGTAAAGCAGAAATACTGACAAGACAAAACGCGCGCTACAAATATTTCCACGCGTAGTAAAAAAGTAGTAATTTTCGTTATAACACTTCAACTTTAATAAATAAAAATTTTAATAAAAATAAAAGAGAACAAGTTAACATCAAGTTTCATAATAAAAAAAGTTGTCGAAAGAAGGAAAAAATAAAGTTAAAAGCTATTAGTGTGGTCTGATTTCATTTTTTTGGAAGACCTTTTTTGGGAGATGCCCATATAAGGTACATGTACATCTTCAAGGATAAAACTGGCGTTGCAAACAAACAAGTTTACTGTTCGTCTAATTGAACAGTGGCCGTAAATGGGTTAAGCCGGGATAAAAAGCTGTGAAAAAATGCAAAAAAATATTAACTGTTCTCTCGATGGAAAAAAATAATAGTCGCCACCAGCAATATACACATGGTGTGTATCAAAAGATTTCGGAATCTATGGCTATCTAGGCAAAAAAAATATTTTTTTTGCAAATTTATTTTAATACAAGCTATATTGTAGGTGGCAACAATATGAGAAACTTTTTTATTTTAAATTTGATTTTTTTGATTTAAAATGCAATTACTTCCCATTATTATTTTTACTATCTTCATACCGTGAAGTTTTACTCGGGCTTCCAACAGAGTGTATGGGGATTCATAATCTTCGAAGCCAAGTGCTATGCAAATTTAAGTATTATCACCCTAGTTCCCTCTAAAGCTTTTATAACAGTTTTATTGGAAGTATATACTAAAGCTTTATTGGAAGTATATACTTCCAATCTGAAGACGCACGAGTAAAATTCAATAAATTTCCATCATAAAGTAAGTGAATGGATTATAATTCGATATTCCTTTATTATAAAAGTATGTTAAACATCTCTTTTTTACAATTATGCTCGAGTACTTTTAGTCAATGTTGCCAATTGGTTTCACTTTATCGCAGCAGTTTTGCCAATTGAAAATAAAAATAAGCGAGCTGAAAAAACAGGCCTAATATATGTACATCATAGCCATTAACAAAAATGTAGCACCACCTAGTGAAGGATACTGATGGAAAAACTCGATGAATTCCGGATGAATCCTTTTTAGCACCTACCATTCATTAGAAATCCAATTATGAATTTTGAATCCTGGAATTCAGATTTAACCAACATATGCCCATAACTTAATACAGCCCACATAAAAACCAATTTCATAGGTTAAAAGGTTCTCAAACTTGTTTAAAAATGACACGCATCGCAAAATAAAACAAGAAACATTTAAAATCTATGCATTGCTTTATTTAAGACATCGGTGTATAATACATAACAATTTAACTAATTGCACATCGCATGCTTCCCTACATTTATTTTATAAAGTAATGGAATTTAATGGATAACTTAAAATTAAAAAAAATATATTGGCAATCTTGGAATAGTAATGATAAATACTTGGCATGATAACGTCAGTGTAACGTTGTTAGGGCTATATTGTAAAGGCTATGACTTGTGCACAAAAAAAACTTATTTACATACGTGGAATATATCAATTTAAAACTTAGGAATGTGTATGTGATGCATGTCACACACACACACACAGCTACATATTCCAAGGAATAAGGGAAACACAATTATGGTTTAAGTACATAAAGAAATGATATACCTAAAATGACATATTGGGACTTCAGTGAGTGTTTGGAATACCTTCCCAAAAACTAGCCAATGCAGTGTTATTGACAACTCCGAAATTCCACTGCATGTATAGATTATCTTCGTCGCAAATGTTAACATAAAGTTTTCGATCTTTCGGTGACGCTTCCAGGCAACGCTTACTGCTACCATGATTACGGCCATGAACCAACCATTTGCGCTCACGATCATATGACCAAAATTGATTGCCACCCTGACCATGGCAATCCCACAACCAAACTGGAGCATTTTTATGTGTTTGTTGAACATCCAAGCAGTCCAGTTTACGACGCAAACGAAGATCACGATGCCAACTGAGAGCCCAATTTTGATTGCGTTGTGGTCGTTTTAGATCGTCATGACATGGGTATAAACCTATTTCTGAGTGCCTTGGCTTACTGAGTGTGTCAACACACATCGAAGAGGCTCCAACATTTTGTATGCCACCATAGGCATAATCTGGAGGCTCTACAGCAGGATAAACCTTCATTAGATCAAAGGCAACATTATCCATAAACCACTTGAAAGATTTGCAGTGAAGTTTATCACGTATAGCCTTCTGCTCCGTAAGATCACCTGCATCAAGATTTTCATAAATTCCCTGGCCATGTTCGTACAAATAGTTTTTGTATTCATCCATCCAAACTTCAGCTACACGTTTATAATTCTGCAATGAAAAATTAAGTAATATGAACATGTTGAAATTTGAAAATATTTTCGATTAACTCACTCTATGAACATAATCGCCCTTACGGGGGCTAGGAGGACTATTACGTGGACCTCGATATATATGAGCTACACGAGAGCAAGGCGCATCGTACATTTCACCACCACACATCCATATCTTAAAACTCAATTCATATTGCTCGCCTCCCCATATATCCAGTCCCTCGTCATAGCCTCCCAGCTCGAGGAAGAATTCCCGTGAAATGGCAAATAGACCACCAGCCATGACGGGACTCTTAAATGGTTTCGTTCTATCGACCAAATCTTCTGGCAATAAAGGCAGACGTTTGTAGTAGAATTCCCAATCGAAAGCCCCTCGGGCTCCTTCGTCCTGGGCCCGATACTCAAAGTTGCTGTGATCAATAACATCAATGAAAGGACAGACGGCAGTACGTTTATTGAAAGCAATCGGTTCCAGCAACGGTGGCAGCCAATTGTAGTTAGCTTCTATGTGTGAATCCAGGAATATTAAGACTTCAGCAGTGGCTTTACGTGCGCCCGCCATTCGAGCTCCAATTAGACCAGTGCGCTGTTTCAAACGGATAATTTTCACTAAATTCGGGAAGTTCTCGGCAACATATTGGTCCAGTTGTTTGAACAGATATTCACGATCACTAAAGTCATCCACCAATATGACTTCTTTGAGTAACTCCGGTGGAGAACGATTCACTAAACTGTGTACGGAACGTACAAGAACACTAAAGTGTTCATTGTAGTACGGAATTACAACGCTAACAGTTAAAAGCTGTCCAGCGTATTGTTTATTACGGCAGCTGAAATGGTAGACAATTGCAAAATACATAAATGTAATTAATTAATTAATTTAATTGACGATCATTACATCGCAGTTCCTACTTACCCTTTGTTGCGTATATCCGGCACTGAACGATTTACAGATATCATATCAGACAAATAAGCATTGAAACCATTTTCTAGAGACATTTTACGTTCCAATTCACGTGTTGATTCATCATTGTTGTAGGCGCGCTTGCCTTGCTCACCAAAACCGACACGTTTAGCATCACGTTCCATGGCCGTATAGTCATGCCAGTCCTTCTTTGTGTGATTGGGCGGAAGTATTTGTTGCTGTTGTTGCTGCTGCTGCTGTTGTTGATCCTGTTCGTGGTCACGTTCACGTTCCTCCTCCAAAATTTCATTGTTCACATCTTCATCATCTTCGTTGTCTTGTTTTTTGATTTTTGGTTGTTCAATCGGTGGAACAACTGGCTTCGGTACTCTGGCTTGTTCCTTTCTTGACTCGTGCTCCTGTTGAACTGGTGCCGGCCCCACCGGCTGTTCATCGCCATCTATCGGCTGGTGTCTATCATGTTTCGCATGTGGCTGCTGTACAAATGGCGCTGCATTTGGTCGTTGATTGGAGATTTTACTTGTATAAGGACTGGCAGATAAATATCCCATTATAAGTAAAAATAATGTTCCAGCAATTAATAGTAGACAGGCAGTTTTAAATAGCCATTTCACATTTGGTCGTCTCATTTTAAATTGTTCAACTCTACCGTTTCATTAAAATTCGCTATGAAGAAGTGTATGTGAGTGATGTGTTGAAAAAGTATATTTCCAACGATAAACTTTGTTCCGATATTAAAAGAGCGCGTACGCAGTACACAATAGGAGGAATGGAATGGTTGAAATGTTTTCTTGGTCAAAATAAAGCAGCGCTGAAAATGCAAAAGACAAGAAAACGTGTTAATAACAGACATACTTCAAACTGATAAAAAACAAATATGCAATTGTATGTATAATGTATATATAGATGCACGAACGTGCACATTGGTATTGGTACTCGATAAAAAGTAAATGGGCCAATGTACTCTTTCTGCTTTCCCAAACTTGTCTCTTCTAAATAGTGTGCTAAATTCGACTCACGCAACATATATATTTGTATTAAATGCAAGTCAAGACACTTGCTGCAATAAATTATTGTATTGGAAACGTTTTGATATTGGATGGAAAACGTGTTGATGGAAATCGTCCCCGGAGGCCTTTTATTGTCACCGAATGTCGCCATGCCTTGTTGTACGCTTGCATACGGCGCACAGTGGTCAAGAATTAAATTCCATCGGCCAAATTTCAATAACTTTTACTTGTTTAAAACAAAAATAATTTAGACAAGGATTTTATTATCTGTTTGCTCATTTAAAGCAATACATAAAAATATGCAAAAAAAAAAAAATAATAATTTTACTTTTCTTTTTAATCGAAATATAAGAAAAGCTGTCAATTTTTGTCCGATTTTCAATATTAATAACTTGGGTACTAGCCTAATTTAATTTTTCTTTTTCCGATGGCCGATGTCATTTGATTCAAGACCAATGTGGGACGTTGGCATTCGACAACGTATTGGAACAATTATTTGCTTTTAATTTCCATATTTGCTTGAAATATCATGTTTATATAGACATTTTATTTTTTTATACAAAAAAACATTTTTTCATGCATTGAAACAGAAAGATACATACCTACACATTTGCACAATTAAAAGAAAAATATATTTCAATATATTTTGGCACGAAAATAAAATAATAACAAAAGTTTTTCTATATTGTTCCTGATATCTCTGTCACTACTGGGGATCCTGCTATGAAAATGTACTGGGAAATTTAAAAAAAAATTATTACCACTTTACGATTTTTCATTTTGTCACTCTGTTTACAAAACCTTGAAATATTTACTGGAGACCCCATAAGGTATATATATATTTTGGGTCGTGGTACAGTTTTAGGACGACCTAGCCACGTCCATCAGTCCGCCTATTGAAAGCACGCTAACATCCGAACGAAATGAGTTAAGGGTTTTACATTTTCCACATATGTGTTCAACGATTGCAGAGTAATGGGAGTAATTTGAAATAATATTTCCCTCTCTATCACTGAAAATACTGCCTAATACTACCTCCCTAGTATTACTAGGACTAGTTTGGAGTATTTAAACATTTTTTAGGGTACAAAGAGGCATAAAAACGACAGCAGTTAGAAACATGAAATCCCTCTAATTGTGTAGACTTGTAAAATAAGTGGATATTTCGAAATTCCTACGTTTACGGCGTAAATGGAAATGAGGGATAAATACGATACGACCATTCGGCTGAAATTACATTCCTCAGACTGCGTACATTCGTAAAATAAATTATTTTTTAGAAAATCGTTCTTCGTACCAACCAGTCGTTTGGTTTGTACCATTTTTAATAGATACGTGCACGCCGTGGTTTAAGTAACGCCTTTTTATTACTTGCTTAAATTTTATTCTGTAAAAACGTACAATTCATACATTTTTTGTATCTATGTTGTTATTAATTACGTATGCACACTCACAAAAATGAACCCTACAATGAGGTAAAATATACTAAAATTTAGGAAAACTGAACGTCGTAATGCGCTGAAGCAATATTTCCTCATATCATGTTCAAAATTTTCGTTGAAAAAAACTGAGTAAAATTGCAGTCATTTTTTTCGTCAAACCAAGCATATTTTTACAAATTTAGGTAAAATTTTGCTGAAATGTTCCTTAAAATGAATGTTCACAAAAATGAACCCTACAATGAGGTAAAATGTACTAAAATTTAGGAAAACTGAACGTCGTAATGCGCTGAAGCAATATTTCCTCATATCATGTTCAAAATTTTCGTTGAAAAAACTGAGTAAAATTGCAGTCATTTTTTTCGTCAAACCAAGCATATTTTTACAAATTTAGGTAAAATTTTGCTGAAATGTTCCTTAAACTAAGTGAACTGAAGAAATTTTTTCTGATTTTCAATTAAACTGAAGAAAATTTTACATTATATGAAGGGAAAAAGGGAACGTAAAATAAGTTCAATTGAATATTTCAAATTCATAATTTCCAAGCAAAGCAAGGTTGGCTACCGTTACGTTACACTTTCAAATTGAAGACCGTTACCGAAATAATTCTTTCTTAAATTGATCAAGTTTACACCTCTACAAATTTCAATGGCAGCAATATAAAGAGTGATTTTTTTGAGGTTAGGATTTTCATGCATTAGTATTTGACAGATCACGTGGGATTTCAGACATGGTGTCAAAGAGAAAGATGCTCAGTATGCTTTGACATTTCATCATGAATCGTCTTACAAACGAACAACGCTTGCAAATTATTGAATTTTATTATCAAAATGCGTGCTCTGTTAAGAAAGTTCATTGCGCGCTTCCATTTTATGGTCAGTTTAATCGACCCACTGAAGCGGCTATTCGGGCTATTGTGACTAAATTTCGCACCAAATTTACATTGTTGGACATTAAACCACCAACACGCTTACGTAGAGTGCGAACTGAAGAAAATATCGCAGCTGTATCGGCCAGTGTTAATGATGACCACCAATTTTCGATTCGTCGCCGTTCGCACCAATTGGGTCTCTGTTACTCAAAAACGTGGAAATGCCAAAATTGGACTAAGCGGATGGACCACCTAAGACGCAGCCGCGGTCAACATTTAAATGAAATTATCTTCAAAAAGTAAATGTCATGGACCAATCTAACGTTTCAAATAAAGAACCGATGAGATTTTGCAAATTTTATGCGTTTTTTTTTTTAAAAAAGTTATCAAGCTCTTAAAAAATCACCCTTTACAACAGCCCGTTTCAATTCTAAATGAATTTTGAGGAAAATGTCAATTTATTCCACATTCAAATACTATTATCGTTACCTTTACCGAAAAAAATCAAATCAGATTTGAAATACCGTTATAATTACCGAAATACATATTTTTCCCTATAACGTCACCTTTATCGTAACGTTTTTCATTTTGGTATCCAATCTTCCAAAATTCATATAAAAAATGAGAACATGAATTAATTCGCAAATGTTTCATTATATTTGAGCCATAAATGTACTTTATTCTCCGTTTGAGTAAATATTTATTCAAACGGAGAAAACAAATTTGTGATTTTTCTTCAAAAACTAGTCATTTTTTAATTAAACTTTTAAGCATTGTGCACTACGAGGCCTGTGTCTTGATGTAGAACGAACGTAAAACGCGAACACTAATGCCATCAAATTATCTTCCTAATAAAGTAAATTTTCAGTTTGAACTTATGTAATCTAATAATTTTATTTCAATTTAACGTTCTACATGTCTAAAAAATCAGCAGAAACATCAATTAAGGTTTAACACATTTGAAAATTGAATTAAAATCGTTACGAATAGTCCGTATATGTATATTATAGCCTTTTCAGACTGCTTGCGAATTCAATCGATTTCAGCTTGAAATGACATTATGTCGATTTTCAAATGTCAAATTTGTATGGGATCTGACATTTGTAAATCGACCTTATACCATTGCAGCTATATTTAACATACAGCCTGAAAAGGCTATTAGATGCACTCCAATGATGCACGACATGATAAACTACTTGTACACAATGCTCATTTTTGATCAAAGTGCTATAACTCAGAAAAAGCGATCTTTAACCAAATTTCTCAAAGCAAAGATACGATAATTTGAGTTATGATTATATTCTCGCAAATAGACAAAATGTATGTAATTATAAAGATATGAAAAAGCATCATCATGAATTAATAAGAAAATGTTGATAATGTATACTGCTACTAGTGTATATGTTATCAATGCTAGCAAATTCTTCAATATCAGTGTTCTGTCCACAGTGTCTGGAAGCCATTTTTGTTCACAAATGTTATTTCTTTATTATATAAATATGTATATACATATTGGACATTCATGAATCTAACTGCTTCGATCATAAACTTTACCGCGGAAAATTTAGACTTTTGCAGGTCAACGGTGGTGAAACTCTCATAACTAAAGCTCGCCAATTCAATGACTGCACTCCTGTCAAATAATTATTTGTTTTCAACCCCTGTGTATTAAAATTTTTAGAATTTTCCTTTCCCATTTATGGTTTTCAGCTTTGAAACAAGCCAATCTTGGACGAGTGAGATCTCAGTTTTTGCTGAAGTAGTCATTTCAGTGATACATTTTTTCTGTTCCATTCGGTTGCGTTCCCCGTTAACGTTAACTGATATAAGGGCTGTTTTTCTTTAAGCCATGATAACAAGCAGCAATAACAAAAACGTTAATAAAAAATTATTTTTTTTGCTCAAAATAAAAAACTATTATTTCACATTGTCATATAAGGCCTGTTCGATTGAGCTTACTAGTTTACAATTAAAAGACTTGAGAAGGTTGCAACGTTGCTACGCATTGGTTTTTCTTAAACGGATTAACAGGAAAAATCTGGCAGCACAACTAAGAGAGTAGTAAGCTACTTTCTTATTAAGCGAGTAAATTCCATGCAAAAATTAAGCTAGTAAGCCCAATCGAACAGGCCTATATTCAAAAAAATATTTTGTGTTGACTTATTTGGACTTAGCCTCGATGACCATAAATTTGACTTAAACTGGATAATAATTATCCAGGCTAAGTCCAATATTTGGCGGAAATTTTAAAAAATATTTTTTATTTGGAATGAAATTTTAACATTTTATTTATATTTTTGTTATCCACAGCCCTATAAATAAACATGTTCATGTACGTTAGTATATGCATGTGTTAACGAATATACGTTACGAATATCACCGTGCAGTATTTGTTAGGTAAATTTTCAGAATTTCGTATAAATGTCAGCGGTGTCAAAGAACCAGATTGTTGACGGAATCGGAATTAAAATCGAAACAAAGAAAACACAACACGATTTCATGATACCAATTCATATCGGAATTGATTCTCTATTCTGATAAATGAACAATTCTGACTTATTTAAAGATGCTAGCCACACCTTAAAAATGGTTAACTGGAGTGGGTTGTGATTGATATATCGATGTGTTACAAACGATATGATAATATAAATATACACTCCGGCCAATAGTAGAGGATATAAAAAGAGACAGATTTACATATTAATCCAATCACATGAACACATGAACCCATATGGAGCAAAAACGAGCAGAAAGAAGAGTCTCGTGTGAATTAAAGTAGGTTAACTCAATATGAGTAGCAGCACAGCGCAGAGAAGCATAAATGCAGAAATGTCTGTTTTTATATGTTTACATGTTTGTATAGGTGTACGAAGCCAGCGGCGGACTTTACAAAACCTTCTAACCTAACACATGTGGAAGGCCTATTATTATTTATTTATTTTTTTTTTTTTTTTTGATTTTAACGAACGGTCCCAACGCCTCTCACTCCCGCCCCTTCCGAACTGTGGTGGACAAGCAGTAGAGGGTGGAATACCGGCTACAGATTAAATATCTTCAGCCGGCAAAAAACAAAGACAAACTACATTAAAGGTTAATGCTAACATTTGACATAGAAGCAATACATTACATTTAATAATACTAAAACAGAATACTAAAAATTCAAGTACGAGAGAATCCTTGACTTTATTGTATCGATTCCGACACCAAAATCTATGATGTGGTACAATGAATTAAAATCAATACACATTCTACGAATGGGCTGCGCAGAAGCATAATTCGTACGCTGAATATCAATATGAAGAAACTGATAGTATCTAGTTGGTCTAAATGGCACGTTAAACTTAATCCTAGAAATAAGATATTCAGATGAGACATCACCATTTAGAACCTTAAATACCATCACGGTGTTCAGCATAATTCGTCTACTTTTTAAGGAGGGCAAGTCAATCAACTTCAATCTACTAGAATAGGGGGGAAGAACAAAATCACTATTCCAATGTAAGTGTCTCAATGAAAACAATAAAAATTGCTTCTGAACTGACTCAATTCTGTCAATATAGACGCCATACTGAGGGTCCCACACTACAGAACCATATTCCAAAATAGGCCTAACGAGCGAAGTAAATAACTGTTTCGTCACATAGGGATCAGAGAATTCTTTAGCCCAACGTTTAATAAAGCCAAGAACACCATACGCCCTGTTAACCATGGCCATAATATGATTGTTGAAATCAAGTTTCGAATCCATCAGAATACCAAGATCTACAAAAGAATCAACTGTCTCTAACTCAGCTCCAATAAGATCATATCTGACAAATTTCGGATTCGATCTAAAGAAACGCATATGCTTGCATTTCCGTAAATTAAGTTCCATGCAGTTTATGTCACACCAACATCCAAAATTATCCAAGTCGTCCTGCAAATAATGAGAATATTCTAGCTGTTTATAAGACAAAAATATTTTCACATCATCCGCATACATCAAAATCCTAGAGTTTATAATAGACTCCGGGAGATCATTTATGAATAATAAAAATAGTATAGGCCCAAGATGACTACCTTGGGGAACTCCCGATGAAACCAGAATTGGCCTAGAACAAGAATTTCCGAATTTGACAATCTGCGAAAGATTATTCAGATAAGAAGATATCCATTTCAAAAAATTACAGCTAAAACCAATTCTATCTAATTTATATAACAAAAGCTCGTGATTGACTTTATCAAACGCCTTGCTAAAATCCGTGTAAATGACGTCAGTTTGATTACTCAGAACAAACCCATCAATAACGTGTGAGGTAAACTGAGTCAAATTCGTCGTGGTCGATAAGCCTTTACGAAACCCATGTTGGCTGGGACTCAAAATAGAAGAAACGCTGTGAGAAACAACATTAGTCACCAGTTTCTCAAAAAGCTTAGGGATAGCACTTAATTTAGCTATCCCTCTATAATTCGAAACGTCAATTAGACTGCCAGATTTATGTAGGGGATCAATGAACGATTGCCTCCAAGCCGAAGGGAAATATCCAAATCTCAACGAAGTATTAAACAATAACGTCAGAGGAATAGCCAAACCACTAGCACAGAATTTTAAAATTATACTTATTTGTATTATTATTTGTAAAGGGTTGACATCCATATAAAAAATTCCAAATGTGATGCGGAATATTAAAGATCACTTCGAGACAATATCAAAAAGGAAAATATTTTTCCCAAGGATTACAAATTGAATTAATAACTTTTAAGTTTTTAAACCATTTCGACCAATCAAGACGTTCTTTTTGTTGTTAGAAAAATAAGAGTAATTTTTGTGAGTTTGAACAAATGTTTAGTTTGCAAAAGGAGAAAAATAAAATTAAATGAGAAAAATGACAAATATTCGCCGCAAACTAAAGTTCTGTTCCTCAATTTCCGCCATAACACATCTTCTCTTCTTTAGTATCTTCCATATCGACTATAGCTTTCATAATTATTTGACATATTAAATACAAATGTTCAATTTTGTTCTGAAAATGAAGAATCAAGATTTACGATATAGTATTTTACTTGAAAAAAAAAACTTTAGTCGCATACTCTTACATTTCTGACGTGTGTACTTTTGAAAATTGTACAAAAATTTACAATGTTGTAAATTGTATATGATAAAGAAATATTCAGACACACGCGACACGACAAAACCTTTCCGCTTCATTCGTATCCTCACGCGACAGTCACCAGTGTATTTACACGAAAAACTATCATGTATGTTCCGACTTCCACGTTGGTTTCAAGCAACTGATTTTTTCGAGGTTTCGTGTTTTTAAATTTGAAATACAGCTTCAAAACATCTAGATTTTTAACAAATCTCATCGCTTGTCACTTAACATTTAAATATTTCACAATAAAATTTAAATTTATGTTTTTTGTCGTTCATATTCATATCAATGAATGACACTGAAGTGACATTCGAATTCGAGAAAGTTACGATAACTATGTGATTTTATTTATTGTAAAAAATGCATATGTACATGTCGATCGAAATTATTCAAAATCTATAGATATACATTATTTCAACATCCTATTTGTTTTCGTTGGAATTTTACAAAAAAAAATGATTTCGATCGTAACTTCACGATATCGTTATTAGCTATTAGGGATGTTTCCTTTAAGACAGGATAACTAAGATGTGATAATAAAAATCTAAATAAAAAGTTAAAATTTCACTCAACATAAAAAATTCTTTTTTAAATTTGTCGCCAACAGCAATATCAATGTGTGCAAGAAAAAAAATTAAAAAAAATAATTTTATGTTAAACATATTGGACTTAGCTTGAATAATTATCCAGTGTAAGTCAAATATGTATATGGCTATCGAGGCTTTTTTTGAAATTTGGTTTGATAAAAAATATTTATATATACATATATATATATATATATATATATATATATGATGTAGTTGGCGACAATGTGAAAAAATAATAAAGCTAGTTCCGTTGATACATTTATAGAGAAATTTCAAAAACTTGAATTTGGTTAAACAGCAGATTTACAATGCGGATGAATCAGGCTTATTTCCTCGATTGTACAAATGCAGCAGAAAATCACAAAGTCAAGATTGGAAAATCTACTAATCCTCGTTCTTTGAATAATTTTATGGATATACCTATTATCTATAAAGGAAATGACATTGGAGTGGTCGGTAATTGCGACAACCTTGAAACGTGCACCGAGCGCTGTTTTCATTACGTGCAAGAATGAGTTATTACCGTTTTTAAGTCGTCCTTATTTGAAATAAATATCATGCCTTTTCGGCTGGCAACACTTACACAAGTAGTCATTTGAACATACATTTTTTGTTCCATTCACATGCATTCCCTTTTATCTTAAATGTTAAGATGTACGTTAGTTAGGGTTTTCACTCTTGGTAGCAAATGGGGGTTGTAGATATTGCAAAGCTTGCAGATATTGCAAAGTTTCCTATGATTTGCTACACCACCACAACAAAATAAAAAGAAACGTTATTTGCTAGCGTTTGTGTCATTTGCAAGACTAAAACCCATAGCATATCTACCCTTGCAGCTCTTGCAAATTCAGAATATGCTACCAAGAGTGTATACTAGGGCGTACCTCAAAAAAAAAAGTTCGCCGTACACCTTCGAATATGAAGTATTATTGAAAGGTAGATTCAAAAAAAAAAATTTTATTTTTTTATGCCGAACGTAGGGGTCGCGCTTTTACATTTTTCTATATAACTTGTATTTATAAACGGATTTTAAAGTGTGATACATCGATGTTTTTGTCTCGACGAGGCCGATTTTTTTGTCTTTGAAGTCATTGAGCTCAAGCACCCCCTTCTGGTACTTACCCATCATTTCTCAGTTGCTACTACCCTAATGTACCACTCTAATATCAGAAAATTAAAGCTCGCATAAAATCATGAATCATGTTTGAGCTCAATGACTTCAAAGACAAAAAAATCGGACAAAAACATCGATGTATCACACTTTAAAATCCGTTTATAAATGCAGAAGTTATATAGAAAAATGTAAAAGCGCGACCCCTACGTTCGGCATAAAAAAATAAAAAAAATTTTTTTGAAACTACCTTTCAATAATACTTCATATTCGAAGGTGTACGG
This sequence comes from Polietes domitor, assembly GCA_947397865.1. Taxonomy (NCBI): domain Eukaryota; kingdom Metazoa; phylum Arthropoda; class Insecta; order Diptera; family Muscidae; genus Polietes; species Polietes domitor. The sequence continues at coordinate 110,333,283 of OX377621.1, read as the reverse complement.
CGAACTTTTTTTTTTTACTTGTAACCTGGTACGCTCTAGTGTATACCCTAAGTATTTCTAATGTTTCGGAAATATTATAAATGGCGGAAGTACAGAAAGCGTATGAAAATCAAAAATTTAAATAATAAAGTATTTACATGCTCTCCCAAAAAAAAAAATTAAATAAAAAACAACCAAACTCGAAAACAAACTCAAAGGATAAAATTGAATTGCTCAGATAATTATGTGTAATGTTAGTACGCGCTTTCAGCGAATGATATTTTCAGTTTGGCAGATAAGTGTCCTACGCAATTTGAGTAAGGATTTTATACTAATATGCAATTGAGACCTTATTAACACCGACAAAAAAAAACGTTGGCTGTCGCAGTGGAAGCATTTTGAAGGGTCGATATAATAATTATCGTCTTTCTTAAATTCGGAGCATATATCTAGTTTACCGCAAGTGCTCCAATTTGTCCAAAAATCATACCATACGTACAATTTTTTCTTATCAAAATAAAAAAATTGGTGGCGGCCCATATTTCCCTAGTTATGGCCCTGAAAGTACTTCTTGTGAAAATCCTAGAAGATATCGAAGAATATATCTCTGGAATTTCGGGGCCCCGTAACTCGGAAAATATGGGTCGCCGCCAATTTTTTTATTTTATTTTTTTTTTCTTCTAAAATATGCCCTCTACCACAAAAAAATTGTTTTTTATTTGGACCTCTTTTGCTAGAGTATGTGTTCCCTTTATTACCGCCACTGGCGAGAAACAAATTCATGCATAAATACATATGCATGTATTTACATTGCTTATAGTTATGTATGTTAATTACAGCTGTATTTGCCTTTTAAATTTGATGAATAAAACTTTTTTAGAGGCAGGAGGGAGTATCGGATATTAACTGCTTTGTCATACACAAAGTTTAGATTTAAAACGCTTTTCATTCAACACCAAACAAATAATAAAAAACCAACTGTGTCAATTCATAATGATACGTTGTCAAAAACAAGAATCGGAAAACAGCTATAACCTTAAACTTTCCAAAAACAGGTTTCATAAATTCCAAAGGCATTTTCGGGTTCTTTTGGCAATCGTACTAAAATACAATACCCACAGATATTTTTCAAATTGTTTCATATCTAGTTTTATTTAATCGAGTAGTGTAGTGTAGAAAGAGGAACTGCAACTGATAACAAAAAGTTTTTGTAGATAATACACGAATGTACATACACGACATACACGTCTGTTAAAAGATAAACCTTTCAATTAGCTGCACACGTTTCACTTTATATTTGTACTTTCGTAAAAAATTACTTTGTTTTATTTAAAATAGTAAAAAAGGCATATTTGTAGTCTTAGAATTCTGTACAGAACAACGTTTTAATGTTTTATGTTGCACTAAAATAACACTAATAAACACAACATAAACTCTCGGCCGGTTGATTTCTTCTTCTTCTCGACTGACACAAGCAATGTTGTGTCAGATCCACAAACACAAACACAATGCTACACGCTGGCTTCGGCGGCGGACGCTCACACATGTATTTCCTATGGGTGATGAAAAATCGCCAGCCGCTGCGGCTAGCGTCTCGCCGCCAGAATAGATTTTATTCTATTTTCATGGCGGCGCTCTCTCATTCTCTCAAAATTCTAAAAATGGCGTTGCCACATATTACTGAAAAATCCACAAAGTAACCCTTTTCCTCTGAATGTCAGCATACAGAAGAAGAAGAATAACACCAAAAAATAGAACAGTTTTAATTTTATTCAGCATAAATGATTAATTTAAAGTCCAATTAGGCCTTTCTTATTTTTCTGATAGTAAATTAAAGTATTAAATTATGATGGAGGACAAATTTATTGAAATGAATGTTATATTTTGTATAAATTGTCATTACTCAAAAAGTATGTACAACACGCTATGGTTAACTATAATATCTAGTATTTTTTGTTCCTCCGCACATTTCAAATGATTACATTTTTAAATTAAAATACAAAGAATGTGTCAATTCTAGCCGCTCTCTCTCTCTCTCTTGTTTGGTTTCGCCACTAGCGATTTTTTATTTCGCCGTCGCCAGCGTGTAACATTGTGTTTGGGCTCTAAAGTGGATGATTAAACAAAGATAATGGAAATATATAGATTAAAGAAAATTCTCAGTAGGAGGGAAATTATTTAGATGGCTCTGAACGGCATTTTAGAGAGAAAATCTCCCTTTTTCTAAAAACTGCAATAAATAGAAAATAAAAGCAAATTAAATAAACTGAAGTGTGGTATTTGACGTAAAGCCACAAAAGTCATTGGAATTAACGTTTACTTCTTTCGTTTTCCTTCAATTTTCAGTATTATATGCGAAAGAGAGTACAAAATTGAGTGAATTAGAATGTACTTTTACACATTCGCCACCTAGTGGTCTTGGCTACAACTATTTTATCTATGTATTTCCATTATCTTTGTTGCTACCAAAGATAATGGAAGTAAAGGGTGATTTTTTAAAAGCTATAGGAAAGTTTTTCAAAAAAAAAAACATAAAATTGAGAAAAATACATGAAATCTTTATTTGAATCGATAGTACAGTCCATATAATTTAATGTTTGAAGATTATTTCATGCAAATGTTGACCTTGACTGCGCCTCAAATGGTCCATCCGCTTAGTTCAATTTTGGCATTTCCACGTTTTTGAGTAACAGATGCCCAATTGCTGCGAACGGCGACGAATCGATAATTGATGGTCATCATTAACACTGGCCGATACAGCTGCGATTAAACTGACCATAAAATCGAAGCGCGCGATGAACTTTCTTAACAGAGCACGTATTTTGATATTAAAATTCAATGATTTGCAAGCGTTGTTCGTTTGTAAGACCATTCATGTTAAATTATAGACCAAACTGAAGATATTTGACAGTGAAACAAAACACGTAACGGGCGTCAGCTGTTTAAACCAGTGTTGCCAAAAAGATAATAGCTAAAAAATCACCCTTTACTTAAATAAAATAGTTGTAGTTGCAGCCATGACCACTAGTTGCAGCCATGACGTAGAGTCATAAAAATCATTGGAAGTTACTTTTACTTCATTCGTTTTCTTTAAATTTTCCATATTATAAGCGAAAGAGAGAATTCAATTGAGTGAATTAGATAGAATGTACTTTGAGTCTAAATAAAAAGTTAAAATTTCACTCAAAATAAAAAAATCTTTTTTAATTTGTCGCCAACAGCAAAATATTTGTGCATGAAAACATATTTAAAAAAATTATGTAAAAATATTGGACTTAGCCTGGATAATTATCCAGTATAAATCAAATTTATGGCTATCGAGGCTAAGTCAAAAAAAGTCAACACAAAATATTTTGTAGTTGGCGACAATATGAAAAAAGATTTTTTATTTTGAGTAAAAAATTATCTTCATATTAACGTTTTTGTTATCACCTATTGATACTCTTAATTTTAAGCTAGTAAGGCTAATCAAATATATTTAGTTTTCCAGTTTCTGTGTAAAGTATTTTTCGATTGTAAAGTATTTTTTGCACGTTATTGTTAAAAAATAAAATGCATTACAGTTGTCTCTAAGTACAGCGGAATTCACGATCCTATGTATTTCGAACTGGTCAGGAACAATAAAAGGTTAGGAAACAAACTTACTCCTTTATATTCCGAGGAGATAGTTGAAGCAGATCTAGGAACTAAGGTTCTTATTAAAGGGAGGGTGGTCCACAAGGATAACTTAAGATAAACCAGTAACCTTCCCGTTTTCTCTTTTAGGATCTTGATGATAATACTTATTAGGCCATTGACAGCAAAATTAATTGATTTTTCTGGTTCAGATTACATACCGATTGATAGATGCCGATATTAGGCGAATACGTTCCCTTTTGGAAACATTGTATGTTCATCATAGACACGCAAGAAGCATTGGGAACAGCGCTTAAAATAATCGCGGGATTTTGATTTTTTATTTATTCGTTGCGGTATTGTGTATCGTCCATCGCATGGCTTTTTGATTTAAAGTCTTGTTCAAAAGTAATACAATTTTTTGCCCAAAATTATAATGAAAATTCTTGTTTCTTTTCAAACAGCTACCATTAAAAAAAGAAATAATATTTTTTTTTAATTTTTCGGATGAGGAGGAAACATACTCCGACATTTTGTTATTTTTCCAATTTATTTTTAATAATAATATTGCCCAATTAAAGTTTTTTCCTAAGATTTATAATTGGCGCACAACAAATATAATTTCTATAGCCTCACTTTACAGAGTAGGAGGGTAACGCATTGAAGGAGTGACTTAAGACGGTAAGTATGTTTGGACCAAATCCGTTTCACGACTTTTTAAGCTGTTTTGGCCATAACCGTCCGTACATCTGCCTGTCTGGTTGGTGTACACGATAACTTTCGAAAAGGGTTAAGGAATCAATTCCTAAATTTAATTTAAGTTCGAAGATGGGCCATATTCCTATGTTAAACTTAAAGCAATATAACTTCCACACGGAATTAGTTATATTTTGGTATTTGATAGTTTTTATAATCACTGGTTTTGTACACTTAGTACAAAAAAATGGCGGGTTTTGCCACGCCCATTCTAGTACCTCCCACACAAATCACCCTAATCTACTATATTGACACGCCCCTTCTGGTACCTCCTTCACAAATCGGAACTACTTTGGTTAACAGTTTTAACGCAATGTCCATACGGATGTTTTTATAATCACTTTAAACCTCTAAAATGTGTATGCTTTTGCCACGCCCCTTCTAGTACCCCCCACACGATTGTCCCGGTCCTAGGTAAAATGAAATCCTTAAAACTTCTATACTGGTTGCTGCAATAACACGCATGTTATATATTTTACTTCTCGACTTTATTTCAAATATCCTCTCGATAACAATTACATAACAAGCGAAGTTCGTTCTTAAGGTATTACACGGGCTATTTACTGTTTAATACCTATCATTTTAATTACTTCTTCCTTATACTTATTCAAATTGTATTCATTTTCACCTTCATTTATAAGCTTTTCGATACTCTCAATATAGCCAGCACTAGCCTCGCGCTTATCTCCACCACTGGATTTAACCCAATTTAAAATGGCTTCAACAGACTCCTTGGACTTATTACGTTCATATTTATAATATTCCATATCAGCTTCGCATTTATTTCCCTCCCACGGTTCCGTAATAAAGGATTCATGATAACATGCTGTTAATAAATACATAGCATAATCATAATTCTGTTTACGTAAAGGGCAACGATCCGCCACAATCGTGAGGACATCGGTTTCGCTATTGTACCGATCGCCTACTAAGCGCAGGAATTTATCTTTGGCATGAGCATCGAATTCTAATTCGGATAATTTTATGGTAAGGGTAACACGACGTGCTTCGGGATTGCGTATTGTAGGTAAGGCTTGACAATAATCGCTAGAGACTATGTCCACAGGAAAATGACGTTTCCACTTCTCTTCGTTTTCCAAACCTTTAGGCCAAGGTGTACAAAATTTCTTTATGGCTTCACACTGTTGTTTAATAGCCGGCGGTGTTAAATGCAGGAAATTGGGAATTTTCATTAGTTCAGCATTTGCATACTTCGATGGAGGCGCAGCTCTCTTAACGGTGAATCCTTGGCGTATGGGTAAAGGTACAGTAGCCGGATGGAAAGAACGGGGTCCAGGCCAAACCGCTGTCCAATCTTGATCGGTTGCCATTTTTGAAGTACGCGGTGGCATAACCTCTGGCTTTTTGTATTCCCTTCTCTTTATTTGTCTCTGTTGTGTAGCGCGCAAGTTAAGGACGCGGAATTCTAAAAATTTGCATATAAGTTATCACACCATAAATAATTTCTTCACCTATGCATGGGATGTAATACCTTCGTCGTCCTCCTCATTATTATTGCCGGTAGGCGACGCTTGGGCACTCAGCAAACGCAATTGATGTCCGCCATTGGAAATGCGTAAATTCCGCTCCAATAGACGTGTTAGAGATGTCATTGTATGAAATAGTTTTAATTTATTTATTCTTAAAATTGAATTGATTACAAAATAATTTTATATTTTCACTCGTGTGCCATGACACAATCAACTTCTGTCGACTTCGATTTGAGTCGAAAATCGAATTTTAATTTTTGCAGTCGATTTTGTGTTTTAGTAAATCGTCCAAAATCGTGTTTTAAATCGTCCAATTTTGTGTTTTAGTAAATCATGACAGAAGAGATGAGGTTAAGAGGCAAAATATTTCTCGTAAAATCGGATGTCGGGAAAGATATTTGCCGGAAATCGATTCCACATACGAGTTGTGGGAGCAAAGAACGAATTCATTTTGTAATGTGTAGTGCGGCCAGCAGTACAATCGACAACAAATGGGTGAGAGTTCCGTGAAAGTCGCGTATCTCTACCGAAAGTCCTCACGTCCGGTATGAGATCACGAATATCCGAGGAACAAACATCATAAAAGAATCGATAAAACAGCGATACACATCCCACATTACGACGATGTTCAAGGGAGACAAAAGAATTGGATATCCTTCTGTCACCAATCAACATCATCGACCTCCTCTGAACACGGTCAAGTAGCTCCAAGGAAGATCTCGGAGCACCTACATGGGAGTTGTATTCAATCTTTGGTCTGATGTACGTAATGTAGATATTGTGAAGATCGGAGGTAGTGAAGAATTTCTTACACCGCTTTAAAAAGCCAATGCACTTGAATTTTTATTAAAAACTAAAGGTGCTGGTGTGGGTTTTTTCTTTTCTGCTCTTATTTGCGTCTAAAAGAACGTTTCATAGTTTTCTTCCTATAAAAGAAATATGAAATATATTTATATTTAAATATAAAGTCGATTATGCCTCTCGATTTTGAAAATCGTAACGAAAAAATATGGTCGAGTCAAAAATCGATTTTCAGCTTGAGAGTTGCCAACACAAGGCGAGAAACGTCAAATCTTTTGGAAGAAAATAAACAAAAAAGTTAAAGGTACACAACATATTTTTCTACAAAATTATTTGATTTACACTCATATTCATATGTACAAACGACGAAGGACGATACGTAAGTTATGTCAAGTATTAAATTGAGACTAATGTGTTATGTGGAGGAATTTTTCATTTTGCCGGCTCCTATATCATAACTGCACGAACATACAGTAGCCATTAAAAGTCTGTATACAAAGGCATATGTACAATGCCTATTTTTATCTATCGGAGATATAGTAACTTGTAGAGTTTTAAGACAATTTAGTCTCGTCTTTATATAGAAATCGTAATAGAACGTCATACATGCTTAATGCATACATAGTTAAAGTAATAATGCCTAAAATAAACGTTACTGGGAACACTGGGAATGAAGAATCGGTTCATGGGGACCAGGCGATCTTCATAAAATATTTGGAACAAATCTATTTTGGGGCCAATGCCCCAATATTTTTTTGTTTTGGTTTAGGGCATAAAAAGAAGGAAAAAAGTGGCGGCGACCCATATTTCCCGAGTTATAGGTCCCTAAAATTTAGACTTCTCGGGTTGGGACAATATAGATATCGTTCGAAAGCTTTTGAAAATAAAGATTTTCTCCTCTGGGGTATGTCCAATACCGGCTGCGCAGAGTAAACTTTTTCTGCGTAGCTGGCCTTCGGCCGAGGTTTAAGATTTTCTCCCATGGGGTATGTCCAAAACCGGCTACGGAGACTAAAGTTTTTGCGCAATTTTTTAAAATGCTTATTGGCTTGCAACGGTTCGTCAGTATATTATATACCATTCAAAAGGTATTTCCATTAGCTTTCCAACGATACCCATATAGCCCTAATCGGAAATATGTGGAAAATATGCCTAAGTATATATCCGAACTTGGCCATCGTCAACTTTTTTTACATCTTTATTTTCAGAATAAAAAATCTATCTGTGGTATAAATTTTGAACAGATCGGACCATAATGAAAAACTTAATGTAACGAAAAGAAACCTCTTTATCGATGTTTTTATACAGAAACACTGTTAGCTATAACGAAGAAATTTTGAGCTATAATGAATCTATATAGCGAAGTATTCATTGAAAATATTCTATAAAACGAAGACAAAATAAAGCATATTAAATTTTAAGTGGGTCGTTAAGGTTATCAGCATCTACATAACGAAGTGTTGATTCAATAGCCGCTTTACAACGAAATCCCAATATAAATTATTTCTCCTCAAAAGGTTAAATTTTAATTAAAAACTTGTGTATTTGAATGGTTGACAATTATATATTGAACTTGAAGCAATTTACTTGAGATTAGACAAAAAAAAAATAAAATATAAAATGTAATGTGAATAAAAAAAATTTTATTCACATTACATTATATTAAGTAACACTAAACATTCTTGACTTTATTGTATCGATTCCGACACCAAAATCTATGACGTGGTACAATGAATTCAATATTTATTTTGTATATCGAATTATAGTTTAAACTTCAATACATGCGATACACACTAAACAATTTTAGTTTAACAATATATAAAAGAAGAATTCCATTGATGAAAAATAAGGCCGATTTATTGCCACAAATTGAGATCTACCACAAAAATGAATAGCTTATGGAACTATAGTGCTTAACCCTTCTGCAGTGTTTGGGTCAAAATAACCCAATTATGAAATCATTGATTGCCAATGATTAATCTTCCACAGCTTAACTAAAAATTTTCTTACATATTGTGTATTGCCTGTCTAATAAATAAAACTGAGCTACATATATTGCTATATTTTGTTAACATATTATTTAATATATCACAGATTTAGTATGGCTGGGTCAAATTGACCCAAAATCACTTATGTGTGGTATAAATTGGAACACTGCAGAAGGGTTAAAGATATCAAGTGAAATTATGTACTTAATTTGTCATTATTGATATTTCCTCTAATGGAATCAAGAATTTCCAGAAGCGGGGCGTTGTATTAAAATCTCAATTCACATTCTGGCGGATTGAAAACGGATACATGATTGTCAACTGGGATTTAGATTAGAGGATACACAAATAATATTTTTCATATGGCACTGTACTTGGACGTAATATCGACGCCCTTTTAAAATAAAATTGTGGAATTTAGAATGGTTGTAGAATTATCGCACACAGATCATTGATTGAGAAGCGCGCCCCTGTTCCGTTGAGGATTTATGTACAATGTAGGGCGTGTCTTTAATGTTCCTAAATGAAATTTGATAAAATAAATTTGAATGTAACTAAAACGCGTATTGACATCATTATGTGATATTATGTGTTATGAAATTTTTATAAGGAACTCTTTTTCATAATAAACAAATTAAGATGGCTTAATATACAAATAACGTAACTCGATTTTTTTGCTACTTTATGGGGAACGCATTCTTAATATTAACAGACAACAAATATAATTATTTAATTTTTGCGTGAGAAGTACATATATTTGAGAATAGTGTACCAGAATATGTTAATGAACCTTTCCTTTCTATATTATGTCACCGATACAAAGTTGGCATATACCATGAGAGTTAATATACAATCACCCAATCCATATCGCGAATAATAAGTGGAATATTTATTTGATTATTTGGAATTATTCAGGGAACAGTATTGCCGATTGCAATTTGGTGGAAAGTGAACACATTTTGAGGGAACATTTATTCGCGATAGGGGTGAATATGTAGTAAGGTATGGTTAGATTTGAAGAAGTCAATCCACTCGAGAAACCTCCGGGGTTCAATTTTCACCATAACACATCTTCTCATATTTATTGTCTTTGGCGATATACAGTACATATAAAAGTACATAAAAACACAAATACTCAGTAATTGTTACCGATAACATGTTTTTCCTCTCCCTCTCTTAGATAAGGCACACCAATAAACAACAAGACGAAGGCATCAGTTCATTTTTTAACACCGTGATAGAGAGATGTCGATGTCATTACCAAACTGTGGAGAAGATTTGAAAAGACGAGTATTGTCTATACAGAGCCATGTTGTGCACGGCTATGTGGGCAATAAAAGTGCAACATTTCCACTGCAAGTAAGGGGCTGTGAAGAGTTTTTTCTGTATATCAATGATTTTATACTTTGTATTAATTTTCATTAAAGGTATTGGGTTTTGAAGTGGATGCCATAAATTCGGTACAATTTTCAAACCATACGGGTTACAATGTTGTCAAAGGTCAAGTACTACAAGAGAAAGAATTGGGTATGTACATAGTAATTGAAACAATTGAAATGCTTATCTATGCTTTACTCATTCGCTGTTGCATTTTAGGTGATCTATTTGAAGGCCTTGAAAGTAATGGGCTGCTGAATTGTTACTCACATTTATTAACCGGCTATATTGGCAATGCCTCATTTCTCAGACAAGTTGCACAAATAGTGACTAAACTGCGAACAAACGAACCAAAATTGATATATGGTTGAGTACTGGTTTTTTTAAGATTCGACATAATTTTTATACTACCCTTTCTGCGCAGTTTGTGATCCGGTTATGGGTGATAATGGTCAGATGTATGTACCCAAAGAGTTGCTGCCCATTTACCGCGATGAAATCATTCCATTAGCGGACATAATAACGCCAAATCAATATGAAGTTGAACTATTGACTGAAATGAAAATTTCCAATGAATGTGATATTTGGGAGGCTGTTAAATGGTTTCATAATCGTGGCATTGACACTGTGGTGATCTCTAGCAGCGATCTCGGTAAACCCGGTGAACTACGATCATTCCTCAGCAAAAGAAATGGTCCTCGTTTCGCTCTAAACATACCCAAACAAGGCACGAACATTTCCTTTACGGGTACCGGTGATCTGTTTGCTTCACTGTTTTTAGCTCATAGCTACCAAACTCCGTCGAGTTTGTTGGGAACTGCCCTTGAACGCACAATAGCTACTCTGCAATCTGTCATAAAACGCACCATAGACTCCATGCCTCCGGATGTGGTTGAGGGTAAAAGGAAAGTAACTTCATTTGAATGTGAACTGAAAATGGTTCAAAGTAAAGTTGACATAGAAAATCCCGTGGTAACGTTGCATATTGAACAAATAAATTGAAATAATTTGATTGTTTTGTTAAATTTGTTTTTGTTATTATTTCTCTGTTCGTTATTATTCACTTGCAAAGCAAACGTAAATGTCGACAATAAAAAGTGGTAATGTTCATGTTTTAATATGGAAGATAACAATATGTAGTCATATATAATAATAATCATATAATAAAGATTTTCTGGTATATCTTAAAATGATATCAGCTAAGTGTGGTATTTTTTTTAATCTTCACATAGGGATTTTTTTAACAAGCTCCCTTCATTATCGCGAATTCACCACATGACTGCCGCATACATAAGAAGGGTCAATATGGTTGCATTCATAAGCATTTAATATCAACTTCTTGCATCAATTCGGGCGGTCGGAGAGACACGTATCGTAAAATCAACTAAGCCGAACACATAGCATTGACTCTTGTAGTTATAAACAATGTATATGTTACACAGAGATTGTACATACTAGTATGTGCAAGGTTTTTCCACCTTAGAAATTAAAATATGAGTAAACTAAAGAAATAAAGGGGACAACTTGATATGGTTTTTATACTAAACTAATACAGATAGAAGCTGTCGCACGGTGTAATCAGTATATGATTTGAATTGGGTATTGTTCTGGTTCAAGACCATTTTTTATATTTTATAGAATGGTGGCATATAATAATATTACTTGACTGCACACAACCCCTATCATGATTTGCGGCCCATGACGAAACCACCTGAAGTAGGTCCCCTTATCGCGAGTAAAAGGGGAACTTATTCACGTAGAATTTTCGATTCTCATGAAGGCATAAAATGGTAATATGAATATAGCCCAGGAATAATTCTCCCTTATTTGTATTAGAAAAGCAATAAGGTTATAAATTCGAAGAAAGACAATTAAACTTGCAATTTGAATGGAACTATAATGTACAACTATCATTCATTATAGAATATTAGGGTTAGGGAATCGTTCGAAACTACACCTACTCAGTAACAAACTGGGCTCTCTTCTGCCTTTTCCGTTTAGTAGAGTGCGTACATATTTTTGCACTCAGCCGTTTAAATCAAATCATATTAAACATTATAGACTTCATGATGTTATTGGCTTAGTCATGAAATGTTGTTGTTGTTTTTACAATTCAGGTGATGATGTGTGATATATGTACGTATTGTAATAATAAAATAATAAATAATAGGATTCATACATACAAAATCGTTCTGATTTTCCATTGCACATTATTTGAATATGCATTTGAAATCAGTGAACCTTAAACACAACGAACGCTTCGTTTTCAGTGAATAAAATCCACAAAATGTGTCGCATGCCAATCAAACACTGTAAGAGAAATTTCGCACAACGAATAAAAAGCTGATGAATTGCAGACTATAAAATAAGTGTTTGTTTAAAGCTGAGACATGGCAAGCAGCAGCAAAGTAAAGTTTAAAATGAATTTAAACCGTATACTACACGACATATTTTTACTAATAACATGTGTTATAATCAAAATATCCGCCAAGGAGAGTACAGAAGAGAATGCAAATCATGCTTCTTTGCCTTATACGCTAAACTCTAAAGGAAGCACCAAGGACTCACGAGGAGACAGTTATCCACATTTTCTCATCCTAAACAAAGACGACGGAGAAAGTAGTAATGTTGAAAAACTAGAGATTGAACGTGGGAAAAGGCTGAGTTCAAATGATAATCACCAAGATTGGAAACGTTTGTCCACGTTTGTTTCTCCTTACGCCGCCCATAAGCACACAGCATTTGGAAACAGTGACTACTTGTGGAACCATTTGGACAATATTCCTCAAACTACAAATGCTTTAAATGGACCAACAGGTGGTTTCCTATTGACCACCATACTATACTATTTACATTTGGGAATTCTGTCATATATTTTATTTGGAATCGGTGCACTGCTTAATCGTTTGTTGACATTTGGAGATTTATTGAAACCGCCGTTAACGTTTACATCAGCCGATGGAGGTGGTTTTTATAAAAATACATAATCTTCTCAAGATAAATAGAAAAATAATACAATTCCGTTCATTAATACACACATATAATTAAATTATAACATACATGTCTTAAAGCGTACCATATTCTAAAAATAAACCTATGTTTCTCGTTTTATTGCTACTTCTTAACTCGAAATGAAGCCGCTCTATTAATTCGTACCACTGGGACATCTGTTGCAGCACCAGTCACGGTTCGTGCTGCCACTCGCTGTTTAACCAAATTGGAGGCAGCGGTATTGAGAACTAAATGTAGAAAAAAACAAATTGGAGAATTCAAGAGTTATGATATGCAAATAGGAATGAAGTACAAATAAGACATACCTTTTGACACGACGGTGTGAGGACTCTTTCTTACACGATTCGGACTACATTTTTTAACATTTTCCTTCTGCACACCAGCGGCAACTGTCCTCAGAAGGTTGTTGTGTGTGAATTTCTTTGATTTTAATAGAACTGAAATTAAAATAATTAACGCATTAAACATCTTAAAGGCATAACAGAACTCGGTATATATAATTATCAACAACCACATACCATTTTTCAATTGTTCTGAATTAGCTGGGCCCTTAACAATTTGCTCCGACAACACATTCGATACAAGGTTGTGTTTATTCGCTGTTAGAGGTCTGCCGTTCCTAACAACCTTTTTGGAACTAGTTGCAGAAGGACCCGCATAAAAAGTAGCATTTGCATTTATATCGGCGGACAAAACGTGTGTTTCATTAAGATTCGTACGAGTTTTCTTGGCAGGTATTTTAAATGTTGTTTGCATGTCATCGATTTCACCGACACCGCCATCATCATCGCCATCTGAACTATCCATCATGCCACCATCCAAGTCGTCCAAATCATAGTCTTCCAGATGTAAACGTTTGTTGTAGTGTTTTTTACCCAAGACGATATCATCCGAGCACATTTGATCAGCATCATCATCGCTAGACGCCGGGTGAATACCATTCATTAATTTCTCACCCACTTCCAGATCATTGTGCCTACTGTTTAACGTTGTACCCAGTAAGTGTCGTTGCAGTTGGTCATAGTGATATCTCTGCTCCGTATTTAGGCTTCCGTTCTTTATAACTTCGCTGGCCAAAGTGAATGCTCGTTGTAGCCAATGGGCATTTACCATCACCTCAGTGTCAATATTTATTATATGTTTGTTAATTAATGATTGTTTAGAACTTTGCACTTCAAAATTCTTGCCTTTCAAATAAATTTGTAATATATTTGCTAATTTCGATAATTTAATTTCCTGTTTTAGCTTTTCCAGATCTTTATAGGAATTATGGAGTTTTTGGCGCCAGCACGGTATTTCCAGTTCCAATTTGTCAATTTCATTAGTTAGATTACAAATGGATGTAGAGTAATTGTCGAAATTCTGTAAATCGAAAATATTCAATTCAATTTATTAATAATAAAAAAAAATTATTAACAATAAAGCCCATTGCGGACTATACATTGATAGAAATAATTTACAATTCAAGAAAAATACAACTTAAACTAGACGTATGGAATGTCCTTAAAGACCTTATTTAAAACAACAAGGTTAAATAAAACCTCAAGGACAGAAATTCAGTGCAACAAACAAAAATCGTTTATGAAAATACAATTCATCAATACATAAATAAGTTTTTTATATATAAGAAAATTAAAAATACCTAACACTATATATAAATATCTAAATCAAATTAAATACATATGTACATCAAAACAATCTAGGCGGGGATTACTATCGCTGGTTGGCGTACCAGCGATTTTTAACGTGTTTAGAATTTGTATTTGGAAAATTTTGCAACAACTATTGGCAATCGTAAAATACCCTCGGTGTCCAAATGCTTTATTTAAATTGATTAAAAAGTTTATTTGATTTACTTTCAATTTGGAGAACAATTAAATAAAATCATGCTGTTTACAAATAGTACACAACATTGCCAATTTCCAATCGATTAACAAGTAAGGAAAAGCTAAAGTCGGACGGAGCCGACTATATGATACACTCCACTTTCTATCTCATTACAATTCATTTCGGTAAAAAAGTGAAATCGGGAAGAATTTTTGTATTCTGTAAATGTATGTGTTTGACAAAAAATGTTAAGTCGGAAAGGACTTTTGAATGGGGGCTATATTTAAATCTGAACCGATTTTGCCCGCTTTCATTATAAGTGTTTCTAGTTAGATTATAAGATGTTGTGCAGAATTTAAAGAAAATCGGGTACAATATGTGGTTCCTAAAGCGAAAAATGTAAAATTGGGAGCGATATTTGTATAGGGGGGGCTATATCTAAATCTGAACCTATCTAACCCGCGTTCGCCACAGATATTTCTAGTTAGATTATAAGGTGTTAAGCAAAATTTGAAGAAAATGTGCTTTATAGGGAGAAAAAGTCAAATCAGGAGCGGCATTTGAATGGGGGATATATCTAAATCTGAACCGGTTTGCCTCTAATTAAGTAGCGTTCGTCCTTGATCCACAAAACTTACTTGTGCCAATTTTTGTTAAGATCGGACTATAATTGCGACCTGTAATTTGATTACAACAATAGATGGACAGACAGACTCGTTTCCTTTTAGGTATTACAAACAAATGCACAAAACATAATACTCTCGTGGAGTGTATAAATATGGGCGCCTATATATGGGCTCTACAAATCGTTGCCCAGGAACAACCCATATTTTAGCGTATGGTAAGTGTTTTTTTTTTTTGAGGATTCGAGACGAACTTCGGTCATCTTTCAGGAGAGATAGTCGAAAAGCTTTCTTCGATAGAGTGTTAAATTGACTTTGGGTGTTATCAGCGCGAAAGCTTTATTTATTTTTAACACAAATTCTTGTCGTTACAAAAAATGAAATGTTTACTATAAGAATAACGTGAGCTTTCTCTTTGTGTTTTATGTATGAGATAAAACAACGACAGAAATAAGCATTCTCCTTGCGTATGGCGGATAAGCGCTAAATAATAAACATCGGTTGGCAACTCTTCTTCCCGGTATAGAGAAACGTCAAAAAATGCATAAACAAAAATGAGTCTGTCAAGTCAATAAGTCTGCATCGCTGTCGCATTATATCAACTGTTCGTTAATTTAAGAAAAAATACTACAATGTTCTCCACAAAATGCATACCACTAGTACGTCATGCAGCAGTTCGTTCGTTTTTCTTCAAATTGAATAAAGGAGACACATTGTTTTCAAGCAATACCTTGTCACCAGCACCAATACAAACAGCATTCATTGCAACATCACAATGTTGTTACGCAAAAAGCAAGGATAAAAAGAAAGAAAAGGGGAAAAAGCCCGCCAAGGTAGAAATCAACGAAGCACAATTGCGCGAAATCGTAAATTATGATGCCATAAATGCACAAATGCAAAAGGCCGTGCTCCAAATGAAGGACGACTTCATCAAGCATTTATCTCTACGTTCCACAACTGGGGCCATTGATACTCTACGCATCACTGTCGATGGCACCGAACATGAACTGCAAGAGTTGGCACAAATCTCACGTAAAAACCCTAAAACCATTGTCATTAATATGATTGCTTTTCCTCAGACCATACCAGATGTATTGAAGGCCTTTGAAAAAAGTGGCATGAATTTAAACCCACAGCAGGATGGTACCACTCTTTTCGTACCCATACCCAAGGTCACAAAAGAACATCGCGAAAATCTTTCTAAGAATGCTAAGAATTTGTTCATCAAATATCGCGACTCAATAAAGGATATTCAGAACGGTAGTATTAAAAAGATGAAGAAACAAACCGACATCTCTAAGGACGATATGTTTGCTGTGCAAAATCAACTAACTGCCATTGCTGATAAATATATTGCGGAAGCAGATAAAATTCTTCAAGTAAAACAAAAGGAACTACTTGGAGACTCATAGGTGACATACCCCATTATATGCTAAAATGTGTTAAGACTGAGGAGGGAAGTACATGCAATTGAAGATGTTTGTCAAATTTGTGCTCATTAAATAAAGATAATGAAGTGTTGTTTTTAAACTGTTTTAAAAGTTGATTTCTAATTCAGTAAATATCAAAAAGAAGGTGTGCATCATTTGGTGCGCTTTCTATGGAGTGGACACAAAAATACAATCTGCAACATACACGTATCGGCGTTTTAAACGTTTACCTCTGAAATGGGGGTTAAAAATGGTGTCTAACAACACGTAGCATACTATGACTTTCGTGCAATGCGGCCAAATGACCCTTTTATTGAAGAGTTATGCACAGTATTCCAGTCAGAGATCAGATTTCATAGTTAGGTTTAAACCACTGCCAACGCATTTTTTATATAGATTTCACATGTGTCCTCAGTGGTTTTAACGTAACTGTTATTTTGATTTTGTTGATCATAAAATAAAGCTACCCTTTGCCTCTCCTGTGATGTTTTATGGGATTATTTGCATTTAAATTTGTGCATATGCAATATTTTGAAAAATATCTGTGAAGAGTGCCCAAATTCAAACTCTTCTGTGATGTTTTATGGGATTATTTGCATTTAAATTTGTGCATATGCAATATTTTCAGAAATATCTGTGAAGAGTGCCCAAATTCAAACTACGCTTTCTACTCAAATAAAAGGTGAAATTAATTGACCATTGAATTCATTTTATAAAATACATCTGATTGAAATTGACAATGCTATCAATTATCAGAAAATGAAACTTTTTCATCTTCGCATATAATCACTAAGGAAAGCATGCTTATTAAGTACACTACAAAACATACCTCTTGCAGTTTACAGTCAGCATTTAACATTTTGCGATAATCATCCATATCAGCTTTGAGTTTTCTCCGAAATGTCAAATTCTTCAGACGACTCTTCAATGTGATGTACTGATCTTGAGTCTTCAATATTGCAGAAAACACTTGGTCGATTCGAGTGTACCAAGTCTTTAGTTCACTATCGTCATACGCGGATGTCTTACTAATCTTTGTCTCCAGTGCCGCCATACTTTTCTTGAGTCGATCATTCTCATCCATGAGTTCATTGACTTTCTTAACATAAAATTCTTTAGGCATGTTCGTTTTCAGCGCATTCTGGCGCAACGTTGTTCGAATCTTCTTTGCTCTACTTGCATACTGCGGAATAAATCAATATTAATATGGAGAATATAATGCAAATATATTAGTGATATACCTTCAGTGTATTATAGGTGTCTTCGTATGTTAAGGAACTCATCGAAACATTTGCCACCATTAGAGTTTGACAGTTTCCTCCCAAAGAATCTTTGAGTATTCGTGTAAGGTTTGAATCGCGGTATGGAATGTGCTTTAAACCATCCGCTAACTTGTTTATGCAATTACCAAGGGCCAGGAGACTTTTGTTAATACTGGCGCCTTCTTTAAAACGAATGCCTATACCTTTGGTACTGGCAGCACGTTCACTTCCCGCTAAATCGATCATGGATAGCTTAACCATTCGTTTTGTTCCTGTCTTGCGATCTGTCATGCGTATGTGCACCTGAAACACTGCATGTGACCGCGAACTTTCCGCATTTGCGTCAGTAGGATGTTGAGTACGATGTGAGTTTCCCAAAGCCAACAATTCCAGTAGTTCTTCTGCACTGTATATAGGCTTAAGGACCAAACCACTAACCACCACGCCATTTGAGTCTTCTCGCAGTTTCAACGGACCGGTTTTTGTTAGCAGATTCATGACCTGTTCATTGTAGACCTCCAAGTAACTTACACCCACGTCAAACTTCCGCACATCACTTTGAGCTTCAATCTTTTCGAAAAGATCACGCATTGTGAGGAATGTTAGGCCTGGACTTGTCTCACTACCCAACATTGTAAATGTTTTTCCAGCTCCTGTGGCGCCATATACAAACACAGAACAATTGTAGCTAATAACAAAACAACGCATGAATACACAAGCACCTACAACAAAAAAATCCATCCCTCCCCTATTTTGCCATACGTACCCATTCAATACAGAGTCAACTAGCGGTGCTGTACATTCATTAAATATTTGTACATTTGTGGTGTCCGTATCATAAACGCGATCATATTCCATGGATAACTTTTTGTTGACGCGTTTCGTTATATCACGATAATTCTGTTTTGTTCCTTGGAAAAAGAATTCGTCATCTTCTTCGTCTGGATCAAACAATAATGTGTTGTTGTCCAGGACTTTGATGATGCTCCTTTGATTTTGTTCCAGTTCTCTGCGGTTGTACGGCCTAACACGAACCACAACTTTTATGTTTTTTTGTTCGCTCGACATTATTCTGAATTTTGCACTTAATTCCGTAATCTTTCATGAATAAACATCAAATACAAAATATTATTTACTATTCTTGTATCTTTCTTCCTTTTGTTGTTGGTTGTAAGGCGTTTGAATTTCAAATTTAGTAAATATCTCCAAATGTTGGTAGCACTGTTTTTCGAACTCAGAGTTGTATTATATAGTAGTGTGCTTATAATACGTTTACACGGCATGGTTTTAGAGTCCAACCTAAATACGAACGGGCTGCCGTTGCGGAAAATTTTGATTACAAGTTTTCTTATAGCGCCATCCACACATAAAGATGTATTGTACAAATTGGATTCCTATTCTATTTCCGAAAAAGATTTGTATAGCCTTGTCACACTGCCTATGAAATATAGTTAAAATCGACCTTATTTCATTTAATCTAGATTTCGCATGCAGTGTGACAAGGCTATTATAAAGGGTGATTTTTTAAAAACTATAGGAACGTTTTTCAAAAAAAAAACATAAAATTCAGAAAAATTTATGAAATCTTTATTTGAATCGATAGTACGGTCCATATAATTTAATGTTTGAAGATTATTTCATGCAAATGTTGACCTTGACTGCGCCTCAAATGGTCCATCCGCTTAGTCCAATTTTGGCATTTCCACGTTTTTGAGTAACAGAGGCCCAATTGCAGCGAACGGCGACGAATCGATAATTGATGGTCATCATTAACACTGGCCTATACAGCTGCGATATTTTCTTCAGTTCGTACTCTACGTAAGCGTGTTGGTGGTTTAATGTCCAACAATGTAAATTTGGTGCGAAATTTAGTCACAATAGCCCGAATAGCCGCTTCAGTGGGTCGATTAAACTGACCATAAAATGGAAGCGCGCGATGAACTTTCTTAACAGAGCACGCATTTTGATAATAAAATTCAATAATTTGCAAGCGTTGTTCGTTTGTAAGACGGTTCATGGTTAAATTATAGACCAAACTGAAAATGTTTGACAGTGAAACAAAACACGAAACGTGCTAATAGCTAAAACAATCACCTTTTACAAGTAAATGCTAAATTTCCCTCGAACATGTGTAAATTACACATGTGCTTCTTTTGTATAAATAAATAAGTTTACTTGGCAGGTGTTCAGTGCTTATGTACCTTAAAATATTCAACCATGTTCTTTTTCCCAATTTAGAAATTTGTAGCATTTACACAAGTTTCTTAGTTGAAATTAATTAGTTAGTTGGATTATGGTGTAAGCATGAATATGTAAGTTGCCAATTTCATGAATTTTGTAGCACATAGTTGCAAAAATACGTATATGAGAAAAGGTTTCTATAAATTTGGCAAAGTGAATTTCGACGATTAGAATTATAGAAACAGAAGAAACACAAGACAAAGAAGTAAGTATGGTGAAGTTAAAATTTATTTATTTTGCACTCGCAAAATGAAGATTGTTTAATCTTTTAATTTATTAATATCAATTTTAGTTACATTTCGGAAGTCTGGAATATAATATGATGTTCTCCTTCAATTAATGTCAATGAAGTTCATTTAGGAATTGTAGGAGCAACATTATGCAGTCTCGACGAAACCGTATATGGTTTCGGCAGCAGTGGTATTATTATTTGGGTGGGAAATAGAAAATCAATAAAAATATTTAGGTCTTTCATATTATTAAATTTAGTTAAAAAATTTTCCAAATTAGATAAATGCAACATGGCGTTTATTTCTTTGTTTTTAAATACTGATAAATGCAAATGACATATTTAACGTAAATCCCCAAAACTCATTGGAATTAATTTTTATTTTACCCCTTTCGTTTAATTTTCAGAGTTATAAGCTAAAGAGCGAACAAAATTGAGTGAAGTAGAATGTACTTTGAGCGAAATAGAATGTACTTTTTCACATTCACCACATACAACTATTATATAGCATTGTCACACTGCATGCGAAATCTAGCTGAAATGACATAAGGTCGATTTACAAATGTCAGACCCCATACAAATTTGACATTTGAAAATCGACCTTATGTCATTTCTGCATTCTATTTCGCTCAAAGTACATTCTACTTCACTCAATTTTGTTCGCTCTTTAGCTTATAACTCTGAAAATTAAACGAAAGGGGTAAAATAAAAATTATTTCCAATGAGTTTTGGGGATTTACGTTAAATATGTCATTAGCCTCGATAACCATAAATTTGACTTGGTTTGGTTTAAAGGACCAGAATGCTCCTGCACTCTGAACACTCGGAGACCCAGTTGGGTCCATTGTGCAAATCCTTCCGTTATCTGAAAATATAAGGTTGTAGTTTATAGGAGAGGGGTAGGGAGTGATAGGATTTGGGAGGGGATGATAGATGGGACGTGAGGGAAATAAGAGGATTTTGGAAAGGGATATGGGGGTAGGAGAATATGTAGTTGTGTTTTTAGTTTTCCTGTGTATTGATGTTTTCTAATGGTTGACGACTAGGTAAGAAAATTTGTTGAGAGTCATCCGGTATACCGATGGTGGTGGTAAGCCTTTATGGCTCTCTTTCTTTGTTAGTCACCAACTGTCTATGCGGTTACATCCATGCTCCTTAATAGCCACCCCTGATCCGATTTAGTCCTTTTGAGAATCCCAAAAGGTCATAAACGGTGCGGGTTGCAATATCCTCTATGTTGTTAATAAAATAACTTCCTAAGTATTTGTTTCTACGTACACAAAGCGCTGGACATCTGCAGATTATGTGCTCGATAGATTCTAACTCCTCCTCATCCTCACATAATCGGCAGTGATCCTCAATGTCCAACTGCCATCTTGAGATCCTACTCCTAGTGCAGTAATGCCCTGTGTAGATACCTATCAAAGATCGAATTTCTGCCTTGTTTAGCTCTAGTAGAGTTCTGGTTTTGCCCCTATCGATCTTTGGCCATGTGGCCCTGGCGATCCTACAGGTTGACAAACTATTCCATGCTGCGTTCATCTGTGACCATTTTCTTGATTCAATCAGTCTGTAAAACGTGCCAATCGGTGGTTTTACTAGGTTGTCAGCTCTATCGATTTCCAAGGACGAACCATTTCTAGCCAGTTCATCTGCTATCTCGTTTCCTTTGACATTGCTATGTCCGGGAACCCAGCAGAGACGGACGACATGGTCGTTGAGGTTATCTAGTGAGCGTTTACAACTCAGCACAAGCCTTGATTTGACAGTGTGTGACATGATTGATTTCATTGCTGCCTGACTATCTACGTAGAAATTTATATCCGTGGTTACCGGTATGTTCTCGCTTGATAGAAATCTTGCTGCCCTTTCTATTGCCAGTAATTCTGCTTGGAAAACACTACAGTTGTCGTCGAGTCGGAGAGACTTGCGTATCTGTAGTGATTCAATGTAGAATCCCGCTCCTGTGCCCTGTTCCATCTTTGAGCCATCAGTATAGACCGAAAGCCCTGTGAAGGGCTCACCATTGTAAGGGTGAGAAGTCCAGAACCGGCACCATGTAGTCTGTACCTCCATTGATGACCGATTCGTGAACACCTAGTATCCCTCCTTGAACTATCCTTGCGTGACCATAAGGTCTATTTTTCCAGCATCCTGATTCTTTGAGTCTTATAGCACTCCTGGCAGCAATCATCTCTGTGAAGTGGTCTAGAGATGGGTGATGTAGAATTACATCCATTGCTGCTTGTGGAGTGCTTTTCATGGCTCCCGTAATGCTCAGTCCTGCTAGCCTTTGCGTTTTCATTAATTTTGCCCGGAGTTTACTCACTCTCATTGCACCCCACCATACCAGACATCCATAGGTAGTAATGGGTCTAACAACCGATCGGTAGATCCAGTCTACAACTTTTGGTTTCAGACCCCAGCTCTTGCCTATGGAGTTCCTGCACATGTAGAGTGCATTTAGACCCTTTTTATACCTTTCCTCTGTGTTCCTATTCCAGTTCAACTTGCGGTCTAGGATGACACCAAGGAATTTGGCCTCCTGAGAGAGGTTGAGCTCCGTTCCATCAAGGATTGGCTTCCTAAATGGTTCTATGTTATATCTCCTTGTATATAGGACTAGCTCAGTTTTCCTAGGATTAATGCCCAGGCCACTGTCTCTGGCCCAATCAGATAATTTCTTCAGTGCTCCTTGCAACAGATCGCTGATTGTTGGTAGGAATTTTCCACCTACCAATATAACAACGTCATATTCATATGCAACTACTTTGTTACCCTCATCAGAAAGGGATCTGAGGATATTATTGACAGCAAGAAGCCACAGAAGAGGAGATAAAACTCCCCCCTGTGGCGTTCCGATGTCGTAGCATCGAGTCAATCCAGTCAGTCAGGAAGTTAGGAACATGTAGATCCTTTAATGAATTAGTTATTGTGTTGGCCTCAATGTTATTGAATGCTCCTTCTATGTCTAGAAACGCTGCAAGAGTGTAATCCTTACTTTCTAGGTTTCTCTCTATGTAACCAACGACCTCATGAAGAGCGCTCTCAGTAGATTTGCCTTTGAGATAGGCATGCTGAGCGTCGCTTATGAGATTGTTGTCTATGCTTCCTCTTAGATAAATATCTAAGATTCGTTCCATTGTCTTAAGGAGGAAGGATGACAGACTGATTGGTCTAAAATCCTTGGTGGATGAATGACTTGGTTTGCCTGCTTTGGGTATGAAGACTACCCGCACCTCCCTCCAGCTCGTTGGTATAAATTTTAGGCGCAGACATGCTTTGAACACACGGACTAGATGTGAAGCAATTACATCTTTTGTATGTTGTAGCATGGCTGGGAATACACCATCCATTCCCGGAGATTTATAGGGTTGGAATGTATCAATTGCCCATTTAAATTTATCTTCACTGACTATGTTATCTATGCTAACTTCATCACTGGATAATTATCCAGGCTAAGTCCAATATTTTTAATATAAAATATTTTTTTCAAAATTTGTTTTCATACACACATTTATATTGCTTTTGGCGATAAATTTAAAAAAATAAATTTTTATTTTGAGTGAAATTTTAACTTTTTATTTAGGTTTTTCTTATCGCAGCTTAGTTATCCAGTCTAAAGAAAAGCAGCCTTATTTTTTTTCTTGCGAATTTAAAGAAATTACTGAACTTTCCATATGAGCTAAAATTTTCGAAAAGAGAGAAAGTAGAAATAAAACAACACAAATTAAAGAAAAAATTAATTTAACCAATTTATTTTAATTTATGAAAATGCAATAACTAAATCTTTATCACTCAGGGAAATGGAAAAAATGAAAAACAGTAAAAATATTTAATATTCTAAAACGCAGTGGTTCTAAATACATTCTTTGCACCCAATTCTTTTATTTTAGGTTTATTTTATTGGTTCTTCACCTTTATTAGAATTGTCGCCACTATTAATGCTGCCGCACATGTTGTCACTTCAAAATCGCAGCGAAAATGGTTTTGTACAAATCAGTTGCGTGTGAGTGGTTGTAAATCAGAATAATCGGTTTTGTGAAAACAGACGTTTGTACAAATATTTGGTACGTCTAAACAATCTATTAAAGTGATCAATAACCCGGTTTTTCAAATCTCTAACGAACGCCCTAACGTCCGGTATGAGATTACGAATATCCGAGGAACAAACACCATAAAAGTATGGATAAAACAGAGACACACATCCCACATTACGACAGTCAAGGGAGACAATAGAATTGGATATTCTACTGTCACCTATCAACACCATCGCCCTCCTCCCATATATGGGAGTTGTATTCCATCTTAGGTCTGAAGTGAGTAATGTAGATATTGAGGGGATCGGAGGGAGTTAAGTATTTCTTACACCGTTTTAAAAAGCAAGACACTTCAATGCTTCTTTCGACACATCAAATACATGTTTTGTCCAACGAACATCGCATTGCATAGAACATCAAGAGTATCTAGGCCTGTTCGATTGGGCTTACTAGCTTAATTTTTGTATGGAATTTACTCGTTTAACAAGAAAGTAGCTTGATACTCCCTCAGTTGTTTTGCCAGATTTTTCCTGTTAATCCATTTAAGAAAATGTAATGGTTAGCAACTTTGTCACCTTATCAATCCTCTTAATTATAAGCTATTAAACCCAATCGAACAGACCTGATTGCTCAATATACACACTGCTCATTGAAACCGACGAGCAGTGAATCGCTTGTGAGACAGCAAGGACCACTGGGTCTTGCGTGCATTAAAGTCTACTCTATTCACTCGACCGCACTCGGAAATGGCCTGGCTGAGGGACTCATCCATCAATCGCCTTTTGTCCTCATTTTCTTGAAGACTTGCTCTATGATCGATGGCAGAAGTTGCTGTCATCCGCGGAAGCCTCTCTGAAAACACCACTAAAAATAATGACATATATTCTTATGTGTGTGGCTGGTCATCATCCGCACATAAGAAATGCATGTGAAACCCAGGACGGACTTCGCCATAGTTTTGTTGTGTTCGTAAAGTTTTTAAGTTATTTGTGATGCTTGTGATAAAAGGCAAAACCGGCTGAAACCGACATAAAAACCCGGGTTTACCGATTTTCCAAAAACCGCGACTTTAAAAAACCCCGGCGGTCGGTCTCTGGTGAAAAACCTGGTTTTCGGTCTCGGGTTTGAACACTCTAATTTCCATAACCTTTGAAAACCTGTGGGTAGCAACGCTACCACCTTATAAAGTCTCTTGATTGTAAACTAGTAAGCCTAATCGAATATGCCTAGAAATGAAATATGTACAAAAGCCCAGTTGGATAAATAAAGCGCAACACAACGAAAACAAGTAAGGAAAGGCTAAAGTCGGGCGGTCCGACTATATGATACACTACACTTTCTATCCGAATACAATTTAATTCGGTAAATATGACCTGGCCAAACATGGAATGAAGTGACAAACTTTCACAATAAGTTCTTTCAGTTCAAGTAAACGTGTTACGATTATTTTGAAGAAATTCGGTAAAAATACGTGGTTTCTGGGGCAGTAAAAGTTAATCCGGGAGCAAAATTTGTATGGGAGCTATATGTAAGTCTGAACCGATCTTACCCATTTTCACCATGGGTGTTTCTAGTTGAAATATAAGATGTTTTACTAATTTTGAAGAAAATCTGTTAAAATATGTGATATCTAGAGTGAAAAGAGTCAAATCGGGAGTGAAATTTGTATGGGGGCTATATCTAAATCTGAACCAATTTTCTTGAAATTAAAAAGCGTTCGTCATTGTCCCGAAAAACTTCGTTGTGCAAAGTTTCATTTGTTTGTGGCTACAATTGCGACCTGTATCGTGATTACAAGAATATAAATCGATTCAAAAAGTGATTTAAGTCGATCGGTATAATTAACAATGGGTCTATGGGTGTTACAAACAAATGCACCAAGACATAATACTCTCGTGGAGTGTATAGAAACACTTAGGATCGTTTTTAGGTAGGATTTAGCTGCAGCTCTATCTAGAGATCTATAGTTTTTTATTTTTTGTTTTTCATTGTTTCCAAGATTATATTCATATATATTGCCATTTTATGTTTGAAAATTTAGATTTCGTAAAAAATTTGGCAACATAACGATTTATAGTCTATTCAGACTACATGAGAAAAAGCAAATGTAAATCGACCTTGAGCTGAAATCGTTTGATTTCGCGTGCAATCTTTAAAGGTAATTAATTAAATTGTACGCTTTTTGCAAGCTTTCTGAATTTTTACTCTGCGTGTTCAATATAATCCGAAATCGAAGCCGCCGAAGAAAAATCATAATAGTGCCAACCAAAATGCGCTCCATTCGTCAAGATCAAGAGCGACGTACTTCCGAAATGAACGTATTTTTTTAATTTTCCAATACACATTAAAATGAGTACGTACTTCAGTATTTTTTCAAAATTGTTGCGTGTGGTGCCAGATTTTTATCTTTGATGTATTTAAACCAATGGATAAAAATGTTGCTATAAAATCACTTAGTGTAAACTAGTAAGTCCAATCGAACAGGCCTATTAGGTCGATTTTCAAATGTCAAATTTGTATGGGATCTGACATTTGTCACTCGACCATATTTCATTTAAACTAGATTTCGCTTGCAGTGTGAAAAGGCTAAAAGTTGATTTCGTTGTCAAGTTTGTATGGGATCTGACAATTGGAATAGAGTTTAGCTTAAAAAATATTTATCTGCTGTACTTATTATCAAAAATAAATTGTTTCATACAACTGACAGAATCTCGTTTCGTCGTAAAATATTATTGTATGAACAAAATTTTCAACAAATTTACGACCGAGTATTAGGACTTACGATAGTTTAGGACACCTTATCTACTTTTGACGAAATAATAGATTTAGAAAAAAACTTTGCTATCATTGTAAAAAAGTACTTTTTCAATAGAGATTCGGTACCATTTCATAATTCTATTTCCATTTTTCAACCCTGGCGTGTACGTATTTCACGAACCCAAAATTAATTTTTACACACGTCACAGGGAACGCACTTTGATTGCGCTGCACCATCAAATTTTACGCCGCCGTCGTCAATGTAGCGTCGGCTTCGTTCTCTGACCTCGCGTTATACTGCTCGGCGCAGTGCTCTGGCTTGATCTTTCGCTTTATTACTGTGGCACTACTGCGTTTTCGCCATTTTTGTTGTGGTAGCACTGATGTTCGGCACCTTTGGTATAATGTTCGGCACCTTCGGTATGATGTTCGATGAAACCTTTCGTTCGGTTTTTATTTATTCATTCCTCTTTTTGTTGTGGTTCAGTTCCTCTTTTTCGTTGAGTTTCTCTTTGTTTCGTTCAGCTTCTCTCTTTTTTTCTTTTCGTGCAGGGATGCAAAATGTCTACTTCGGTTTTGTACCATTGAGTTTATTAAAATGTACTTTTTCGTCCTTTATTGTGCCTACATATGTTGCAAATACGCTCAGCAGCACTTTGTTTTGTGTTTTTGTTTTTTTTTTTTTGTAATACTCGTAGTATTGAGTAAAAAATCAAAAGGAAAATATAAAAAACTGGCCCGTAGCTTATTTTCTAAATAACCTAACACAGTACCACGCCCCTTTGTCCTATCATGGCCTAGTACAGCCTGAAACCATCCTCTGTCTACTTGTTCGCTACAGTAACATTTTCAGGCGAATCGGTCCACCGTTTTTTTTTTTATTTATTTATTTCAACTTGTAATTCAAAGCCATCGGGCCAAACACGTTTAACGTTCTATACAAAACAAGCAGACAAACGGACATATTGATTTTTATATATATAGATAACAATTTTTTAAAAACCCCGCCTTTATTGCTCAAATAAAAAGTGAATTCGATAATGAACAAACAAATAATTTGAAAGATTCATTTTCTAAATATTATTTAGTTAACTTAATTTAAATATTAGGTCTGTCTGATCGGACTCACTTAATATTTGTATAGAATTTACTCATTTAAGTAAATTCTGCCGCTTTATTAAGTCTCTTGTAAGCAAGTAAGCCCAATCGAACAGGCCTATTCACTAAATCACATTTTCTCTGGGAGTCAGCACATTTGGCATTTGTCATTAAGAGCCTTGTCACACTGCATGCGAAATCTAGTTTAAATGACAAACTGTCGATTTTCAAATGTCACATTTGTATGGAATCTGACATTTGTAAATCGACCTTATGTCATTTAAACTAGATTTTGCATGCAGTGTGACAAGGCTATAAATACCAAAATATTTGTTGTTGAAATATTAGGTGTATTTGATTGGGCTTACTAGCTTAATTTTTGTATGGAATTTACTCGCTTAACAAGAAAGTAGCTTACTACTCTCTTAGCATTGCTGCCAGATTTTTCTTGTTGATTCATTTAAGAAAAACCAATTGGTAACAATGTTGCCACTTTATCAAGTCTCTTAATCTTAAGCTAGTAAGCCCAATCGAACAGACCTATTGCAAGATCCCTTTTTAGTACTGCTTAAGGCCATTTTAAACACACAAAATATTTGCTCAAACAAGCAACAGCTGAGTACGTTAAACTTTAACTTATTTAACTAACATTTGAAATATTTGATATGTCTAAAACTTCTATTAGAAGATAATGGAATATTGTACAAAATATGCCATTGTATTGCAAAGCTCTTATTTGTACCAAAAATTGTATAATTGTATTCAAAATGGTGCAATTGTACCAACTTTTGCATCCCTGGTTTTGTGAATTAATTCACGCGGCGGCTTGCTTTGCAATTAATCAAAAGATTTCTATTTCCAGACGAACGCGTCCGCGTCCTTTGCAAAAAAATACATTCAAGTTTAAAATAATACAGTTTTAGCAAACTAATAAGAAAATATTTACTAAGAAAATAGCTTTGAGTTTTCTATAATTCTTTCTACAAGAATAGTACGCAAATAATAAATACACAAATAACTCTGAGCGAAGCGAAAATGAGTGGAAAAGTTTTATTTGCGTGTTCAAAATGTTTTTCAAGGCATCCATTTGAAGAATTATCTTCGGGAACGCAACTTTGCAAGGTGAATTATTAATTGTAATACGTAGAAAAACGAAAAACAAAAGAAAATAAAATCAAAGTGAAAGTGAAATAAAAACTGTTGACTCTATACATATACGAAAAAAATGCCACTTCAATAGCCAGGTGCAGTTGTTTTCTTCCAAGAGACGCGGCAAAAGAGAATTGTTTGACGTCTAATTTCGAAGATGAATGCATTGTTACACTGTAAAAAAAACAAGCCTCGTCTAATTTATACTCATTTTTCTTCTGGTATCTTTTAGAGTTGTCGCGGTACTTCTTCTTCTTCCTCCTCTACCTCAGTTGTTAAATGTTCTTATTGTCGTTCTGAATTCCAACCATCCTCGTAAGTATCTGGACATAATTTTTTGTCGTTTCACTAATTTCCAATTATGTTTTTATTAATACCACAGGAAAGCGCAAAATATTTGTAAAAAATGTGAGCACAATTTGGGTAAATATGGTAAACCGAGTGCCTGTGAATGTTGTAAAATTGTTGCCGCCTTTGGAGGTTCCAAATGCATGAGGTTCGTATATTATATATTTTCTTATTATTCTGTAACTACTTGTTTTACTCTGTGTCGAAATTTTGAATATGATATTTGACTTAGTAATGTGCTGGATACATAACTACCCACATGACGGTTTTAAGATCTACTTTGTTGTATAGAGAAAAGCCAAGTTAGTTTCTCTATGAGAAGTATCTGGGGAAATCGAATGGCCACGAACATTTCGTGGTATATTATTTTACCTGAAATCAGAACATTTTAATTGAGTGCATCACGTCCCCAAATACACTACGTTTCCGTAATTACACCACATATGCACACCGACATATGATAATCGGCGAAGCAATCGAAATATCTGTCAATGCCTTGGATGGAATCATACAATAAAATTGTCAACTATTTTATTTAAATATAATGGGTAGACAAATAAATAAGAACGTTTGATTTTTCAAACAATATAACTTTAATTATGCGTGTTGATGACAATTACTATTGATACGAACGAACTAAAATCCACAATATAATTTTATGATTGTAAAAAGGTACGTCATTGTTTATGTATTCACATCAAGTGTAAGTAAAATAATATCATATTTAGAATTTTAGAGACTCAGTTATGTCCTGCTTTACACTTTTAATCGAAAGAGGTGTCAATCCGAACGGAGTTGTTCTCAAAGTTCCAGTTTGTATTTTAAATAATCTAGAACGAATTTGTTTGAATTGATACCCTTGCAAATTCATTTTCGATCGAAAGTGAATTGCGAAACAATAATGATGGTAGTTAAAAACTATTCAATATTTTGTCTTTATATAAACACAACGTTTTATGAACGCAAACATTTTTCTTCTTCTCTTTTTTCTACATACAACCGAAAAACACAAAACAAACAATTATGAATTTTACAACCAAATTGTACAACGATGCTGAACGAATGATGGCTATTACGATCTACGATCATTATTAACGAACAAATGTTGAACATGAAATTAATGCACAAAAACGTAGATGTGCTAGCTATGAAGCCAGATATGGACCCCCGGTACAATGTGACGAATGTAAACTGAGGTCAGCTTTCGATAGGCGAGACGAAAATAAGAAGGTTCGCAATGAAACAACATATATGTAGATTTATTCGTAGAAATATCATAAATTGACGTAGATGTTATATTAATAGATGAACATAATACTTTAAAGTATTAAGTGTTGTAGTTTCTAGTTTTTTCACGTCCTACGTAGGACAAGTTGTATATCTCGAAGTTCCCACAAAAAATGTTTGCGTTCATATTATGTAAAGCATTTATGTTTTATGTTATTTAAACTTAATCTATTTTTGTAGATCAATGGTAAGTTGCTATGCTGGCTTTGTACGTGTGCATACAAACGGGCCTGGTTAAAGGCTCAACAAGAGGGACGAATATCGTCGAAAAAACGCCCACATGAAAAGTCACACCGCGAAAGTTCATCGGCATCTGCAAAAAAACCGGCACGCAGTGAAGTGACAAAAAGTAACAGCGGCAGTGGCACTAATGTTGGTGTATCGGCTGCAAGTGCTGCAGGTCTCGATATGCCAGAGAAAATATCTCGCACCGTATCTTCAAGTAGTGGTAACGGCCTTGGATCTATAGCGGCCCCAGCTGTCATTACTATTGATCCTAATTCAGCAGATCATGTTGTGGCTTTAACTACTTTAAAAGAGCGTATAGCTAGTTTGGAGAGGCGTCTAAATCAGAAGGACAAAGAGTTGTTGGAGAAAGATAAATTGGTAATATGAAGTCCGGTTCTGGGAAAACGATTGATAAATTAATCTTTTGGTGTCTTTTCTAGCTTACCGAACTTAAAGGGAAAAATTTTGAAAAAGAAAATGAAATGCGTAATAAGCTGAGAGACATTGATCGTTTGAATGAAATGAAAGTGGAGAATCTTAATCGTAAAATTACCAATTTACTCAAGGAGATTGCTGGTCTCAAAAGAATGAATAAAAAGAATGGCGGTGGTGGTGGAGGTGCTGCACTTGCCAGGGAAAAAGAGAGAGAAAAACGTGAACGTGAAAATCAATCACCTAAAGAAGAAATTACAGCAGCAAGCACAGCTACAGAGTCATCGGATAAGGACGATGAGAAAGAAGAACGCAAAGAAGATCGTAAGAGCGAAGAGGACTCTCGTGACTCTGAGACCACTAAAGAGGAGACCAAAGAGCCGCCGAAGGAGGAACCCAAAGAAAAGAGCGAAGAACCTGACAAGAATGACAATCAGGCAACTGAAACTAAACAAGAAGTTGAGCCATCTCGATCCCGTTCGCGTTCGCGTTCTGGTTCACGTTCACAGTCTCGTTCACGATCTCGATCACGTTCACATTCACGTTCTCGTTCAAAGTCTCGGTCAAAGTCTCGTTCAAAGTCCCGATCAAGATCACGTTCTCAATCTGGATCTCGCTCTGGTTCGGGTTCTCGTTCGCCTTCGCGTTCCCGCTCCAACTCGGCAGAATCCAATTAAACCCATAACCAGCTGGTTTTTAATATAGAACAAATTTAATTTAAATGTTTTATTTTTTATGTTACTTTTGAAACATACATACATTTCAGGAAATCGGTAGACTTTTCTCATTGTGTTTAGAATAACACTAACTAAAACTAACCACTTTTTTGTTTAAAAGGACTGTTTTCATCTCTTTTTAATCATATAATTCAAATTATTTACCTTTTTACAACATTCATTTATTATTTTTATTTAAACACAAATATTAAAACCGTTTTTATTAGTTAATTGTGCTACTCCATTTCATTTGGTTGAGAAAATAAGTATTGTAATGCAATTTTTGTATCTATCTTCTTTTTTATCATTTTAGTGTAGTTTATGACTAATTTTTGTAATTAAATTCTATTGTAATGAAACGGAAGTCTAAAGCGTTTTTAAAATAGTAGCTGCAAATACAAAAAGGATTGAGACACAAACAAATAGAATTTTGCTTTTGTATTACGAAGTATGTATATTGGACTTAATTGACCTCCACTATTGTACTATAGTAGTATCTATCATTCCGACCGAAGATGTTAATAAGTTAAGTATACATCATTAAACCACCGCAGTTCATTTTGAGTACTGGTTACCTTAAGGAATGCAGTACTGTATACTATACTGGGTAGTACAGAAAATCTAGGATTAGACATCGATACGTTACGATCGAAATTAATTTTTATTTTCGTTGAAGAGAAGGTATAATTTTCAAACAAAAACAATTAGGATATTGGAATAACGCATATTAGAACTAATCTTGTCAAATTCGGAATAATTTTTGTCGAAATTTATTGCATTTTTGCAATAAATAAAAACACTCCATCGTCACTTTCTCGATTTCGAGTGTCGTGTTTAGACCCCGTTACTAGCCTTTAATAAATTAATTAATGTAATACGAAATAACTAAAGTCTCATTGTTCAATAAGCAGTGATGGTACTGTTGTAAAATACAATATTTTGGATCTATTAAAACATCACTGCAGCACATCACATTCATTTGTAAATTAAATTTATTTTGAATATTTGAATTTGCAATTGCAAACGCGAAAACCATACCTATTAAATAAAATGGCGGACGTTATGCGCGTTAAGGCTCGCACATAAAACCGAAGGATTTCACGCCTATCAGTACAATCTCGTTCCTTCAATCTCACTGGAGAGGTAAGTGAATGCCTTTCTCATTACTTGGACAGAAGGTTATTATCGAATAGCTAACACGATTACAGCATTGTTACGTCTAGCGAATATGCGCTCCTTGAACTCTGAACTGGTGAGCGCCGTTATTATAATAAATTCACTGTACTTTATATACAGGGTGATTGATTAAGATTGCTATATTTAGAAACTCAAATAACTTGTTTAAATTCATATAAATTAGCGGCGGCAATTGCTTCAATTGTTGTTCGAATACATAGCTTTTTGTTTTGTAAACTTCCTGTTTGTATAACCCCCAAAGAAAAATTCAAGTACAGTAAGCTTGTTGGCGAATTGTCGCTGTAATTCTGTCATAACAGGACTGGCTTGTTGAAACTACACAGTGTTAAAGGAATTCTCTATGTGCAGTTCCGTAAAGAAAAGCTTTTTCAACATCACTAAGAAACGGTCTTTATTGACCGTAACAATACGACCGTTTTCTTCGAAACAGTAAGGTCCGACAGTGCAGCTTGATTAAACTGCGCACCACACTGTTGTTCGAACTGGTTGCAATTCTGTCTCATGCATTATCTGTGGATTAGAGTCACTCCATATACGACAATTTTTTTATTAACATTGCCGTCTATATCAAAATGGGTCTCCTCAGACATAAAAATGCAGTTTAATATGTTTTCGTCCTCAAGCACCATTTGAATGATTTTCTTGTAGAATCCCAAGCGAGTCGGTCAGTCTGCAGCGTTCTGTTTGCTTGTTATGTGGATTTTATAAAGAAATAAATGCTAATCCTCATGGAAAATTGTCTGTAGTGGCTGTCTGCTGATACCCAGCAGACAGAGCAGATAAGCTCCTTGTCGAAACTGCAGCATCGTCTTGTATAGGAGCACCAATAGTTTCCTGCATCCGAAGTGAGCTACCTCGATCATAAGGCCCATCAACATCTACTCGAATAGTTATGCTACAATTAGTCCATGAACTTGGTGACCCTACATTAAAGAACGTACCCAGAATGTCGCGCATCTCTTCGGGAGATGGCAAAGCAGTTCGATATTCACCTATTTGAGTGTCTGGAGACTGGGATATACCACGGAAGTGCAAATCTGACGAAATTAACAGATTAGGAACGACCAACAAATTCCAACGGAATTTGCTAGCATGGGCATTAAAATAGACGTGCAGAATCGCAAAGTTGGTTCGGGCTATATCAGGAAATTCTTATTAATCCAAATTTTGTCAAAGGCTTCTTCCATATTTCGTCAATACTAAAACTTAAATTATACAAACCTCTTTCATAATCGTAAATTACATAACTAGTATTATGTACCCAGTGTTGGACGGGTTCATTTTTCCCTATTCCCCCTAGTTCGTACGTTTTGGATGATAAAATGAGTGATTTTTGATAGTTTTAAAATATTTTTTGTTTGGGATGTACCACCCGCCCTTTGTCCTATCATGACCTAGTATATCAAGGAACCATCATCTGTCGAGAAGATAGATAGTAAAATTTTCAGGCGAATCGGTCCACCGCAACATACAGACAAACATTGATTTATATATATATATATAGATTATATATCAGAAGCTCTGATCTATCTCTACAGTAAATGGTCCTTGTCACACATAATCCCTGGACTCACCTTTGACTCGTTTTCTTCTATCCTATGGAATTTAATTAAGTATCCGCCTGCAATTTAAAATGTATATGAAATGTATTCCATTTGTAATCATTTATTAAAATACTACATACTTTGTTACGTAAAACTCAACAAGAAAATTAAAAATAAATATAACTTAGCCAAGAATTATATGACATGACTCACTTGCTGGCTACCCCTTATCTATTTTTAGGGAGAAGAATTGAATAATTGAAATTTATACTCCATGTATATTAAATTACACTTCTCCCCAAAGGTAAAAAAAGATAGTCAGCGTATTAATCATACCCATGTTATTTCGAGGAGTGTTTAAAAAATTTCAGTGTGGTTTAGGTTTATGACCATCAACGTAAAAGTTGCGCGTAGCTTTGGGCAGCTCTAATTCTATACCATCCAATTCTTTGCATAAAACTATTTGACAACCTAGCCGAGAGTTTTCTTTCAGAAATGGTGCCATATCCAGTAAATCGTCTTCTTTCTCCTCAGCTTCAGGCAATTTATCCAAATAATCACCATGGACATAAACATGACATGTGGTACAGGCCAATGATGCTTCACAAGCCCCTTGTAACATAACAAAATTACGTGAAGAATATAAAATTGACAAAAGTACTTCATTTACCTTCCATTTCCACTTCGTAACGATGGGCTAAATACAAGACATTATCGCCGACTTTTCCCTTGACCTGAATGCGTTTACCATTTTTGTCTATATAAGTTACGCGGACACTACAAAATAATAATATTAAAATACGACATTCCAAACTATGCAGGACATTTCTTACATTTCATCATCTGACTTGGGATCTTGCCATTCATATTCACCATGTCTGGAGACTATAAATAATTGTAAAGAGTTATTTCATTTGAGTTCGGCTACACTGACTTACTGCATGTTGTGTGTAGTAACTTCGTCGTTGGTACTATTTTATTTCGTTGGATATTGTTCTGAATAGTAAATCTGCGAGAAATTTGCCGCAAAAATAAACAAAGCATTTTGACCTTTTCCTTGTGTTTCGTCAGAATCAGCTGATTTGAAATTGCATGCCCCATATCAGCTGATATAGTAACATTTCGTGAAAAGCAGCTGTTTTTGTTTACATACTTACATAGTTGCATTTCAATATAGCCATGTTCGCATATCCTCAGAGAGAACTAACATTTGGGGAGAATGAATTATAATGATAAATTTGTGTGGATTTGAAACTATACCCCAAGGAATTTGCTTGCGTTTTGACCGGGTTAAAGTAACCTGAGAGTCTACTGTAGTTCTGTGAAAACTTTTCCAGATATTGCTCCTGTATTTAAACACCTCATTTAGTTAAGTACAATTAAAAAATGAGAAATTGTGGCTCTGTGATATAACATTGGCTTTGATAGTCAGATATTTTTTATTCTTTTTTAGTAAGCTGGGGACCCTTATTACATTTTACACATTACATGTCAAAGTTTTTATTTATAGTCTTTTCTGAATATTTTATTTATGTTTAAATTTTTAATATACTGTTATTTATTTTTATTTCGTTATATACATTTTTGGAGTATGTTGATTTTGTATATAATGTGCAATATAGCTTAATGACCTTAATGACCTTATATTACTTTGGAAGAATAAAATGAAATGAAAATAGGCCTGTTCGATTTGGCTTACTAGCTTAATATTTGTATGGAATTTACTCGATTAACAAGAAAATAGTTTACTATTCTCTTAGTTACCGAGTAAGGTGGTTTATCTCTGATTTATTCAAATAAAACCCATGGATAAAAATGTTGCCACCTTTTCAAGTTTCTTAATAGGATTGTTCGATTGGGCTTACTAGTTTAATATATCTATGGAATTTACTCGCTTAACAAGAAACTAGCTTACTACTCTCTTAGTTTCCGAGTATGGTGGTGCCAAATTTTTTATATCTGAATTATTTAAACCAATGGATACAAATGTTGCCCTGACAGGGCTAGTAAGCCCAATCTAACAGGCCTAATTATAAGCTAATAAGCCCATTCGAACAGGCCTAAATACCTAGTTGCACGTGAACAAAAACTTATTTTTTATCGATATTTTTCGACTCACTGAGAAGTAGAATAAATCGTCATATGTAAACAGCGCTATTAGGTAATAGGCCTGTTCGATTGGGCTTACTAGCTTAATTTTTGTATGGAATTTACTCGCTTAACAATAAAGTAGCTTACTATTCTCTTAGCTGTGTTTCCAGTTTTTTCCTGTTAATCCATTTACGAAAAACCAATGTGTAGCAACGTTGCCAACTTATCATGTATCTTAATTGTAAGCTAATAAGCCCAATCGAACAGGCCTATTATGTACACTTTTTAATCATTTCTCACATTTTTTCTTCGGTTGTATTCACATATGATATAAACGTAGTATTATTATTATATACAAACAATCATTTCTTTTAACAAACAAACATAAATAAAAATATCAAAGATAGATTCTAACAATATGACCAAGCATATAATTACCGACAATGCCGCAGGCAAATCGCAAGTAATAAAGCGGGCACGAATTCTTGCGTCTTTGGAGGATAGCCGCAGTGATGACGAGGATGAGGCGGACACAATGAACATATGCGAGTTGATGGAAACCAGTAAAAGTGGTACCACCTCCACTGCAGACTCAATCCGTAAACTTGGCGAGACTATACGGACTACATTGTTAGAGATAAACGATATCCGCGAACGAAATCGTGACCGTAGACACAAAGAACTTTTGGAAGTTCTATCAAAAATGACCAATGATGTTACTTTTCATGGCGACAAGTCACCGCAAAACTCAAATAAGAATAGACTTACGCACGAGTTACCAGAACAATACTTGGTTGAAACACATATTTCAAATGAATCTGTTGTCAACAGTACAAATTGTAATGGAAGAGGAGATGAAACTTCGGAAACTCTTAATATTACAATGCTGGAAACTCCTACAACATCAATACAAACGTGTAAGACAGTTTTGAAGTCAGAAGTCGTGACTTCTAAGAGAAGTGATTCGAAAAAGATTACAACTGAATTGCAATTGATGCGCACGAAAATTTTAGAAATGCAACGCAAGAAAATGGAAGACCGGGAACGTAAAAAACGGGAATACCTTCAAATGCAAAGTGCATAATTCTAAGACATTTGATATTTTTTATCTTTATCTTATCTATCTTTTTTATCTTTATTTTTATGTCTCTATATGTAACCTTATTAATTATTAATTTTAAATAGATTAGCTGGCGCTGGAAACTTAGATTATGTCCTGTGCTCAGAAACATGTTATTATTAGTTTACTTATTTGTTGAGCAAAGTACAGTTTACCCCTTTCGGTATTTTGATGTCATATGGCGTTTTGGAAGGCTTCTGTTTTCAATTGGACTAGTCGGAAATTATTTGTTCGATGCAATATTAGGCCTGTTTTATTGGGCTTACTAGCTTTAAATTAAGAGACTTGCTAAGGTGACAACATTTTTATCCATTGATTTTATTTATTTAAATAAATCAGAGATAAAAATCACATTTTATGTATGCATTGTTTATATGGGCATTTACCATTATTTCTTAATATGTAAAACACTATCGTTGGTGTTGGTTGGGGGCCAATTCATTAATTTTTTCTATATATATTAGCCTATTTTTTGTACTATTATAATATTAAAAAATAGTTTGATTTGAACTGGGATATTCTCCTGGCTCAAGACCATTTTGCATCCATATTTTATAGAATGCAAATTTATTTACAAATGGCATGGTGACATTTATTACTTGGCTGCATACATACTCGGTATATGATTCACACAAACGAATGAGAAGCACAACTCGTTTGCCGAATATCCGTTTAAAAAACACTGTGCAACATTTTTGAAGTCATTTCAAAATAACCATATACGGACACCGCTACATGATAAAAGACCAAAAAAAAAAGACCCGTGTTTTTTTTTCCCCCAAACTCATGCACTTTTTTTTTATGGGCCCCTAGAGATTTGAGGCCTCGGTGTAATTTTTGGAAAAAAGTGATCATATTCTCAGGCTCATATCTTGCAAACCGTTCGGAATTTTGATTTACTCTCTGAGGCAAAGTTCGGTGGCATAGCTCGCCTTTCTGTAAGTTAACATACAAAGAGTGAGTTTTCCCCTCATGTATATTTACGTTCATATCAACGAATCAAATCTAGTTTAATGGTGATGATAAAAAATACAGCATTGTAGAGCGTTAAAAATTACCAAAAAAAGAAAATTTTTTTGGCGCTAAGGTTCACTTTCCGAGATTGGGGCCTTGAATGTTCGGATAAATAATTTGAGCTATAGTCATCATTCCTGATCCGATCGGGTCGATGTATATATCATTGGAAAGCTTATTGAATTTAATTTTAAATTTAAAATCATTAACCCATCGGGAGCCAGCGTTAAAAAAGTGAATTTTGAACCCGCTTTTTTGGTAAAATCGACATTATCTGGAAATGTGATCGATATTGAGGTAAGATATGATTAATATCAGTTTATAGCCTACCTTTTAAGCTTTCTTTCAATGTAGGATACGGAATCGTAACCCACCTGGAACCGGAGATATTCAACTTCAAAATAATGTTTTTGGGGAAAGTCTGCAATAATTGTAAACATTTTGTTTACTGTAGACTTCGCTGACTATAGTTTACATACGTAGCCGGCCTTTGGACGGGGTTCAAGGTTTTCTCCTATGGGGTATGTCCAAAACCGGCTACACAGACTAAAGTTTTTATGCGTAGCCGGCCTTCGGCCGGGGTTTAAGATTTTCTCCTCTGGGGTATGTCCAAAACCGGCTACGCAGACTAAAGTTTTTTTCGTAGCCGGCCTTCGGCCGGGGTTAAAGATTTTCTCCTCTGGGGTATGTCCAAAACCGGCTACGCAGACTAAATTTATATTCAAAATTTATATTTTGTAAAAATTAAAAAAACACTCGGAAGTTTGTAAACCAAAGCCAGAATATGGTTGGCTCGTAATTGATTAAGAAATCGATAACTAAATCATAGGACAACTTTGAAGTTGAATATCTTCGGTTCCAAGAGGGTTAAGGAACTGCAAACTACCTTAAATGAAAGCTGGAATGCTTGATTATAAACCTATATATACGATGGCGTACCTCAATATTACACAAAATTTCCAGATAATGTCGATTTTACCAAAAAAGCGGGTTCAAAATTCACTTTTTTAAGGGAGCTCCGCTATCTTATAGTAAATTCAATAAGCTTTCCAACGATATATATATCGGATCAGGAGTGATGACTATAGTTCGAATTATATATCCGAACTTTCAAGGCCCCAATCTCGGAAAGTGGAAAATTTGAAACAATTTTGAGAATCGCACTTAAACTAGATTTATGCCTCGCAGCTTGTTATCCCGTCTTAAAGAAAAACAGCTCTAGGATGTATATCACTGTACCCCTGTTCTGTTCAGTACACTGAAAACGGGTTTAAGTTGTTTGTGTAAATACTACAGTTAAAGAAATCACATTAACGAATGTTTCTACAGCGATTCGAAACATGAATATGTTTTGTATTTATTTATTCACACACAGCTAGAAGTTTGACAATTTAATTTTTAATAAAATTTTGGTAAATAAACAACAATGCAAAAATAACATGGCAGCGGGTGCAGGACTTACTTGCGAAGTTATAAAATCTGATGAAACAACTTTAATTAAATCAAAAAAAAAAGATTTTTGTGGCACAGACAAATAGTACAAATTGTATTATACTAATTTAAAATTCTGGGGGTCTAAAATTTTTCTGGGTGTAGCTTAGCCCCCCAAGACCACCCGTCCTACGCCAATGTCCCATACAAATGTCCTTCCCTATTTGACATTTTCTGATTACTTTTTTCTGGTATTGGTAATAATAAACTTGTAATGGGGCAGAAAGTGGGGGTTACAAAATAGTCAGCCCGCCCAACTTTAGATTTTCCTAATTGTTTTGTTATTGTTAAAAGGCAGGATTGAAATATTTTTTTATTATATTTATCAAATTTCCTATGTTTTTTAATGTATCGGATCAATAAGGGTTATCATCGGAAAGATTCCCGATACATTTGTTAACATATTATCATTTGAAAGATGTTGGAATATTCTCTCGTATTAGGGAAGTGTTGCCAGGATTTCCACAGGAGCAGCAGCGGCTATCACAAACTCACGGGTAAAAAAACGGGTCGATCCCACGGCGACATACAGAGACCATCCAAACCACCATATTATGGCTCTGCCCCCTCCGCCCAGGCAGGTAAGGAAAGACCTCCAGGATCTAGAGAGAAAGTCCAAAGGTATAAGAGAGAGCCTCTATATCAGCGAGCATACAAAGCAGGTTTAATCGATATTCACAGAGACGTAGTCGCAGCAGCAATCAACGCCAACGCCATCGTCCTCGGAGATCATCCACCAGAAATGGCATCTGCCGCGACAAACTAGATCGGTTTTGGCACACCTGAGATCTGGATGGTGAAGCCGCCTCAATTCGTACTGGGCACGAATTGACGGCAACGTACAGAATATCTGCCCCGCTTGTTGCCAGGGGCCACACGACATGCTACATCTATTCAACTGCCCTGCAAAACCTACTCAGCTGGTCCCCAGGTCACTATGGACGCACCCTAAGCAGGTGGCCATCTTCCTAAACCTGGAGACGAACGACGCAGATCCTGATAGTGAAGGAGATTAAAAACGGACAACACAAACATACATATATAGCTGTTACAACAACAACAACAAACTCACAGGTAAACGTTTAGCTTGAGAAAATGCCGAGATTCTACGACAAGTGGAAAATTCGACTGAACGTCGGCAAGTGCGAGGGAATTATTTTTAAGGGTGAGAGGCGCTTCCTCTAGCCTAACGCAAAGGGAGTTATTTTCCATTGTAAATTTGATGAAAATCGATAATTTGAGATATTTTACTTCATCTCTGAAAAATACAATGCTTTAGAAAGTACATTTACAGATTATATGCTCGATATTCTCACCAAGGTGAAAACTGTTTTCTGGAGTTATCTGTTCGTTTTACGATGTATGGGAGTTCTAGATGTTAGAGTTAAACTATTGACCTAGAATCAGATCATTAGATTCATGATTTCTAACGCCTTTCCAGTGTGGTACGATATTTCATTCTACCAAATGGAAAGACTACTAATACAAATCGATTCGTTTTTAACTAATACGTTTTTATATTTTGAAACGTCTACATATTTATGAGTATAAGACGAGTTATTATACTTCTTCTAATTTTATGGCGGAATAAAATAAGATAAACGCGTTTTTGCCTCAGTCTAAATGGTATTTAATTTAGAATGTTTCTCATTTTTAAATTTAATTAACAGAAGTAATTTTTTGGCAATATGAATGCTGATGCAGAAAAATTGCTATAAGAGCAGAAAAGTAACTAAAGGGTGTTTTTTATTGGGGTATAGAACTTTAAGTTGGCATCACTTTTTTAACTGGCGGCCATTTTGTCAGCTGTCAAGTGATTAAAATTTAGTTTGGTTTGGCATTTCATCATGAACAGGTTGACAAAAGAACAACGCTTGCAAATCGTGCAAATTTATTTCGAAAGTAATGGTTCAGTTCGCGAAGTTCACCGTAAGCTCCGTCCATTTTATGGTCGACATAATCGTCCATCAGAGCAATTAATTCGGTTAACCATGGATCGGTTAACATTGGCCACCAAG
This sequence comes from Polietes domitor, assembly GCA_947397865.1. Taxonomy (NCBI): domain Eukaryota; kingdom Metazoa; phylum Arthropoda; class Insecta; order Diptera; family Muscidae; genus Polietes; species Polietes domitor. Next base: position 110,290,123 of record OX377621.1, on the reverse strand, counting down.
ATCGTGTGATTTGACACCATTGGATTATTTTCTTTGGGGATATGTGAAGTCGCTCGTCTACGCCAACAAACCAGAAACGTTAGGGGACTTGGAAGCCAACATTCGTGGCGTTATTGCCAACATACGGCCCCATATGCTCGAAAAAGTGGTTGAAAATTGGACCTGTAGAATTGGCTATATTCGAGCCAGCCGTGGCGGCCACATGCCCGAAATCATATTTAAACATTAATGGCATAAAATTATCCTTCCAATAAAGCCAAACTGATGGACATTAAAACGATTTTCTTGTGTTTTATTTCAATTCGAAGTTCTATACCTCAATAAAAAACACCCTGTATATCAAACAATCTCTGCATCGGATGAGTTGTTAATTAAGAAGTTGTAATTTTTACAATGCAAAAAAAATAATTTTTTATTTACAAAAAAGAACTATTTATTAACGTTTTTCTTCGGCTTAAAGAAAAACAGCTCTATAGTTTAAATCGATTTGCCGGTTTCTGTCGTAGAGAGATCTGACTTTGAAACTAAGAAATTTAAAAGTGTAAATTTAATGATTGGACCTTTTATAGGAGATGCAATGTAATCTCTCACTTTAATTTTTGCTCCAACGTTAACTCTTCCGGATTAAAAAAATCAACTAGCTTTGCAAGCTGGTTATTAAGTAAAAACAATATTAATAATGTTGTATACAAAATTTTTGGATTTCATGTTTTCTTATTTATCGTTGCGTAAAATAAAACACACCAACACACCAATAATTTGTCAGCATTTTAATGAAGTAAGTTTAAATGTGATGATGATGGTAATGATTTCGGAAAAAAGTCAATTTCAATTTCGCAAAAAGTAATGACGTTTTAAATTCAGCAAAAATGCGATTGCTAGAAAGTACTCGGATATCTTGTTAATAATCCCCTGCTCGCCAAGTATATATTCTATTAACACACTTAAACTTGTTCTACTGTTTAACAATCCAGATAATCTGTCTTTATGATATATGTACAGGGTGGGTGATGAATGTGAATGTTGAAAGAGTTTTTCTTTAAGGAACTGCGCAAAGAGTGAATTCCAATGCTGTGGGTTTCATGAAGATGGTACAACATATTACTTAGCCAGCCCTGTTATGGCAGAATAGCAGTAAAAAATTCCCAATAAGCTGATTTCAAGATACTCCAACGATAAAATAATTTATAAGAATTAAAAAAGTTACTTGTGTTTCGTATGCCCGAAATTTCAACAAACAGATAACTACCGTTGTAATAACCTAATAGATATATCTACCTATTTGGTAAAGATACCCTGTGAATGTCGGGTAACCTACGAGTTCTGTGTACCCACTCCTTGAGATTATGAGCATAAATGTAGCAACATTCTTCAGGCACACTGCACTTACACATGTACATTAAGATGGGTCACGGAAATAAATTGCAGCGTACATCCCCAGAAATGAAGATTGGATTGTTTAATGATGATCTGGAAAATATTTGGTCACTGGGTCAAGCCATCTGTGCTCCTGAAATCAGTTCTAAAAATCATTTTTTCCCGTGTATTTCTTATGTTGGATTTTTCTCCATTTTTTCTGAATTAATAGGCCCTTGGAAGCACTTTTAATTTTATTCTTGTCTCAGAATAACTCATTCGTCGTTTTATTGGACGTTTATATTAATTTTTTGTGTCTTTTCAGGATGACAGCTAAGAACTCATATTTCTTGGAAACATTTTGTAAGAGGTATTATAAAAAATAAATAGAAAGAATCAATACCTTTCGTATGATGCCTTGATGCTGAATATCGGACGAAAAATGACGCCACTGACTCCATGTTTGTAAAATAATTTAATACAGGAGATGGATTTTCAGAGCCAACATTTTCAAATTCTTTTTACGAAAATGAGCGCTGCGTCGTCAATTTCCTTCCTATCTTCATGATTTATGCATCATTTGAAAGGTCTTAACTGCAGCTATATATTTTTTATAAAATACTACTATCAAATACGAAAAAGTTTTCAGTGCTCACTATGAAAAAAATACTTAAACGTCCAACAATTCGACCAATAAGTTACTCTAAGACAAGAATCAAAATTTATATTTAAAGTGCGTCCAAGGGTCTATTAATTCAGAGACAAATTTTGGATAAAAATGCAGCGTAAAACAAGTAAAAACGGCGTTAAGTTCGGCCGGGCCGAACTTTATATACCCTCCACCATGGATTGCATTCACAGAGGTGTTCGGTTTTCGTAGAAGTGCAGTAATATTACAGGAAAATATAATTTTAGAAAAATTTAATTTTATAAATAAATATAATATTTTAATTATTTCAAACCACGCTTATAAGGTAATGCTACCAATACGTCAAATCAAAAAATAAATATTCTTATATTTATATTTTCAAAGCAATAAATATTGGTAGATAGTGGGTGCTACAGGTGGTTGTATTTCCATTCTATTTTAATTCCAAAAGTACAAAGTTTGAAAATCCATTATCAGACGTACATAGTGCAAAATAACCTAACTTCATTTCAGCCAATTTTTGCCGTAAAAAATAGTACGAATTTGGAAAAAAAAAATTATTTTGCGTGTCTATGCAGTCAGAGGAATGTATACACCAAATTCCATGATTCCAGCTGCGCCCATTTGGTTGGTACCATTTTTACCCCCTTGACGTTTCTACGCAATTAGAATTTCATCATTCTAGCTGTAGTCGTTTAGTTGGTACTATTTTTATCCCTCTGTACCATTGTATCCCCTGGAAGTACTAATTTTGAAAAATTCGTCTATTTTCCGTGTCTACGCAGTCAGAGGAATGTATACTCCGAATTTTATGACTCTAGCCGCGGTCATTTGATTGGTACTATTTTTATCCCCTTTTTTCATTTTAACCCCAAAAAGTACGAATTTCGAAAAATCAGTTTATTTTCCGTGTCTACACACTCAGAGGAATGTATACTCCGAATTTCATGACTCTAGCTGCGGTCATTAGATTGGTACTATTTTTATCCCCGTTTTTCATTTTAACCCCAAAAAGTACGAATTTTGAAAAATCCGTGTATTTTACTTATCTATGCAATCAGAGGAATGTGTACACCGAATTTCATTATTCTAGGTACAGCCGTTTGGTTGGTACCATCTTTATCCCTCAATTCCTATTTTACCTCTTAAAAGTACGAATTTGGAAAAAATACTTTTATATCATGTATCTACTCAATTAGAGGAATGTGTTTCTAGCTGTTGTCGTTTAATATGTACCATTTTTATCCCTTTTTTGTCCCATTTCACCCCCTACAAATAAGAATCACTTTATGGTGCACGTTTTTGCTATAAGGGGAATGCGCATACCAAATATCAAGCAAATATAAACAGACATATTCAAAAAACATGCATAAATACGCTAAAATATTAGGGATTATTATGGGTATTTCTAGTCCTTGTGAGGGAAAAATTTTTCCCTTTGGGCCGATTTCGCCCCATTTCAATCCCAACCGATCTACGACTATAAGACGAATTTATGGAAAATTTGACCGTTATAGCTCCTTTCGTTTAGATGCTAGCGTGCTTTCAACAGACGGACGGACATGGCTAGATCGTCTTAGAATTTTATGACGTTATAGAAATTTATGACGTTCAAGGTGTTACAAACGGAATGACAAAGTTAGTATGCCCCCATCCTGGAGGTGGAGGGTATAGAAATTACGCGGGAAAAATTTATTTTCAGGAGCGTATAGCTCACAAACGGCTTGATATAGGAACGAAATATTTTGCAAATCATCGTTAAACAATCCAAACTTTATTTTCATGGGGTGACTGGAAACAGTTATTTCCATTTGTATGGACCGCGACCCAACCTAATGTACATATATATACTGAAGGATTTAAGCTAGTTGGTCGTTTAACAAATTTGTGTTTTCATATTTTTTTACTTTTGCACTAATAACAAACAAACTTCGTTTTTAGCCATTTATTTGTATGTTTATTTAGTACTGAATGTTACATATAATGTTATGGAATAAAAGATTACACATAAAACTGGGTTGTCGGTTGATACATCTGATAATATGAGATACGATTAATGGGTTATTCAAATAAATACATATAAATATTTTTAAGTAATTAAATTCTTATATTAATGGATAAAAATCTTCCAAAGTACATAGTACATTATTCATATTATATAGAAGTTGTACACATACATATGTACGTATTATACGTAAGTAAAAACTTGGTTCTTGTCAAAAATAACGTTTGAAGGATTCCCATCATATAGTTGCGGTAGAAGAGTACAGCTGGTTAATAATATTTAATCGATTTCTATTACAGAGTAAGTCAAATTTACTCAAGCTGAGGAAAATTTTTCTTCAATCCCAGTACATTTGTTTCCTCAAACCAAGAGTAAAATTTTACTTGTAATATAGAAAAAGTTCACTTAGAATAAGTTCAATTTAACTAACCTGAGGACTAAATGATTTTGGTTCAGAATATGTAAAACTCATATAAAAATGTCAACATGAAACATCTCTCAAACGTTTCATGATGCACCTGCCATACACAGTTGAGCTCCATGACTGCTGCGAAGGCTAGGTAGGTGCCTTCGCGGTGATTGTTTAGAATAATATTTGAATTGTTTATAAGTTCATTAATACTTGAATGCATGAAGAACTTGGCAAATATTTACTCACATTAACTTAATTTGAAAGAATAAAGTCATTTTTATGTAAAAATGTCCTAAATGGATTTTTTCCATACAAAAAAATGTTCTGAATAATTTTCATTCTTAAAACTTAGGAAATTTTCTCCCGTATGAATATTTTGTATGAATTTACTCAACTGTAAGCATTTTTTTACAATATACCCTACGTCTAGTAAATAAATCATTTACTCTGACTTCGATATATATATATATATATATATATATATATATATATATATATATATATATATATATATATATATATATGAAAGTTCTTAAGCTTTCGGATGTTTTATTCTTAATAAATTTCATTATAGCATTTCGTGGAATGATTAATTTCTGTAGTTAATTAAATAAGTATATATCGATGACTCAATGGAGAAAGGACGTAGATGTTTTTTACAATCTCGTACTTTGTTTTCAGACTGCTTATATTCGAAAATTTGTTGTTCATATTAATTTTAAACATACATACACGTACGTATATTGATATATAATATTTGTCTTCTATTATTTTATTCGAAAATTCGAATTATACAGAAAAATATTAAAATTTTTTGAAATTTCATATTAGCTTTCTACAAAATTTGTTAATTGTTCTGCAGTGAAAACTTTACTATACATAGATAAATCAGATTTGCTAAAAAATTACTTATTGTTTGAAAATATTTGTAATCATAATAGATTTTATATTTTGTTTACATTCATGGCCAGAACTATTTATTAATAAATTAGTTCACATAGCTCCTGGTCTGTGTCCAGTAATGCATTATATTTGAGGCAGTATCTTATAGATATATTTAGAAACAATTACAAAACATTAGTTACTTAGTTTACATGTAAGTATTTTATTTGGGTTAGCAAACACAAACACATCCGCGTTATCGTAATATATTAAATGAAGTTTGTCTTCATGTTTTTCTTCCGAAGAAAATATTGAGAGGGCAAACACAGAAATTGAAAGGTACGGGGGGTAAGTTTTAAATATTAGAAACTTCTGCCACAGACCCCAAACGACAAGGACCAAATGTTACTTTAAATAAACAATCATACATTCACATACAACCAATGAAAATGTACTTGATTTTCAAATAACCCATACATACATATGTGTGTGTTTTTTTTGGCGAAATGACAGTATATTCTATAAAGAGAGTTAAAAAATGTATAAGTCTTTGATTAATTAATGTTTTTTTTTTTTTTTTGATCTGTACATTTATTCTGTATTTTTGTTGTTGGTCTTATCTTTGTCGTCATTGTCGGATTTATTTTTCAAAAATAAATCATTCGGCCCAGTCTGTTGTATGGGAATGACACGTTCCTTGACACCCTCCTTGGACTTTGGCAACATAACACTCAATACCCCATCCGTAGTTAGTTTAGATACGATGGAATCCTGGTCACAGTTCTTGGGCAGTTCGTAACGACGCACGAAGTGACGCGATATGAAGCCAGAGTCGTCAGATTCGCGTTCTTCGTGTTTGGCTTCAACAATTAAATAGTCATTGACCACTTTAACATTTAGTTCGTCTGGACGAAATAGTCCCACATCGAGGTGTACAGAAAATTCTTCGTCCTTGTGATTGAGACCAGCAATTACTGGAGTAAGATCATCCTTGGGCTTGTTCGACTCCAAATGTCGGAAATGTGGTGCTAGACGTGAAATCAAACCCATTGTGTGCATGTCCAGTGGGTGATGGTGTCGGGCATGTAGGCGGCGATACATACTATTCGGAAACATCTCTGGGTTATAGAATGGATGTGGATCCAAATTCAATAGGAATGGTAAAGCTGCCATCTCACTTTAGATATTCCTTGAAATATTCCTTGTTACACAAAAGCTTTTCCTCACACAGTATGCGGACACTACTTCACTTGTAAAATAGATGAACTTGTTTCGTTCCTGGACGCCAAATGACTGAAAGATACTTTATAACATATACTGCGACTTTATTTGTCAAGCTGCAATATATATGTACTTGCATATCTATACATTTACATACACATGTGCTATATACATTCCTATACATGTATATAGAGGGCAACTTTTGCACGAAAGAGCAGTATTCCTTGTTTAAGAGAATTTGTAAAAATACCCTGGAATAGTCTGGAACGGTCTACCTGTGCATGGGTTTAATGCAATTTTGAGGCATGGGTGGTTATGTGCTACAGAGTATTCAGTATTTGCTCCATACATTCTAGGTTTTTTCATACTAAAGTAGCCCATGTAAGTTATTTGTATGTAGCGCAATATGTATGGATGTATAATGTACAATTCATTTGCAATATACAATCATACTGCATGAAAATCTATAAATTTAACGAAACGGAATTTAAAATATTTCAGTGCTTATTTTTGTCGTTCTTGTGATTGAATTCGTTTGGTTGTTTGTGCGAAGAAGAATGTGCTAACGTTCGGATTTTTATTATACCCTCCACCTCCAGGATGGGGGCATACTAACTTTGTCATTCCGTTTGTAACACCTAGAAATATCGATCTGCGACCCTATAAAGTATACATATATGTATATTCTTGATCGTGATAAAATTCTAAGACGATCTAGCCATGTCCGTCCGTCCGTCTGTTGAAAGCACGCTAGCAGCTAAACGAAAGGAGCTAGGACGTCCAAATTTTCCACAAATGCGCCTTATAGTCGTAGATCGGTTGGGATTGAAACTGGGCGAAATCGGTCCAAAGGGAAAAATTTTTCCCTCACAAGGACTAAAATTACCCATAATAACCCCTAATATTTTAGAGTATTGAAGCATATTTTTTCAATATGTCTGCTTGCTTACTTGATATTGGGTATGCGCATTCCCCCTATATCAACCGTGCACCATAAAGCGATTTTGAAATGGGGCAAAGGGGATAAAAAAATGGTACATATTCAACGACAAGAGATAGAAACGCGAAATTCGTAGAGATAGAAACGTAAAATAGACGGATTTTTCGACATTCGTACTTTTGGGGGATAAAATGGATAGAGCGGATAAAAACTAGACCAAAAACCAACCAAATGACCGCAGCTAGAGTCATGAAATTCGGAGTATACATTCCTTTGGCTGCGTAGACATGGGTAATAAAATAAAAAAAAGATTTTTTCCAAATTCATACTTTCAAGAGATACAATGGGTACAGAGGGATAAATATAGTACCAACTAAACGACTGCAGCCAGAATGATGAAATTCGGTGTGTACATCCCTCTAATTGCGTAGACACTTAAATAAAGAGATTTTATAAAGTCGTACTATTAAAACAAGTAAGGAAAGGCTAAAGTCGGGCGGGGCCGACTATATAATACCCTACACCACTCCCTGCGTATGTATTGTATTCTCATTGCAATTCAATTCGGTAAAAAAGTGAAATCGGGAAGGATTTTTGCATCCTGTAAATGTATGTGTTTGACAAAAAATGTTAAATCGGAAAGGAGATTTGTATGGGGGTAAATTGAAACCTGGAACGATGTGACCCGCTTTCACCATGTATGTTTATTGGTGAAATATAATATGTAAAGTTTGGCCAAAATCGGTTAAAGATTCGGGAGCGACATATGTATTGGGGCTATATCTAAATCTGAACCGATCTTACCCACTTTCAGCATAGATGTTTCTATTTCGATTATAAAATGTTGTGCCAATTTTAAAGAAAATCGGGTACAATATGTGGATTTTAGAGCGGAAAAAGTCAAATCTGGAGCGACATTTGTATGGGGGCTATATCTAAATCTGAACCGATCATACCCACTTTCAGCATAGATGTTTCTATTTCGATTATAAAATGTTGTGCCAATTTTAAAGAAAATCGGGTACAATATGTGGATTTTAGAGCGGAAAAAGTCAAATCAGGGCGACATTTGTATGGGGGCTATATCTAAATCTGAACCGATCATACCCACTTTCAGCATAGATGTTTCTAGTTCGATTATAAAATGTTGTGCCCATTTTAAAGAAAATCGGATACAATATGTGGTTTCTAAAGCGGAAAAAGTGAAATCGGGAGCGACATTTGTATGGGGGCTATATCTAAATCTGAACCGATCTTACCCAATTTTTGCATACGTGTTGGATTATAAGATGTTCTGCAAAATTTAAAGAAAATCGGGTACAATATGTCGTTTCTAGAGCGGAAAATGTCAAATCGGGATCGACATTTGTATGGGGGCTATATCTAAATCTGAACCGATCTTACCCAATTTTTGCATACGTGTTTCTAGTTGGATTATAAGATGTTCTGCCAAATTTAAAGAAAATCGGGTACAATATGTCGTTTCTAGAGCGGAAAATGTCAAATCGGGAGCGACATTTGTACGGGGGCTATATCTAAATCTGAACCGATCTTACCCAATTTATGCACACGTGTTTCTAGTTGGATTATAAGATGTTCTGCCAAATTTAAAGAAAATCGGGTACAATATGTTGTTTCAAGAGCGGAAAATGTCAAATCGGGAGCGACATTTGTATGGGGGCTATATCTAAATCTGAACCGATCTTACCCAATTTTTGCATACGTGTTTCTAGTTGGATTATAAGATGTTCTGCCAAATTTAAAGAAAATCGGGTACAATATGTCATTTCTAGAGCGGAAAATGTCAAATCGGGAGCGACATTTGTATGGGGGCTATATCTAAATCTGAACCGATCTTACCCAATTTTTGCATACGTGTTTCTAGTTGAATTATAAGATGTTCAGCCAAATTTAAAGAAAATCTGGTACAATATGTCGTTTCTAGAGCGGAAAATGTCAAATCGGGAGCGACATTTGTATGGGGGCTATATCTAAATCTGAACCGATTTCCTCCAAATTCAATACCGATGGTCCTTGGCCAGAAAAAATAACTTCTGCCAAGTTTGATGACAATCGGACAACAATTGCGACCTGTAGAGTGCGAACAAGCTTAGATGGACAGCAGACGGACGGACGGACGGACGGACGGACAGACAGACATCGTTAAATCGAATCAGCTGGTGATTCCAAGCCGATCCGTATACTTAAAGGTGGGTCTAGCTCAATTATTTCTTGGTGTTACAAACATTTGGCGCGAAACTAACTTATAATACCCTAGACCACGAAGTGGTGTAGGGTATAAAAAATGAAAAAGGGGATAAAAATGGTATCAACCAAATGGCCGCAGCTAGAATCATGGAATTCGGTGTATACATTCCTCTGACTTCATAGACAAGCAAAATAAAAAGATTTTTCCAAATTCGTACTTTTTACCTCTACGGCACAAATTGATTGAATCATGAAGTTAGGTTATTTTGCACTATGTACTTGAGATAATGGATTTTCAAAATTTGTACTTTTGGAATTAAAATAGAATGGAAATACAACCAACTGTAGCACACAATATCTACCAATATTTATGGTATTTAAGCTCTTTGAAAATATAATTATAAGCGTGGTTTGAAATAATAAAAATATCATTTACAGTTGACCATCGATTATCCGTGATCCAATTAACCGGGAACATCAATTATCCGGGATCGATAACGAAAGGAAAATATTTTTATGTCAATTGATTAACCGTGATTACCTCAATTATCCGGGAACAAAGGGAACAGAACAAGATAAAATTCAATCTACCGTGTCCAAGAGAAGCTTTTGGCAGAAAATATTCGGGTTAAGAAGAAAAAACAAACCACATTAAATAATTTTTTAAGTAATTACTATTTTTTAATTAATAATTAAATATGTATAAGTATTATATCTTGTAAGTGTGCATATTGAATAAATAAAACAAACATTTATGTAAAAACGAGTAAAAAATTGTACCTCAATTAACCAGTAAAATCGATTATCCGGAACGCTTCCGGTCCCGACCATCCCGGATAATCGATGCTCAACTGTATTTATAAAATTATTTTTTCAATATTTGATTTGTTTTGGTTTGCCTATATTAAAAAAATATATTTTCCTGTAACATTACTACACTTCTACGAAAATCGACAGCCTCGGTGGAATGCAATCCATAGTGGAGGGAATATTATTTTACTTATTTTTATAATCATTTTGTTAAGTGGTGGCTTAATTTTATGATTCGTATTTGCGTTTTGGAAAATCCATGAGTGATTGTCGAACAACAAGTGCTTCCACAACTTCTCAGAGTTTGGTGTGGATTTTGGTCTAGAGACGTCTTTCGACCACACTTCTTTCGAAAAGAGGCTGGTCAAGATTGTTACTAGTGGTCAATTCTTGAATTCATTAATGTGTTTACATTGGATACAATGAAATGTTTCTTTATCGTAATGATATATTTCATTAACAATAATTTTAATGATTTGTTGTGTCATTAATACAACGAAATAGTTTTCATTGATGGGATGAAATCTGTTTTTCTAAATCGAGTCAAAAATGGATAATATTATGAGAATCTTTGGCTGGAGTATAATGTAGTGTATTAAATTTACTATTGCAATACTTGTTTAGCCGACTTTATTAAGTTTTGTTTACTTTTCCCGTCACAAACAAAAAATGAAACACTTTCATAACTCGAATGTACCATTTCATTACCAGAATGAAATGATTTCATATGTGCTTTAATGTTTTAGTGTGCGTATTTTTGGGTGACATACAAGAAGTAAGTTATAATTCACGTTCATTTTGTAGTTCACTTACCTTAAGTATTTTGGTTTCGGCTCCAAAGAATTGCTGCAAGCGATATGTAGATAGTCTACAGTGATAAGGGTATTTTAGTATTAATTCTTTTAGATGCAGCAATGATATATTTGCGTTATATCATCGAATCAATGAAACTACTTCATTGCCATAACGACAAAATACCATTAACGAACATTTCGTTAATGAAACATGTCTTTAAATTAACTTAACCTGCTTCATTAATATAATCACAATGTGTCATTGTATTAATGACACTTTACATTAATCTAACACTAATGAAACATTGTTCATTGATTGTTTGTTTAATGAAACATTTTACTTTGTATCAATGAAGCTCTACGTTGGTCCAAAAACAATGACGGATTTCATTGCGGGAATGAATCTTTTACTTTCAGTGTAGGTCACCAGTAGCAAAACTGCATAATCAGTTTGTTCTTCTTACAGGACTTTTAATTTCCAAACGACATATACGGTTTAATGATTTTCCTATTTTTACGAGTCATACAATATATATTGGTATGAAATGAAAGTGGGGAATATTTGTTAAAACAAGTTAGATTTTATGATTCCATTGTATATTAAAAGTCCCACAAAAAGGACAAACGATCACGAAATATGCAGTTTTGTTTCACTTCTACCTACCCCTGGTACTCCAAATTGGCATAGGCTATGGTTAAAACAAAAACTAGCATATCTTCCATACTGATAGTTTAAATCAGTTGCAATTTGATATTTGAAAATGTTGTTGTAATCACATTAAACATATAAAATATTTATGCTTTATTTGCCTCTCCTCTTCTACTACCTCCCATAATTGTGCCTAGCCTATGTAAAATAAATCCTTCATAACTTCTATACCGGTCTCTGGGACAAATTGTTCGGTCCTAAGTAGTATAAGGTTAAGAAATGTTGTTGTTCCATATAGCAGGACCGATTTGACGCTGCAGTCGAAGAGTCAAAGTTTTGTGTTTCTGCTTATGATATTACTACTCCATATTTTGTGTAGCAATTGAAACGCGCACCTAGCTTTGTTTACTCGAGAATTTATATCGGTCATTGCGCCGCCATCTTTGCTTATTATGATGCCCAAATAGATAAGTGAATCTGTTCCTCTGCGGTGTGTTACGATTTTGTCTGGAATTCCCTTTGCAGCTAGGGTGGCTCAGAGTACCCACTTAAGTAAAAAATCACTATTACAGAAACGATTACAAATTCAAATAGAAAAACTCGTTGTGGAACTGGATCGATTGTCTTATAATTAATACAAACACTGGCTCCGGCCGGACAGTGGGAGTGTACAGCCAAGTAATAAATATCACCATTTGTGTATAAATTTGCATTTTATAAAATATAGATGTAAAATGGTCTTGAGTCAGGACAGTATCCCAGTTAAATAAAATATTGATTACAGATCGAAATAAAAAAACGAAAGAATTAATACAACGTGAGGTGTTTCAATAAGTTAACAGACAAAGAACAATGTTTCATTAATGGCACGTTTCATTTATAGAATGTTCGTTATTTATAGTAGTTTCACTGATGAATGCCATTGATTCATTTTTAATGCAAATATTTTTGCATCAAAAGGGATTAATAAAAAAGTGTCCTTATGGCGGTTGACTATCTACATCTTGTTTGCAGCGCAGAGACAAAAATATATGTACTTAAGCTAAGTGAACCACAAATTGAACGAGAATTATTTCATAGTTCTTGTAATAAATACGCACACTAAAAAACATGACACAATAATGAAACCAGATTATTTCGGTAATGAAATGTTAATAGAGAGTTTCTATGTTTTGATTGGAACGGAAAAACTAAACAAAACCTAATTAATTTGGCTAAACAGAAGTTCTAATAGTAAATATAATCCAATCCGATAATTCGATCCACCTTAGTATCCACAATTTTATATTTTTTAAAAAATTTCATCAAAATCGGAGAGAGGAGCCAAAGCTTGTGTGATCGCTTCACATATAATTTTGGGAAATAAAAAAAAACTTTTTTGTATTTGGAGATTTATCGTGCCTACTTTGGTGACAATTCATCTGGCAGCGTATAAACAGCAGTATTTGCATATACGTACGTAGTGAAAGCGCCCTAATCTTTTCCAATTGACATTGATGAATTCAAATTCTATCAAAAATAAATTGAATCTCGTTTGAATTTATTCCCAGCAACCCAGCAAAGTTCGGTTCAACAATAGAAAGAAGTTTTCATTTTAAATTAATTTATATTTGATATCAACGTCTTTTATTCTCATTTGTAATAGGAATGGATAACTTATAAATTTAGGTGCATACATATGTATGTATGTAGGAGAATCCATACAAGTGTAATATAATGGATAACGAAAAATGCATTTCGAATTACATATTTAAAAAAAGCTAATAATAATGATACATATCTAAACGTAGGTAATTATGAATAGGGTGAGTCAAGTCTAATAAAATGGTGCAAAATTGGTGAATTAAGGGGGGATTCAATTTCAGTTGATACTGCTTTAATCACGTTTCTACTTCTCCTCGTCTCCAGCACCATTAGCTCCATTTTCATCACCAATCTTCTCCTTAGAATTTTGTTTGACATTCAAATGAGCCGGCCCAGTTTGCTGGATCTGCACGATACGCTCATTGGACTTTTCCTCGATTTGCGGCTTCGGTACACTAACGGTAAGCACCCCGTCCGACGACAGAGTGGACGCGACCTTTTCAGCATCGTAGCCCTTGGGCAAAACATATCGTCGCACGAAATGACGTTCGATGAAGCCATGTTGATCTTCACGTTCCTCGTGTTTACCCTCAATGACAATGCTGCCGTCAACAACTTTCACATTCAATTCGTTAGGCTTAAACTGGGCCACATCCATGCAAACTTGGAAACCATCTTTACCAACGTGAGACACACGGTCCTCCTTCTTTTCACTGCCTCGTCGACCAACCTGGCGGTCACTCAAGCGGCTTAGTAAGTTCAACGGCAACGTATAGCCGACCGTATTGCCAACAGCGGGTTCGCGGTGGGCATGACTGCGGATCATGTAGGGTGACAGACCCAGGCCAAAATCGTTTCCGTAATATGAAGGACTTGCTTCGCGATCCAATTCGTCAATAAGGCTCAATAAAAGCGGCAGGCTTGACATGATTTTCTTGCGTCTATTGTTATTATTATTATGTAGGAAAGTTAGGATTTTCTCTTTTAAACTGTTCGTCTTCAACCGTACGACTTGTTTAACTGAAATGATGACGCTTGCTATGTTTTGCCGGCTTTTATTCAATTTGCCGGTTAACAAGAAAATGCGAGTGAATTCTAGAAAAGTAATGTCGATGTGTTAGTACAAAGAGAAACAATTAGAGGGCCTAGGAGTACTCCGTAGCAATGTGTGCCAAAGCTGCTATTTGTAAAGCTCTTTAATACACTTCTTTGATAGAAAGCTTTATATACGAATAGTTCGTAAATATACAGTTTCTCTTTAAATTTTTAATGAAAATAATTTATCTCAATGATGTTGCTTTCTCTGCCACACAGCTGCACGCAACTCTTGACCGAGAATATACTCGATTGAGAGGGTTATAGTTGCACATAAAAATGGTTGTATATTAGGTTATATTGAAAACGTTTTTGGGGGTAGGGATATAAATTTACCGCTGATCAGTGGTTCCAAATCGATTACTTTTGGTCATAAATTCTGTAAATTTTGAACGGAAAGAGCTATCTTGAGGAAATTTCACCTACATTTGCAAAATGTTGGATACCTAGATGGTATGGGGATTACTGAATTTCTTCAAATTTTGAATGTGTCGCCAAAAGTGATGTGCTCCTGAATATCTACAAAAATGTGCTTACATGTGTGTCTATCTGTATTACTTCAAACGATATTGGGGAGAGAAGAAACAATTTTCATATTTTTGGCGATGTTGGTTTCGTATTTTGAACATTGCGATCTCATATTTTGAAATTGTTTTTATACCCTCCACCTCCAGGATGGGGATATATTCAATTTGTCATTCCGTTTGTAACACCTTAAAATATTCATCGGAGACCCCATAAAGTATATATATTCTGGGTCGTGGTAAAATTCTAAGACGATATAGCCCTGTCCGTCTGTCTGTCTGTTGAAAGCACGATAGCGGCCGAACGAAATGAGCTAGGTTGCAGATCGGTTGGGATTGAAAGTGGGCGAAATCGGCCCAGAGGGAAAAATTTTTCCCTCACAAGGACTGAAAATACCCCTAATATTTAGAGTATTTCAGCATGTTTTTTGAACATAATAGCTTGTATTTACTTGATATTTGCAATTCGCATTCCCTTTATAGCATAAAAGGGCACCATAGAGTGATTTTTATTTGTAGGGGGCGAAATGGGACGAAAAGGGATAAAAATAGTACCTATCAAACGACAACAGATAGAAACACGAAATTTGGCGTGTACATACCTCTAATAGAGTAGATACATAATATACAAGTATTTTTTCTAAATTTGTACTTTTAAGGGGTTAAATGGGGATAGAGGGATCAAAATAGTACCAACCAAACGGCTGCACCTAGAATAACGAAATTCGGTGTATATATTCCTCTGATTGCTTAGACACATAAAATAAAGGATATTTTCGAAATTCGTACTTTTATGGTGTAAAATGGAAAAAGGGGATAAAAATTGTACCAATGTACAATTGTACAAACGGAATGCAGCTAGAACCAAGAAATTCGCGGTATACATTCCTCTGACTGAGTGACACGGAAAAAAACTTTTTCCAAATTCGTACTTTCAAGGGATTCAATGGGAGCAGAGGGATAAAAATGGTACCAACTAAAAGGCTACAGCTAGAATGATAAAATTTTCGAAAGTCGTACTTTTAAGGAGTAAAATACGAAAAAAGGGATAAAAATTCAAAATGTATACTATTGAAAATAGATGGAAATACAACCAACCAAAGGACTGCAGCTGAAAATACTTACCCAAATATTTAGGGTATTTAAAATACCCAATATTTAGGGTATTTATGATTGCTGCCTTATATTTACTCTATGAATTGAAGTATTATTTGCATTATATATATACATAGTTGTTGCGGACATTCCTTTTGTAGCTCGGAAGCACCACAAAGAAAATAAATGTTTTAGCGGGCGGAATGGGACAAAAATGGATACAATATGATATGACAACAGCTACAATCATGAAATTCGGTGTGTACATCCCTCTAATTGCATAAACACGTAAAATAGAGGGATTTTTCAAAATTCGTACTTTTAAGAGATATAATTGAAAAAGAGGGATAAAACCGCTGATGTTGATATCATGAAATTCGGTGTATATATTCGGTGTGTATTCGGTGGTCTGACTATGAAGACTCGAAACAAAAAGGTTTTTTTTTTTCAAATTTGTACATTTGGGTGGAGAATGGGGCGAATGGGGATATCTTTGTACTTTTCTTATCAAAATAATGCAGTCACTTTGTCTGTATCTGAAAATGCTTATCCCTAATGGCGATTGACAACCGCCTAATATTTTCGGCATGTTCACTTTCACAATTACAGCATGGTATTTATTTATAGCAGTAGATTTTAAACAGTGCTCATAAGTATACATTATAGTTTGAAATAGTAATCAAATATAGTAATGTGCATAAACATATCACAATTTTCGTAATATGGTTCTGTACTTCTATGTCGACAAGAAGGTGTATAACTTCTAAAAACAAAACGTCCAAAAGGTCAGTTTTTCCCAATAAGGCGACACCATTGTTTCACTTGTAAATTTTTCCTTTCTGCCTGCAGGTGCGAATTTCTTTTTCTTTTCGTGAACAAGACTTAATTTAGAAGCGTGTAAAGCCCTTCTTGAATCATTTTGGTCAACGAATCTCCAATTTTTCAACACAAAGAAAATTTCTTTGATCAAATTTAAATCATGGAATTCAGGTAATTTGTAGGAAAAAATTCAAATGTTCAAATTCTTTAATATTTTGCTTACATAATTACAAAATTTCGTTAAGATATCTCAGTTTTTGAAGATTTTACGCCTACATTTTATATACATTTTTTAACCTACACTACTTCGCGGAATAGGGTATTATAAGTTAGATTTCCGCCAAATGTTTGTCACACCTTGTTATATCGTTACTTTCGTGGTGTTTGTTCTTCGGATATTCGTGATCTTATACCGCCCGTGAGAACGTTCGGTAGAGATATGAGACTTTCCAGGAATTCTCACCCATTTGTTATCAATTGAACAACCGACCGCACCACACATTATAGACTGTTTTCGTTCTTCGCCCGCACTATCCGTATGTGGAATCGACTTCCGGCAGATATCTTCCCAGCTAATTATGATATCCAGAAGTTTAAAACAAAAGTCAACAAACACTACTCCCTCTTTCCTCCTTCCAATACCGTATCTTCCTTCCGCCAACGCAATGCGCTGCATTCATAGTGGACATCCCCTGAATGTTGGTTCAGTGAAAAAAAAACGATGTCTGTCAGATTATTTTGTTCCTCTATCGCCAAATCAATTGTCAGAAATCGCCAAAAACCGCCAAATTTAAACAACTTAAATTTTTGTTAAAAAATCGACAAATTCCATTTTATATTTAGTTCTTGTAAAAATGTATGGAATTCAGATAAAGAGTGATTTTTTTGAGGTTAGGATTTTCATGCATTAGTATTTGACAGATCACGTGGGATTTCAGACATGGTGTCAAAGAGAAAGATGCTCAGTATGCTTTGACATTTCATCATGAATAGACTACTAACGAGCAACGCTTGCAAATCATTGAATTTTATTACCAAAATCAGTGTTCGGTTCGAAATGTGTTCATGTGTTCGAAATGTTCAGCGATGAGGCTCATTTCTGGTTGAATGGCTACGTAAATAAACAAAATTGCCGCATTTGGAGTGAAGAGCAACCAGAAGCCGTTCAAGAACTGCCCATGCATCCCGAAAAATGCACTGTTTGGTGTGGTTTGTACGCTGGTGGAATCATTGGACCGTATTTTTTCAAAGATGCTGTTGGACGCAACGTTACGGTGAATGGCGATCGCTATCGTTCGATGCTAACAAACTTTTTGTTGCCAAAAATGGAAGAACTGAACTTGGTTGACATGTGGTTTCAACAAGATGGCGCTACATGCCACACAGCTCGCGATTCTATGGCCATTTTGAGGGAAAACTTCGGAGAACAATTCATCTCAAGAAATGGACCGGTAAGTTGGCCACCAAGATCATGCGATTTGACGCCTTTAGACTATTTTTTGTGGGGCTACGTCAAGTCTAAAGTCTACAGAAATAAGCCAGCAACTATTCCAGCTTTGGAAGACAACATTTCCGAAGAAATTCGGGCTATTCCGGCCGAAATGCTCGAAAAAGTTGCCCAAAATTGGACTTTCCGAATGGACCACCTAAGACGCAGCCGCGGTCAACATTTAAATGAAATTATCTTCAAAAAGTAAATGTCATGGACCAATCTAACGTTTCAAATAAAGAACCGATGAGATTTTGCAAATTTTATGAGTTTTTTTTTAAAAAAAAGTTATCAAGCTCTTAAAAAATCACCCTTTATTACACCGTACGACAAATTTTAAAAAAATCATTACTCTTGAACCGGATGATATACGTATGAAACTATAGGCAAAATGGAGTTCTTGGCCTTTTTAGTTTTACATTTCCTCATACTTTTGCCCTTCACAGGACTACAAATTCTAAAGGATATAGAGGCCGGGTTTGATGTTGAAAAGTCGCTGCGAAGCCAAAAGACGCTGAAAAGACTTTTGACATGGTCGAAATCATGATCGTGGTAGTCTGCAGCCAAGTAATAAATGTCATTTGTAAATAAATTTGCATTCTATTAAATATAGAAGCAAAATGGTCTTGAGCCAGGACAATATCCCAGTTCAAATATTGATTACAGACCAAAAAATGTAAACGAAAAAACTAAAAGGATACAATTTTTTCAAAAAATTGTTTTATAGCCAACGATAACTGCATCAGTGTCAAATTAAAGAGGAGAATATCTATTAAAATACTTCAAATATCATGCTTCTGTCTGTATTAGTTAAGCATTAACATCTATTTCAAGTTTACCCCTTAGTTTTTCTAGTTTATTCATATGTTTCTTTTTAAGAGACAAAACTTTAAATTGTTGTTAATACTAAACTAATACCTCTATTAGCTTGCATTTTAAAGTATTTTTAGCACATATGCTCTTCTTTGTAGATATAATTTTTGAAATATTGAATCCTTTGGAACTTTTTAGTATTCATAATGCAGAATACACTTTCAACGCAGGGGTTACTAGTTAAAAACAATTAACATTAACAAATATACCTCTTCTACAGTTTCTAATATTGAGCTGATATCTTTCTCCCGTTTTCATGAACCAATGTCTACTAAATATTATTTCAGGTATTTTAAATGGAACGAAAAAGAAACAAATCTCAATAAAAGCATATAGAAGTATTTTGAAAAATTTGTTTAGTAGAACATTTGTACAAAAATAGCGTTAGAATTAGAATTAGAACATATATTATTGTTATTTATTATTCTTAATAAAAGTTAAAAATTTTCGTATGCCGTGACCTAGTTTAGGTAATTCATAATGAAGAATACACTTCAACGCAGGGATTACTGGTTAAAAAACAATTAACATTAAACAATATATTTTTGTTCTTTATGAAGCAGTTTCTAATATTGATTGAGTTGATCTCTTTCTCCCGTTTTAATGGACCAAAGTCTCCTAAATATTAGTTCAGGTATTTTAAATGGAACGAAAAAGAAACAAATCTCAATAAAAGCATACCCAGCAAAAGGAGAGCACACAAAGAAGTGAAAAAGATGTTCATCTTGTGATTCGGAAGTAGTGAAATTAACATGGAGTCGTCATAGTAGGGGTGTCTTTTATTTTCACTTGTTTCAATTTCTGGTTGCTAATACGGCTATCTCAGCTATCTTCTGTTGTGAAATGGTGAATAACTAAAACAAATCATTTAGTTCGGTAGAACTTACAGTAGGAAACTTAACAAAATATTTATTTAATATGAACTAATATATAACGCAAATAAATATAATAAATACTAATTAAATTAGGTATTAAATAAATTGGCACTATTTAATTTTACTGATATTATGTAGTATTAATAATTAATAAAAATATAACTAGATCGTAAAAAAATATTCAGACAATTAATTCTCGAAACCGATTCTCAAAATTTTATATATGGACATAGCTAACAAAAAAATATTTTCTACTGATTCTGTACGAAATTAAGAGATGTTGGTCATTTTAACTTTAAATCAAATTTTTCCTCATTTTAGGAATTGTGGGATGTTTATATGAGTTATCATAAACAAAAAATATAAAACTATAAGAA
The DNA here is from genome assembly GCA_947397865.1 of Polietes domitor. Taxonomy (NCBI): domain Eukaryota; kingdom Metazoa; phylum Arthropoda; class Insecta; order Diptera; family Muscidae; genus Polietes; species Polietes domitor. The sequence continues at coordinate 110,269,466 of OX377621.1, read as the reverse complement.
GGTCCTTCCGCCTCATTTCAAAAAGTGAGCGAGTTACGTTAGATTAAGATGGAAATAATAAAATTTAGGAGAGTGCTGTCGTCGGTTTTGACACAATTCATTCAAAATTTACTACTCTTTTAAATAGCAAATTTCTAAAAAATACCTACCAAATTATAAAAAATGTGTGGTTAAAAATCGTACCGCTTGACAAGGAATGACTCATATATTATTTTTATTGACAGAAAAAAGAATTCTGAAATTTTGATTTATCGCCCTTTTGTGGAACAAGTATGATATTAACTGCCAGGGGACCGACATGAGGTTGTTTATTGAAGGAAAAATCAGATTAACCGGATTTCTCGGTTAAACGACAACGATCATGTTACAAAAACCTGCCGACTGTTATGGATGACAGAACCGCTCAACCAATTAAATACAATAAATAAAGTTACAAAGGCAGCTATGCCAATCGTTAAAAATATAATTCCATAGAGTAAATATTTGTCCAGATGTAGAACTATTTGTTAGTTTTATGAATGTTTAATATGAATAGATGACAATCGCAAACATATTACGCTCACTTCAATTACATCGATATAATTGGATGCGTTCAAATGCATGTAAAATAAACGTACAATAGGGTGAAGCAATTGTAGTTATTTTTTTCGAGTACTCTGTCCGCCGGTACTGGGTTGATGCCATGTAAACGGAACTTCTCAATTTCACTTGGAATTTTCTCAATATGAAATGGGAATTCGCAATCAGAATCACAATTCGGGATATTCTGTCCATATTATTACTATTTTCTCAATTTCAATTGGAATTTTTGTCAATATCAATGATGCATTGATTCAACGAAACATTTTGCTTTCCGTGTACATTTGACACATTTCCAATATTATTTGCTAATGCGAGTTTTTTCTGGTAAACTATAACATTATTTTTTAAATATTAAATATATTTTTAAATATCAATATATATATAGCAAAATATATTTTTTGTACTTTCATTGAAAATATCACTGCCGTCCGTTGAACCGCTAGTTTTTTAGATTTCCATTGAAATTGAGAAACTAGTAATAATTTGGACAGAATATCCCGAATTGTGCTTCTATTACTGGCAAGTTTTGCCTCCGATTTGGATTCGTTCTAGAACTGTTCCACTCAAAGATTTCAAATATCAATAGGTGGTATATTTGTTATTCGTAGTACTTGTTCTGTATGAGTGACCCTGTCTGCGTTTCGTGTTGGTAAGAAATCAAAATGGCAAAATGTTTACGCCTGGGCTCGAAGTGGATATTTCTAAGTTTTTCACATTTTGGTATTCGGCAAACCCCTGCCCCGACCTAATACACAAGTACTATATTAGAGTGCATCAATCTTAAAGAGGTTAACAAAGTGCATCTGTATTCATTTAAACGATTTGAGATTTGATAATAGACTCGACGTTTTTATTTACTCAGGCTCGGGATATTTTGGTTTTGTTTTCTTTATAAATAGAGAACAATGATTAAAAAGAAGCTCGCCCAATTGTGTTAATTAAAATTAATAAAAAATAACTGGCTAATCTCTGTGCAATCTTGAAATTCCCTTTCAAAAGAAGTGCAGCGCCAATGAAATCAGCCAGAATAGATGTCACTGTGTCTTTAGATGGATTTATAAAAGACATGGCATAGTGTTCCGAAAACTAATCTACGAAAGCATTGCATTGTTAATGTGAATCTTGGATTAAAGGTTTTGAAATACTTAAGGCGAATATTTGCACCAATATTACTTAAGGGATAAAGGAACTGGATTAATCTACACGTGTCCTGCATACTGAGGTAAAATAACCACCAACCTTTATTGTGCGAACATGAGCGGAACCGACAATCTGCCACTATTGTCCCAAAAATCTCATTTAGTTGAATGCATTTAGTGCTTCTGTATTCAACTAAATGATGAATTACATTTTCCTTCATGAATGATGTTAGCAGCAGTGAATGTTTTCATTGTTTGTAGGTATTTACAGTACATATAAGGATCTACCTGGTCTGCCCACCAAAATGTAAGTAAGGTTACGAGTAAAAACTCGTAAAAACGAGTTGCAGCCATTGCATCAAGGAATAATAAACAAAATAATATGCCAAATTACTATTAACAGCAGAGATTGGTTGCTACCTACCTATCAACAGGCATACGTTTTACGATCAATATTATTCTCTATTCTTATTGAGGAATTGGACACATTTGTTATGTCGTGTATTGATTAGTGTCCGTACTAACCGCGGTACAGCGCACTCTGGTCCCAAATCCATTTTTATGGCATAAAGTCGAAAAATAAACATACAGTCTTGTAATTTTGCACATTTGCTAGGCATATCATACGCAAAAAAATAAAAATAAAATTTGGCCGATTAGACCACGCCCACTACCATCTCCCATATAAACTCAATATATAACTACATAATTATCACCCAGTATTAGAACAGGGTGACCAAAAACAAAATTTTATGAAAGCTTAAAAGAATGAAGAGTTGTTTATTTTGACGAAATGTGTTTTTCGAAACATTATTACAAAAGCAAAATATTGCATACAAATAGTATACTTTAAACTGCAATTTAAATAATTATTTCAAGAAATAAAGTAAAATGTATACATGTGTACGAAAAGGTGAATGATGTTGTATACCATTTTAAAGGTACTTGCAATAACTTTTAAATAAAATATTGATGGGTCTCGTACACAAAACTAATTCAGAGATATAATCATATATATGTCTATGGCTAATCAAAAAAATAAAATAAAGTGGCAATTTTTGGAGTTTGCCGAAAAATGCTGACGAGATATTATTTCCACCATAAACTACAACCTCAGACGAACACTTTCACATTTACACTTTGAGTCAAGTTGAGTCATACATATAACTTTTGGACCACGACATTTATAGTTTACAAGATTATTATTAGATTACTTACAAGACCATAATAATCAAAAAATGTTAAATATAATTTTTCAACTACTAACTCTTGCCGTCAATTTTCATAATATAGTCACTTTATTATTTTCTTTTTAAGTCTTGATTTTAATAAATGTGTAAAACCGATATAAAATGAAATGTGTTGAACCGCAAAGGTTAAGTACCATTCAGGCTTGTGTTGTTGCCACCTAATTTTCTCCAGTATATTTTCTTGATTGCTTGGAGTGTTGCCATAAAGAAAATATATACACATTTACCTCTTTCCAATTTTAATTTTTTTGAATTTCTGCAAAAAAAAAATGGATTTGGGACCATAGTGCAGCGCCAGAATCGCGAACAAATCTTTTTTCAAAGCTAAACGTTTTTTCGTTGCAAAAATCATAACTTCAGAAATAGGGAGTAAAATAAAAAGTAAAATTTTGTTGTAAAGAAGACATCATAAGCTTTTAAATGAAACCACCAATTTCATCCTATACTTATTGGGAGCTTTAAAATCATACGTTGAATATGGATTTTCTTTCTTTTCTAAAACATTATATTTCGTGTTATTTTACATTTACTTTTTTGCTACCAAACTACTCATTTTTCATTTATTTTTTGATCTATATATTGACGAATGTATGTCATATTTGATGACATATATTCACATATTTAGTAATATAGTTATAGTTAATTATCTGAACCCCGACCGCTACTCCAGACAAAAAACCACGCACCGAAAAATCAAAATTCGGGTTTATATTGTTTTTTCGTGCTCAGTAATATATGTTTATAAAGTTATTCTCAAAAACAGTTTTGCCACGGCCCTCCCGCCCCCACTGCAATTTTTTTAATATATAGCCTATAGACCTATCTGTATGAAGTTCCAAAAAGAGACAAACGTTTTTATAATATTAATAGGGACATATATTTACTTTTTTTCACAAATTTGCACATTAATACTCAATAAACTCACACAAAATTTCAAGATTCTTGTTGCCATATAACGGAATATATATTGGGTTTACATTTTTAGAGGAGGTGCCACGCCAATCTTTCAAATCCCGCCCATTTGTATCTTGCCTGCGTAAATGAAAACTTAATGAACTCACAGATATTTTCAGGAAATTAGGTATTTGCAAGAGAAAATACTCTATAACTGGTTTTAATTTCTTATGGGATGTGCCACGCCCCCTTCAACAATACCGTCCATTTTCTCCCAACTACCCAGATTAATAATGGATGGATTCACATAAAATTGCAAAACTCTCAGTGTCATAGAAAATATATTCGATAATTGATTTTAATTTCGTATGGGAGGTACCACGCCCCCATTTCCAATTCCACCAATTTATTGCACAACTGTCCAAATTACTACCCAATGAACTCTCACAAAATTTCATGACCCTGACTGTCATAGTACTCCAAATATGTTGCTTTTTAAAATGTGAAAAAAATAAATTTGTGTTGGAGGTGTCACACTTTTATTGTAATAACATGCGAATAGGCAAGTATCGCCAGCCAACTTTAATTGAATACGGCAGAGTAATATGTACTACATCACCTAAAAGTAATGTCTTCCAAAACTTATCAAAACTTTTTTAGTTCTATTTCACCAAAGTTGAAAAACGATCAAAATATAGTGTTTTTTACTACCGCGATTTTTGGGTAACTAAGCCTCAGAAACCATCAATTTTTGTTTTATTCCATTTCACTTAACGTACATTTCAAACGAGACCAAAAACGTAAAAATTGGGTAGATAGTTTGTCTCAATTATGAATCTTACATTTTTTTCACTATTTGTTTCTTCTTGAGTTCTGAAGAAATGAGCGGCTATATAAACCACAATTTTTGTCCGATTCCGTTTCGGATTTTTGATCGGTAATAAGTTCTCTATCAATTGGTATTATAAGTTTTACCAAAAGCTTTTATCAAATTTTCGACTTTTGCCACTGATTCCTGGCAGAGGCCTCACAGTGCAGCGCTTCACAGTGGTCAAGGATTGCGGCTTCATCGCCAAAAGTCGAAGTAAATGATCGATGCACTCGATCGATTTTAGGATATTTTAAATGAAAGGTACTCATGATGGCTACAAAAAATTCCAACTACACTTTCGCATAGAAACAGTGTTTAGGAACTATCTTCAAAAAATTGGGATTTTTTTAATCTTTTTTGCTGACACGAAAAATCATACAAAATAAAGAAGTCGGAGAAAAGTATTTTGTTTTATTTGGTAAAAGCCACCATACCAACGAAAAAAATCATTGGATAAATGTAGAAGTTGATTTTTAAATCATGTTTTTTAATTATTGTTTAAATAGCGCGAAAGATCCCTTTGCAAAATAGATAACAGGATATTTTATTTTAGATTGTAATAGCTGACAACGAAGAAAACAAGGTCTAGTTAAAGAAAATCTATGGGTAAATATATAAGTTATGGTTCTTCTTGTAGAAGTACATATCGTCTTCACGTATGACTAAATCAATTTAAGCAAGAACTTCTAAAATTCCCTTACTTCTACATAAGGTTCAAAACTTCTACATTTATTCATAGATTTTCTTCGCCTTGTTTTCTTCGTTAAGATGGCAGACATTACAAACTAAAACAATATATTATTTTATATAATTTGAAATGGGACATAGCGCAAAAGTCACATTTCAAATTATATAAAATAAAAAAATTATTTAAACAAAAATTAAAAAAAAAATATTTTTTTTTAAATTTTGCGTCTACAAAGTACTCATTCTTCTACGTTTAAAACAAAATATTTTTTACTATTTTTATGATTTTTTTTTTTCGAAAAAAAAAATTCTTTCCAAATTTTTGGAGGCTGTTCCTAAACCACTGTTTCTACGTACGACTAATGTATAAAAATAACAGTACAAATATTAAAGGTACCTACGACGAAAATTTTAATTTTATGAAAATTTTTAATTTATTTCTTAACTGTCCATAACATTTATTTTGTGTTGATTTTTTGAATCAGCATGCCTCAATCATCGCTCGTATACGAGTTATTTCAATTTTCTCACTGAGACAAAATGTCTAAGTCATTGCAAACAACATAACATAATTAGCTTCCCTAATTGTTTAATTCTATTAAAAAATGAATGAATTAAATAATATATCGAGGGCTTACATTCGAAAGTTGTTATGAACCATTTTCTCGAAAATGAGTTTTTGATACCAAACTATTCCATGATTTGGCTGTCATATAAATTTGGAGAAGAAATTTTTTCGAGAGCCTAGTGGCTGTACACTCACACGTTAGTTTGTGACTGCAAGAGGGGTTATGAACATAAAAATGAAATAAAAAAATAGTTCAAAAATGAGGCAGCGTAAAACCTAAGGTTGTAATTCGCTACAACGATTACGTTAAAAAACATTTTTCTAGATTTAGGGTATATCGTACTATCAAATTCCATCATTTCGCCGTTAATAGCATTTTCATCCAAGGTTATCAGGCTAAAATAGGATAAATGTTGGCTGTAAAGTCAAAAATTGTGAAAAGTATCTTTAGAAAAAGGCCCTACCGCAATATCCAGTTTTTGTAAAAAATTTGGAAAAAGGAATAAAAATGGTACCAGTCAAACGGATGGAGCTGGAATCTTCAAATTCGCTGTGTACATCCCAGAATGATGTGTACATCCCCAACATTGCCATCATTTCATTAAAAACGTTAACGAGTTTACGATAAATCGTATTTATATATTTGGGCATTAATGGTTATGTGCTTATTTCAACATTCACAGTGCTTAATTTTGAAACATGCAAAAGTGGCTAAGTACAATAAAACAGGGAATAATATGAAATTTTGAAAACTTTTTAGATTAAACTGTATAAGAATGATAAATAATTGCTCTTCAAATTAAGGAGAAAGTCAGTTTTTTTCGCTCTCCTGAAAAGTTGTGTTTTTGTTCATAGCCTCTTTTGTATATAAGCCCTCGATATTACACATCATTATAAGTTCAAAATAATTAAATTCAAAATTGAGGTCCTGAAAAGTTGTGTTTTTGTTCATAGCCTCTTTTGTATATAAGCCCTCGATATTACACATCTTTATAAGTTCAAAATAAATAAATTCAAAATTGAGGTAATTATTTTTTTATCAAATTTGAATTTGATATTTTCCACATTTCCAATTAACGAAGGTTATTACTCGAACCGAAATATAATAGACAAATAATAAACCAAAATTTTGCCATGCTGCACTCTAATGTACACACGAATGTATCAATGTATTATTATTATTAGTCTGTATATGAATTGTGTTCGGGTACACTAATTTTCTCATTTGCAAAACGCGATTTCGGATTTGATTTATACGTATATAAATATGAATGTACATTAGTGTGGCCCAAAGTTATATGGAGAACCACAAAGTACGTGAGTCTTTAAAAAATTACGAAGTTTATTTGTAATCCGCATGTGGAATTTCAGCACGCTACTATCATGAGAATGCGATGCACCTTTTTCCAGGGCAAATATGGAAAAAATGTGTAGCACCTAAGTCTGTTATGATTGTGTTTTGTCGTAGGCTACCTGAATAATTTTCAGTTAGGTTTACATATCAGTGACAACAACCACTATATTGACGTGTACATCGAATAAAAGCTAGTTTCAGTGGTTTTACATTGACGTGTTGTAGAAAAAATATTATTTTTTATTATAGTTTTTTTTTTCGTTTCTATTTTGGTCTGTAATTAATATTTGATTTGAACTGGGATATTGTCCAGACAAGACCATTTTGCATCTATATTTAATAGAATGCATTTTTTACAAATGACATGTATTACATGGCTGCATGGCCACTATCATGATTTCCACCCAGTCAAAGGTTTTCTCAAGTGGCTTCGCAGCGACTTTTCAAAAACATACCCGGCCTCTTTTAGTAAATGATTGTCACAAACGAACGAGAAGCACAACTCGATTGCCGAAAATCGCACTAAGTAATAAAGCACACATGCCACCTTACAAGCATCTCATTGAGTTGCATATTTAAGTATGTGTATATGCAGTATAGCACGACTGTGTAGTGCTAACGGTCATTTGTTTTAGTTTTTTTCGTTTGTATTTTTTTGTTCTGTAATCAATATTTGATTTGAACCGGAATATTGTCCTGGCTCATGACCATTTTGCATCTAAATATATTTAATAGAATGCAAATTTATTTTAAATTTATTTTTAGAAATTTAATTGGGAATCTTGACCATTATTTAGAAATTTCAACGAAAATTATTATATGCCGTAAATGGTCTTGATGCAGACTACAATATTATCTACATACACTCAAAGGAATTTGTCAGTAAAAGAAAGCAAAAAGTCTGCCATAAGAGCAGATTTTCTGCTGAAAAAGAGATAGCAGATTTGTGTCTGCTGAAATAGCAAACAGCTGTTTGCTGTTTTTAGCAATGAAGAAAAAACGTTTTCTTGAAATTTTAAGCATATGTACAGAACAATATAGCCAGTTAACAATTTTATTAACAACACTTTTTTGAATAAATGTTATTATAAGGGAATTTATTACCATTGAAAGATATTGTGATATTGCGTATTGCCCCAAGCTAATATATAAATTTGTTTTCGCCGTCAATCTGAAAGGCTTCTAAATTATAAACGCTTATTTTTTATCCATTTTTATATTTTAATCACCAGCAGCCATTTTTAGGAGACTACAAACACTTTAGCAGTGCGAATGCTGATGCAAGATTCTGTTATGGCAGAAAAACTGCTGTAATAGCAGAAAAACTGCTGTAATAGAAGAAAATTGCCTGCTGATAGGCAGCAGACAAACGCTGCTGTTATTAACAGACTTTTTTCTTTAAGTGTACTTAATGAATTATTTTTAAAGGTTCGCATATTTTTTGTTTTTAGGCCACACTAATGTACATATCAACGTAGATACATCTGTATGAATTTTAAAAATGTGCAATTGCTTAAAACGGGTAATAACCAAACCAGACCTCACACAAAGTATAATTTGTACAAATGCCGATGTTTAGCAAAAAGTGCTTAAATCTATTTTTATGATTTTTTAATACCTTTTTCTTGATTTTTTTGTTTTTATACCTTGTGTTAATAAACTAAAGAAGAAATACCCATTCTGTTGTCTTTTCTAAGTGCAGTCAATGGTATTTTGGTTGCTTTTGCAAAAAAATCGTAAGAAAGAGAACCCATTATTCAATCACTTCCAAACTAGATAAAACATCACTTAAAAGTAAAAAAAAAAAACAATTAATGTTATCAATATAAAAGAAATAGAATTGTAAGAACTTTAAAAATCCAAGGATTAGTACATTGACACCGGTGAAGTATTTTAACAGTTACGCGATTGAATGAATACACTTTTATGAATATTTCATAATTTCATCACTGGGCGATTCCAAAAAATTTCGACACAGTCGCGAATCAGAGGTCCTCCTCCTCTTTTGTATAAATTAGGCACGTTTGGTTTCCTCGTTGCCGAAAATTTTTTAACTTTAAAATTTCGACATTATTCAATGCAGTTTGTATTTTATGAGTCGTCCATGTTGGCAATTTACAGTGTTTCTAGAAATAGATGCACTACTTTAACCATAAAAGCTAAGGTATCATCGCTAAGCTCTTGACGACTGCTTTAAAAAAGGCATAGTGTATTGTCCATGTCCTAGTGGAATAAGGATGTTCAAAATGTCAAAATATAGTTTATCCTTGAATATCCTTACATAAGCCGTTTTTTTTCAAAATTTGTCAGAAAATAGCACACAATTCTCTATAAAACCTGTTAAAATTTCAAATTGGGATCATCGTGGGACCAAAAATTAAAGAAAAAACAAGTAAGTAAGCTTCATACCCTCACTCTCAGAGATCATATATTCATACAGAAGTTATAGGGAAATTAATTTAACATAGGGCAGGATAATTTGTTTGGAAGGTGCTAGGAGGTTCGTGTCACATGATCCCAGCTTCCAATTTATAAAACAACTAGCTGAACCCCCGCCCGCTTCGCCAGGCAAAACAGACGGAAATTAAAATCAGGTTTCATAGTGTTTTTCTTGTGATCGGTAATATATGTACCACTTATAATCAATGGATATGTTCCATGGAGAATATTGAAGAACAGAACTTTAGTTTACGGCGAAAAAAGAAAGAATTGTCAAAAATAAAATTTATTTTAGGTTGAGAGTGATTCTCCTCCTTTCCATAACCAAAACTATAAACTTCCTACGTAAGAAGAACTTACTTAATCGAATAGCTGGAATTCAAATGTACTACATTTAAAACATATAGAAAGTCAATCAAATTGTTCACTAATCAGACAACACAAAAACTAAAAAAAAATAATATAATTTCCATTTTCTTGACTTAAGTCGGCTTTTGACGAATGAATATTTATTTTTTGTAACCTTTCTTTACTATTGTGCTAAAAAACCAAAGAAAACGTGTAATTTTACAAAATTCAAATAAAAAATTCCTCATCTTTCAAATCCCGCCCATTTGTATATTTTCTGGGAAGGTTACAAATAAATTAACAACAACAATATAGGAAACTCGGTGTCGAATATACTCTAAAACAGGTTTTAATTTCGAATGGGAAGGGACACGGCCACTTTCCGCCCATCTTTGCACAACTATTTACACTGGATCTACTAACACAAATGTTCAGCACTCTAGGTGTTATAGAAATGACAATAGGTTTTAACTTTGTATGTGAGATACCACACCTACTTTTCCAATACTGCCCTTTTTTGGCACAACTACGCAGGTTTATGCTAGATGCACTCACACGAAAGTTCAGCATTGTAGCTGTTATAGAACTGAATATATTCGATAATAGGTTTTAACATCGTATGGGAGGTACCACGCCCACTTTTCCAACACCGCCCATTTTTGGCACAATTACGCAGGTTTATGCTAGATGCAATCACATACAATTTCAGTATTGTATTTGTCATACAACTGAATATATTCGAAAATGGGTTATATTTTCGTATGGGAGGTACCACACCCACTTTCCCAATACAACCCATTTTTGGCACAACTACGCACATTGATGCTAGATGCACGTATACAAAATGTGAGCACTCTAGGTGTAATGGAACTGACAATATTCAAAATTGGGTTTTATCTTCGTAAGGGAGGTACGACGCCCACTTTTTCAATACCGCCCATTTTTGGCACAACTACGCATATTGATGTTAGATGCACTTACACGAAATTGCAGCACTCTAGGTGTCCTAGAACTGACAATATTCAAAATTGGATTTTAACTTCGAATGGGAGGTGCCACGCCCACTTTTCCAATACCGCCCATTTTTGTCAAAACTGTGCAGAATAATAATTAGTGAACTTTCACAAAAATTCAAGACTCTACCCGCAACAGTACTCCGAATATGCTAATTTATAAAAAACGAATAAAACCCAAATTTGTGTGGGAGGTGCCACGCCCACTGAAAATATCAAAAATTTATATAGCCTATTTTCACCACCGGTTCAGCATGAACATACTGTAAAAATTTCAAGAAGATAGGTTCAGTAGTTTAGGCTGCTATAAAGAACAAACAAACAAACAAACCAACATACAAACACAGATTCATTTTTATATATATAGATAGATAGATTGTAAAAACATGATCAAATATCAAATCATAGTGGATTCCATGCACCAGTATAGAAGTTATGATTTGATATTACTTAAGGATAGAAACAATTGTGTGGGAGGTACAAGAAGGGGCGTAAAAACGTACATAATTTTTAGGTTTAAAGTGATTATAAAAACATTTTCAAATATCAATTTGCAAATGATTTTGACTACCCGTATGGATGTTATATCGGTTTTATTGTAACCAGAGTTTATGCCACTTTGTGTGGGAGGTACCTGAAGGGGTGTGGCATTTTTGCCCATATTCCACGCGAATGTAACCACAAAAAAGCATTTCACAGTATTCCGATCATCAGTATAGAAGTTATAACAGCTTTAATTTCACGTAGTTGTGCGATATAGCTGATTCCGAATATCCGTGTGGAAGTTATATGGGTTTCCCCAAAAGGGGAGTGGCAATTTCATCTCATCTTCGAACTTAAACTAAGTTTGGGAAAAATATTACCATGTGCAAAGTTTGAATCGATTCCTTAACTCCTTTCGAGAGTTATCGTGTACACCTGCCCGCCAGACGGACGGACGGACGGGCATGGCACAAACACCATAGAAATTCGTGAAACGGTCCAAACATGCATAGGTTACACTTTTTTCTATCCCAAATGATATATACCCTCCTATTCTGTAGAGTGAGGGTATACAAATGTTGCGGCCATTAATGGGTTAGGAAATCGGAAATAGCGATCAGTACCTTGCCAGCTAGCCATTTCGAACACAAATCGGACCAAAAAAGTGGAAGTAAAATAAAAAATTCATTAAAAAATAATGGATTTAAGCCATTTTCGCCATTAACACATTGTGCATTACGTGATCACCTCCTCCATTTAATGAAGGGCAGCCATAATTTTGTATAATTGAAATTGTTTTGTATTTTTCTACAAAAACTTCTATATAAAAATAATGGACCCAACCAAAAATATCAGTTTAGATTTTCGACACGAATCGTCAGATATCAAACGCTGCAAAAATGTTCCAAGACAAGCGGTGCTTAACATTGTGCTTTGTGGCGTGTGCCATCCTACAAATGACGACGACGACTTTAGCTGACGATGTGGTGGAGAAGAAAGAATTTGCTACATACGAAGAAGTTAAGGATCTTCCAAATCATCCGCAAAAATATTTAATTGAAGTTCGAAGCCGCGACATGGTGGAGAAGGATGGCGCCATACCAACAAGCATTAACATACCATGTAAGTTGAGTGTGGCAAACATCTCGTTCATTTGCTAGAAGACAGTCATATATCAAATTACAAAAAGTAAAGTAAAAGTTAGAATTTTGAAAAGATCAAAATGTACATGTATTTTTGGTGTGTGTTTCTTAATGTGCGAACTGATCAGTTTTGTAGTTTGGCCTGCTTTTTATTCCCTACATCTCTCTGTTTAACAGGGTATTATAATTTTGTTGCGTGTCAAATGAACCAGAACAAACGTTTAGTATAAGCGGCTAAGAACCCCCAGCTGAATCGATTTAGTCATCCGTACATCTGTACGCCTGGTGTCGGAAAATTAAAGCTGGTCAATAATTTCCTTCACGACTTGACTTCTTACCTCTCTAAAATCGACATCATATTACCGACCTTGCTCAAATTTGCCTCGATACGATTTATCCATGCTTGCGATTCATGCGTAAAAAGCCACATCCAATATATTTACAGAGATGTAAGCATTTGACTTTCTGCAAAACCTTGAAAATGTTGCTTATAGGTGGGTATATTCGAATCGTTGTAATCGTGTGTCATATTTTATGAAGATCCCGAAATGAAGGTTGGATTGTTTAATGATGATCTGCAAAATATTTCGTCGCTGGGTCAAGCAGTCTATGAGCTGAATGCTCCTGAAAACACCTCTAATAACCATGTTTTTCCCGTGTAATTTTTTATGTTGCATTTTTGTCCAATTTTTTCTATGAATTTATAGACCCGTGGAAGCACTTAAAATTTTTATATTTATAAATTTGTATACTTGTCTTAAAATAACACAAAAGTGCAACATGCTGTAAATTACACGTATAGCTTACAGACGACTTGATCTAGGAACGAAATATTTTGCAAATCATCATTAAACAATGCAAACTTTATTTTCATGGGGTGACTGGAAGTTATTTTTCCATTTGTATGAATGTGCCTAATGTATGTTCAGCCTAATGTATGTTCATTTTGTCATTCCGTTAGCAACACCCTGGAATATTCATCGGAGACCACATGAAGTATATATTCTGGGTCGTGCTATAATTCTAAGACCACGCTAACTATCGAACGAAATGAGCTTGGGGGTTCAAAATTTCGACATATGGGCATTCGCACGCCTTAATCTACGCCAAAAACAAGAAAGAAACAGAAAAAGTCGATCAGCCTTTTTAGTGTTCTAAAACGCTTAAAGAGTAATACGTTTTAAAAATATATCTTCAGGATTTAGTACAAATTACTACAAAATTATAAACAATTTTACATTGAAACGGACGCTACAAAAAACAGAAGTACTTTTGAAGCTCTTATAGGAATATACAAAGCTCAGCGATTTTTTGAGAACTTTGTTTTTCCATATATACATGCAAATGAAGGTCACAGGATATATTTTGTTCGTCGATTTCTGAAATATGAGAATTATCTCCTAGATTTTTTTAATTAATTTAATTAGCGGCAAAACGGACGCTACAAATAACATTATTTTAAACTTTATTTTAAAAAAATTTATTGTATTTGGACCACCTTGTAGATATGCTTTCTTCGACGCTCCTAAAAAAACAAACTTTTCATTTGTGGTGCAGTCCATTTAGCTTATCTTATTTTTGATTCCTTTATCTAGTTACAGAATTGGAGAACGCCTTGATGCTGGAAGACAGCGAGTTTAAACAAAAGTATGGTCGGGACAAGCCACCCAAGGATGCTGTTGTCATCTTCAGTTGCCTAGGAGGTCAATACGCTCAAATGGGGGCCGATTTGGCCAAGTCAAAGGGTTGGTCCAAGTAAGAATCCTATTTATTGTTCATCCTACTTGTTTTCATGCTCTAACAATCTCTGCAGTGCCAAACCTTATTTGGGTTCCTGGATGGAATGGTCGAAGAGAGAGGGCTTATAAGGGAGCAGACACACTTCGATCACGCACTTACTAAATGGAACAAAGGTGAACTTAAGGAATATCAGTAGTTTAAACAATAAATATGTATTTATATTCGGAGATAAGGACATCTTATTATAAATAAAGGACATGCATACCTAGGAGTGCTTCAGTGACAAGTATATGTACAGATTCAACTGCAAGCAAATGCACTAAAAGATGGATTTTCATTTCCGGCGGTGTCGCGAATTTAACCCACGGTATTGTGGTTGGAAAAGAATTCGAAAAAATCTTATCGATTGTTTAGTATGATTTCGGCTCTGTTAGAGCTGAACAGTGAAACAGTATTTGTTAGATAAAATGTCAAGATTATATAACTTTTCCAAAGTTGTTTTGATTGCAAAAAGGAGCTAATAAAATTCAGCGAATCCTATTAATATTGTAGTGCTAACAGTTTTAGAACAAATATTATGCCACTAAACTAATCGGGTCCGCTTAAGGTTTTAGTGGTATAATTTTTTCTTATAAACTGAATTTTTTAAAATGCATACTTTCAAACAACTGTCTGGATATGCTGACTACGAATAAGATTAAAAATTCGGAAACAAAATTAAGTCACAAATAAATTTTATTTCAGATTAAAAATGATAAGTTGAAGGCATAGTTATGTTCCTATTATTTTTTTGTTATTTTTATTTTAAAGCAATATTAGCTGTCCTATATACGGTACGAAAAGAACGAATCGGTGCTTAGCAAACTCTGATTGCAACACCTTCATAAATATAAAATTGTGCATCTAAATAATAGAAAGAGCAATGTAGTACACTGTATATTTATATATATTCAACATAATGATAAAATCGAAAAGCATTGTGACCATGTAAGTTTGGCCACTGTCGGTTTTTGTTGGAAGCATTTTAGCATTCCAGAAAAAACATATGTCTGTATACAGGACTATTGAAGGAATAATTAACGAAATTGTTCATATATAGTAAGTGCGTCCTAAGAATAGTTACCCTTCATATTAATAAATATGAAATAGTTTTAGTTTAAAACATGATTGCAAACCTCTAAAAAGTTTAACTAGATTACGTTAAACATTTTAGAAGTGGGTATCATCAGATTTTCTGTAGAAGACGAAGATATCATGTCGTTTATACTGTTGGAATATTTTAGGATATTTGAGTAGGATTAGTCGTAAGATGTAATGAAATTGACCACTAAATAATCACAAACTAAATTGTAAATTCCCACTAAACAATATACACAAAAATGCATTCTATTTTGACTGAATTAAAAAATGAATTCAATAATTATATTTATCAAAATTTACAATTGGTTCTAGCAAAATCGAATAGGCAATAGAAAATCCATAAAACGGAGTTGATTTTGAATATGGTGAACATGGTCTTAAAAATTCTGTCCATTAATTATATTTCATTATTAATATGAAATGGCCAAAATGGTTGATAAAGATTTTCTTCTTCTTTAACCATTGCTATACTGAGATTCTTATGGATATTTCCATTTCTGATGTACCATATGTGTCCAATTGACTAAGTAACGAAAAATGGATGCGGTTTCCGACCAGATTGGATTGTTAAATAATTATCTGCAGAGCTAAATGCACTCCAAAACACATCTAAAATCATGTTTTTCCAATGTAATTTTTATAAGTTGCAATAATGCAATTTTTTCTAAATAAATAGACACTTTAAATATAAATATGTGCCCTTGTCTTATATTAGTTTATTTGTTGAATTATTGTAATATTTTGAGGTTTTTCAAAGTAAAAACTGAAAACTCCTATTTCGTAGAACATTTAAATTTTATAAAAATGAACAGAAGGAATGATGAATATGGGACGAAAAAAAAGTTTGAAACAAAAGATGGGTTTTTAGAACCAACAATTTCAAACTATTTTTACGAAAATGAGAGTTGCGGCGTCGATTACCTCCCGATGTTTATCATTTAGGCGTCGCGAAAAAATAGACAAAAAATTCTAAAACGTCTAATAATTGGATCAATAAGTTATTCTAACAAAAGAGTAAAAATATATTTAAAGTGCATTCAAAGGTCTATTAATCCAGAAAAAATGGACGAAAATGAAACATAATTTTAAGGGCACATGGCTTTATATAGGAACTTTATTTCCGTCCTATTATAGATTAGGATGGGTCACAAAAATAAATTGCTGCGATCACCCCCATGAAATGATGATTGGATTGTTTAATGATGATCTGCAAAATATTTAGCCGCTGGGTCAAGCCGTTTGTGAGTTACTATAAGACAAGAATCAAAATTTATATTTAAAGAGCCTTCAAGAGTCTATTAATTCAGAAGAAATTGGATACAAATGCAACATAAAAAATTACTCGGGAAAAACATGATTTTTAAGGATGTTTTCAGGAGCGTTCAGCTCATAGACTGCTTGACCCAGCGACGAACTATTTGGAGATCATCATTAAACAATCCAATCTTCATTTCGGGATCTTCATAAATATATATATATATTCAACGATTTGAATATACCCACCTATAAGCAACATTTTCAAGGTTTTGCAGAAAGTCAAATGATTACATTTCTGTAAATATATTGCATCTGGCTTTTTACGCATGAATCGCAAGCATGGATAAATCGTATCGTGGCTTGACGGCTTGATATAAGAACGAAATATTTTGCAAATCATCATTAAACAATCCAATTTTCGTGGATTGACTGCAAATTGTTTTTCCATTTGTATGGACCGCGACCCATTCTGTTATAGATATGCCCATTAGGCTGAGTAACGAAAAAATTGCTGTGGTGAACTCCCTGAAGAATTTGGATTGGAGAATGGATGATAAAAGCTTTTGAAAACACCCCTAAAAATTGTGTTTTTTAATGTCACCCTTGTCCTTTTTTTCTGAATAATCTTATTGAGCAAATTATTGAACGATTATAGTAATTTATTAATTTGAAGTCGGAAAAACAAAAACATATTTTTGTCTCCAAACACAATTTCATTTTAATTAAGTTTCATTACTTCTGATCAATTCGGTATACAAAATTGTATTTCTATCAGACGAAATATTATATACAAATAAGAATATAAAATAAGGAAATCGATACATCCTAATGTTCGTGTGTGTATCAATGTGTGGATGTGCATTTACTGAGGTAGGTTAGTAAACACCTCTATTGTTAATGCGAACAGCTATTTCACAAGCAAAGCGCTGGATTTACTCATCCCCCATCAGTTTCCAGAAAAGTGTGGCATAGTCCGGCAACGGGCAATGCACCCCGAACACTCTCTCATTATTCTGAAGAGAGGCAGAGAACGGAATAGAGAAAGAGAGAGGACGAATATAGCATTCACAAGCTTCCAAGTGTGGCGCTTTAATACAAAAAGTGGAACTACATGTGAATCGATATGCATACAGTGTGTGTGCATGTAGTTAATCCGTTTCTACTCGTATGTAAGTATGTATGTTCCCTTCAAAGAGTATGATGCTACTCTCCGGCTTTCGTTTATTAATTGTATGTATGTATGACATTTTTATATTTTTACAAAAGCATGCCACTCTGAAAGCTTGCTGAGCAAAAGAGAATTTTTATTTGTTCTCTCTCTGCCTGTCTGTTGCAATCAAAATTAGTGCCGGTTGCCAGACAGTTCTGGAACTTGACGAGGAATGAGTATTTCGTATTTCTGTCTGTGGTTTGTGAAATAGCGTTCGCACAACTCATTGTGTTTTGTTACTAACCTACCTCAATGCACACACATCCCCACATACATATGTACGTATGTGTGAATGTAGATTTTACTCGTATTTTCTACATGGTGGTGGTGAATCCTCATATTATTTTTATTTAATGTTTCGACGCAGATATAAATTTATTTTTAAAAATACAGCAAAATTTGCGTGGGATACACTTAGATTATATGTATATTTATAGATATTTTCATAACAATACAATTATTTGGGAAAACACAACAGCATTCGGGATTCACTCTACAGTGTAATCACAGCTATTTTTAGATAGCAATACATCTAAATCTAAATGATCAAATAATGAGTTTTAATGAATAGGTTAATGATCTTTTATTAAAATATGCCTTTGAATATGATTCACTGTGGCCAGTTAATCTGTTGCAAATCATGTTTTCATTATGAAACATTTTTCTTGTCCTTCTATTGATCGATCGATTCCATAATCATTTTGAAATTTGTCTAACATTTGTATGAATGTGCTCGTTTATCAATATTGGAAAAAACACGACAAATGGCTCTAAACGTCCACTAATTCGACCAAAAATTGGACAAAAATACACTGGAAAACGTGATTTTTCAGAAACGTTTAGTTCACATATTGCTTCACGCATCGAGGAACTATTTTGCAAATCATCATTAAACAATCCAAATTTTATTCCTATGATTTTTTTCTCGTAACCTAGGCTGGGTATTAAATTCTACCTTTTACCGAGAGTTGATTTTCTCGGCATAGCGTTCTAAAAGATTGTTTTGTTTTACGTGTTCTCTCAAAATATTACGCTGAAATGTGGGGTTATTTGTATCGTAAATACATTCTAGAATTATACAAAGATAATTAAAAAAAAAAAAAATATTTTTTCAAAATTTGATATTACTATTGGCGACAATTTTAATAAAGAATTTTTTATTTTGAGTGAAATTTTAACTTTTTATTTAGGTTTTTGTGTTATCGCAGATTAGTTATTTATTCGATCATTGCGAATGAGTAATATTTTCATTTATAAACATTACGTATACGCAACCTTTATGGTAATGGGTAATCGCAGAATTTATAACAATTTGAAAAGTTTATTATGCAGATCGGCAAGAATCACTTTCTCAGTCGATTTGTCGTTGTCGGTTCATATATATAGCCCCATTCAAATTTCGCTCTCGATTTGACTTTTTATTCTCTAGAAATCGCATATTTTACTCGATTTGCTTCAAATTTGGCACATTACCTTATTTTTCAACTAGAAACATATATGGTGAAAGTTGGTAAGATCGGTTCAGATTTAGGTATAGCCCCATACAAATTTCGCTCTCGATTTGACTTTTTCTGCTTCATGGAACTTAGATAACGATATAGGATGTGTATGTGATAGTTCTATATTAAGCTACAAACATTGTGTACTTCAACCTGTTTTACAGGAAGGGACATTGACGATGGTCCAAGGGGAAATACAACATGGTCGCAGCTTCCATCAAATATCAAGTCATAGTTGATTCCCGGCACTAGTATATAAGTCAAAAAGGTTTTCATTTTAACTAGGATAGGGACAATTGTGAGAGATACTTGCAAAAGCATAAATATTTGGCAGATATAAAGCGATTATAAAAACGTTTTCAAATACATATAAAATTGCAACTGATCTCGACATCCGTATGGCAGTTATATCAGTTTTATTTTAACCAAAGCTTATGTCAATTTGTGTGTGAGTTACCAGAAGAGCTGTGGCAATATCGCCCATATTTCAGGTGAATGCAACGTCTATAAAAACATTGCAGAATGTTAAATTTCAGGGTATTCCGATCATCCGTATATATGTTATAGCAGCTTTAATTTTATGTAGGGATAGGTTGATTTGTGTGGGAGGTACTAGAAGGGTTGTGTCAAAACACGCCATATAATCACAAGTTTTAACGTGTGGAAGTTAAACTAGGTTTGGATAAATATTACTATTTGGGCTTAAGCCACTCCTTCACTTTTTGTTTGTCCCAAATGTTATATATCATCCCAATCTGTAGAGTGAGGGTATAATTAAAACTAATCGCAGATCTAGCTGTTGTATGGGCCGGCATAACGAGAATCAGAATTTGCAATGTAATTCTGGGATTTTAAAAATTAAAAAATATAAATTATAAATTTAATAAATTAAATACGACCCATGCTAATGTACATGTGCACTTCAAACCATAGAAATTTCAAGAACACCGTATGTTCCAACACTTTCAGGAACTATTGGCCAATGAACCATAGAGCCATAGAGTAGTGCTGTTCTCGTCGATTGTTGTCGCCGTTTACACCATCTCTTTGGCCAAAGTACACGTTCTCATTAGACGCTGCACTTGCACAAGTTGATGCTTCTCGTATTTACTCTTCTTATTTAAATCTGTCGGAATGCATGAAGCTTTGAGAATAGAGTAGAAATTTCTATACACTAAGAGCGAGAGATAGAGAGAGAGAGAGAGTGGACCAGTGTGCGAGTGCATGTGCAATGTGCAAAAGTAGGTAGGTATAAATAGGCACGGTTTGAATCTCACCGGCATCAGTTAATAACAAACCAAAAGAAGACAACTGACACGAATAGATTCCTGGTGGATTATCGCAATTCAATTTAGTTTCACTATCAAATCGGAGTTTTTCAAAATGCGCACTTTACCGATTCTATGGCGTATGGCTGAGGATTTGAGGCGATTGGCTATGCCATCGTCGCCGTTATTCGAATATCCCTGGGTGACTGGTTATCGCGTGGCTCCATGGAACCAACTGAATCGAATGCTGGAAGAAGATTTGGCTAAAGTCAGCAAAGATGGCTATCAAGTGTCAATGAACGTTTCCGAGTTCAAACCTGAAGAGCTAACAGTCAAGGTCGTGGGCAACAGTGTGATCGTCGAGGGTAAATCGGAGCAGCTCGACGACAATAAAGGTGGTTATGTTTCTCGTCACTTTGTGCGTCACCTGGCATTGCCTCGCGGCTATCAGTCTGATAATGCCATATCCACTCTATCCTCTGATGGTATTTTAACAGTCAGCGTACCAAAGCCACAAATCGAGGAAAAGGTGCGTGAAATACCCATACAGCGTGCTGAGGCTCCGTCCATTAAGTCTGCCGAAGACACCAACAACACTCAGAGGGATAAAAACTAAGTGATCGTGGATATTCGCATACATTTGTTCATTATTTGCAGCCATTGCTTCATATTAGACTGATTTCTAGTCGTAGTTAATTACATACATACACATTGTTACTATAGTTTTACAAATAAATTGCAAAGAAAAAATTAAAAATTGTGTTCGTTATAGATGTCTGGGTCTTCATTCCCAAAGTAGGAGCATTAAAGTTGTAACACCTGTATTAACACCTGTATTATATTATTAAAAATAGGACACACTATGGATAAATCTAATTTGATTACGCTTAAATCAAGGAATATCAAATACGCATCGAATAGAAACTACACATTTGAAAATAATTAAAATAATGTTGAGAAGATTTTATTCGCAAAAATCACAATTCTTTTCGTAGTCGAACTTAAAACATTGGAGACTTCAAAAACTCGAATCTGTTAAATACAGTGGATCCAAACATTTTTACTGTTGCCATTGATTTAGTCATTTTCGCAATTCTAAGAACCAAATTAAGATTCATTTTCACAATATAAGGATATCTTAAAGTTAAAGCTAACCGACAGTTCAAATTGTCATTTTGCATTAATGGCCGAATGAGTAATATTACCCTCAATAAATACAACTCATACGCCACCGATATGGAGATAGGAGAATTCTACAATTTATAACATTGTCATGCAATATGAAATTAAATCAGATGTATCGGATGTTTTTAGAGGTTCCATTTTAAAGATCACAATTTGGTCAGATCTTGCAACGTTCTAATCAATTGTGCTCTGCTTGTTTTGTCATTTCATCAAGAATGGACTAACGACAGAACACAGAACAACGCTTGAAAATTGTACAAATTTATGCGAAATAAATTTTTATAAGTTGTAAATTTATGTAACTCCACTGTTTTACCGCAACATTCTATTCAGTGATGAGTATCATTTTTGGCTCAATCAAAATTACCGCATTTGGAGTTAAGTGAATCCGAAAACACACTGTGTGGACTTAGGATGGCCATACACTGGTTTTACAGAAAAAACGGTTTTCGGTTTTACCGAAAATTCATTTTAAAAAAAAAACCCGAAAACTCAGTTTTTTCAAACTCGGGGTTTTCAAAATACAAACCAAAATAATGAAAAATTGTCATTAATAGTACGACAGTCCATATACCATGTGAATCGGATGATATACGTCTGAAACTACAGGTAAAATGGAGTTAATTGTCATTTTCAGTTTTTCATTTTCTCATCCTGTTGCCCCTTAAAAGAACTAAAAAGTATAAAAGGATAACCTTTTAAAATAATTATTTTGAATACTAATTTTCAACCTACTATACCGATATAAGTTTCTAATTAAAGAGGAGAATATCTGTTAAAAACACTTCAAATTCCATGCTTCTATCTGTATTAGCTTAGCATTAACAAACATTTTAATATCCCCTCTTAAAAATTAAAAAAAAAATAATAAACTAAAAAAACTAAGGAGAAAACTTAAAATGAATGTTAATGATGAACTAATACAGATAGAAGCATGGTTTTTGAAGTATTTTCATCAGATATTTTCCTCATTAATTTGATACTTACATCGATATCGTACGGTGCGAATATGTATTCAAAATAATTATTTGAAATATGTTATCCTTTGAAACTTTGTAGTCCGTTTAAGGAGCAACAGGATGAGGAAATGAAAAACTGAAAACGCTAACATTGTTAATTTTGCCTATAGCTTCAGACGTACATCACCCGGTACAATTGTAATGACTTTTTTAACAATTTTCGTACGGTATAATAATATAAAAATTAATCATATATATATAATATATGTGGCATAAAATTTAAATAAAATGAATAGCGTATATATATAGTTTACTTATTCTATTTGGTTCACATATCACACAACTCATATCCCAATCCGAATCCGAATTTAAAGTGTCCGATTGTATAGTTAATTTTTGCAGTCCATTAGAGCAGTCCCAGATTATTATGAATATTTAAAAAGCTGTCATTTAACAATGAATACTGGCTACAAGTTTCTACCAACCTTTTTGAATTTTGTGGAACCATTTTACAGTTCTTTGATCGTTTTTTAATGTTTTTTTGTACAAAACTAAATATTAATACATAAAATTGTTTGGCCCGGCGCAAACGGCATTATTAGGGCATATTGTACTTGAATGTACAAATATTTATTTATACGAAAGACTTAAAAATTATAATACACTAGCTGAACTCCACCCGCTCCGTCAGGCAAAAAATACTGTATCAATAATGATATCTCTCATAAACTGTTTGACCACGCTGGATATACTCAAACAAACTGTGCACATTGATTCTGGATGCACTCGCATAAAATTTCAGTACTCTTTGTATTTAAATATTAATTAATATTACAATTAAAAATATCAGATAATATTTTTTAATTTCGTGTGGGAGGTGCCACGCCCACTTTTCAGATACCGCCCATTTTCTGTACAACTACGAATATTGATACAGGGTGCACTAAGACAAAATTTCAACACTGTAGTTGTCATAGAGCTGCATATATTTAATAATAGGGTTTAATTTTGTATGGGAGGTACCACGCCCACTTTTCCAATACCGCCCATTTTTCACAACTGTGCAGGCTAACCACTTAGTGAACTCTCACAAAATAAACCCGAATAAAGGGTAGTTTTTCTTTAGACCGGAATAAACAGCAGCAATAATAAAAACGTTAATAAAAAATTAATTTATTAATTAAAAATAATAAATTATTTTTTCACATTGTGTTGGTTTTTTGGACTTAGTCTTGATAACCATAAATTTGACTTCTGCAGCATAAGGGCTTGGGGGTATTTTACATGGTGGCATTTAGATTCATTGGTTAAAATTCTCCAAACCAATTTGCAAGACTTTCTGGATAGAAGCGCCTACCCTGAGGAAGATGTGATTTTCCAGCAAGACTGGGACCCAAACCATACTGCGAAAATGTGCAACGCTGGCTCCTGGAATAAAGCTTTGAGGTAATGCAATGGCTAGTTCAAAGTGCAGACCTCAACCCCATCGAAAATTTGTGGAGTTTGGTCAAGAGGCGATTGGGACAGTACGATCGAGCTCCAAGTAACATGGAATAGCTTTGGAGCCGAGTAAAGCTGGAATTGGCAATCCAAATCATATAAAATTTAGTGGAAACCATGGCAACGCGTATGAAACTAAAAGAATTTGACTGTAAAAACAGCAGAAAAGTCTGCTAAAAACAGCAAAAGAGAAAGCTGCTGAAATAGCAGGTGGATGTTTGCTGTTTTTACAAGACTTTTTTCCTGCTGTCACATCAGACAATTGTAGCTGTTTCAGCAGCATGATTCTGCTATTGAATACAATCAAATTATTTCCAAAAACAGCGAATAAAACAATGTTTTGCGAATTACGCAACCTATCTCATTTTTCACAAATAAACACATATCCAAATTTTATTTTCAAATAGTTTTTATTATAGTATAAATTATAATTATTTGACATTAATTAAATTGTACATACCTTCTTTCACCGCTAAATACAAAAAGTAACGTCAAGTTAGTACTAACCTTACAGTTGAATAGAACTAACTTCGGTTTGTTTTTAACGGCACTTATAAAAAATAAAAATTGATTCAATAAACACTGGCTGCCCTCACGAAATCGTCAAGTAGTGCCTTATGGCACCGTTTTGATAAAGGTTTATCCAGATGCGTTGACGGAATATCCTTATAACCTTATTCATTACGTTTTTAGTTCCAGCTTTGAACTGTCTGCAATAAATTTGATTAGATACATGTAATTTATTCAATGAAATATCTCTTTTGATATTTATTTCGAATTTTATTTGTAATGAACAACATTGTCTAGCACATACAAATACTTACCTTGTAATCCCATGGAAAGCTATAGTTTCGTTCGTTCTTATCCACTCACTTTATTATCTTTTCTTGTTCTGTTTTTTTTTGTGTTTTATGGTGTTTCACTGTTTAATAACGTCGGGCGACGAGCGTCGGGTCGAGTGTGCGTCGATGATGTCGATACCTATGTTAAATAATTTTAAAGGTGTTCGGAATTTTTGATTTATGGTTAAAAATTAACTTTCTAATTCTGTAATCGACTACTAGATATATTGTTTATAGGGGGTTTAGACATTTATGCAAAAACGTATTGCGCAAAATGCGAGATAATGACCTTTAGAACACCTTTCATAAATTCTACGAGCTCCATTACCATTGCAACAAAAAGTTTAATTCTAAAAACAATCATTTATCGGCATAGCATTTTTTGATTCTGCTAACCATTTTTGGGCGAATGGAGATGATTTATTCTTTCTAATTCCGTAAATAGCTTCTTGATCTAACTATGGGGTGATTTATATTTTATATACATTTCAACATGGTTCTTCGTCAGTTTTGGATAATTTTCAAGAAAACTGCTTACTTCTCTACTTTTCCTCACGCAAAAAATGCAGTCTAAAAACAAAAAACTATTAACATTTTATTTATTACTTTAAGGGCATGCTAATTTTATTTTGCGTATTTATATTATTTATATCAACGAGCATATCATTATTTTTGCTGCAGTTTCAGACTGTAAAATGTATGTGTGCCTAATGAATAATATATAATTTCGGTCCCTTGGCGGTCGCTATAACCGAATTCTACTGTATATTATTTATATCAACGAGCATATCATTATTTTTGCTGCAGTTTCAGACTGTAAAATGTATGTGTGCCTAATGGGTATATGTATAACTAAATTAGTGACACTAACTGACAGCTAAAACCGATCGTTACAGCTAAATTCAGATTACTTTGTCATTGTAAAGGACTCGGAGTAAAATATTTTGAGGACTATCAGAAATTTCGAAGAAATATGTAGTCTATCATCGTCGGGTATCATCGGAAAGATTTTAGAGAAATAGAATAACTATTAAACGGATTCATCAACCCACTGTGAGCCAGATGAATATATTAAACATGATTTTTAGAAAATATAATGCATTTCATTAGCATTTGTCTCGGACTTCTCGGACTAATAAAAATATAAGACCCGGCGCCATTAATCTTTTTTAATTTTAATTAACAGCAACAATTTTCAGCAGCCAGCAAACTTTTAAACAGTGTGGCTGCTGAAGCAAAACTGCAGATAATATGCTGTTATAGCAGACAATTTGCTGTAATAGCAGAAAAAGTGCCTGCGGATGGCCAGCAAACAATGTCTGTTGTTAATAGCAGTCTTTTTATTCTAAGTATGTTTATTAAAAACTAAGGAATGTGGATTCCGTACTGATACTTAACTTTCAGTCCCTTACCAATAAAAAGCTCAAAACTGAGTACATACAGTTATCTTATATTTTTCTGTGAATTTACTAATTTTCGTTAAGTTTATTTTGCTCTCCGAACTAAATTTTGTTGTAAAGATAATTAACGTCACTCCCAGAAATTTTCAAAAAAATATACATATCTCTTATATACTATTTTGCAATACCGTAAGTAAAAATATGTCAAACATGCACTCGGTTTTGATCGCCAGTGTATGTTTAATTATTTTCGAATCCTTGTAAAATGTTTTGAAATTATTTTATTTTTGAATCTTTAAACCTAAAATCAAGGTTTTTTAATTGTTATGCGATATAAAATAATTTACTTCAAGTTCGAATGTTTTATTAAAAAAATAAGTTTTGGCTAATTTTGTATGCATGACATTTTTGTTTTGTAATTTTCTCGCGATCTATCCAACAGATCCGGTGCATTTTTTGCATGATGCTAGCAATCGCTGCAATTGTTGAAGAATCTAAAATTCGCGATTGATAGAAAGTTACGCGGGTTTTTCTAAATATACTTTTCACAATTTTGGACTTTACAGCAACTATCTATCCTATTTTAGCCTGATAACTTGAGACGCAAAATTCTATTAATGGCGAATGATGGAATTTGATAGTTCGATATACCCGAAATCTATAAAAATGTTGTAAACATAATCGATGTAAAGATTTACAACTTTCGGCTTTATGCTGCCCCATTTTTGAACTATGTATTTTATTTATTTTATTTTCATGTCCATAGCCACAAACTAATGTGTGAGTGTATAGGCAAATCAGAAAAATTTGAAAAAATGTATTTAGAAAAAAATTCTTCTCCAAATTTATATGACAGATGACTTCTAAATCTGAGAATAGTTTGACATCAAAAATTAATTTTTGAATATAAGACCTCGATATGTTGACGAATTTTCGTCCAGAAATTGAAAAAATAATTCCCGTCATATCGAAGAAAACAATGTCTACATGTAAAAGATCTTTGGATAAATGTAGATGTTAAGAACCTTTTTTTGAACACAAAAGATTTTTTAAATCATCTAAACTAAATAACAGAAAATTTAGTTTCATTTTATAATAGCTGGGATAGTGGTGGTGTGCAGCCAAATAAAATAAATTTGCATTTTGAGCAAGGACAATATCCATCCGGCTCATACTTGGCGAAGACAGCTCGATGTTGAAATTTCAAGGACAGGAGAAAGCTGGAACGAAATCAAAAATACTGCATCAAATAGAAGTGATTGGAAGTTACTTGTATAGGTCCTATGTTCCTTATAGGAACCAATATATATATATATCGGACTTATACTGAGAGTGCAAATATTAAAGGTACCTTCGGCACCTTCGCTTAGCTCACAAACGGCTTGACCTAGGAACAAAATACTTATGCAAATCATCATTAATTATCCAAACTGAAAATATGTTTTATTTGTTTGGACCACGACCCTGCATAGCACAACTACATAGCCAGACAAATAAAAAGCTGGCATATGGCCAGTGTTACAAACTTTTGATTTTCATAGGGCTTAATTAATATAAAACTCATTTCCAAATGAAAATTCCATAAGTACTTTTTGAAATTGCGCAATATTTCTGGTTTATTTATTATATTTTTTAAATGTACATATTCATATTCACACACACACACATGTTGAATGATTTTGACGAAATTTCAAATTAAATATAGATTTCGACCTTGAATTATTTCCGCTACAAATTAAACTATACATTATGCACAACTACACATACAAGCGCATCGATAGGTTTTCTTTTTATTTAATGTTTTTGTCTCTAATAAAAACAACACTATTTTGGTTTGTCACCACTACCCGACCCCACCTCACCCCACCATCATCCGTCCACTTGCACTTTTTATCATTTACCCAATTTTCAGTCAGACGCCACACGGGGTCATTAGAATTTCCTATTTCCAAGGAAGGGCGTATTTGCCTGTTTCGTGGACCTTCACCAAACGTTCGCTTGGCTTGTAAAACTTGGTGGGTGGTGGAGGTGGTGCCTTGATGTGGAGTATACCATCCGTGGATAAATCGGAGATCACTTCGTTGGCATTGAAACCACGCGGCAGAAGATATTTGCGAAGGAAGTGCCGTTCGACCAGGCCGTTGCCATCGTTGCGTCGAGCATGTTTTCCCTCCACGATCACATAGTCGTCGTTGGTTTTGACCTCAATCTCATGGGGTTTGAATTGGCGGACATCTATCTCCACCTGGAAACCCTTGTCGTCGATGTGCACCCTTTCGCCGTTGTAGTAATTGTCCCAGCGCATGGGATAGGCCCAGTCCAGCAGATGCGACTGAATCGATTGGTTGCGAACGCGACGTGTCACTAACTCGTCCATCGGTCTCAGCAATGAGTGCGAGGGCCACAACAGACGCGGATCATCCCAAAGGTAGGGATACAAATGAAAATCGTACGGCGGATAGTAGAGCGGACGATCGAATTCACGCGCAAGATCGTGAAATGTCGTTGGCACAAGTGACATCTTTGTTAGTTGGACGAGCAATAATTCTTCTTCTCAGAGCAGCTGTTCAATTCGATTCGATTCGTGTGTGTTGACTTCAAGGTTTGGCAACCGAATGAAATGCATTTCCTCGATATACTTGCAAAAGGTGCTGAGCATTTTCTTGTGGAATATTTTGTTTGCCATTCCGCTGATTGTTAATGGTTTCCGATGCCGTGAGGCATGCCATCGTTGCTGTCTCCAAATACTAGAAAATATGAAAAGTGTTACTGGCACTTGCCGTGATTTCGATTACTTGCACTTACTCGTGAACGTACATATTCGCGAGAAGCATTTCTTTCGGTGTATGATATGACGCAAGTTTCTCTTGGACTGTAAGTGTGTCTAATAAATGAATGAATCACTTGTTTTTGATTTTCACAAAAAAGGTATTTTTATTTATAACAAGAAGAGGATGTTTTGTGCAGTATTACACTGGGGTGGCCCGGGTAGTATGATCAAATTTGTATGACCAAAAACAAACCTTCCATAGGTTTTGTAATTTGCCATACTCTTCATATAATGTTCGGGATACTGGAATTATTCAACTATTCCAACTTCATTGTTTCACTGTTCCAGATTTAATCATGGCTTCTGAGGTATGTCTACTAGGGCGTACCTCAAAAAAAAGTTCGCCGTACACCTTCGAATATGAAGTATTATTGAAAGGTAGTTTCAAAAAAAAAATTTTTATTTTTTTATGCCGAACGTAGGGGTCGCGCTTTTACATTTTTCTATATAACTTGTATTTATAAACGGATTTTAAAGTGTGATACATCGATGTTTTTGTCTCGACGAGGCCGATTTTTTTGTCTTTGAAGTCATTGAGCTCAAGCACCCCCTTCTGGTACTTACCCATCATTTCTCAGTTGCTACTACCCTAATGTACCACTCTAATATCAGAAAATTAAAGCTCGCATAAAATCATGAATCATGTTTGAGCTCAATGACTTCAAAGACAAAAAAATCGGACAAAAACATCGATGTATCACACTTTAAAATCCGTTTATAAATGCAGAAGTTATATAGAAAAATGTAAAAGCGCGACCCCTACGTTCGGCATAAAAAAATAAAAAAAATTTTTTTGAAACTACCTTTCAATAATACTTCATATTCGAAGGTGTACGGCGAACTTTTTTTTTTTTACTTGTAACCTGGTACGCTCTAATGTCTACCTCTGCAAGTGGCGTTTTAAGCCACAAACTACGGCTATGTACCTAGAATGCACAAACACTCTACAGTTATTGGAAGTAATTCACAAAATAGTTATTCGAATCTTAGCAAACATTAATAATTTCTATAAAAATTTTAATGGAATATGATCGACTACAACTTTAGAAAAGCTCGATACTTGAAAATATCGGAGAATAATGTTTTGGGAATAGAAGTATCAGACTGAGGGAGATAGAGAGTTGAGCATTGATCATTATTAATTGTGTGCAGTTTTCCTCTTCGACATGATCTTCTTCAGGTCAGAAAGTATAAATAATTCGTACCGCTCATGTCGTAATTCTCGTTTTTTATTCGGGTTACCCTAGTGCTCGAACATATTTACATTGACAGTTGTACAAGGTTATACTCGTATTTTCGTATTGAAAAGAAAGTGAAATAGACCCTAATATACATTCATACATATGTACATTGTACATATCGATCGTTTTAGAATCACTTACTATGGATAGATAGTATATTTTGTTAATGTATCTTTGGCCGTTACCATTGCATTGCACATTGGTGTATCTGACAAAACACTAAACTATTTGACCACCGTCTGAGCGATTTGTATTGAGGTCAAACATGTAACAAGACAATAATAGGATAGGAGCTAGATTTTATTTGAAGAATCGTTAAGAAAATCATAGTTGTTACTCGACAATCATTTAATCGGTTGAGAATTTCTTTCATTTTTATATTGCTCCAATAAGAATAATATTTTTGGCCCATTTTACGATGGCTCTACATTTTTGAACTAATGGCTACGTTGCTGACAAACACGAGGTTCACGAGGTTGAGGCCATCAGCGTCACCACCACCACCGTTGCACATCAAGATTCACAAGTGTGTGTGACTGTGCTGTTGCACTGGCTTATCTTTTTCCTATGACTGCGCTTCCATATGAAAACAAAACAAATAAATTGACCCAGTAGCTCGTATTGTATAGCGCATTGTCGTTACCTTCATGCACTAATGATAACCAATTACTTTTGGCGAAAATTGACCGATCTGAAGGTGGATGACGTGTGTTTCCAGCAGGACGGTTCACGTGCTGCACAGCGAATGCTGCATTAATCATTCTGCATGAACGATTTGAAGGTATGGCTATCTCTCGCGGAGCTAATGTAAACTGTTAAGCTTTTTTCTGAAGTCGCAGGCCTATGTCAATGAGCTGTAATCTCAGCTTAACAAGGGTCATGTTCAAATTCAGCCGGATATATGCGGAATATCACTGAATTTAGTAGAAAAGAGTCTAATGGGTTAAACCGACTTATATATATTAAGCTGGGTCGCGAGCCATACAAATGGAAAAACAATTTCCAGTCTCCCCACGAAAATAAAGTTTGGATTGTTTAATGATGATCTGCAAAATATTTCGTCACTGGGTCAAGCCATCTGTGAGCTAAACGCTCCTGAAAACACCTCCAAAAATCACATTTTTCAGTGTAATTTTTTTACGTTGCATTTTTTCATTACAGAATATTACGATCATTCGTATATAAGTTATAAGAGCTTTAATTTTACGTGGGTTAAGGTGATTTGTGTGGGAGGTACGGGAAGGAGCGTAGCAAATCCCCCATAGTTTTTCACTTGAAATGATTATGAAAACATTAATAAATACCAAAATATAGCTGATTCCGAATATCCGAGTTGTCGTGTGCTCCAGCCAGCCAGAAGACTGACGGAAATGGCTCGAACAACATAAAAACTTCCAAACATACTTAGGGTCTTAATCATTAGTATTTTGCTGGTTTCGAATGGAACCAACTAAAAATCTATGACAAAAGTTGTTCAGAAAGTCGACTTTCACAACATAATTTTTTTATCTCAAAAAATACATATGAGTCATTCCATGTCAAGCGGTACGGTCTTTGACCTTGATAGCTGCGATTGTTTTGAAAGTTTGTGTATGTGTTGGGCAGTATATATATATATATGTGTATATATATATATATATATATATATATATATATATATATATATATATATATATATATATATATATATATTGGTTCTGAATCAAAATCCATTGGCCAAAATTTATAATAACTTAAATTAATTAATAACTTTTGTTCTAGTAAACATTTTTGAGTTTGAGACTGAGGAACATGAGGTTGGGTGAGGTAGTATATATTTCTCGTACTTCGTGTTCGATTTTCATAAAGGAGAAATAGGATCTTAAAGGCCGAGGGTAAGTCAAACAAATGACAATTTTTTAAAAAAATATTGATAAAAACTGTATCCTTTTTGAGACAACAACTTCACAAAATGGTTAATAGTGAGACAAAATACTATAATATTGGGAATATTTGCGAGAGTGTACATAATCATATTTCCTTCGTATCTTCGGCGATATCTATGGTGTGCTTAGGCCTTCGATGTCAGAGGGGTTTTAGGAACTATTACGATCGGATTTGTTTTCGGAATGAAAAAAAATATTATTTTTGCGAGGCGGCCCATGGTTCAGTATCTCAGATTTGCTCGAAACTAAGAAAACGAGTGGAAATAAAACACAAAACGTGAAATTTATTTATTCTCACATACAGTAATTTATGTAATTAAGATTTTTATTATTTGTATCGTCGTCGTCGTCATCATCATCATCATCATAATCATCGCCTTCACGACAATTATCTTTCGGAATGTATGTATGTATGTATGTGTGTAGGTATGTTTTATATACGTAATTCTCGTACATCAATCAAAATCAATTGATTCCTCTTCATTAGTTTTGCATTTCATAATATATTCGTCATTATTAGTTCATTAATTTCGTCGAGTTTTATTTAATTTTTCTTCTTTAATTTTTTTAATGTAAATACTTAAAATTAAATATTTAGTTCAAATAAAAGCTGGAGTCTATTTTATCCAAAAGTTTTCTCAAAGTATCGTCCATTCCCATCTGTATTGGCTGTGGGGAACATAGAATATAGTCGTGGTTTTACTTAAACGTAACCTCCTGTATTTGATAAAAAATAACTTAAATAATTATCCATAATTGATTTATAAAAATATATAGTAAGTATAGGAAAATTAGGAAAACGGGCTGTAGAGAGTATTGCGCCTGATCCAAAAAGCTGCTGCGTCAGCGGCTGCTGCTGCAGCGGCTTCTGTCTTTGTCTCTGTTTCCGGTTCTGCGTCTGCTACGACCTTTGATGCTGATGCTATTGCTATTTCCTAATGTGATGTTGTTTTTGCAGGCTTCAGACAGACAGACAGACACCAGGCAGTTCGGCGCCGCTGCCGCCACTACTACTGCTACACTTGGTTTTGCCTGTTCCTTTTCTGTTGTTGTTGTCGCGGTTGTTGTTGTTGTTGTTGGTAGATTTAAGTACATATACTCGTAGTATCTTCTGTATCGTGTCCGAATGTATGTAGCTGTGTTGTGTGTGTGTGTTTGTATGGAAGAGTGTGTATGCATAGTCTTCGTTCGTTCGTTGAGAGAGAGAGAATAAAATAAAAACCGCAAACGTACTACTCGTAATAATAATCTCTCATAATCATCTGCCAGCCGGTTACATTTCTCATACGCGTTCTCTCGCTTAGGTGGCGAGCGAGGGAGTTTAATTGGCCACCTCTTCTTTGGCCACCAGGGCAGTTGAATTGCTATTGCCATTGCCCAAGTGAGATTTGGCAAAGAGCGAACACTCGACGGTGTCGACAGCCGGGGGAGAGTCAGTGGTTGCGATGCCATCCATGGGCTCAGAGAGTAGAGCATTTTCTTCAGCAGCTGTGATTTCGGCAGCGTCAGCTGTTACGGCTGCCTTGAGTAGGGCAACGTCATCGACGTCAGTGGCGGTAGTAGTGGTGGTGGTGCTGCTCTCTTTAGGCAAGACAGCTGTTTCTTTATCGGCGGCGGCATCATCGTTGGCAGATTCAGCGGCTGTGGTAGTAGTGGTGGTGGCTTTAGCAGCGGGTTTTGAGGCATCAGCTGGAAGTTCACCGGTTGAGGTTGTGGTATTGTCTTTCTCGACCTTTTTAGCGTTTTTTGTGGGGGTGGAATTGGTATTGTTAGTTTCAGAGGCAATGGCTTTGCCATCGGCTTTAGCTCCGGCTTTGGGCTTAGCATCATCAGCAGCTGTAGTAGCAGCAGCAGCAGCTGGAGGAGGAGGAGGAGCAGCAGCGACAGCGGCAGCATCACCATCAACATTGTTTTCTGCCACATCATCCACCTCCATTTTATTGGAGGTATCTGATTTGGAGGAATTCGCGTCGGCTGCTTCACTTACGACTTCAGCGGGAACTTCGTCGTCCTTTGCAGAAGCTTTGCACGACTCAGCAGCCGGTTCATTTGATTCGGTGCTTTCAGACGAATTGTTTGCATCGCCATTGGTTTCAGGCAGTTTTTCCTCTTCCACAGTCTTGTCAGTCTCATCGATTTCCATGCCCTCTGTCTTTTCCAGCTGTTTTTCAACTTTGTCTGCGGCAGCTTTAGTCTCTACATCACCATGCTCCTCATCTTCTTTTTGCTGTTTATCATTTTCAGCTGTTTTCTCCTCGGCCGCCTTTCCATTGTCGATGTCGTCGACTGCAGCAGTGGCAGCAGCAGTTGCTGCTTCTGCTTCTGGTGATGACGATGATGATGGTGGTGGTGGTGTTGATGGTGTTGGTGCTGGAGCTGGTGCTGGTGTTTTTGCTGCTGTTACTGTCTGTGCTTCTGTGGACTCTTGTTGTTCCTGGGCTACATCGAGTTTTTGTCTCTTTTCTGGCAACTGGCACTCATCGCGAGTCGCCGGAGATGCTAGTTTTTTTGTTTGCTCTTTCGGCTGTGTTTCCTTTGCAGAGACGACTGGCACCACTTGGGTTGGTCCAGGTGTCGGCTGAATTTCCACAATTCGTTCGTTCGGCTCGTCATTTTTCGCACTGGGCGGTGGTGGTGGCGGAGCCTTCACAGTCAAAATGCCATCCGAAGACAAAGTCGAAAGCACATCCTTGGGATCGTATCCCTTTGGCAGCATGTACTTGCGTACAAAATGCCTCGAAATGACGCCATGGCCATCCTCCTTGTCGTCATGTCGGCCCTCGACGACAATGCAATTATCGATTGTTTTCACCGACAGCTCGTTCGGAGCAAATTGTTTCACATTCATGCTGACCTGAAAGCCATTCTTGTTAACCACCGAATAGGAAGCTGTCTTGCCTGGCGTAGTCGCTGCCGAAGCATCCTTCTCGGGACTGGTGGCCACACCGCCTTCGTCTCCTACGCTTTTGCCACAGCAGGCACTTTTGATTCGATTATACGGATGATGGCGTTTCGATGGCATCCAAAACGATGAAAACGACGAGGTCCGGTTACGTCTGGGACTTTGCTGCTGATGCGATTGCGGTTGTTGCGACTGCTGCTGCTGCTGTTGTTGTTGCTGCTGCTGCTGTTGTTGCTCGGAACCAGTATAGAGACCAAATCCGAAATCATTGATATCGGTCCCATTGGCCAAGCAGCGGCTGAACTCATGTAGCTCATCGGCCAAATCCAATATGAACGGTATCAGTGACATTTTTCCGTTCCGTTCTTTTTCTTTCGCTTTTTCTTATTCGATTTTTTGCACTTTTTCAACGTTTATTGTAAAAAATTAAATTTTCCCCTCGCTTCTTCTATGGCAGCCAGTAGGTAGTCTGTCTGTATGCGAAGATGGTTTGCACCCAATGAATACTGAATATGGAATACTACACTCTCCACTCTGAGTCTGACTCTAAGGAACACACTGGCACGGGTACTGGCACTATCACTGTGTCTGTCGGCTGTCGGCTGTTGGTGTGATGCGGTCGGTATACACAAAAATGTTATTCTTCCGTCTGGTCTGAAACCGTTTGAATGCAATCGCCGAGTGATACGACGTCGTCGTTGTCGTCGCCAGAAACACACAACACGCCCGTCGAATTTTCTTAACTGGTTTTTGTATTTGCAGCTCGCTGCTCAAATGGCATGACCGTCGTGGCTGAATGTTTGCCGTTTCCAAACCACTTTGCAGCGCTGAATGGAAATTTATTTGCGTGGAATGTAATGTTTTCCATTCTTCTTCGTTGTTATTGTTGTTGTTTTCTTTTTCTTTCTCTTTTGCTGCTGTTGATGATGTTGTTGTTGTTCATTACGCCGGTATCTGTTCTTTTGGCTTTGCTTGGCCTTTTATCCCTTCAGCAGTTGTTCGCATGAAGTCGGCAGCAGTCGGCATGTATCTGTGTATGTACATGTGTGCGTGTATGGGTCGGATGTATTCAGCATTTCGTTTTGCCTTTTCTTTTCGATTTTATTCGCATACATTAGTTTTACATATATGAATTGATATATGTATGTACGTGTGTATGTATGTATCTATGGGTGCAAGTAAATATGAAAGTACGTGTTCATTTCAGAAATCCCGGATACCCCACTTCTGTCACAGGCTGTTTTGAGGAAATGCAACTAAAATCCCTCAGTTAGGCACACGCATTCGGATTTATTACCGTTTGCAATTCCACGTTCGGGAAAAATCAATATTCGGACGGACATACATACATGCATCGTACATAAAGAGTGCAGGAGATGCCACGAATGTGTATGTATGTATGTATGTCGTGTAGTTACATCCCTCTCAATCTCTTCAGCAAATACGATATTCCAATATTCCGCATTGAAAATATGTACATATGTATGTATGTATGTGGATACAAAACTATGTATTATATATGAAATTATTTTACCAGAT
The DNA here is from genome assembly GCA_947397865.1 of Polietes domitor. Taxonomy (NCBI): domain Eukaryota; kingdom Metazoa; phylum Arthropoda; class Insecta; order Diptera; family Muscidae; genus Polietes; species Polietes domitor. Next base: position 110,232,259 of record OX377621.1, on the reverse strand, counting down.
TCAGCAAAGGTCTCAGCACACCTAGGGCGTCCTGAAAACAACTCTTGCGGAAAGCGCTGATAAACTTCAGGCAAACGTTCGTATCACTCTATCCCCATAACAAAGAATTTTTCATTTCTATACTCAAACTACTCTTTCTTTCAGGTTAATGATGCACCTTACCCAATTTTTGAGATCATTTGGAATAATATTAAACTACTTCCAATTGAAAGCTCCAACTATATGTAACTCGAAAGGTAGAGAAACAATTCTAATAAACTGAAAATAGCGATAAAATAATGTCGACAGAAACATATCTATAAAAATATTTCCAAAATGCTGGTTACTCAGAACACGGAGCAGCATGCTGTGTAAATGAGAGGCTATCATAGTTAAGAACAAATGAAACCAATCCATGTGGAATGCAGCCGTAGAAAGTTAAGTTCAAATCCTAGATCATGCTGGAGAACTACATGGGGTAAAGGAGAACTCCGATGGGCTCTATTATCTCATCTTAATAAACAGTTATATCATTGCAGATGCGCAAACACGTATGAAGAGTATGAAGCAATATCACAAATATTCATTGGAAAAACATAGCCCCTGTTCTGAGTTTCGATTCGATTTGAATTCGATAACACTTACTCGGATTCGTGTCTACAAATCATTCTATTAATACGAAGGATGTCGAGAGAACATGGTTTTTGTTAAAAAAAAATAAATTTCGAAACAGAAACCAAAAATCTGCAAAAATTAAATATTTTGTCGGATTCAAATATTCTCGAAATATGATAACATTCGTTTTAAAGCTTGAATTCTTTAGTTCGCGTTGAATTAAATCGAATGCAACTGTAATTATACTTGAACATTGGAACTTCCTGCTATTTTATAAAAATATAATTCAAACTTGAAATATCAAAACAATTCCGGGAAATCGTTTCTACGGTGTCTTGCGGTACACAAATGACGCCCGAAGTACTGGTAAATCCTACAAAACCAAATATAGTGGTTCCATAGTAAACTATGTAGAATCTTCCGTGAAGGTCCGACAGCAATGGACACGTTTGTGTATTTAGACATTACGGGAACGTAGTACAGTGAACAATTATTTTTTATTCATATTTCAATGGCTTGAACGGTCAGAACGAGTGCCCGAACAAGAGTTAACAGCCGCATTTGCCGAAAACGAGTATTTGGATCAATCACAGTTAATTAATAATATGATTTACTTTTCTGAATTTAAATTTTAGAATTACTGTCATATTCATAACCATTTATCAAATGATTTTAAAACTAACTTTCAATGTAAAAACAAACTTAAAATCTTTGATAGATTATTATGAATATGGCTATGTTTGCTGGCCCCGGGTCTCCTACGGAAGCACTACAAGTAGAGTGATCAAAAAACCGAATATTCTTCAATGTCGGGTTTTCAGGTTTTTCGAAAACCGTGATTTCAAAAAACCCGCTCTTAAAACAATAAAAAATGGGGAAATTATTCATTATGGGGTAATTCCACAAAATGTTGTCGCATTGTACATATTCGTTCGCTGGGACAGGACAATGCCATAATCAGATTCAGCGCATTGAAATCTTTCGAAATTTACTCGAAACATTCCTGTCTGACTTAGCTTGAGGAATATTTTGGTCCTTGGTCAAAAAATTTATTTGATGATTTTTCAATAATATATTTTTAAATTTAAGTTCATAGAGAAACCCCATAATTACATTTCGTACTGCAACTATTTGTTCCCAAAATATCAGTTTAGAACAGGCGTTAACACAGTAAAAACTACAAATTATGTCTTCTTGAAAAACAGCTGAACAAATTACCCCATTCTACATAAAAAATAAGAAAATAAATTATATGTTTGAAATAAAATTCAAAGATTAAGACTACTTAAAATAAAAGGACCTTTCACTTTTCTCTTACATTCGCAAAAAGGAGTTCATCAATCTACCAACGATATCAATGCGCTTTCCAAAGCTATCTCCTCACAAAAACGCCCAAAAGTACCAACTTTGGACCAGTGCAAAACTAGAACAGAGTACAACTTTGACCTATGGCAAAGTGGACTGTATTAACTTATGTCATCATAGGTGTAAAGTTTCTGTTTGTTATAAATATAAAAGGAAAGACAGTTATTTCACATTTCAAATTCAGTACCAGTACTATAGGATTGTAATTTAGGTCCAAGTTTTGTTGGTTGATTCGAACTCTGCTCTTGTTGTATTGATCCAAGTTGTTGGCTGTGTTAATGTGCATAACTATAAGAAAGGTATGGATGCGATTGCCGGTCGGCAGGGGACGGTAAGTGAGAGTTCTATAGTACAATTCCGTAATTTGGCCACATTTATTACTAAAAGGGCAAATATTTTTAGGATAATTTAACAAACTTACAAGTATAGAATATATTACTATATATACATGAATGGAACCAGAGTGGAGCATACAATATTAATAGATTTGCCTACTCTTTTGCCAATCCTGCTGCCACAATATGACAAATAGTTATGTTGAGTTAAAATGCAAATTGTATCTACTACTGTTAGTAAAGAAGCCTATAAATAAATGTCTTAACCCACGAATGTATCGTTGGCATATGTATGTGTGTACGTTCTTGCGTTGAAATCATGTTGTTGCCACAAACAGATACATTTTCATATTCAAATTCAAGTTCAGCACAAGGCAGGTAAATTTTGCACGAATTGGAATTTTCAACTCGTTTTGCGGAAACAAGAAAAATGGTTACACGAAAATAACAACAACAACAATAGCAGCAACGCAGACGAAACGAAATAATGGTACCGGCAAAATGAAGACCAGTTTTGATGGAAAACCGACGACTAGAAATTGCAAACACATACACGCACTCACACACACAGAATATTTGCGACTACTATATTGATACATGGACATGTATGTATGGATGTGCCTACACTTCTGTGTTTATCCATCCACAAGTGTGTGTATGTGTTTTAAATGCGAATACGTAGGTTCGCACTCGCACTCACCGTCGTAGTCGTTGTCGCTGTGTAACAAAACCCAGACACCCATCCGAACAGCTGATAGGAACTCAGGAGAGAAGGCAGTAGCAGTGCTCGCCGCCGCCGCCGCCGTCTCAAAGCATTTGTTGTACGTACTAAAAACCGGTCATTGTACCGGCAAAATGAAATGTGATTACAGAAAACGAAAAGCGAAAAACAAGAGTAACAAACAGCAACAACAACAGCTGATTGTCGGTTTCGTTCTTTCGCTCGTTTCGTTTTGGCATGCTTAATGATGATACAAATGCTCGTTGCCACAAATAAGGGCGTTCGGTAGTGTGTGTGTAACTACATACAAGCACATTCCATTCCAGTGGCGGAGAATGTGAGGCCGACTTTGCTAAGAGGCCAGCCATCCATCATATGCATACGTCTGTTGAAAGTTCCATTATGCTGGAAAGACAGTTACCCTACAAGACGTGACACAGAACATGCACGTGTGTATCTGCAACCTCAGTTCCGTAAAGTTCAGTTGGTAAATTAGACTAACGGTAAGGACGATCGGATTGAACACAAATTGGACGAAGGTACTGTGACTGACCTCAAAAAGTCTTAGAGTCATGCGTTATAAGACTTGAGAAACTTCTCATCTTGAGCTTTAACGACCACTTTCCAATTACATACATACTGATCACCGATACGGGTACCGGAAGTAGCCTAGAAGGACGAGAATAACACAACATATCATCACTTAACTGACCAAGTGACTGCTTTTTACATAACGGCTGGTTAGCTAGGGGACAATGAGAGCCGGGGACTTAACCACAGCTGGCCATGCAATAGATCGTGGATTTCAATTGTAATCCACTCTATTGAATTAAAACTCACGCGCTCGGACGTTGCGTTTTATTCAACTTCCGGTCTGTTTAAAAAATAATAAAAGCTTCGGTGTTCGCGAATGCTTCAACAGGGAGTATAAATGATCAATTGCAACCCTTCTTCAAATCCACAACAACCAGATATACTCCGATGATAGTACGATTCTGACATTGGTCCGCAAAACCGATAATATCAGCGACAGACAATGAATGTCTAGTAGGAATATTGAAATATATTAGGAATAATACACTGCATAGACGACAAATGTAAGGCTCCCCGAAAGGGAAGTATCAAAATTCTTTGATGGAAATGTAGCAATCGAGTCTGCAACATGGAGAGCTTCGGGGAATGCCAAAAAAAACCTTGTAGGAATGTGAGCGGTGCGCAGTCTAATAACACCGTGCGACAAAATGAAAAAAAATGATGAGGCATTTCTAGGATCATAAAAATTCTGAAAGCAGACATGAAGCTCAACAAAACGATAAGCTTAGTTTTGCATTCGCATTTAAAAGGTCTTGACATTTTGGATGGATATAATTATTCAAAAATTGTTTGTAATTTCTCTGCTAGTTCTAATACGACGATATTGGTATAAAATGAAAGAGGCACTTTGGCAAATCTAAATAAATTTTGTGGTTTTAGGGAATGGAACAAAAAAGTCGAAAAAAGGGTTCTTTCAAATTTTAATCCTCCATTATCTTTGCAGACATAGAATTTTTCGGAAATAAATGTTTTTTATGGGCTTTACTGTTCTACGATACTGTTATACATTTCATCATTTTATCTTAATTTGTTTACATTTTAAAGCTACTTTATAAAGAGTGATTTTTTTGAGGTTAGGATTTTCATGCATTAGTATTTGACAGATCACGTGGGATTTCAGACATGGTGTCAAAGAGAAAGATGCTCAGTATGTTTTGACATTTCATCATGAATAGACTTACTAACGAGCAACGCTTGCAAATCATTGAATTTTATTATCAAAATGCGTGCTCTGTTAAGAAAGTTCAGAAAGAAAGAAATTGTGTTCAGCGACGAAGCTCATTTTTGGCTCAATGGGTACGTAAATAGGCAGAATTGTCGATTTTGGAGTGAATATCAGCCAGAAGCATTGCAAGAGCTACCAATGCATCCAGAAAAAGTCACAGTTTGGTGCGGTTTATGGGCTGGTGGCATCATTGGACCGTACTTCTTCAAAGATGATGCGAATCGTAACGTAACTGTGAATGGTGAGCGCTACCGTGAGATGATATCCAACTTTTTTTTGCCCAAAATGGAAGAACTGAACTTGGTTGACATGTGGTTTCAACAAGATGGCGCTACATGCCACACAGCTCGCGATTTTATGGCCATTTTGAGGGAAAACTTCGGAGAACAATTCATCTCAAGAAATGGACCGGTAAGTTGGCCACCAAGATCATGCGATTTGACGCCTTTAGACTATTTTTTGTGGGGCTACGTCAAGTCTAAAGTCTACAGAAATAAGCCAGCAACTATTCCAGCTTTGGAAGACAACATTTCCGAAGAAATTCGGGCTATTCCGGCCGAAATGCTCGAAAAAGTTGCCCAAAATTGGACTTTCCGAATGGACCACCTAAGACGCAGCCGCGGTCAACATTTAAATGAAATTATCTTCAAAAAGTAAATGTCATGGACCAATCTAACGTTTCAAATAAAGAACCGATGAGATTTTGCAAATTTTATGCGTTTTTTTTAAAAAAAAAGTTATCAAGCTCTTAAAAAATCACCCTTTACCTGTCTTACCTATCCTTAAAATTGCACATCATGAAAAACGACGTTTTAAACTCAAACTCGACCAGAAGATGAAAAACTAAGATTTTTGCTATGTTCCGAATTTTCATTTTCACGACCCATAATTAGTGCGCACGGTGTCCGACTACTCCACCCGTGACAGGAAACCCACATTTACTGATATTGGTAACAGATGGTTGATGTGACAACTGAGACCAGAATTGGTTCTTACATAATAATTCTAGAGCTGTAACTATTCAAATCGGGAGGGAGGACTATATCAAAATATGGACCATTTTCACAGTAGGTAATGTGATAAATGTGACAAAGGTCGGCTGCAATTTGTAGATTCAACAGCTGCAAAAAGTCAATATTCTCAGGCAGACATTGTTAAATCGATTCGGCCGGTCGATTAAAGGTAGGTCGCCAATCCCCGTGTGTTACAAACATCTGTCCCTAGTCCACCGAGTGGGGTAGTGCATGAAAAGAATAACAAAAAATATCTATGTATTTCACAAGGCACCCTTATATATTTTAGAAAATAACACATTACATACCAGCCTCATTCTATTCGCATTTTTATTTCAATTAACACGTTGTGATCGGAGAGCAAGGGGTTTCCCTCTCCCTCCTTAGAGAACATATGACATTCTCGAATAAAGGATGAAACAATTAGGATATACACTCAATATAGAATATACTGCAACCCTTACGGAATACATTACGATTATACCATCAATACGCAAGATAATGAAATTTCTCTCTGTTATTATGGACCAAACGTTGAGAGATAACAGCGAATGTTTACATGTTAAAGCAAAAAAGAAGATAAGAGAAGAAAAGCAATGGATGTAGACGAAAAAGAAATTAATAACGGTCTTTGATTTCTAAATCGACGCCTTCGAACAATAGTAAGCTAAGTCTGAAAAATGAGTTTTGCCGGAGAGGCGTTCGAAGTTGATTTTATATGACTAAGATGGCTATAAAAGTTAAAACATTTTGAGCACTGATCATTACCAAAATTTGGGAGAATTTAAGTTAAAGGACTGGATTGGGATTCTGCCGTCGAAAGGATGTGTCAATTTTTCTTGTCGAAATTCGTTTTTGGTTGTTGTTTTTACTGCATCAATGGGTATATCAGTAAATTTCTCCCAAAAAAGTAATAGTTATTATTTAGTTATGTTATTTAGTATAAGGTGGGCCATTTAAAATTTTATATTAGAACTACCGATTACTTTGACTTTGAAAGGTAGAATTACATTCTTTTTGATTTTCAGGTTTATGTTTGACATTTGCAAAATGGGAGGCTATACACTCGAACAGAATTGGGAAATATTAAAAACCAACTTCCAAAGTAGTGAGTCTTTAACGCAAACTGTAAGAAGTTTATGTGTAAAATTTTCTGGAAGAGATCGGTCTTTAGTTCAACTTGCCCGTCCACTTCGAAACCTTTTCAACCTTGTATACCGTGCAGGGGTCTTCCCAGCGCGTTGGAAGATTGCGAATATACAGCCCATACCCAAAAAAAGATTAGGCTAATAATCCTGCTAACTAACGCCCGATTGCGATTTTCTCTGCGCTCTCGAAGGTTATGAAGAGTATGGTTAACCACCATTTTGTGAGATATTTAGAAGCCAATGAATTACTTAATGATCCTACGTAGGAAGCCATACGCGGGACCAGATGACGCTGCTATCCGAAAAGTGCAATCGATCCCTCCGCAAATTTGGTGAGAGTAAGGACTCTATCAATGCCTTTAATAGAGTCTGAGTCTGAGGCGCACTCATATCAAAGTTCATCGCTTTATATCGAGCTTCCTCAGAGATCGTACTATACGTGTTGTTGTAGATGGATTCTCACCCGACGAGCATAGGTTAAACGCAGGAGTACCACAAGCCTCTGTCCTTTCCCCCTCCTAGTCATGGACCATTGCGACCCACTCTCGTAATCTATGTTTCAAGGTAAAGTATTAAACTGGAACGATGTGATCAGCTTTCACCATGTATGTTTATAGGTGAAATATAAAGGAAGAGTTCGGCTAAAATCGGTTAAACATTTGGGAGCAACATTTGATATTACCCACTTTCACCATAGGAGTTTCTGGTTGGATTATATGGCAATGTGCCAGATTTGAAGAAAATAGGGTTAAATATGTGTTTTCTAGAGCGGAAAAAGTCAAATAGGGAGGGATATTTGTATGGGGGCTATATTTAAATATGAACCGATTTGTTTTAAATAAAATAGAGTTCGTCCTTGATCCACAAAACTTACTTGTGCCAATTTACAACAATAGATGGACAGACAAGACAAAGCCACTATCAAATACCAAATTATAGCTGATTCCGAATATCTGCGTGGAAGTTATATGGGTTTTAATTTAACATTGGAATATAGGCTATTTGTGTGGGAGTTACCACAATGGTTTTTCTGGTATTTCTCTAAATATATAAAGATTAATTAAAAATAATATTTTTATGATTTAGAAAAAAACAACATTCTAAAATATTTTCCTTCAACTATCTACTCACTAATGAAACTTTCAATTTTAAAAACAAATTGTCCACTCTCTGGAGCCCCAAAAACTATCTATCTAGAAAAAATCTTTACGAAACGATTACAAAAAAAATAAATTTGAAGCAATTGAGCATTCCGATTTTTGTCCATGAAGCGTAGCAATGTGCGACGTCCTCCACGTCCTCACAGTTTCTACACTAGTGTGTCCAGCCTCCGGGCATGAGTAACTTAGGCTGGGCCACGAAAAAATCCTGCGGATACAACACCGAAATGAAGATTGACTTCTTTAATGGTGATTTGCAAAATATTTCGTCGCTGAGTCAAGACGTCTGTGAGCTAAATGCTGCTGACAGGCAGACAACTCGCTCTGCTTCCCGACAGACAACTCAGTCCGGACATCTCCTTAATGGACTGGCCTACTAATGTAGGTCGATTATTCCCGAAAACTACGGAATTAATCCTTACCGAACAGAAAGGTAATCAGTAATATATGCATATCGGATATTTTAGGACATTTAGATAAATTCAGGTTCAGTAGTAAGGATCACTTTAAAGTTGCAGGAAGGCCTCCCGTTTGAAGGCCTTACTAATTCTGTCGCTAGGATGTTCATACAAGGAGGTATGTACTTACATACATATACATACTCATTTATGTATACATTTGTGCAAAACGCAGACGCACACAGCGGAGTTTTGGAACTGAGACTTGGACTGCGAGTATACACGATTTGGTTTTTCAAAGGCATTGTCTGCAATGTCGGGGTTGGGGATGCACTGGGCACAAGAGGAATTGTCTGGATAAAACTGGAATTAAATATGGAAGTGTGGAGAGAGTGCGAGAGAGAGAGAAAGGTGTACATACTCGTGCAATCGCATGTCTACATCGCTTTGTGGTATGTACGAAAAAACATTTACATACATACATATCGCTCAGTGGCAAAAATAACGTCATAACTCAAAACCTAATGCATTTTTTGCCAAACGACTGCGAAGCTTTCAAATTGTATTGATTGCAGTGCAATATTCAAAATTCCCAATGGTCTAATTGCGGCAGGAAAGTGTGCTTGATTGTCCAAATCGAACTAAATGCAAGATCTCACTCCACAGCGTAGCTTCCAGTGGTTATCTCAAAACTTAGATTTTTTAGATTTATGACGGTCTTCTCGTGTGTGTGCATATTACGCTGAAAAATAATATCGTTGAGTGTGGCTTTGTGGAAGTTGGGCAAATGTCGACGGCATGTACCCCAGAGTAGAATGCACCAATGTATTCATATGTATGTATGTATGCATGTATGCTGTAGACGCCCGCAGCAGCAAGCAAAGTTTATCCATTGGGAACGACGGAGTCAACAACGGGTTTTAGGACGTTTAAGACGATTGTTGTTGTAATGCAAGTTTTTTTTTCGTTTTTTTATTAAATGCGAGAAGTTAGTTTGAAGTACATAAATACACACACAAACATATGTACGTATGGTGTGTGTTCAAGGTTCTAAAAATAGTCATTGTTCGAAATAAGATAACCTAATCCCTTAGCAAGAGCTGGTAGCTGGTAGCTCGTCGTCGTCGTTATGAGGAATTTGCAACAAAAGTGTGGGCATGTTACGTGCTCTCCCAACTTTCCTCCATGCGTTGCTTCCCAGAAAATAAATGGAGTAAAGACCGATTGGAGAAAGGTGACGCAGACATACACACATACACACAAATATGCGCTCTTATACAGTTTCCCTCTAATGTTTCATTTGGTCCAGCCAGGCGTTAAATGAATGAAATCGTATCCGCTAATGCGGTATACGATTGCATGTAGTTCGTATAAGATGTCATCGATACGACGTTTCGATATTTAACACCTTCGTTTTCAAGTGAGCGAGTGATATTTTTTGCATACAAATATTTATAAATATACATATGTGTCTATGTATAGATATGTTTGTCATATTGTATCCATTAAAAAACACATCTTTCAGATGAGCTGAAATATTTTGGAAATCATAAACCTCATGTAATAACAACAAATTTGATAGCTCGAGGTATTCATATTCATATATCTATATCTATATATATAAATCAATGTGTGTCTGTATGTTGCGTATAGGACGCCAAACCGGTGGATTGATTCGCCTGAAAAGTGTACTGTATCTATCTTCTGGACAGAGGATGGTTCCTGGATATACTAGGTCATAATAGGACAAAGTGGGGTGGTACCTCCCACACAAAAAATATTGTAAAACTGTGTAAAAATACTCATTTTATCTTCCAAAGCAAACCAAATAGGGGAATAGGGAAAAATGAACCCGTGCAACGCCGGGTACAAAATACTAGTACGTAATAAAATGAGAATATGGGAATATGAAATTAACAAAGCGAAAGAAACTTTCGTTTAGGATTTAACGCAAATGCAATGTTCGACTTTTTCAAAAATTAAAAACGACTTTTCTAAAACTAATTCAATGATTGTAGACATAGCTAGAGGGCAAATATCTCCCATGTCTTGTCTAGATTACAATTGGAATAGTTCGTTTTGGTTAGAATTTTGAAAGGTTCTGATTCGATTAAATTTCTTTTAATCTCTCCCTTCCAGTGCGAAAGATTGAGATTTCTCCGTTTGATGGTATTTCTTTCTGGTTATGTCAATTAGATGTCAATATTAGAAAATTCTGGGAATTGTTGTTGGTACTAAAAAAGAATTTGTTTTTGAAAAATCTTGACTTATGAATTTATTAAAAAAAGTACGTTTGGTATGGTGCTTATTCCCACCCTATAATATGCCAATGTTAAATTAAAGAATATCCGTTAAAAATACTTCAAATTTGATGCTCATATCTGTATTAGTTTAGAAATCACAACAATTTCAACACTTATAACGGTATCATAGGATATCATTTTTATGTTTACGTTTTTGGTTAGATTTTCACGATACCGATAATTTTAGTTACTCCCATAACTGTGCGAATGATTAATAAAACTCATACGCCACCGATGCGGTGATAGCAGCATTGTACAACTTAAAGCACTTTCATGCGATTTGAAATGGAATTTGTTTTATAAAAGTAGACAAGTATTAATCCACCGATGTAAAATCAAAATCTATGTATCTATATTAAAATCAAAATAAAAAAATCAATATTTTTCTCACTTTTTACTTCTTGATAAATATATATCTCTACCAAATGCATATTCGAACTTTATGCGTAGGAACATACATACATGGTTCAATTTCCAATGAAATAATTTTTGAATTTCGAGTGAAAAGTTTTGAATTTTCCAGATAGTATAGTCGAAATCTCACTCTTAACATGTTTGTTGGTTGCGATGTTAATTGAAATATTTGATGTGAGTTATTCTTTTTCGATGTTGATGATGCTTCTCATTCGTTTATGAGAATCATTTACTTAAAGAGTCCGGGTAAGTTGTTGCAAGTAATAAATCAATTAATGCAATTTGTAAATAAATTTGAACCAGGACCAGATATCCCAGTTCAGATAAATCAAATTTCACAGATTATGAAACGACTTCCCCTCATAGTCTACATGCATAATTTTAGCACGCTACCCGATCTCGAATATATTTCATATTGCCGTAACCCATGAAATCTGTTAACGATATATAATCATTTTTTTCCACTATTTGATATACAAATTATAGCTAATTTCAGTGACTTTACACTAACATGCAACAGAAACAGATTTTCGACGTCCTAATGATATTTTGGCCCGTTTTTTTCTCATATTGGAGAAATACTCATTTAAAGATTCACGTTTGCATGTAATTATACGGAGGTGGGTCACATTTAACACCAAGTATATCCGATAAACAAAAAATAAAAATTGTGTCCGATAAAAAACTGGGTATATTTTATGTGTATTGAGGTATGCCTCATAAATTAATTTCTTAAAAAAAATACTAAAAGTACAATCTTCATCGAAGGTACCTTTAACGTTTGTACTCTCATTATGGAAATATATGTCCAATCACACCACACATTTTTCGAATTTCAACATACGAACCGTATCAAAGACAGAGAAAATATTATTTTTTCAAAAAAAAAATTGCAAAACAAAATAGGAAATAAATATTTTGTTTTATTTTTTAATAGCCAACATTTTAGCAAGGAAAACAATGTCTATATCGTCGGCACACCAATTGAAACGATTTTCTTACAAAAATATCATAAGAGTAGAAAATTTGTTCCCCCTTTCTTTCTGTTATAGTCATTTGGAATAGAAAAAATAAAAACCTTTCACGTCCGTTTTTATAATCACTTTAGACTAGAGATGTGCGCGTGAGTGATAATTGGCTCACGTTCACGCACGCTCACGAAGGAAACAAATTGAATCACGCACGTTCACGCACGCTCACGTGAGTAAAATAAATTTTGCACGCGATCACGCGTGATTCGCGCGTGAATCACGTAAATCTACAAAGAAAATAATATATACATTCTAAATCGAAAGGAGTAACGCCACGCTAATCCGAAAAATTTATCATTTAAATCACTACGTTTGCGATGTTTGTCTTAAATTCATATTTTAAAAGTAGTATACAAAATTACAGTGTGCGGACACTAACATAAAATCCAAGTAGAAATCAGAGCATATACCCCGATATCAGTTGTTTGTTTTTTATTGAACTAACACTAAGGGGGGTTTCCCATATAAATGTAGTGCCTAGTGTTGCTGCAGGGAATGCTTGCTTAAATAATAGAAAAATGGAAATTATATTTGCATTGAAGCACTTTGTTTTAGAAGAATATATATATATATATATATATATATATATATATATATATATATATATATATATATATATATATATATATATATATATATATATATATATATATATATATATATATATATATATATATATATATATATATATATATATAATGAATTTGAATGGAAAACTTCACATTTTTAAACGAAATAAAATGAAAAAAATAATAATAAATATGTGCGACTCACGAAAAAATCACGTGATTCACGCAGAAATTGGACTCATGCACGAACATTTTTTCGTTCCTCACGTTCACGCACGCTCACGTGAGTAATATAATTTTTTTTTCACGATCACGCGTGAATCACGTGGTTCACAAAATATGTATGCTTTTGTCACAACCTTTTGTCAAATAAATCCTTTACATATAACTTCTACACAGTGCATGATTTGAAATCTGAACTTTATTTCTTCGGCTTCTGACTATAATGTTCGCACGGAACTTCACGATTCTAGTGCAATATTTTGGTAGCTACTATGTTTATCCCTTTTAGCGTCAAATTGCTACAAATTCATTTAGGTTAATAAGTGGGTACCATTTTTACCCCTTTTTGTGCCGCCCTTAAACGTAAAAATTTCCGAAAATTTCTTTATGTTGCGCGTCCACGTACTCGGACAAATGTACACAATGTAATAGCCTTTTCGCATTCTAGATGAAAACATTGGTTGGTACCATCCGAATTTCCCCAATTTGGTTTGTACGATTTTCATCACTTTTGGTCCACTTCACCTTTAAAGTACACATTTTGATACAAGAGAGTAGTTGTGTATATACCTTATTCGACACATTGGTGGGTACATCTTTTTGTTCCGATTTCTACTTATAAGTATAAATTTTGAAAAATCCTTTAGAGGTCAGTGGAATATACACACCGAATTTTGCAAAAGGGCGGTGGTACAATTTTCAATCACTTAAAAATTTCGAAAAATTCCTTCTTATCTCGCATCTACGCTGTAAAACGAAATTCGAAAAATTCCTTCATTTTTCGTTTCTAAGCGTTTTGAGAATTAATGTAATAATTCCAGCTCCGTCTGTTTGATTTCTTTTTGCCTTCAACCCCAAAAATACGAATTTTGCAAAAATATTTTCTTGGACGCAATCGTGATATAAGAGTAATGTCCGTTCCAAATTTCAAGATTGTAGGCCCATCCATTTGGTACAAATTTTAACCCATTTTATCCCTTTCGGAAAACTCCTTGTTACGCCGTAAGACGAATATACACACTGAATTATTGTCAGTCGTTTCGTTAGTACCTTTTTTATCCCCTTTTCCCGTTTACCCCTTTAAATGTATCAATTTCGAAAAAATCGTTTATTTTGCGTTTGCAAGCATTTTGAGGCATGTGCCAGCCGAATTTCATGATTCCACCTCCGTCTGTTTGATTGGTACCTTTTTTATCCCTTTTTATCCGATTTTGTCCCCAAAAAGTAAGAATTTTGCTAAAATATTTTCTTGGACGTATTCGTGCTATAAGAGTAATATGCATTACAAATTTCAAGATTCTTGGCTCAGTCGTTTGGTCAGGGTGGTGGTACAATTTTTATCCCCTTAAAAGTATAAATTTCGAAAAATTCCATCTACACTGTAAGGCGAATATACACACCGAATTTCATGATTGTAGCGTCAGCCGTGTTTTTGGTACCTTTTTTATCACCCTTTTCTCGTCTGCCCTTTAAAAGTACGAATTTCGAAAAATTCCTTCATATTGCGTTTCTATGCATTTTCACGCCGAATTTCATGTTTGATTAGTACCATTTTAATTTCTTTTTACCCTATTTCGCTCTCAAAAAGTACGAATTTTGCAAAAATATTTTCTTGGACGCAATCGTGCTATAAAAGTTCTGAATTTCAGGATTCTAGGCCCAACAGTTTAATGTGGGTTGTGGTACAATTTTTATCCCATTTAATCCCTTAACAGTACAAATTTCAAAAAATTCCTTCTTATCAGTGATCAGCGCTGTAAAACGAATATACACATCGAATTTCATTATTGTAGCGTCATCTGCGTTGTTGGTACTTTTTTTATCCCCTTTTCCCCGTTTACACTTTAAAAGTACGAATTTCGAAAAAATCGTTCATTTTGCATTTCTTAGTACTTAGAGGGACGTACACACCGAATTTTATGATTCCATCTCCATCCGTTTAATTGGTACCATTTTTATCCCTTTGTACCCGATTTCACCCCCAAAAAGTACGAATTTTAAAAAATATTTTATTGAAAAACCCCGTCTTATCACATCTCTACACTGTAAAAGAAATGTACACACCAAATTTCATGATTCTAGCTCTAGCCGTTTGGTCTGGGGAGTGATCAGGCAATCACTCAGTAACTCAGTCACTCAATCACGCAACTCTTTTATATATATAGATTTTTTCTGGTTGCAGTGCAAAATTTGCTAAAAATGATGCAAATGATCATTGACATCGAAATCGACTTCCATAGTTTTCCCGATTCTTTTCTATTTTTAGCTCAATTTTTTCCGCAAAATTATTTTTTCTCAATTATTTTGAAACTCTTCCTAAACCACTGTATCTATAGGCCTGTTCGATTGGGCTTACTAGCTTCATTTTTGTATGGAATTTACTCGCTTAACAAGAAAGTAGCTTACTACTCTCTTAGCGTTGCTGCCAGATTTTTCTTGTTGATCCATTTAAGATAAACCAATGGGCAACAATGATGCCACCTAATCATGACTCTTAATCATAAGCTAGTAACCCCAATCGAGCAGGCCTTATGTGAAAGTGAAATTCACAACTTTTACAGTCGTCAAATGAGCGTACAGATAAAAAAGGTACCTTGGAATTTTAGTACTTTTATAAACAATCTTTAAAATTTGTTAACTTCTTTTATGAGTTTAGGAACCAAAAAATTGTTCAGTGTTATATTTCAGAAAGATCGTGTTGAGATACAAAAGTGAAAATTACTAACTGAAAAAATCCCAAAATTCGTTATCAAAATAGCCTTATTCTTTGTAAATTTTTGGAAATTTAAATGTCCATATTGACCAAACCTAAAGGAAAATGGTCATATGTCAAAAATTGTCTTGAGGTAGACTATGCCACAGGATTCTGAAAATGTTTAAAATTTGCACTGTGACCATTAACACGAATGACCGAGGTGCATTGCTTTACCATCATTTTAGCGTGCTGACACTTAGACTTCGAAAGGAATACGCCAGCATAATTTGTATTGTTTTTAAAAGATTCGTCATTGGTAATGAAACTCGAGGCTCGTTTGATTTGTGTGCGACTTTAAAACAAATACACCGTAATTCTAGACCATTCTTAAACGGGCTTAAATGCATTTCATGCTTTCGTATTCCATTGGATGCAGTCAATACGAAATGTAAACAAACAAACTGGTTGATGCAATTTTCTACGAATGCCAGAGATACGTATGACTCGATAAGAGAACCCTTTTAAAAGCTTTCTACTCTTTGCCGCTGATTTTATAAATTAATATACCTACATATCTCTTGTCTCTCTCTTCCCTTCTGAGACGGAGATGGCAGTATTAGTTCAGAGTAAATATTATGAACAACGTACCGGCTATTTTCTCTTTTAGCAACGGAGCGACGCATCATTTGCAACATTTACGATTAAAACTTTCGGCTATTGCATCGTATTGTGAGTAAACCGAACATAAATAAACAAAACACTCTCGCTTTTCAAGCAGTAAACAAAGTCTGGCGAATAATCAATGTATATGAATGTTGTATGTATGTGTGTAAATGGTCTGGCATTTACTAGAAATGTAATGTCGAGACGCAATTGATGATTCCCAAACCGTCATCCGTTATTTGCGAATCCATCAGATCAGCAAGTATGAGTCTGAACGCACTCTCCCTTCCTTAGTGTGTAAGTCATCACAGTGTTGGTGGTATAAATACGACCGACAATTCCACAAATGCCATCAGTTTCAACACAATAAGCCGCCGCTGTGCACTACCAACTCTTCGAGTTCCAATTGTTATTCAGTTACAAATACATCCATAAATAATCAAAATATGGCACACGTACCGCTCCTTTTGAGCTTGGCAAACGACCTTAACCGTGTCTCTTTGACCGCATCACCGTTCTACGAGGTGCCAGTCTCCTATCGCAAACATCCTCACTGTCTCGCCCTGGTGGGTGGTGACCCACCACACCAGCATCTGTTTGGAACGTGTAAACAAGCAGCCGGTCCAGTTTCAACAATTGGCAAAGATGGTTTCCAGGTTTGCATGGACGTGCAGCAATTCAAGCCCAGCGAATTGAATGTCAAGGTCTTGGACAACTGTGTCATTGTGGAGGGTAAGCATGAGGAGCGCGAAGATGACCATGGCTACATTTCCAGAAATTTTGTGCGTCGCTACGCTTTACCCAAGGGCTACGATTCCAACAAAGTTTTGTCCACACTGTCATCGGATGGCGTGTTAACGGTCAGCGTTCCAAAGCCACAAATCGAAGAGAAATCCAACGAGCGTATCATTCAAATCCAGCAGGTTGGTCCTGCCCACCTCAATGTTAAACACAATGCCACGGAGCAAATCGAGGGCGATAAGAAAGAGGAAGCTGAACCAAAGAAATAAACATCGCAGTTGCAAAGTCTCTACCTAAAGAGTATATGTAGCTACACAGAAAAAATGATTTAATTCAATTAAATATTTAATTGCATTTTAAATATTTTTTGAAATATTTTAGTAGATCAATGAGCAGATTTACAGGCTCAAATTTATTAAATTCATAAAATCGGCTTCTGTTTTTTTTCTGTGTACAAAGTCATTTATCGCATTTGTTGTTGTTCGTTTTGCCTTTTTGCGCCTAATAACGCCATTAACTTAGTATTAAGATTGAATTTTGTATGTAATAGACCTAACCTAACATTTTAATAAAGTCTTTGTGAAAACTTAAACCACAATTCGTGTATCTTCTTTTTATGGCCGAGTTTAGGTAATCTATCGATAAATGTATGAAAGAAAAATCCACTGCGCAGTAAATGCGAAAATAATTTGTATGGTTTAATTTTGTTTTTCAATGCGAAGTTTTTGTTACTCAATAATGAAGATACGCATTATGGCGTATCGATGAGCAACATATCGCTTCAGACAGTATTACTGCCGTGAAAGGAAGACAAAACTTCAAAAATTGCCCACTTTTTATTTTTTCAAGTCAAGTATTCTCAAGTATTCCCAAATTGATTTTATGGTCATAAAAATAGTGCTTGTTTTTTTTGAAACAGTGGAGTCAGAGAAACAAATAATAAGATGAGGAATACTGGTACAAGAAAAATAGTATAACAATAACAAAACTTAGTTTTCTCTGACTCTCGAAAGTTGAAGTTTAAGGAATATTCTAAAAATAAAGAATTTTTGTTTATTTAAAGTGATGTTTTAAATGTAAATTATTATATAAAAAATATATAAATATTGTGGCACATGCAAGGTATTTTGTGATATCATATTTATACCCTCACTGTGCGGAGTAGAAGGGCATATGGGCATCTATCTCCCAGTGGCCCGGACGCGACACTCGCACGCCTTAAACTACGCCAAAAACAAGAAAGAAACTGTTCTAAAACACTTAAAGAGTACTACGTTTTAAAAATATATCGTCAGGATTCAGTACAAATTAGCACAAAATTATAAACAATTTACATTGAAACGGACGCTACAAAAAACAGAAGTACTTTTGAAGCCCTTATAGAAATATACAAAGTTCAGCAATTTTTTGAGAACTTTGTTTTTCCATATATACATGTAAATGAAGGTCACAGGATATACTTTGTTCGCAGATTTATGAAATATGAGAATTATTTCTTAGATTTTTTTAGTCAGGTACAGAAGAAATACGGACGCTATAAATATTTCCACTCGTAGTAAAAAAGTAGTAATTTTCGTTATAACACTTCAACTTTTAATAAAAATAAAATAGAACAAGTTAACTTCAAGTTACATAATATAAAAAAGTTGTCGAAATAAGGAAAAAATAAAGTTAAAAATTATTAGTGTGGTTTGATTTAATTTTTTTGGTAGACCTTTTTTGGGAGATGCCCATATATCATTTGGGGCAGAGAAAAGGTGTAACACATTGAAGAAGTGACTTAAGACCCTAAGGGTCATTTTCTCATAGTCCGATTAAAGTGCAAATTAACTAATTATTATTTTTCATTAGTTTTTCGAAGCGATAAAGTCCGGGTTAAACATTTTGGTTTTTTCAACATCAACAGGGAAGCAAAGAAATTGAAGTTCGGAATGGAAAAATTTTAATAACAGCAACAGTAAAATACCACCACCTGTTCGAGTTTTTCGATTCGATAAATGCTAACCGGCGAATGAGTACCGGTTAGCATTTAACGATCGTGTATATCGTTACGATAAGTTCTAACCGGAATATGAGAAAATGACCCTAAGTATGTTTGGACCTGTTTCACGACTTGTTAAGTTGTTTGAGCCATGTCCGTCCGTCTGTCCGTTTGGTTTACACGATAACTCTCGAAAGGACATTAGCTGCTCAATTCAAACTTTACACATGATAATATTTTTTCCAAACTTAGTTTAAGTTCGGAAATGAGCGGAAAAGCCACGCCCCTTCAGGTACATCCCAAATCACAAATGACCCATATTCCTATGTTAAATTAAAACTAATGTAAATTCAACACGGATATTCGGAATCAGCTATATTTTGGTATATGATATAGTTTTTATAATCAATTTAAGTGTGCTAAATATGGCGGGTTTTCCACGCCTCTTCCAGTACCTCCAACACAAATCACCAAAAACTACGTAAAATTAAAGCTGTTATAACTTCTATACCGATGATCGGAATACTGTGAAATTTGATGTTTGGCAATGCCTTTATGGACGTTACATTTACATGGAATATGGCCGATATTGCCGCACCCCTTTTGGTACCTCCCACACAAATGGCACAAATAAAACCGACATAGTCCAAATCATTTGCAATTTGATATTTGAAAATGTTTATATAATTACTTTTAACCTAAAAAATATTTACGTTTCTTGTACCTCCCACATAATTGTCTCTATCCTAGGTAAAATTAAATCCTTTATAACTTCTATACTGGTGCATGGAATGCACTATTTGATCATGTTTTTATAATTGTTTTATAAATGTGGAAGCTGGGACTTTGTCCTACATATGTTATCTGAGAGTGAGGGTATGTATAAGTAGGTTTAGCCGACTGAAGCTTACTTGTTTTGTTAGTGGTTTTAAACATATTATGTTTTTCCTAAGCCATAAATTCCCCTGCTATCAATATCCAGCAAACTGGCTACAACTTTCATAGTTTTCTCTGAAAATCCAAGATGACTCTAAGAATTAGTTATCGTCAATTATTCGATATATAGTCGTACAAGAAGGTGTATTAACAAAAAGTCTCAAATAGAGTTTTGTATTGATTACGATACATTTAGCTCAAATACACAATATGACAAAATTATAGACTTCTGTGGCAAGAAATAAGGATTTTATAACGAAAATCTATATATATTTTCTTTCGTAAAGTAGCGATACATTGACTGCTACAATTTACATTCTTATATTTGCATATGACTGAACCGCATAATCTGAGAAAATAATAGGCATATACGCCCAAATATAGATTTTTTTAACACAATGCGAAAAATACGCAATTGAGTTTTTTGTGTGTCCTGAAAACTTATTAAAATGTGGGTTTTATCATTTTGCATTTTAGGTGACGATATGGATATCATAAATATACAACTGTCAATAACACCATGCGACAGTACTTTTTGGACCTGAGCAAGACCTTATACTCATGAAATAAGAGATCGCATGTAGAAAAACTGTGTACTCAATATTTTAATTGGTAATACTTTCTCCTTTTGTAGTCATGTAGACTTTTAATTTCCAAAGCATGCCAAAAATGACTTTACACATACAAAATAAATCCAAAATTTCATCCTTTTTAGCAATAAAATATATATTTTTTTATCTATCACATATATATATATATACATATATATATATATATATATATATATATATATATATATATATATATATATATATATATATATATATATATATATATATATATATATATATATATATATTTGATTTATTATGATTATATACGTTATTTAGTTAGGGTTATTAAAAAAATAAAGCAAATTCCATGCAAAATAAACTAAACGTACAAAAGCAAGTAAGAACGGAGTTAAGTTCGGCCGGGCCGAGCTTTTTATACCCTCCACCATGGATTGCATTCCACAGAGGTTGTCTGTTTTCGTAGAAGTGCAGTAATATTACAGGAAAATATAATTTTTTTAATATAGCCAAACCAAAACAAATACAAATATTGAAAAATTAATTTTATAAATAAATATAATATTTTAATTATTTCAAACCACGCTTATAAGGTAAGGCTACCAATACGTCAATTCAAAAAATAATTATTCTTCTATTTATATTTTGAAAAATATTTTCAAAGCCATAAATATTGGTAGATAGTGGGTGCTACATTTGGTTGTATTTGCATTCTATTTGAATTTCAAAAGTACAAATTTTGAAAATCCATTATCAGACGTACATAGTGCAAAATAACCTAACTTCATGATTCAACCAATTTTTGCCGAAAAAGAAAGAGTACGAATTTGGAAAAAAAAAACTTTTTATTTTGCGTGTCTATGCAGTCAGAGGAATGTATACACCGAATTCCATGATTCCATTTGGTTGGTACCATTTTTACCCCCTTGACGTTTCTACGCAATTAGAATTTTATCATTCTAGTTGTAGTCGTTTAGTTGGTACTATTTTTATCCCTCTGTACCATTGTATCCCTTGAAAGTACTAATTTCGAAAAATTCGTCTATTTTCCGTGTCTTCGCAGTCAGAGGAATGTATACTCCGAATTTCATGACTCTAGCTGCGGTCATTTGATTGGTACTATTTTTATCCCCTTTTTTCATTTTAACCCCAAAAAGTACGAATTTCGAAAAATCAGTTTATTTTCCGTGTCTTCACACTCAAAGGAATGTATACTCCGAATTTCATGACTCTAGCTGCGGTCATTACATTGGTACTATTTTTATCCCCTTTTTTCATTTTAACCCCAAAAGGTACGAATTTTGAAAAATCCGTGTATTTTACTTATCTATGCAATCAGAGGAATGTATACACCGAATTTCATTATTCTAGGTACAGCCGTTTGGTTGGTACCATTTTTATCCCTCTATTCCCATTTTACCCCTTAAAAGTACGAATTTGGAAAAAATACTTTTATATTATGTACCTACTCAATTAGAGGAATGTACACACCGAATTTCGTGTTTCTAGCTGTTGTCGTTTAATATGTACCATTTTTATCCCTTTTTTGCCCCATTTCACCCCCTACAAATAAGAATCACTTTATGGTGCACGTTTTTGCTATAAGGGGAATGCGCATACCAAATATCAAGCAAATATAAACAGAAATATTCAAAAAACATGCTTAAATACGCTAAAATATTAGGGATTATTATGGGTATTTTTAGTCCTTGTGAGGGAAAAATTTTTCCCTTTGGGTCGATTTCGCCCCATTTCAATCCCAACCGATCTACGACTATAAGACGCATTTATGGAAAATTTGAACGTTCTAGCTCCTTTCGTTTAGATGCTAGCGTGCTTTCAACAGACGGACGGACGGACGGACGGACGGACGGACTTATGCTTAGGGTCGTTATCCTGATAAAATTTGAATTGTGGTTTGTTTTCTCTGATGAAGCCAAATTTCCTCGCGCTACTTACCAAATTGGTCTTTAGGATGTCTAAATATTGCTGAGAGTCCATGGTGGTTTCTGGTTTCTATAGAGGTTAAGTCTCCGACTCCTTTGCTTGAGATGCACCGCCAAACATAACTGACATTTTTCCAAATTTAACATCGGTTTTCTAGTGATATGAACGGCTTTCGCCATACTCTAGACGGTCCATCATTGTAATACAACATCATTTTCGTCTCGTCGCAAAATATGACGTCATCCCAATAATCATTCATTCGGGAAACATTCATCACAGCGATAGAAAAGCGCTTTTCTACATTAACTAAAGAAAGGAGAGGTTTTTTCTTGCTGCTCTTGATGAATATTTGTTCTTCAGTATGGCCTGTCGGCCTGTTTCATGGGAAACAATTACTCCACACTCTTCCTCGAGCTCCCTTGCAAGGGTTCTGGTCGAAATTTTGGGGTTTCGATTCATTTTCCTAAGCATTAGGCGTTCCGCACGTTCAGTTATTTCGGGCTTAGGACCTCCTCCACGCTTTGGCTCCAAATACCCTCATTTTCAGCCCGATTTAGTAAATGCAAATCATAAATAATTGTCATAATAATTTTGGCCTTACCCTTGCAAATGCTGTATGTAATCACAATATATAAAAAAGAAACAAGCTAAAACCAAAAAGTGACCTTTTCATAAAAATTATTTTGAAAATTATTATTTATTTCTAATGTGTAAACTGATTCTTGACATACTCTATATATTTTAATAACTTATTTTTGTACATTTGCGAGTCATACAAAGGTATGGATATCAAATGAAAGAGAGGAATATCTGTTAAAAGTACTTTAAATTCTATGATCCTGTATGTATTTGTTTAGCATTAACAACCATTTCAAGTTTCCCATGGTTTACTTTTTAAGGGGAAATGGATGTCAAATAGAAGCATGAAATGTAAACCATTTCAAATTGTCCCACTTAATTTATTAATTTATCCATACTTTACTTTTTAAGAGGAAAAAATTGATGAATTTTAAGGAATTTTGAATTTTGTTGGACCTCACCAAAATACAAGATTTTAGTGTAAACTTCAATAGCTAACGTATTTTTTAAAACAAAGTTGCCGGATAAATAAACAAATTCCTAAAGTTTAAAATAAACTGTGTATATATCGTTCGAAAGGTCTAAGATACTTTTAATTCCGTTGAGAAACTGAAAATCGGTAGATATTATTATTAGACATATAAGTGCGTCACGATTTTGGGGGTGTCTGAGAAAATTCACATACAGATTCTTGATTTCCTCGACAATACCTACAAGAAATATAGAGTCACTTCCCATGAATTTTAGACTGCAGCACAGTGTTAAATATATGTACTCGTAATTTTAATTGTTTAACAACAATATTAGACCACAGCTTCTTTAGAGGAGTTTGATTTCTAGCTCATGAATGACAATGATGAATCTGAAATATTTTGGGACAACGCATTAATCAAACCAAAGATTATTTTTTTGAAGCCAACTGATTGTAATTTTATAATTAAACTAATTTTTTATAATTTAAACTAATTATAAAAGAAAGGTGACATTTGAATATGTTTAGTAGAACAGTGCGTTTAGTATTGTTTTTAAGAAAACTTCTACAATACGCCTTGAATGATCATGAAGGATTAAAATTTGAAAGTTTCTACTTCCTAAAACCTCAAAAATTATTTTGATTGTTCAAAGTGTCCTCTTTCACTTGATACCGTTTCTAGGACCACCTGAAACAAAAATGAATAATCATATCTTTGAAAATGTCAAGTATGCACTTTTAAACGTGAACACGACTTGAATATGAAAAACTTTGTACAATATTCATGATTTTCATGACCAACAATTAGTGGTTTCTCCTGAGTCAAGTCCTAGAACTGGTCCCTGGTGGGTAGGGACCCGTCCTGGTTCTAACCCAAATATGTGAAGAGGACCGTTCCCTTTTACATTGGTTTGTCATTGGAGGGGGTGAATTGACCCCTTGTGGTATGTCTTGAACGTGTCCACTGGCTGTTCCGCTCTCAAGAGATCTGACTTGGACCAGACCTCAAATACAAGTCCGACGGTTTTTGTATAAACAAAACTTGGTTAGAAAATTATAGTATAATATTATATAAATTGTTGCAAAAGTTGGCAGAGGGCTTTGTGTTTAATTGCGTCGAGGTAGCCATAATGCTGTCAGATATAATTTTTAACGAATATGAGAAGAGAAGTGAAGAGATTAACACATATTTTCCGGAATTTTCATCTATTTTTATAAGTATGCGATAATATTTAATTGCATGTATAAAAATATACAATAAATATAAATATGTAATGTGAAGTGAATTGACAATTTATTCATACTTTGTGACCAGGTCTGTGATATATCCATATCGACATATCCCAGGGTAGGTACGTTTATAGCAATTGACACCAATTTCCCGTGGCGTGCTAGAAAGGGAAACGTATTTGGGCTTTCCTGAATATTTAGATTTTTCGAGATAGCTAGTTAATCACGAAAACCACAGATATTTCTTATACTCTTCTTAAATCTTGAGTAGACTTGGGCGTATGAGTAATATGTATATAATTTGTTACTTATTCATAAGTTCCTTAAAAAATATGAACTATTACAATATTCGACTCTGAGTGCAATACCTTAACCCTTTTTGTGGCAACATCATAAAAATTTTAATTACTTAATTATTCTGATAGATTATATGCAATAGAAAAATAACTTTTGTTATTTGTATTTTTTTTATATAAAAAATGTTACACTGTTAATGGCATAACTTCTGAGGTGCACATGCACATAAATATGTAACGTATAATACACCGTCCGACAGTCCAGCGTGTCCAAGGTAGCGTGGCGGTCGCGAAACGGACTCGTCTACCCTGCCTGCAACCGAAACAAATACATTTAATACACTTCTTGTAAAAAACTGATCTCGAACCGGAGTTTTTTATTTTATTTTATTTGTACACATTCCATATAAATAACTTTCCTGGCCTCAGCGCCATAGTGGCATTATTGAGGCAAGCCGGAGTTAATAGAAACAAATCTGTAAAATACTTTTAATTATATATATTTATACCCTCCTCTGTCTTTGTGTATTTGTTTATAACACTCAAGAGGAAACGAATTATACAGACCGGCTTAGAATCACTTTCTGAGTCGATAGATCAATGTCCGTCCGTCCATCCATCTATTCTCGTAAGTACAAAGTACGTTATTGTCCGATCCCAAAAAATTGGCAAAAGTAAATTTTGCGTCCAAGGTCGAATTTGCAGCAAATCGGTTCAGATTTAAATATAGCCCCCACACAAATACCGCTCTCGATTTGACACATTCCGCTTTAGAAACCACACATTTTATTCGATTTGCTTCAAATTTGGCACAGTACCTTATAATTCAACGAGAGACATATATAATGAAAGTGAGTCAGATCGGTTCGTTTCGCTTTAGAGACCACATATATAGCGCCGATAAAAAAAATCGTTCCCGATATCACTTTTTTCCCCGAATTCAAGTGTAATGGGGTATAAAGTGGAGGGTATCATATAGTCGGCCCACTTTTTAGCCTTTTTTACTTGTTTTTAATTTGTACTTTGCACCTGGAGATACAACAACACAACCGGTCAACAAAAAATGGAATAAAACTATATACCCCTCTCTTTCTTGATTCATTGATATTTCTTAAACTGTTTTGAATTATGGACAAATGAAGATATATCCCGATAAAGGATAAAGTTACACTTTTTTTAATTTCTTTCTCGGTACAATAGTAAGAAAAATCACAAAAAAGAAATTTTTATTCGTCAAAAGCCGATTTTAATCAGAAAATCGTCAATTATATTCAATTTTCATTTTGACTTTTCTTCCCCTTTTCGCCCCAAACGAAAGTTCTAGTCTGGCCAGATTTGTATAAATTTAAACCGCATGAAATAAATAAATTCCTCCTATCTAATGTACATCTAAACGCATTTTTTGAACTTTTGAATTTCTTACGACTAGTTTTACTTTCATTAACCACCATTTTTGCCATGTCAAGTTAAATCGCAGTTAGAACTAACTAATCAGTTATAGTTATCTATTTGTGTGGAGTTTTACATTTATAACTGTCGGTGATCGTCAGAGTTTGTGAAAATGGGGTAAATCTGTTGTCTAAACTGTGGAATGTCAAAACTTCAAGAGATAAATAAATGCTACCCAAACATTGCCTTGTTTACATTTTTTGAATTAGAAATGGAAGATTTTGATTTCAATTGTGTTTTTTTTTTTGAATTACAAATGAAGATAGTAGAGACATGCGTAAATGCATTTCAAACTGGTAATCTAAGTTGCACAGATAGTTCATGAGCCGCTACTAAACGAAAAGAGAAGCCCATTAAAAGCTTTCTACCTTTTGTCATTGTTTTTATACATATATCTCGTGTCTCTCTCTCTCTTTTCCTTCCAGGACTCGTTGTTAAGGACGTCATCTACAAGTAAAGTTACTATAAACAACGAACTGCGTATTCTCCTGGAAAAAGTGCGACACGCCGCAATATTCGTAACATTTACGATAAAGAACTTTCGAGCATAGCATCGTATTATGAGTAAATCAAATAAATAAACAAAACACTCTTACTTTTCAAACTCAACAAATGTATACATACATACCTATGCATATGGGCAAAGGTAGAATAATTATAAATCCAATGAAATGGAGGATTCCAGATTAATATTTCTTAGATTTTTTGAGTTGTGGTCAAATGAAGATATACGAACAAGAAAGAGCCTGTTACTTCGAACACGGACATTAACACATTTATCAGTAACTATACAAATACATAATCTATGACTTGGTAGTATTTTGTAGATTGGCCTACATGATATCGGAAAGTTATATACTTCTAAAAACAAATATAAAAATAAAATAAATTTATATGAACTTCATAACTGATTTTTTTACTTTTCGTGATTTTTTTTGTATTTCAGGTGTCGTTATAAAGATTCTGTTAAAACAGCAGTTTCAGTACTTCATCCACAAAGAAGTATTTACCAACCAAAGTTGAAAATTTGGAAAAAAATAATAATTTTTGTATTCGTTTAATATACATACATATATAAAAATTTTGCAAATTCGTTTCGTGATACCATGAAAATAGTCAAACCTGTCAAATACCCTTTTTGCGATTTTTGATAACATCCGTATGGACGTATATAAATGGCGGTATGGCTTGAAAGTTGAATTCCATTGCTTTAAGTTTGTCGGCATAATCCAATGAATTAACATAGCCCCATAAAGCATAAGTAATCCACAGGCGTTAAATCGCACGAACGAGGAGGCTAGTGAACGCTAAACGATTCATGATGACGTGCCAAACATTACTCAAGAGAAATGTCAAAACAGTTTGACATTATCAGCCATAGTTATAGATACTGATCGTTATTATGCAGCTTAAAAATATCTACATATGGCCATCTCCCAGTGACCCGGACGCGACATTCGCACGCATTAAACTACGCCAAAAACAAGAAAGAAACTGAAAAAGTCGATCAGCCTCTTTTTACGGTTCTAAAGCGCATAAAGAGTACCACATTTTTAAAATATATCGTCAGGAATTAGTACAATATTATAAAAAATACAAAAATTAGTAATTTTCGTTATAACACTTCAACTTTTAATAAAAATAAAATAATATTTGTGTGGTCTAATTAATTAATTTTTTTTTGCTAGACCTTTTTGGGAGATGCCCATATGTAGAAAAACACATTTTTTCAGGAGAGCGACATAAAAACTGTTCGTTTGGATAAACCATTTACTTAAAGAGTCTGGGTATTTGGTTGAAAAATCGATGCGAAGGTCGTGCACCCAAGTAAAGTAATAAATGTCGCCATGCCATTTGTAAATAAATATTGGCAATATCTAAGTTCAAATCAAAAAATCGTTAAAATGTAGATAGGAATTATTGAATATAAGCCCTCGATATACATATTTCCTTAATTTATAAAAGTGTTTAATTAATAAATATTCACGAAGAGTAAAATAAGTCAATTCAATTTTCTCCACTTAACCCAATCTTTGATTGATAGTTGGCAAAAAATTCCAGCGGCATTATAGTGCTTTTTTCCAACCTAATTTCTTTCGTGACCGATTTAGGTTTTATATAAATATATATTTACCAACATAACACTGTAGGACAGTCTATATTACATTTGATCCAGATGATATACGTCTGAAACTATAGGAGAAATGGATTTAATTGGCGTTTTCAGTTTATCATTTCCTTATCCTGTTGCTCCATAAAAGGATTACAAAGTTCCAAAGGATACAATTTTTAAAAAATTATTTTAAATACTTAGTCGCACCCTATGATACCGGTTAAATGCCAAATTAAAGAAGAGAATATGTGCTAAAAATACATTACCAACCATTCCAAATTTCCCTCTTAAAAAGTAAATTATGAATACTGAACCATTACTTTCGCGAACTGAACCATTACTTTCGAAATAAATTTGCACGATTTGCAAGCGTTGTTCTTTTGTCAACCTGTTCATGATGAAATGGCAAACCAAACTAAATATTAATCACTTGACAGCTGACAAAATGGCCGCCAGTTAAAAAAGTGATGCCAACTTAAAGTTCTATACCCCAATAAAAAACACCCTATATATATAGAACATAATATTTGAAGTATTTTATTTGACACTATTATTATAGAATGCGAATAATTTTAGAAAGTATAAAAAGTGCTGTAATAATATTTCTGATGTGTAATGAAATATATTCATAATAACATATTATTTCGCAAATTAATTTCAAAAGTCATTTGTATTTAATAAAGAATATTTTATGAAAAAAAAGATTAGAAAACTTATTAAGTTGAGTTTAGTACGTTTTATAATAAACTTTTAAAGCGTTCTAAATGTGAAGTTTTAAATATTACTAATTTAATGATATCTAGGTAGAAATATTGCCAGTTCTTATAGCAGTTATATGGTTATTTATATTTTAGTTAATTTATAAATCAAACACATTTTCTTTGGAAATGTTCCAAAAAACCGTTGGTCCAAGTGTTCAGATGTTGATCATTTTGCATTCTTTCCATTTGCAGTGTTAAAATAACGCCACATTTGACTAGGAAAATTATTACATATAGGCAAAATATATACTAAAACTGTCGATCGGTGTCTAATTTATAGCTGCTTTAACATATTTGTAATACCATACATACCACAAGCATAAAAAGCATTAAGGCATAGGTCAATGAATACTCTATCTGGGCGATCTGCTTATCCTCTTTTCTTATGTGAAGATGGAAGACAAAGAATGCAGTTTTTATTAGCCTTCCTTCTTTTTTGAGTTTTGCTATTTTGAAATGAAAATACTTTGTATTTTTTTTATAACGCGGATGTTTTTCGCTCTAATACATGATATTAGCATGATTTCGATTTGAATTTAGTAACGGATGAATTTTGTAGTATTTTTTAAATTTAATCTCCTATATATGATATTCCCTTAAAAAGGTTAATTTAATGTACCTTTGAAACAAAAAAATCTCTTTTCTGATTCACCCAAGACTAATCTACTTTTGCCCATATATACATATGTATGTATGTACACTTCTGTACATGGTCTGGCATTTACAAGAATTGTCGAGACGCAATTGATTCATCTCAAACCATCCAGTCTATACACATTACCCCTTAGCGTGCTGGCCAACACAGTGGTGGTAGTATAAATACGACCGACAATTCCACAAATGCCATCAGTTTCAATACCACAAACCGTTGTGCACTACCAAGTTTTGGAGTTCCAAGTGTTATTCAGTTGCAAATACTTAAATACATAAATAGACAAACTATGTCCCACTTACCACTCTTTTTCAGCTTGGCAAACGACCTTAGCCGAGTCTCTACGGCCGCATCACCATTCTACGAGATACCATACTCCTATCGCACAAATCCAGACAATCATCTGTCGTTGGTGGGTGGTGACCCACCACATCAGTATTTGCATCGCTCATATAAACAACAATCTGGTCCCGTTTCAACAATTGGCAAAGACGGTTTCCAGGTATGCATGGACGTGCAGCAATTCAAGCCCAACGAATTGAAAGTCAAAGTCTTGGACAACTGTATCATTGTGGAGGGCAAGCATGAGGAGCGTGAAGATGGCCATGGTCACATTTCCAGGAATTTTGTGCGACGCTACCCTCTGCCAAAAGGCTACGATCCCAACAAAGTTATGTCCACACTGTCGTCGGATGGCGTGTTAACGGTCAGCGTTCCAAAGCCATCAATCGAAGACAAAGAGTCGAACGAGCGTATCATTCAGATCCAGCAGGTTGGTCCTGCCCACCTGAACGTTAAACACAATCCGATGGAGCAACTCGAGGGCGTAAATAATTAGGAGTCTGAACCAAAGAAGAAAACATCGCAAATTGAAAGTCTATTCCTAAACAGTATATGTACCTACACAGAAAAAAAGATACAAAATAATTGCACTTTATTGAAATATTAATAGAATAAATTAATATGCATATTCAATACTACATTTTAATTAATTTTTAATTGAAACTCAATGACATTTTATTGTTGAATGAGAAACCCCCTTTTGGGGATTATTATGAAGTAGGCTCTGTGGTTAGATGCCATGGATGAATAGTATCAGATTATCAAGGAAGGATACTCTCCTTTCCTTCCTTTATATTCTGAAGGCGGCAATTTCCTCTTTCACAACGACTTCGTATACTAAAGCTTACAAACTAGCATATGTTACAATCGATACTAAGATAACATAATAAGAAATAGTAAATTATATTTGCTACTTCACATACAAAATAAACTAAAATCCCAAAGTAATGAAAATATACAATTTATTTCACTGCTTACGAGGTATTTGGGATTGACATATATGTAGATAAGAGTTTAATCTTTGTTCCTGCTTAAGAAAATAGATAATAATAAGAAATATCTTATTAAAAACAGAAAAAAACGAAAAATATAATTTACTCTCCAGCTTACATCGTAATTGGAATTCGTATCGGAGACTATATTAATTGTCTTTATTTTATTTTATTTTTTTCACAGGCATTCCTGCCTTTCAGAAAGAAAATATTTTTCAGTAGCCAAAATTAAATTATACAAGGAGATTTATGGTAAGCTCGTATTAATGTCTTCGCATGCAATTTTTACTATAATTATGTTTAAACTAGCTGAACCCCGCCCGCTTAGCCAGACAAAAAAAGACAAATGGTAAAATTAAAATTAGGTTTCATATTGATATTATCGTGGTCAGTAATATATACGTTCCAATTTTCAGCCTTCTAGCTAAAAAACACATTTGCCACGCCCCCACCAACCACGAAACGAAAATTCAAAATTCGGCATCATATGTAAGTTCCGTGGTCAGTAATATATACGTTCCAATTTTCAGCCTTCTAGCTTAAAAAACACTATTGCCACGACCACTAAACGAAAATTCAACTTTCGGTATCATATTTATCATTCTCGTGGTCAGTAATATACATGTAACAATTTTCAGTCTTCTAGCTCTCAAAAACACTTTTGCCACGCCCACAAAACGAAAATCAAAATTTCGGCATCAAACTGATCTTTCTCGTGGTCAGTAATATATGTACCAATTTTCAGCCTTCTAGCTCACACAACACTATTGCCACGACCCAAAGCCAACGAAACGAAAATTCAAAATCCGGCATCATATTTATCATTCTCGTGGTCAGTAATATACATGTACCAATTTTCAGTCTTCTAGCTAAAAAACGCTTTTGCCACGCCCCACTGCCCATCAAACGAAAATTCAAAATCATGCTTCATATTTATCTTTCTCGTGGTCAGTAATATATATGTACCAATTTTCAGCCTTCTACCTCTCAAAATCACTATTGCCACGCCCCCTCCGCCCACAGAGAAAATTTTTAAAAATTCTATAGCCTATACTGCCGTCCTAAGAAAGAAAGACACAAGTGCCAAAATACCAAAATTGAAACTTGTGTAAAACTCATAAGACACATTATCAACTGCAATTGACTAAAAAGCGTTAAACAAAACAGATATTTCTACAATGTCTTTGTACTTATAAGGGGTGAGCGGGACAAAAAGGAAGAGCTATAGTTGTGAACTATGGAGAGGAAATTCCTCTGACAACACAGACTTTCAACATAAATAGATTTTTCGAAATTTGTTCTTTTAAGGGGCGAGCGGGACAAAAGGTGATAAAAATGGTACCAACTTTAGTATTACAGCTAGAATCGTGAAATTTAATATGTAAATTCCTCTCACCATATAGAAGCGCAATATAAATGCATTTTACTTTTAAGCGCTGAACGGCACACAAAAAGATACAAAATGTTGCCAACTAAAGTATTGCAACTAGAATCGTGAAATTTGATGTGTAAATTTCTCTGACCATGTAGATGCGCAGTCAAATGGGATTTGACGAAATTTGTACTTTTAAGGTGCGCGCGGGACAAAAAACGATAAAAATGGTGTACAACCCGTTAATTACGTAAATGTATATTACAACATTTATACTTATAAGGAGGATGCGGGACGACGAGGGATGAACGTGGTACCAAATAAAGTACATGTTTTTACGGGAAGCAAAAACACATGTTACCTATAGTGATTTTTCAAAATGTGTATATATATTAGGATGGGTGACAAAAGTAAATTGCAGCGGTCACCCCCAGAAATGAAGATTAGATTGTTTAATGATGATCTACAAAATATTTCATCACTGGGTGAAGCCATCTGTGAGCTAAACGCTCCTGAAAACACCACTAAAAATCATGTTTTTCCGTAAATTTTTTATGTGGTGTTTTTGTCAAAAATTTTTCTGAAGCACTTTAAATATAAATTTTGTTTCCTGGCAAAAATGCATCACAAAAAAAATTACTCACGAAAAACATGATTTTTAGGTGAACTTTCAGGAACGTTTAGCTCGCAGGCGGCATGAGCTAGGAACGAAATATTTTGCAAATCATCATTAAACAATCCTAACTTTATTTTCATAAATACAAAAACACAATTTTCATGAGACAAAAAATACTTTCTTATTCGTAAATTAGCAACAATTTAGACAAAATAGCATCTATGGTATATAGGCAGTATTGCTAAAAAATTAAATCTTTGTATAAGAAAATAATAATTAGATGGACGTTTTTGCATTATTTTAAAAATTTGTTTGTTTTACGGTTTTTGTAAAGAAAGATGGTAGATAGTGGGTAGATGTGTTCACAAGAAATTTTGAATCCTTCGGGTCCATTGTTTGGGGGTTGTTTTTGAATATTTTGAGATATATTTTGTTTTTTGCTTTCATAGTGCCCTCAGAAAGGATGTCAGATAGAGGGTTCAGATCTATATGTAAATCTGAACAGATGTGACCCAATTTCATCATAAATGTTTCTAGTTGATATTTGAGAAGATCGGTCAGAATATGTTGTTTCTGGAGCGGAAAATGTAATATTGTACTCGAAAATCTAAAGTTCTTATTTCCAAAAATTTGTCTACTTCTATACATGTACGCAGTAGATCGAGATCAAGATTATGCTAAAATGTTCAAGGGAACAAAAAATACGGACTTTTTTAAAGTGATAAACTGCAATATGCGAAGAGTGTTAATTAATATATGTAAAAAAAATTTATATTATTTTGCAATTGTTTTGCAAATATTGAAATTGGGAGCATATCCCGAGTCATTTTAATTTTTTTTTCAATTATTCAAAACGGTGCCTTAAGGCACTTCTTGACGCTCCCACGTAAACCAAATTGTACTCACCCCCAGTTAGAGTATTTGTGGGGTAGGTAATGGTTTGTTAGAAAATACACAGACACATATTGTGTATGTATGTATGTACAATGTTAATACATCATCTGGCAAAAAAGTTTATTAACCTGTCTGGGATGGCAGTATATATATATATTATCATCATCAAACACAAAGCTTCTCTTATAATTGCTTGATATTACGCAGTTGTTGGGAAAGCTATCCGCATACATATATAAACACATATGAAGCATTCCGCGTCAAACTGGTCAAACAAACTTCGCGTGGCTCCAATTCTGAATATTTCACGAATTGCTACGAAGCTATCTGTTAAATCAAAGAGTCCAAAGCTAAACCAAACCATTTTCTCTTAAAGATTAACTTCACAAAATATTTCTTTCAACAATAATTTACTCCAATAATATACAAGACTAGTGAATTAAGATCGGTTAATAGCAAAGTTTTGACATGATTTCATTAACATTCTAATTGCACATACATATGCGCCAGTTAGAATGATAGTGGTCTAAGTCACACTTTATCCGTTCTGAGATATCCAATGGTTTATGTTTGAGTCAACTGAATCACGAATTTGTTTTCTTAGAATATCCTATTACTATATCGAACTTTTATAAAAAAATCGACAACGTTGGTACCTCTAAGGGAACAACTACTTTCAGAGTATATACTGACTTAGACCACTTTCATTCTTCTCAAAATTGAAAAAACAAATATTTCCAAGATTTTAAGTAAGAAAAAATCAAACATTATTTGTATAGATAAAAATCAATTTAGGAAATTTTAATTTTAAATGAGTTTTTTTCCTAAATTTAAGATAATATGCATTAGGCTCGGTCGATTTCCATACAAATGGAAAAGCAATTTCCGGACACCCCACGAAAATGAAGTATGGATTGTTTAGTGATGATCTGCAAAATATTTCGTCACTGGTCCGAGCCATCTGTGAGCTAGACGCTCCTGAAAACACCTCCAAAAATCGTGTTTTCCCGTGTATTTTTTGTGCTGCATTTTTGTCCAAAATTTTTTTCCAAATTAATAGACCCCCGGAAGCACTTTAAATATACATTTCGATTCATATCTTAGAGTAACTTATTGGTCGAATTATTGGACGTTTAGAGCAATTTTTTCGTTTTTATAATGATGAACATCGAATGAAAACATCGAACGAAATTTGACGCCGCAGCGCTCATTTTTGTAAAAAGAGTTTGTAAATTTTGGCTCTGAAAAACCATCTCCTTTATTAAACTATTTCACAAAAATGGAGTCAGTGACGCCACTTTTCGTCCGATATTCATCATTCGAAAGGTATTGATTCCTTCTGTTTATTTTTCATAACACCTTTTCCTAAATATTACCAAGAAATATAAGTTTTAAGCTGTCACTTTGAAAAACCACAAAAAATCAATCTAAACGCCCAATAATAAGACAAATGAGTTAACCTAAGACAAGTATAGAAATTTATATTTAAAGTTCTTCCAAGGGTCCATTAATTCATAAAATAATTTGGACAAAAATCCAACATAAAAAATTACGTGGGAAAAACTTGATTTTTAGAAGTGTATTCAGGAGCATTTAGCTCACAGACGGCTTGACCCAGCGACGAAAATTTTTGCAGATCATCATTAAACAATCCAATCGTCATTTTTGTGGGGGGGGGGGATGACCTCTGTAATTTATTTTCGTGACCGATCCTAATGTATAATGAAATTTACGCATTTAAATATTAATGAAAAATCACTTGAAATTGTTTAGAAACTTCTTGAATATTAATCTAAGAAGCAATTCTCATTCGGTTGCGGAGATTTATTTCTTAAAGTATTATTCTAAACTACTATCATGGTGTAATACCTCACCTCTTTATGGCAGAGGTATCATGAAACTTTTGAGAAATATTTCATGTTGCCTTTTATGTACTAGTTTTGCATACACTGAAACAAAATCATTTGTTTGAATTATTTTTAGTTAATTTGAACTAATTTTAAGTTCACTTTTTTTCCTTGTATCAAGTAGAATTATCCTCATATTAAGTAAACATTTACTTGTTTTGAGGAAAAAAATCAGCAAAATTGTCCTCAGTTCAAGTAAATATTTACTTGATATAAGTAAAAATTTACTTAGTTTTTGGAAAATTTGGACAAAATTTCACTTAGATTTGTAAACATTTACTTGGTTTTAGGAAAAGTTTACTTAAATTTAATACAAATTTACTTGGTTTTAGGAAAAAAATACTTAGATTTAGGAAAATTTCAGCAACATTTTACTTAGATTTAGTAAAAATGTACTAGGTTTGAGGAAAATTGAACTAGAATCAAGTTCAAAGCATGTACTGGAAATTTTACTTTAGCGCTATACGAAGTTCAATTTTTTTCATTTTAACTCATTATATTTCTGAGTGTAGCATCTTGAAGTTTGGAACGGACATTACTCTTATAGCATGAATGCGACCAAGCAAATATTTTTGCTAAATTCGTACTTTTTGGGGCGAAATCAGGTAACTGATCGAATGGAACTGGAATCAAGAAATTCGGTGTGTACATCCCTCAAAATGCTTAGAAACGCAAAATTGAGGAATTTTTAGAAATGCGGCGGACGCTACGATCATGAAATTCGTCTTACAGCGTAAGTGAGTGATATGAAAGAATTGTTTCGAAATTTGTACTTTTAAGAGATTAAAATGGATACAAATTGTACCAGCGCCCTGACCAGACGGCTGAGGCTTGAATCTTGAAAATTGGAACGGACATTATTTTTATGACACGAATGCGATTAAGAAAATATTTTTCCAAAATTGGTGTTAAAATTAAGTAAAAGGAGATAACCCAATCATGAAATTCAGTATATACACTATGCCACAAAAGTCTACTAACGATAGTAAATTATGAATAAAATTAGAATCGCTGTTGTATTTTTCAGACACGGCAAATGCCAACAGCATTCTTGGTATGTAGTTGTTATTTCTATCGGATAAAAAGGGATAAAAATGGTAACAATCAAACGGATGGAACTGTGAAATTCTCAGTGAAATTTTAACTTTTTTACTTAAATTTTTGTTATCGCAATTATAGAGTCTTAAATCATTAGCCTAAATACGAATTTTGGCTCAAATCGGATCAAAAATTAAATTTGCATAAAAATGCGCAGACTAATAACACCGTACAACAATTAAAAAAAATCTCTGCACTTGAACCAGATGATATATGCACGTCTGAAACTATGGGCAAAATTCATTTCCTCATCCCTTCACAGGACGACAAATGTCCAAAGGATATAGTTTTTCAAAAATTATTTAACAAACTTATACGCACCCTATGATAACGCTATAAATGTCAAATTCAATTACAAGATAATATCTTTATTAACATCCATTTCAATTCTCCCCCTTAGTTTATTCAAATTCCACTTTTTAAGAGAGAAAGCTTGAAATGGTTGTTAATGTTAAACTAGTACAGATAAAAGTATGCAATTTAAAGTATTTTCTCTCCTTTAGTCTCCTCTTTAATTTGATACTTATGTCGGTATCATAGGGTACCAATAAGGATTTAAAATAATTTGTGTAGAATTGTATCATTGGTAACTTTGAAGTCATTTTAAGGGACAACAGGATGTGAAAATGAAAGACTAAAAACGTCAATTAACTCCATTTCGTCAATAGTTACTGACGTACATATATCTTCCAGTTAAAGTGTAACATGGACTGTCATACACAATGGACTCAAGAGGTCTCCGGGTGGATGCGACAAGTATTAACTCGATCGCCCTTCCTTCAAATGTAGCCTAACCTTATTTTTCTTCTAGACAATACGAATTGCAGTCATTTTTTGCTTCTTGGGTACATATATACACACATATGTATATAACTGAATAGGTACACCTATACATACATATATCGATATGTATAGATTTGTGTGCTTCCAAAATGCCGGTCTCCTAAAACGTTATAATGCAGTTGTGTACTCTTCGATGACTAATGCGCGCTCTTCCCAAAAAGCTCTCTCTTTTGATATTTGTAAACATGGAGCAATATCTAGAAATTTCTCTTCCTTCTTCGTCGCTTTAGTCGAAGAGTATATAAACCGTTATGGTTGCAAACTCTCTTCAGTTTGATTTGAATTTTTACCAAGTCCACAACGAGAGGCAGTCTATTTATTTTTCAAAAAATAAATTGAAGCACAGAAGTGCATTGTTAAGATACAGATAATAGAAAAAGAAAGGAAGAAAGTAAACGTAAAAATGTCACTTGTACCATTATTCAATGACTATGATGCCTTCGCCGATATGGAACAACTTTTGGAAAGTCCATTTGGTCTAGGCATTCATCCTATGGACATATTTCGTCCTCGCCGTTCTCTAGTTATGCAGCCGCGTAATCGCTGCAGCCCCTACATTAGGTATTATCGACCGCGTAGGGAGACCCAAACTCAAAAGTCTGAATTGGTTTCCACTATCGGCAAAGACGGCTTTCAGGTGTGTATGGATGTGTCCCAATTCACACCGAACGAACTTGTCGTAAAGACTGTGGACGGAACTGTGGTGATTGAGGGTAAACATGAGGAGCGCGAAGATGACCATGGCATGATTCAACGTCATTTCATACGCAAATACACTCTGCCCAAAGGTTTCGATCCAAAAGACGTTGTTTCGACTATATCCTCTGATGGTGAGAAATACTCTAAAGTGTAATCCTACGAGTTGACTCAAAATTGAAATTTCATTTACAGGTGTACTCACGGTTAAGGCTCCGTCGCCGCCTAACGAAGCTATCCAGAACGAACGTATTGTTCAAATTCAACAGACTGGTCCGGCGCACTTGAATGTCAAGCAGCCCGCTCAAGCAGAGGCCATCAAACCGGATAAGAAAGGCGCCGATAAGACTAAAAAGCCCGTCAAATAGAAAGGGATTGAATATTATATACATAATTTGGTATATATTTTACCCTGGTCATTTACTTTATATACATTTACATAGCTTCCAAAGCCAGTAGTTTTATGTATCCTATATTTTGCCCCACATCTTAATTTTGGGGAGCCGAAAAGACTTATACTTGCACTGTACTTAAACGAGAAAACAATAAAATATATATTGTACTTTTTTATAAAATATAAATATATGTATTTTTATATTAATGTTCCGCCTAAATAATAGGACATAAACTCAATAATACAGTCAGTTTCTTTGGAATCTGAATATTTAATTTCTGTTAGAGTCTAGGCCTAGTATCTAGTCATTTTTATACCCTTCACTAGGGTATTATGTCATCGTGCATCCTATTATTTGTAACATGTAAAAGGAAACGATATAGACACATTGTTTATTATACAGATCGGCTTAGAATCACTTTTTGAATCTATTTAGCAATGTCCGTCTGTCTGTCTGTCCATCTATTGTTATAATCGAAGTCCAGGTCACAATTATTGTATGAAAATTGGCACAAGTAAGTTTTGTGGATCAAGGACGAACGCTATTGAATTTGAAGCAAATCGGTTCAGATTTAGATATAGTCCCCATACAACTTTTCCACTCTAGAAACCACATATCGAAGGCTTATATTCATATTCATAAGTGGCTATGAACAAAAACACAACTTTTCAGGAGAGCAAAAAAATGATTTTCTCCTTAATTTTAAGAGTAATTATGAATCATTCTTCTACAGTTTAATCTAAAGAAGAATTACTAATTGCTACAATATGGCTAAAATGATTTTCATTCATGACATTTTTGATTTTCTCGCATCTAGCCAACGGATCCGGCTTAATTTTTATTTGTTTATTAAGAACCAATGTCGCTTCTAACATATATGTATTCAGTCGCGAAAATCGCTGCAATTGTATATATTTTAACTTTCTTCGTCCATGATTCTGAAACTTTTCAAACACAAATATTCTCCATGAAGTCAGCAATCACATGCCAAAGAAATATTTTGGTATTCTCAATATAATAAAAAGTTACGCGGGTTTATCTAAAGATGCTTTTCACAATTTTTGACTTTACAGTCACTATTTATCCTATTTTAGCCTGATAACTTGTGAATGAAAATGCTATTAACGCGAAATTATGGTATTTGACAGATTTGTATGCCCTAAATCTAGATAAATGTTTTAAACAAAATCGTTGTAGCGAATTACAACCTTCGGTTATATGCTGATCCATTGTTGAACTATTTTATTTATATTATTTTTATGTTCATAGCCACTTATGCAGTCACAAACTAACGTGTGAGTTGATAGACTAATCAGAAAAAAATGAAAAAAAAATAGCTTTAGAAAAAATTTATATGACAGACGACATCCAAATCTGAAAATAGTTTTCACTTTTTAATATAAACCATCGGAATTGCACCCGATTTTCTTTAAATTTGACACAACATCTTATAATCCAACTAGAAACACCTATGGTGTAAGTGGGTAAGATCGGTCCAGATTTATATATGTATAGGTTCCATACAAATGTCGACGATTTTACATTTT
Source organism: Polietes domitor (assembly GCA_947397865.1). Taxonomy (NCBI): domain Eukaryota; kingdom Metazoa; phylum Arthropoda; class Insecta; order Diptera; family Muscidae; genus Polietes; species Polietes domitor. The sequence goes on along the minus strand of OX377621.1, from coordinate 110,191,378 downwards.
CTGTTCTACAGAAAAAGAAAAAAATATGATATTAACAGCAGCGATTGTCTGCTGCCTATCAGCAGGCAATTTCCTGCTATTACGGCAGTTTTTCTGTCATAACAGCAGTTTTTCTGTCATAACAGCAGTTTTTCTGCAATCTTACATCAGCATTCACACTGCTAAAGTGTGAATCATTAAAAAGACAGTTACAATATCGTTCAGTGGTACTAAATTCCCTTATAATAACATTTATTCTAAAAGGCGTTGTTAATAAAATATTTACTGGCTATATTTTGCTGTACATATGATTAAAGTTTCAAGAAAACGTTCTTTCTTTATTGCTAAAAACAGCAAACAGCCGTTTGCTATTACAGCAGATACAAATCTGATATCTCTTTTTCAGCAGAAAATCTGTTCTTACAGCAGACTTTGCTTTCTTTTACTGACAAATTCCTTTGAGTGTAGAAAACGCATATTTGAAACAGATTTTGATCATAACAGAACTGGAAACATACATTGTGAAAGAGGGTATAATCGGTCCATGATATAGGAGACTTTCCAAAATCCTCATCGAATTTGATATAAATGGCGTAGAATGTTAAGGGTATCATATAGTCGGCCCCGCCCGACTTTAGCTTTTCCTTACTGTTTTGACTCGAGATTTGTTTGCGATTTCATAGAAATATTCAGGAAAACCAATAAACTAAACTAATAAACGTCCCTTTAATCCTAAAATTTTCCGACCTAGTTTTTTACATATTCCGACAGAATGAATATATAGGCTATAGATTCCTATGAATATGTACAAAACGCGACATCGGAATAATTACGCCCTTTAGTGTGTAAATTTTTTACTTTTGGTCTTAGAATAACTTATTGGTCGTATTAAAGAAAACTTTTTTATTATTATAAGTCTATAGATACAAATATCCTTACAGACTAAAAAACTAATGTACATATATGCACTTATGAACTACCTTATTATTAGGTATTTAAATACAATATAATTTTTCTTTTAATAGATTTTTTATTTCCGATAATTCAATGATGTGGTAGTATTTATTAAATTGAACACACAAGCGGTGGAAAGGATCATTATTAGCGTAATTTGTGCGGAAGTAATCAATGTGAATCAACTGAAAATTTCTAGTAGGTCTTTGAGGTATATTTATAAACATTCTATTCATGATAAAATTTGAATCAATGTTGCCCTGTAAAATATTCATCAGGAAAGTTATGTTCAGCATTTCGTAAAAAGAGTTTGAACATTTTGAAAAACCATCGTTTCCATTAAACTATTTCAAAAAAATGGAGTCAGCAACGTCTGATGTTCATCATTTAGGCCTCATTCGAAAGGTATTGATTGATTCATTCTGTTTATTTTACGAAATGTTTCCATGAAGTGCGAATTTTTAGTTTTCACTTTGAAAACCCAGAAAAATTAACGTAATCATCCTTAAAAAAAATAAAAATTTATATTTAAATTTATTTCAAGGGTCTACTACACCATTTCCAATTGAGATTGAAAAAATTCCAATTGAAATTAAGAATTTTCATTTCAAATTGAGAAATTTTCTATTTTCACCCAGGAAAAAGATTGTTGAATTGTCTTCTACAATAAACAGTTTCAAATGTGGTTTTATATTTGGCACAATTTGAAATGGAATTTCTCAATTTCAATTATAAATGGAAATTCTCAATTTCAATTGGAATTTTCTCATTATGAAATGAAAAGTCTTAATTTCAATTGGAATTTTCTCAATTTCAAATGGAAAATCTCAATTTCAATTGGAATTTTCTTAAATTCAAATGGAAAATCTCAATTTCAATTGGAATTTTCTCAAATTAAAATGGAAAATCTCAATTTCAAATGGAATTTTCCCAATTTCAATTGGAAATGGTGTAGATGAGAAAAAGAAAAACATAAGGTGTTTTCAAGAGCGCTTAGCTCCCAGAGGGCTTGACCAAGCTATGAAATATTGTGAAGATCATAATTAAAAAAACAATCTTCTCATCAATCTTTATTTATTACTAATATTTTGTACCCGGCGTTGCACGAGTTCATTTTTACCTATTCCCCTACTTAGCTATGCTTTGGAAGATAAAATGAGTAATTTTTGATAGTTTTAAAATATTTTTTGTGTGTGAGGTACCACCCCCCCCTTTGACCGATCATGACCTAGTATATCCAGGAACCATCCTCTGTCCAGAAGTTAGATACAGTAAAAGTTTCAGACGAATCGGTCCACGGGTTTGGCGTCCTTTACGCAACATACAGATATACACATTGATTTATATATATATATATATATATATATATAGATAGATTTCGATTGAATTTATTTAAAACCTTTTTTGAATGTAATGCATTCGAATTTCAGCTATTTCGATCGAAGGATTTTTTGATTGGCAATGGAAATGAGGAGAACCACACTCATATCCTTACGAGCGACGTTTCTATATAGTGTGCTTGGTTAGTTCGAATATAAATGATCTTCGTAATTACATTTCGCTATAAATAAAAATAATTTTCGATCAAAACTTCTCGAATCCTGTCTCTTCCTTGTTATCATTCGAACCGAGTTGCAACACAAGTACGTTGTCTCCCCTTTTAAAACCCCCTCGCTGAACACAAATTCAAACACAAATAGAATTTTATAAAATAGTACAAAATATTTTATTAATTTCTTGTTTAATTCAGTATACAAACAAATGCAAATCTTTTTGGTGTCCCAAAACTAAGTCTAGTCTAATGAAATTAAATGAATATGTTGGAATGAAAAAAAAAACATTCCAAGTTAGCGTCACTCTTTTTACTTGGCAGTCTTTTCAGCTTTATCAACGGAAGCAGCAGCACCATTGTGAGCCTGTTTGATGGCCTGAGCTTGATCGGGTTGCTTGACACTAAAGTGAGACGGACCAGTTTGTTGAATATGCACAATGCGTTCATTCTGGATGGCTTTATTAGGCGGAGATGGAGCCTTAACCGTAAGAACACCATCCGAAGAGATGGTCGAATGAACATCTTTGGGATCGTAGTCTTTAGGCAGAGTATATTTGCGCACAAAATGTCGCTGAATCATTCCATGGTCATCTTCACGTTCCTCGTGTTTGCCTTCTACAATGACGGTGTTCTCGACAGTCTTCACCGTCAATTCGCATGGTTTGAATTGTGACACATCAATACACACCTGGAAGCCATCATTGCCCACAGTAGGTATGAGTGGGCTTCCTCCTACAGCCGATTCGTTTCTATCCCGATGTTGACGATGGTGATGACGTCTACCGCCCAGCAGATACGGCGCGTATGGACGTCTTGAATGCAAACGTGGGCGAAAAATGTCGACGGGATTGATACCGAATCCAAAGTCATCATCCAATAGACGATCCCAGTCCTCCAAGCTCATGGCCCGATGCTCGCTGCTGTCCAAATCACGAGCCAAATGCATTAGCATTGGTACAAGAGACATTTTGTTTGTTGTCCTTTTTTACTTTAATACTAACAGTAACAATTGGAATTAAAGCGCACCACTTGTGCGTCTACGGATGTTTACTCGTTTGCTTTCTGTACTCGAATGAAGAGAGAACAGAAGCTTTTTCCTATTTATAGCTGGACACGCGTCAAAGAGAAAGGCTTTTATTGCTGAGTGAAGAAACTGCAACTTTTATAGAAGAGAGACAAAACCAAAGCCCGTATATAGTCTAAAGGACAGAGAGAGTGTACAATCGAAAGTGGAAAAATTACTCTTAACTTGTAAGTGGCGACTGTTAAATTTTAAATATTTAAATAAAATTATAGGTTTCTGATGATAGATATTATCTAAAATATTGTTTAATATGTGACAGATTTAGTAAAAAATAATTCTTTTTAATAATTTATGATTGCTGGGTAGTCGAAATAAGTATATTTCGGGCAATTTTTGACCTGCCGAGTAGGTACACCGCACGACAATTTAAAAAAGTCGTTACACTTGAACCGGATGATGATATGCGTATGAAACTGTAGACAAAATGTAGTTAATTGTCGTTTTTAGTTTTTCATTTCCTCATCCTGGACTACATAGTTCCAAAGGATACATTTTTTTCAAAAATTATATTAAATACTTATTCGCACCCTTTGATAACGGTATAAATTGCAAATTAAAGAGGAGAATATCTATATTTATTTACTTTGTTCATATTTTACTTTTTAAGAGAGCATATTTGAAGTGGTTGTTAATGAGTCACACACTACTTTAAAGTTTCAAAAAAATAATTAATGTAACCATTTCGAAAATCGAAATAAAAGAAATAAAATTGTATATACATTATACATTAAAATCGGTCAAGTATTTCAGGAAGTTCAGGCGAATGAATGAACGCGCCTTTTTGAACAAATTTTATAAATTATTTATTTTTGTTTAAACTGTCTAAAACAATACCTCTTATAGAAGTTAAATATATAGTTGCTACATGTTCACATTTGTAAGGACAGCAAACTAAAAAAAGTTAAAGTGCCGACTACTGGTACATTTACCCTATTTAAGTGAAGAACCAATAGATTTAATCAATTATTTACACATGACTCAATCGTTATACAATAAAGATTATGTCGAAGGGCTATTTATAATATCTGAGATATATGTAACTTCAAATATCTGGGTTATTTTACAAGTCTCTTCATAAAACAAAAAAAATTGGACTTTTTGTTAATATCGCCAATATTTTTTCAAGATGAAAAAATGAAGATAATAATCATCAATATAATTTTGATGAGAGCGCCCCAGTAGTTGAGTTGTGGGTTCGATTTAAGAAAATCAATATTTTTATAATTATTTAAATTTTTACTAAAATTTCAATTTTCGTCGAAAGTATGTACCTTTAATATTCGTACTCTCATTTGGGATATATAAATCCAATCACATCCGCTTATATGTATGTCCAATCAAAGGTAACTGAAATATATTATTTTATAAGTTTAAAAAATCAATTATTTTTTAATTTTATAACAAATAAAAAGAATAGATTTGGTAATTTTAATTGTAATAAAATAAAATAAACAAAATTCACTTTTTAATGAACACAAACTAATCTAATATTGCTCGAACTTGCTTAACATGCTAAGAGCGAGATTTCAAATCTCGTTAAGTCTACGCTCTCTGACTTTCTTAGAATCTCTTGATATTGTACTCTGTAGCGATAATTAAATACTTGTTTATATTTGGACTCCCTTGATAGCTTCTCTTTGTAACAACACATCGACATTACTTTTCTAGAAATCACTCGCATTTTCTCGTTAACCGGCAAATTGAATAAAAGCCAGCAAAACATAGCAAGCATCATCATTTCAGTTAATTTTAAAGATATTTGTATTTTGTTATCTTTTGTGGTTTTCTTAAAAAGTAAAAAAAAATAGGCGTATTTACGTCGATTATAAACAAAACATGTACATTTTAGAATTGAGACATAACAATAATTGAAAAAAAACTGTAATAAATGTAGACGACCGAAAACGCTATTTTTGTACAAATGTTCTACTAAACAAATTTTTCAAAATACATCTATATGCTTTTATTGAGATTTGTTTCTTTTTCGTTCCATTTAAAATACCTGAAATAATATTGAGTAGACATTGGTTCATGAAAACGGGAGAAATATATCAGATCAATATTAGAAACTGCTTCATAAAGGAGAAGAGGTATATTTATTAATGTTAATTGTTTTTAACTAGTAACCCCTGCGTTGAAAGTGTATTCTGCATTATGAATACTAACTACTAAATCAAAAAAAAAATTTTTTTTCAAATCCATGCTTTATGCAAGCAGAATTCTATTGGGCCTAGAAATTCTTTTTTAGTTATCTTTTGTAGAAGGAAAAATTACTGCGTTATCAGGAGCAGAAATAATAGATTTTTAATTTGTGGTTTGTATGGGAGGTACCACGCTCCTTTGTCCATTCCCGCTCATATTTGCAGCAGCACTTAAAAAATGCACACCAAACCGACGTACCAAATTTTGTTCAAATACCGTTATCAGGAGCAGAAATAATAGATTTTTAATTTGTGGTTTGTATGGGAGGTACCACGCCCCTTTGTACAATCCCGCCCATATTTGCAGCAGCACTTACAACATGCACACCAAACCGACGTACCAAATTTTGTTCAAATACCGTTATCAGGAGCAGAAATAATAGATTTTTAATTTGTGGTTTGTATGGGAGGTACCACGCCCCTTTGTCCAATTGGTCAAAATTTTCCATTTCCTTGTATTGTCATCGAAAATGATTAAGTGTGCAAAATTTGAGCAAAATTGGTTGAGAAAAAAGCTTTCAAAAATTGATTTCAAATTTTGTGGCACACAAACATATATAGAAAGTAACCTTATATAAAGCATGGAAAAAGTTCCAAAGGATTCAATATTTCAAAAATTATATCTACAAAGAAGATAATACTTTAAAATTCAAGCTAATAGAGGTATTAGTTTAGTATTAACAACAATTTAAAGTTTTGTCTCTTAAAAAGAAACATATGAATAAACTAGAAAAACTAAGGGGTAAACTTGAAATAGATGTTAATGCTGAACCAATACAGACAGAAGCATGATATTTGAAGTATTTTAATAGATATTATCCTCTTTAATTTGACACTGATACAGTTATCGTAGGCTATAAAATATTTTTTTTGAAAAAATTTTATCCTTTTAGTTTTTTCGTTTAAATTTTTTTGGTCTGTAATCAATATTTGATTTGAACTGGGATATTGTCCTGGCTCAAGACCATTTTGATTCTATATTTAATAGAATGCAAATTTATTTACAAATGGCATGGTAACATTTATTACTTGGCTGCAGACTACCACGATCATGATTTCGACCATGTCAAAAGTCTTTTCAAGTGGCTTCGCAGCGACTTTTCAACATCAAACCCGGCCTCTATATCCTTTAGAATTTGTAGTCCTGTGAAGGGCAAAAGTATGAGGAAATGTAAAACTAAAAACGCCAAGTAACTCCATTTTGCCTATAGTTTCATACGGTTCAAGTGTAATGATTTTTTAAAAAATTGTCGTACGGTGTAATATCTGAATTCCATAAATTTTTACAAGAACTAAATATAAAATGGAATTTGTCGATTTTTTAACAAAAATTTAAGTTGTTTAAATTTGGCGGTTTTTGGCGATTTCTGACAATTGATTTGGCGATAGAGGAACAAAATAATCTGACAACCCTGGACAGCAGCATGCCGGACGGACGGACAGACAGACATCGTTTTTTTTTTCACTGACCCAACATTCAGGGGATGTCCACTATGAATGCAGCGCATTGCGTTGGCGGAAGGAAGATACGGTATTGGAAGGAGGAAAGAGGGAGTAGTGTTTGTTGACTTTTGTTTTAAACTTCTGGATATCATAATAAGCTGGGAAGATATCTGCCGGAAGTCGACTCCACATACGGATAGTGCGGGCGAAGAACGAATTCATTCTATAATATGTGGTGCGGTCGGTTGTCCAATTGATAACAAATGGGTGAGAATTCCTGGAAAGTCGCATATCTCTACCGAACGGGCGGTATAAGATCACGAATATCCGAAGAACAAACACCACGAAAGTAACGATAGAACAAGGTGTGACAAACATTTGGCGGAAAACTAACTTATAATACCCTATTCCGCGAAGTAGTGTAGGTTAAAAAATGTATATAAAATGTAGGCGTAAAATCTTCAAAAACTGAGATATCTTAACGAAATTTTGTAATTATGTAAGCAAAATATCTCCGAAAGGAATTTGAACATTTGAATTTTTTTCCAACAAAATACCTGAATTCCATGATTTAAATTTGATCAAAGAAATTTTCTTTCTGTTGAAAAATTGGAGATTTGTTGACCAAAATGATTCAAGAAGGGCTTTAAGCGCTTCTAAATTAAGTCTTGTTCACGAAAAGAAATTCGCACCTGCAGGCAGAAAGGAAAAATTTACAAGTGAAACAATGGTGTCGCCTTTTTTTGGGAAAAACTGACCTTTTTGGACGTTTTGTTTTTAGAAGTTATACACCTTCTTGTCGACATAGAAGTACATAACCATATTACGAAAATTGTGATATGTTTATGCACATTACTATATTTGATTACTATTTCAAACTATAATGTATACTTATGAGCACTGTTTAAAATCTACTGCTATAAATAAATACCATGCTGTAATTGTGAAAGTGAACATGCCGAAAATATTAGGCGATTGTCAGTCGCCATTAGGGAGAAGCATTTTCAGATACAGACAAAGTGACTGCATTATTTTGATAAGAAAAGTACAAAGATATCCCCATTCGCCCCATTCTCCACCCAAATGTACAAATTTGAAAAAAAAACCTTTTTGTTTCGAGTCTTCATAGTCAGACCACCGAATACACACCGAATATGTACACCGAATTTCATGATATCAACTTCAGCGGTTTGGAAGGTCCCATTTTTATCCCTCTTTTTCAATTATATCTCTTAAAAGTACGAATTTTGAAAAATCCCTCTATTTTACGTGTTTATGCAATTAGAGGGATGTACACACCGAATTTGATGATTCTAGCTGTTGTCGTATCATATTTTATCCATTTTTGTCCCATTCCGCCCGCTAAAACATTTATTTTCTTTGTGGTGCTTCCAAGCTACAAAAGGAATGTCCGCAACAACTATGTATATATATAATGCAAATAATACTTCAATTCATAAAGTAAATATAAGGCAGCAATCATAAATACCCTAAATATTGGGGGAAAGAGAGTGTATTTTCAGCTGCAGTCCTTTGGTTGGTTGTATTTCCATCTATTTTCAATAGTATACATTTTGAATTTTTATCCCCTTTTTCGTATTTTACTCCTTAAAAGTACGACTTTCGAAAATTTCATCATTCTAGCTGTAGCCTTTTAGTTGGTACCATTTTTATCCCTCTGCTCCCATTGAATCCCTTGAAAGTACGAATTTGGAAAAACGTTTTTTTCCGTGTCACTCAGTCAGAGGAATGTATACCGCGAATTTCTTGGTTCTAGCTGCATCCGTTTGTACAATTGTACATTGGTACAATTTTTATCCCCTTTTTCCATTTTACACCCTAAAAGTAAGAATTTCGAAAATTTCCTTTATTTTATGTGTCTAAGCAATCAGAGGAATATATACACCGAATTTCGTTATTATAGGTGCAGCCGTTTGGTTGGTACTATTTTTATCCCTCTATCCCCATTTAACCCCTTAAAAGTACAGATTTAGAAAAAATACTTGTATATTATGTATATACTCAATTAGAGGTATGTACACGCCAAATTTCGTGTTTCTATCTGTTGTCGTTTGATAGGTACTATTTTTATCCCTTTTCGTCCCATTTCGCCCCTACAAATAAAAATCACTCTATGGTGCCCTTTTATGCTATAAAGGGAATGCGAATTGCAAATATCAAGTAAATACAAGCTATTATGTTCAAAAAACATGCCGAAATAAATACTCTAAATATTAGAGGTATTTTCAGTCCTTGTGAGGGAAAAATTTTTCCCTCTGGACCGATTTCGCCCACTTTCAATCCCAACCGATCTGCAACCATAAGACACATTTAGGAAAAATTTGAACCTCCTAGCTCATTTCGTTCGGCCGCTATCGTGCTTTCAACAGACAGACAGACGGACATGGCTATATCGTCTTAGAATTTTACCACGACCCAGAATATATATACTTTATGGGGTCTCCGATGAATATTTTAAGGTGTTACAAACGGAATGACAAAGTGAATATACCCCCATCCTGGAGGTGGAGGGTATAAAAACAATTTGAAAATATGAGATCGCAATGTTCAAAATAAGAAACCAACATCGCCAAAAATATGAAAATTGTTTCTTCTCTCCCCAATATCGTTTGAAGTAATACAGATAGACACACATGTAAGCACATTTTTGTAGATATTCATGAGCACATCACTTTTGGCGACACATTCAAAATTTGAAGAAATTCAGTAATCCCCATACCATCTAGGTATCCAACATTTTGCAAATGTAGGTGAAATTTCCTCAAGATAGCTCTTTCCGTTCAAAATTTACAGAATTTATGACCAAAAGTAATCGATTTGGAACCACTGATCAGCGGTAAATTTATATCCCTACCCCCAAAAACGTTTTCAATATAACCTAATATACAACCATTTATATGTGCAACTATAACCCTCTCAATCGAGTATATTGCGTGCAGCTGTGTGGCAGAGAAAGCAACATCATTGAGATAAATTATTTTCATTAAAAATTTAAAGAGAAACTGTATATTTACGGACTCTTCATATATAAAACTTTCTATCAAAGAAGTGTATTAAAGAGCTTTGCAAATAACAGCTTTGACACACATTGCTACGGAGTACACCTAGGCCCTCTAATTGTTTCTCTTTGTACTAACCCATCGACATTACATTTCTAGAATTCACTCGCATTTTCTTGTTAACCGGCAAATTGAATAAAAGCCGGCAAAACGTAGCAAGCGTCATCATTTCAGTTAAACAAGTCGTACGGTTGAAGACGAACAGTTTAAAGAGAAAATCCTAACTTTCCTACATAATAATAATAATAACAATAGACGCAAGAAAATCATGTCAAGCCTGCCGCTTTTATTGAGCCTTATTGACGAATTGGATCGCGAAGCAAGTCCTTCATATTACGGAAACGATTTTGGCCTGGGTCTGTCACCCTACATGATCCGCAGTCATGCCCACCGCGAACCCGCTGTTGGCAATACGGTCGGCTATACGTTGCCGTTGAACTTACTAAGCCGCTTGAGTGACCGCCAGGTTGGTCGAGGCAGTGAAAAGAAGGAGGACCGTGTGTCTCATGTTGGTAAAGATGGTTTCCAAGTTTGCATGGATGTGGCTCAGTTTAAGCCTAACGAATTGAATGTGAAAGTTGTTGACGGCAGCATTGTCATTGAGGGTAAACACGAGGAACGAGAGGATGAACATGGCTTCATCGAACGTCATTTCGTGCGGCGATATGTTTTGCCCAAGGGCTACGATGCTGAAAAGGTCGCGTCCACTCTTTCATCGGACGGGGTGCTTACCGTTAGTGTACCTAAGCCGCAAGTCGAGGAAAAGTCGAATGAGCGCATTATACAGATACAGCAAACTGGGCCGGCTTATCTGAATGTCAAGCAAAATTCAAATGAGAAGACCGTTGATACAACTGCAACTAATGATACCGGCGACGAAAAGAAGTAACTAAAGCAGACGTATTTGTGCCGTCATCATATCCCTTAACCTATTACCAAATTGTTAGTTTAGATATATATTCGTTATCTAGTGTGTTAGCTCTTAGATATGTAAAATGAAAGCATTCACAATGCATTTTTTGTTTCCTCTTTATCATTACATAGCACTTGTATGAATTTAAATACAAATACTGTTTTAATTTTCCTATTCCTGTGTTAAAAGAGAATAAAAGACGTGAAAGAAACTGCAAATTAGAAATTTGTTTTTTTTTTTTTTTTGCACTGGGTCGTCTTACTGGGAAACAGTCGTCAAATTGCCACGGGCAGAAATCAGCCAACTTTATGTGTGGTTACAAAAAAATATTGCGAAGCTGAACATTAGGGTGCGTCGGTCACCACCTAGAATTAAAGATAATTTGAAGATTTTATTTTTTTTTGCTACACACCTTGACCCCGCGCTTTCTGTTTTCTTTTACAAGGGGATGCAAGGTACATTGATGCAAGGATGTAAAAAAATGCAAGGTATCATAAATCAAGGATGTCATTGGAGGATACGACTTACTGTAATAAAATCAATCCCACGGCAGCCGGTTCTATGTACCGGATTGACTCAAAGATGAATTCTTTGACCAAGGGCTGCCACCTCAGCAATATATGTTATGTGTTTGTCCGTTTTTTCATCGTGGGAGCAACATTACCCGGAGTGTTTGCTCCGATTACTACTGGTCCGTGCCGGGATAGAACTAAACCCCGGACCTTGGATCTGTTCGGTTTGCCAAAACCGAATACACCACCGAGCAACATCAGTGAGGTGTAATAGATGCCTGGAGTGGGTGCATTTCCGGTCTTGCTCTGGCCTCGGCCACGTAAGGGAGTACAGCGATAACTACGTTGCCGCATGCTGTACCAATATGCAACGTAGTCCGTCCAGCGACTCGCTGTCGTCGATATCGTCGTCTACATCGTCGTCTTCTTCGTCATCGGTCTACGGTACACCTCCGCAGTCTCCCCCGCAGCAGTCCGTACAGCAGCTAACACCACACATTGCTGTAGCAAGACCGGACAATGTACTAATGTTGCAATTTAATTGCAACGGTCTTCGAGGCAAAATCAACGAGATAGTGGACTTTATGAGTCGGAACAACATCAAGGTCGGTGCGATTCAGGAGACTAAGCTGACCGACACCTGCAGCTTGCACAGTTGTGACGGATACAATGTGCTACGTAAGGATCGCACCAGAAGTGGAGGTGGGGGATTGGCGTTCCTGATACACCATTCTGTGCAGTATAGGTCTATCTCGCCTGAGCTTGACTCTAGAGACCCATACATGGAATGTATGGGGGTAGCAGTCAGGTCTGGGGCTGCCGAGATAGAGCTGTACAACGTGTACATTCCGCCGGTTGCCAGCACTGCCTCAAGTTATCATCCTAACATCAGCTCGCTGCTGCAAGGGGATAACAGGGTTATACTTGGTGATTTTAATGCCCACCACGAGCTTTGGCATTCAATCCTAGGTAATGACCCGAGAGGTATTGCGTTGGCGGAACAGATTGACGACTCCACGTTTTGCACAGTGAATGAGGATGCCCCCACCAGGATTATGGGTGACTGCCACAGTTCGCCAGATATCACCATCGTTTCGGCTGGTCTGATAAATGACAGTACATGGCGACCTGTCATATCATTGGGCTCAGACCACCTCCCCATAATCCTCTCCATTGACCGACCATCTGATTTCATCACCTCTGAACGCCGTACTTTTCTCAACCAGAGGAAAGCGGACTGGAACGGGTTCAGAGAGTTCACCAATCGACGCTTCAGTGAACTACCCATTCCTTTCGACGTGAGGGTAGCTGAGAAAAATTTCCGAGTCATCGTCAACGCAGCAGCCGCTAGACACATCCCTGCTGGTCGAATACCCAAAATGAGACCAAACTTCCCAGCAGAGGCAGCGGGACTCGCAGATGAGCGTGACGACATTCGTAGGGCTAATCCTGGAGATCCTAGAATCAGGGAACTGAACCTAGAGATTAACAGGTTAGTCAACGAATACAAGCGGAATAAATGGTTGGAGCACTTGAAGCAGTGCAACTTAAGTTCCGGAATTAGTAAATTGTGGGCAACGGTTAAGTCGCTCTCGAACCCCACCAAGCGGGACGATCACATCGCTGTTACTTTTGGTGACAGGACGACAAATGATCCGAAGCGGTGCGCGAGTTATTTTAACCGGCTTTTTATTGAGCACCCCGAGAGTGACAAGGCGAAAAGGAGTATCATGCGTCATATACATGGTCTCCGAGCCGAGGAGGTACCACCACAATTTACTACAGGCGAAGTTGCACAAATCATCAACAGCGCAAAGTCATCCAAAGCGCTTGGTCCAGACGGAATCTCTATGTTGATGTTGAAGCAATTGGATGAACCGGGAGTCGAGTACCTGACGAAGGTCCTCAACTTGTCCATGGCCACTCTGATAGTTCCCGAGGCCTGGAAAATGGGCAGAGTGATACCGCTACTGAAGCCAGGGAAAGATGCGAGTAAGGGAGAATCGTACAGGCCGATCTCTCTTCTCTCTCCAGTAGCGAAGACGCTTGAGGCACTTCTCCTCCCGAGCCTTAATGGACATTTTCCGATTGCAGATCATCAACACGGATTCCGTAAGCAGCATAGCACAACAACTGCTTTACACGCTATTACCACACATATCGGTCGCGGTCTGAACCAGGATAAACCGTGCGACAGGACGGTCCTCGTGGCCCTTGACCTATCGAAGGCATTTGATACGGTCAACCATGCCGTTCTATTCGAGGACATTGCCAACACGTCCCTCCCGAACAATCTGAAACGTTGGATCGTGAATTATATGTGTGGACGCCAGTCATTTGTGGAATTCAGAAATAGGAAGTCAAAACCCCGTAGAGTTAAACAGGGAGTTCCCCAAGGTGGGGTGATATCTCCGGCTCTGTTTAATCTCTACCTTTCTGGTATTCCACAACCACCTGACGGCGTGGAAATCGTGACATACGCCGATGATTGCACGATATTAGCGTCGGGACCCAAATCTGATGATATATGCGAAAGGCTGAACACCTATCTCGTTGATCTTGCCAATTTCTTCGCAGCGAGGAATATGAAAATATCCGCCTCCAAATCGTCAGCCACACTATTTACCACATGGTCTGCAGAGGTCAGAAGGACATTGAATGTGAAAGTCGACGACACGCCAATACCGACAGTAAACTACCCCAAAATCCTTGGGTCACATTCGACAGTCTATATAAATCCTCTGCACACGCCACAGCTATTTGCGATAAAATGAGAAGTAGGAACAAGATCCTCAAGTCGCTTGCCGGCAGCACTTGGGGAACCGACAAAGAAACCTTGTTGACCTCTTATAAAGCAATAGGCCGGTCCGTGGCTAACTATGCGGCGCCAGTGTGGTCTGCAAATGTGAGTGATACGCAGTGGAGAAATATACAAACTTGCCAAAATGCCGCCCTGAGAACAGCAACAGGCTGTCTCCTCATGTCCCATCAAGATCACCTACATGAGGAGTCTAAGGTCATTTCCGTACGTAGGCACAACTTTATGTTGTCTACGCAGTACTTGCTTGGGTGTTACCGCAGAGACCATCCAAACCACCATCTTATGGCTCTGCCCCCTCCGCCCAGGCAGGTAAGGAAAGACCTCCAGGATCTAGAGAGAGAGGTCCAAAGGTATAAGAGAGAGCCTCTAGATCAGCGAGCATACAAAGCAGGTTTAAACGATATTCACAGGGACGCAGTCGCAGCAGCAATCAACAACAACGCCATGAATATCGTCCTCGGAGATCATCCGCCAGAAATTGCATCTGAAGAGAAACTACTGCCGCGACAAACTAGATCGGTTTTGGCACAGCTGAGATCTGGATGGTGTAGCCGCCTCAATTCGTACTGGGCACGAATTGACGGCAACGTGCAGAACATCTGCCCCGCTTGTAGCCAGGGGCCACACGACACGCTACATCTATTCAACTGCCCTGCAAAACCAACTCAGCTGGTCCCCAGGTCACTATGGACGCACCCAAAGCAGGTGGCCATCTTCCTGAACCTGGAGACGAACGACGCAGATCCTGATAGTGAAGGAGATTAAAAACGGACAACACAAACATACATATATAGCTGTTACAACAACAACAACTTACTGTAATCATGCCAAGAAGCTAGAGAATGAATACTTACGCCGACGATTACAAATAACGAAAAATAAGTAACAATAGGGCTGTTTTTCTTTAAGCTGGGATAAAAAACGTTAATAAAAAATTAATTTTTTTTCGCTCAAAATAAAAAAATATTTTTTCACATTGTCGCCAACTACAATATAAATATTTGTATCAAAACAAACTTCAAAAAAAATATTTTGTGTTGACTTAGCCATAATTTTGTATTATTGTATTATTATCCCGGTTAAGTCCAAAATTATTATTTTCAAAATTTGTTTTCACACACAAGTTGACATTGCTGTTGGCGACAATTGAAAAAAAATTATTTTGATTGAAATTTTATTTAGATTTTTGTTATCCAGCCATGTTTATCCATTGGTTCTATTTAAATAAATTAGAGATACAAATCTGGCACCATCTTACTCGGTAACTAAGAGTGTAGTAAGCTACTTTCTTTTCAAGCGAGTAAATTCCATGCAATTATTAAGTCCAATCAAACAGGCCTAATGTAGTATCTACGAGGGCTAGTGAAAATGCAATCGAGAATCGTAACATTTAATGAAACCTATAATGTGGTTTTAATTACTTTCAAATTTAAAAAAAGTGAACCCTATAATGGGTTAAAATGAACTAAAATTAGGAAAATTTTGTTTCAGAGTATGCAAAACTAATACAAAAAGTAACAATATGAAATATTTCTCCAAAGTTTCATGATACCTCTGCCATAAAGATTTGAGCTAATACTCCATGATTTCTGCGAAGGCAAGATAGGCTCCTTCGCAGTAGTTGTTTAGAATAAGACTTGAAGTATTTAAGAAAAAGTCCCTGCAAACGAACAAGAATTACTTCTTATAGCTTTGTCACACTGCATGCGAAATCTAGTTGAAATAACATAAGGCCAGAAGCGGCTTAAGGCGCTCCTGCGGTATTTTACGTAAATTCGTAGGACGTGACTTTGCTCTGCTCACGGACAGGGAAAAGGCGGTACTCAGGAGACATCGTAAGTGTGTGGCTAAGATCGAAAGAAGTTATCCACACATCACTGTTGATCGTCTCTTGATTAACAGCCTTCCCTCGCACGCGACGGACAAGACCTCGACAAAAAACGCACATGGAAACGACACAAACGGCAACGAAACTGACAAAAACAGCACAACTACACGAAACGACGGCAAGGAACCTGCCTCTACTCCTTCCTCCACTGGAGTGATCAAGGCCTGTAGCTCAGTTGTGGGACCCTCCACCAGCCAAGCGGCTCTCAAGTCCTCGGATGCTGGAGTGGCTCTCAAAAGAGCTAGATCAGGGGATGAACCTCAAGTGAAGGAAAAGAAGAGGCAGAAGAACACGGGCAGCTTCCAAGTTCCGTCGGAACTACAAGTAGCAGTCATCGACAGATCGGATCCTGATGGCAGGATTAACGCTGAGAGATGGCTGCTGCTGGAGAGGCTGCTTCTAATCGAGATGCTAGCGGAGAAGTGGTGTGATGACGAGATATCCTTCAAGGGAGCCGAATGGATCAAGGGAACCAAGATTGTGAATTGCGGAAATGAAAAGTCTTTGACATTTCTAAAATCAGTGATTCACAGTCTTGTCTCCCCATGGCCGAACGCCGTCCTCGAAGTGGTACCAACGTCAGCACTGCCACTCCGTACAATAGTCGTAGCATGGTTTCCCCGCCAGTACTGGAGGATGAGATGATACTGCGACTATTAGCCAAGCAAAACAGAGGTCTCGATACTGGGTCCTGGGAGGTTCTGCCTTCCACCAGTAAAAGAGACTTCGGCAAAGATCTCCGCCTGGTGATTAGCAAAGAATCGGCGAACTATATTAGGGAAAAGAAAGGCAACATAAATTTCGGGCTTGGCTCCGTCAGATTCCGCATACCTGACGCTGAGGGCAAAAAAGCCGAAAAGGAAGAGGATCAGCGTGGTGCAGATTAATCTGCATCACTGCCAAGCCGCTGCTGCCGATCTTTTACTTAATATAGCCGAACACGACACAGACATAGCCCTAGTCCAGGAACCGTGGATCGTTCACAATAAAGTGAGGGGACTAGCGGCTAACACCAACTACACGGTCATAACACCAAGCACGGATGAAAAGGTAAGAACATGCATAGTAGCTAAGAAAAGTCTTGGTCTAATCTTATCTACGAGCTTTAGTTCTGGTGATGCGACAGTGGCGTGTCTGGAGACAACCATCGGGGAAACCTTGACTTTTGCCTCCATCTACATGCCCTACGAACGACAAAACCCGCCGGGAATCAACACGGAAGAACTCATAGCATACGCATCAAGCAACAAATGGAAGCTGATTCTGGGTTGTGATGCCAATGCTCACCACACACAATGGGGCAGCAAAGATATAAACGACAGAGGTGAGTCAGTTTTTGAATTTATTACATTCAGTACTAAGGTCAGGTCAGAAGTTCTAGATTTGACTCTGACAAACATGGATAGTACCTTCATTAGAGATTGGCGAGTATCTAGTGATCACTCCTTTTCTGATCACAAAAGAATACTCTTCACAGTTAATGTAGAACACAGTAATACAAAACCATACAGGAACCCAAAGAGAACAAACTGGTCAGCTTTCCACCATCAAGTGGAAACAGATCTTACTGATCTGCAAACTAGTACGTTCACAGGCAAAGATATTGACAAGTACGTCAACAACCTAACATCAGCACTGTCAAACAGTTTCACTAAGTCTTGTCCGAAAACCTTTCCAGGAAAAAGAACACAACCGTCCTGGTGGACAAATGAGCTAAGGGAACTCAGAAAGGTTACTAGGAAACTGTACAATAGGGCTCATTGTACTAGGAGCAATGATGATTGGGAAAACTATAAGATTAGTTTTAACAAATACAAAGCAGACTTAAAAAAGGCAAAGAGAACGTCATGGGTTGCCTATTGCGAGACAATAGATAACGTAAATGATTGCGCCAGATTTAGAAGAGTCTTGTCGAAGGATCCGAAACCTCTAGGACACATCCAGAAAACGGATGGCACCTGGACGGCATCGGGCCTAGAGACACTTAGCCTCTTAGCAGAGACCCACTTCCCAAATTGTGAGGATATTGAAGGCGAGGTCAACATGACCACAGCATCCAATTCTTCCCTTTTTGATGAAGTTAGCATAGATAATATAGTCAGTGAAGATAAAGTTAAATGGGCAATTGATACATTCCAACCCTACAAATCACCGGGTATGGACGGTGTATTCCCAGCCATGCTACAACATACAAAAGATGTAATTGCTTCACATCTAGTCCGTGTGTTCAAAGCATGTCTGCGCCTAAAATTTATACCAACGAGCTGGAGGGAGGTGCGGGTAGTCTTCATACCCAAAGCAGGCAAACCAAGTCATTCATCCACCAAGGATTTTAGACCAATCAGTCTGTCATCCTTCCTCCTTAAGACAATGGAACGAATCTTAGACATCTATCTAAGAGGAAGCATAGACAACAATCTCATAAGCGACGCTCAGCATGCCTATCTCAAAGGCAAATCTACTGAGAGCGCTCTTCATGAGGTCGTTGGTTACATAGAGAGAAACCTAGAAAGTAAAGATTACACTCTTGCAGCGTTTCTAGACATAGAAGGAGCTTTCAATAACATTGAGGCCAACACAATAACTAATTCATTAAAGGATCTACATGTTCCTAACTTCCTGACTGACTGGATTGACTCGATGCTACGACATCGAGTAATAAATTCAACCTTGGGAGCTGGAACTATAAGGAAATTGGTGACCAGGGGAACGCCACAGGGGGGAGTTTTATCTCCTCTTCTGTGGCTTCTTGCTGTCAATAATATCCTCAGATCCCTTTCTGATGAGGGTAACAAAGTAGTTGCATATGCAGATGACGTTGTTATATTGGTAGGTGGAAAATTCCTACCAACAATCAGCGATCTGTTGCAAGGAGCACTGAAGAAATTATCTGATTGGGCCAGAGACAGTGGCCTGGGCATTAATCCTAGGAAAACTGAGCTAGTCCTATATACAAGGAGATATAACATAGAACCATTTAGGAAGCCAATCCTTGATGGAACGGAGCTCAACCTCTCTCAGGAGGCCAAATACCTTGGCAGAGGAAAGGTATAAAAAGGGTCTAAATGCACTCTACATGTGCAGGAACTCCATTGGTAAGAGCTGGGGTCTGAAACCAAAAGTTGTAGACTAGATCTACCGATCGGTTGTTAGACCCATTACTACTTATGGTTGTCTGGTATGGTGGAGCGCAATGAGAGTGAGTAAACTCCGGGCAAGATTAATGAAAACGCAAAGGCTAGCAGGACTGAGCATTACGGGAGCCATAAAAAGCACTCCACAAGCAGCGATGGATGTAATTCTACATCACCCATCTCTGGACCACTTCACAGAGATGATTGCTGCCAGGAGTGCTATAAGACTCAAAGAATCAGGATGCTGGAAAAATAGACCTTATGGTCACGCAAGGATAGTTCAAGGAGGAATACTGGGTGTTCACGAATCGGTCATCAATGGAGGTACAGACTACATGGTGCCGATTCTGGACTTCTCATCCTTACCACAGATGTTTATACCAAAGAGATCAGATTGGGACAATGGTGAGCCCTTCACAGGGCTTTCGGTCTATACTGATGGTTCAAAGATGGAACAGGGCACAGGAGCAGGATTCTACATTGAATCACTACAGATACGCAAGTCTCTCCGACTCGACGACAACTGTAGTGTCTTCCAAGCAGAATTACTGGCAATAGAAAGGGCAGCAAGATTTCTATCAAGCGAGAACATTCCGGTAACCACGGATATAAATTTCTACGTAGATAGTCAGGCAGCAATGAAATCAATCATGTCACACACTGTCAAATCAAGGCTTGTACTGAGTTGTAAACGCTCACTAGATAACCTCAACGACCATACCGTCCGTCTCTGCTGGGTTCCCGGACATAGCAATGTCAAAGGAAACGAGATAGCAGATGAACTGGCTAGAAATGGTTCGTCCTTGGAAATCAATAGAGCTGACAACCTGGTAAAACCACCGATTGGCACGTTTTACAGACTGATTGAATCAAGGAAATGGTCACAGATGAACGCAGCATGGAATAGTTTGTCAACCTGTAGGATCGCCAGGGCCACATGGCCAAAGATCGATAGGGGCAAAACCAGAACTCTACTAGAGCTAAACAAGGCAGAAATTCGAACTTTGATAGGTATCTACACAGGGCATTACTGCACTAGGAGTAGGATCTCAAGATGGCAGTTGGACATCGAGGATCACTGTCGATTATGTGAAGATGAGGAGGAGTTAGAATCTATCGAGCACATAATCTGCAGATGTCCAGCGCTTTGTATACGTAGAAACAAATACCTAGGAAGTTATTTTATTAACAACATAGAGGATATTGCAACCCGCACCGTTTATGACCTTTTGGGATTCTCAAAAGGACTAAATCGGATTAGGGGTGGCTAGTAAGGAACATGGATGTAACCGCATAGACAGTTGGCGACTAACATAGAAAGAGAGCCATAAAGGCTTACCACCACCATAGGTATACCGAATGACTCTCAACAAAATTTCTTACCTAGTCGTCAATCATTGGAAAAAACTAATAACACAACTTCATATTCTCCTACCCCCATATCCCCTTTCCAAAATCCTATCATTTCCCTCACACTCCATATATCATCTACCACCCCTTCCTTAATCCTATCACTCCCTACCCCCCTCCTATAAACTACAATCTTATTTTTCAGATAACGAAAGGATTTGCACAATGGACCCGACTGGGTCTCCGAGTGTTCAGAGTGCAGGAGCATTCTGGTCCTTTAAACCAAACCAAAACATAAGGTCGATTTTCAAATGTCACATTTGTATGGCATCTGACATTTGTAAATCGACCTTATGTAATTTAAACCAGATTTCGCATGCAGTGTGACAAGGCTATAACAATGAGAGCAGTGTTACCGTTGTGCGACTAAAGTTTCAATTTGCAACCTCTTTAACGGACTGCGACTTTATGTGGACTTTTTCAAACTCATCTAATTTGGTTACTTTTTCTAATTTCGTTCGACTTATTCCCCTTTTTTATAAAATACACATTTGTAAATAAATTTGCATTCTTTTTACCTGTTCGATTGGGCTTACTAGCTTAATTTTTGTATGGAATTTACTCGCTTAACAAGAAAGTAGCTTACTACTCTCTTAGTGTTGTTGCCAGATTTTTCTTGATGATCCATTTATGATAAACTACTTTCTTGTTAAGCGAGTAAATTCAATACAAAAATTTGTAAGCCCAATCTAACAGGCCTACTGATTACAGACCGAAATAAAACAAACGAAAAAGTAAAAAAGAAAGTATATTATTTCTGTTTGCTGTTTTTTGCAACTTATATATAGGGTCCGCAAACTTTTTTTGAAAATGCTATAAAAAAACTACTGAATATTTTCTCAAATTTCTTTTTTCCATGCTTTATAACGGGTGATTTTTTAAGAGCTTGATAACTTTTTTTTTAAAAAAAACGCATAAAATTTGCAAAATCTCATCGGTTCTTTATTTGGAACGTTAGATTGGTCCATGACATTTACTTTTTGAAGATAATTTCATTTAAATGTTGACCGCGGCTGCGTCTTAGGTGGTCCATCCGCTTAGTCCAATTTTGGCATTTCCACGTTTTTGAGTAACAGAGACCCAATTGGTGCGAACGGCGACGAATCGAAAATTGGTGGTCATCATTAACACTGGCCGATACAGCTGCGATATTTTCTTCAGTTCGCACTCTACGTAAGCGTGTTGGTGGTTTAATGTCCAACAATGTAAATTTGGTGCGAAATTTAGTCACAATAGCCCGAATAGCCGCTTCAGTGGGTCGATTAAACTGACCATAAAATGGAAGCGCGCAATGAACTTTCTTAACAGAGCACGCATTTTGATAATAAAATTCAATAATTTGCAAGCGTTGTTCGTTTGTAAGACGATTCATGATGAAATGTCAAAGCATACTGAGCATCTTTCTCTTTGACACCATGTCTGAAATCCCACGTGATCTGTCAAATACTAATGCATGAAAATCCTAACCTCAAAAAAATCACTCTTTATAAGGTTACTTTCTATATATGTTTGTGTGCCACAAAATTTGAAATCAATTTTTGAAAGCTTTTTTCTCAACCAATTTTGCTCAAATTTTGCACACTTAATCATTTTCGATGACAATACAAGGAAATGGAAAAATTTGACCAATTGGACAAAGGGGCGTGGCACCTCCCATACAAAGTTAAAACCTATTATTGAATATTGTCAGTTCTATGAAACCTAGAGTGCTGAAATTTTGTGTAAGTGCATCTAGCATCAATGTGCATAGCTGTGCCAAAAATGGGCGGTATTGGAAAAGTGGGCGTGGAACCTCCCATACGAAGTTAAAACCTATTATTGAATATTGTCAGTTCTATGACACCTAGAATGCTGAAATTTTGTGTAAGTGCATCTAGCATCAATTCGCATAGTTGTGCCAAAAATGGGCGGTATTGGAAAAGTGGGCGTGGCATCTCCCATACGAAGTTAAAACCTATTATTGAATATTGTCAGTTCTATGACACGTATAGTGCTCAAATTTTGTGTAAGTGCATCTAGCATCAATGTGCGTAGTTGCGCCTAAAATGGGCGGTAATGCAAAAGTGGGCGTGGCACCTCCCATACGAAGTTAAAACCAATTATCGAATATTGTCAGTTCTATGACACCTAGAGTGCTGTAATTTTGTGTAAGTGCATCTAGCATCAATGTGCATAGTTGTGCCAAAAAATGGGCGGTATTGGAAAAGTGGGCGTGGAACCTCCCATACGAAGTTAAAACCTATTATTGAATATAGTCAGTTCTATGACACCTAGAGTGCTGTAATTTTGTGTAAGTGCATCTAGCATCAATGTGCATAGTTGTGCCAAAAATGGGCGGTATTGGAAAAGTGGGCGTGGCACCTCCCATACGAAGTTAAAACCTATTATTGAATATTGTCAGTTCTATGACACCTAGAGTGCTGAAATTTTGTGGAAGTGCATCTACCATCAATGTGCGTAGTTCTGCCAAAAATGGGCGGTATTGGAATAGTGGGCGTACCACCTCCCATACGAAGTTAAAACATATTATCGAATAGTGTCAGTTCTATGACACGTATAGTGCTCAAATTTTGTGTAAGTGCATCTAGCATCAATGTGCGTAGTTGCGCCTAAAATGGGCGGTAATGCAAAAGTGGGCGTGGTACCTCCATACAAACCACAAATTAAAAATCTATTATTTCTGCTCCTGATAACGCAGTAATTTTTCCTTCTACAAGAGATAACTAAAAAAGAATTTCTAGGCCCAATAGAATTCTGCTTGCATAAAGCATGGATTTGAAAACATTTTTTTTTTTGATTTACTAGTTTATTTGAAAGTACAATCCTTCCGGTTAATAATGGAAAATAATTTCATTCAAATGGCTGCTGAGGGCACCCCACAAATAATAGTCCAACGGTTGAATAGTTGAAAAACGTTAGATGGCGAATCCTATACTAATATCTTGAAAAGAAAATTATATCACGAAAAAAAAACTTTAATCATATGTTTATAACAGTATGACAAATAAATATAAAGAAAATATAAAGGAGCGAATCTTATTTTTAAAATTGTATATATATATATATATTAAATTTAAGATCCCAATTGTCATACAGTATTGAACAAAAAATACGCATATAAATAACTCTTAAAAGAGTTTACACTTTCAGATTTATCGTACATATAATACAGGTTATCTTGAAAACTTAAAAATGCTAGAATTTGTATATAAAATATAAGTTTTATACAATATTAATAATTATCATATCTCATATGATTTCTAACATATCGTATCAATATGGGTATCATAAAGATTTTCGACATATTTTTTTTTTGCAATAGGGGTGATTGAATAGAAAATGAAGTTCCGCCAGTCTGAATAGAATTTAACTTCAGAACGCAAACTTTAACTTCAGTAGCAAACAATCTGCTGTTAATAACAGGCAAAGTGCAAAGTTTGAATGAAATCCTTAATTACTTTCGAAAGTTATTATGTACAGCTGTCAGCCAGATATACTGACGGACGAACATGACTTAAATGGCGGATTTGGCCCAAACACACCCTTATACACATTATACCCTCACTCAACAGAGAAGGAGCTTACATATCATTTGGAGCAGATAAACAGTATAACATATTGAAGGAGTGGCTTAAGACCCTAATGCCCAGTTTTTCAGTCCGAGATAATCTCATTGATTGATTTAACATTTGTCCTCAGTGGTTTAATCCTAACTATAAGATTTCCTCTGACTGAATCCTGCAATCAGATTCCTGGAACACTGATGAAACTCTACATCAACCAATTTTCATTTTTCATAGCAAAATAATTTTCCCAACCGAACACACATTCACATAAAATAATTATTTCGATTGGTCAAGGTCGAGAGAAGGAACGATAAATAACATGGCTGGTAAGATAAATGCATCCCATATGTATGGAGTGGCGTATAATTCGATATACATCTCATTCCTTTAACATCAAGCTTGAAATAGACGCGAAATAATAACTCCCGGACAACATGAGCATGGTGATGAACAAAGATTCCCTCGATAATTGAATATATGCCGGAATGAAGTCTAGCACAATTCAGAGTTATGGATTATCACCTCAGAAGAGGATCCAGTCTACAACTTTTGGTTTCAGACCCCAGCTCTTACTTATGGAGTTGCTACACATGTAGAGTGCATTTAGACCTTTCCTATACCTTTTCTCAATGTTCCTATTGCAATTCAATTTTCGATCTAGGATGATGCCAAGGTATTTGGCCTCATGAGAGAGGTTGAGCTCTGTTCCATCAATGGTTCTATGTTATATATCCTTGTAAATAGGACTAGCTCAGTTTCCTAGGATTAATGTCCAGGCCACTGTCCTACGTTACATATTCTAATGCAGGATAATGTGATAAATTCGAAAACTGACTCACCTCCGTCGTTTATATCATTGCTGTCCCATTGTGTGTAATGAGCATTGGTATCACAACCCAGGATTAGCTTCCATTTGTTGTTTGATGCATTGTTGTTCGTAGGGCATGTATATGGAGGCAAAAGTCAAGGTTTCCCCGTTGGTTGTCTCCAAACACGCCACTGTCGCATCACCAGAACTAAAGCTCGTAGATAAGATTAGACCAAGACTTTTCTTAGCAACTATGCATGTTCTTACCTTTTCATCCGTGCTTAGTGATATAACCGTGTAGTTGTTGTTAGCCGCTAGTCCCCTTACTTTGTTGTGGACGATCCACGGTTCTTGGGCTATGTCTATGTTGTGTTCGGCTAGATTAAGTAACAGGTCGGCAGCAGCGGCTTGGCAGTGATGCAGACTAATCTGCACCACGCTGATCATCTTTCTTTTTGAGTTTTTTTGCCCTCAGCATCAGGTATACGGAACCTAACGGATCCAAGCCCGAAATTAATGTTGCATTTCCTGTCCCTAATATAGTTTGCCGATTCCTTGCTTATAACCTTGCTTGCCCAAGTCTCTTTTACTGGTGGAAGGCAGAACCTCCCAGGACCCAGTATCGAGACCTCTGTTTTGTTTCGCTATAAGTCGTAGTATCTTTTCCTCCTCCAGCACTGGCGGGGAAACCATACTACGACTACTGCACGGAGTGGCAGTGCTGACGTTGGTACCACTTCAAGGGCGGCGAAGCTGCCCGTGCTCTTCTGCATCTTCTTTTCCTCCACTTGAGGTTCATCCCCTGATCTTACTCTTTTGAGGGCTAGTCCACCAGCAGAGGACTTAAGAGCCGCTTGGCTGGTAGAGGGTCCCACAATTGAGCTGCAGGTCTTGATCAATCCAGTGGAGGGAGGAGGAGAAGCAGGTTCCGTGTTATTGAGTATTTGTGTGCTGTTTTTTCGGTTTCGTTGATGTTTGTATCGTTTTTGTGTACGTTCTTCTTGGGGTCCATCTCGACTTTGGACTGGTCTTGTCCGTCGTGTACCAGGGAAGGTTGCTAATCAAGAGACGATCAACAGTGATGTGTGGATAAATTCTTTCGATTTTATCCACGCACTGACGATGTCTCCTGAGTATCGTCCTTTCTCTGTCAGTGAGCAGAGCAAAGTCACGTCCTACGAATTTTCGCAAAATACCGCAGGAGCGCCTTAAACCGCTTTTGGCCTTCTGCTCTCCATGTTAATTTGTAACATTTCTATATTAAAACCATAAAGAATTGATTGAGAATTTTCTTTAATTTTGGAAATATAAGTCCGATCACACCTTCTATATTTATCCATTGACTTCATATATGTATATAAAAACACCCAACTTATAATTTTTCGAAATCCGTTTTGTCGAATATGCCCAGATACGACTTGTATTAAAATCTCGTGTAGATTGGATGGAAAATTGACAAGTTACAGGCAAAACAAAAAAAGCCTAACTCTTCAAAATTTAATGAAGGAGAAAACACAACTCTTTCGTTGCTAGTAAATTACATTATGCCCTGAATTCTAAACTTTTATATTTTTGTTCTGTTTATTTAGGATGTGCAAATGATGTTTTTATATCCTTCACTTTCTTAGTCAATTTGGTAATGCCCACCTGTATGTCCATTTATTCATGTAATCAAATTATAGGTCGAAATAGTGCCCCGATCCAAATGAAACATTCACCCTTATCACGTAAGTCGTAGTCGAATTTCGACAGCTGTCGTAGTCGTAGTCGAATTTGCATTTCGTCGGTATCATGTAACAAATTCGACGTGACTAGAACATTTTCGTCGTAGTCGATTTTGTTAAAAATTTTTGTTAATTTTTTTTTCTTTATATTTGATCTTTCCACTTTTTTATTGTAGATTTTTGTCAAAATTTTCATTTTTCAAATCAATTAACCAATAAAAATACCAAATTCCTTGGGAGTCATAATTTCCATTCTTTTTGTTTGTTTATATATTTTTTTGCTTTTTATATTAGTTTAATAGAACTAAATCCATTAACTTTTGATTTGATTAATTTTTTCCATTTTTAATTTTTTTTTACTCTAGTCACTTGCAAAATATTCAGTGACAGTTTTTGTCGAATTTCACAGTCAAATACGACATACGCGATACCAAAAATGTAAATTTGTGACACGAGTCGAAAATTCGACACGACTACGACTTACATGATGAGGGTGATTGCTCAGCGAAAGACAAAGACTAGTTAATTTTAAGCAGACCGTTTCAGATTTAGATATATGTATCTCCCATACAAACGATTTGGGCGATCTATAAACGACAATTATAGTCATTCTATTTTAACCAGAAACATCTAACATTAAAGTGGGTCACTTCTGTACATTGATATAGCCTCCATAGGTAGACCAAAAGAGGTCCATTGTAATACCAATGGCACGAAATATTTTATTTTGCCAACGTTTATACTGACCAATTCGCCCAATCCTTCAAAGAAACCTAAACGTCTTCTAGCCACATCCGTACAGCTCCTCACAGCTTCTACAAAATTCAGCCTCAGAGCACGTGCTCTGTCAATACTAAAATCAACATATACAATTGAAATCTTTCAAGTGAAACAATGCAACTCGACCTCTTCATATCACACTTTGGCCAGGCCATCTTCGGGCTCAGGTTAAGGTCTGCCCATCTGCTGTTCACCAGCGCTGGTGCCTTCTGTTTGCTCTGTAGCATAGATGTCGACAGGGGTATACCTAATCGTTCCTAATCTGATAAACTCGGCTTTACAGTTCCCTGTGACCCAAACAAGGTAAAATATCGATCTACTTGCCCATCCCATTATTTCGTTGATTTTTTCGAATATAAAAAATCTAAATCGGGGTTCCCGATCGACATTCATAATAAGAACACATATACAACTTTTTTGAATTTGATTTGATGATAAAAAAATAATAATGTGAATCTCTGACAATCCTTGTGGAAAGCAAATACAAATCTTAGGAATAAATCTTGCAGAAACTTTGTATAGGCTTAATAATGTCAATAAGAATTACATTTAATACCTTGAAGATACTGTACAAACAGGTGCCCTTTGCCTGATGATAAAGATTATACAGAATTCGTTATAAAACAGGATATTCCGAATGGAACAATACTTTTTATTATTATTATGCCGATCAACTATGTTTTTGTGGATTCACATATTATTGTTAATTTAATTTTATTATGGGGAAATGACGATGTTTGGAAAAGTCAAATTCAGGCTGCCGCTTTGTGTCCTTTTGATGTCCTTTGGCTAATACATTCATAACAACATAATTTACTTTGGCCACTTGCAACATATCAAGTATCTAAGAGAAATGATAAGACAAGTTGATCAACAAGTTATTTATTATTTTCATTTGTTTACGTACCTCTTGTTCTGGATTCTGTATTGATTCCAATGCATTGCGTGCTTGATCAAAATGTTTAGCTGCAATGGCATATATTTCCGATGAAGGCGGTCTCATCATATGCTCACGTATGCTCTTGAACTCGTCATAAGACACAGGCGGAGGTGATGTCAAATTGGCAAATGGTGCAAATCGACGATTGAAGCGTATCTCTTCACTATCGAATTTAGGCATTGGTTGGCGAATCCGTCCGTCTTTGGTCAGTGCTCCCATAGCCTTATAAAAACCACCACACATACTCAATAGTGCGTGGTAGTAGAAAATTTCCTGGCGATAGGGTTTCTGTTGTTTTTTATTCCTCTTCGGCTTTGGCTTATTGCGATTCTTGGCGGAACTGTTTCCTTGACCTTTCGTTTGCAGTTCTCGTTCATATTCCTCTTGAGCCAAAAGATTATTTTCCGTGCGTGTCAACGCGGATACTATGAAACCAATTAATAATTCATACGGATACCTGCGTGAGAATACAAATCATTGAAATATCCAAATAAAGAAACAAGATATCTTACCAATATATGTATAAAAATTCATGTATGGAATATAATTCCAATTCAAATCCCGACATTAAAAATAGCATCATTGCTCTGAAGCAATTATACAGCACCCAGGTGGCAAATTGAGTACTGTATTTGAGTGTAATTGCTGCAGCCTCATTTCCCTCGGCTGACCTTTCGTTTGCCAACATACTAAGATGAGAGTCGAGTCGTGCTGCTTCCACTTGTATACTGTCAAAACTTTCTATGAATCTACCCAACTTATCACGCTGACGGGCGCGGTTAAAGCCGCAAATTCGCAAAAATTGTGTAAACGTAGTAATGCAATAGCGGAAGAATGAATCCAAATTGATTTGTATATCGCGGTCCCCAGCCAAAGGGTTTTTGGGGTTTAGAATTGGTGGCGAATTAAACGCTCTCACCGAATCCCACAAAAAGTCCTTAACAGCAATAGTGCCAAACACTAAACGACGACATGTCAAGAACAGACCTTGAAGAACACTTCGAGACAATATGCACTGCCCAGATTTACGGCTAAAATCAATAAAAAAATTCTGCAAAAAAGACGATCGATCAATATATAGATTTTTATCTCGCATGAATGAATCTAATCTTACCAATGCTGAATAATAGTCACGCATGCGAATAATCTTACAGGCATACTTTAGACGCTGCACAAGTTCTTCCAGAAAGGCAATACTCGATGGACGGTCACGCATTTTAACACTTCGGGGAAAAGTTGGTGGTTGACTTCGATCATGAACGCGTGGTGAAAATCCCAGTGGATTCGGAGAATCGGCTGCAAAAAAAGAGTACAGTAGAGTTGCAGATTTTTTTCTTTTAACAAAAAACTAACATCCCACTTTTGGCTGCGTTCCCTTTTCAATCGTTTTCCTAATTTGCGGTGTCAATTCTAATGAAGCATTCAAGTGTTTATAAATATCATTTATGGCCGCTTCGTCAATACTCGAACCCATGGCACAGTCAAAACTATAGATGGCCTGGTAGAAATGACGCATGAAACGTAAACGGTGGACCACAGCCATGTTGTCCTCGGGTTGAGCAGATATTTTACTTTGCCTGACCAGCTCATCTTCCGCCTCTTTTAGCATATTTGGTATAAGAGCTATCTGGGAAGAATCTTCGGTAGCCAATAACGATGAATTGCCATACAACTGGAAATCCTCTTCCTCATTCACGCTGCTTGACATGATGATATTCTTAACAACAATTATCAAATGTCGAACTGCGTGCGAAAAAGCTTTCAACGACTTATCTTCAATTTTAGCCGGAGCGTGCAGATACAGACAAGTAAGCAAGACTTGGTCCATGGAGTTGCCTTCCAGCCAAGACACAATGCAAGAGAAGAGCGAGTCAAAGATTCCAATTAGTTCTTCATTTGTTAGATTGTTCA
This sequence comes from Polietes domitor, assembly GCA_947397865.1. Lineage (NCBI taxonomy): Eukaryota > Metazoa > Arthropoda > Insecta > Diptera > Muscidae > Polietes > Polietes domitor. The sequence goes on along the minus strand of OX377621.1, from coordinate 110,160,678 downwards.
ATTTCAAAACACCTGCCTGAATCATACATTGTTAAACCAAATCAAATTGAAGTTTCATTAAACTAAGCATGCTTACCTCAACCGCCGAGTCGAATGTGTGTGGTGCTGAATCATTCTTATTATATCCCATCCCGACATCCATTTTCGGGTCCATCATTTCTATAGCTGACATAGCCTCGAATAAACCGAAGAGCATATCCTGCGCCAATTCTCCTAAATTTAGTTCCGAACATGAATTTGCGAAGTCTTGAGTTATATCCACCCAGCCGAATTTGGGGTATTCACTATCATCATTGCTAGAACGCATAATTCGCTGCACTTCCGGATCCATAAAACCACAATCTTCCATTGGATATTGTCCGACATCGGATGCTTCCGAATCGATTGAATCCATAGTTGAGGCCATAGCCGCTGTAGCTGTAGCCGCCTGAATAAATCCAGGCTCGTTAACACTGCAAAGAGACAAAATTAGTATGAAACTCAGGCTAAAAATACACTGCCCCCCGTTTAGCGATTGCTAATGCTCTGAAACTTGAGTTGATAGTTGCCTCAAATATAAATTCTACATACATGGGATGCATTCCGAGGTTGTCTCAAATCTTAGATAATCAAATTTCCAAAATTCATAAAATATTTATTTTATTTTTTGTGTACAATTTTAGAATTGTCACCGAAGAACATTCGTAACATACTTGCAAGCAGTGCTGCCAACAAATGATGCAGAAAAATCGTCTATTTGAAACACGTCTATTGAGCTGATTTCACAATGCCAATTTACAAATGTCACATCCCATACATATTTGACATTTGTAAATCGACATTGAGTTGCAATCGCATGATTTCGTGTACAGTCTGAAAGGTCTATGACATTTGTCATTTGAAAATCGACCTTATGACATTTCAGCTAGATTTCACATGCAGTCAGTGAGGGTGTTAACGCTTATACTGCATTAAAAAAGTTACATATCAATACTGAAGAGCCCGACCGAATATTCCATTCGGTATTTGACGCAGAAGGGCCGAATTAAAAATGTCTCTTATTTTCTAACTACTGTAATAAATACATTTTGTATGAAAAAATGAATACGTTGAACCATATTTTGTAAAATTAGCTATACAATAATAATAAATTTATTACATTTAAAAAATTTAATTTGAAAAAAATAGTCCGCAAATCTTTCAAATTTAAAGAAAGATTTACAGAATTTATTGTACACAGTTCTGATATGACAAGATATATGAACATACATAAGGTGTTTTTTAACCTATATAGAACTTTCGAAAGGGCTAGCTGTCATACAGGGCTCGCGTTTTGACATTTATGATCAGGACACTCTGGCAAATCATCATAACTAGATTCACAAATAATCCAAATTTATTTAGAAAAATCAATTATCGATTCGCAAAACTTATAGACGCCTTTTGATTTTCATGATACGCTGCTGTAAGGCCCACTCGGCGAAAGAATAACGCATATGATGGTCTCGTATTTTTAATTCCTGCACCAACTGGATATTATACGGGCCAATTCTTTCTGTTACGCCTTTGACCAAACTTGTTGTTCAAAATAATACTTCATTAAGTTTTGTATTCACCTAGGCTATTAATAAATAAATAAACCGATGTTACTTTGTGATATTTTTAAATATTATATAAAAATATAAATTTAAATATCTTTCAATTGTAACGGGCATAGAATTTAGATGTAGATTAATTTACTGGACTACAACAAGCAAATGAAAAGAACAGGTTCATTGCATATAATCCTTTTTTATATATAAATATTTATTTATGCAAAAATTGCGAAAATAGTCACCATCCTGAAAATGGATCTTTGAATAATTACGATAAGGAATTATTTTTAAAATCGGTATAGTGTGAAATAATAAAATTATTTCCAGTAACCCCCAGAAATGAATATTGGATTGATCTCAATAACATTTCATCGCTGGGTCAAGTCCTCTTTGAGCTAAACGCTCCTGAAAACACCTCTAAAAACCATGTAATTTTTTGTGTTGCATTTTTTGTTTTGAATTAATAGACCCTTTGGAAACACTTTAATAAATATTTTGATTCCTGTCTTAGAATAACTTATTAGTCCAATTATTGGACATTTATAGTATTTTTTTTCTCCTGGATATGAACACTAACTTAGAAAAGTATTCACGAAAAACTAAAAAAAAAACACTGACAAAAGTCTACATACGATCTACATGTGATGCTTCATTTTTTTCGATTTCTACAGGATAATAGCGGAAAAATAGCCTTTTTTATTTCTCCTTTTAAACTACGTTTAAATCTTTATAGTTTGTTAAGTAGTATATTTGTTGTGGCAATGAATTGTCGAAAAGAAATTTCCGCTAATGTTTGAAAAAATCGTTTTGAACCGCGAAAATTAGAAAAAAACGTTGGTGAAATATCAAATTTCTTAAAGTTATGTAAATCAACAGCTCAAACTGGATACTATTGAAAATAAAGCCTGAAGTGACCTCCCAAGGAAGCCAAATAGTGAGATGTTCTTTGACATGTAAAAGAAGTGGACACAAATTCGAAGAAATTCAGTAAGCATTCTGGATTGGGAACGTTTATTTTACACATATTTAATACTTTGTTGATTAGTTATTTGCAATATCGTTATCGCAATGATAAAGTGATTTAATAATAATTTATAATATGTACATACATATCCAAAATATTCGATATTCTAAAACAAACATTGAATTAGTAAGGGCTCCAACCAATCTATCGTTCTCTTAAAATCTCCAACTCTTCAGGCAGTGCATATATTCGCAATTGTTTTTCTATGATCAAATCTTGCAGATGTGACAGTTCCTGAGGTATATATGTCGCTCCGTCCAAATACAAAGCCTTACTCCATGGACATTCATCTAAGGCCGTAAGTAAGAACTGTTTACTCAATTCAAATGAACAGCTCTGATCTGACAAACAACGCAAGTAGCAGCGCCAAAATAATGAATTTCGTTGCAATGACTTCGACGTAAGTAGCGGCTGGAATGTTGATGATGACGTTGAACTCGTATGCACTAGCATTTTAAACAGATTTAAAATCCGTTGTCGCACAATCGTCTCGTGATACTGAAGATCTGTTGCTGTCAGTTGGTGACTTCCCTCAATGCCCTTTGCATCAGAGAGACTGTTAATAAATCTGCAACGGGCCAGCGCAATTAGATAGACTACAGACTTAATGGACGTATTTATTGTGATGTATCCCGTTCGTAACTTATACCAAGGCAAGGACGACTGGCAACCCCATTTTTGCAGCAAAAATAAATTATCCGGATACTCTCGAAGAGCCTTCAGAATACTTTGTTGTACCAATGTATGCGATACATAGCTATTGCCACCAGGTAGTTGCAAAAGGCTTACATATATTTCGCTATAGTGCTCCCTCAGATATTGATGCCTTGAATTTTCTTTGGAACTGAATACCAGCATCAGTTTTTCCACGTACTCCAATGCTTGTTGTTTTTGATGCAGGGTGTACAGTAACAAACAATAGATCTTCACCTGCGTCAAAGTATGATTGGGCAATAGGTATTGTTCCAGTAGCATAATATCGACATTTTCTTCGATTTTTATCGTACGTTCCACCATTTCTTTCATGGTATTGAGGGCCGCCAGTTTTCGAGCATTTGTAACACCGTCGATGTCACATCCGAGAACATAGCCTGAAAGCACATTGCATACTCTTTCATTATCCTTGATCTTGAGAAGTATTTCGGCGTACGTTAGGTAGACATACGCCAATTCCGAGGATAAGTTCTCCTCTTGGTTATAGGCTTGTATAAGGTTTTTAAATACATTTTCTACGGTCTCCAGTGAAGATTCTGCTTCATACTCGTATCGGGCGAATTCGACATAAAGTGGTAAACAGTTGCGATTTTCACGTTGTTTGAGCAGCGATTTAAAACGTTGTCGGCCTTGTTTCACAAAGCCAGGAGATAGCTTTTTGTTTAGTTTTTCCAAAATCAGGAGAAGGCGTTGAAAACGACACCACAATATAAGAAAAACTAGACGCTTTCTATCATCGATGTGCTCGTAGGATTTTGCACAGTTAAGCAGAAATTTTTGTAAGCATTCTGAATAGATTTCATGCGCTATGAAGTGGTTCAAATAAGTAGGACTGGTGGCCATTTCTTTCGACAAATCATTAAAGCTTTCGAAGAACTCCATATGATCGAAAGACCAGGTATAATTGGAGTCGGTGAAAACGGCCAATAAATCTTCAATGGCATCTGTGTCGCTCTCAAATTGTGAGGCTAAACAATGAGTTTGTATAAACGGCAGTTTAAGCAGCTTGGTTATTATAAGTAGCAGCTTAAATGAATTATCCCTGGACTTCAAGGGATACACGTAGTGGCAGACATCTTCGTTGAACACTATTCTTTGGGGATCACTGCATTTTGTGCTTTCGCCAGGAAATGGCAAGAAAAAATAACCCTGCCTTAATTTTTCAATTCTTAGCCAAATTTCATTCATAGGCAAGCCGGACTGCAATATCAGCTCCTCATATTCAACTAACGCATGTTCATCTTGGGCACGTGGCTGCAAGTCCTCTAACAAGTCTGTATTGGCTGGCACATTTAATTCGAGACCCAACTTAATCAAAGCAAAAAATTGTTCATACAAACCCGACTGCCGTAGAAACAGTGCACAAGCGTGAAATAGTTGCATCATAACAGAGTCAGTCGCTTGGTTTTGATTAGAATTCGAAGCAGACGACGGTTTCTGAGTTTGAAACATCTTCTTCATACATCGTTCGTAGATTCTTAGAACGTCGGGCACAGTACATCTGGCCATTGTTCCTTGAGTGCACATTATTTGGGCCTGCCACAATACCAAACTATATGGATCTTTGGAAAGCAGTGCTTCCAGCATTTTGCTCACATCGTGTGATGTGTAACATTGGGTAATTGTAGAAATGTAGACTTCATATAAATCAGCATGAAACGGGAGAATATTCAAAGCCTTCTCTATATAGTCTAGTTTCTTTTCAGCCACCCTCAGACGTGACCACTTGTAGGGGTTCCGGTCTTGCAATTCTACGAGTTCCAACCAATTTTTAATTTCGCGACAATTTTCCATGGTCTTACGATTAAGTTCCCCCATTCGCGCGGTGTACTCGTTTTCCGTTAATGGGTAGATCTGACTTACACCGCTACCGTGTTCATCTGACAATTTTGTGTATCGGTAATAGCGTTTGGCAATAAGTCTGCCGGAAGAGTAGTACGTTCGTCCTATGGTGTGATGATGGATCCGATACCTCGGACATGCCGGCTTATGCAAAGTCCTTACAGTATTATATTGTTTGGCTCTATTCTTGTCCACATAGAATTCCTCTTTTCCCGTGAAGTCTAACAATGGCGAAGCAGGAATCGACTGAGGCTGATCTCTAGATTTTCTGCTTGACTTCTTTTTCGCTTTCTTTTTGTGAAATTTCCTTTTCTTGTAGTTTTCGGGACAGTCGAGACTCTCTTCATTTGAGCTTGTTTTTGATTGTTCGTCGTCTGGTGTGTCTGTGTCTTGAGTATCATCCGAACTTTTATGGGCATCTCGTGCCTGGGCTTGTGTGGACGTCGCCAAGTGAATGATGTCGATATCAAAGCTAGTGTTCTCCAACCATTCTGATGTGGATGGTGGCTTCGGAAATTCATTTTCACTTTCTGTTTGTTTTTTATCATCAGAATAGGCCGGAAAGAGGGACATTTATAGGCTGTGGGCTCTGTGGACAGGAAACTGGATCTGCCAGTGGTTGGACAAACTACAAACGATTATTTACAATAAAGTGATGAATTTATAATTTATGATCAGATTTACAAAACAGCTGGCTTCTTTCAAAAACAACAGGGTACACTATGTATCGACGAAGAACAGGGTGGAGTACAATATATTAGGGGTAATCTCGATAGAAAGCGAAATAAAAATATGAGTAGTAGTAGCATACTGACGACGAAATCGAGCTTAACTCGATAGCAAGCTTACAAATTTAGCATTTTTCGATGGAAAAGTTTTATTTGCATGAGCATTGTGTACAAGTAGTGTATCATGCCGTACATCATTGCCGTACATGTCAGATGCCATACAATTTTAACATTTGAAAATCGACTTTATGTCATTTCTATTAGATTTCGCAAGCAGTGTGACAAGGCTATTATGGAATTTAAACTAGATTTCGCATGCAGTGTGACAAGGCTATTATATCTGGTTGGAGATGTTTTTACAAAATCAAAACAATCGAATAATGGAATTGAATGTTTGCCAGGAGATTTGTTCAGTTATATTGGAATTGAAGTTGAAGAAAATATTTACCCGTAATTTTTCTTCAGTCTATCGAAAACATGTCATATTTTTCGATCAAATCTGAGATACAAGGATACCATATTTTTTTATATAAAAAGCCTTCACAGAAATAGAAGACCTGTTCGATTGGGCTTATTAGCTTACGATTTAGAGACTTGATCATTGTAGCCCATTAATTATTTAGATATAAATTAATATTTCGCGAACAAAATTCGTACAGAGACAACGAAAAAAGAAGTAAGTCATCACTTATAGTGGTGTCTACACCTGAAGAATACATCTTGTAATAGTTTATAACGAAAACATTAAAGTATAAGTATTTTATCGTGAAAAATATTTTTTTCGTTTACTTAACACATATATGTATGTCTACAGTATATTTCTTTCAAAAGTCTTTAAAGTAACTTTAAACACGGCTGATTTCTATTATATACGCTCGAAATACTTTCAAAAAGTAGAAATGGTTTAACATTTCTCACCGTTCGAAAGCATATTTATTGTAGTTTTATTGATTTTGTCTATATTTAAGGCATTAGTGTCCAATCTTTAATTTGAGTATCCAAACTTGTATAAAATTGTTCCTAGGGTCCCACGGCCCGAACGCATAAGTTTGACTTAATTTTCGTGTTTTTGGGGTAACTTTAAGGGTCGTGATATTCAATTTTTTCACTCCCTTTAAACTGCACTTTTCCCAAAAATTTATTTCATTTATTGAGCATAATGGTGGCTTGGCGATGATCACCAATTCTAAACCCATGGAGCTTTCAACAATCAGTACATGCGCCGGGTGTGTCACTCAAAAGTGGATATTGGTTTGTTAGCTTTTTCATAGCCGAAGAAACACAAATGTGAAAGAATAAATCCAAAAAAGAAAAATGCCAAAGAGGTAGATAAATAAACTATGAATCAAATATATTATCATTCATGTTTTTGTCGAAACACCCAAACGTCCACTCGTGAGAGTGTTGTCTTCCTCTTTTAATTAATTATAAATTACATCATAAAATAGGTAATATAAAATCACTGAATATCAATTCAGTAGCACGATTTTTTTTAATTTTTATTACCATTTGAAATTATTTAAATTTCACTGCTACTATTGTGTACCACCCGCGACATGTGTTGATTGTTAAAAGCTGTTTGGATTCAATAGATTGGGAAAATGAAATAAATTTTATGAAATGGATCAATGTTATTGTTGCTGATGTTACCTCCAATAGAAGACATTATTTGAAAGCTATTGTTGTTGAAGACATGTTATGTGAAAATGTCATCACAATTTTGTCGACGGTGTTAGAAATATGCGAATTTTGATAATCATTTTTCAGATTGGAACTAAAATTGCCATAACAGCAGTTTTTCTGCAATCTTGCATCAGCATTCACACTGCTAAAGTGTTTGTAGTCTGCTAAAAATGGCTGCTATTAATTAAATTATAAAAATAGATACAAAATAATCGTTTATAATTTAAAAGCCTTTCAGATTGACGGCGAAAACGAATTTATCTCGAATTTCGTTTTATATCAGCTTGGGGCATTAACAAGTAAGGAAAGGCTAAAGTCGGACGGAGCCGACTATATGATACACTCCACTTCCTATCTCATTACAATTCAATTCTGTAAAAAAGTGAAATCGGGAAGGATTTTTGTATCCTGTAAATGTATGTGTTTGACAAAAAATGTTAAATCGGAAAGGACATCTGCATGGGGGTATATTGAAACATGGAACGATATGTCCCACTTGCGCCATGTATGTTTATAGATGAAATATAATATGTAAAGTTTGGCCTAAATCGCTTAAACATTTGGGAGCAACATTTGTATATATATATAAAAAATTATATCTAAATCTGAACCGATCTTACCCACATTCACGATGGGTGTTTTTAGTTGAATTATAAGCGACATTTGTATGGGGGCTATATCTAAATCTGAGCCGATATGACCCACTTTCATCATAGCTGTTTCTACTTCAATTATAGGGTATTATGCTAAATTTGGTACTGTGCCAAATTTGAAGCAAATCGAGTGAAATATGTGGTTTCTAGAGCAGAAAGAGTAAAATCGGGAGCGACATTAGTATGGGGACTATATCTAAATCTAACCGATATGACCCACTTTCACCATAGCTGTTTCTACTTCAATTATAGGGTACTGTGCCAAATTTGAAGCAAATCGAGTGAAATATGTGGTTTCTAGAGCGCAAAAAGTCAAATCGGGAGCGACATTTGTATGGGGGCTATATCTATATCTGAACCGATTTACTTCAAATTAAATAGCGTTCGTCCTTGATCCACAAAACTTATTTGTGCCAATTTTTGTTAAGATCGGACTATAATTGCGACCTGTAATTTGATTACAACAATAGATGGACAGACAGACAGACGGACATTGCTAAATCGACTCAGAAAGTGATTCTAAGCCGATCTGTATAATAAACGATGGGTCTAACTCGTTTCCTTTTGGGTGTTACAAACAAATGCACAAAGACATAATACTCTCGTGGAGTGTATAAAAATACAATCACAATATCATTCAGTGGTAATAAATGCCCTTATAATAACATTTATTCTAAAAAGTTTTGTTAATAAAATTGTTAACTGGCTATATTGTTCTGTACATATGCTTAAAGTTTAAAGAAAGCGTTTTTTCTTTATTGCTAAAAACAGCAAACAGATGTTTGCTATTTCAGCAGATACAAATCTGCTCTTACAGCAGACTTTCTACCGACAAATTCCTTTGAGTGTAGGACTTCTGTCAACTCTATATAAAAGAAGAATTACAAAGTTGAATTCAGTCTTTTCTCACAAGTTTCTTCTGCGAGTATAAAACTTAGGAAAATTTTTTTGTATCTAACCGTTTTTGCGTGTACATACATACATATATGGCATTTTTTATAAACGTCTTTTGCTTTGTGGAACCCATATAGGCGATAACTACACACAAATAAATATATGTACATATTTTTGGGCAATCCACATATGAGTTAAAATAAAAAACACACAAGGAAAGAGGCCATATACGGATACGGATTATGCCATTGAATTCACGATGAAGGCCTCAGTTGTTTTTACTGCGAAATCTACAAAATCTACAAAAATACCAAAAATTACGAAACAACTTAAATGAATCCAAATACAAAAGATTTTCAAAACTTGAACATAAAGCGAAACAAATGTTAATCCTCTTACATTCCAAAAAACTACAAGATGATCCGTCCGTCAATGTTTTTGAGCTAATCCCCGGTTGCGGTTGCGGTTAGGAGGCCAACGTTAAACGGGGCCTAGCGAGAAAAATTTTGGTAGTCATTCCCATCTCGCTTCTCAAAGTAAGCCTGCAAAAAGACGTTCTCTACAACTTATAAACGATCCCATTGTCATAAGTTTTTGACTTCTATACACATATTTACCTCTTTCAAGAGGCCAGACCAAGAGAACAATACCAATAATAGTCGGCTGGGTGATCATGAGTGTGGTGGCCGAGTAGATAGAACATCCGAGTAAAAATATGAAGGCAGAAGCTGCTCTTTTAGACTACTGCTACAGCGTCTGTAAATCCAGGCCAGCTGGAAGGCATTATTTATATAATCTATGGGATCCGATTCTTTTAAAAGGCGTGCAGACAGGCCTACTCACTCCTTGCCTTACAAAGGATGCTGTACACATGCACACTCACCTTCCTCAGGAGGTCAGGCACAAGGTCTGCTAATAGAAGGTAGAATGGGTGCTGTTTGTTGGTGTTGGTTGCATGTCCGTGTGCTTATGTCGAGATCGTGAGTTCGAGTCCCAGAGATAACAAAGTTTGTATAAAGTGATTTTTGAGATTGACTTTAAAAGGAGGAGGTGTGTAGGCCTACAATCCTGGCGGATTTACATCAAAAGCAAAATGTGAAAAATTGATAAAAAAATTGTAAAAATGGTGAAGTGTTGCATTGTTCATTGCAGTTTTGAAACATATATAAACATTGATGACCCCAATGGGGTGCGACATGTTCTGTATAGGTTCCCTAGAGAACCAGAAAAATTCGAAACGTGGCGTCGTATTACCAATTTGAACCCAGATCGGTATAACGACAACGAAAGAATTTGCAGGAAACATTTTCCCCTCACGGCGATGCCCCGAAAATTAGGTGATCCAAGGTTAAACTTGATAAGTAAGTATTAATTGTTGTACATGTTAAAACAACATAATAAAATATATATGTTTTAGATCCGAACGAAGAGCAGGCTCCAAAGCCGCACGGTATTCCGGCGGGCCTGGATGAGGGCGCGCTGACATTGCTCCAGGTGAGTAGTTAAATTTTTCTACTTATTTTATTATACATATTTTGTTATTAGTTTCGGTAGAAGAGCACGGTGAGGCTGACTTGGAGAGGCAAATTGCCGATATGTTAGAAGCGCCCGATATGTATGAGGAGAGAGGCGTGGATCCATACGGTATTCCGGCGGGCCTGGATGAGGGCGCTGACATTGCTCCAGGTGAGTAGCTATATTTTTCTACTTATTTTATTATTTGATATGTAATAGAATATTTATTTTAGTTCCCGGTCTGCACGGTATTCCGGCGGACCTGGGAGAGTTGGGGTGATATCGACGGCGTCTTTGGAGGAGGATTTCGTCGCAATGAAGAAGACCTCGAGATATTTTAAGGCATACTGACTGCCTTTACAGGCCTTATAATACAATACAATGGACATGCAAAGTCCATCTTGGACAACAAAACAAATCCATTGTATACTTGACCGCACTTGTGTGTGCTTATCATGCTCACCATATAAAATCATAAAAATAATGAAGCAATGCAATGTTGATAAAGATGTTTGGTTCTCTGCATCAATGACTTTTGATACACAAGATGTGCTTTTCTCTCTTTTTTTAGAGCGAAATCAAACTCAAGAACAGAATTTTAGTTGATCAAAAGTAGGGAAAATTTTGAATCGAATTTCGTAAAGTTTAGAAATTTCTTGCCACAGTAGTAAAGAAAAGTCAAAATAAACTCATATTCAAACATAAATTATATAACACTAGTATTTTGTACCCGGCGTTGCACGGATCATTTTTCCCTCTTCCCCTACTTCGTATGATTTGGAAGATAAAATGAGTAATTTTTCATAGTTTTAAAATATTTTTTGTGTGGGATGGTACCCCCTTTACCCTATCATGACTTAGTATATCCAGGAACCATTCTCTGTCCAGAAGTTAGATACAAAAAAATTTTCAAGAGAATCGGTCCACCGGTTTGGCGTCCTGTAAGCAACATACAGACACACATTTAGTTTTATATATAGATAACTATATATATATGGAAGTACATTTTCAAATTTCATATTGACAATTCTTCTCTTATTTGCTGTAAACTAAAGTTCTGTTCTTCAATCACCATGAAACATATTCCGTTCATTAGTATCTTTGGTCTATAAGGCGCTATAAGGGGTTTTGATCATATTTCCGGCAAATGAACTCCAATTGTTATAAAAATTAGCATGAGGATAAAGGGAATTTGATTTGATTTATTTATTTCAACTTGTAATTCAAAGCCATCGGGCCAATTTAAAACAAATTATAAAATGCATATATAATACTTTTTTTTAACATGGCTAAAAAACTACTCAACAAATTTACTTTTCAGAAGCTAATGAAACCAAACTGACTAAATTGCATTTTGGAACTAAAAAATCTGACTTTTTGCACTAAATACATCCTATCTTCCAATTTCGTGCAGGCAAATTGTGACCTAAAAAACGGGAAACCCTTCAACCGTTCCAAATCTCTATATATTTCGTTAAATTCTTTTGAAGGAAAAAATTGTTTTGGTCCAAAGTCAGACATTATTTCAAAAATGATATTTTTAAAATATTTATTACAAACAAACTATATTTGGCACAAACGTTTTGGAGTCATAATAAAGTTAAGAAACTAACATTTCTAATAAAACAAATTTGAGTGAAAAATCTCTTAAAATGTGTGAGAAACAGTTCGACAAAGTCAAAAAAAGAAATTACGTTTTTTTAATTTTCAAAATCTGAAAAGGTGAAAATCTGTAAAACAAAAAATTATTTTTTTTTTCTTTGTAAAATATGTTAAAAAAACATAAAAACAAGAAATAAAAAATTTAATTTTCTTTAAAATCGAAAAGTAGTTAACTTTGGACGGATTTGGGGTATAGTGGGTTCATTTTTAGCTATCCTATTTGGTAACATATATCCAATTTCCATTCAATTCCAAAAGTATACATTTTGAAAATCCATTATATCTCACGTACACAGTGGAAGATAACCTAACTTCATGATTCTACCCATTTTTATCGTAAAAGAAACAAAATAAAGTACGACTTCCATGATTGTTGTTGCGATCATTTGGATGGTACCATTTCTATCCACTTTTTTCCCCATTTTACCTATTAAAAATACGAAATTCTCTATATTTTACGTGTGTACGGAATTAGAGGTACACACACCGAATTTCATCATTCTAGATGTAACAGTTTAGTTGGTACCATTTTTATTCCTCTGTTCCCATTGTATCCCTTGAAAGTACGAATTTAGAAACACTTTTTTATTTTTCGTGTCTACACAGTCAGAGGAATATATACACCGAATCGTATGATTCTAGCTGTGGCCATTTGGGTGGTACAATTTGCATCCCCTTTTTCCATTTTATCGCCTAAAAGTACGAATTTCGAAAAATCATTTAACCCCTTACAAGTACGAATTTGGAAAAAATAATTTTATATTATTATGTATCTACTCAAGTAGAGGAATGTGCACACCAAATTTCGTGCCTCCAGCTGTTGTCGTTCGATAGGTACCATTTATATCCCTTTTTGTTCCATTTCACCCCCTAAAAAAATAAGAATCACTTTAATTCACGTTTATGCTATCAGGGGAATGCTCATTCCAAGTAAGGGAATGCACACCAAGTAAATATAAGCAGACATATTTAAAAAATCATACTGAAATACTATACATATTAGGAGTATTTTCAGTTCTTGTGAGGGAAAAAATTTTCCCTGTGGAACGATTTCGCCCATTTGCAATCCCAATCGATCTACAACTATAGGACGTATTCATGCAAAATTTGGACGTCCTGGCTCATTTTGTTTAGATGTTAGCGTACGGACGGACATGGCCAGATCATCTTAGAATTTTATGACGATCAAGAATATATCGTTACCAAAATATAAAAAAGACTCAACTGACATTTTTTTGCAAACCGATATTTTTGTTTATTATGACCGAACTTGTTGTTGTGTTTTTTAAAATAATCAAAAATGTCGATTTGCAAAAAATGCTTTCTAAACGATGCTATACACATGTTTGCTTCGCGAATCAAAAGCCCAGGATTGCAAAAAACCGGTGCCCGGTTTTCTTTTTTGAAAAAATCTTTAGATACTTTCAACTAAATTTTAAAGAAAGTGTAAACTCTTAAAACGTTGGACAAATTTCATAAAAATTCTCATAAAACTTTGCGAGAAAATATTTTTAAATTAAGGGAACTATTTAGTTTGGAATGAATTTATTTTATACAAAAATGCAGAAAGCGCATAAAAAATGAATACAAACACATAGAACTATTAAAACACCGTATAAAACCAAGGAAAAGACGAAGGAGTTAATTCTTTATACGTGCTATAAACCTGGTTTGTCGCTTCAACTAGCTTCTATCATCCCACTCACTCTGACAGAGGCAGAGGTTTACAACAAGTATAATACCAAAACTTCTAGCGGACACTCTAGGCCTGTTCGATAAGGCTTACTAGCTTAATATTTGTATGGAATTTACTCGCTTAACAGGAAAGTAGCTTACTACTCTCTTAGACGCAAAGAAAAGCGTACAATTTACCTAAGTTTCTTAGGTGAAATACAACTTTAAAAGTTCTTTGGCAACTCATATAGAACACTTGGGTAATTTGGTACTGCTACTGCCAGTTATATTTACAATAAATCTTGTGTAAAATTACCTTGTACGTTTTGGCTGTATACAAAGGCACTTTGTTCTCTTAAACAATTTGCACTAATCAGTATTTAAAAATAAAGAAATAAATGTACAAATTAATAGAACATAAGTAATCCAACGCCATGTTTCATTTATATAATTTGGAATGTTTTTTAACTAAATTTAATAATACGAAAGACTTCTTTTTATTAATTTTTCTATTTCCCACTCAAATAAAAACGATGATGACTTAATTTTTTAGCCTTTTGTTCATCCGTTTGGAAACAAAAAAATGTTTATTTTAAATATTATACTTATATGATATTAAGGCTGTTTTTCTTTGCTGCTTTTGTTGTTTTTGGTGGGGTTGCTGTTGTCGTTGCTGCTGGTGTGTTGATTAGGTATCGACGTACAGATGTGGCTGATGATGCTGTTGCTGTAGCTGCTGTCTGTTGCGATGAGTTAACAGCAACAATATGGATTTGTGGTTTCTGTTGTATATCGTTTTCCAACAACAGCATTTTGTTGATCAGTATTGTTGTTTTTGGTGTGGTGGTGGTTACTGCCGTGGATGATGTTGTTGTCATTACCCACATATTGTTTGTGTGTTGCTGAAGCACAACCACCGCCACCCCTACAGCATGTGAACTGTCAATCATAAAAGGATTAAATTAATAATGACGAAATAAACTTTTGAAAACACACACAGCCACACTTACCTTGTTATAATTGTACGTTTTTTTTTTGTTATCCCCAAACACGCACTGGCAATCGATACCAGAGTCCGGCTGCTGCTTTCATTACTAAAGACAAAATATGTCCCAGCACCACCAAGCGTAGAACCAAATGTTGTACATAAATACCACTGTTGTCGAAACCATTTACGGTACCACTTGTCGAGGCTGTATAATGCTGCTCCGAAATGTAACTAAAATTGATAAATAAATTAAAACATTAATCAATCTTCATTGCGATTGAAAAAAAAAAATAAATAAATATAGATGCAAAATGGTCTCAGTTCAAATCAAAAAATAAATAAATTTTAATTTCACCATACTTGTCTGTTGTTTCTTCTGTTCTGCTGCTTTTGGTTTTCTTGTAATTCTAATCGTCGAAATTCATCTTGATAAATTTATAGAAGCCTTTGCCAATTCATAAAATTGGCAACTTACATATTCATACTTACACCGCTATCCAACTAACTAATTAATTTTAACAAAGAAACTTGTGTAGAAACTACAAATTTCTAAATTGGGAAAAAGAACATGGTGGAATATTTTAAGGTACATAAGCTCTGAACACCTACCAAGTAAACTTAGTTATTTATACAAAAGAAGCACATGTGTAATTTACACATGTACGAGGAAAATTTAACATTTACTTTTATGACTTCTGTCAACTCCATATAAAAAAGATTTACAAAGTTTAATTCGGTATTTTTACACAAGTTTTTTTTTCTGCGCGTAGTTACCGAGTAAGATGGTACCAGATTTGTATCTTTGATTTATTTAAATAAATCCCATGGATAAAAAATAAAAATGCCAAGTCCAATCGAACAGGCCTAAAGTCTATGAGATCTACCGATATTTTCGTTGTACTTTCTGGGAATTTGTCAGAAGATACCTGTTTGGTGAAGGCATATTTGAATGAGTAGCTCGGCGTAGCGTAGGTTAATATTACTCATGCATTAACATTACATTCCACAACAAGCGGGTGGCACCCGAACCAGTTGCGAAAATTGAGAGGCCTTCGTTATCATCTTGCTATGACATATAAAAACGCTATTTGGATTTGTAGAATGCCTTTTCAGGCATACATAGCCCCTCTTTCTGCTGCTGGGTTTGCTTTGACGAATTTTGCTTGTATTGGTGTGAAACTTATGCTGCGTATTTAATTCACTTCGACAATCTATCTGCTAAGAGTTTTCGGTTGACTTGAATGACGACCACACTAATCTACGCAACACAGATTTTTCAGTTTAGTATGACGATCAACGTCGAAGAAGCAGTTTATTAGAACGTCTGTTGCTTGCAATTCAAACATGGATATTGAACGAGAATATTCACCAAGCTTACACACAAAAAGATTTCAAACTTATAGCAAGCCTAACGAGGAAGTTCTAACGCATTTCGTAAATATTTCACAAGAAGGTATGTGAACATATGTACTTATATGTATATATGTATGTGTGTCATGAATGGCTTCATTCCATAGAGTACCGAGTCTAAAAAGTGAGTTTTTCGGGAGGTTCGATCAAAGTTTTTTATATAGGGTAAGTGTACTAATCCCCTTTCGTATGTGGTTATGCTATTGGGGTGGAAATTGGATATTTCACTTCAACAGGGGATATTGTTTTAGATTTAATAAAATGTTTTCAAGCAATTATTTGCTTAATTAGACTAATTAATGTATTTTGTAAAATTCATGGGATTTGCCAGTAGTCTTATATTCGGCACGTGATGATCCCATAGTCGGCACGGTATCTTTTGAGAAGAAAGGCTACTGTCGACTTTAGGAAACTTATTATTCTATATTCGCAGCTCGTGAATTACTTACCGGCAACCATTAAAACTTGAAAAATAATATTTTTTACTAAATTTGTCACATTCATAACAATATTTTAAGTAATATCTACCATCAGAAACATTTGGTCTAATCACCAAATATTACTAAAAATGCCCCATTGAATCATTAGATAGTGGATGCTGAATATATTTTCAAAGCAAGCTTCATTGCATTTAAATGTTTAACAGTCGTTATTCTCGTTAAATTACCAACTACTGGTATATGCCGAACATAGGTAGACTTACATACTTAGAATTTTAGTTCAACTCCAGTTTAGTAAAAAGTCTTTATTTCAATGTCATAGTAAATAGTTCATTTCCTAGAAATAGAGTAGTAAATTTCTTAAATTGAGTAAATTCATACTTGTGTGGAAGAAAATTTCCAAGTTTTAGTTAAGAAAAATAATGAAAAAATCCATTTAGGCAAGTTTAATTTAAAAATGTGTTTCCTTAAAAATAAGTTAATGTGTTTATTGAAATTTATGTCGAATTACTCATAGATTTAAGTGTTAGTGCATTTTTAAAAAATCATTTTTAATTCGCTTAAATTCTAGAATAGAATGAATTCTCGTTCGTTCAACTATTATTCTAAAAAGCCAGTGCGAAGGATCTTATCATGCCTTCGCAGCATTCAACGTAACTCTTTATGAGAGAGAAATATTTCATGATGTCAATTTTGGTATTAGTTTTGCACACTCTGGAACAAAATTATTTGTTTGAATTTGTTTCCTCAGTTTAAGTAAAAATGTACTTGTTTTGAGGAAAAAATCAGCATAATTTTCCTCAGTTTGAATAAAATTTTCTTGGTTTTAGAGAAATATACTAAGTTTTTGCTCGGGGTTTGTAAAAATGTACTTAGTTTTAGGAAAAGTTGAAACAGAATTATCATTTTTTATATGAATTTTTTCAGAGTATTCTGAAGCAAATTAATTTTTTTAAGTATTGGAGAATCATTTTCTTATTTTCAGGTCAAATAAACTTATTTTAAATTAATTTTTTCCTTGTATTGAGTAAAACTTACCTCAGTTTAATTAAAAATATATACGATTTTATGAAAATTCTGAAATTGTTCCTCAGTTTGAGTAAATATTTACGTTTTTAGAAAATAAGTACTAAAATTTTGCTCAGATTTGGAAAAAATTACTATTTATCAAGGCTGGCTACCGTTATCGATATAATACCGTTGCCGTTTGAAATTCCGTTATCTTTGCCGTTACCGAAATAATTCATTTTCATAATTTCATTACCGAAAATTGCGTTATTGTTACCGAAACAATTGCTTTTGAGAAAGCTGACTTGCTGCTGATATAGCAGGTTGATGTTTGCTGTTTTTCAATTAGTTTTTTATAGTATAAATTATAATTATTTGACATTAATTAAATTGTACATACCTTCTTTCTCCGCTAAATACAAAAAGTAACGTCAAGTTAGTACTAAACTTACAGTTGAATAAAACTAACGTCAGTTTGTTGTTAACGGCACTTATAAAAAACAACATTGTCTAACACATACAAATACTTACCTTGTAATTCCATGGAAAGCTTTCGTTTCTTTTGGCAGTAACTTTATGCAGTTTTTCTTATCCACTCGCTTTAATATTTTTTTCTGTTCTGCTGTTTTTTCGTTTTAGGGGGTTTCACTTGTGTAGCGTCGGGCTTTCTCGACGTGTGCGTTGATGACATCGATAGCTATTTTATCATATCAAAGGTGCTCGGAATTTTCGATTCATGGTTAAAAATTAACTTTCTAATTCTGTAATCGACTACTGATATATTGTTTATAGGGGGTTTAGACATTTGTGCAAAAACGTATTGCACATAATGCGAGATAATAGGCCTGTTCGATTGGGCTTACTAGCTTAATTTTTGTATGGAATTTACTCGCTTAACAAGAAATTAGCTTACTACTCTCTTAGAGTTCTTGCCAGATTTTTCTTGTTGATTCATTTAAGAAAAACCAATGGATGGAAACGTTGTCACCTTATCAAGTATCTTAATTGTAAGCTAGTAAGCCCAATCGAACAAGCCTAATTTTACATACTCTGGTGTAGAACCTCAAATGCAAAATTATGTGCAATGCGACGTTTTGCGCAAATATTCTGTGTGTTTAAAATTAATTCATTACCTGTTAATCATTTCTGGGCGCATGGAGTTGATTTATGTCCTAAACATGCTCTTTCTAATTCCGTAAATAGCTCAAGAAGACTGCTTACTTCTCTACTTTTCTGCTAGAGATTTCCCTCCAAAATTATTTGTCATTTCTTAGCCCACCTCACGCAAAAAATTGCAGTCTAAAAACCAAAAAAAAACTATTAACTTTTTATTTATTACTTTAAGGGTATCATCGGAAATAATTTAGAGAATAAATATTAAACGGATTCATCAACCCAATGTGAGCCGTGCTCTTTTAAAAATTGAATGTTTTTCATTAGCATTTTTCTCAGACAAATATAATACTCGGTGCCATTTTTTAGGGCAGTGTGGCTGCTGAAGCAAAACTGTAGATAATGTGCTATTATAGCAGAAAAAGTGTCTGCTAATAGATAGCAAACAATGTCTGCTGTTAATAGCAGACTTTTTTTCTAAGTGTACCTTTAAGTGAACATATACGCCGGTGTTGTCGGGCTTGTATTTCCAAAATGAGAGTTCTTGAGTTTAGAGAGTTAAAATACATCAGAAAATGCCATTCATAGCTTTTCGACAAAATTTGTGTAAACTAGTGTTTATATACAATACAAAATCAGTCAATAACACACATTATCCTTATAGCTATGTACATACATCTATTCCTGACAATTTTCATTTGTACTTTCAGCGACAACCTTAGCACGCCGATTGTATAAAACGCATTTGGATGTACGTTACGGGGGAGCAACTGATAATCAATTGTTGGACATATACTACAAAGACGAGGAGCAAGGTAAGTAACGAAACCGCAACTATGCACATAGTTCTCGAGAAGTATTATAAACATCAACTTCCTTCAGGTTCTCCCATATTCGTTTATATCCATGGTGGTTTCTGGCAAGAACTGGATAAGTCTTCTTCTGGACCATTAGTTCACACGTTCGTCGAACAGAATTATCGCGTTCTGCTGGTGGACTATGACTTTTGTCCCAATGTGACTTTGAAAGAATTAACTGAACAAATATCAAACTTTTACAAATGGCTAAAAGTCTACGCGGAGAATACTCGAGCACCTAAAATTTCGATTTGTGGCCACTCGGCCGGAGCACACTTAGCTGTACAAATTTTTGATAATGAATTTTTAGTACCGCAGCATAGATTGGGACTGGTCGACCACGTCTTTTTGATAAGCGGTCTCTACGATTTGCGTGAACTGTGGGCATTCCAAAATTGTAATCCCCATAATGTTTTGTCCTTAAATACTGCACTTGCCCATGAATTGTCACCGCTATGTTGGATATATAACAAAGACCTCGTTGCAGAATACAAAAAGCAAAATTTGAAAATACACATCTTGGCGGCAGAAAATGACAGCGAGTCATTTAAACTGCAGTCGCACAACTATGCGAAGAAACTGAGAACGTTAAATATAGACGTTAATCATAGAGTATTCAAGTCGTACGATCATTTCGATATTATTGAAGAATGTTCTGATCGAAATTCCCCCATTAGCCGTTACATGTACAGTGAAATGGGCATACACACACTGAACTAAAAACATGTAGCTATGCTGCTATGTACCTACAGCATACAATTATTGAATATTTAATAAGAGAACAGAATGAATAATTAATTATTCTAAAACGTAATTTAAGTCGAAGTATAACGTCGTGGTCAGACCGCTACACAACCGTTCTAGATGCTATACGAGGTCTCGTTTATTTCTTCTACTACGTTTGGAAACATTGAAAAGTGCATAATTTAAATGTAAACTTGTTAATTGATTGGTTATTTTTATACCTTCACTCTACAGAGCCATGTCCATCCGAAGGAATATGGACAATATTCCTATGTTAAATTAAAAACAATGTAACTTCCATACGGATGTTCGGAAATCGGAATCATCCTTGGTGCGCCCAATGCTTTAGGATATAATTAAATTACATAACTCGGATTAACCTAATGAAACTTACTTACTTACTGTTATTGTACTGCTGCTCTATTGAGTAGCAGAATTAAAAGAATAAAAAAAAAACATAAAAAGGAAATTCTACAAAGACTTTTTCTATATCACTGTCACACAAGTGTTTTGTGGGACGCCAAATTTTAAAAAAGTAGCATAACAAACTTATGTAATTTATTCAAACTTTTTATTCAATTTCCACGAGTGCGAGCGAAGAAAAGTTACTGCATTTGAAACAGTCGGATATATAAAAAACAACAAAAAACAAGTAAGGAAAGGCCGACTATACACTGAAAGAATTATCTTCATACTATTTATGATTTTGTCTTAACCTCAGTGAAAATTTTCATTAAAAAGTCCCCAAAGAAACATGTTTCATAAAGCAAAAATCAATCAACATTTCTTAGAAACTATGGAACTTCATTTCATTCGCTAAACTTTTGTTATAAAAATTCATTATTTTTCATAATATGATTTATGTAAATTTTCATACATTTTATGAAGAAACTTCATTAATTTTATGAAAAGTTTCATAATTCCAATATAAACAAAAAAAAAAAAAAAACAAAAAGGTCTGACTTGTTGACTAACCAATCAACACACACCATCATTGCGAGAGTCTTTATAATGAGTATGTCTTTAACCAAAATCTTGGTAAATGTCAGAGTTAACAGAGGACAAATGAGAATGAGAATATATATATATATATATATATATATATATATATATATATATATATATATATATATATATATATATATATATATATATATATATATATATATATATATGTTTCCAGTTCAAATATAGTATAGGGTACTGTGTCAAATTTGCAGCAATTCAAGTGAATATGTGGTTTCTTGAGCAAAAAAAGTCAAATCGGGAGCGACATTTGTATGGGGGCTATATATAAATCTGAACCGATCTGACCGATATTCACCACAGCTGTTTCCAGTTCAATTATAGGCTACTGTGTCAAATTTGAAGCAAATCGAGTGAAATATGTGGTTTCTAGAGCGGAAGCAAATCGAGTGAAATATGTGGCTTTTGCGACATTTGTATGTGGGCTATATCTAAATCTGAACCGATTTGCTTCAAATTAAATAGCGTTCGTCCTTGATCCATAAAACTTACTTGTGCCAATTTTTGTTAAGATCGGACTATAATTGCGACCTGTAATTTGATTACAACAATAGATGGACAGACGGACATTGCTAAATCGATTCAAAAAGTGATTCTAAGCCGATCTGTATAATAAACGATGGGTCTAACTCGTTTCCATTTGGGTGTAACAAACAAATGCACAAAGACATAATACTCTCGTGGAATGTATAAATACGGGAAATGCTGAAGAATTCAATTAAAAATGTCTCCTCCTTTTTGACCTCTCACTTTCACTTTTCGAAGAGCAAACAAGAACATTGGGACAAACGTCGTACGCAACCGTTGCTATTAAAATGTAATTTACAAAACAGCAATTCCATGGGAAACCGATCACAAATTTCATAGTAGGGCTGCGATTTTGATGACAATTTGTACGTAGGTTCACTTTGGAGTTACAAGGAATAATTACATTTTTTAAAGATATCTTTAATTGTAGTTATGATAATTGGACATATACTATCAAGACCAAACAGAACCCCAATAAATAACCGGGTAAGTGATGGCTTTCGCTTTTCGGTGAAAGGAAAGAATATCACGAACTGCTAATGCTACAAGGAAAGCAACAGTAATGTGGAGTTTCAGAACTAAAAATCCATTGTAAATGTGAAAATACCCTACACGATCAATATGTGATATGTTTTATACGAATCTCTCCTTTTAAACCTATACCTGCACAAAAATATGTATATGGATTTTAAGAAAAACCATATACATATTTTTTGTGTCATTAAAATCTTGGTTGGTTCGAAAATGTTAACTTATTATTAAAATGATCAAACGAATGTCTATTTAACATGATTATGAAGCAAACATTTTTTTGCACACAAAATATGTATTAGGCCTTCGATTACTGGCTTAATTTTTGTATGGAATTTATTCGCTTAACAAGAAAGTAGCTTACTACTCTCATAGCGTTGCTGCCAGATTTTTCTTGTTGATCCATTTGCCAACAATGATGCCACCTAATCAAGTCTCTTAATCGTAAGCTAGTAAGCCCAATCGAACAGGCCTATTGCCGATCATTCATTTCCACGTGGAAGTCATCACACCTACTTTTTACAAAGGTGATTACAAAAAGTGAAAGCAAAAAAGGCAAAAGCTATAACATGCTGTATGTTTCCATTATTTTTAATTAAAAAATATGTTTTAGTTTTTATATTTTTATGACTAATTATTTTGTTAGCTATATGTATATGTTTTAAGTTTGTGGATGACCACGAATAAACTTTCTGAGTTATGCACAGCTCCCCTAATCTAAATATACCTAAGTAAATAGTGAGAAGGCTAAAACGTGTTGAAACTGATCCGTGATTTTTTGAATATATAGTTTCTTTTATACTGCGCTTAGAGAAAGAAGTCTGTTATTAACAGCATCACCATTCCTACTACTAAAGAGTTCGCAGTCTGCTAAAAATGGCTGCTATTAAAATATAAAAATGGATAATAAAAATAAACGTTCATAATTTAAAAGCCTTTCAGATTGACGGCGAAAGCTTGGTACAATATGCGTATCATTAAAAAGACAATCGCAATATCTATCAGTGGTAATAAATTGCCTTGTAATAAACTTTATTCGAAAAAGTGTTGTGAATATGTATATTCAATTAGCTATGCTGTTCTGTATATGTGCATAAATCTTCAGATAGCGTTTTTCCCTGTTGGTAAAACCAGCAAAGTGCAGACTTTCGGTTTTCTTTTACTGACAAATTCCTTTGAGGTAGTGTTAGGAAAGATTTCATTTTAAGCACTTTCATATTTGGATTATCATTGAAATATCGAGTATAGGAAGTGATGATTTTTTAACTGACACGCGCGCGGCCTTGTTCGAAATATTTGCAACGATTACTCTTACTCAAATCAATGTTCTAATATATATACATATATACAATAATTTCACCAAAAACAACAAAATAAAAAATCTAGTTCAATCAAATAATGATAAAGAAGCGAAGCAATAACTACAAATGATGAATGCGGGGGATACTCTATGCGTGCAAACAGAATTGGATGGAATTGCTTCATACTAAGTCCAAAGAATACAAAAAAGCGATTCTCAATGATGATGGTGAGATTATTGTATAAGAACTTTGATTTGAATTAGAGTAAGCGTTGCAAATAACACTGACTGGAGCTTGGCAGTTTCGAAACGGCGGACTGGTGTGCCCGCCACCAAATACAATACTTTGTATCAATTATTTGTGTTGTTTGCTTTTTTTTGGTTAGAAACTACAAATGCTCTCGAGCCAGAAACAACTCAAGTTCATACATATAATGATAACGAAGGAGTAAATGAAAACACACAAAAAGTGCTTTAATCTGAATATTAAAAATTATTTTGACTAGAGTGGCCCGAAATTACGCAAATTCATATTATGATAACGATTAAATAACGAAATGATGTTGAAATGGAAGAAAACAAGTCGCGTGTGATGCATTAACGAAATTCATTGTTATTTGGCAGCGAATTCACGTCACCCCAGCGAGAGATAACCATAGCCACCCTCAAATCGTTTAAAAAAGTGTAAATAAGAATCACTAAGATATCATAATGAAATCTAAAAACATTCTTAATAAAAGCAAATAATTAGCTTGATGCGTAGCTTAACTATGAGTGTCAAACTTTGGACAAATTTGTAGTATATCTAATTGGAATGAAGAGGGCCGTGCGCAGGGGGGGGGTTTGGGGGTTCAAACCCCCCCCCCCAGAGAGGTTTCGAACATATACTTTTTAAAACCTTCTAGACTTTCTGAAGCAATAAAATATAGAATTTTTTAAGGTCTTTTTAAAATAACTCGTCTGAAATGATAATTTTGCAGTAAAATCATGAAAACACGAAAATTACATAAAAAATCGTGGAACTTTCTTGAATTTCGGACAAAGGTTATGAAAATGACAAACAAACTAAACGAATTGTGCCAATTTCAAGATTGTGTAATGCTAATTGTGTACTGCAATAAAAGTTTGGAAATTTAATAACAAACTCATTTAGTAATTTTAAAAAAGTGTAGATAAGAATAACTATGATATCATAATAAAATCTAAAATATTCTTAATAAAAGCAAATAATTTGATTGATGCTTGTAGAGCGCTAAGATGTAACATTTGCGATTGGACATTTTTATGGAGCTGTATCTAAATCTGAACCGATGTGTCCTATTTTCATCACAAATGCAACAACAACGGTTTCTGTTACTTCCAATGTTTTGGGAGTTTGCAATTATAATACAAATCATGCGTCTAAAATTTCGTTTCTACGAAATGCATTTTTTCTCTGCGTGTAGGTCTCTATTTTAAAATCTACTTTAAAGTTCCGAAACAATAAGAAATGATTTTTAACTTACTAAAATTTTTGTTATATTTATCACTTATGTCAAATATTTTTCAGAGTAAGTATTTTTTTGTACATATGTAACAAGTATTATTCAGAAGAGAAACAACAAATTCAGTAACTTGGAAAACGAAACTCTAAAATACCAATTATTTGGTTTTTGGAATTAAAATTTCTAGTTGTTTCTTCTTGCATTTCATCGAATACAAAAAAACTGTATTTGTTATTTGAATTTATACATATTTAAGATTATAAAAATGAAGAAACATTTCCAAATATTTTTTATTTAATCGGATTATGCGTATAAAGATTTTGAGTAAACATCCTGTTACTCATGTCCTATATAAATTAAAAACTTCTGCATTTATCAAAGAAAATAATGCGGGACTGAAAGGTTTATCGCCGAGGAATATGATGGTTTTTTGTGTAATATTTCTTCAAAATATATATCGAGTGCTTATATCCAAAAGTGGCTATGAACCATTTTCTCGAAAATGAGTTTTTGATGCCAAACTATTCTCAGATTTGGATGTCATCTGTCATATAAATTTGGAAAAGATATTTTTAAATTTGGATAAAATTTTTTCTTCTGGATCGATAAAAAATATATAAAACAAATATCTGGGAACTTCGAACCTCTTAGCTTAGTTCGTTCGTAACCTATCGTACTTTCAACCAACAGATGAGCACTTCATTCTATGGCCGAGGGTATAAAAATACTCTTATTATTGCATCAATATATTGATAGACCTATCTAAAACATTTATAAATATCTCTTACATTATCTGACAGTTTTTGCCTAAATTCATAAACTGTCGCTTGTGATAAAGGGTGTTTTTTATTGGGGTATAGAACTTTAAGTTGGCATCACTTTTTTATCGTCCATCAGAGCAATTAATTCGGTTAACCATGGATCGTTTTCGCACTACGTTTACTCTATGTGATAATACGCATCCGCAGAGACGTCGAACAGTGCGCACCGAAGAAACAATTGCCGCTGTAGAGCAAAGTGTTGAAGAGGACCCGAATGAATCGATTCGCCAACGTGCACAGCAATTGGAGCTGCACAGCAATTGGAGAAAGTGGTTGAAAATTGGACCTGTAGAATTGGCTATATTCGAGCCAGCCGCGGCGGCCACATGCCCGAAATCATATTTAAACATTAATGGCATAAAATTATCCTTCCAATAAAGCCAAATTGATGGACATTAAAACGATTTTCTTGTGTTTTATTTCAATTTGAAGTTCTATACCTCAATAAAAAACACCCTATATAATTGCTTTCTTTGAAAATGTGAGCAGCGACTTACCATAAAATCTTAGCTCCATTTTTTTATATAAACGTTAACAAATTTGACATTTTGACAATTTTTATTTATGTATCAGCCCATAAAATTTTAAATTCAACAATAAAAAATATTTTCAGAAAATGTCGCTTACGATAATTCCGCGCTAAGGGCTCGATATATTGCTAAAACAGCAAACAGCTGTTTACCATCTCAGCAGATACAAATCTGCTGTATCTTTTTTAACATCAGAAAATCTGCTCTTTCAGTAGACTTTCTGCTTTCTTCTACTGACATATTATTTTGAGTGTACTAATAGATGGATTACTGAAATGCAATTTGGCCGACAATGTCAGTCGGACGAATGTATCAAAATATTTCTCGAAGATCCTGGCAATAAAATATGAGTGGTTTCCAAACGCTCCAGTAAAAAATTCCTAAAAAGTTGGAAAATTAACTAAGTATGAGTAAAGATTCCTTCTTTCAAAGCCATAGTAAATAGTTCATTTACTAGAAAAAGTGTAGTAGATTTACTTAAAAACATTTCTTTGGATCTGATAAAAAAATTCTTACAATTGAGTAAATTCAAACTTATGTGGAAGAATATTTTCAAGGTTTTAAGTGAGAAAAGAAATCTGAAATTGTTTGTATGGAAAAAATTCCATTTAGGAAATTTTAACTTAAAAATGAGTTTTTTCCTAAAATGAAGTTAAAATGTTTACTGAAATTTATGCCGAGTTCTCATACATTTAAGTTTTAATGAACTTATAAAAAAACATTTGAAATTGTTTAAAAAATTCTTGAATATTAATCTAGGAAGCAATTCTCGTTTGATTGCAGAGACTTATTTCTTAAATACTTTATGAATTATTCTAAACAACGACTGCGAAGGCGCCTATCTTGCCTTCGCAACAATCATGGAGTAATAGCTCAACTCCTTATGGCAGAGGTATCATGAAACTTTTGAGAAATATTTCATGTTGTTGTTGTTGTTGTAACAGCTATATATGTATGTTTGTGTTGTCCGTTTTTAATCTCCTTCACTATCAGGGTCTGCGTCGTTCGTCTCCAGGTTCAGGAAGATGGCCACCTGCTTTGGGTGCGTCCATAGTGACCTGGGGACCAGCTGAGTAGGTTTTGCAGGGCAGTTGAATAGATGTAGCGTGTCGTGTGGCCCCTGGCTACAAGCGGGGCAGATATTCTGCACGTTGCCGTCAATTCGTGCCCAGTACGAATTGAGGCGGCTACACCATCCAGATCTCAGCTGTGCCAAAACCGATCTAGTTTGTCATGTTGTCATTTTTTGTATCAGTTTTGCATACTCTGAAGCAAAACTATTTGTTTGATTTTTTTAGTTAAATTGAATTTATTTTAATTTCACATTTTTTCCTTGTATAAAATAATATTATCCTCAGTTTAAGTAAAAATTTACTCGTTTTGAGGAAAAAATTAGCAAAATTGTTCTCAGTTTGAGTAAATATTTACATGATTTGAGTAAACATTTACTTATTTAGGAAATTTTCAGCAAAATTTTACTAAGATTTAGTAAAATGTACTTAGTTTTAGGAAATTTTTGCTTAAATTTAGTAAAAAAAATTACTTTGTTTTAGGATTAGAATTAGGAAATTTTAGCAAAATTCTAATTATATTTAGTAAAAATGTACTTGGTTTCCTAAATTTTAGTTAATTTTAACTCATTATAGGGTTAACTTTTTTATGAGTGCAGATGAAAAAATAAAATATTGCAAATAATTTAAAAAAAAGTTTCATCAAAGAAAGTCAGACGCAATTCGCACGGTGTGTTTCTGTAAAGAATGAAAAAACTAACTGTACGTTGTACACAAATATATACAGAAGTAAAAATAATTGTAAGTTTTTCCTTGCTTTTCGCCCCTTTGAAACGTACGACAGTCACGTATGTGAGTAAATCAATGCCTATATCTTGTTAGTCAAAAATCAACATTCGAGTGAATATTTTTAAAATGTACATTTATTTATTTATTGTTGTATGTAGTATTTTATTTTTATTATATTCTTAAACTCCATTACATACACAAGATATCTTTGCAATATAAGTGAAAACGATAATAATTATAATTATAAACGATTGAAATAGTAAATTTACAAATTAAACAAAAAGGAGAATAAAATGTTTAGAGAGCATAATTTATTTCCAAAATAACAACCTTTGATTGCTACCTAGCATATTGTATATGTGTGTATGTATGTTTGTGTGCTTTTCGCAAAAAGAACAATGCAATAATGACAATAATAATATTTGACTAAAAATAATAAGTGTTTATTTTATTATTATCCGAAAGAAAATGAAGATTCAGAACAAAAATGAATCGTTAACCGAACATTCGCAATAATTATTTATTAATTTGCTTTAAACTCTAAACAATATTGTTCAGAGTCAGGGTCCACACTTATATATGTATATACATGTGTGCATGTGGACACTACAGCGCACATACCCAACGGCGGAATTTACGAGGCCTTCCTAATTCTGGTAGGCTTTTTTGACAAGGACTTCCTTATAAAGAGTGATTTTTTTGAGGTTAGGATTTCCATGCATTAGTATTTGACAGATCACGTGGGATTTCAGACATGGTGTCAAAGAGAAAGATGCTCAGTATGCTTTGACATGTCATCATGAATCGTCTTACAAACGAACAACGCTTGCAAATTATTGAATTTTATTATCAAAATGCGTGCTCTGTTAAGAAAGTTCATTGCGCGCTTCCATTTTATGGTCAGTTTAATCGACCCACTGAAGCGGCTATTCGGGCTATTGTGACTAAATTTCGCACCAAATTTACATTGTTGGACATTAAACCACCAACACGCTTACGTAGAGTGCGAACTGAAGAAAATATCGCAGCTGTATCGGCCAGTGTTAATGATGACCACCAATTTTCGATTCGTCGCCGTTCGCACCAATTGGGTCTCTGTTACTCAAAAACGTGGAAATGCCAAAATTGGACTAAGCGGATGGACCACCTAAGACGCAGCCGCGGTCAACATTTAAATGAAATTATCTTCAAAAAGTAAATGTCATGGACCAATCTAACGTTTCAAATAAAGAACCGATGAGATTTTGCAAATTTTATGCGTTTTTTTTTTAAAAAAAGTTATCAAGCTCTTAAAAAATCACCCTTTATAAGGCCGACGGGAAGCGATTGCAGACATTCTACTATCTGAAGGCCTTTTCATTGCTTTCTTTTATATCTGCTTCCTTAGGCAGCATGATACAGCCCTTCTAAGAAGATGGTGGATGGATTTTTGTTTCGTTCCTCTTCGCCTTCTTTTAAAAGTCCTATTGGAATGTTTCTTTCTCACATTCATCTTCCCTTCCTTTAACAAGGCCTTACAAATAGAAGCTATGGGGAAGGTGTTTGCATGCCACTTCTCTACCCGTAAGAAGGTGTATCATATATTCATATTGAAGAATGAGAGTTAGATTTCCTGCGGCTGAGGCTTTCATATCATCAGTTATAAAATTTTTTCTGTAAGTGCAACTGTGTTTAAAAATATAACATGGCCTTCCAAGCCACAATTTCCGCCGCTGGTTATTTATACATATGACATAGTTACGCACAAACTTAATTACATCCATCTATGGTCTATGTTTGGTATACGCTTGTTCCAGAATTGCTCTTGCTTCTTCTTTTTACATTAAAGGCTTATGAGACAGTCGCTACACGAAGTCGCACATATTCAAATAAGAACGTACGAGACGGCACTATTGCCACAGCGAATGTCGTGTCGCGTCTCTCTGAATGGACCTTTAAATTTCGATTGAAATTGAATATGAATTCATAGTTGAGGGGCTGAGAGTAAAAATATGTCATAATGACAGTTATTTAAAAAAAGTTCTTTTGACTAATGAAAACGAATACAAATGCAAGAACAGAAGCGTAGTTCATTAAAAAATAGGGGAGATTTTGAATTGAATTCTTCTGTTATTCGCGTTTTCATTGCACAATAAAAAATAAATGCCACAAAAAAGTAATATCCATTGAACAAAAACTAATTTAAAGGCCCATTCAGACAGATACGACTCGAAAGTCGGCAATAGAGCCGTTCGTTCTTATTTGAATATGTGAGACGGCGACTGTCGTGTCGCGCCTGCCTGAATGAACCTCTAATAAAAAAAAACACCATTATATTCAATTTACTTTTTGACATTTTGACACTGCTTAAATCGTGGACTTCAAATTTAAATTTTATTTAATGCCAGTCCAATTGTATTCTGTTTTTGCACGTACTAACTACGAAGGATGCGGAAGGAAAATGGATAAGTTATTAAAGTTTTTTAGGGACAAAAATAATGTTGAGTTCCCCCATTCAAAAGACAATTCTACCTTTCATGATGAACGCTTTTCGCTAGAGTCGAAAGACAATCTAAGGTGGTTAGTAATCTAACCAGGAACTATCATATACCAAAAATAACAAAGTCGTAGATGGAATAGTTGTATTTCTAGCGTAACGTCACGCATGAAAAGGAAATATTTTTAAAGCCATATACATATGAACATATTAGAAAAAATCACAGATAATAAAGGGTGTTTTTTATTGAGGTATAGAACTTCGAATTGAAATAAAACACATTCGGGTCCTATTCAACACTTTGCTCTACAGCGGCAATTGTTTCTTCGGTGCGCACTGTTCGACGTCTCTGCGGATGCGTATTATCACATAGAGTAAACGTAGTGCGAAAACGATCCATGGTTAACCGAATTAATTGCTCTGATGGACGATTATGTCGACCATAAACTGGACGGAGCTTGCGGTGAACTTCGCGAACTGAACCATTACTTTCGAAATAAATTTGCACGATTTGCAAGCGTTGTTCTTTTGTCAACCTGTTCATGATGAAATGGCAAACCAAACTAAATATTAATCACTTGACAGCTGACAAAATGGCCGCCAGTTAAAAAAGTGATGCCAACTTAAAGTTCTATACCCCAATAAAAAACACCCTTTATAAATACAATTTCATATGTATGAATGTACGTATATTAAACCAGTTCGAAAGTTGAGATTGTCCACACCTTAAATGAAACCTTGGTTTGTTTTATGAATACTTCCAAAATATTTCGCTTATATGATTTACCAATCCGGAGATATTCATGTTGTTTTCTCAGAAATGGTGGGCAGTGTTTCAGATCAAATAGAATTTTAACCAAATAGAAGAAATGATAATGAAGTTTGAGTGATTCCGCATCCAACGATAATGTTAAAGAGTTCTATATAACAGCATAACAGATACACAATTACTTGAGATGTTAGTGGTAATTTTGAAGACATTTTACTAAAATTTTAATGTACTTCGACATTTTTGTCCCGGTTTTTAATTTTTAACGATAATTAAGAATTGTCTAGTTACATATTTCGATGCGTTGGATGCGGAATCACTCATACTTTATTACCTTATTTTTATAAGGTCAAAAATTGGTACAACATGTGTCGTTTAAAACAAAAACGTGATATTTAGAGGTCGTGTGAAATCGCGCTTGCCCTGAGTTGGCAAAATATATAGTCGATATATGTATGACGTGTATTCATAAAACAAACTAAGGTTTCATTTTAGGTGCGGAGAACTGTCCCGGTTTAATATATACCACCGGCTCAATTTGGGAGACAAAGTGAATATACTCCGTAGACCTCGGTTTTAGCCCCATCACTCTCGACTAAACTGTTGAGATATTTTATTTGGCTCAAGCGTTTTTCCCTTAGCTTATTAGTTAGATAAATTGTTTGAATTGTACAATATTCGAACAGGTTTTTTGCAGACAATATCAGTTACTATTAATTTTGAAAAAATTTTATTTTTTATTCATTTATTTTTATATTAATCATTTTAAAGTACACTTTTACACTGAAAATTCGTCGTATAAACCCGTGACAAATGTTTTTGAATATGGCTCTAAGTCATTCTAAGATTATATACTATAGAGCAGTCGTGGCTATCCCCTTTTTATATAAATCATGTCATTCCCTAAATATTTTCACGTAACAAAATTAATAGTTTCTGGTAGGATTATTTATCTGTCAAAATCAATTTTTGAAAATTTTAAAATCCTGACATTCGGGTATATTCAGCCACTCACTTGTAGCGTCGAAGTGAAACTATATGCATATGTTTTTTATAATTCGGCAGAAGTTCTATAACGAGTACTCATGTTAGTTGCGGGACACATCGCTATTCACCTCGTGTAGTGAATGTGAGAAGTGAAATAAACTCACGGTGAGTACCAAAACAGACCTGAATTTATCCAGTTATACAGATAAGCAGGAAAATCCGTTCGTGGTAAATAAAACGCGCCTTATCAGGCATGTCACAGAAATTTTACGAAAATGATTTAATTCACGTTTTCGTAATCGTAATCGAAACGTTTTGCTTTTGGGTTTTTATTTATAAAACAAAAAAATTTTACGTTTTTCGATTTGTAGAGAAGCTAAATTCGTTTTCATTTTCGTACGATTTGAATTTCTGTGTCATGCCTGCTTGTCAAAGTATGCAAGTTGTAAAAACATTGGATTAACTTCACATTAACCAGCGGTCTTGTGTAAACTGTGCCACGCAGAATAGAGAAAGTACTTTGACATCGTTTAGTCCAAGATGATGTAACAAAAATCTCTTGTACAGCGGATCGATCAACTGTTCCTTCTAAATCCGGCGTTTATATAATATTTATTTGTTTTTGGCTATCATCATTATCGTCATCATAATGTTTGCGCATATCAGTTGCAGTTTAAAAAATATACTTGCTCGCTTTTTTCTTTTAAAGATATTTTAAATATTCTCTTTGTCATTTTTTTGTATTTTGGTATACGAAAAAAGGATTTAAAGAGTGATCCTTTTCATCCTTGATTTTTTGTTTGTTTTGAGTTTTCCTCAGTTAAAATAACGAACGCAAAAATATTTCTTATAAAATTATTTAAGTATTTGTTCATAAAAGCATTTGGTTTTTATTTTTGTTATGTTTCAAAGAGACAGAGAGTTGAGTTTAGTTTGTTTTTTGTATCATAATTTTCGTTGCGACTAAGCACTTATTCAAGTAACAAAAGAGAAGAAATGAAACTTTATCAATAAAGTTAATTGTCGGTTTGTGGTTTAGCTTATAAATAACTACATCTAATAAAATGGTTGATTTTCTTTTATATAATTTTATATACAGTCTTAATTTTGTTTTAGCGAAACGAACATCTTAATCAACACATAAACATGTTTCGAAATAAACTGTACTCAACGTCATCTTCAACACCATCATCATCACTCTATCAGCGTTTTACACACGTTAACACATGATAAAGCCATTGAACAACTTCGGTTTAAACTTGTTTTATCTAAAAAATATATAATATGTAATGTATATACTAAAATGTAACGATATTTATGTAGCATATACTGACTTAAAATCAGAAAAAATAATTGTTGAATGAATACAAGTAATATCTAAAAATCATTTTGTTTCTTTACAATTTGATGGAACGGCAATTGAATAAAGGTTTCATTAAATGCTGCTTTTGGCATAGGTTGTTAATTGAAAAATGTCATCTGTGATCAAGTTAAGCGGCATTAGAAATTCGAAAATTCAATTTAGCAAATTATGAGAAGATGCTACGGATTAGAATACATTTTGGCCAGGACTTTCCCAAATCCAAAACCTCTAACAAAGAATCTACTTTTCTGATATGTCGCCGTGTCTGTTGAAATTGTTTTTTTACTTTACTCTTAATAAAGTAAGTATATGTACGGTCGTAATGAAACATGTGTAACAATTAGGCCCAACTTTCTCAATTCCATAAAAAGAATGTGAAGAAAATTAAACGAGACATTTGTGTTCCGCGGAAAGTGTGGAGACTTGAGACTGATGCTGTATTGGTCGCTAGTCGCTGTATTAGTTAGCTATAGTTTTGAGATAGGGACTAAATATTAAATTTGGTAACAATCAGTTAACGATGTGAATGTAATAACTTGGCCGCATGTAAATCGATTTAAATGGTGAAATTAGGGGGAAATATTCAAAATACATAAAATGTTAACGTCAAGGTATATTTTTACCTAATTTTTACGGTATTTTGTGTTGAGGAGATATTGATATTGACCACCTTAAACCTTACAAAATAAGTTGACCAAAATGGTTCCAAATAAATGGAATTTTCTCAAAATGCTACACTTTGTCAAATTATTTAAATGGGAGAAAACAAAAACCAAATTCAATTCCGATATGCAAAGTGAATTTTGGATTATGTATAACAATATAGTAGGTTTCTTTTGTGGCACACTAACAAACAAAATTGCAAATTATCCTATTTTGATTATTAACGCCAATGTGTCAGACATTCAATTCACTCTCTTTACTACACAACGCTATTCTTTACAGAGCCTTGGAAGAACATTAGGAATTTCGAATTAAAACCCATGTCCACAACTGAACTAGATAGAACGCCAAACTATTTTACAGTCCGGAAAAATTATTCAATCAGAATCACGATTATAGCGATTAGACAGATTGGGAAAAGGAAATCCCTAAAAAATAATTAAAACCCAATCAGATTACTTTTTTCTACAACAAAGCCAACTTATTTTGTTAAATAATTAAATTGCGCTTACACGATTTCTTCAACATAGTCTCCCAGTTTTCATATAATTGACCAAAACACTACATACATTTTGAAAATGTTGCCAACAAGATTCATTCGTTTCGTAAATAAGATATTTAAAGCATTTGAAAAATAAAACCTTTATGCGCGTGCATTCCTAGACAGAAAATTTAAAACATCCTATTTTTGTGTGCAGTTGCGATGGTCCGATTGTCCGTCCATTCAACTGACCAAACAAACAGATGCAACAGTTTTTCCTTTAAACAAAAAAAAACTGATTAGAAATTTAATTTATTTTTGTAAAATATTTAAATTAAAATTAAGTTGAAAACGAAAACAGTGGACGCAATTGCATTTCATTTAATTTAGCAAAAGACGAACGAAAGAAAAAATGACTAATTAATTAATAATTACAAAAGTTCTCCTTTTTGCATTTTCTTTCTCCTTTCACAGTAAATTATAACGTAACTTCTGTAAAATCATTTTAGAATTGGTGATATTAATTGAAATTGCATTTCATAATCTTTCACACACGACGCACGGGTTTATTTCTTAATGAGACTTTCGCAACTGCTGCTAAGATTTGGCAACGATTTGAAAAATTGTCGACCCTTGTCAATTTGTTGACTTGTTGGCTGACTGCTATTCGAAGGGCCGTCAGTCATTGAATGTTGCGGCCCTTGGTCCATCATATCGACAGTATGCATTGATCGCCGCACCATATGTCTCGGCGGCTGGGTGTCATGGACATCGGGCGGTGAAAGTGGCGAGTGGGGCAGCTCCATGTCGAGTACGGTATTCGCGTTGTGACAAGCGGCTGCGGATTCTGAATGTTGCTTGATCAGCGGTCGTTTGCGTGTAGCGGCTGTTGATCTCTGGGAGCAATCAAATTGCTGCTGTGTATGACATTCTAACATGGGATCAGAAGCTTCAACATCTACACTGCCCAGCAGTTTTGTATCGGAATAACGTCGCAGATCTTTGCCCAAGTATTTCTCTAATTTATCGCCACCATCACTGTCGGGTGGTGTAAGCATGTTACAATTGCGGCCGTAGTCATGTTTCAGGTAGAGACCACCGTCCAGATCTAAATCTACCGAATCATTGAGGATATCACGATTTTCTAGGAATATGGATGAATTTGAATAGCGTTTAGTGTGCGGTTTATAAACGAAACCTCCTAAACCGTTGGCAACGGCATGTGAAACACCCGAACTAATCGAAGGAGCCTTATGATCACCACTACCTGTAAAAATGCAAGAGTTGGATTGAGTTGAAGCTTACTAGTTGTATTGGCTTAGCTTACTTACCACTAAAACTGCTCAATTGTAATGCGTGCTCACGGCCTGTGTCAGTCGAAAGGCCATCAGTGCTGAGATCCTGGCGTGAGCCAACACACAAATCGTTAACTGATACACGACTGGAGTCTTCTGAATGTTCCAGTACATTGTGTATGGAGTCATGGAACGGTGTCATGCTGCCCGAACCTTGGGGACAAGGACGGAACGAGGAGATCTGTGAGACAACATCATCCAGAGCGAAATCCCGATCGTAGTTATGTTGCGATTGTGTACATTCAATATTTGCCGCAACAGCCACCTGGCCCAACTGCGAGTTAGTGGGATGGTTTTGTGGGTTTTGCTGCTGTGTCGCATGATGATGGTGAGAGTGATGATGATGTTTACCAATTATTCGACTTGGCAAACCGGCAGACGTGTGTGATACCATGGAATCGACATCGAGATCAGCATGTTGCAGCATATGATGCGGAGACGTGGGCAATCTGTCATTGCCATCGGCCACATCCTCCACCTCATTCACCTCCACCGTGGAGGCATAGTTATAACTAGATGTCGGTCTCGGATTCGCCACATTAACATCAATATTTATGTTGACACTATGCGGCGTTGATGAATTCACGATGTGTGCTTGATTGCACGAACTATTGTTGCGATTGCTGCGTTGTTGTGTTGTTGGCGACGGCGGTGAAATCGGATGAACCTTTTCTGGAGCATTTTGTATAAGTAATATCCTGCAAGTATTGACAATAAACAATACAATCAGTAGTCAGTTCAGTTCAGTCGTCGTCCACCACTCATTATCATCGTCGTCATTTATGTTGTTCTTGTTGTTGCCACTAATCAAAAATTATGACCCATTTGCTATGAGGGGCGAACATACATACCTATTTCTGGCTTTCCAACGATGACACAAATGTAAATACGCCTTGCATTGTATGTACATGAACACAATGCCACCCGTTAGACCCACAGCGACCACAGCCAGTTTTGTCCAAAAGGGCCATTCTGTCGTTGGCACAGAAAACAATAAGAAGAAAATAAAAAGAACAGTTACAACAGTTATTTAGTTTGGGGAGGGGTGGGGGTGGATGGATGGTAACACAAAATGCTTGCATGTGACACCATAAATTGCTGAAAGCAGAGGAATGAATGAATGTTCCATCCCTGCTACCACCACCGCACACATCATCATCGTGTATGTGTCAAACAAATTGATTATACGTACATAATTAAAATAGTTCTAATATGCATTGCGATTTGTAATCTTGGCTCTGGTACTCATGCATAATTTGATAATTATCAATTACAATTATGCATGTGTGATCCAAATTCATTATGAATGTACTTACATAGGACAACAAGTCTGTATACATATATCCGATGATTTCACTTTCATTGGAACATTGGTATACATTTCATTTATATTATGTAAAAATTATAATAATGACAATATTATTTGCAGGAATATGAAAGAGTGTTCTTCCAAGTCCAGGATTTGGAGTGTTTCAATTTTGATGTTTATTTTAATAGTAATTAAAATGCGGTTATCTTAGAACCGAATCCATTTTGTTTCGGATTTTGCAGTGATCCAATGAAAATTAGCTTTGTTAAATTAGATACTTGTAAATACGAATCCGACTAAATATTATTGGATTCAAATAGACTCAGAAAATACAACAAGAGGTCCACATATCTAATATGAATATTATTACTCATTTAAATGGCAAATAGAAAGATGAAGACAAATTTCCATGGAAAAAGGGCGGGGCATCAAAAATATCCAAATTGAGTTTTTACTGATCGTATCTCATTATACCAAAATGGAGATTTATTAACGAAATTTAAAAAGAACTAAACCTAAATTTATTTGAAAAACAAAAAAACGTAAGTATTTTTACAGTTTAGTTCAAAATGTTTCGGTCCGAAGCTGGAGCTTGACATTTTTTATAATGTAATTGTGGTGTAGAGCTTTGAAAGCGTCACGAAAAATCGCACAATGATTTTCTTGTTATTTAGTTTTTTCTTTCTTTTGTGAAATTATGAAAATTGATGTTGGGCCACCCTTTTGCATTTCAGGTCAGGGGGGTTTCCGATTTCTCGATTTCATGACGGGATAGTTGGACAGTATTCCGACATTGGTAGATTTTAATTTAGCTTCTCTTACAATATACTACTTCATACATATGATTTTACTACTGAAGTAGTTAGACGTTTTACTAATCTTAGTTTGTTTCAGACTAAATTTCCTTCAGTTTTGCAATTTTCGCCATAACACAAATTCCCTCCTACTTTAGCGGTTTTGTTATAGACTTTAAATATTTTGTTGAATTTCCACAAATACTTTTCAAAAGATTTTTCATTATCATCGCCACACACGAACAATCGTCGGATGTATGTACATATACATGCTTTTATCCCGTACTATATATGTGTAAAGGCAAGACGAACCTATATGACCATGTTGTACATCTTCTGCAGCACGTTCGATTAGTACACAAAGTGACCAAATTACACAGAGTGCAGCGGCGCAGTGAAACAATACCGTGCAACACAATCGCCTCCGTTCAATACCAGAAATGTCAAGGCTGCGCCACTGTAATGTAAAAATAAAGCAAGAATTAGGTTATATATTGACAATTTGTTGGTTTCGACTGATAAGTATAAGAACAGACTCACAATCGTATTTTCGATAATACTATTAGACACACAAAATGAAAGAATATGATTTTTATCGATATAGTAAATGAATGTTTGTAAGTTCACCCATTTAAACTCAGTTATGTTTTATATTAAACCTTATCCCATTGGCGCA
The DNA here is from genome assembly GCA_947397865.1 of Polietes domitor. NCBI lineage: Eukaryota > Metazoa > Arthropoda > Insecta > Diptera > Muscidae > Polietes > Polietes domitor. The sequence goes on along the minus strand of OX377621.1, from coordinate 110,121,263 downwards.
ATTTCAGACCATTTATTTATTTTTTGCAAGAATTTAAATTGTTTCGAAAGGTCTGGTTGGGCCCTATGTAAATATTACTTATACTGGGCCAAGTTAGCATTATCAATTATTATAATAAAATTATAATTATTATAATTCGACAGCTTATGGTTGCTTTCTGAGGCAATAAATACATGAGAAACTGACAAACATAACCCGTGAATGCTGTATAATTTTATTATCCCAATATATAATTTGCTATTGCAATGAAAAAATATTTGCTTTTTATTTTTGGCGACACTTCTTTTTGCCACAGCAACAATTAAAACAGCCTTATAAAATGTATTACAGAGGTATGGGTGATTCCAAAAAATGTCGACACAGTCGCGGACCGGAGGTTCTCCTATTTGTATAAAAGTTATGAAGTTGGTAATTTGTTTTGTGTTTCTAGAAATAGATGCACTATTTTAAGTTGATTATAGTCCGCACTCATCTTCGGATTATAAAAGACTTGGTATTATCGGAAAGCTCTTGACGATGGAAGGATGTTCAAAATATCAAAATATTTTTTGTCATTGATTATCTTTACACAAAGCCTTCGGTCTTTAATAGGTTTGGAAATTCCAAAAATCAACAATTAGCAATCAGTACCTTTCCAGTGAGCCCTTTCAAACAGAAATCGGCCAAAAATGTGGAAGTAGAACCGATGTTATCAAAAATGCTTTAAAAATAGCACTAAAATCTTAAAAAAACTGGCTTGCTCACAAATGGATAGTGATTAAACCGAAATATTTTGAGGATGTGGTAATACTTTTTGAGCAAGATGTCACCATATGGGTTTAAAAGATGTGAACTCAAAATATAACTCAGAACTAAGAATTGTTGCAAATATTTTTTCTGCATTGAAAAATTGACAATTTTTGGAGGACCTGCTTTGAAGGTCCGTTGACCGAAATGATCCAAGGATATTAAACGATCCTATATTACGTGTACTTTACGAAAAATAAAATAAATAAGAAATTTGTACCTGTAGGAAGACGCATAAAAATTTGGAAAGGCGATAAAAATGAGACCTATTTTGGAAATTTCGCCTTTAGAAGAGTGTAACTTCTGATTGAAGTAACACATTAAAAAATAAATAATTAATATTTAGCATGTCAGGCGAACCTCGAATAAGAAACATCATTTTGGGACTTGTGGATGGACGTGTTATTAATGGGATCGTCCTTGGACTCATTCATTATTGGTAATTCGGTTGATGATTTGTGATCTATAATGATTACATGCAGCACAGACAGATAGAGGGACAATTGATTTATCCAATTTCATATCGCATTATGGGGATATAAATATACCAAATTGACAAAGATGTTTAATCTCGACCGGTTTGCCATTTTTACAAGGAAATTGTCCCTCTGACCAGACCCGGTAAAATGGAGAATAGAAAAAAACATTTCATACAGCCCTCGTAGCACGTGCTGTCTTAAAACATTTTCCAATGATTCGCCTGCTCCTGCTATGGCCTTCACTTAACTTTGGCTTTTCACTTTTCTCCTTTGAAGTTTGAGCGGTGCTGAATTGTTTGTTATGCACGAGTGGACACGCGTGTGTGTGTCTGTATGTCTGTCTGTTAATATCGAATTATTTATGTACTTTTTTCATTTGCGAGTTGCTTGTTTTCTATTTAGTTAAGCAGAATACTGACCTCGTTGAATGGCTTGATTTTTGTATGCATTATAAAGGGAAATTTGCATAATTCGCAGGAATTCGTTTCGGAAGCCGTCAGCCACTGTTGCAGACATGCCTGATGCACGTACTTGAGACTGCCCGAACAGTAGCATGGCGTTAGAAGTGGATTCTGGGGATCACTCTCACAATGACAAATGCGACAGATGTCACCACTGCTCTGCGATGCTTGGCTGCTGGCCGAACCAAACCTGCAATGAAATAAATCGGGAGAAGAGAAGACAATTAACACAAAGTCAACTTCATCATTTCAATATTTATGAATGTAGGAATGTTAATTTGTAAGTTTGGTGCCTTTTCAAATTAGGGGTGGGGAAATGTAAGGAAATTATAAGTTTTAAATATACATGACAAGTTTTTTAAGTTGTCACAAATGGAAGTGAGAAACTCGAGTTCTGTTTTAAATATTCATTGTGTGACTATTGTAATTTGTTGTGATTGCGTGTCAAAAACATTTGCTGTTGAACTTGACTATTTTACAGGTCAAGGATGTTGTTGTACGTACTCGCATTGTGTGTGATACACGTGAGCACATCAACTATTTTTACATATGTATGTACATGCCGTACACACATGATCACAATAGTAAGTACAACACCATGAGCACATTTTAATATGAACGCCACATGGACACCAAAGTGCGGAAGGAATATTAGTGTGCGACTTGGAATTATTAAACTCAGCACCACATAAACGAGTCGCAAACAGCAGATTGTTGAAGGGAAAAAGAACAAAATTGTAAAAGTTTACGAAACTACTCAAAATCACACAGCAATTAAATGACGCATAACACTAGTTTACAGCTATTTTGTCGAAGAATTGTGTATAACGTTTTCTCATGTATTTTGGAGTCATAAACACAAAAACGATATTAATTTATTTTTATTAAAATTACAATTTTCCTTTTATACTTTAGGAAGTTTAATTTCGATCACAATACATTAAAGACCAACAAATGTAGCGAATTTCACTTTCGCGTTGAAATATCGATTTATAATTTTTATGATGAAGAAATCTGACAAATATTTTGTTATTATTTTTAAAAGCTAGCTTGTATATCTACTGTAATTATCCATAGATTTCCTTCAAATATACCTTGTTTTTTTCGCCAGCTATTTGAAAATAAAACTATCATTGTCTTTTTCGTCCCACCAAAATACGCCGTTTGAACAAAAAACGTAATTCTCTCAAAATTCAAATAGGTATAGCTTTATTCGTTGGAAAATAAAACGAAATATTTTTTTCTATTTTTGCGACTATTCCAAAACCACTGGTTCCATGCGAAAGTGAAGGGTGTGAAGATAAATTCGTAAGTTAAATACGTCCCACACCCAAGACACAAACCAATTTAGCTTGTGGAACGTATTTAAAAAATATTTTTTTTAATAAAAACACTAAAAATAATAAAAATAAAAGGAATTATGTAATTATTTTTTAACAATGTTTTCCGTTACAATTATTTGAATGCATCAAATCAGTCAAAAGCCCAAGAACTATACAAAATAGGCCATTTAAGGCCATGTATTGTTGTGACATTGAAGAGCCGATATCTCGAAAACTAGAATACATGAATCAGGTATTCCAAAGGCAATTATTTAGCCCTTGGTAAGGATAATATTTTCCAAAAAAGTCCTGGTCCAAATTCCGTTTGAGATCGGAGATATATAGGTTTTAAGATATCGGGTGTATATATATCTAATTTTGATTGTCCGATATCTCGAAAACTAGAATACATGAATCGGGTATTCCAAAGGCAATTATTTAGCCCTTGGTAAGGATAATATTTTCCAAAAAAGTCCTGGTCCAAATTCCGTTTGAGATCGGAGATATATAGGGTTTTCAGATATCGGGTGTATATATATCGAATTTTGATTGTCTAATATCTCGAAAACTAGAATACATGAATCGGGTATTTCAAAGGCAATTATTTAGCCCTTGGTAAGTAGAATATTTTCCAAAAAAGAGTTGGTCCAAATTCCATTTGAGATCGGAGATATATAGGTTTTTCAGATATCGGGTATATATATATCGAATTTTGATTGTCCGATATCTCGAAAACTAGAATACATGAATCGGGTATTCCAAAGGCAATTATTTAGCCCTTGGTAAGTAGAATATTTTCCAAAAAAGAGTTGGTCCGAATTCCGTTTGAGATCGGAGATATATAGCTTTTAAGATATCGGGTATATATATCGAATTTTGATTGTCCGATATCTCGAAAACTAGAATACATGAATCGGGTATTCCAAAGGCAATTATTTAGCCCTTGGTAAGGATAATATTTTCCAAAAAAGAGTTGGTCCAAATTCCGTTTGAGATCGGAGATATATAGGTTTTTCAGATATCGGGTGTATATATATCGAATTTTGATTGTCCGATATCTCGAAAACTAGAATACATGAATCGGGTATTCCAAAGGCAATTATTTAGGCCTTGATAAGGATAATATTTTCCAAAAAAGTCCTGGTCCAACTGTCCGAGATATCGGACAATCAAAATTCTTTATATATATACCCGATATCTGAAAAACCTATATATCTCCGATCTCAAACGGAATTTGAACCAACTCTTTTTTGGAAAATATTCTACTTACCAAGGGCTAAATAATTGCCTTTGGAATACCCGATTCATGTATTCTAGTTTTCGAGATATCGGACAATCAAAATTCGATATATATATACCCGATATCTGAAAAACCTATATATCTCCGATCTCAAACGGAATTTGAACCAACTCTTTTTTGGAAAATATTCTACTTACCAAGGGCTAAATAATTGCCTTTGGAATACCCGATTCATGTATTCTAGTTTTCGAGATATCGGACAATCAAAATTCGATATATATATACCCGATATCTGAAAAACCTATATATCTCCGATCTCAAACGGAATTTGGACCAACTCTTTTTTGGAAAATATTCTACTTAGCAAGGGCTAAATAATTGCCTTTGGAATACCCGATTCATGTATTCTAGTTTTCGAGATATCGGACAATCAAAATTCGATATATATACACCCGATATCTGAAAAACCTATATATCTCCGATCTCAAACGGAATTTGGACCAACTCTTTTTTGGAAAATATTCTACTTAGCAAGGGCTAAATAATTGCCTTTGGAATACCCGATTCATGTATTCTAGTTTTCGAGATATCGGACAATCAAAATTCGATATATATATACCCGATATTTTAAAAGCTATATATCTCCGATCTCAAACGGAATTTGGATAAACTCTTTTTTGGAAAATATTCTACTTACCAAGGGCAAAATAATTGCCTTTGGAATACCCGATTCATGTATTCTGGTTTTCGAGATATCGGCTCTTCAATGTCACAACAATACATGGCCTAAAATGGCCTATTTTGTATAGTTTTTGGACTTTTGACTAATTTGATGCATTCAAATAATTGGAACGGAAAATATTGTTAAAAAATAATTACATAATTCCTTTTATTTTTAGTGTTTTTATTTAAAAAAATATTTTTTAAATACGTTCCACAAGCTAAATTGGTTTGTGTCTTGGGTGTGGGACGTATTTAACTTACGAATTTATCTTCACACCCTTGCGAAAGTGTAATTTCCAATATTCGGTATCTTCGACAAAAAATTATTAAAGAAAATATTTGGTGTTGATTTTATGGAACACTATGTCTCCTTGCACACAAAAAGATTTATTTTTAGCTCTGTTTTCTCTTTTTGCGGTTTAAGTTTGTGAACCCAAATTAATTTTGGTAAATGTAAAAAACAACACAAAGTATAAAAACAATAACAAATACGAAAAAATTGGTTATGAAAAAATTTATTTTTTAATTTCATCAGAAAATAATTGAAAAAAAATATATTTTTCCATAACCAATTTTTTCTTGGATTTTTCATTGTTTTTATACCTTGTGTTTATGAACTAATGAAAAAATTATAACTTTGATGATTTTTGATGAAAAATAGAAATAAAAATAAAAATAGACCTAAGCACACTACTTTAAAATGTCAACAAAATGTGTTGGTTTAATCATTTCGAAAATCAAAATAAAAGAATTTAAATTACAAAAACTTTAAAAAATCGAACACAGCTATAGCACAAAACATCAATATTTTAAATTGAAATTACCTTAAAAACGAGGTATAACACATTAAAATCAGTAAAGTCTTTCAGGAGTTATAGGCGATTGAATGAACACAACTTTGGTCATAACTCGTGGAAAAAAATTTAATTTTTTTTTTTCAAAAAAACTTATACAATATTTTTATGAGAAGAATACATACACAAACTTTCAAAACAATCGCAGCTATCGAGGTTAAAAACCGTACATGGAATGATTCATATATATATATATATATATGCACTACTGCGGTCAAAAAATAGCAGCGTTTATATTATTAGTTTTACTTCGAATATCCTAAAAGTTTTTACGGTGATTGCAATGTGGTATTGTAGCATTCTTTATCTGGCCTTAAATAAAAAAATAAGTTTTTGTAGTTCTGAGATTAAGCCTATAGAACCATTTATGTCAAAAATGAGACCAGTCAAAAATGAGACCAGTCAAAAATGAGACCAGTCAAAAATAGCAGCGCTAATAAAAATTAAAAATATTTTGTTTTAATTCACATTAATTGAAAACTTTTTTGAATAATAACTTAAATAACGACATTTCCTTTATTTTAACTCTTAGTTATTATATTCATGAAAACTGATATTATTTTGACCGCTCCAAAATGTCGAATAATCGGAAAAATTTAAATTTCTTAAGTAATTAAAACCATATCACCAAATAGATAATTATTTTGTGTTTGTATTATTTTGACCGCAACTGTATGTATGTGTTATTCATGATTTTATCAGAAAATGATTGAATTTTTAAAATCTGTCATTAGCTAATTAATTACAATTAATATGTATGAGTATGACAAATTTTATACTTTGGGACTTTTAATATACTCAATTTATGCAACTTTTGATACTTTTGATAATAATTGCACGCAAAACTATAGTGTATTTCCATTTTAGTATAATACAATAATGTAGTGTATTAGTAACAATAATAAGGCTGTTTTTGTTCATATTAAAACAAATTTTGAAAAAAAAAATATTTATAATATGCACACTACCACTATCATGATTTCCGGCCCATGACGACCCTCTTCAGCAGGCTTCGCTGCGATTTTTCAACAAAATACCCGGACTCTTTAAATAAATGATTCTCATAAATGAACGAATAACAGTCAAAAAATCGCACCATGTAATAAAGCACACATGCTACCTTACAAGCATCTCATTGAGTTGCATATGTAAGTATGTGTATATCGATAGCTTAATCTAGAATCATTATTACATTTGATTAAGTCTAAAAATTTTCGAATTTGATTGGAACTGGGATATTGTCCTGGCTCAAGACCATTTTGCTTCTATATTTAATAGAATGCTAATTTATTTACAAATGGCACTGTGACATTTATTACTTGGCTGCAGACTACCACGATCATTCAAATGGCTGCCTCGGCTGGCCATGCAGTAGCCTACACGATCGGTCCAATTTTTAAGCACATTATTGATTGTTTGCAGCTATATTTCACCAATGACTTCACGAATAGTGTCCTTTAAAGCGTCAATGGTCTCTGGCTTGTCGGCGTAACAATTATCTTTGAGGGCACCCCACAAATAATAGTCCAACGGTTGAATAGTTGAAAAAAAAAACGTTAGATGGCGGACCGTTTATAAAACAACACTACACGTCCGCGTTCCCCCAACCCTTCATTCAATAAAGAGCAAACATTAAAAATAGCTTTGATGTTTAAAATTAATTGAGCTCGATCAATCAATCTATAATCAATCAAAATAATTCTATTTTCAAATATTATAAACAAAATCAATGTTTTGTAGGTTTTTAGAGGTGACGGCAACCAACCACCCAACACAACCCAATTGCCAAGCGAACAATTTCCATACAAACTAGTGTATGTACAATCCAACATTAAAACAATTACTTAAATTACATTAATAAATAATGAAAAACCCCGACTGAATTGGAAGGGGGATATGGACTCTGGCACAAAAGTGGTTTGGTAATTATATCCCATCCACACGATTACAACACCGTGCAGCAACAACTTTGAGTCACGAACAAAACTTAAGTAAACACAAGAGTTTCCTTTTTAAGGATAGCTGGGCCTAATTTACCCATACGATATATCGTAATAGGTTTTTGTTTGTTTTGTAAATAGTATAAATTTGGTCAAAAATAACATGTTCCTCTGATATCGCCCATTTGAATCCATTTCAATTGATAGCAAATATCGAAACATATACCTTCTACACTACAAACAAAACCCAATTATGTTAGTAGATTGCCACATGTCGAATGGGTGAATTATGCTCCAGGTTTCATAGAAATCAAATGAAAGGGAAAATACATGTTTCATTCCTTGACTTGACCAATTTTTAGCTGCTAATTAGCTTATTTTGTATATATTTCAACTTTACACGTTCAAATTTTCTGAAAAATGTACACATAACGAGAAATAAAACAATTCTATTATTATCCTTAAAATGTAGACTTATAAACAAAAACTTCACTTTCAGAATTATACTGACATTTTCGTGACGCATAAAATGTTTTTTGTCACACAGTGTAATTAACGTTACTACGTTTACCACACTTGTCACAATGGATCGGAGGGGATTCCTCTAACTTCTATGACATTATCAATTCATCATAATAGACCTGTTAATTGTTGTATGGAATTTATTCGCTTAACAATAAAGTAGCTTACTACTCTCTTAGCGATGCTGTTGATACATAATATCTCGGAAACATTAGAAAGATCCGATGAAAATACAGTTGTACGTGGGTTATTCGGTACGGTAGGTATTCGGAGACGAAATATAACAAGATCTGGAAAATGTTATCAAGATTCGATGACGAATGCGGCAATAGTGTAAACTTTGGGGGTTTTGTATGGGGCTTATACCAAAACATAGACACAAATAGTTAACTTTGACAGTAGGTGTTTCTATTTGAAATATATGAAGATGATGAGGGAAATTTGATAAAGATCCCATGTGTGCTTTTTAGAGCAGTAATAGTATAAATTGTAGGTACATTTGCATGAGGACTACATTATCTAGTTCAAATATAGCATGATCCTGATTTTTTTTTAAATGCAGAGCAGTAATAAAGAGTGATTTTTTTGAGGTTAGGATTTTCATGCATTAGTATTTGACAGATCACGTGGGATTTCAGACATGGTGTCAAAGAGAAAGATGCTCAGTATGCTTTGACATTTCATCATGAATCGTCTTACAAACGAACAACGCTTGCAAATTATTGAATTTTATTATCAAAATGCGTGCTCTGTTAAGAAAGTTCATTGCGCGCTTCCATTTTATGGTCAGTTTAATCGACCCACTGAAGCGGCTATTCGGGCTATTGTGACTAAATTTCGCACCAAATTTACATTGTTGGACATTAAACCACCAACACGCTTACGTAGAGTGCGAACTGAAGAAAATATCGCAGCTGTATCGGCCAGTGTTAATGATGACCACCAATTTTCGATTCGTCGCCGTTCGCACCAATTGGGTCTCTGTTACTCAAAAACGTGGAAATGCCAAAATTGGACTAAGCGGATGGACCACCTAAGACGCAGCCGCGGTCAACATTTAAATGAAATTATCTTCAAAAAGTAAATGTCATGGACCAATCTAACGTTTCAAATAAAGAACCGATGAGATTTTGCAAATTTTATGCGTTTTTTTTTAAAAAAAGTTATCAAGCTCTTAAAAAATCACCCTTTAGGATAAAATGGAGGGCCGCCATATAAAAATTAAATAGCGACCTCCTTGGCCCAAAAAATATTTGTGCCGAATTTTATGACAATCGGTATACTTAGGACTCGGAACAAAATTTGAGTTAATCTTTATGTTTACATGTACATATGTATGTACTCCGGTAAATCCTGCAACTATTTTGAGATTTTGTCTATTAGGTTAATTTGCATTTTACCAAACGATATGTAAATTTATTTTACGCAAATTAAATCATCTTTCCGGACTGTTCGTCCTATCATAGAAAAACAATTCATTTAATTTTTCATTTATTTGTATGAAGACAAATTAAATGATGTACATAAATAAAGAAGCAATAGAGATTCTAGGAAACACACTTTATATTTAATTTCAAGGTTTCGGCCAGTTAGTAGTTGTCTGAACAATTCCGTCATCCATCAATGCGGTAGTTAGTAAATCTAGTCGGAACTATTCTTAATGTCTTCCGTTATATTCATGTCATGTTTAAATTCAAATTTCAAAATTTATGGTTTAGTTCTTCGAGATGACAAAAACGCACCTTTATCATATTTTGTTTCATCGATATCTCTTTTGAGTCCTCTATATAGATATCCAAATGTATTATTTTGTCAAGCTGTTTACCTGCTTCTCCAGAAAATGGCAGCTTTATTATTTCTCACATTTGAGTTTATTATATTTACAATGTAAATGTGATTGACAACTATTGTTCACATACAGAACGGGGTCGAAAATCACACCGATAAATATCTATATTCATATACGATGTCATTCAATTCTGTTGCACATTCAGGTAATTTTAGAAGCCAGTCAACAATGTAATGTAATGCCAGTACACCGTTTTAAAGTTACGACATAATTATTGCAAAAGCCATCAATCAGACACAACACAACGTCATTAAATAACACAATAACACAGCGGGGAACAATGACTAGAGTTCGGGGTTACCGTTCAAAAAGAAGAAAAAAAAAAAAAACAAATAATGGCCGAGAAATCCCTCACAATTTACATTTTACAAATTTTCCGAGAAACGGAAAATGTGGTAAAACACTAGGTCGGGTGCAAATGCGAGTATGTTTTTTGTATCTACAAATATTATTAATATATATTTAAACATAATATAATGGGATTTTCATGAAGTTTTTTTTATTATTTCGATTTTCGACATTTTAAATAAAAAAATACAAGATCATATACATTACTCTCCAAAGACATATAAATCAAGGAGTTTAACTCAAATGTAAAATCCGTGCTGATTTATTGTTGTGAAACATGGTCTATATCTAAAGGCTAAATGCAAGCTTTCTACGCATTTATAAATCGAAATTTATGACAATTATAAATGTTATAAAATTTAAGCAAATTATTTGTACATTATTTTACAAAGAGTTGTAAAATTTCAAAAAAAAAAAGAACTCTGGGAAAGGTTATTATAATCTTTGGTAGAGTGATCTTTGTCAGCGTATGTTTATATTTCATTTTATATTTATATTTCGCAAACAAGTTCTTTTAATGCGTTTTTGTAAATGTTCGAAAGGCGTTTCAAATATGCTCTTTTAAAGGGCTTGTTGTGCTAGTTTGGAAATTTGATGAAGTGCAAGAAAATCTATTAAAATGTTTATAAAACTAATTTATAATTCAAAATACATAGTTCATTTTACATTTTTAATATAATTAATGAGAATTAAAAACAAACGACTCAAGTTTGTTCACCACGACTTGTTATGTATTTTTCAATAAACAAAATCTCGGGAAATTATTATTTTCTTCCCATTTCTAGGGAAATATCAAACCCTGGCATATGTAGCAAGGGGCAACGTAGGGGGGAGGGCGACATGACAATTGTTGCGGAAATATTTTACACACACACACACACAAATCAATTGAATTGAAACGCACCCCACCAACCAACAGACAGACGTCGTATCATTTGAATTGTGTGTCGGGTGTAATGCAACCAAGTAACCAACCAACAATGAATGTAATAATTAATTATTGATTTGAAATCATAAAACTGCATTCTGCATTCTACAATTGCTTCACAAATGCGCCCAATAGAAGGGGTAAAAGAGGAGAGAAACCACAATCATTGCTGGCATAGTAACATGGATGTCGTAGTGCAATTTATGGTGGAGCAGCTACGAGGGCAAATTGAAAAGTAACCGTAACCGTGGATCGGTTACATAGCAATTCTCCAACAATGTTGTCCACAATGTACGCTTCAAGAAATTGACGTTCAGCTTACAAATATCAAATCAATGTCAATCAACAGGGAAACCGAAGAAGAGAAAGTCCCGTCCACACATGGAGAAGACAATATTTTGAAACATATTTCAAAATGTTTTATGACTTTGAATTCTTCTTCATGTCATCAAAGACCTTCGATGTACAAGAAATCACCATCTTTGTCTGTTATTACCGGTGCAACGTTCAGGGATAACAGCGAGTGCTGATTTTGCAGCCATAATGGAAAATAAAAATAAGAAAAACTATAATATGAAAAAATGTATCTAACACAAATATATCGGGTGATTCATCGTGAGGTTTGATTTTCAATGGGCTCTTTTTAGGGTTTGCATTTTCCCGTACTTTTTATTTCCCGGGAAACAGGAATTATATTTCCGATTTCCCGGGATCCCGGGACAGAACGGGTAATCGTCAACATATTGTTTGTTATATACAAACTTAGTTTTTCTTTTTTTCGAACTTTAATAAAATACCTAGCTTTACTTTAGATTACTAGATTGTATGGATATTTTTTGACTCACACCACAATAGAGTCTCCAAATTGTTAAGCTGTATTACGAAAAACAGCGTTCTCTGACAAAGAAGACCGTGGCGAATAGATTCGTCGTCGTTTTCAGCAGCCTGGCTTGTCGTATTCGTCGACAACTTGGCGCATTTTATTTAATGATCTCGCCCTTAAAGTGTACAAAATTCAAGTTGTGCAAAAATTGAAGCTAGACAACTTAAATTTCTCCAATCGCTATGCTCGAACGAGTCACCCAAAATTGGACCTTCCGATTGGAACACATAAGGCGTAGCCGTGGCTTGCATTTACCTGATATCATTTTCAAAGAGTATATGCCATAAATTGTTCTTTTAACCAATAATAAAAATGTTTCTTAATTTAATTTATTCAACATTTCATTCAGAACATTTTTCTTGGGCCGATTTCCAAAAGACTAGTTTGTCCAACACGAATGGATCGTCAATGGGTTGAAGAAAAATTCGTAAGTTTAAATATATCATTCATAAAAACGCTATAAACAATAAAAACAAAAGAAAGTATGCAATCGTCCATGTATTAATATAACATTGAAGTGACGATATCTCGAAAACTACACTGAAAGAATTATCTTCATAATATTTATGATTTTGTCTTATCCTCAGTGAAAATTTTCATTAAAAAGTCGGCAAAGAAACACTTCATAAAATGTATGAAACATGTTTCATAAAGCACAAAAACATATTTCATAAATTCGGGTTTATAATTTTATATTTTGAATTTAAACAAAAAATAATGTGAAGTTTTTCCATTGCGATCTTTGGTGTGTCGTCGACTTTATTTCGGTCCAACTCCCTGTCATCCTTGCTTCGGATTCCACTTGTCTTCTCCACGTGTTGGCGGACCAGTGAATTTGGTTTCATCAGAAAACAGTAGTCGTGACCATTCCGAAACTGTCCAGTTCTTCTTTTTAAGATTAAAAAACCTTTTTTTGCATGTCTTCTGGTCGGTGCCGATGCACAACCCCCTATGGGGGTTTTTATAACAATCGGAGTTCATTTGCCGGAAATATGCCCATGGGCATAGTATCTTGTTATAAAATTTAGCATGAGGATAAAGGAATTCATATTTATCTGCGTACCTTCATTTCATTTGGAACTAAAAAATCTGACTTCTTGCACTAAATTTACCCTGTCTTTGCAATTTCGTGCAGGCTTCAACATATCCAAATATGTATATATTTCGTTAAAAGCTTTTGAAGGAAAAAAGTTGTGTTGGTCCAAAGTCAGACATTTGTTCGAAAAGGATATTTACAATACAATATTCATTACAACCAAACTATATTTGGCACAAACATAGTTTTAGCGACATAATAAAGTTAAGAAACCACAATTTCTAAAAAAATTGAGTGCAAAATCTCTTAAAATGTGTGAGAAACATTTCGACAAAGTAAAAAAAAAATACGTTTTTTCAATTTTCTGAAAAACTTGAACATCTGTAATACAAAAAAAATAAATTTTTTTCTTCGCATTATGAACAAATGCGTAAAGATAAGTTAAAAAACATAAAAACAAAAATTTCAATTTTCTTTAAAACCGAAAAACACGAAAAGTAGTCATCTTTGAGCCGATTTCTGAATTTAATCCGAATTCCCAATTCATCTCAAAATAATCCTTGTGTTCTTGTCTACTTTTGTTTTTTTACAGAACTCAAAAATGTCTACTAGAACAAAAGTTATTGAATTTTGATTCTGAACCACTGTGCGATGTCCGGCTTACATTACGGACATAAGCCCCAATGCATTTTGTGGTTTATGTCCGTGGGAGTTATATCCCAGAACCCTACCAATCCAACCTCACTCAATCATCGCAGAATCCATTACAACGTCAACAACAAATTAGAAACAATACAACAACAATTGCATATTTTAGCAAATAAATAGAAACTTTGTCAAAAATGAAAATGAGTGTGGATTATTGGCGCCCAATGTATGTATGTATATAGATTTGATTATATTATTTACTTTATTGAAATGTTCTGTAATGAAATTCAATTTTTCCAAATTGTTTATCATTGTATGATTCACTTTCTGTGCAGGACTTTCTGAAAGAATCCATCACAACAGGGTAATGTCTATTCGGAATTTTAACGTACTCACCATCACAGCATCTTTTTGATTATATTAAAAGTTTCATTGGCCGTTATTATTATTATTATTATTATTATTATTATTATTGACAATTAGTTTGTACTTTCTTAGCTTTTATGAATGGCAATGACGTTTTTGTTTTTGATCACATATTGTTTTTTTTTTATTCCGAATAATAGACAACACGCATTATTCGCATCTGTTTTCACTGTGTAACAAATTTAGAATGGGTTATTCCCAAATACTTTTTTTGGTGAGTAAGAAAAGTGACTCAGGGACATCACAAAGATCAAATTATGATTACCCTCCTTATTATTATGACTGAATGGCATCTAATTATGAATTTGCTGGCAATAAAAGTAGCGGTGAAATAGAAATTAATTTGAAATGTAAACAGTGTCGATATCCAACGAAACCATTTAGAATAATGTAAAAAACATATACTAATAATGACGGCGATGGTGATGATGATGATGACAAATCACATTCACAGTCTAGAGTCGTTCGTCTGCAGTTATGTTTATGCCGTGCGCTCTTCAGTTAACCATCATCCATTATTATCGCGTCGCGCACTCTATAAATATTATTTTTTCATTTTATTATAGGGGTTTTTTTAACATTTTCCCCGTCTTATTGCGCAAACAATGAAAAACGCTTGAAACAATAAATAATGCATTTTTTGCTTTCCGCTTTTTGTGAACTTAGCCATTATTTTTGTGGTGTTATTCATAGTTTTGCATTTAATTGCATTCGTACGTACGTACATTTAGCAACAAAAAAAGAAACTATTTGCTCATGTGACAACAACAAAATCAAACAAACAATTGGAAATATACTTTAGCATGTCGTTGTAAGAGCTCTCGTAGATACCCATCGACAACTGAGGGTGGCATAGATGGGTATCAATCATTTGGCAGAAAAGCGTCATAACTCAGGAATTCGCATTTTTTTGAGTTAAAAACAATAACCCAAAAGGGAATTGAAACGGGCCCAAACCTTTATTTATTAGAAACAACACTCATTCTTTTATCCTAGAAATTTAAAAAGATAAAACAACAACAAATTAAAAATAGAGTTTTTTATTGATAACACCGTGCGACACAACTTTTCATCCGTGAACGAAACTATATACAAGTGAAAGTAGAGAGCGTAGAGGTAGTACAAGTGCATACTTAGTTTTTCATTCTGTGATCTTGTTTTCCTTTTAAAATGACTTTTATTTCTCAAAGAATGTTGGAGTTTCAACAATTTATTGTCGTTCTTTTGCAAGTCATAGAAAGGATATCAAATGAAATAGAAGAATCTCTGTTAAATAAAATTAAAATTTCACAAACAGATAGAAGCTGTTTAGTTTGCTAATAGTTAGCTTTTTAAGCGGGGAAACTTGAAATGGGGTTTAATGGTAAACTATCATGACGTGCCTATCGTCGACTTAGTACGCCATTTTTGTGATTTTAGCAATGTACATATTGGCATCTCATCACGATATTTCTGATATGTGATCACAACTTTTCCTATGTTTACTCGTTGTTGATCCACCCATATTTAAATATATTCAAATGTGAATCTTTAAACGCGTCGATATGTTATTTAAATACATTGATATGTTATTTAAATATATTGATATGTTATTTAAATAGCTAAGAAAACTCAAATAATTTGAACGAAAACCTACTTATTACTCAATACAAGTCGTAAAAACGGTTTTTTGAAAATAAAAAAAAACACGTTGAAGGTTTTTTCGTTTTTGCGGCGTGAAAAACTGGTTAGCCCGGCACACAGGGTTTTCTTCATAATGAGAATGAGAATGTGGACCACACCTAAACGTCAAGTTTTTTTCTGCATTTCATTTGACATTTCTCAATTTCAGTCTAACTCAATTTGAACTATGGAAAGATACACAATCGAGCAACGCGTTAAAGTTATTCAGGCTTATTATGAAAATGGGCGTTCAAATCAAAATGCATATCGTGCAATTCGAAGAATGTCATCTTCAGTGATGAGGCACATTTTCACCTCAGTGGATTCGTCAATAAGCAGAATTGCCGCATTTGGGCGAATGATAAACCAAGAGAGAGTCGAAAAACCAATGCAACCACTGTTTGGTGACTGTTTGGTGCGGTTTATTGGCTGGCGGCATCATCGGGCCGTATTCTTTCCAAAATGAGGCCGGACGCCACAAAATGGACGCTTCAGCCTACTTTCTACTTTTCTATTTGATCCCCATAGCAGAAATAACAAATATTATTTCCATCGGTGCATCTTCATAAAGAACGTTAAAATTACTATGGACGCTATTTTATTTTTATTCTTTGGATTTTTTTTTGGAAAAAATATATATTTTTTAATTTTTGTTTTTTTTTTGTGCTAAAAAATTCTCAATATCTTTCGTGGAACAAAAGTTATGAATGGTTCAATAAACCTCCAAAATAGCATTCGAAATTTTTCAAAAAATGTCTAACGTATTTCTCGTAATAACAAACTTTATTTGCGGTTATTTTGACACCATTTTTTGGGACATCCTAGTGATATTTAACATTAAAAAGTAGTATACAAAGTACAAAAAAAAAGCATTCATTTCTTATTTTTTGAAAAATCTTAATTTCACCAAAGTAACTGGTGATTTTGTTTTTGAAACACGCATAATATATTTTTGAGAGAATAGTAGATACACAAACTTCCGAAGCAAACTAGTGATCCTAAAACTCACTCCGTTTGGCATGCATACATATATAAAATACCTTTAAGGAATAATATTTCCTGAAAAATGCTGTCTGCCATTTATTTTTGTTTAAGACACCGTGCTTCTATTAAAAAACATCAGAAAACAATCTGCGTCCATAGTAATAGGTGATTCATCGTGAGGTTTGATTTTCAATAGGCTTTTTTGACAGATCACGCATGATTCATATCAAACTGCTTTGACATTTTTGTCGTTTGGCAAGTCTTCATGGAAAGACGGCGTCCCCAAATTGTTCAGCTGTATTCTGAGAAAGAAGATCGTGGCGAATCGATTCGTCGTCGTTCTCAGCAGCTTGGCATGTCGTATTCGACAACTTGGCGTATTTTATTTAAGGATCTCGACCTAAATGCGTACAAAATTCAACTTGTGTAAGAATTGAAGCCAATTGGAACTTCAGAATGGACCACCACAGATGTAGTCGTAGCCAACATTTACATGATGTCATTTTCAAACAGTAAATGCCATAAATTGTTATTTTAGCCGATAATGAAAATTCAAATTTATGTTTATGTTTATTTTACATTATAAATCAAAACTCACGATGAATCACCCTTTATAATAAATCACCCTAATAAATGGCAATAATGTAAGTATGAATTCAATTACATATGATTTAAGCTGTACTCATTTCCTTTGTTTTTGTGCAATTTCCAAACGAAACGTGACAATTGCGGTTAATACTCGTAATATGGCTAATAATAACTGTTTGTTTTCAATTCGCTAAAATTACGTGTCAATTTCATAAATTACTCAAAAGAGGACGTCCTAGCCTGGTGCACCAGGGCACCATTTGAAAACTGTCGAAATCGTATTCGTGTTCATAAAACAAAATTACAACAGATAATTTTCTAATAAATGAAGCAATCATCTGAGAGATTTTGCGGGCAAATTTTATCAAATAATATCAACTTTCAAATCAAATGTATTTTCGGGTATTATTATCTTGTTTTAAAAGAAAATTCGCCTGTAATAATCCCTACAATAAATAACATTCTGCAACACTTTTCTTTAAATGGGAGCAGTTGATTGCTCTTTATTGGAAGGTGGCTATTCCTCCACACGATTTCCCCTTGGTGACATTAAGGGGCAATTTATATTACAGATTTCACTCGCGTTTTGTAATTTCACAAAAATTAAAAAAATTAATTACCAGTTACGAAATACAGTGCGAGCTCGATGTTCGCAACAACCTATTATCGCAACAGCTCGTTTTTGCAACCAACTTAATATTAGCATTGGACTCTTTATACGCGCAACTTATGGTCTCGCAACTTATTTCACGAGATATCGAAAGAAATATTGAAAAATATATTTTTCGAATTTGTGAAAGCTAAAGCCTAAAGAGAGAGAGAGAGATCTAGATCCAAATCTAGAGTCTTAATTTCATACCTTTGCAATATCGTGTTAATAAGTCTGAATAAATCCAAACGTAATGCTGGAAACAGTTCAATAAAACTATTGAGTTTATTCTGAGACAATTATTCAAAGGTCAATTTGGGATTTGGTTATCGCAACTAATGCGGTTATTGGAACAGGCATGGTACTGTATTCGAATACTCACCAAAGACTTTTCAATGCCTTCAATCATCCACAACCCAGACCATGACCCCCCGATTTTGTTTCACAGTTTATGACACACGCACTGGTACTATCGTGCGTGAAGTGAGGTAGGGAGTTGCGTTTTAGTTTAAAAATAGAAATGAACCACAATCACGAAATTGATAAGAAATTCACATAAACTTAAAACAAAGTCCTGTTCACACCTTTAACATTTAATGATTAAACTTGATTTGTGGTCAAGTAGATATAATTGGCAGCCTTGAAAAATGTGTAGGATTCGTAGGATAGTGACGTAAATAGACGTAAGAGTCTTACAAACGGAATGACAAACTAATTGCACACTCTATTCTATGGTTGTGATTCATCCAAAGACAAAAATAAATTTGTTCAAAAAAAAAATAACAAAATATATAGTAAAAAACAATAGGTAACTCATAGTTCAGTGGAAGTGTGTGTCTTGCAATCTGAAGTTGTTGGGTTCAGTTCCTAGTTTATCGTTTTTGTCTTGTTTGATCAGTAATCGATATGATTGAATTTCGGATGTACTTGAATGCAACACATTCAATCACCAGCTATTTCAAGTTTTTCTTCATACGAAGGAATTTAGGAGAAAGGAGTTTATTTTTAGAAAAGAATTATTAAATTATTAAAACGTGTAATATCCAAAAATTAGTCCACTATATATGCTTATTGAATATAAATAATATGTATATTTTTTATATATTATAGAGATTGATTAAGACCATTTGCTTGCAAATATATCCATAAACATTGAGACAAATTGTTAAAATACGTAGATGTATATGAGGTAGTTTCAAATATCCAACACATCTCGACAAACACTATATCGAAATTGTGAACGTTTCAAAATATCAAAACATTTGATAGCCAGGGGAGTTTGTAGTCAATTTTGGAACCTGCTGAACCTGTCAGTCATCATTCTTCTAATTGTGCTGAATAATTAATTGATCAAAAATTTGTTAATTGTACTTCCAATCACGTTCCCCGTCTCTCATCAAGGACTGGTATGGAAGCGGTAAATAAGGATATTTTAAACATAAATTTCATTTAAATCGATGTCACGCAAATTTTGTTGTACAGATATCTCTGTACAACAAAAAAATGTGATATTCTCAGCAGAATGAATCAACAATTAACATTTTTTTGCCCAATTTAGAAGTTTATGTTAGTAAAAAATGCTGTGTGGAATGAAAGATGGTGCTCGAGCGTCGTTTCCGCGCAAAGCGGGGTATCTTCGTCGTTCAAAAATTGAAAACATGAATTCAACCTCGACTGTTTTCTAAATGCATCTTCGGCGTCCGAAGATGCATTTGAAAGGCATCAACATTAATTTAGTTCCAAAAAATATTATTTTTTGACAATAAACAATTAAAAATAATAATATATTTAATTTTTCATGAACTAATGAATATGAATATGTGAAAAATTATATTGATTTGGAAAATACAGTCATATGAGATCACACGAATTTTGTTTTTTGTTTTTTTTTTTGCATTTGAAAGCAAACTTCTATAGATAAAAAAATAGATAAAATACAGTCTTACAGTTTATTCTATGACTTTGTATTCATATGAAATCCCAGAAATTTGTTTTTTTTTTTCATTTGAAAGCAAACACATTGGGCATTAGTTCATAAAAAAATAAATATATTATTTTTGTTGTCAAACAATATTTTTGAAATTAGAAAATAGTCCACAGAGAAATACTTTCCAGACGCATCTTTGCGCGTCAAAATATATTAACAATGTCAGAAGTTATGGAATTTAGAAAACAATAGCTTGAAACGAATGAAACGACACAACGGAACCACCCCTTCAACACAGCATACGTTTAGAGCAGAGGTGTTTTTCAGATAAGGATCTCTAGTGGTGTGGTGGCACTGGTTGGACTCTCCATAGTTGGTCGCTTCGGCCATGTCAAATATTGAAATAGTTGACTAAAGTTCAATTGTGCACAGTTATAGTGCTCGTGAATAAATCAATCTCATTATCTGACCGATTTTCGAATTTTTTAAAATGTTTGATAATTTTGTAAGTCTCATCCCTGCGATAAATAGAAATACTTTGGAACATATTTTCCCCACTTTGGGAAATTGGTTATTTTATTTTACTCGATGTCAATATGAATTTGCTTTTTCTCAAAGTTTTTCTTTAGTTTTACGTGTTGTTAAATGATCAGAACACACCCTATACCTAAAGTGTATGTATAACATGTTACAAGAATGTGCAAAAACAGGCCCACTCTACCGGAGTCCTTGTTTTTTTGTGTTGTGCAATGTTGTTTTTGGGCTTGCATTTGCATGAAAATCCATCCCCTGCTTATGACGTAGCAGATAAACGAAATTAACTTTTACGATATTTTGCAAAACACATGATTAGCTTCATATACATGTATGGCTAGACGTTTTTTCTTGTTTTGTGTGAAAATCTACAAAAATATAATTCTGGTGTTAATGAACTAAGAAATTGAAAAAATAAAACGCAATTTTTCGTTTGGTATTTTTGTTGCAATTTCTATGATACTGAATTGCTGATATTTTATGAATAAAGGCTTCGCGTATCTTCGACATCACTCCAGGTCTTTGTGCTGGCCAATCTGCGCACCAGCGCTTTAATTAAGCTCACCCTTCACAAATGACCGATAAATCGAGATTATTGGATTTACTACAATTAGGCTGACATTAGTGCGAAGATGGGTTGAGTTTTTCTTTTCAACCGTTTTAAAATTTGAATAGGCCAATAGAAAATCTACAGAGACTGACCTCAAAATGGTAGAAGTTTCATTCGTGAATTACACATAAAAACATGTGCTGAGAAGTCATTTCTCAATACTTTATTTTCAATGCCAACAACAGATGGCAGTCAAAGGACTTTTTGGATCATCATGTTGTTTATTAGAGCAGATTACCTATGTCCGCCGCAGGCAGTTTCTAAATGGGGCACTTTGATGCACGTAATTCGATATCAACGAAGAATGTCACATTGAATCTGCTATTTTTGTTTTGAAAAGCCGACGGACAGCACTCGTTAATGGAGACCAGCAGACAGACCAGACCCTTAATAGTGAACACGGAACGTGTTATTATCGATTGCCTTCAAGGCGACGCGATGCTTGGCCTTCGTACTATCCGTGGGACATTTTGCATAGATTTTGTTTTAATACATACGAGGCTAGGACAATAAGTGTTGGTAATATGTTGAGAAATATGAAATATGAAATATGAAATATTCATTCCTATTACACCTCGAATTAAAAACAATAAACTGTGGCAATTTAGAATTTTTTTAACATGTGAATTTTTATTATTGTCTTACCTAGTTTCATTAATTTGTAGTTATGTTATCGACGTTTCTTTTCTCTGGCGTCAATTAAATTTCAGGGTCAAGTAACATAATATTTATGAACTGAATATTTGTGATTCAGAAAGTGGTTCATACTTCTCATGATCACTCGTGTGCGTGTATGATGGACGCTTTCGCTATGGCCCCATTAATCATTGCGCGGAAACACTTACTGAGGCGAGGCCGACGTCAAGAAATTGTGTACAAATTTTCCCTAATGGTATCGAATTCTAATGGTACAGAATTACAAAGTGTAATAAATAATTTCTTGTTTAAATACCCAAATTGGTACTGATATATTTATATATATTATTATATATATATTATATCTACAACTTTCTGTAGTACGGTGACTTATAGTGAAATTTTACGTAGAATATTATTTCCACCTCAACACCACCCCTTAAAAATTCAATTTTGTGGGACATTTTAACACCAATTCGAAAAGTGCACGAAATTAACCCTAATGTGAATTTTAACTTTTCTGGCATTCAAGTTGATTTTTTGGTTTATTCAGAGACTTCTAGTAGAATTTTATGGCAAATATTTTTGTAGAACATTAAATATCTGTTTCAGGGTTGTTTTTTAGCGTCTTGCACAAAAGGGGCTAAAAAGAACCTATATTGAGGAGATAGAGGGTTAGAATGTTCCTCGTAGTTTTTTAAGTAACGCATCCTATACATAGAATGTAAATATCACAAGGTTTCATATGCCGATCCATCATAACAATGTGCAAAAGGGGGAAATATTTACCCCCCTCTAAAATAACCGTCATACGTAAACATTCAAAACGTTCTGTATCCCATCTATCAGACTCTGTTTTCAGAATCTTGTTATTTTTTTTGTGTTCACAGTGCCATTAGACGACAAATTATTTCTCTAGCAAATAAATGTTGTTTAGATACCATTTAATCGATATTTTTTCCAATGAGTACTTTTGATTTTTATTTTAAATTTCGGATAATCGTCATGGGCAAGAATGATAGCGATAGTGGTAGTGTACAGCCAAGCAATAAATGTCACCATGCCATTTGATATTAAATTTGCATTCTATAAAATATAGATATAAAATGATCTTAAGCCCGGACAATATCCCAATTCAAATCAAAAATTCGTATAATTTTTAAATGTTTAAATGCCAGTACATATTATGCTTAAAAAACGTTTAAGAACAGTCGTATAATAAACAAGTAAGTAGCTTTCAGTCGATTAAACGGGGAACATGTGTATGGAAGGATTTAAATTTTACTTTTCGCCGGATTATTTTTTTAGGAAGTACTAAAAGGTCTGTGGCAAATGGACTCGGCTTCCTGATTTGTAAAAACATGATCGAATATGATATATGCATTGCTATAGAAGTTGTAAAGGATTTAATTTTTCATAGGATTGAGAAAATCGTGTGGGAGGTACTAAAAGGGGCGTGGCTAGAACATAAATATTTTTTGGTTTAAAGGGATTATAAGAACATTTTCAAATAAAAAATTGTAACTGATTTTGACGACCCGTATGGAAGTAATAACAATTTCATTTTAAACAAAACTTACGCTACTTTGTGAGGGAGGTACCACAAGAGGTGTGGCAATATCGCCCATATTCCAGGTAGATGTAACGTCTATAAAAACATTGCCGAATGTCAAATTTCAGAGTATTCGGATCATCTGTATATAAGTTGGAACAGCTTTAATTTTACGTAGTTTAGGGTGATTTGTGTGGGAGGTGCTAGAAGTGCGTGGCAAAACCAGCCATATTTTGTACGCTTAAAATTATTACAAAATTTTTAACAAATGCCAAAATTGTAACTTCCACATTGTCTTTTTAACATTTTAAACAAGGGCGTGGCAATTTCGTCCATCTTTCAACTTAAACTCAGTTTGGGAAAATATTACCATAAGCAAAGTTTGAAATGATTCCTTGACTTCTTTCGAGAGTTATCGTTACACCAGCCAGACAGACGGGCGGACATGAGTCAAACATCTTAAAAAGTCATAAATGGATTTGGTCCAAACATAAGTCACTCCTTCAATGCGGGAATAGGGGAATAGAAAAGAATGAACGTCTGGTAAAAACGCTAGTAAGTTTATAAATTTTGACAAGTTTATAAATTTTTCACCTGACATGGATCAATAAGAATTGGCGTGTTTTATTTAATTTTTTTTTGTAAAAATGTTAACCTATATTCAAAATTGGGCTTATATTCAAAATTGTCTATGAACAAAAACATAACTTTTCAGGACAGAGAAAAACTGATTTTCTCCTTAATTTTAGGAGTAATTTTCAATCTTTCTTTCTACAATCTTCTACAGGTTAATCTAAAGAGGATTACCAATTGCTACGATTAAAAAGTTTTCAAAATTCTCTTATTAATCGCGGTTTTATGGTTCATAGCCACTTTTGCATGTTTAGAAATTGAGCACTGTGAATGCTAAAAAAAATACAAAGGCATTAAATATATAAATAAGATTTATTGTAAACTCGATAACGCCGGAAATATGGCTGAAATGATTTTTCATTTTTGTTTTTTGATTTTCTCGTGATCTAGCCAACGGATCCTACTGAACTTTTCACAATTTTCGACTTTACTGCCGCTATTTATGCTATTTTAGCTTGATAACTTGGGAATCAAAATGCCATTAAGGCGAAATGATGGAATTTGAAAGTACGATGTACACTACATCTAGAAAAATGTTTTAAACAAAATCGTTGTAGCGAATTATAACCTTCGGTTATATGCTGCTCCATTGTTCAACTATTTTCTTTGTATTATTTTATGTTCGTATCTACTTCTGCAGTCACAAACTAATGTGTGAGTAGATAGCCAAATAAAAAAATAAAAAAATGGATTTAGAAAAAAATTTCTTCTCCAAATTTATATGACAGATGACATCCAAAACTGAGAATAGTTTGGCACCAATTTTAAATATAATTGTTAATTATTTCTAAAGTAATTCGATAAACTGGTTTAGCGGAATAAGATAAATTGTTATAAAAAACAATTTATTTAGACAATTAATTCTCGAAACGCACAACAACGATTACAAAAGTCAATTTTATCCAATGATCTATTTTCTTTATTCTTGATCCGTAAGCTGGCTTGCCAGGTTTTGGGACTTGTTTACAACTTTGTATGATGACCAAAAGAACACAAACATATGAAATGGGAATTTCTAAAAATATTTCACGGATTTTGTGGGGATATTCGAAGTACTTTGAAAAATATGTCGTATGTTTATTTATAAATTTAAATTGAGTACATCTTTTAGACTCAATTTAACTCTTGTGTATGCGACAAGGTCCCTAAGGACCTATTTGATTTGTATTTACCTCCAATTGGTAGCTCCCATTGGTAGCACAACCACGGCACGTCGTTATATTTTAAAATGTATCTGCTCTGATTTGCGAAGCAACACGTGTAGCAGTGGAATACTATTATAATATGAATTGCATTCACCGTGTTTGACATTAATACCACCAACTACTTTCATTGTAGGCCCCTAGGGACCTTAACGCACAGTTATGGTTGCCATAGCTACCGCTTATCGGAGGGTTATATTGAGTATTTTTAGTATGCTTCAGCAGACGACTGTTTCATTGTCTAGAATGAAATGTACTGCAATGTTTTGGATGAAATTTTTCGTGACTATTTTCGGAACAAGAAAAAATTCATCTGGTGAGCGAAATAATGGCGGCATTTAAAAAAACACATTTTTGCGATTTATTTACCCTTTTAGGAATTGTAGAACTTTTATAAGAGATATCTGAAAAATGTTTTTCAAAATAATTCAGTAATTTCTATTCGTGTGGTTATTGGATCAGAAGTTACATTCTCGAGATTTAGCAAAGGGATGCTAATGTAAAAATGTTTGGACATATTTTTATTTCTGTTCATCGAGTGCTCAAGAAAATGTGTCCATCTTCACTTTTGACGTAGTAAGTGGGTTTCTTTTATTGAGGCATCTGACATTTAAAATACACACATGTTTACAAACAATGTTTGAATTAAAAAATTGGTCGGAAGGGGCTGGAGTGAGATGCGTTGGGATCGTTCGTTTTAAAAAAATGTTTTATTTTCACCAAACATGTGGTACGACCCTCGTATTTCGGCTTAGTATTGTGTATTTGGGAATGGCACAAGAGATAATTGCGTGGCGGCGACTGTTGTTGTATGACAAACAACTTAATCAACTGTAAAGAACGTCGTCTCCACCCTCCTCCTGTCTACTGCCTGCCTGGCCACCACCCAGGTCCCTGTATTCTTATATCTATGGAGGGGGAGGGGGGCTGTGTGTGTCCACTTATCGATCAAATTACCAATCAATCATAAGCCATTAATCCAATTTGAATTCTAAAAGGCCGTGTATCTGTGGTGGAACTATTTACATTGGTGTTGGTGTGGCGGTTGGTGTGTGCCAGAACTCTTTCAAAGAATGCACAAGCTGGCCAGGAATGCAGAGCGACAGAGCGGCAGAACGGATCGAAAAGTACCACCGTTGTCAACAACTGCCACAGACCGCAATCGTTGTTAGCCGTGTCCATTCATTTGCACAATTTTCATTGCTAACTAACAACAATTGTTAAACACCAGTTGCGCTTTAACCGCACAACGCCCGTCGAACATGCGAAACGAGCTCATGGACTAAATGGAGAACACTTGTCGCTGATAGTCTGGTTTAAATTGCATTAGGTTTATGAAATACAATGCAATGCACTCGCCCACTTTTAGGACGAGCGCCCTACAAATTCTGACGAGAAATTGACGATTTCATTGGATTTTTGATGGCGAAAGAAAATGAAAAGGGGTGATGTTAGTCTTTGTCTTTTTGATTAAATTCTAATTTATCTTCACCGACTTTGCTGCAGCTCCGATACCAGGCGAGGTCTGTGTGCAGTTTGGAATCTGCTCCCTTTTGGGTTAACTATACCCAGAGTTGTTTCCTCTCCACAAGGAGTGTTCATAATGGGGCTGTGGATTGATTATATTGTTGTGACAAAGTGTATTCTTCATTAAACACTATACATAATATTCTAATACATCCGTTGATAGATTTAGTTGATTTTTAATAATACATTTTTAAAATAATTACATAGATTTTGTGACTAAAATGTATGTAGTGCTGGTTTGTGTCTCGGCAGTTAAATTCAAAATTAGCTTAACACCCATTTTTGAATTTGAATATTTTTTCTTCTCCTGATCGAATTCTATAGCATAAAAGCGCTTTGTTATAAGGGGCTGTTTGTGTCACCTTATCTTATCATTATCTATATACAATAAACAGGGAAGAGGATAAAAATGGGAAATAAATGAAATTATTCCACTGCAGACAGACGACATAAAGGAATTTTTCGAAACTGTACTTTTAAGGGATAAAAATGGTACCAAACAAAATAAAAAAATCGTTCTTTGTTGGCACGAAAAACCCATATTTATTTCGCTAATTTGTTGTCGACTGTTCCTAAACCATCCCTTTCAAGTAAAATTATAGTACAAATTGTTACCTGAAATGCTAAGTGACAATACCCACATTTTCAGTACTGTTTTCAGGAGAAGCGAATTTTTCTAAAACATGTACATAAGTAAGTTTCAGTCGACTAAACCGTCTTATATATACCCTCACTCTCAGAGAATATATATGCGGATAATTGTGAAAGGTACTAGAAGGTTCGTGGCACTGATCCCAGCTTCCACATTCCACAGTATAGAAGTTATGAAGGATTTAATTTTACATAAGATATAGACAATTGACAAAATTTCTACTTATTTGCTAAAAATAATAGGCAATTGTCGTAACATTGTTTCCCATTTATTGTTTACAACCTGACCGAAAATAAAAGTTGCATATTTTGATTTTTTTTTTCATATTTTAATGCTAACCAAAAGACCTGTAAATAGGCTTTTTGACTCTTAAAATGAATGGAAAAGAAAAGACGAAAATGGGCAAAAGACATGAAGAACTGTATAGTTTTGGAATGGTTTCGAAACACGATTTCTGTCAAATTCGAATTGATTTGTTTCGAAATCGGAATAAAAAAATTAAGAAAAGTGAGATCAACAAATCAAAATTATACAAATTATATTGACATAAACAAAAATTCTTAATGTTAGAAAATTAAATTTTCATACTTTTTTGAGGTACTGATTTTTGGGGCCCACTGTATATTTCTGCTCTATATAGTCTCTGATGCATATCTCACATCAGCAGCACATCTCTTTATTAAAATGTAATTTTTGTTTTGCTTTAACGGAGAAACTAACTAAGAAATTCGATAATTAAGACTAATCGAAGTGAATCATCCTGCGTCGAATCATCGTCGATGATATCAAATGATTCGTCATTATTATAGGATTAAATCAACCAAACAATATATCAGTTAAAAGTTGTTCTGTAGCCTGAGTTTTCTATGTACTCGTACATATATATGGGTGAGTGTATGTACACATATGGTAAAAACAAAAGTTAGAGATGTCACACCCAGAAAACGATTGACCGCTTTTAACAACATCCACCGTCGATGTCAACAAATCTGCGTTTTCAAGCGTAGTTTGGAATTTGGTGTTAATGTTTCTCCTTGCCAAGGGCTAGATTACTGCATTTGGATTATCAGATTCATCTGTTCTAGTTTTTGAGGTATCGACTCTTCAGCATTTCATCAGTACGTAGACAAATATTTCCGTACGTGAGCTCAACGTTGTGTTGTGCACACAGTATTTGTTAGGCTGTAATAGGAAATAGCCATCCTAACCACTATCTTATGGTTCTGCTGCCTCCGACCTGGCTGGCGTTGGAAGTGCTTCCACATATTCCCATTCAAATTGATTACAAAAAATGAAATGCTGATAATAACCGATGCAAATTTAAATTGTATAAACATTTGGGTAAATATATAATATTGTGATGTACTTGTTGTTTTGATGATGAGTGTACGTAAAATCAACAATTCATTCACACAACACACTGACTGCTGTTATGATTTATATAGTGTGAAAAATCTATATTTTATATGTACTCTCACTCTCTCCACACTCGTATTTTACTTTTTTAATCTTATCAGTACCACCAGCCGCCAACACCAACAAAATAAAAAGCAAACAACGCTGATAGGCAAACACTTACATGTATACCTATATATATATATATATGTATATATATTAATAAATACAAAAGTATGTACCATATAAATATAAAGTATATATTATTCCATCAGTTATTTGTCCGTTGACTCGGAGTGATACTATTGATATGGAATCTTACATATATAGACATTAACCCACGACCATCCTACTATCTACCCAGACTTTATCTCAGACAGTAATCCGCAAATGCTAAGAAATCGGAAAACATGGGAGTCTGTCATTAACTATACAATGCAAATACACCACACTATTTCCAATTCCATTACAAATTTCATTTCAGAATGCGAAAGTTCCAGTTGAAATTTTAGCGTCCATTTCATAATGAGAAAATTCTAATTGAAATCGATAATTTCTTAATGAGGAAAATCTAATCCAAATTGAAAAAATCCTTTTCACACGACAAATTTCTTGTTGGTACTAGGAGTATTCCAATTTATAAAATTTTTATTGAAATTGAGAAAATTCCAATTAAAATTTACACAGTTTTCTCTATTTAAATTGAGAACTTCCATTTAAATTGAATTAGAAAAACTCTTTTTCATATCAGAAAATTCGATTTGATATTAAGAATATTAAAATTGAAAGATCCGAATCAAATTGAAAAATTTCCTTTCAAAGGAAATAGAAAAATAGCATCGAAATAGAAAATTTGCAATTCAAACTGGGATTATTGTGACTGAAATTGGAAATTTACATAACGAGGGCTTATATTCATAAGTGGCTATGAACCATTTTCTCGAATATGATTTTTGATGCCAAACTATTCTCAGATTTGGATGTCATCTCTCATATAAATTTGGAGAAAAAATTTTTTTCTAAAGCCAATTTTTAAAATTTTTCTGATTTGGCTATCTTCTCACACGTTAATTTGTGACTGCAAAAGTGGCTATGAACATAAAAACAATAAAAAAAAATATATTTCAAAAATGGAGCAGCATATAACCGAAGGTTGTAATTCGCTACAACGATTTTATTTGAAGCATTTTTCTAGATTAAGGACATATCGCGTTATCAAATTCCATCATTTCGTGTTTAAGAGCATTTTGGTTCTCAAGTTATCAGGATAAATAGTGGCTGTAAAGTCAAAAATTGTGAAAAGTATTTTTAGAAAAACCCGCGTAACTTTTTATCATATTGAGAATACCAAAATATTTTTTTGGTATGTGATTGCTGACTTTATGGGAAATATTTTTGTCAGAAAAGTTTCAGAATCCTGGATGGAGAAAGTTAAAATATAAGCAATTACAATCTCGAATTTTGTATTTTTCAACAATTGCAGCGATTTTCGCGACTGGATACATATATTGGTTCTTAATACACAAACAAAAATTCAGTCGGATCCGTTGGCTACATCTCGAGAAAATCGTAAAAAATAATATCATGAGTGAAAACCATTTTAGCCATATTTGCCGCGATAATGAAAATTTTCCAAAAATATTTAATTTGTATTTTTTGTTTACCGTGCCCTACCACAATATCCACTTTTTGCAAAAAAATTGTGAAAAGGGATAAAAATGGTACCAATCTGACGGATGAAGCTGGAATCTTTAAATTCGCTGTAGACATCCCAGAAAATGCGTTCTCTACACAACATTGCCAACATTTCATGAAAAACGTTATCGAGTTTATAATAAGTCTTGTTTATATATTTGAGCATTAATGGTGGCTATGTGCTTATTTCAAAATTCATAGTGCTCAATTTTAAACGTGCAAAAGTGGCTATGAACCAAAAAAACAGCGAATAATATAAAATTTCGAAAAATTAAGGAGAAAATTAGTTTTTTCGCTCTCCTGAAAAGATGTGTTTTTGTTCATAGCCACTTATGAATATAAGCCCTCGATATATTTAATATTTAAAAAATCCTCTTGGATAAATGAATAATTTCTACATCAAATTGGAAATATAACAATTGAAATTTAAATTTGTTATTGAAACATGCAAAAGGGCGTTACGTGTTAAGCGTTCGACCAAGTGGAAACGTATATGCCACCCACAGTATTACAATTACTCCAATAAAATAAATATAGGTACATATATAAATTAATTTAATTGATACGTAAACTCATTCGATTTATATTTAATTGAATTAAAAAACCTTTCATTGTTTGTTTCTGTGTAGCTGGAGTCGTCGTTTGGTTGTTGCCATTTTGATCCATTTCTCCTTTTCACGCAAAAAGTAAAAAATCGAAAAACTAATTTATATACACCAAATTTCACAATTCCAACTACATTGTTCGGTTCAAACTTCAGTGGTTTGTAAAATGTAAAAACATGTGTTGGCAGTGGTTTAAAAAATAACTATGAGACGATCTGTGACTGAAAAACTGGTCATTAAAGTAAAATAATCGAAATTCCTTTATTTGGAATTAGTAGGATGTCTGTCAAAGCATAATAGAAATGTAAGAATCTACTATGACAGCAAAGAATAATTACCAGATTCTTTCCAACTCAGCAGGACACCTTTCACATTTCCCCCAATAGCACCTCTTAAATGTACGTTAGGTCTATATATTATACATGCAAACGAGCTCTATGGAGCAAATGGGAATTCCAAAATATATCAGCAAAAGTATATAAAAAGAGTTCTATCTTAACGGGACGAATTGTGTTTTTTAATCGCTATAGCCGAAACATATATCAAATTGGCCACTAATCTGATCTCTGACTGATAAAGACAGCAACATTTTCACGATTCAGTCTAATGTACACTTACAACTATGTGTGAGCGCATATGTAAATGCCTTGTATGCTTATCATGTGTTATCGCCGGTCGTAAATGTGTAAACAGAGCAACAGTCTGATATTTATAAACTGTCAGTGGTGCTGCGGCGGCATCATTGTGTTTATTAGAAACTAAATAAACATTTAAACCACGCGCAAATACAATTTTATGAACACTGATATACGAGCGAAAGTACAATTGCACTTTTTATGCAGGAGAAGCAAGAAAAAAACATCACAAATGTTTATAAGCGCCAATGGTTAAGTCCTTTGAAATTTCGTTGATAAAATTGTAATATCTTTGATAGAGAGAGAGCTGTAATCAATCAAAGCAGCAGTGCACACAAGCAATACTTTGTAGAGTTTGTCGCTACCGAAAAATAATAATAAATAAATCGTTTTTTGCATGATTCCAAAGATTTAAATTAATCTTTCAGTCCTTAATCATTATATTCATTATAAAATCGACAACTTCATAACTCATATTTTCACGAAAGATTAAATATTTATTAGTGTTTCAATTTTATGTAACTCTCTTAAAATGTCTTCTGTATGAATGCTCTATAAGCCTGTAACTTTGGTTTGAAGATGTCGAGTTAGTTATTTATTTATTTTAGGGTTATCGGGCCAATGACCTCAATGCTTTTTAGACACATACAGCCACTCTTTGCATGAAGGTGCCTGAAACATGGTGAAAATAAGCTTCAACTCATTGAAAAATTATATGTTGAATTTTCCTTTACGCACCAATAAATACGAACTTCATAAAAATATTCAAAATGTCCTTGCTTAATAGACCTGTACATCTCCATTTGCTTTGTTTATCATCGATGGGGGTATGGTTGATGAAAGTGTATTTTTTAAGAATTACTTCTATGTACAATGAAATCTTTGGAAATATGCATCCATCCCGGAAATCGGAAATCTCATATAATGACAATTTTATGCAAAATTTTACATTGCCAAAAACTTATGTTGTTGTTGTAACAGCTTGTGTTTGTGTAGTCCGTATATTCTTCTTCAAGATGTGCATCGTTTGTCTTCAGGTTCAGGAAGATGACCACTTGCTTCGGGCGCGTCCAAAGAGACCTGGGGACCAGCTGAGTTAGTTTGGCTGGGCCGTTGAAGAGGTGTGGCGTATCGTGAAGCTCCTGGGTAAATGTGGGGCATATGTTCTGCACGTTGTCATCAACCCGTGCCTAGTACGAATTGAGGCGGCTACACCATCCTGATCCGAGCTGTGGCAGCTCGTCTTCTTCTGATGAAATGTCTGAGGGATGCTGAGGTCGTTTTTATAGCCGTTTGATCCGAAGACGATATATTTTGCAATATGACCATGATTTTCGAATAATTTGTTTCAGTTTGTAATGGCTTCTCTTAAGTTTTATGAAGATAAATGCACAGAAAAAGTCTTTGTTAAAATGGTATATGTAAATATTTCACCGAAGACATATCAACAACAATAATTAATTTCATAAAATAAAACCCCATCCTATAATTTTTAATGAGCCAATATATACATACAATGCATATGCACACGCCCGTATGCACATACATTGTGACATTGTAATGACACTTTTTCCCCAATTTTTTACGAATAACAAGTCGGTAACTTAATGCAAGCCTTTAATGACTTTTGTTGTAAGTACATACATGGACTGGTGGTTAACAATATGTGGCATTTTATTGTTAATGGCTCACACTACGAGGGGAGATCGGAAAGTAACTGACCTTATACGGCAACGCATCTGTTAAATATACACTCGTATTTATATTACATAAGCCATTTGGCGTATTTCGATTTTTCAGAAGTATAAAAAAAATTTTAATTTTATAAATTTTAGATGTAAAATGTAAAGAAAGCTGGGTACGTCACGACGGACCCAATGAGAGGACGGTCTGAAAGGCTGTGTGGAACCAATTTAAGAATACTTTAATAATGTCTATTCGTAACCGACAAGATAAAACTACATATAAGATGACGATGATGAATATATAAGTTACATGATTTTGAAACAAAGCGAGATGAAGCCATCGACAGTCTTTATCATTTTTTGTCGCAAGTTTGAAGACAAAATGTTGGTTAATTTTTGGATAAATTCACCAGAAGTACTTCGTGATGAGGTCGGCTAGATTCTGATCCGCCCTCGTAATATCTTCCAGAATCGGCAGACCATAATTAACAAAGCAAAACTTCTGATTTAAGAACCTACGCACTGAAATACGAGTATATTATAATTACAAATCAATGTAAACACAGTCCATGAGTACTTTGAACTTTTATTTGTATGAACTGAATAGACTTCTTGCGTGGTCGTACGTATCAGTTCCTTTAAAGAAGGTCAATGTTGACCTTAAGCGAAGCATTTATTAATAATTGAGTAAATTTTATAGACATCAATAAAAGATTTTTACTCATATGGACATGTGAATGCCCTGACGAATGTTACGGCCGTTCGATTGAATTGAAGAAAACACTTATAAAATTTTTTTTGTTTGTTTTTTTTTTTATTTTTTATTTTATCTATCAAATCTAGATTTATATAGAAAATTTTAAATATTAAGTATTAAATTTGTATTTGGGATAACTTTATATACTTTTATTCTCGGAAAAAATTGTGTTTTAAGCAGCATATTGACGGTGTTATTGCTCGCGTGAATTTGACTATGCGTCAACTGTATAATTGTGACTTATGCATACCTCGCCATATTAAAAAGAATTTAGTCCATGCGTTGATTCTGTCCAATATCCTTTAATATATAGAGGTTTATTTAGGCACTGTAAAGCGCAATACTGATAAGGTGTATGAGGCTTTGAATAGTACAATGCGATACTTGTACCATGTAAATCGTTTTGCTCGCATGACAAATCAATGTCCAATATACGATCCTTCAACACTTACAGTCTACTACATAGAGTTGTTGTTATCTGGCAACTTTTCGGTTCTATGCTTCTCTCTATGTTATTCTCAGTATTCTTCCGACTTATTTTCTCGAAGTTTAGATCCAAATTCCAGAAAGGTTCGCCCGATCACTAAGAAGTCATAACATATTTCTCTATGTAAAACAATATTAAAGAGAAATGGGCACAAAATATATATTTATACGAGAACAAAGAATAATCATTTTTCACAAAAGCAATGATTTATTAGAGAAAGAAAATTTTAACATTTAAAAAATATCAAACAAGAGCATTTGTTTAATCACTTTTAATTTTTGACACTCCACTGGAAATACTCATATGTTGTTTTGCTTGCTTGTCATATGTTCACGTGTCGTTATTATTTTATTATTATATTTAAAATACTTTTTGTAGATGTTGGAGCTATCCTGAATTTTTACTATAGATAAACTTATAAATGTCAAAATAATAAGTCACAATAACAGCAGCGCAACACAGCTAAAAATATATATTTCTGGTATTTGTTTGTGATAATTATTTTATTGCCACTACTGTATTAAGTGTTGTGGTAGGCGATTATATACACAAAAAAGTTCCAATTAAAAAACGCATGTCACAAAAAGTGCAATTCGAAAAATCACTCATTTTATGACCAGATGAATCAAAAAATTTTTTTATAGTGGTACAGCGTCTCGACAGTATGTAAGACTACAGAACTATTATAAATGAAGTTTATGGATACTTAATACTATGGTTCAAAACTCTCATGGAAGTTGCCCATTATGTCCAAATACTGTTTCCGTATACAGAATATGAAACAATGTTCCGAAACACACCAGCCGACTTCCCAAAAGAGGATTTAAAGTCAACAATATCGATGTTATGGAATGGCTCGTGCAGGCTCCGCATTTCTATGAAATCGAAAATTTGTAGTGTATGTCACAAAAGAGATCTGTCTTGCGAAACCGAAAACCAATATCGAGCTTTGCCCGTAATTGTAAATTGTAAATAAACACACTTGTAATTTACATTCAGATTCCTATTTGCGGGTCAGTTAACATATCGTAGGATCCACTTTTGGACTTAATGATGTAAAAGTGCCCTGAACTAAATTCCATGTCTATTTAGTGTTATTGTATTCTATCAAAACAATTCATTTATTCACAAAACTGTGTGAAGAAATAAACTAAAAACTAAAACCGTCAATAACTCCACAGGTTTTCGGTCAAAAATAATAGATATAAATAATAATAGATATAAAAAAATTTTGCAAACATCAGAATTAGCTATTAGGTATCTTTACAGCGTTCAAATGGTATCTATAGAACTTTCAATATTTATGAATATGTATGTGAATATATAATGTTGGGCATGCAATTCTACTGGTCAAAAATTTGAATCTTTCTCGGAAAATCCGTCCCACAAGATAAAACAATGGTTTGCATCATGGGCGTGACTCTTAGCGAACTAAAGAATTTATCCTCATATCCTGGTGTGCATTTGTATGATGCATCGCCTATTAAATAGACAATCGGTTTGTGGTTTTCAACCACTAATTTCTTCGTCAGTTCAGTTTTAAATATCCAAATTTTAAACATGAATCATAGTTAGAAAGCACGTAAAAGTCTTCACAGCGCTCAAAACCTTCGCTATATTGCTGTCTCATTGACTTTGGCGGATCATATAATTTTAATTCGATAACTATTTGTCGTCAATTAAAATGTGACGAATAAAGCTCACACCAACTCACTATCTAAGCAGCGGAAAATACGACTCTTTTTGACTACGACTGAAAAGGTAAGAGGAAAATCAAAAACTTAAAATCACTAGGGAGTGGTGAGATGTTTGTGGATTAAAGGGCGACAAAAAACAACAAACTTACCTAACGTTGTAGGGTTGACTAGTGGTGCCAGTACTCCAGTCGGCGTGCTCGATATCCGAGGAATTCTTAGTTGTATTGTCGCAGGGCATTATGACCGTTCTTTCTGTTTGTCTGTCGGCACTTTAATGTGGCTGTTGCCTTGTGTAAAATTCCTTTGTTTCGTCGTCTTCGTCTACAGTTTTGTTAAATAATTAACAAGTAAGCACAATATGACAATTCATTCATGATTTAAGCGATTATTTATTGCAGGATTTTATCTTTTCCCTTTTTCGCGTCAATGCGACCGCAGCACTGTCTTTTTGTTTTCATTTTTTCATTTCTAAACTGTTGAAGAAACAATTTATAATTACATACATATGTACATATGAATCCAATAGGACATTTAAAAATTATATTCCACTTGTCGTATCCTGCGGCATAATACGCCTATTATTTTCTGTGTATGTTTTTGTGATTTGCATGTACTCCCTCTCCCTTTGAGCGTTTCGATTTAGATTTTAATTAACGTCCACTTCTAATTACGTTTTGTTTTGACTCGACTCGATGGTGTTGTTACGTTATGTTTTCTATACGACGACACGATTGATTTTCACTATTGCTTTTCACGCTTTTCACTCTCTATTTGGGATTTTCCAATATTTTCTTTCTTTTTCCCAACACATTCATTTAACTTGATTTTTCTGATTTTCCTATTGTGTGGCAATGTAATGATGGCAAATAACTGAAAAAATATCATCGACTGCGAGCTATTTTCATCGGTTCAAAAGCAAAACAAGATATTGCTTTTGTTTTTTCTTTTTGTTGTTTCTTTACGCGGAATTGCGCGAGTTGCTAAAAAAAGGAGTAGAAGCAGAGCGCAGAGTTGAGTATTAGGGGAGTATAGAATGGATTAGAATGGGAGAATCTGCAATTTAAGAATGAGAGAGCATAAAGACAGCGCAATGTAAGAATGAGAGAGCATAAAGACAGCGCAGGTGGTGAGTTTGCTGATTTCACCACAGGAGAGCACAGAGAGTGAGAGCCAACCAGTGTTGGTAAGTCTACTTCGATTTGAGTCGAAAATCGAATTTACACTCAAAAAACGACTTTTTGCAATCGATTTTGTATTTTGAAACCCTCGAAATAAGAAAAAGAATCAGATAAACACACACACACACAAATCATCTTCAATTCTTGAAAAAATCTAAAGAACATTTTTCTTATGTTGTATTTGACGTCACTTTTATTTCACATAATGATTTGGCTTATATATCATACTTTTTATTTTATTTTTCTCTATTTTTGTTTTCACTGTGAAACTATAGAATAAATATATTTTTCATATATAGTTTAAGTTTATTGGGTTGTTCTGCGAGTCGCGATTATTTACGACTACGACTGTTTGGTAAGTCTACTTCGATTTGAGTCGAAAATCGAATTTACACTCAAAAAACGACTTTTTGCAATCGATTTTGTATTTTAGTAAATCGACCAAAATCGATTTGGTCATATCGATTTCCTACTTTTTATAAGTAAAGATGTGGGTCGAAAATCGACTTTATACTCCAAAACCCGATTTCTGGAGCAAATCTAAAATACGGACATATTCTTTATTTAATTTTTTTATTGAGTAAAAATGTAATTTGAATCAAAAGAAAAAAGAAAATTTTGGAAACATATTTATTGATGTCTTTGTTATTTATTGCCCGATTTGCATGGAATTATTTTTTGGAAAGGACACGACATTTTAAGAAAACACACTAAAATAATTTTTTCACTGTCGGATTTTTTTTTCACTGGATTCATCAATTTCGTTCGATTCCTAGGAAATTGGGTTTGTTCGAAAGGTTTTTTTAATTTTAAGAATATAGACTTAAATATTTTTTTTTACTGCGGCCCATATTTCCCGAGTTACGGGCTCCGTTTAAAATTTCGAGTTCAATTTGTTTCGTCATAGAAATTAGATGAAAATAAATAATTTTTTTTTTTTTGCAAACGATTTGGGTTTTATTAAATTCATTACAGCCTTACACAATATAAAATATCTTAAATCTAGCAGTGGTAATGTACATCCTAGCATACTATAGTATCTTTCAAGGACAATGTCATTTATACTAAAGTTATGTCGCAGCTTGCTGCTAACATGGCATTCTTTCATTTTTTTACATTAACATGTTTTTCCTTAAAAAATGGAATTATATAAAAAAGGAAGAGCTTTTACATTTTGTTTCTTATACTAACACTTACACTAAATGCTTAAAAACTACTTAAAAACTATTATATACAAATTATTGATTGGTATTGTATACCGTGTCGTCAATGTCCAAGGTCTTAAGCCGTCTGTTGTAGAACAAGAGTCTGTCCGCCCGGTAAAGAAGTCCCTCGGAATCGAGAGTCAGTAGCCCAGCAGGTGGAAGGAACTCATTACTGAGTTGCATTTCCACACTGTCGGTCATCTCAAGACAACCCCTAATCAGTCTGCTGTCCAGAAACTCAGCCCTTCCATAGAAGTTCAGAGCATTCCGGACAAAAAATCGTCCTTTTCCATCTCCTGAGTCTTTCCATTTGGCTGGAAGAGATCCAATACCACACTGGAAAGGCATAGGAGAATTCTGTGGTACAACATGTACATATGTCTTCTTCACCTTACTTAACATGAGGTCAATGTGTCGATCGAACCTAAAGTTTTCATTAAAAGTCACCGCTAGATATTTAATTTTCACCGAGCTGCGCACCCGTTCCACTCCAATCCGTATTTCAGGTTCATATGACCTGCAATTTGGATAAAGGAGGGACCTTTTCCCCTTGAATATGATACTGTCGAAAATAAATAAATGTCAGATTCCATACAAATGTGACATTTGAAAATCGACCTTATAGCTTTGTCACACTGCATGAAATCAAGTTGATTTCTTGTGAAATCCAGTTGCTGAAATCGACCCTTTCACACTGCAATTTGTTTACCTTTTTTCGATTTAGTTTGTCAAATGATTGTTTGTAAAGAAAACAAAATGTCAACAATAGCCACAACAACCGCAATGGAAAACTCTAATGGAGAAAAAATAAATTTAATACTAAAATATGTTGCCGAAAGGAATTAGTTACGCAAATATTTTTAAGTTTTTTTTTTCGTAATTTGCGAAACCCTTTTACCCGAATCGCTCACAATTGCATCCGGGAGAAATGTCCAGTTTCCAAATTCTTTCACAAACAAATTACACGGACCATTCCACAAACATGACAAGTGATAACATCAAGTGACAGTCCTTCGTTGGACATCCTATTGGGTATTGTATGGCGCTACAATGATCTGCCGATGGTCAGTTCAGAGAAGACCAACACTCAGATTGGACATCATTTCAACCTATTAGAGCAGATGAATGTGAACATGCTGAAGTATTCCAATGCCCGTCCTTAATTTATTGAAAGTCTATTTTCTATGAAATTTAAATTGTATTTATTATAATATGTGTTCATGCCATTAACAAATGATGATTTAAATCAATTCCAATTGATTTTTATTCGAATAAGAAAAAAGAAACTGCAGTGCAGGCTATCCGTCTGAAAAGGAACAAAATTCTTCAAATTATATTTTAGCAGAGAAAGCTGCAATACTATTATTATAGATTGCTATTGTTCAACTGTTAGCTACACGCAGAAAAAAAAAACTTGTGTAAAAATACCGAATTCAACTTTGTAAATCTTTTTTATATAGAGTTGACAGAAGCCATACAAGTAAATGTAAATTACACATGTGCTTCTTTTGTATAAATAACTACTTTTTATAAGTAAAGATGTGGGTCGAAAATCGACTTTATACTCCAAAACCCGATTTCTGGAGCAAATCTAAAATCTAAAATTGAGTAAAAATGTAATTTGAATCAAAAGAAAAAAGAAAATTTTGGAAACATATTTATTGATGTCTTTGTTATTTATTGCCCGATTTGCATGGAATTATTTTTTGGAAAGGACACGACATTTTAAGAAAACACACTAAAATAATTTTTTCACTGTCGGATTTTTTTTTCACTGGATTCATCAATTTCGTTCGATTCCTATGAAATTGGTTTTGTTCGAAAGGTTTTTTTAATTTTAAGAATATAGACTTTTATATTTTTTTTTACTGCGGCCCATATTTCCCGAGTTACGGGCTCCGTTTAAAATTTCGAGTTCAATTTGTTTCGTCATAGAGATTAGATGAAAATAAATAATTTTTTTTTGTAAACGATTTGGGTTTTATTAAATTCATTACAGCCTTACACAATATAAAATATCTTAAATCTAGCAGTGGTAATTTACATCCTAGCATACTATAGTATCTTTCAAGGACAATGTCATTTATACTAAAGTTATGTCGCAGCTTGCTGCTAACATGGCATTCTTTCATTTTTTTACATTAACATGTTTTTCCTTAAAAAATGGAATTATATAAAAAAGGAAGAGCTTTTACATTTTGTTTCTTATACTAACACTTACACTAAATGCTTAAAAACTACTTAAAAACTATTATATACAAATTATTGATTGGTATTGTATACCGTGTCGTCAATGTCCAAGGTCTTAAACCGTCTGTTGTAGAACAAGAGTCTGTCCGCCCGGTAAAGAAGTCCCTCGGAATCGAGAGTCAGTAGCCCAGCAGGTGGAAGGAACTCATTACTGAGTTGCATTTCCACACTGTCGGTCATCTCAAGACAACCCCTAATCAGTCTGTTGTCCAGAAACTCAGCCCTTCCATAGAAGTTCAGAGCATTCCGGACAAAAATCGTCCTTTCCCATCTCCTGAGTCTTTCCATTTGGCTGGAAGAGATCCAATACCACACTGGAAAGGCATAGGAGAGTAGCGACCTAATTATCTGTCGATATAATAATAACCTAACTTTGTCACCCAGTCCTCCCCTACATCTGAGAATTCTGTGGTACAACATGTATGTCTTCTTCACCTTACTTAACATGAGGTCAATGTGTCGATCGAACCTAAAGTTTTCATTAAAAGTCACCGCTAGATATTTAATTT
The DNA here is from genome assembly GCA_947397865.1 of Polietes domitor. NCBI lineage: Eukaryota > Metazoa > Arthropoda > Insecta > Diptera > Muscidae > Polietes > Polietes domitor. Next base: position 110,079,564 of record OX377621.1, on the reverse strand, counting down.
CCACCGAGTTGCGCACCCGTTCCACTCCAATCCGTATTTCAGGTTCATATGACCTGCAATTTGGATAAAGGAGGGACCTTTTCCCCTTGAATATGATACTGTCGAAAATAAATAAATGTCAGATTCCATACAAATGTGACATTTGAAAATCGACCTTATAGCTTTGTCACACTGCATGAAATCAAGTTGATTTCTTGTGAAATCGAATTGCTGAAATCGACCCTTTCACATTGCAATTTGTTTACCTTTTTTCGATTTAGTTTGTCAAATGATTGTTTGTAAAGAAAACAAAATGTCAACAATAGCCACAACAACCGCAATGGAAAACTCTAATGGAGAAAAATAAATTTAATACTAAAATATGTTGCCGAAAGGAATTAGTTACGCAAATATTTTTAAGTTTTTTTTCGTAATTTGCGAAACCGTTTTACCCGAATCGCTCACAATTGCATCCGGGAGAAATGTCCAGTTTCCAAATTCTTTCACAAACAAATTACACGGACCATTCCACAAACATGACAAGTGATAACATCAAGTGACAGTCCTTCGTTGGACATCCTATTGGGTATTGTATGGCGCTACAATGATCTGCCGATGGTCAGTTCAGAGAAGACCAACACTCAGATTGGACATCATTTCAACCTATTAGAGCAGATGAATGTGAACATGCTGAAGTATTCCAATGCCCGTCCTTAATTTATTGAAAGTCTATTTTCTATGAAATTTAAATTGTATTTATTATAATATGTGTTCATGCCATTAACAAATGATGATTTAAATCAATTCCAATTGATTTTTATTCGAATAAGAAAAAAGAAACTGCAGTGCAGGCTATCCGTCTGAAAAGGAACAAAATTCTTCAAATTATATTTTAGCAGAGAAAGCTGCAATACTATTATTATAGTTTGCTATTGTTCAACTGTTAGCTACACGCAGAAAAAAAAAACTTGTGTAAAAATACCGAATTCAACTTTGTAAATCTTTTTTATATAGAGTTGACAGAAGCCATACAAGTAAATGTAAATTACACATGTGCTTCTTTTGTATAAATAACTAAGATTACTTGGTAGGTGTTCAGTGCTTATGTACCTTAAAATATTCCGCCATGTTATTTTTTCAATTTAGAAATTTGTAGTTTTTACACAAGTTTCTTTGTTAAAATTAATTAGTTAGTTGGATAATGGTGTAACTATGAATATGAATTTTGTAGCAGTTACTTGCAAAAATACGTATATGAGCAGAAACCTTTGCTAAATTAAATTTGTCAAAGTGAATTTCGACGATTAGAATTACAAGAAAACCAAAAGCAACAGAACACAAGAAACAACGGACGAAGAAGTAAGATGGTGAAATTAAAATTTATTTTTTTTCACTCGCAAAATGAAGATTGATTAATCTTTTAATTTAATAATATCAATTTTAGGTACATTTCCGAGCAACATTATACTGTTTCGACAAGTGGGGCCGTAAATGGTTTCGGCAGCAGTGGTATTTACGCATTACGCACAACATTTGGGTTTCCGCCCGGTGGTGCTGGGACATTTTTGTTTATTTGGATGGGAAATAAAAAATCAATAAAAAGATTTAGGTCTTTCATATTATTAAATGTAGTTAAAAAACATCCCAAATTAGATAAATGAAACATGGCATTTGATTACTTATGTTCTATCAATTTGTACATTTATTTCTTTATTTTTTAAATACTGATAAATGCAAATTGTTTAAGAGAACAAAGTGATTTGAAATACAGCCAAACATACAAGGTAATTTTACACACGTTTTATTGTATAACTAGCGGTTGTTGTAGCAGCTTTAGAGGGAACTGAGGTGATAATCCTTAAGTCTGAATTGTACTAGACTTCGTTCCGGCATGTATCTGATTATCGCGGGAACCTTTGTTCATCATCGTTCTCATGTTGTCTGGCTGTTATTTGCATCTTCTTCCAGGTTGATGTTAATGTTAAGGGAATGGGATGTTAATCGAGTTGTACCACTATCCTCCACTAGGGGCGCTGCATTTTTTTGTGTTAACAGCCATGTTATGTATCGCTAATGGCTATTAGTTTCTTCCCTGGACCTTGGAGCAATCGAAATGACTATTTTTATGTGAAAGTGTGTTCGGATGAGAAAATTGGCTGCAAAAACTCTTATTTTATGATGAAAAATGAAAATTTGTTTATGTTGAATTTTACCAGTGCGGCCGGAAATTGAACCCAGCACCTTCAGATTGCAAGACGCGCACACTTCCACTGAGCTATGAAGGCCACAGCGGTAGTTTTTTGGTAGTAAATTACCCAAGTGTATGAGTTGCCAAAGAACTTTTAAAGTTGTATGAAACTTAGGTAAATTGTACGCTTTTCTTGTATTATTTCTCGCATTTTTTCCTTTGCGTGTAGTGATCAGTTTTTTACAAGATCTTGAGAATTTTTAATGCAGAAAAGCTTTTCAGTGACATCTAGATAATTTCCTTGCTGGAAATGTTATGGTGTACTCTAAAAATGGTGCCATCAATGTTGGCAATTACTTCGTAGCAAAACAAAATAAAATGAAGAAAATAAAAATAATCATCTGCAATAAAAACAATCTGGCTTGCCAGATGTGGGGATTTGATCCCAACCATGGGGATTTTATGATAGTCGAAAGGTAAATAAATATGAAATGAGGTCAGGGATTTTTGTGGGGATTTCATAAAATATTTCGGGGGTTTTGTGGGGATATTCGAAGTACTTTGAAGAATATTTAGTATTTCATTTTAACTAGTTATTTACAAATTACATTTATTACCTGGCGAACAAAATTGTGATATTTGTCGATATCAAGGAGAATTGAAATGAAATTGTTACAAAGTATTTAACATATGGTCGATGGCTTTTGAAGCACTAAATGTACAATGTGGCCCTGCCCGGCTAAAAGAGAAAATGTATTACAACATTTACTTTACCACAGTTACTTAAAGAGATCTGAATTATTTTGCCACATCTGTCATATCCGTATGAAATATTCATATTGGGATCCAAAAATGCGTATCACTTTTTCTGCGAACCTGTTGGGCTACCTCTACTTCGCAAGTTAATAGAACTGTCGGTATCACAAGCTGCGATAACAAAAACGTCAATAAAGAGATAATTTTTAACTCAAAACAAACAATTCTTTTTTCACTTTACCGCCAAAAATTACACTTACACTGGATAATTATCCAGGTTAAGTCCAAAATTTTTAACATACAATTATTTTTTCAAAATTTGTTTTCATACACACATAGATATTGCTGTTGGCCAAAAGAGATAATTTTTAACTCAAAACAAACAATTCTTTTTTCACTTTACCGCCAAAAATTACACTTACACTGGATAATTATCCAGGTTAAGTCCAAAATTTTTAACATACAATTATTTTTTCAAAATTTGTTTTCATACACACATAGATATTGCTGTTGGCCGCAATTTTAAAAAATAATTTTTTATTTTAGTTATCCAATCTTAAAGAAAAACAACCTTAATATTGTTTGTTGCAATAAATCTCGCCTGCAACATATCCCATTTTAGCGTCAAATGGTAATTTTTCGCTAATATGTTGAGCCTATCAGTTGAACAACGATATCATTTGTTGAAAACTCTACATTTGAAGAATTCTCGGAAACAGTTTTTAGATTTTTTGTCAAAACACAAAAAATTACACTACGTAAAAGTAAAATTTGGCATGTTGATGTTATTTTCACACGAAATATTTTCTGTTATTATTATTCCTATTTCCAATGATTCGAAAATATTGGATATAAAAATTACAGCATTCACACAAACACACACCTAAAAATTTTTAAAGGATAAATTTACTAAAATAAAAATATATTAAATATTTACTCAAATCTAAAATAAAATAGTTTTATTTACTCATTTAAACTACAAACGTACTTAGTATCAAATTAAAAAATGATGTATGCATCAATTGCAACTGTAGACCACTGTTAACTGTCTAGAATGAAATGTACTGCAATTTTAAATATGGAGCTTGTTCACAAAATTGACAAATCATTCATAACTTGTTTTCGTTTTGTTTTGGTCGAATTCTTTGAATTAAGAAAAAAAAACTTTTTATATTTGAGGATAATGGGGGATTTTTCATGACTATTTTGGAGACGAATCAACAAATCATTCATATTTTTTGTTTAGTTTTGGTTGAATTCTTTGAAGTAAAAACAACTGTTTTATATTTGGGGGTAATTGGGTATTTTTCATTACAATTTCGGGGACAGGGAAAAAATTTAACTGGCAAGCTTGAAAATAATAACCCCATATAAATAAATATTAAATATTTACGGGAATCGATAGTAGCGATAGTTGAGCAAAAATGAATCAGCACTGGTCCTATGATATTCTGAAGCACTATGCAATCAACGAGAAGAATGCCCAGGACAATCTGGAGGATTTAAAATCGATGTTAAGGGACGACATTGGATCCGCCAGAAATATGGGCCGAATTAAAACAATCGATGATTTACTCGATTGTCTGGAGCGGCATGATGCCTTGTCCGAGTACAACATCGAGCCGCTGCGTGAAATTGTTGATCAATTGGAATGTGATGAATTGGAGAAAGGTCTTATTGGCTATTGTCCACCACAAGACAAGACAGCGTATGACGAACCATACAATCAGTATAGAGAGCAAAGACTAGCTGATAAATTCCGAGTTAATTTGAATATTAGCGGGCAGCAAAATGCTCAAAATAGTGGTGTGCCAGTGGATGATGAGTTTAACTGTTGCCATCAACCACCTGCAGCTTCACCCCCGGCTCCGGCCCATGTTCCCACTCCTTTTCCGCAGGTACTTTCCGATAAGAAACGTGCTGCTATTTATAAAATGATCGCAGAAAACATCGGGAAATTCTGGCGAGCTCTGGGGCGAGAGTTGGAAATCAGACAAGGCCAGTTGGACGAGGTGGAAATGCAGTATCCTCGCGATCTAGTCTCACGTGTCCACCAGATGTTGCATGTGTTCGAGGAAGATGAAAGTCATGATCCCAAGCAACATGTTCTTATACTGTGTCGTGCGTTGGAACATTGTCGGCGCAAGGACTTGCGGCGCAAAGTAGAAAATATAATGTCACATTGAGGTGTCTGCTGTTTATAATAATGTATTATATTTTTCCTATAATTGAAATTCAAGAATAAAATTTTTTGAATTTCAATTGATGAAATGATTGATCAAATGTTGTGTAGTACTTAAAGTACTACTCAAACAATTAAGTACAACTTCAATCCATATAATAAATTTAATTTACTGCGGACTGAAATGCCACTGGATTATATCTTGTCCTTACCTTTCCTTGAAATATGACAAAATAAATTTGTAAAGACTGATGGTCCGGACGGAAACATTTTTATTACACTAAGTAAAACGACATAAACTGTTGTGGTCACTTCCTTATATTAAAGAATAAATGAATGTCTGACAAACATTCGGGGTTTGTCACCTGCATTCTTTTTCAAGGGGAAAAGGGATAAAAATTGTACCAATTTAAGTATTGCAGCTATACTCGTGAAATTCGGTATGTACATTCCTCTGACAACGTAGACTGGCAACATACATGGATTTGGCGAATTTTGTAAGTTTAAGGGGAAAACGGTATAAAAATGGTATCAACTAAACTATTGCAGCTAGAATCGCGAAGTTTGTCGTGTACAATCCTCTAATCACGTAGACTCGCAAAATAACTGCATTTATCGAAATTTGTGCCTTCAAGGGGTGAGCGGGACAAAAAGGGTACTAACTAAAATTCAAATCAGTTGACCCCAACACCAGTCGTAAAGATATACCTGGGGATCAGTTCTAATACGTTTCCTATCATTTTTATACCATCCGCTAGGGCTTATGTCTTTGTGCTTTCGTTTGTAACGCCCAAAGGAAAGCCATCCGAATACAATTCTCCTTGGAATGACTATTTGTATCCATATAGCCATGTTCGCCTGTCCATCTATTCTTGTAATCTAAGTGCAGGTCACAATTATCGTATGATCGCAATAGAATGTGTTTCACATCGGTCCATTTTAAAAATATGGCCCCCCCCAATACAAACGTATTGAATCGAATTGACTTTTAAACAGATTAACCCTCATTTTCATGAACTCCGATTAGAGTTAACCAAGATGACAGACATAAGTGTTGGTTAGTTCTAACTGTAGGTTAACCAGACTTTGTGAAAATGGGTGTTAGTTAAAATTTCCTTGCTATTTGCAATAGCATTTTGATTCCCAAGTTATCAGGCTAAAATAGGATAAATAGTGGCTGTAAAGGCAAAAATTGTGAAAAATATCTTTAGAAAAACCCTTTTTATTATACTGAGAATACTAAAATATTTCTTTGGCATGTGATTGCTGACTTCATGGAGAATATTTGTGTCAGTAAAGTTTCAGAATGCTGGATGAAGAAAGTTAAAATAAATCCAATTTCAACCGCGAATTTTGGATTTTTTAACAATTGCAGCGATTTTCGCGACTGACTCATGTATGTTACAAGTAAGATTGGTTCCTAATATACAAACAAAAATTCCGCCGGATCCGTTGGCTAGATCGCGAGATAATCAAAAAACAAAATATATAGACGGTTGAAGCTGGAATCTTTAAATGCGCTGTGTACATCACAGAAAATGCGTTTTCTACACAATATTGCCAACATTTCATGAAAAACGTTAAACGATTTTACAATAAATCTTATTTATATATTTTGGCATAAATGGCTATGTGCTTTCAACTTAAAATTTCAACATTCATAGTGCTGAATTTAAACGTGCAAAAGTTGCTATGAACCATAAAACCGCGAATAATAGGAAATTTTGAAAACTTTAATCGCAGCAATTAATAAACCTGTAGAAAAATGATTAATAATTATAAACACAAAAGATATTAACAGAATACACAGAAAAAACCTTGACAAAAGTCTACTTACGGTTTGAGATGAGACATAAAATATATATTGATAGCGATCCATGTTACCCTCAATAAACGCAAGATTTCCAACTCCAGACGCCGCGACGGCACCCTAAACCATTACGTTGCCACCACCATGCTTTACCTTATCAAGTAAATTCTTCGGATTCATTGCCGTATTCGCTTTTCTCCATACTTTGGCTCTCCCGTCACTTCCAAATATATTATACTTCGACTCGTCCGTAAATAAAACCCTCTTCCAGAAGTCTAATCCCTTGTACAAGTGTTGCTGGGCGAATTCAAGGCGAAGCTTACGATTCTTTCCAGTTATAAGAGGTTTTTTGCGTGGCGTTCTGCTTCGGAAACCATTATTATTCAGACTTCTTTGAATTGTTCTTGGATGTAAAATTGTATCCGACCTTTCTGCGAGTTGTTTGGACAACATTGTAGCATTCACTTTCGGGTTTTCATTAACTTCTTTTAAAATAAAGCTTTTATCTCGTCGACTAAGTTTTTTTGGACGCCCACTTCTGGGCTTATTTTCAACAGTACCCGTATTTTCGAAGTTTTTGCATATAGTTTGGACAGTTGATTTACTTAAATTAACCATTTTAGCTATTTCGCCTAAAGATTTCCTTTCGTTTCTGCATTTTATTACTAAATTTCGAATATCAGTTGCTATTTCTTTACGAGAAGCCATTTTCGCGGACTAATGTTTCTTGAATTATATTTATTTAAAGAAGAGCAAGCACAAGACAAATGACAATACAAATTTCGTCAATTCTCCTATATGTATGTCGTATGTAGACTTTTGTCAAGGTGTTTTTGTTTATTTTGCCAATATCCTTGAAGTTTATATTGAAGTAAAGCATTTTGTTATTGTTATATGAATAAAAAACGATTTCAAACAAAACCGCATCATTACTTTTTTCAAATATTTTTTGGAACTCGCTAAAACGCAAAAATGTGGGTCGTATGTTGACTTTTGTCGGCCACTGTATGCATTCTGTAATTTGTTTTAAATTGGCCCGATGGCTTTGAATTACAAAACCTTGCTTGTTTTGCTTTATTTTTGAGAAAATAAAAACACTGGAAAACCCGGTTCTACCGCTGTTTGTGTTAGGGGCATAAATTCTGACGAGATGGGATAGCGCATCATCGAATCTGCGCAGTCAACTTATTGCCAAAATAAATTATGGCCAACAACATTACACATGCTACACTGAAGACGGATCATACCGTACAAAACTTTGCACATTCATACACAAAATTGACAATATGCGACTTCTACTTATTGCTGCAAAAAAATAAAAGCACTTTGTCCTTTTGGGGTTTGACACAAAGTAAAATTCTAGTGATGAAGAAAAGAAATAGAATCTAATATTGCAAAGAAAATTTTCTAGGCAGGAGTCAATTTACGAGATGTGAGTGATATTTTTTTGCTATTTCTTCAAATGGTTTCAATGTTACTTTCGTCTTAATATAATAACCTTTATGCATGCGCTGAAAAACAATGAAATTGACACCAGATATCTAGCACACCTATCGGTCCAGAGTCGGAAATAACGGCGGATCGAGAACATTTACATTTTTTGTTATTCCACCCATTGCTTCTCAAAATTATAGGAAACGGCGTCCTTTCGAAATCTTTTGGCAAACAAGTTTTACAAAATTACTATAAAAATACATTAATTAATTAAATCGGTTCGATTTTATTTTAAGTTTTTTCAATTATTCCACATTTTTATTTTTTTATCATTTCTGAACATTTAGAAAATTAAAAATGTACAATTCGACAAAATTAGAGTCGGACACAATACACAACACAACATCAACGTCACAATACCTTACAGAATACCAAGGTTTATTTATACCAGGTGAAGACAGGAGCCAAGCCAAGGTGTATCTATATAAATAGGCCTTGAGGCAGGCTGACTGACTTTTTTGTTCATTCGATTGTAACCGAAACTGTCAAGTCCCATATATTTTTTTGACAGTACGGCTCGCTATTCAAAAAATTGCCTTATTTTGTTTTTGCCGAATTTTTTTCTGCTGCTATCACCTTATAGTACGCCTTACGGTTATCTATATATCTCAATATTGACAATCGTCGACGCAAGTCGGCGTCATTTTGTGTCGACGACGACAACTGGAATAAGGGTCAATCCAAGGCGTATTTATACAGGTGATAGCACTAGAACAACAACAAATTCGGCAACAACAAAATACAAGTAATTTTTTGAATGGTGAGCCATACTGTCAAAGCAAAATATATGGGATTTGACAGTTTCGGTTACTTTTGAATGAAAAAAATTTCAGTCAGCTGGGCTCGTGCTATACCTTTATAAATACGCCTTGGGTCAATCTTATTAATATTAAACTGAACTTCTTTTACTTTGGATTTTTTATATTTTCATATATTTATCCTTTTTACACCATTAGAGCGCCCTAATGTTAATGACTGACATACAAATTTTAGTATTTATTTCATATTATTATATTAATTTATTTGTTTAAATAATTCCAGACATTCGTTTACACGTGTATTTCTTTCTATATATATATTTATTATAAAACACAAAACTAAGGATTTCAAATTCATTATTTATCCCGGTGCAGTAGAGTATTAAGTAGTACATACACCAGAAGAAATTGTTTGGGTTTTGCGTTTTCAAGAATGTCAGGGAGTTACTTCCAAAATTTCAAACCAATAAAACATACGTGACATTCTTCTGAATGTTGTTTTAGGTTGACAAATTTCAAGACCAGCTTCTTTAAGAAAACGAAAACTTCATGGAAGAGTCCGTTCAATTCTTTACGCAAACAATTGCTGCCATCGTGTATCTTAGATGTGTTTTGTTTTCCTTTTCATCATTTCTACTGCACTTGTGTATGAGGTGTTAAACTATCTTTTACTTTAGCCGAATATACATCGAACTGCTAGTGTTTCGCTTGGCTAGCAATTCTAGTAACAGCTAAAGATATGTGTTGTTGTCGTTTTTTTTTCGAATAAACTAATTGGGGGGTTTCAGCTGCTTTATGTAAGCACAAAAAGACTGGACAAATAACTTAGAAACAATACAAAATTACACACACACAATCGGAGAGAAAAGGCAAATAGTCTTGCAGCAGATGTTCCGCACTTGGGAGTTAGTGTTAGTATTTATATGTAGTATACTCGTATATATGTATATAGATGCGTGTGTGTTTCTTGTTGTTGAATATAATGACTAACAGTTTTTCCATTTTCTTTTCTATGTGTTAAAGGGGAGGGGGATTGTTTACAAAGTATAGATGGATTTGACATTTGAACCCGTTTTCACCATTGTATCCTTATGCAGCTGATAATGCAAATTTTGACGGCCCAAACGCAAGGATTCTCTCAGTTTGTTGCCAATCTCTATGGCAGCTTCTTCATTTTGGCCATTAGCAGTCCAAATAGCTGAAAACACATACAAAGTTACAAATATTTGGATATTATCTCACTGATTGTTTGCAATGTGAAAGAACTTACAAATTTTATTTGTCTTCGGACGAATATTGACTACGGCGCCACATATTTGATCCGAATGATCGAATGCTTCACCGATCAAGCACAAAACCTAAACCGACAAGTGTTGTAAAATAATAACTATTTATTTGCGATGAGTTGTTGTTTACTTACCACATCGAGCCATAGATTATCCAACTCAGCTTTAGGACAACGATTCAATGTAATGACCCAGCGACCACCTTGTTTGTTGGCAGCATCTTCCCACATTGGTCGAATGCCTTTTTTGAAAAGTGAATAATCGCTACCCATTTTGATGTCAGATGGTGGTTTGATATGGTTGTAAAGACTGCAAATAAATAAAATACATTAATTAATATAATAAATCGAAACATTTGAGAACATTTAATATTATGATGGGGGCTTATGGGCAGTGACAGTTATTGCACAAGATGTTCTATATTTGCTCTTTGACAAGTGATGAACAAACAATTTAAACTCAAGAACAGAACTTTAGATCGTTAAAGAAAAACGGGAAACTTTGTATTGAGTTTTTTGCATATTCTTTGAAATTTGTGAACATTATATATGATATATATACACTATTATATGCTATAAATGTTAACCCAGAAAGGAAACGATTTAAAGAAAAACTACAACTAAATTCAATTTACTTTTTCTCATTTCTGCACCTGTTCTCCGCAAACTAAATTTCTAAAGTGGGGTATTTGAGAATAGTCTACCATAATAGTATTTTTAAAAAATTACACTATGGACCTAGTTTTTGAGAGTTAGAAGACTGAAAAGCATATGATGAAAAGAACAAGTTTTCACGAGAAATAAACAAAAATTTCAATATGAAGTTCGCGTTGTGCTAATAAATTAGACGTTTTTGTACGTAGAGGCCCCTTGAATTTTTTCAGTGAGAGATTTCAGTCATGTGCAAAAATAAAAATGTAAATGAAAGAAAATATTTATAGAATTTCGTTATAAAATCATTTATTTCTAGACGAAGAAGTCTACAATTTGTCATGTTCAGCCTTATTGCAGTTGCCCAAATCAAGGGACCATGTCACAGACCCAAATTCCCAAGAATTTGTTTTTCCGTTTTTTTTTCGAATGATAGCATATCGACGTCTCCAAACAATAGTATTTTTCAATGTAAAAGTATGATTTAAACATTTGATAATATTTGTAGGATGTGACAGAGGCTGTCTGTCTTTTACTTAAATTTTCTCAAATTTTGGTAATGATCGGCCAATTCAATCGAAAGATATGGTCAAAAGTGTTTTAACTTTTATAACTAACTTACGTTATAGTTAGTATACTTTTCAGACTTAGCGTATTATTGTTCGGAGGCTTCGATATTTACAAAATCTTTCGAAATGTTGTCTTTAAATAGTTCGAAAAACTAAAAACGTCTACGACGACTTTGAGACCGAATTTTAAATTTGACTATCTTAATACGGCAGATTGTATATTTAAGTCAAATGTATAGTAATTAATAATCAATACTAAACTCAATTTGCAATTTTTTGTTGTTAATAGTGGATTTGAGTGATAACAGGCTGTAAACTCGTCCTGTATGGAACTGTCACAGGAAAGATCTATTTTAAGCTACACTTTGGATTATCAGTATGCGGCAGATGAGTGTTTTTGTTACATGTATAATAACACTGATCATGATATATATGTTTTTATTTATGAAAACGACTCATTTTTTTGTGATTGATTATCATTTCTTAAATGATTATTTCGGTTCTTGCGACGTCCGTTAGCGAGCTAAGCCGTTTTTAATTTTCATCCAATGAGTTTCCAAATTTAGACCAAAATAGTAGCGTACATAATGAAAACTATCTCAGAACTGCAGGCTTTCATTGTACAACTTTGAAAAGATTCCCGTGGATATGAATTATTCATCATTTCTTGTTACTTTCAATGCAGTTTTATAAAAAAAAACTATGTAACTCCTCAATTTCTTCACCGAGCTTTCGTATTAGTGTCAATGTGATTATTGATTTATTTTCAGAAATATATTTCATATATATTTATTGGTCTCTCGCATTGTGGCCACTCATTTCTGTACTGATGTCTAAACAAATCTGTTTTAAATCAATGGGACAGTAATTCTTATATCCGTACTAATTGTGTCCACTTACGATTTAAAAAATTCCAAATATCCAAATTATCCCAACCGAAATATTGTACGCGATACAATCTTATAAATCAATCGAAAAAGTTGGGTTTTTTCTCATAAATCAGGTGTAAACTGTATCCTAGGAGAATTGAACCTGGGAAAGGTTCTGTGGTTATATCATTGATCTTTGTTGCGTTGTACGAGGAGTATGAAGTCATACCCGTGCGTGATCACAACTATTTTGAGTCGACGTAGTATGCGTTTTAGTGTTATCACACAGAAGCTATCTAAACCACAATTTTGTGGGCCTGCTCTCCCTCTGCCCAGACCTCTCACGGTCTAGAGAGGGGTCCGTCTACATATTCAAAAACACAGATAGATTGCATTGGCCTTACTGATTATGTTTTCCACTGACAACGAAATGACACAATCTTTTTGACTATTTTGAATATATTTACATTATTCGATGGGTTCCCGTCTAATTGCGGCGGATGGAATACAAATATTTACCTCCAGAAATCTTCAACAGTGTCGAAGCTGGTAATTTCGTTTTGCATGTCCTCCCATGATTTGGAACGATCGGTTTCCAAATACCACAATGTCCAGGTGTTCTGCAGGGGATGTTTAATCAAATGTTCTGTGCGAACCTCCTCCGGTTCTTTATTAGCCTCTTCCTTGGCTTCAGGACGTCCGGCAGCTGGGGTTGGCTGTGGAGCAGGTGCTGGCGAGTTTTCCTTTGGCGTTGCCGAGTTCTGCAATCATCAGATAAAAGACACGATTTCTTTAATATAATTTCTGTATTATAAAATAAAATTATAATTGCATGACACACTGATGGGGAAGGCCATGCTGCAGAAATAGATGGGTGTTCTTACTTTGAAAAAATGTGGGTTTGCAAAATTCTTCTTTCTATGAAAGTCGCTTTGGAACATCATGACACAAATATTAAATCAAATAAATTGTCGCGAACAAATTTTACTTTTTGTTTGGCCAAACACGCAGTGTTCGTATTTTAAGGTGGGGTATGTGGTTTTCCGATCAACCAAGAGACGGTGATATTACTCTTAAACTGCTCCAAAACGATTGGATTGGGGGGAAAGAGTAATTGATCCAACAACAAAAATGATGTGTTCATCCACACACGCACACAACAAAGAAGAGAAAAAGAGAGAGACGCTCGACGTAAACAACAAAGACAATTACGGGGGGAGAGAGAGAGAGCACGCACAAATAATATAGTGTGTGTGTGTGTTGTATGTGGTTGTAATTCTCTTTTCCACGTAATCCGTATATCACCTATATAGATTTATCCTTGATCCCTGGTTCGATGATCAATATTGCAGTGACACTCTCTCTAACTCTCACTCTTTTTAAAATTGCCCGAGAAGCCTTCCTTCTTTCCTTCTCTTTTTCGTTTCTTTATTTCTTGTCTTGGATTTTCTTTGGTCTTTTAGCCTCAACTTCCTTCTTGCTGTGGTTACTCCTCGTTTCAGACTTCACGTGTATGAAGTCTTCAATTTACAGAAAATGGATATGTTCTGAGCTGCTTTTGCGAATTTATATTTCGACCTTTTTCTTTTTGGGCAAAATTTCCAAAACCTTTCTTATGACTATATGATATGTATTTTTAAGGGCAGGGCGTGCAGGGGCACTATTTTTGGTTTAGAGAGAAAATTTTTTGGAACAACGAAACACGACTGAAGTTTAAACGAAATTAAATTTTTAATTACTGCAAATGTTCGTTTTCGATTTTATTTTTTCACATTTGTCACACAATATTCCAAGGTAGACTTGATGAACAGACTACTTTTGTGCTTTTCCGAAAAAGTACGAATTGTTGCCTCGATCCGAACAACAAGAATTAACAAAATTACAAATCTGGCGAATCGAATCGATTCAACCAACAACCGTCGCAGTCACCGACACCGAATTCGTGATGTGGAAAGTATGATGTGTGTTTCCCAACTGAACTGACTGACTGGGCCGTATGTGAGCGAGCGCAAACAACACAGATTTGGCAAAACGACGACGACGAACATCGAAGAACGTACGCAGCAGCAGCCGCAACACAACAATACCGCCGACTACCACAACCAGCCAAACCCACAGACGGACGAGCGGACAGACGAACCCTCTGTAAGTGAGTGAGTGAGCGTGGTTCAATCCAACGTACTCGCATTTGTATGTAGCACAAAGTTTGTCTGTCCGTCTGACTATTTTCAGCTTGTCCGACTATGTCTATGCCCGCCGCCTGGCATGTTGGTTGGCTGGCTCTTTGTTGCTTGGTTGCCTGTCCGCCATCTGGTTGTTTTCTGTGATTGTGAGTTGTCGTGTTTAGGTAGAGTTGAAATGAAAGTAAGTCGCAGTGTTGTTGTGTTTCATTGGCTGTTTTACTGTTAGTGACCGTTTGTTTTACTCGTGGTCTTGTAAATGAAATTCCAATTTCAGTCTTGTCCAACAATTTGGACAAAGGGGTGTTTTGTGCATTTCACTTTCGATAAACCTGGAGTTGAGTTTAATTTCCTCAATTTCCTACCCCCCATAAGAGTATAAGACAGTGTAACTATTACACCGTGTCACTGTTCTTTTTGGACCTGAACGTATGTATATAGAAGTATTTTTCGATTTGGTGATCTTTTTGCAGGACTTATTCTAAATTGCCGAAAGTCGATATTTTCCACCTGGAAAGTTGATCACATGGTTTTTTATATTATCCCTCAGATTTACCCTATTACCGCTCTAGAACCAACATATTATATTAAATTTTATACGTATTTTTCAGATTATATTATACTTCAGCTAGGAACAGTTGACCACAATTTAAATTGCGAAATAAATGCCTAATAGTATGTACTTCCTTATAGTAGAGACTCTACGTAGGGAATCTTGAAAATAGCAATCCAACTTGAGCTTTGGGTCAACAACGAAACTCTATAGCCTCAGTCCTTTGATTTTCTTTAAGACTGGGTAACTGGCGATAACAAAAACCTAAATAAAAAGATAACATATATCAAATTTAAAAATAATTTTATTAAATAAACAAAAACCTACTGATATAATTTTATGTTAATAATTTTAGACTTTTTTTTGCCAGGATAATTATCCAGTGTAAGTCAAATTTGTCGTTATCGAGGCTAAGTCTAAAAATGTCAACACAAAATATTTTTTTTAATTTGTTTTGATACAAATATTTATATTGTAATTTTTTATTTTGGTCAAAAAATTAAGTTTTTATTAACGTTTTTGTTATCGCAGCTTGTTATCCCTGCTTAAAGAAAAAACTACTCTAATGCTATGTTTGTATTATAAATCTTTTTGGGATCTGATAGAACAATTCATACGTATGTACATTAGGATGGGTCACGAAAATAAATTGCAGCGGTCACCCCTCAGAAATGAAGATTGGATTGTTTAATGATCATCTACAAAATATTTCGTCACTGGGTCAAGCCATCTGTGAGCTAAACGCTCCTGAAAACAACTCTAAAAATCATGTTTTCCCGTGTAATTTTCTTATGTTGCATTTGGACCAATTTTTTTTAATTAATAGACCCTTGAAAGTGGATACAAACCACTCCTGATAACATTTCGAGTAATTTTTTATGTTTCATTTTTGGGCAATTTTTTCTGAATTAATACATTTTTATTCTTGTCTGCTCCTACAATTGGATTAATTGCCGCATATCTTCCCTGGGGACATAAAAATTGATTTCGATCGTAACTTCTCAATATCGAATCCCTTGATTAGCCCCCAGCTATAGATGTCTAACTATAGTCTTATTAGTAGTAGTATGCGCGTCATTAGATGCCAAATAGGAGTACTACAATACAAGACAATGAATGACTTAGGGTGAGAATTGAGGTGGAGAGCACCACGTACTTCAATACACTTTTTAGAGGAGGATGTAGGGCTGGCTATTGAGCTTTGTCATTGTCCGGGCTTACAACCCCCAGAAGGCGATGGCTTAGCAATAACTTCTTCTGGGACCTATCTAGATGCAAACACGACAACATTGTCAGCTTCATCATGGGACAGTACTACTCTACACAATCATTCTCCGCATTACTCTTATAATAGTCCTTATTTCATATTTAAACACTTAACATGTATATCTTCATAAAAATGGGGACGGATCAAATTCTAATCCAACTTAGAATTACTGTCTGATTCGATTTAGATAATTAAGTTCTTGCTCTTCCAGCAAAAGTGTTATAAGTGCGGTCATGATTTGGACACATCTGCAAGTGTTGGTGTTGTCGTTCAACTTTTCATTTTCTGTTTGATTCTGTATCGAAGAAAGAAATGTTATTTCTTACTTTGTTTGTTCTCTTTTGTTTCCACTCGTTTCGGCTTTTAATCAGTCAGTGACTGTGTTGATCTATATTAATTTCGTTTTCTTAATATTTTCAGAAATGTTGTTATTGACTTTTCTTTCACCGAATTGTTGTTGTTTATTCGCAACGCACTCTCTCCTCCCTATTTCTTGTGTGTATCGAACGAAGTACAATGCACTTAGTCATTTTGGAGAGTGTTGTGGATACAAAGGCGTAGACACACACACTCACACTGATGATATGGCATCAAAGAGTTTAAATATATTTATATATATTTAATTTAATCTCTTTAGTGGATATTCACATACAAAGCTCCAAGAGTGCCAGTGCCAGTATTGATATACAGCACAGCTAAATAAATTAAACGAGGAAAAGAAAGAGAATGGCGAAGAGAATATATCGTGCATGCATATGGAAGTTTTGTGTTCTCTTTACATTACGATCACTTTTAAGTTGGGGAACTTGGAGAGCACTAAATTTATTCCATTGACTTTAACCATTCGGTCGTTGATGCAAAGCAAATGTCTGTCGAATTCCATCACATACACACACTCACAGAACACAGCATCATGACATTTGAGTAGAAATATCGGCACAAACATCTTAATAACGTAAAGTAGTCAAAACGGAAGACAGACCATCATTTCATATTCCAGGTCAGCAACAGTTGATACAGCATCAGTCCAGACAATTATGATGTTATAAGACATGCAAACTAAACAGAAGTGTTTAAGGGCCTGTCTCCAAATTCGTCAATTATTACGAGAAATCTCTAAGCCACAGGAGTCTACTATTCGTTGTGTCTATAGAAAAACAGGTAACATAACAAATAAGAAATTTGCGTTTTATTCAATATAAAGTTGAGTGATTTTTGATCGTTCGCCATAGACGAATGAAAATAAGGCACAGGAACAGACCATAAGGTTATCTATGTAACATACACAGCATGTGCTGTGTGGAAATTCGTAACTTTTTATAACTGGATCCGCAGATTTTTTGGCGATATCACGACAGTGTTGTTTTATCCCATTATGATAGCATATACATATGTACGACAAAAGACATATAGCATATACATATGTACGACAAGAGATCGTCGATAGGATACAGTTGAACTGGGATTACCATGTGATAGTCAGATCCGTTCTGACATATGAATGTTCAGTCTGGTGGGAGTCCCTAGTGGAGCTGCCAAGAGCACGCCAACAGCTGCGCATTCTAGCTTCGATTGGGGGTCTAGAGGGCTCCATATTCCCGATAGATACGGGTAACAAATTAGATACACTGGATTTCACAGTGATGCCATAGTTATTTCTGATAGAGAAAGTTAGTTGGGGTTCGAAGTTTTATTTGGGAGTATCTCTATATTCACCGAAAGAGAGAGATTAGTCGGTCAATGCGTTTGAAGGACGATTGTAGTGTGCCACTAAGCCACTGAGCGCATATTACGGTTCTGACCAGACTTACAATCGAATGAAAAAATTTTCAGTCAGCTGGGCACCTGATTTCACCCGATATATAAATACACCTTGATTTTATATGAAGGGTGTTTTTAAGCTGCATGAGAATTATCGATATATAACTACAGTTTGATGCTTTGTCCGCCTAAGAAAAGACGTGGCCACTATCAAACTCAATGTTCGGTTTCAGATTTTGTAGTCCCAATTCTTCGTTTGATTTTCTCCATACCATTGGGACTACGGGAAGAAGGTTATCTTAGGATATTAAGAGAAAAATTGAAGTCAAACGCGGAAAAACTTTCAGGAAAAAAACTGTTCAGGACAGCTTCAACTTTTATCAGGGCAATGATCCGGAACACAAATCACGTTTAATCCAGGAGTAGCTTGTTTATAACTGTACAAAAGTGCTCCATCCTCCACCTACAATTTGTGCGATGAATTGGACCACCGTATTCGCCGCACCTCCACATCCGAACAGAAAAACGATTACATGAAGAATGGAATAAAATACGATTTTCCAGTATCAGAAAATCGCAGAAATTATGCCAAAACGTGAAAAGACACTTTCCTACGCCTAATAAATACTAAAAGTTCACAAAAACACGTTTTTGTCTTATTAATTATCCTTTCTTTAAGAAAAACCGAATATTAATGACGCTATGATTATAGATGTAAGAGCGTTGTTTTTTATTATATGTAATCAGTTAATGATTATTTTTTTCGTGAATTTTGAAGCTCATCTAATGGTGAATTAAGCTTATAAAATAAAGTTTAAATAACGTACATGGATTAATGAGCGTTTGATCTTCCACGAATGCTAATGTCGAGTATTAATGTCTCACCTCATCGCAAAGCGTTATGTTCTACCTGAAACTTTTCTCAGTACCACTTGCTATATACTGATGGATTGTGGAATTTTACTTAAAATAATAAATCATTTCGCGAAGTTCATAGAGCACTACGAGCATTTACAGTCAATATCGATCGTTTTCGCACTAATTTTACTCTTCTCGTATCGAAACCATCAACAAGACAAAGACAATGTACCTACCGAAGAGAATATTGCTGCTGTAGCGCGCTGGCGGCATCAACGATCCTTATTTCTTTCGATATGAGGAAGTTGGTGCCGTTACGGTGGCGCTATCGAGTCATGCTGACTGAATTTTTGTTTCCACAAATTAATCAGCTAAACATCAACGACATTTGGTTCCAAGAAGACGATGCAACTTGCCACACATACGCGCTTAACAATCGATTAATTCAAAATCAGTTTAGTAACTATTTCCAGAAGTGGTCCTGTTCGCGATGTAATGACTCTGGATTACTTTTTATGGGGCTATGTTAAGACATTGGTTTATGCCGACAAACCAGCAACTCTTGAAGCATTGTAAGGCAATATTCAAGCCTCCATTGACGCCAAACGGCCAGATTTATTGAAAAAAAATAGTCAACAATTGGACTGATCGAATGGACCATGCAACTCGTATTTGCGGAGAACATATGTCGAAAATCATGTTTAAAAATAAACGTCATGAAATTATGTAACAGATTGGAATAAAAAAAACATTCCAACATTATTTCGATCTTGTATTATCATTTTAAGTTCTCAAGCTCTTAAAAAGCACCATGGTTGCAGACAAAATAAGAGCATCGCGACAAAATAATATTTCCATTTTCTTGTTTCCAGTAAGAGCAAAAACAAATTTACTTTTTTTACAATAAAAAGACATTTTTATGCAATACAAAATAAATGGTCAGTCAATGAGTAGCACTTTGAAATAAATGACATAATTAAATAAAGAAAAATGAAACAAAATTTTATTTTATATGCTTCTTACGAAGACTTATATGGTCACGACTCTTCTATACGGAAGTGAAATATATGCAAACTGCGACTTAGATGATAGACGAAAATTATATACTTCTATCCACTGATTGTGTAAACTTGGCAGTTGTGAAATGAACTGAAATGACTTAATTCAAATTTTTGAAATATTTCCTGCAGTATTAGCTGTTATTCCTACTGTTGATGTAGATGACTATCCAGCTGTATTCTTTAATCACTAGTACTAGTTAAAAGAAGTTAAAGAATCGTGCCCGTGATTGTATTGGATCACAATAGGCGTTTTCTGTCCTATGCACAGATAAATAAACGTTTTTAGGCGATAATCTCCATCATTACTTCAACTCGCTTATAAAATATAAACCAGCCAAAACATGAGTGAAGCAAATTTCTGCAGAATATTTAACCCCCATACAATATGATGTCAAGTTTCACATAAAAATATTTATTTCTCGCTCAGACTTTACTTTTTTAACAAATCAACTGAATGAAATTACAAATTACACGAACCCAAGTGGTTGAGTAAACGATTCCTCACATGACTAGAGGATGTCTCGTGATAATAAAAGAAACACATCAATTTTATCATTGTTCAGGCTACGGGCATAAAGAAGCCACGTTATCCTCATTCGATCTTTGTATTTGTTTTATTTAGAAGATCGAAACAAACACTCTTCGTGAGCGAATCAAAATCAATGATCTCCTTGAAGAGGTAGCACCACCCTCCTCAATGTATAATCTAGCATATACTTCGATACAACGAAGAATATAGTAATGAAGAATGAAGAAATTCGGTCGACCGGATTGTTATATTTGAATTAATATAATACATTTATAAAATAGCTCAAAACACTTGGAAATCAGAAATCTTAAATTCTTCCACCTAAAACGATTTGTTGCTTTTCGTTCTGCATTTGCTATTGAACCACACGCATCTCTAACTTCCGATTAGAAGTCTTGGCCGAATGACTCAACTTAATTCCCTCCGAATCCAATTGGAAGATATAAACATGTGGACGTTATATTACATTGCACACTATAAATAAATAGAAACACTTCCTTCGACAAGTTCATAATGAATTTTTTAACAATGAAAAACAAAAATAATTGTTAATACTTTCGTTTTCGCGTGTATGTTGGTCTGTACCAACACTATGACATGGATAAGAACGTGCAAATATGAAGAGACGATCTACGCAAAGCACTTCTCAAGTTAATATTACAAATGGTAAATGAGGCGACACGTTTAGGGTGCAAACTTGCAGTTTGCAGACATCTTCAATTCTATTTATATGTATTGTAAATTGAACAATACCATTTCGAGTAGCAGCGTGAAGCTAAGACAACTAGAAACATAAGGGGACAGGCAATAAGAACCACACACATATTATTGCATTATGTATAAAAATTCCACGACGACGACTAGGTTGAAAGGCAACCAGTCTTTCTGCCAGACGAATCAACATCTTACCTTTTCGCTTTCGGTTACTACCATTTTGTTGAATGGTATCTGTCGATTTGAGATATTTTCAACTTAATCACTCCTCGTAGGTACAATAATCGTAATTATTGTTTAATTCCAGTAAATTTTCTTTTTGCTATTAAAAAATTTAATAGACGAACGAAATAACGAAATGGTTTGACACATGTAATAGAGAACGGAGCCGAACCCTATATTGACGGCGCCATCAGTTGGTAAAACGACGGCAAAAATCGGTTTTCTCACTCTAAATCGATAATCTTGCAATCGATTTTTTTGTGAACTGATCTCTAATAGCCTTTTCAGACTGGATGCAAGGCGTATTTATACAGGTGATAGCACTAGAACAACAACGAATTCGGCAACAACAAAATACAAGTAATTTTTTGAATGGTGAGCCATACTGTCAAAGCAAAATATATGGGATTTGACAGTTTCGGTTACTTTTGAATGAACAAAATTTCAGTCAGCTGGGCTCGTGCTATCACCTTTATAAATACGCCTTGACTGGATGCGAATTCAATCGATTACACCTTGAAATGTCAAATTTTAATAGAAAGCTTTTAGGCTATAATAGTCTTTTCAGACTGCATGGGAAATTGATATAAAGCCTTTTCAGACTGCATGTGAAATCTAGCTGAAATGGCGTAAGGTCGATTTACAAATGTCAAATTTGTATGAATCTTGATCTGAAATCGCTTATTTAAATGTTATACGAATTAAGCGAATTGAGCTTTGTGAAATTAAATTGTACAACTTAAGACGAAACCCTAAAAATTTAAGCATTAGGCTTGTATTGTGTAGCGCATTACCTTTATATATTAATTTAAGTGCACGCAGAAAAAAAATACCTAATTCATCTTGATAAATCTTTTTTATTTTGAGTTGACAGAAGTCATGCAAGTAAATGCTGTTGTGTTGTAGAAGCTTTAGAGGTAGCTGAGGTGATAAACCTTAAGTCTGCATTGTACTAGACTTCGCTCTGGCATGTATCCGGTTATCGCGCGAACCTTTGTTCATCATCGTTCTCATGTTGTCCGGCTTTTATTTTTGCATCTTCTTCAAGGTTTGATGTTAATGTTAAGGGAATGGGATGTTAATCGAGTTACACCACTATCCTCCACTAGAGACGCTACAGTTTATGTTAACAGCCTTGTTATGTATTGCTAATGGCTATTTGTTTCTTCCCAGGATCTTGGAGCAATCGAAAGGACAATTTTTATGTGAAAATGTGTCCGGATGAGAAAATTGCTGACGCGGACAATTCCACTGAGCTATGAAGGCCACAAGGTAAATGCTAAATATCCCTCGTACATGTGTAAATTACACATGAGTTTCTTTTGTATAAATAACTAAGTTTACTTGGTAGGTGTTCAGTGCATATGTACCTTAAAATATCCCACCATGTTCTTTTTCTCAATTTAGAAATGTGTAGCTTTTACACAAGTTTCGTTGTTAAAATTAATTAGTTGGATAATGGCGTAAGTGTGACTATGTAAGTTGCCAATTTTGTAGCAGATACTTGCAAAAATATACAACTGTACGTATGATTTTGTAAGACAATCTTGCAACGACAGAACAACATTTTATTAAATTTTTCATCTTCAACAAGGTAAGTTGTCCAAATGTACAAAATGTTTATATTTATTATATTTAATTAAGCATTTTTGACAAAAATAAAATAAAAAAACAACAAGAATACAAAACAAAGGGGTAAAGGACTTTAGTCGAATAAATAATAAGGAAAATGTGTGTTTTGTGACTTTTTTGAAAGTTTTCTCTTTACATGCTGAACACGAAACTTCCAATAAGCAATATGGTCCAATTTGTATGTTTTTCACAAAGGCGACCAAATTATAACGCTTGTAAGAGCAATGAGACGTTCGTGATCTGTAACAAGGTTCCCTTCGTCCCATCTAAAATTTTAAAAGAAACTGTTGATTTAATATTTGAGAATCATAAGCCCGATCATATTACCACCTTCTTGGTAGATCGTGAGGCAGTAAGTGTATCATTAAAAAGACTATTGCAATATCGTTTTCAAGTGATAATAAGGAGAGTATGTATCATTTGTAATTTTTTAATGTAAGTCTTCAACACCTTTTAGTGAATATATTAAATAAATACATCAGCGTTTTATTTGAGAGGGAATTAGAATACTAATAAAATGATTTTTGGTCTTTTATTTCATTCAATTTAGTAATAAAACATTAGAAATTGCATAAATGAAAAATGGTAAAAATTTCCAATTGCTTGGGTTTTTTATTGTGGCAATTAGTTGATTTATTTCTTCATTTGTATGTATTGAGAAAATGCAATTTTTCGAATGTTAAATTTGTATGGGATCTGACATTTTTTTTAAATTTTGATATTGCTTTTGGCAGCAATTAAAAAAAAGAATTTTTATATTTTGATTGAAATTTTAACTTTTTATTTAGGATTTTGTTATCGCAGCATTGTCTTAAAGAATATTTAAAATAAATCATTTTTGTTTCCAGACGGAAGAAAAATAGCTAAAGAAATTTATCGTTTTTATTTGGGAGATTTTTTGGTACAAATTTATTTAAGTGTGAGTTGCCAAAGAACTTAACATACTATAATTAGGTAACTTATACTCTTTTTTGCATCATTTCTCACATTCTTTGCGTGCATGTTTCACAATAAATCGTCATGTGTAAACATCTAAAATGGTACTATATTTAATCAGAAATAATAGAAAATGGCGATTTTTCTTGATTAATGGATTTTAAAAATCGCAATTTAAAAATGTCGAAAATCGATTTTCATCTTATATTACCAATCAACAGGTGGCGCTGATAGGGGCGTTAAAATCTCTGGCTTGCAAGCGTTAGTGATTACGAATTTTGAACGGCGCCTGGTCGAATTTTCAAGATCTAAACATAGCATTAGGATTGCTCGATTGGGTTTACTAGTTTGATAAGGTGGCAACTTTTTTATCCATTGTTTTCATTTATATAAATCAGAGATAATAGGACTGTTCGATTGGGCTTACTAGCTTAAAATTAGATACTTGATAAGGCAATATTTTTATTAATAAAATTCTAAGACGATCTAAGCATGTCCGTCCGTCTGTTGAAATCACGCTAAACGAAAGGAGCTAGGACGTCCAAATTTTCCATAAATGCGTCTTATAGTCGTAGATCGGTTGGGATTGCAACTGGGCAAAATCAGCTCAATGGGATAATTTTTTCCCTCACAAGAACTGAAAATACCCATAAGCACGCTTTTTCAATATGTCTACTTGTACTACTTGATATTGAGTATGCACATTCCCCCTATAACAAAAACGTGCACCGTAAATTGATTCTTATTCGTAGGGGGTGAAATGGGGCAAAAAGGGATAAAAATGGTACATATCAAACGACAACAACTAGAAAAACGAAATTCGGTGTGTTCATTCCTCTAATAGAGGAGTAGATACATAATTTAAAAGTATGTTTTTTCAAATTCGTACTTTTAAGGAGTAAAATGGGAAATAGAGGGATACAAATGGTATCAACCAAACGGCTGCGCCTAACATAATGAAATTCGGTGTATACATTCCTCTGATTGCGTAGACACGAAAAATAAAGGCCATTCCTCTGAATGCAAAGACACGCAAAATAAAAATATTTTTTTCAAATTCGTACTCATTTACTTTTACGGCAAAATTGGTTGAATCTTGAACTTAGGTTCAATGGATTTTCAAAGTTTTTACTTTTGGAATTAAAATAGGATGGAAATACAACCAATTAAACGGATGTAGCTGGAAATGCATTATGGTATTTAAGCTTTTTTGCTGCCTAATATTTACTTTTTGAATTGACTCGAAGTATTATTTCGATCTATAAACATAATGGAAGCCTTGCCGCATAAGCGTTATTAAAAATAATTAAAAATATTCAATATTTTTATTTGGTTTGATTGGTTGATTTGATATGTTAAAAATTAACATTTTCCTTTAATGTTACTGCATTTCTACGAAAATCGATAGCCTCTGTGGAATACAATCCATGGTGGAGGGTATATAAAGTTCGGCCCGGCCGAACTTAACGCCGTTTTTACTTGTTATACATTGGTTTTATTTTAATAAATCAGCGATAAAAATCTGGCACCTCCTTACTTGGAGTAAATTCCATACAAATATTAAGCTAGTAAGCCCAATCGAACAGACCTAATGTCATGGGCGTAGTTATAGATTTCTGCTATAGCCTCCCACAGTTTTTATTGTTATTTTTTATGAGATTTTTCGCAAGTAAACTCAAAATTTGTTTTGATGCTTTGTATTTATTCACGGGTGAAAATGACAATGAAAACTAAAAAATAATTCATATTGAAATCATTATACCACTAGTTAGTGTGCAGCCAAGTTATAAATGTCACCTTGTCATTTGTAAATAAATTTGCATTCTATAAACTATAGATGCAAAATGGTCTTGAGCCACGGCAATATTCCAGTTCAAATGAAATAAGAATTATTACAAGCTTTATATGATAAGTAAATATATTACATAAACATGAATTCAGTATTTTAAAACCAACAACAATCAATTAAAATATATTTTATTATTTTTTTTTTAATTAATTAAAGAAGAAGAACAATTGTAGCTGTTTCAGCAGCATGATTCTGCGGTTGAATAGAATCATCCTTCTTCCTTCTTCACAAATAAACACATATCCAAATTTTATTTTATTTTTAGTTTTTAATATAGTATGAATTATAATTATTTGACATTAATTAAATTGTAAAAAAAAAATACAAAAAGTAACGTCATGTTAATACTAAACTTACAGTTGAATAGAACTGTCTTCAGTTTGTTGTTAACGGCACTTATAACAAAATAAAACTTGATTGAATAAACACTGGCTGCTCTCACGGAATCGTCAAGTAGTGTCTCAAAGCTCCGTTTTGAAAAAGGTTTATCCAGATTCGTTCAAACACCACAATTTTTTCTCGTTTTTATTATCCGCTGTATTAACCACGCCTGGTTGTAGAGATTGCTTTGAAAAATGTGGAATACTTGATAAAGACGCTGTAGTATGCTGCGTTGACGGAATATTCTTATAACCTTATTCATTCCGACCCACTAATATTTTTTGACCGCAATTTGGTAAATATTTTAGTTTCAGCTGTGAAACTGTCTGCAATAAATGTGAACGTTTGATTAGATACATGTAATTAGTTCAATTAAATGTCCCTTTTTTATTTGCGGTATTTTGTTTCGCAATAGGTAAAATTGTTTGCTTCAGTAAAATAAATATTTACAACAAATTCAATGAACAACATTGTCTAACACATTCAAATACTTACTTACCTTGTTCCATGGAAAGTTTTCGTTTCGGGCGTTCTCGATGTGTACATTTTAAAGGTGTTTGGAATTTTTGATTTATGGTTAAAAATTAACTTTCTAATTCTGTAATCGACTACTAGATATATTGTTTATAGGAATGAATGGAGTTGATTTATGTCCTAAACATGATCTTTCTAATTCCGTAAATAGCTTTTTGGTCTCACTATTGATTGATTTATATTTTATATGCATTTCAACATGGTTCTTCGTCAGTTTTCAATAATTTTCAAGAAGACTGCTTACTTCTCAAATTTTCTGCCAGAGATTTCCCTCCAAAATTATTTGTCATTTCTTTGCACACCTCACGCAAAAAATTTCAGTCTAAAAACAAAAAAACTATTAACTTTTTATTTACTACTTTAAGGGCATGCTAATTTTATTTTGCGTATATATCAATGCATTTATATTATTTATATCAGCGAACATATCATTATTTGTGCTGCAGTTTCAGACTGTAAATTGTATGTGTGCCTAATCGATATATGCATAGCTAAATAAATATTTACAACAAAGTGACACTAACAGACAGCTAAAACCGATCGTTACCGCT
Source organism: Polietes domitor (assembly GCA_947397865.1). Lineage (NCBI taxonomy): Eukaryota > Metazoa > Arthropoda > Insecta > Diptera > Muscidae > Polietes > Polietes domitor. The sequence continues at coordinate 110,051,995 of OX377621.1, read as the reverse complement.
AAATTCAGATTATTTTGTCATTGTAAAGGAACCGGAGTAAAATATTTTGAGAACTATCAGAAATTTCGAAGATATAGTCTATCATACTATAGTCTATTTACCATGTTTTCTAACCTATCGGCTTAATATGGGTATCATCGGAAACAATTTAGAGAATAAATATTAAACGGATTTACCAACCCAATGTGAGCCATGCTTTTTAAAAAATCTAATGCTTTTCATTAGCATTTGTCGCGGACTAATAAAAATATAAGACCCGGCGCCATTAATCTTTTTTAACTTTAATTAACAGCAACAATTTTCAGCAGTCAGCAAACTTTTAAATAGTGTGGCTGCTGAATCAAAACTGCAGATAATTTGCTGTTATAGCAGACAAATTGCTGTAATAGCAGAAAAAGTGCCTGCTGATTGCCAGCAAACAATGTCTGCTGTTAATAGCAGTCTTTTTATTCTAAGTGTAGGTAAAAACGTTTCAGATGATATCAATTGATGATACACCCAAGAACGCAAACTTTGGACCACTGTAAAACTCAAACCACGTACTACTTGGAGCCACTGTAAACGTTATTTCACCCGCGAGCACTAGTAGAATACACGTGCCAGATTTCATCAAAATCAGAGGGGATGAATATCCAAATCTATGATTTTTGGGTCGGTTTCTAATGGAATTTGCACAATAGTTTCCAAATTCCAGCTATTGGAATATTTTCCATCTTATTTTTCCCAAAAAAATCAAAATAATTTTATGTAAGAATTGGCATCTCTACTTACAGAACAACCTAGGAATCATTCTTATACTTCTATATTGATTTCAAATCTTAAAGTAATTACCAATGGATCTTCTTTAATGCACCTGGCCTCGCCTACCATCAATGAGAAAAATTGCAGCACTTCAAACTAAGGATCTGTTTTTCCCTTCAATCCTTACCTTGTTAAAATAAAAATACATGTAATCAAAATTGACCGCAGCTGTAGACCGTGCGGATTTAGCTTGGACTAAAGATTTATTGATTTATTTATTGTGCATTTTCTGATAAAGAATAGTTTTTTTCAATTACTTAACACTAATATGTAATGAAGCAATATTTTTCTCTGAAAATTCTGGGGTTGTATTAGACCACCCCAGCCACCCCCTTCCTACGCCTATGCCTAATGTAGTATCTACGAAGGCTACTGAAAATTCAATGGAGAAACGTATGTCGTTTTGTATGATGAGAAAAAAGATTCTATTAAGAACACATCTTAAAAAGGCAATTTTCACACTTAATGAAACCTTTTTCAAGGCAAAATTTTTCAAATTAAAATCCAAATATTTTTTGCAGTTGAAATGAAATCGTCTCAAAATTAAATGAAACTTTTTTCAAATGAAAGGAAACCTTAAATCAAAATACGTAACGTACTCCGTATGTCAAAGTAAACGTCCATTCAGACCGACACGACAGTCGCTGTTGCAATATATGAGACGGCACTACTATCGAAACGACTGTCGTATAGCGTCTGTCTGCATGGCCCTTAAAAGTTGGACGTAAAACGTACGAAAATCAAAAGTTACCCAGTTGCCCAGGGTAACCTAAAAATGGGGAAATTGCATATAGATCCTGAATATATAGATGTCTGCATGATTTGGTGTCTGGTCAAATTCTAATTCCACAAATGGACCCATTGAAAAAATAAGAATTTGTTCAGTTTATAGTATAGGAACGTTATTATCCATTTGTAGAAAAATCCACAGTAAAAAAGTAAATAGGTGCAAAGTTCGGCCGGACCGAATCTTATATACCCTCCACCACGGAGTACATTCCAAAAGTTCTAATATTGAAGATCCAATATGGAATGTACACACCTACTTTCATGATTTTAGCTACAGCTGCTTTATTGGCACCAGTTTCACTCCTTTTTCCATTTTGACCTTAAAAGTATGAATTTAGAAAAATTCGTACCTCTTTTCTCCGCGTCTACGTAGAAAGACGAGACTGAGACGAGCTACAGCCGTTTGATTGTTGCCAAATTTAAGCCCACTTAAATCCTGATGGTACGAATACCGAAATCTCTTTATTTTTCGCGTCACCGCAGTCAGAGATGTGTACACACCGTATTTCATTATTATAGCTGCATCCGTTTGGTTTGTACCATTTTATCCACATTCGCCCTATTTTCCGCCTAAAAGTATAAATTTCGAAAAAATTCCATTTTATTTCGCATATTCACGGTCAGATGAATATACACACGGAATTTCATGATAGCGTACTTCCAACAGACTGTATTGGCTGTATTGTCTTAGAATATATATAATTTATGGAGTCCCTGATGACTATTTCAAGGTATTACAAACGGAACATCCCATCCTTAGGTGGAGGGTATTAAAATAATATTTAATTACCGCAATATTATTCAAACACCTGATTTGAAAAAACTATAAACATGATTATCTCAAAACACCCAAAAAATATAGCCTATTATTATGTAGAGTGGACGATAACAAACAATTTGTGGACCCAGAGGCCAGAAAAATGAGGATTTGTTCCAATAATCCTGTTCGATTGGGCTTACTAGCATTATAAATATTTGTATGGCATTTACTCTCTAAACAAGAAATTACTCTTAGTAGTGTTGCCAGATTTTTCTTGTTGATTCAATTAAAAAAGGAGTTCGACCGGGCCGAACTTTATATACTCTCCACCAGGGATTGCGTTCCACAGAGGCTGTCCATTTTCGTAGAAGCGCAGTAACATTACATGCAAATGTTAATTTTTTTGTAATATATCCAAACCAAAACAAATAAAAATAATGAAAACATAATTTTATAAATAAATACCACATTTTATTTGTTTTAAACCAAGGAAGGCTACCAATATCTTTATAATATTTATATCGAAATAATACTTCAAGTCAATTCAAAAAGTAAATATAAGGCAGCATTCTTCAAAAAAGCTTAAATATCCTTAATATTGGGGGATAGTGGGTGCATTTTTTTCTATTTTAATTCCAAAAGTACAAATTTTGAAAATACATTATCTCTCACAAGATAATCTAACTTCATAATTCTACCAATTTTTGCCGCAAAAATCTTTTTATTTTGTGAGTTTATGCGGTCAGAGGAAGGTATCATTTTTATCTCTCTATTCCCATTTTACCCCTTAATAGTAGGAATTTGGCCGATTTCGCCCATTTGCAATCCCTACCGATCTATAACTATAAGTAAAAATAAATTTGGACGCCATAGCTCCTTTCGTTTAGATGCTAGCGTGCTTTCAACAGACGGACGGACAGACGTACGGACGGACGGATATGGCTAGATCGTCTTAGAATTTTATCACGATCAAGAATATATATACAGTTGAACTTCGATTATCCGTGACTCTATTAACCGTCATTATCTATTAACCGTGAAGCTGAGTGGTTGATTTTTTACCTCTATTATCCGTGATGCACATGTCCATGTGACTGCTTGTTTATTTTTTTCGTATAATACACACACATCTCTGATTCACCTTTTTCACGAAAGTGTAATTTTCATATCAAATTTCATATTCATTCATCAGTGTGAAATTTGATCTGTCAAGACGTGTTTTCCTTACATCATGCCACCGTCAAAAACTAAATCTGCGAAAAGAGCAAGAAAGGTTCTTTCAATTAAAGAAAAAATGGAGCTGATTAATGAATACTCAAAACGTAAAGTACCTTTTAAAATGTTGTCTGAAAAATATGGAGTTGGCATTCGATTTAATAAAAAACAAAGATCGGATTTTAAAATTTTGCTCCGATACTGATTCAATGCTTGGCCTTAAACACAGATATACACTAAAAACATCCGAAAATCCAAAAGTTGATTTCGCAACATATGAATGGTTTCGGCAAGAAAGATTTAAGGGAACTGCAATTTCAGGTAAGTTAACTGAAATCGAGATATTGTATGAACTTAAACTGAAATTTGCTTCTGAACTTCAGGCGAAATGATTGTCGAAAATGCAAAAATGTTCCATTTGAAGTTAAACATGAATTCAGAATTCACTTATTCATTTAGTTGGTTGGATAAATTCAAAAAACGTCGTGGAATCCGTCGACTGAAATCTACGGGAGAAAAGGAGTGTGCTGATTATGAGTCTGCTACGATGTTTGTGGACGACTTGGATGAAATCATTAAAAACGAACAACTTACAATTGAACAGATCTACAATGCAGACGAAACCTGTCTATTTTGGAGGTGTTTGCCTCGGAGTTCTTTGGCTAGTGGTAATGAATATTCTATTGAAGGGTACAAGGAATCCAAGGAGAGAATCACAGTGCTAGTTTGTTCAAATGCTGCAGGAACTCACAATTGTAAATTGGTGATAATAGGAAAAAGTGTCCATCCAAGAGCTTTAAAAAACGTTGAACACCTTCCTGTGATTTATAAATCTAATAAGAAAGCTTGGGTAACACAACAGCTATTTCTGGAGTGGTTTAATCAAAATTTTGTACCAGAAGCAAAGGAACATCAACGGCGCATCGGTCTCAAAAATAACTGTAAAATACTTTTACTATTAGACAACTGTCCAGCACACCCAGATGTAAATGCTATGATATCTGAAAACGTTACAGTAAAATATCTCCCACCAAATTGCACGTCCTTGATTCAGCCTATGGATCAAGGAGTAATTCGGAGCTTCAAATGTCACTACCGTAAACTGATCGTTCAAAAACTTGTTGGTGCTAATGACAGACGTGAGTTCGTTAAATCTTTGAATATTAAGACAGCTTTGTGGTTAGCCGCAGCTTCGTGGGACTCTGTAACTCCACAAGTTTTAAAAAGAGTTTGGAATAACTATCTCATAATGAGGATGCTCCAAATAGCCTTGTTGAGATACAAACAGATATAACCATACCGTCTGGATATACGATTGATGCTGTCGAAAAGTGGATGGTGTGCGACTCTGATGTCGCTCCGTTTGCTATTATATCTGAAGACGAAATCGTAGACATGGTTACCCAAAGCCAAGAAGATGAGCTTGATTCAAATTCCGAGGAATCAGATTGAGTAAATGCGGACGAAACGCCTACATTGGCTCAGGCAATAGAGGCTAGTAGTATTTTGTTAGGTTTTTTAGAAAACTTTAATTGTCTAAGTATTTCAGAACCAGATAAAATCCAAATATATCGCATACAAACTCATTTGTTGGAAGAACGATCAAAAGCTAAAAGCATAAGACAGACTTCCATAAAAGATTTTTTTAAATAAATGTATGTATTCCTAGAGATATGATAAGTTATTTATAGACGCAGATTTACATGTTTTTGTCAAAAATAAATAAAAATAATAAAATTTATACATGTAAAATTTTACCTCTTTTAACCGTGATTTTCGGTTATCCGTGATTAGCCCGGTCCCGAGCATCACGGTTAATTGTATTGTAACTTGTTCCGCCTCTTTTGACCTTTAAGTTCCACAGATCATTTTAGCTCCTTCAGTCTTTTATTCTATTTAATTATGTCGGTCCGATAAACTCTTTTTACGAACTCCCACACTAGGATAGTTCACTAGGTTAGTAATCTACCGAGTCATAACTCTATCTTTCAAGTTGAGGTAAAAGCGATAACGGCGTGTGTTGAACAGCCAATAAAAAAACTGATGTGAAATCGCGCTTCTTAATTTAATGAAGGGGGCAATAAATGAAATTTCTGCCAACGGAAATCTGCACGCTTATGGTGAACAACCATAGTTTCATGGAGAAATGTTCCTAGTATTGTCTAGAGATTCCCTTTTTGCCTTTGTTAATTTTTTTCATCCATACAAATTGACCCCCCTACTATGCAGCGTCTAAGAGTATAACCACTCCAAAAAAGTTTTGTATATGAGATAAATATGGTTATTGATATATCTTGGCGTTGTTCTCTTCAATTTTTCTAGCAGAACTAAAAAATAATATTTGAGGAATAATACATGTAGTGACGGCAAATACGATGGATTCTGTGTTTAACAAGGAAACATTTTTGGAAGTTGACTCCTAGGCCACAGTTGTGTTTATACTCTACAGCCATATACACTCCTTTTATAAATAAATTAAAACGAATTTTTTGTTTTACATTAAATTTATTTAAATTTTCTGTCGTTTACGAAAATAGTACATTCAATTTTTGATTTTGATTACAATCAAACAATAATAACGTAAAATTAAATTAATAAAATTATAATATGTATGTATATATTTAACAATTTCAAGATATTGTGCATTTGTTGTTTTATTACTTTAAAAAAAGGGTTTCAAATTTGTTTAAGTTTAAATTATTAACAATACAATGTTTATTGAACATATCTAGTGTGTTTGTTGCTGTTGTTGTTGTCATTATAACATATTAATAATATTAATTAATTATTTATTTAGTTCTGGTTGTTGGTTGTTTCTGTTGTTATCGTTAACATTAATAAAATGGTTATAAGTATTTTTTGAGGAGTTGGTTTTTGTTTTATATATATAAAAAAAGATGAACAAACAGAAAACATTCATATAAACAATTCAATTGTTTTTGGGGGCTTTCTTTAAGGTTTCACAAACATTAGGATGATTGGAAGGGGTTGTAATAAAATAAAAAATGTTTTAAAAAATCAAGTCTACAAAAAGGCAATAAAACAAAATTTCAAATAAATATTAAATAAAATTACATTTACAATAATAGCTTATAAGTTGTTGTTGTTTTTTTGCTGTAATTTTCGTAAAAACTATAACCCATGGTTAGGAAGAGAAAGAGTTGCATGTTAATCAAATTATAAATAATATGTAATGTAATAAAAATAATAATAATAATAAAAAGGTGTTTGCTTGATTAACAAATACATAGGCATGTACAGACGACATACATCCAGGGATATGTACGTGTGTAGGTATGTACGAATCAATTTATTCATAGGTTTTATTTTTTTTTGTTTTCATTGTGTTCCATGTGATTTCTTGGCGTTGGTTGTTGGCTGTTTGGCGGCGGTGCACAGAGTTTGTTGTTGTTGTTGTTTTTAATGCGATAGAAATATTTTCTCCATTCGTTTGAAATGCAATCGATTTGAACAAAACAAAAAAGTTTAATTTTGTGTGTGCTGCTAGCTCGTTGTGTAATCGAGCGAGGAAGAGAATTTCAGTAGTTTTTGTGTAATTTTTAATTGATGTTGCTGTGGTCGTGTTTGTGTGTATTGCTCCAATAGTTGCTGTAGTTGTTGGTGTTATTGCATTTTTACAATTGCATATTTATTTTGTTTGTATTCACTTCTTCTTCTTCTTCTTGTGATTTCTTATACAGCGTTTCGTTTGACGCCGCTTTACATGAGTTTCTGTTTGGCGCATTCGGGGCAAATGATATCGGGTCCGTCGGTAATGAAACCGCGTCCGACCAGACTAGTCTTGCAGCTGGCACACACGAAGCAGTCGTGATGCCAGTGGCGATCTTCAAACGAAATGAAACGAGTGCCACCGATACCTTTAAGGAGACGAAAAAAAAACAAAACACAATTATTTGATCAGATCCAAGCGTGGTGGGGTCCCTTCGATCCAAACTTACCGGTTATGGGTTTGACACATGATGTACAACGTTTGGCAAAGAGTTCGCCGAAGCAATCGGCACAATAGGGTTTCTCGTCACGACTAGTGAAGCGTTGACCAGCCAACGTAATGTTGCAGTGGGTGCAAGTGAAGCACTCACGATGCCAGGGTTCGTTCTTGTAGGTTACACCACCCGAAGTGATGACCTGTAATTGTAGAGAAGTTGGAAATTGAGTTAAATAGCTGTAGCAATAGTAATCAAAATTTAGCATTGACAAGTTACTGATTTATGGTAAAATCGAACATACTGTGTTAAATTTGACTTTGAAATAATTCTATTTAGAAAATTCCAACCAAAAATGTGTGCTTTTTCTTAAAATTATGTTAATATACTGAAATTTATGCCGAGTTCTTCATACAATTAAGTAAAGAGTGATTTTTTTGAGGTTAGGATTTTCATGCATTAGTATTTGACAGATCACGTGGGATTTCAGACATGGTGTCAAAGAGAAAGATGCTCAGTATGCTTTGACATTTCATCATGAATCGTCTTACAAACGAACAACGCTTGCAAATTATTGAATTTTATTATCAAAATGCGTGCTCTGTTAAGAAAGTTCATTGCGCGCTTCCATTTTATGGTCAGTTTAATCGACCCACTGAAGCGGCTATTCGGGCTATTGTGACTAAATTTCGCACCAAATTTACATTGTTGGACATTAAACCACCAACACGCTTACGTAGAGTGCGAACTGAAGAAAATATCGCAGCTGTATCGGCCAGTGTTAATGATGACCACCAATTTTCGATTCGTCGCCGTTCGCACCAATTGGGTCTCTGTTACTCAAAAACGTGGAAATGCCAAAATTGGACTAAGCGGATGGACCACCTAAGACGCAGCCGCGGTCAACATTTAAATGAAATTATCTTCAAAAAGTAAATGTCATGGACCAATCTAACGTTTCAAATAAAGAACCGATGAGATTTTGCAAATTTTATGCGTTTTTTTTTTTAAAAAAGTTATCAAGCTCTTAAAAAATCACCCTTTATTAATGAACTTATAAAACAATTCACTTGATATTGTTTAGAAAAATTTTTGAATATTAACCTAAGAAGCAATTCTCGTTCGTTTCCAGAGACTTGTTTCAAGTATTATTCTAAACAACCACGGTGAAGGCGTCAATCTTGCCTTCGCAGCAATCATGGTGTAATATTTCAACTCTTTATGGCAGAGGTATCATGAATTTATTGAGAAATATTTCATGTTCCATTTTTGCCCTAGTTTTGCATACTCTGAAGCAAAACCATTTGTTTGAATTGTTTTTAGTTAAATTGAACTTATTCAAAGTTCACTTTTTCCTTGTATCAAGTATAATTTTCCTCAGTTTAAGTAAAAATTTACTTGTTTTTAGGAAAAAATCGGCAAAATTGTCCTCAGTTCAAGTAAATATTTTGCTTGATTTGAGTACAAATTAACTTAGTTCTAGGAAAATTCCTGCAAAATTTTACTTAGATTTAGGAAAATTTTACTTAGATTTAGTAAAAGTGTACTTGATTTGATGAAAAACTTACTGGAATTTTCCTCAGTTTGAGTAAATATTTACTTGGTTTGAGGAAAATTGAACTAGAATCAAGTTCAAAGCATGTACTACTTTCAGGGAAAAGTTTGAACTTGATATGAGGAAATATTTCTTTAGCGCTATACGAAGTTCAATTTTCCTAAATTTTAGTTCAGTTTAACTCATTACAGGGTTCACTTTTTTCTGAGTGTACCACGCTTACTTCCAACTAATAAATAATGACTTACTAATAACGACTTATATAAGTAGAAACTGGTAATGCTACTTTTTACTCCTCGAAAAAAAAAACTCACACACAGCCTTCAAAATGAACCAAAAGAGCCGGAGTACATTGGAGTCCATAGAACCCCATATATTTGTAATCGTGGGTGCAAGTACTTATTCTATAGCTTCATGGTATAGCTGCGAGTAAGACTTTCCCCAATGACACCCCCATGTAAAAGATATTCCAAGGGTAATTCGAATTAATGTTACTTGATAATGGGAATTTTTTCATAACATTTTTCAATGCAAATTCGCTCTTTGCATGTTAACTTGCAGAAAGGCGAGCTATGTCACCGAACAGGAATAACATTTGCTTCTGCAAAGTCCAATTGTTTGTCTTTATTTTACTGTTTTTATAAGGTTGTGATGTGACCACACAGACGCTTCTAGTTGGAATATATCATGAAGAGACAATTTTTAAGAAATGTTGTTTCTAGAGCGGAAAAAATTAATTGCACAAAGTTTTAATGTATCTTATACTGCACTCTTGGGCGTTATTTCAAATAAATTCCAGGGTTATTTCGTAGCGCCAAATTCTATATATTTTAAATGCTAATCGGTCCGAAGGCCTATCTAATAGCCTGAAATCGCTTGTTAGTGTTAACTTAAAAAAGCCCTTTTAGAGACCACATACAAAATGGACATTTGAAAATCGACCTTATGTCATTTCAGCTAGATTTCGCATGCAGTGTGACAAGGCTATAACTTTCCTTCGCTTGTTTTTTATTTTCTAAAAATTAAAACTTTTATTTTTTTGAATTCTGTTTTCCCATTACAAGACTTAATTCATTTTTGCTAATCAAAAGAGTAGTTTATACACTTTCGTCTAAAGTATACGTTACCGACATATCTTTATGAATATATGAAATATAGGATATTTAAATTGTAACGGGCGTGACATTTTGACGGAAATTCTGTTACGATTCCAGCCTATATCCGGAAGAGGAAATGATCAGATCTATTGTTGTCATTATAATTTATAATTCCATACAAATTGGACATTTGAAAATCGTGGCGTGTCATTTCAAGCCTAATCGCACGCAGTCTAAAAAGGCTGTAATTTAATGAAATGGGCATCACTCTCACGCGTTTACTTTCTCAGTTTAGCTTTATGTTTTTTATTTATTTATTTATTTGAAATTTAAAATTAAGACTTACCTTGCTGCATTTAATGCATCTAGTAGCGAATTTTTCTTCATAGCAACCAGCACAATAGATCTCCTGCTCCCTGGGGATGAATGACTTGGTGCCAATGGCCGTTTTGCAGACACAGCAACAGAAACAGTTCTCATGCCACTGCCTGGTCTTGTATTCCATTTTCTTTGTGCCTGAAAACAAAAACAACAATTTCCAAAATGTGAAATTTATTTGCTACAATTGCTAATTAAATTACTATATAAAAAATACAGTTGTTTAAAACTAATTGTAAACTTTTTCACACTGCCGCAATAAAATGCTGCTCAGCAGTAGATAAACCCCTATTGTATTTTTCTTTGAAAAAAGAAACTTTAATTTCAATACTCTGCTTTTATTTATGGCGGTTGATGATGGTTATTTGGTGCTGTGTGATTTTGCATGTGATTTCCATAAAAGAAAGAAACAAAAATAAATGAAATACCGGTGTCTGTACTTCAATTTCTCAATTGTTTTAATTCAAATGGGGCTATATCAGTTGTTGTTGCTGTTTCTTGCGTTTTTTTTTTTGCCTGTTTTTATCTCTCAGCGAACCCTTTTCGCTTGATTGCATGGCAAGAGAAAATGCTCATTTGTCACGCGACCACTGGAAAATATGAACAACAATCTTCGAATTATTATGATTTTGACATTGTGCCATTGACACATTAATAGCGTTGTTTTTTTTTTCGAACAAATGAAATCCTTTTATTTTCTATAAAAAAAAAACTTTTACTTTCTCACGAATATTGGATAACAAAAAAGAACAAAGAACAAAATCGAACTCCCTTCAAGCTATGAAAAAGATAATAAACATGAAGTTGTAGTTGAAGAAAGGGCTATGTTAACGAGATGGTTGAAGTTAATGCGTTAACGAATATTTTTGGAAGAGATACATTCAATTGGTTGCTTGAATTTCAAGATTATTTCCACATAATCATTCGATGATAAGTCCTAGTAATATATAACGCCTGAAGGCAGACAGCCAAACTCCGAGTAAAATGTTCCCATTTCACATATGGTCAGAGATAAAATAATGGAGATAGTGTAAATTAGCCTTGACATTTATGCCACCAACTAAAAATTTCCCACGAGAATTGGCTACAGTTTTCGAAGAAGAATTCTTTAACGAATCGGATTTTATGAGATAATCACGGAAGTCACTTTATGGCTGACAGTGTAAACTCGACATAAGTGTCAGCTATAAAACGCACTTTTCAAAGTAATGTCCGAGTTGGAGTAATTTCAGGTAATAAGAACAAAACTACAAACAATACTACTGCGAGTAAACATTTAAATACATATAAATAAGAGCAGCAAGTTCATAGACCTTTTGTTTGTATGTTTGTACGATGTGCATGTAGATAATTATTTAAATATTAAGGTAATAATTTGACAGTTTCATTTCGCCGACGACAGACAGCAATAACAGCAGTTTTCAAACTTTAACTCATTTTCCACACGGCAGCGGCAGCGGCAGGGGCAACGCACAACAAACAATGAGACCTCATAAATCACCATTAAACACTGTGAACCTGTCACTCCCCCTCTCTTCCTCGCAGTCATAACATGAACATACTAACAAATTCTCATAAACAACAATAATTTAGTCAGAGTATCACAGATATACAGACAGACAATCGTATTCGTATTAATACATATCTACAACAACGAGTAAATAACAATTTTGTCTCGTCATAAACGATTTTCATAATTTTCCGATATGGTCGCCGGCGGTATACAATCGAGTTAATGAATTCTATTGTTATCGAGACAGACTGACAAATAGAAAGAAAAACAATTGATTGAGTTCTATTTCTGTGCCAAACGAGTAAATTTGCATAAGTTTCATTTCACCAATTGGAAAATATGGCTTTGAACTTGACAGTGGGTCGAAAAAATATAAAAATGACAGATTCCAACAGTAGATATTTTATACAATAATTTACGAGCATTAAACAATATGGTTGGGTGCCGTGTTTTTATTATTCTTTTAGAAATTCAAGGAGATGTAATTGAAAATGTTATCCTAGACGGACAAAAATGACTTGGAATGAATGGTGAAGGGCCACGGTATTCGAAATCGAGAAAGTTACTATCGAAATGCGCTTTTGACAAAAAATATTCAATTATATCATACACATCTTTCACAGAAAATATTAATTGATTTCGATCGTAACTTCTCCATATCGAACCCCATGATTAGCTCTTAGTTCCGAGCACAGAGAAAGAATGGCGAAACCAGATGTCACTGCCACTGCGTGACAGATTATTTGTCACTGAAAAGTTTTCACAGAAACCGACTCAACTCAGATACCCAAAATCCACTTACTTTGACTTTGAAAGGTAGAATAACATTCATTTTAATTTTTTATTTTCCGGTTTATGTTTGACATTTGCAAAATGGGACAAAATTGGGAAATATTAAAAACTTACTTCCAATGTAATGAGTCTTTAACGCAAACTGTAAGAAAGTTACGTGGAAAATTTTCGAAAATAAATCGGCCTTCATGAAGCTCATTTTCATCTCGGTGGCTATGTCAAACTTCAGAGAACCAACACGTGTCTAGTGAGAAGCCAATGCATTCACAACGAGTCACTGTTTGGTGTGGATTTTGGGCTATACTGAAAAATTCGGTTGAGGTAGTGCCGAGCCAGTCGTGGTAGTCATATGAATGATATTGAATGACAAAGTTCAACCTATCCAATAAAACTAGAAATTTGAACAAGTAATCAGTTCATACTTTTCTATAGCCGATTCTAATTTAAAGCTTTAAATGGCCCACCACATGCAGGTGTTATCGGATTTCGATAATTCGATTTGTTAGAATGATTTTTAAAACTCTGCTCCTCTGTACTTGAGTGGGCATTTAAATGCCTCTTTTAGTTAAATGACTGAAAACACATGTTTCTTCGTTGATTTTACATATGTTGCCAGTGATTTAAATGAGATAAATAACCACCTAAAAACTAGGCATTAGTATTTCAACTACGACCAATTCGTGTGATGGGTCATCAACTGAATTGAAGTGGAGGTTAATGTTCGTATAACCAGACGAGTGAGTGATGTGCAATTCGATGACCTCATCACACTTAACAACAGTTATTGATGCTGTAAAAAACGGGTGGTTTGTTAAGCGACTCACCGCCGAAACAACAACAGCATTTTTGGCAAATAAACATATTCATAATTCATTGATGCCATATGATGTACAATTGATTGTGGGCGTTCATTCGTTGTGATTAGAAAAAAAAACGTTTTTTCTTGGTTTTTGGCAACATTTAAATAAGAAAGCCAAACAGAAAACGCTTAAAACTATTACATATAATAGAAATTTGTACTGACGTCATCGTCATAGTGGTCTATGTCGTCTGACAACTTGTCAAATGATTCATTTGGAGGCGATAGCCACAATCATCATCTCTGAATATTTCTTTATTAGCCATAGAGAAAACTGTATGGGAAATTAAGCTATCGAGGCTTTGTTGATGGCGAAAAAGCTTTGCACATTTGGAGAAAATTGTCATTTTAAACGTGTTGCCTTTCATATTTAAATGTTGCAAACATTTTGTTTCAATATTCCAAAAGAACTAAAAAAGGTTATTTTTAGAGCGAAGGCATAGCAAATAAACATTGAAAGATTTTTTGATAATAGGCCTGTTCGATGGGACTTAATATTACTATTAATAGCTTGCAAGAAATTTACTCGATTAACAAGAAAGTTGCTTGCTACTCGCTTAATGGCGTTGCCAAATTTTCCTTTCTGATCCTTTTAAGAAAAGCCAATGGATAGTAATGCTGCTACCTTATCAAGTATCTAAATTGTAAGATAAGATCAATAGAACAAGCCTAATGTATATTGCTTTTTTACTGAAAACTCTAAAAAGGCAGTGTTTCCAGATGTGTGAATAAGACTTTAGCAACTTTTCATACATATTTCTGGATGCAATTTTAAGTCCATAAAGATTATTTTATAATAATTCACATTACAAAATGGAACTTTGGTTTGATGTAAAATTCAAATGCTGGCCTAAAACAACAAGAAAGTTCTTGCTTTTTTCTATAAGTATTTTAACATTAGGGCTGTTTTATCTTTAAGATTGGATAACTAAAGTGCGATAACAAAAACCTAAATTAAAAATTAAAATTTCACTCAAATTAAAAAAAAAATTGTTGCCAACAGCAATATCAATGTGTGTTTGAAACCAAATTTTGAAAAAAAATAATTTTGTGTTAAAAATTTTGTACTTAGCCTGGATAATTATCCAGTTTATGGTTATCGATGCCAAGTTCAAAAATGTCAAACAATTTTTTTTAATTTTTTTGTTACAAATGTTTATATTGTAGTTGGTGTCAATGTGAACAAATAATTTTTTATTTTGAGTAAAAAATTAACATTTTATTAACGTTTTTGTTATCGCAGCTTATTACCCCGGCTTAAAGAAAAACAGCCCATTTAATTGTAGTGCCCAATCTGTGTTGTCTTGGTAAACTGCAACGTGATGGCACTGCTCTGATGACTTCCACCAAATACACTAGTTTACACTCATTTTGTTTTATGGATATTTTTTATTTAATTTTGGGAATACAAATTGTTTTTATTGAGGAAAAAAAAAACAAAAATTAAAAAACACGATTTTTGAAATTCTCCCTTTTCTACAAGAAGATAGTCATTATCTCCACATTTTTAAACATTGTTTTCTTCGTTAGAATTAAAATTTACAAAAAGAAAAGATTTATCTAAAAAATCATTAACCAGGTGTGATCGGACTTATACACCAAAAAACTAAAGGTACCTTCGACGAAAATTGTAATTTTAATAAAAAATAATTGACACACATTTTTTGTTGTATATTTCCGAGTTATGCTCGTTTTTCTTTTACACTTTACTTTCGATCAAGAGTACATATGAATTCGTAGTTTCTGAGATGTCTAATGTAAAAAATTCGTGGGACTTTTAAGGATTGGTGCGATAATTTTCCGTTCGTGTTGAGTTCCCGGTTTAGTAGATATTTCTTAATTAAATTACCTGCTTTTGTTAATTTCGGGTCACCCTGACGACAATAGTCACCGAGGGAACAATAGAAATTGCGATTCTCCTCGCGAGCCGATGCATTGGGCAGGAACATACTCAGCACTGCAATATCCTCATTATTCTCTTTGGCTTTTTTGATGCGATCCGCTCCGATTGTTTTCGTTTGGAGGTGTAAACGCGATTTCATGCGCGATGAAAGAACATCCACATCGGTCATGTTGGATGATTAGTTCTTCTTTTTTGGGGGTTTTAAATTTATGTGTTTTTTCTATTTTTGTTAAATTACGAATTGCATATTCAGTTATCGATGTTTTAATAAAATGTTTTATAAAACGTCGAAAATTTGTATATTTTACTTTCAGAAAAAAAAAGATGGCTTAACAGATTGATTAATTTACTTTCGCATAAAGTTAAATATATGAACAATTAATTATTCATATATTAGATGGTTACAAGTATTTTTTGAAAAACAAAAACATCCCACTTCAAGCATTTTTTTGTTGGTTTGATTCCTAGTGTTTTTATTGATTGATGCGACAATATTCTATTGCCAAATATTTTATTCAATATTTGAAATTAATACGAATATTGTAAACCGCATTACACAAATGCGCGTATAGTTTCAATTTCGATTTCATTCGTTAAATAAATACAACGTAGTGGCCTGGCCGACCGTAAGCGGTGCAAACCAAATCTAACAACATTTAAAATCTTGTTCAGTTAACAACAACTGTGGTTCTCGCCTTATACGCCTAGCCATTGACAACAACAATAGAGATGCTAGGTACGATATAACAAAGTATTAAAGAATTTAATTAAAATACTTTTGTTGCGACAATCTGAGCAAATTCAATTTACCAAAATGGTATTAATTTCCTCCCTGTCATTAACCAAAACACCCGCCGACTTTTGTATATATGTATGTTCATCTGAAATCCGTTTCCTCTTTGCAGTGTTTGTTTTGTGTTTTAAATTTTTCAAAATTTTCAAATCGTGTATGATTTGAGTGTGAAAAGAACAACATGTGGAGAAAAAACAAAAAAGAACGGCAAAATATTTAATTTATAACAAATACTTCATCGTATATTTTTCGTGTTCTGAAAAGTGTTTCAAAAGAGCGAATCTTCTTCAGCTGCTTTGTGAGTCGTCACCTTGGGTATGATGTCATTGCGGGGAATTCGAATGGGTTTCGTGATGATGCGAGACTTTGAGACTCCAAATGCATAGACATTTTTGGTTTTCAAATAAATAACAATAGTTTTTTTTTCATAAAGAAATACTAATTATTTTATTTTTAAAATCGTATAATTCTTTTTCAATTTGAGTACATCTGGAAATTAATTTTCAATTTAGACCAGAGCAGCCGGTTAATGCTAATTAATATTTTATAGCCCAATTAGTGGCGGCCATATTTAGTTGAGTGATTATTATCGTGTCTGCGGTCTGGCCAAGACATACAGCCACAAAGCGAACATGTGTAAACATAACTCAAGATTATTTCGCACCGTATGTGGAAGGAACATCGCATTCGTTTGGACAGAGTTGTTTCTCATTATTTAGGCGGTAATTTTTCATTTTCATTTCACTAACAAGGGGAGGCAGACACAAAACCGAAACGTTGGTGTTCTATTTTAGGTTGGACTACAATTTGTTTGATTTAAACGGTCATCTTCCACATGTAGGATTGACAATAAATGTTCAAATGTTGATTTAATAGTTTTGAAAGCGGTTTTGCATGCTGTCGGCTCTGAACTTATCGTGCTATAAATCTGCTAAAACTCTAAAGTAGACTATGACAGGCATTGATTTATTTTTCAAATATGGCAAGTACACCTCTGATTTCGACAAGTTTGAAATTCTCAGATTTATACTTTGACATATGATCTGTGCGCGCAGAATTCAGAGTCAAACATGATTAAAAGGAAATATCGTAAACTACTCTGCTCATCTGGGATTATTTTGCTGCGGACAGTCAATTTATTGTCTTGACTGCGTTCGATTCTACTTTTTCCGGACTTTGGAGTTTTTGACAGGTGAAATCCGTCAATCTGGATGCAGTATTCGATTTAGAAAGTGTTTTTTGGATAAGTGGAATATGATGATCTCAAAATTGTTGTTAGTTTTACTGGTTAAACAATCGTCTTAGATTTTCATGACGAACTGGAATGTTTTTATAATCCTTTACGATGGGTTACAAATGGAGAGCATAGAAAACAATATGACTCAATTTAAACAGATCCTTTACGAGATATATACTTTGCAGGTTTATGACAGGTTTCGTTGCATTAAGGAACTGTCATTGCAACTCTGCAACAATAGGTAAGGACAACTCATTACCATCTGCAAGAGCAGAAAATGGAATCTCATATTTATAATTAATAAATAATTACTTTCTAATAATGACATATATATCGTTACCAAAATATAAAAAAACTCAACAAACTTTTTTTTTTGCAAATCGATATTTTTGTTTATTATGACCGAAGTTGTTGTGTTTTGTTAAAATAACCAAAAATCTCGATTGACAATAAAGGTTATTTAAGTCTTTTTTATATTTTGGTAACGTATTTAGTCGTAATTAATACGTAAGCGTGACGTAAGTAGATATTTTAACATGGCTGGGAATAGAAGCTTGAGAACAGCTAATCTATTTTGATGACGCTGCGTTTCTCATGAACAGCTGTTTGGACAATCCGTAAGAAAAACACACTAACAACAAACCGGAATGCGAATAAAATGTAGCGTTCTCAAAAGAGCTTCGGTGTGATCGAGTCTTAAATTCTTGCCCCAATGAAATCGCTGTATAATAGCCTTCGCTAGCTGAAATGACAAATGTCAGATTCCATACAAATTTGAAATTTGAAAATCGACCTTATGTCATTTCAGTGACAAGACTATAGCAATGACACAAGGGATGCATAATTTTAATTTGGGAGTATTTGGCACTGAATGCATTTGTTGGGTGTCATTCAAAGAAATATTTATATTGAAGTTGGCGACAATGTGAAAAAATATTTTTTTTTTTGAGTGAAAAATTAACTTTTTATTAATGTTTTTGTTATCGCAGCTGGTTATTCCGGCTTAAAGAAAAACAACACTTATTTTTTTATTTTCTATGATTATATTTTAAACAAATCCAGCGATTCCTTAGTTTATGTATCATCGACTAGTAGATTTAAGTACGAATTCAGGGCCATCCCAGCTTGTTTATCTAGTAGCTTGGAGATGTTCTGCCACGGAAACCAGCTGAACGGAAGTTAAAACTCTTGATAACACTTCAGCTAAACAGTTTTGTAATTATGATAAGTGAATAAATCGCCTGCCCCACCAACAATGTTCGACAACAGTTTTTTACACCACCCTGAACGCTATGCCAACATTTATGTTAATGTTGCTGGAATTGCTGTTAAGAGCTTCCGTTGACGGCGGCTACCAACAAAATGGTGTTAATGTTCACCACAAGCATGTGCAGTCAAGTGACCGGCAATGTTGTTTCCCATTCAAGTCGTAAAATGACATTTATATTCCACAAGAAGTGGTGGTGGCGGCGGCGGCGGCGTGTAATTCAAATGCGATTATGATGAATGCCACGATGGCGCGCCATACAGAGCAACGGCTATGAATGTGTGACACTAGGAAAGTGCCAAAGATTTATGGTGATTCCACCAACACGGGGTCGCCTTCTTGGAAAAGAGAAATTTTCCTGCTTTAGAAGAATAAAATAATTTCATTTTCTATCCAAGACCAAAAAGGCAAACATTCGTGGAATAATTCTAAGCAATGAGTAATGGAGCAGAATTTGTGTGTTGTTGCTGAAGCCATCCTCTTCTTGACATCTGTTAATCTTTTGTGTAATAAATTTCATTGTTTCCAAAAAAACGCTCAAAACGATTAATCTTTAAAATAATTATGTTTCCGGCTATAGCGACTCACTTGGAACAAGTATTTGAAGGAGCTGTTGGCCATCAACGGGACGGGCGGGTTTTATGTTGATATAAACAAAATGCAGAGGCGTATTTAAGTCTGGCAGGTCGTTCGGTCGCTTATTGCTTGAGAAAAAATAGAAATAAACCCGTAACACGCTCACTTTCGAATGTTTGGAACTGCCCACCCAAAAAGTGCAGTTGGTTAGTCCATCATCTGAACCAGTGCTTTACATAACACTATGCATAACATATGAGTGTATGAATAGGCACAGTTCGTGTGAACGAGGGTCTGCCAGAAACTGTGGTAAACTGTCAAAGGTGAAGTGTTGAAGACATTAATATGCAATCATGCCAGAGACATCTAACCATGGATCATGATAACACTTTCTGACAGCTCTGCTTTAACAGCTAATAAAAGAATAAAAAATATGTAAATGGCTGGCTGCAGAGATTGGATTTGGATTTGCCAAAGTATTATGGAATTTAATAATAATATTTTTCGGTATATGCCAACAAAATGGCAACTCCTATACAAATTCCACAAAACAGCTGTTTTGTGAAACTACTTACATTTTACACATACGAGTTGCACATAGACTTTGTAAGAGTCGTTTGGCGGAAAGATGATGAAATTGAAACGGAAACATATGCACACGACTATTTCTGCTGTCATACTGGGGAATGTTCTGCATTGCGAAGGGTGTATAACAGCGATTTACCGAAATCACCACAAAATAGGCCTGTTCGATTGTGATTACTAGCTTAAGATTAAGGGACTTGATAAGGTGGCAACGTCTTTATCCTTTGGTGTTATTTAAATAAATCAGAGATAAAAATCTGGCACTACCTTACTCGGCAACTAAGAGGGTAGTAAGCGAGTAAATTCCATACGAACATTATGCTAATAATCGAACAGGCCTAATATTCCAAAATTTCATTCATTCAAATACATAGTAGCAACTTGTTTGGTGACCCACTCTAATGTGGGTGCGTAAGTATGGCTATTGATTTATGCATACGACAGATACGAATTGTAATGTGTAATATTTCGTTATAAATTGCATTTATGTTTACGAAACGCACATACATATGTAAATTATTGTGTGAGTGTGTGTGTGTCGGTTATGATTGTTGTAAAGTTTATTTATTTTGTGATAATGCCCATAACACTCTCATATGGTGGGATACTCAACAATCTGTTTATGTTATTTTTGGTTTTACGATAGGAGTAGGTATATATTTAATCCATATGTATGTGTGTGATATTTTCTGCGGAGGAGATACTACTCATATAGATGTGTAACGTACGTAGGCATATCAGCTCAGCTCAGATCAAATCGTATCGTCTGTGTGAGTGTGTGTGTGTGTGGTATTCATATTAATTACAACACAAAACAAAAGTTTAAATTCATAACTGCTGCTGCTCGGGCTTTTCGCTTCTTTGTAATTGTAATTAAACACTCGTAGTTAAGCTATAATTTAATATTGACTGCTTTTTTGCATAAGGCTTGGAGAGGGGGAGGAGGATACTCAGCTGATAATTGATTTGTGCATTATAAGTACGAACTTGTATTGAGATAGCAATCAATGACACCGCCGCATGCAACCACTTTCAAAGAATTGACATTCATTGGCTGAATGTGATAAATGTGTCTCATTGTGTGGGGCTTGGTCTCGCACTCCCTTGGTGCGGTTCAAAGATAACGTTTTCGGAATACCTAAGGCGATATTGGTATTTGGAGGAGGTGATCGAATGTGAAGGAGATGTATCATTAAAATGATTAAATAAATAACCAACCAATTTGCAATTGCTCGATCATGATGGACAAAGAACTATTTTTTATAACCTTTTCATATGGGATCTGATATTTGATATAGACATTATGCCAATTTCAGCTCAATTTCACGTGTAGTCTAAAAAGGCAGGCTCGGACAAGTCGTCGTCTCGGAATAGTTTTGGTCTACTAATCATTTTTTTGGGTGAATGGAGTTTGAAAATTTTGATTTATGCCACAAACATGATATTTCTAATTCCGTATTCCGTTTTTTGATATCTCCCACAATTTCTGTTTTATCATGATTTTATGTGCGTTTCTTAAACCCAAGAATCCAACCTATAGCACTGTCCATATTACACGTGAACCAGATTATATACGTCTGAAACTTTAAGTGAAATGAAGTTAATTGGCGTTTTTAGTTTTTAATTTTTTCATTCTGTTGCCCTTTAAAAGAACTCCAAAAGAGTCAAAAGATATAATTTTTCAAAAATTATCATTAATACGTATTCGCATCCATGAATCCGTTTCAAGTGTCAAATTATCTGCTAAAAGTACTTCAAATTGCAAGTTTTCACTCTTAAAAAGTAAAATGTGAATAAACTAAGGGATAAATTTGAAATAGTTGTTAAAGCTGAACTAATACAGATGGAAGTATGATATTAGAAATATTTTAACGGATATTCTCATCTTTAATTTGACACTAATTCCGTTATCATAGGTATTATCATAAGTATTTAAAATAATTTTGAGAAATTTTATCCTTTGTAGTCAACATCCATTTACCTATAGGTACATACATATAGTTTCATACCAGGTTCAAGGGTAACGACTTTTTTCAAAAATATTCGTACCAGTCTCAATTTTAATGTGATTTTCGAAAGTTTTGGATAATTTTGAATTTTGACAACAAAAACGTAAATGAATGTTATGTTTTTTTCTCGATGGATAAAATATTTCTCGCCATTAACAATACCAAGGTGTGTGTACCAAAATCTTTTTGAAAACATTATTTTAAATTAAAAAATTTCGAAATATCTTGGAAAATATGACTATAAAGGCTAAGTCTAAAATGTCAACATAAAATCTCGGTTTAGAGAAAAAAAAAAAAAAACAGTCTTAATGTCGTCCTAGGAGTATATCTTTTGGTGTCCAATATGGCATAGTGTTGTATATTGTATTTCACTGACACCATTCAGGTTTGGTTATAAAAATCATGTATTGAGAGTGGAGAGTATCATATAGTCGACTACGTTCGACGTTAACCTTTCCTTACTTGTTTAATCTGTGAAGACATAACTGTCGCAAAGTAATGGCCACGCCCTGTAAGCGAACGTGGCGATTATTCAATACAGCACCAGTTACACTGTGGCCGAACGTTTTTTTACATGTTTTCACTTCGAACAAATATGTTATGAAAAAAATACATCTTTCGTCCTGATACGAAGAAAAACTAAATTATCTTTTCAAGTCGCACAAAGCCGAGACATTATTTTAAAGCTGAATTTATGAACGTAACACAAGTACGTATTGCCCAGAATAGTGCATTTGTATTAATTCTAATCAAGAATTTGCAATATTGGATTTGTGGGATTGGCTCTATATAGTGTTCCGTTATTTAAGCTCCGACATTTTTATTGAATTTAAAAAGTAGCAGTCGAAATTTTTAGAAATTCCGGCAGGTCATTTTATCAAATATTTTCGTATGGCATGCTTTTACTCCTTATCCTTATCTTGTGAAGATTGCAATTGGGGCAATCTAAATTTATTTCTTGTAAAATAAAGGTTCAGTAAGATACATTTGTCCCCCATGTATGTCCTCATTGCTTTTAATCCGCACTATCAAATTTACCTCAATATAAGTGTTTTGTAATATTAGTTGGGGGACCTACTAAAATCTTTAGAAACGCAGTACACTACCATCAGCCAGCCATCAGTCTCATTCTTTTGTTGACATTTTAATTTGTGTTAAATTATAATAATGTTTGTAACAATAATCAAAATGTTGACAGTAAATTTGTTACCAGACTACCATTAAAGGTACACTCACAAAAAAATTGAAAACTAGTCGATGTTTAAGTAGTTTGGATTACTATACAAGTGTGATTAAATTTTGATAGTACACCATGTTTTTATTTAATTTATCTTTAAAGAATACATGGTGAAGCCAACATCTGAATTATCAAAAACCATTTGAGTTTAAAGCCTACTTTAGACTAATAGCATTAGTTGGACCAAATGTCTGAACAACACGCCAACGGTTTTGATTCGTATCCAATGATTTATCCAATAATAATTTATATGATTCGGTTTATAGCGTATAAACACCATGTCCTTGAATTTGTCATTACAAAGTAATTACTTTCCTATTGAAAAAAGGGAGACTGAAACTGACTCGTGGAGCCTGGTTGTGTCTTCAACAATGTAACAATTTTCTATTCTCTTGGATTCGGTCTCTCTGAGTTGATCCGCGGTTGCCACTTTATTACGAAAAGTTTAAGTGTTGCTAAGAACAATGTAAGTGTTGCTAAGTGTTTTTTATTCAGTTTCGACATTACAAAAATTTATTTATTATTTAGTTGTCGTAATTTTCTGAGACATATAGTTGTGAGCCGATATTTCTCAGGAAAGTAGACATACTAAAATGGAGTGACCTTATTCTATTTCATAGATTTTTTCATAGATTTTCATCATCAAATAAGCATTCTTTTCTTCGCTAAGATGCCGGCTTTTATGAAATAAAACAAAACAAAACACTCTGTCGTCAACTTTGTAAATATTTTTTTCGCAATATTTAAATAAAAATTAAAAGATCAGGTTTTCAAGTTAGATTTTTCCGTCTACAAAGAGGGTAGTAACAACTACATTTATCCATAGACTTTTTACATACAGACATTTTTTCCTTCGTGAGAATGTTAGCTATTAAAAAATAAAAGAAAATATTAATATTCCGTTTTTTTTTTTCTATTTTTGTCCGATTTTTTCTATTTTTTTAAATTTTTTTTGTAAAAAAAATCCTGTTTTGATGTGAAAATTAAATTCGCAACATTTATAGCGATCATCAATTATCTTCTTAAAAAATATATAAGCGGACTTACATTTTCGAAATGAGAGTACAAATCTTAAGGATACCTTAGACGAGAATTATAATTTTAGTAAAAAATGATAAAATGTATCCATATTTTTTTCACTTTATGATATGTCAACAAATATTTTTTAGGTCTCGGACATAAAGTTCTTTTGTTGCATAGTGTTATTTATGATAATCGTAATAAATATCATTAATGTAATTACATTTAATTCTATTCTCCTTTGTAAACCCATTTCCAATTTTCGTATTTCAGTATATTTGCGAAATGTGAAGTAAACATTTTGAACAAAATCTGCAGAAACTTGTTTTGCCCCACCCCAATTTATTAAATCAACCACGTCTTCAGTTCAATAATTAATCAATTTCTTCTGCTGATATGCATATTTTCGATGATTTTTCATAATTCTTCCTCGAACTTTCGGCATTTCAAACACTACAATCGAAAACTTGTTTCCATTGTGAGGTTCCATTGAATTTTGACAAACTATAGCCGGAGGCTACAACAATAATAACTCGCCTCAACATTTCGAGTGTATCCGGACGACACATTTAACAATGACTGCCGGCTGCAATAAATAAACGCTCCAAACAAAAGAAGACTACTCTATACACGCTCGCTCGTATTACCACCAAAAAAAAAAAAAACAAAACAAAAAACACATCACGGCAAAACCGGGCGGATTAATATGATACAGGCACAAGGGAATGAGGAAGGAGGTGGTGGGAAGAATGACGGATTGTCTAATAAATGTTACATATGACGCTGCGACCAACAATAGTGCGAATGTACTCGAATGACAGAATGCGGTTGGTTGTTTGCGTCCGCAGTCATTTGTTTGTGCAAACATGCCATTTTTTGAGTCGCTTTTGTTTCTATCGAAAGCTGATAACATGTAGAACATGTAGTTGTGGAAGATTTTGGAGAGATTAGATCAGAAGTACATGCATTCGACAACAAGTGCTTGATTTTGCGAATATATCGCAAACTGAACAACTTCAATGTAGAATTATGATCTTTAGTCAAAATAAATAAGTGTAAAAAGGACCTGATTACAATTTGTGTGACTTCAATTCAAAATTTATAATACGAAATTGACGATTTGACAATAGGACACCCTTTACCAAATAATCCCAAGTAATTTGATAGAGACACACAGATGAATGGTCCGATAGAATCTTGTAAACGAAGCCTCGGATACCGTTTGAATTGAATGTTCTTTAATCCGAAATATATATTTTCCATCATACCTTACACACAACTCAACTGATAAACATGAGTTTTTGAATATATTTTCTCATTATAAACTTGAACAACGTTCTTTTGTAATCCGATACAAGATTTTATCAAATCAACCATTTCAAAATGCTGCAGGGCATGGTAAACATTCGACTTTGGCCCATGAAATGTTATTTTCTTCATCCATCAAACCAAGCAAAAAAAGTAGAAGAGTAAAAAAATACCTCAACGCCTCAAGCATTTTTGTATTTTTCGGTAATAGAGACACCCAACTCATACCACGAAGTGTGAAGTATTCAAAAACAAACTGGTAATACTAAATATGATTAGATCTATTAAAAATATTAGACATGAAAAGCAGACATCCACGACCAATTAATCGAACATACGAGTATTATGTAAAAAAGAAAAGTTACGAATTTTGTAAATGGATAAGTAGTCGTACATACATACAGACATACATACATATGTACGTACAAGACAGTACGAGTGCAAACGAGTATGTATTTCTACGATAGATTTATAACACTAGGCAACAGTAATTTTAAATTTATTTCTGGTATCAAATACTGACAGGTCCCTTTTCTATGAGAAATCCGGTAACGATAACATAATTTTATCATTGGAGGTGAATTAGCATTGCTCAGATACCCTGTGACATATCACGGTGGAGATCTAAATGAATACGAACCATACCAGTAGTTAGAGTGAAACATGTTCGTTAGTGGATCAACAGTTCAAATGACCATAGGAATGACCTAAATAAATATTTATTTATTATTTTCGATGGCCTCTAGCTCAACATATGGTTTAAATAAATCTATATATATAAAAGAGTTGCGTTACTGACTGACTGACTGACTTATCATTGACCAGACCAAACGGCTGAAGCCAGGGTCATGAAATTTTCAGGGTAGTTCCCAAATATGACGTAGACGTCGACTAAGAAAGGGTTTTACGAAATTCGTACTTTTAGGGGGTAAAATGGCCCAAAAAGGGATAAACAGCGAACCTTCGTCCTGACTAAACGGCAGTAGTTAGAAACATGAAATTCGGTGAGTTCCTTCCAATGACCATGCAGACGAGCTACTAATAGGGGTTTTTCGAAATTTGTGCTTTTAACGGACGAGCGGGACAAAAAGGAATACAAATTGTACCAACTAAAGTATTACAGCTAGAAACGTGAAATTTGGTATGTAAATTCCTCCGACCATATAGAAACGAAGTAAAATTGGATTTTTCGAAATTTGTACTTTTAAGCGGCGAGCGGGACAAAAAGGGATAAAAATGGTACCAACTAACGTATTACAGCTAGAATCGTGAAATTTGGCATGTAAATTCCTCTGACCATATATAAACGAAGTAAAATTGGATTTTTCGAAATATGTATAAGGGGCGAGCGGGTCAAAAAGGTATAAAAATGGTATGTAAATTCCTCTGACCGTATAGAAACGAAGTAAAATTGGATTTTTCGAAATTTGTACTTTTAAGGGGCGAGTGGGACAAAAAGGGATAAAAATGGTACCAACTAAAGTATTACAGCTAGAATTTGGTATGTAAATTCCTCTCACCATGTAGAAGCGCTTTATAATTGGATTGTTCGAAATTTGTACTTTTTAGCGGGTAGACGGGACAAAAAGGGTTCCAATTTAAGCATTGCAGCTATAGTCGGGAGATTTGGAGTGTAAATTGTGTGTAAAGCGCAGTATAAATGGATTTTTTCGAAATTTTCTTATAAGGGATAAAAGTAGTACCGACTAAAGTATTGGAGCTATAGTAGTGAAATGTGGTGTGTAAGTTCCTCTGACAACGTAGAAGCGCAAATCTAATTCGAATTTAAATTAAAATCGAATTTTTCCAATTTTATACTTATAAACAATGAGCGGGATAAAAATAGTACCAACTAAAATATTTCAGCTATAGTCGTGAAATTTTGTATTTAAATTTCTCTGACAACGTAGACTTGCAACTTAAATGGATTTCTCCAAATTTGTACTTTTAAGTGGCGAGCGGGACAAAAAGGGATAAAACTGGTACCAATTTTAGTATTACAGCTAGAATCGTGAAATTTAGTGTCTGAATTCCTCTGATCATATAGCAGCGCAGTAGTTTGATTTTTCGAAATTTGTACTTTTAAGGGGTGCGCGGGACGAAAAGGGATAAAAATGCTGTACAATCCTGTAAAGGGGAATGAATGTGTTACCAAATAAAGTACATATTTTTAGGGGAAGCAAAAGCACATGTTACCTATAGTAATTTTTCAAAATGTGTACTTTTTGGGAAAGAGGTGCAAAAAGTTATAAACTGGCTGTAATTTTTTGTTCAAAACTTGGCGTGCGAAGCAGCGGGTACTGCTAGTGTATGTATAAAAGGTACCTTGACACTAGAATAGTTCTCGTGTAAACTCTCCTTTTGTTTTTGTTCGTCAAACCATCCACGCCTGTGGATAGACAGCTTATGTAACACATCCACTATCAAACATGTTCGACGAACAGTTTTCAAAAGGAACCCTTACACTTGATTATTTACGGTGTGAACTGTCCTTTAGTTGTTTGTTCATCAAACGTGTTCGCTAGTTGTTAAAGCGTTTAAATGGTCGTAAAAAGCTTCGCGCACACCAACGCTTTTTATTTTCGGCGATGCGTTTTATTGAATTTCCGCTTTGTTATGAGTGTATTATTCATATGGGTTGCCCAATCAGCTGTTCAAGAAAAAATCAGCTCTAAATAAAAGGCATTGGTGTGCGTGCAGCTTTAATAAACATATCTTTTGTGTTTATTCGAACTGAGAAACTTTTTCCTCGCCCATCTGAAACAATCATCGAGGCAAGATTTCTGTCAGCTTTGTTGTCCAGTGTAATCGAACGAAAAGTGTATATTGCAGGCACTACTAAATTGTGCTGGTGTAGACAAAGTCGACGGTTATGAAAACATGCAAATTTTAATTAAAAACTAAACACGCATCATTTGTTTACGTCGGTTTTGCTGCTGGTGTTGGTGCTGTTGTCAACAGTACTATCTGGCGGTCTTGGAGACATGACAGTTGTGCGTCGCTCTCTAATCAATATTCGAAAAACGTTTACAAGTTCAAAACTTTCAACGCCAAATTAAGACTACTTACACACAGACAAACACACAAACAAGTGCTGCACATAAGGCACAGTATTGCACTTTCATTTTTGTTTCGTTGGAATTACGGCTTTTTTCCGTGCTATTTTTCTGTTGGCGTTTTCAATATGAAAACGATAATCAATTTTGAATGTCTTTCACAGTTTCAATTGAATTCCAGTTGCAAAAAAGAACAAAACACAACGTAACATATCAGATTCAATGTTTTTTGTTTGTGTTCAAAATCTCCAATTGAAATCTATTAAAAGATTGATTTAAAACTTTCAACGTCTACCAATGACAGGCGCAATTTGTATTGGAAGAGCAGAGGCAGACTGATAGACAGACAGACAGACAGAACTAAACACGAATATAAATAAATACATCTAAACTTGACCTTAAACTGGATAAATTGATAAATTTCGTAATTGTTGTTGTTGCTGTTCTTCTTTGGAACAATGGATCGAATACACCATATTCACCACCTACAAGCTCTGAAAGTGTTGCGGTTGTTGGTGTTGTTGCGAGTATCTCTGATGGCTGTCAATGACGATGATGTGTCATGTGTCACAATGGCTGACTACAGAGACATGTAGAGTGTTGTAATTATTGTTGTAATATTGTCAGTCGTCTTTCGTGTGACAATAGCTGATCGAGCTCGCCGTGTTCTCTCACAAAGAAAACAATCGTCGTGAAGAAAGACCGTAATTAAAAAAAAAAAAACAAAAAAACAAAGATAACAGAGGCGTTCTGAACATCCACAAACACAAACACACACATACATATACATCATATAAAGTTTAGATGTTTGGTTGGGCATCATATTTTGATAATGATATGTTCGTTGGTATTGGACATGGGCATAGTTGTGCATGATGTTGCACCGTGGTTTGCTTTGTCATGTATTACGTACAATGTCAGCAGATAGTTCTCTGTGTTTTCCTCAAAATTTCGTCTAATGAAAACGCCAAAACTGTTCGTATCTGGATTTATTGAGCGACAATCGTAGAAAAGAGTATACTTTGCACAATTATATATCGCCATTTCTGATTTCTTTGAAACTTGGCAGTATGAATAACTTGTACTTGCAATAAGTTCAAACGAATTCAAACAGAGGAAATTAAATAATTTCTGCTTTTATCAAGATTCTTTTCCCCAAACCAAGTAAATTACTATATTAAAGAAAGAAGAACATTCTCCTTAATATTTCAAATAAATGATTTTACTTCAGAGTGTGTAAAACTCACAGAATTAACAGTCTTAATAATTCTCATTCTATTGGCGAAACTTCTACCTCCAAATTATTACTGCGAGGACATTGTATGCTCCTTGGCAGAGATTGCTTTGCACGATATTGGGAGACGGTAAACAACAAATCACAAATCACACCAAACGAGCACTACAACAAACTGCTAATATTTTCACTTTTTTACAAGTTCATTAAACGAATGAAAAGCTTGATGTAGATTTTAGCACGGGTATTCTTTTGGTTCAAAACCCTTTTACAACTATATTTTAAAGAATGATAATTTATTTTATAAAGAAAATACATCAACTCAATTTTAAGAATTTATAATATATTTTTGGTAATATTTACTTAATTTGTTTATATATTTTATTTATTGTCTTGAGCCAGGACAATATCCCAGTTCAAATCAAATATTGATTACAGACCAAAAAAATGCAAACGAAAAAACTAAAACAAATGAGCGTTGGCACGGCAGAAGTATTGCTGGGTACATATGCAACTCAATGAGATGCTTGTAATATGGCATGTGTGCTTTATTACTTGGTGCCATTTTTTAAACTCAAATTCGGCAAGTGGGTTGTGCTTCTCGTTCGTTTGTGAGAATCATCTCCTTATAGAGGCCGGGTTTGATGTTGAAAAGTCGCTGCGAAGCCACCTGAAAAGACTTTTGACATGGTCGAAATCATGATCGTGGTAGTCTGCAGCCAAGTAATAAATGTCACCATGCCATTTGTAAATAAATTTTCATTCTATTAAATATAGAAGCAAAATGGTCTTGAGCCAGGACAATATCCCAGTTCAAATCAAATATTATCTTAATTATTTTTTTCTCTACAGAAGATTTCTACATAATTGTCGTTTACAACGTAGGAAGTTTTCTTCATATTTATTCGAATTTTTTACTTGATTTACTGATATTTTCTAACTAAAACAGACAGTATTGTTTCCAATATATATATACTAATTACAATGGCCAAATTCATAATCCTTTATCAAACAAGTTTTCAATAACTTAAAACCTTACATAAATAATTATGGGCGATTTAAATCAAATTTAATATTTCGCTGAGTGTACTCGTGTGAGTGGCTGTAAATCGTTTGATTAAAATCAATAAAATGTCTTACGATTCCTCAATGCCTTTTACAATTTTGAATTTTTTATTGAGACTTTTTTGTTCGAATTGGCAATTGTGCTTGATTAATGTGTAAAGTGCGTCAAATAAAGCAATTTTAATAATAATAACTATTTAATGGTTTTCAGACAAATTTTGTGGAGAAACAAAATATTGTTTTGAAAGGACGTTTTAAAATGAAACTGAAAGTTTATTGTCGTATTTTTAGAACAAAGAAGGCCGGAGATCAACTTTGGAAAGCAGTGAAATCCTAAGCCGGATGGTCCTCTGCAAGTCACATAGGTATTCATTCTTCAGGGTTGGAAATCCAAACGACTACAATTAGAAAATTGCTCTTGAAGCTAAGTATATGGAGACATCGTCACAAAGTTTCAAAGAAATCGGAAGATGTTAAAAAAATAGAACAAATGTAATGTTTCATAACTATGAATGTGCGTTAGGAAAACTTTTCTGAGATCATTTTATTTATAGAAGCAGAGGGGTGAAATCTTTTTTGTGTAGTAATTTCAGAGTTTAAATATGACCACGAATGACGGAAATGGTAATAAAATAATAAATTTTTATTTTATTAAAACGTTAATAAAAATTATATATTATTATCATTATTATTATTACATTAACCTTTAAACGTTATTTTTACTGAATAATAATTTTTTCATTAATGGTTTGATTAAAACAAGTTAGAAAAAATAATAATATTTTAAAATTAAATTTTTGGACTTAACCGGGATAACTAGTGGAGTTTCTATTGCTGAAGAAGTGCCGGTTTTTACGATATTAGTGAGAACAACAGACCAATTAACGGTGTTGTAAAGTTTTCAAAATTCTTTAGGCCTGTGTGAGTATGTTATATTATGACTGTTTTTCTTTAAGCAGGGATAAGAAGCTGCGCTAACAAAAAAGTTAATTTTTACTCAAAATATAAAATTATTTGTTCACATTGTCGCCGACTACAATATATGTAAATATTTGTATCAAAACAAATTTTCAAAAAAATTATCAACACAAGTTGACTTTTTTGGGCTTAGGCTCGATAACCATAAATTTGACGTACATTGGATAATTATCCAGACTAAGTCCAACATTTTTAACATAAAATATTTTTTTTTTTCCAAAATTTGTTTTAAAAAAAATTATTTTGAGTGAAATTTTAACTTTTTATCTATGTTTTTGTTATCGCAGCTTAGTTATCCGGTATTAAAGAAAAACAGTCCTATTGTGTTTTTGAAATATCGTAAATCGTTCACATCGAACATATTTTTATTCCATTTATTCCTGGTTTCACATAAATCAGACCACAGGACGTATGAGTAATATTTGATTTCTCATACCAAAGCACAAGGACAATACGTTACTTATACGCACTCCCCCACGTTACTCATACATACAACTAATCGCGGTAAAGGGTATACTGAGTACCATTTTTTGGGCTCTTAAAATTTAGAATTTCGAAATTATTTTTGTATTTTTCGTGTATTTATTTTTCTGAAAGTAAAAAATATGCAATATTTCGCCATGCTGCTGGCTGCACACGCACAACTTGTGCGCGCAGCTAGTTCTTGTTCGCTCGTTGCGGTTTTTTCGTTCTTGTTGTTGTTTAGTAGACCACTCAATTCAATCATTTCACACTTCATATTTCGTTTAACGCAAAAGTGTTTATAAACTTTGCGCCAAGTACGAATGAATGATATCCGTTTTTATTGTTTTGTTTATTAGAATGCAATTGACTCTAGTGCGAGTGTGTGTGTGCGTGTGTATTCTTTTTGGGAAACCATAATAAATTTACATATTTATTGTATTTCGTTTGTTACTCTTTCCGGCCGGATTTTCGATTGTATCGAGGGGTGGGAGAACAATCGCGCCACGCCAACTATGGAGGATCTAACTTTGCCGCAGTGTTTTGACGACCACGACTCCGTTGTATTGAACGTTTTCGATTGTTTTAAGCTTTGAATTTCCGTAAACACATTCCGCGCTCATTGAATGCCGTTTTGTTACTGAACTCAAGTCGCGTGGTTGTACTGCCACTACAACAACTTTGCCCATGGAATCA
This sequence comes from Polietes domitor, assembly GCA_947397865.1. Lineage (NCBI taxonomy): Eukaryota > Metazoa > Arthropoda > Insecta > Diptera > Muscidae > Polietes > Polietes domitor. The sequence goes on along the minus strand of OX377621.1, from coordinate 110,018,866 downwards.
ATGCTGCTTCTCTGCCATTGTTATTGTTTGTTACTGTTGTTGTTGGTTGTGTACTTTGCTGTGTTGTTGTGTGTGTTGCCTGTGTCGTTGTGTGCTTCGGGACTAAGAGTAGTTTTTCATGGGTATCGGTTTGTTTGGCCGTACGACGATGAGTACGAGCACAATTACGAGTGCGAGTATTGGAAAAATGTAATCAAAATCGTTTGGATTCTGTTTCGTGTTGTTGTTTCAATCCTGCAATGCATGTCTTGTGTGGTCCTATAAGAAACGAACGGTTTTCATTTCAATGCGGATTCGGTTCGATCGCAGCAAATTCATCACATCATCGCACACACATGCATGCTCTGTGGCGAGTAAGAAGTAGTCTCTCCTCTGCTCTTCTTATGTTGAGCGAAGAGAGTAATTTAAGTCGTGTTTACCGTCGAGTGCAGCGGTGTGTGTGTGTGTGTGTGTTGGAGTGCCTAAGCATAAGCCCTCACCATAGTATTTGTTGTCTGTGTCTTCTCGCAGTCAACGACGCATGGTGTTGTTTGTGTTCGTGGATTTAGATTTTGCAAAACAATGTTGCCAACCGTTAAGGCTGTTATAACTTGTGCTCGGGATTGATGCTAATTTGACTTGAAAATCTCAGCGGGTGCTTTTGACTACAATTGAAACTGTCGAAAGTATTTGCTAACGAAGCAGCAGGACTTCTATAGGAAATTGCTAATATTCGTCACATTTCCAAAAACAAGAAATACAAAAATTAAACTTATTATGAGGGTTGTAACGTAAACATTAGGGAAACTAATGCAATATCTTCGTAGTGATGCATTAAAGTTGGTATTGCCAAAAAACTTAACATATATGAAAAAGTCTGAGCCTGTTCCACAATAATCTATTCACAAGATCAACTTTTTGATATTTTCCAGAGCAGGACTTCCCATAATGCAAAAACTGTGGCGTTGTTTTTGGAAAATGTTTACATCTGTCCGTGAAATAATTCGGTATTTAAATGACAATGTCGCACAGTGGTTCCAAATCGATTTTTTAATTAAAGAATTAATTTTAACGAAATTTCACACGCTTAGAGCTGATGTGTATTCCAAATGATTTGGAAAATTCTGAATCTCTAGTGGGTATGGGGTTCTCTGGGTGACCCTACATATTTGGTCACGAAAGGCTTAATTATGTACTGATTGCAAGTACATAATTAATTAATTATGTACTGATACGAAAAGGAAGAAAAAAATGAGCTTACATGTGTGTGTATCGCAATTAGTTTTAGATATATTTGGGTTACAAGAAAAAAATTTGGTTGGATACACATTTTTAACGTTGCGATTTCATCGAATTATTTTCGAATTATCTATACCGTTTGGTTGTTTATAAAATTCCAAATAAACTAATGGAATGAGGCAAATGTCATACTTCAATCAGAAGTTATACAATTCTAATGATAAAACCATTTTTATTTTTTTAAGGCGACAACATTATTTTGCCTGTAAATTTGTTTGTTCTTCCTGCAGGTAAAACTAATTTCTGTTGTTTTTCGTAAAGAAGGCATAATTGAGACGCGTTTAATGTTCTTTTGTAATCATTTTGACGGTAGGTTCCCCTCCAAAATTTCCAACTTTTCTATACAAATAGTAATACCGCATTCCTGTGGTCAATAAAGAAATGTCAACCATTTTTGTAAAAAATCTCAAATTTTGAAACATATTTTCCCCACTTTGGGAATTTGGGTATTTTGTTACACAAAATGCAAAAACTTTCGAAGATATTTTTTCTACGTAATGCCAAATTTTTGCTATGATATCTCAATTTGTTCCGTATCGGTGATGTTTGTGGGATTGATTAAAATAATAATAATAAATAGTGCAAAACATCTGTTTCCTAGAAACACTTCAAGTTTTGCCCATAATTGGAAACCTAGTCCGGAAAAACTGTGCAACCTTTAAATAACAATGCCACTGGATTTTACCGCATCTCATTAAAAGCTGTTATGAATGGAAGTAAAACAACAGCAACAACAACACCCATAAAAACTAAGTACGAGTATTTAAAAAATGTTGCAATTCTACTTGTTCAAGTGCAATGAGCGTCTGCAGCCAACGCAAAATATGCATGCAACGAATTACAAACAAGAACAACAACAACCCACCATCACCAGCCGACGACCACAACAAGTTCATTAATAACCTGGGGCGGTGCAGTTCGAGCAACAATCTCGACCAGTAAACAGCGAAGACGAGGAAGAAAACAAACAACAACAACTTGACAGGAGAATAAACCATCATCGATGGACGATGGACAGACACATGGACATGCAGCGAGAAGAGGAAGAAGAAGCAACAGTAATGCAAACACTTAACGGCGGCACTTGTTGCAATTCAACCATGGGATAGATAGATGTAAGTCGTGTCCGTAGAGGAGGAAGACGAAGCAGTAGGAAAAAGGTAAACCATGTTCTCCACAAACTTGACATTGTGTTGTTGTTGTTATTATTGGTGCGGCTGATTGACGCATTTAAGTGTAGTGTCTGGCCGGCCAAGTTGTTGAAAAATTGTTGTATGTAAATTATGAAATTGATGGCCAGCACGTCTGTAAGCTCAAATACACACACACACACCCGTATACATACATAGTTGGTACACAAACTTGTTTAAAAGCGCCGCGTACAGCGAACAGCTACATAACGACGCTGCCTGCAGTATTTACTGCAAGTCTGCCGAGGTGTGTTAAACTATGCAGAAAATGTTGTTTACATCCCGCAAACATGTTAATGTTCGACTAAGCCGCTGTTAGTGTTGTTGCTGTTGCTACCGCTTTATCTCGAGGAAGTTGTTAAGTGATGTTGGCGAGTTGGCCACAACGTAAATGCAGTAATGTTGGCGTTGCCGTTATTTGTGCGAGAATTGTTAAAGCACAAATGCAAATATATGACACATCTCTCTTTCTCTCTCGCGCTCACATATTGCAAATTGTGCATATCATTTGGTTAAAATTGTCGATAAGTGTTACATTGTTTGTCGGATATGAATGTACATTAAAATGGGTAGCGGTTAAATAAAAAAATATATTTTCCAGTTATCAATCAAAATTGGATAATTTTATTGCGATTGTAAAAATTCATTTTTTCTGAATTAAACAGAAGTTGGGCTTGATGGTTTCTGCGGCGAAAAATAGAATTAAAAAACGTGAATGCAGTTGAAAATAAATCAGTGATTTCGCTAAACCAGAAAACTCTTCGATTTAGAAGTATTTTAGTGTTCTTTCTTATGTATTATTTTATGAACCTCTCCCAACAACAGGGTGGCACAGAATGTGCCATAGGGTTTAGGTTCTTTATAACTTTTTTAATTATTATTTTTCTTTGTTTTTTCCAGCATTTTGTGAATTTTATTTTACTTTTAAACCCGACATTTTACGAAAAGTTATGGAAAATATGTTAAAAAGGACACGTTAATGCGAAGCAGAATATGGCCACCACTTATAGGATATAATTTTTCAAAGCTAATAAAAAAATTCCCAGTAATAGTCGCACAGATAAAAAAGTTATAAAAAACTTAAGACAATTAGTTCATTTTGGCATCCAAAATGTAGTCATGAAATGCCGTAGCTTATGTTGTAGGCTCGGTTAATGAAATTTCAAAGCATTCTCAAAATATGCAATACATCCGCAAATTTTACGCCCGGCTTCAATGACTTCGAGCTATTAATTACACTGGTTTGCAAACTACTTTTACGAAGGGCTATGTAAAACATTTTCTGATGTATTTTGTAAAATTTTATATTAATATTTCCTTTTTTATAAAAATTCCTATTTTCGAATTAGGGAAGTCTCAAAAAATTGGTCATAACTTCTATTTATAAAATTGTTGGATTCTATTTTTAGCATTTTTTTCGTGACAGTATAAACTATTTCTTAAATTCCCTTTTTTAGGCGACTCTTCATACACGACCATTTGGTTTCGCAACATTTTTAGTACCCATGACAACATTTTATTTAACGTAAGGATACTGCTTATTAAAGATACCTTCGGCGAAAATTGGAATTTTAATAATTGATTTTATTTTAATAATTTTTTATGTGACTCCATACACACAAAAAAATATATCTTTAGGTCTCAGTACACAATTTTATTTTTTTCTCTTAATTTTGAATTTCCTAATGATGACGTTTAAAAAAATGTTTTTTATATTTTCTTAATATTTGTCACCAAAAGAATGGAATATCTCTTCAAGAAAATATGAAAATCTCTATAATGAAAAATTCGTAAAAAGTTCGTTGCGAAAGTTCTGACGAGATGGGGTAGCGCCCATCGAAACTGCGCAGTCAACTTTTAGCTGCAACAATAAAGGTCTCACTTTGCCTTTTTGCTAATTTTGGGTTCTGCTGAAGACTTCAGCACAACCTTTGGTCTTAAACCAAAATAAATGACAACACATACAACATAACAGACCAACTATACATACAAACAATTTGAGAAAACTTTAAAAAATCTAACCCGACTATATCATATCACACTTTACATTAATGTTTTAAAAGTAATTGAAATTATTTTTAAATCATACTATAACACATTAAAATCGGTCAAATATTTCATGAGTTACGGACTTAATGAACACACCTTTTAGAAAAAGTAGGATTTTTTCACTCTTAAATTGATTTATGATCGTGCAAAAATTTCATTTTCAAAACAATCGCAGGTATTGAGGTCAAAAACCGTACCACTTGACATGGTATGACTCATTCTATATGAAAATATAATATAATATTTTAACCTAATCTATACCTGAAGTCATAGATATTGTATGCACATACATATGTACTTTTGGGGCCATCCTAATACGCATCCATACGGGTGCATGTTGACTAAGTTTAAAGCCACAAAACCACAAATATCCCATGTGAAGAAATACTCGTAAAAAATGTGCAGCACACAGTAGCATTGATATGGGACGATGAGCCCATCCGATGGATAACATTGTCGGGCTGAGGCATTGGATAACTGCATACATACATACATCCATACAAATGTAGCTCCACACGAGCTTGCCTTTGCCACACTACGACATTAATTGAACATATTTTTGCTATCGGCCGACGAACGACGATGCTCGGTTAAGTGAAAATTTCTTCGGCGCACAAGTACGAGCAACAAATAATTTAGCACGGGTGTGTGTCTGAGGGTGACACGGGTGTGTGTGTGTTTGTGTGTACATACGATATCTGTTAATCATGTGGGTTTAAGTGATATGGAATAAAGTATTTAAACTGAACTTGAATTACATTCAATTTTATTTGATTGTTGTGTTGTATTCATTTCATTCAGACTGCATTTGATGCCAGTTAATACGAATACAAATACAAGCATGCCTTTGCATGCCCTCATGTACCTTAAACTGGGTTGTGGTACATGGAGGAAAATATGAATATTCAATTTTCTTACAACGATTGTAGGTGGGGCGTTTAAAAAATTGTGTATTTTTGCACTTTTATGAAAACAATTTGTATAGATCCGAAGACTCCTATGTTCTGAATCAAGAAATATATTTTTTTACAACTTCTCAATCCCTACCTCAATATCTCAATGAACACTAAATATATTTTTGTAGGGTCTGGACGCAATTCTTTTTCTTTTTGGTTGCATAGTGTAATCATAAGTAATCATTTTGGTGTGGCAACCGCAGCAACTCACTCTAATGTATGTATGCCCACAGCAACTTTGTTTTATGTGGTTGGATTAGTTTCATGAGAAATCTTTCCATAAAAGGTCAATATTGATTCAGAGAAGCCATCTATCTCGATAAGATTCAATTGAACTTCTACTACTCGTAAAAATGTATTGTTTGTTTACAAATGCGATTACATTAAGTAGGGTTTTACATTGCACAGTGGGGAAAATATGTATGGACATTGCTCTGGTTATACAACAAAAATAAACTACTAAATCGATGTTCGCGGAAAAATCTGTGGGAAGTTCTTCTCTCGAGGGGTCAAATTCGTCAATGTAGATTTATCAAAAACTGACTACATGTACATATGTGTGTACATACAGCCTCTGTCAGAGCTTATCTGTCTTTTTCATCGACAGACATACCAACCATTTAAAAAATTAAGATAGAAAACATTAAAATTATGGTGATGTTAATAAATTTTAATTGTTTAGCATTTTTTATTTAGATTTGTGAGTCTAAGAAATTTTCTTCACAACACATTAATATAAACCTAATGTTGACAAAGGGGAAATCCGATTAATTTGACAGATCCACAGCTGTCATATTTTCAACTTTTAATTTAACCACATTTAAAACTTACAAGACTTTACAAATACTGTCAAATTCAAATCAGAAGCTATACTTGAGTCAGAAGATTGACCAAAATCATAAACATTACTTCATTTCGTTCTATTTCCGTCTATATTTTGTATTTTTTGCAAGTTATTGACTTGATAAAATAAGATGTGTGTCAATTAACTTTAGTCCGTTGACCAGCAATTAAGAGTCATGTGATGTTATTTCTTTCCTTCCCTTCCCAGACCCTATAACCTTTAATTGAAACGACACAGGCACAGTCTCGCAGTGGCGTTGATTTAAAGTCGAATTTAACTTTAATTGAAAATAAATGACTTATTGGGCAATCAATCTGATTTTAAATCAATAAATGACATCTGTCTACGTCTCTTTTAGGGTTTAACCATCTGTTCCATACACTTGAATACAGACATACAAAAAGTTTAACCCTCCGAGAACCCTTCATAAATTGACAATGTTGGAGAAACTGATTAGAGATATTTTTCTATTAATGTGAATGTAAAAGGTGTTTTGAAAATTAGATAATATTTTTGACTGGGCAAATAACAAAAAAAATATTTATCCCAACTACAATATATGTGCCACCATAGTACTATAACGGCATATTTTAGGTTGTTCCTATGGAGGTCTTTAAGTTCCTTAATGAAAATGAAATATTAATCCAACTTGATGACTATTATTAAAAAATTAAAATGCTCTGTAGATTCGAGTAATAAAAATCATAAAGTTCTTCTGCGAGGTCACATGGATATATTGCATTACTCGAAGGCATCATTGGCCCCAGGCAACCTTTCAGTCAGCGGAGGGTTAATCGTTTCAACAAAGGCTCGAGCTTTGTTGCTCAAAATTAAATTGCTCGGTAATGAATACTGTGCGTGTATCAGGATGATTTAACTTCCAAGTCAGGCCATGCCATGTCAAGATTAATGTTTGTTGTCTTGATTGCCTTTGCTAATAGAAAAAAGTTGGAAGTACATTTGGAATGATTGTCTTTTTCAGGTCATTTGGATAATCTGATATGATTTGGATCTGATATTCTAACATCCAACTTCATTTAAAAGTTTAATATCGAAATGTTCGTTTTTACCTCTTCGTTTTCATTCTTCCTATGTAAATTCCCGAACGATCATGAGATGTGCTCATAATTCAATTTGTTGTGTTTTCTTTCTAAGGTTACGTGTCTGGAAAGGGAAACATAGCCAAATTCGTTTGAAGTACTCGTTGTATCTGATTTAATTCAAAAGACAACGAAGAAAACAAAACAAAACAGCAACAAATATTAAATGGTTTCACATTCATTGCGAACTCTGGTAAAAAGTTTCAACGTGGTTAGCTAAACAACTCTGGTGGGGTTGAATCTGTATGCCCTATGCTATGTATTGGAATTAAGGTAGTAATATAGTAGTTTTGTTGGTAATCAATATTTTTTAATGGCATTTTAGTGACCCAGAATGTGATTTTGAAACTTAGAAACTTTTAATAATGGGATTTTGTAGGGATCAGTGTTAATTCATTTACTACACGAACTATTTATTTGCAGTTAATTTATAAATTTATATACGAGTGCGTCTGTATTTCTTAGATTTTATATGCAGTGAAAAAAAAAAACACTACAATTACTGATATATTTTCAGAAAATCTATATAAATAAGTATGGGTCAAAAAATAGTTGTTGTATTTTGATAAACCAAATAAAGGGTGATTTTTTAAAAGCTATAGGAAAGTTTTAAAAAAAAAAAAAATACATAAAAATCAGAAAAATGTATGAGATCTTTATTTGAATCGATAGTACGGTCCATATAATTTAATGTTTGAAGATTATTTCATGCAAATGTTGACCTTGACTGCGCCTCAAATTGGTCCATCCGCTTAGTCCAATTTTGGCATTTCCACATTTTTGAATAACAGAGGCCCAATTGCTGCGAACGGAGACGAATCGATAATTGATGGTCATCATTAACACTGGCCGATACAGCTGCGATATTTTCTTCACTTCGCGCTCTACGTAAGCGTGTTGGTGGTTAAATGTCCAACAATGTAAATTTGGTGCGAAATTTAGTCAAAATAGCCCGAATAGCCGCTTCAGTGGTTCGATAAAACTGACCATAAAATGAAAGCGCGCGATGAACTTTCTTAACAGCACGCATTTTGATAATAAAATTCAATAATTTGCAAGCGTTGTTCGTTTCTAAGACGATTCATGGTTAAATTATAGACCAAACTGAAGATGTTTGACAGTGAAACAAAGCGCGAAACGTGCGTCAGCTGTTTAAACCAGTGTTGCCAAAAATATAATAGCTAAAAAATCACTCTTTACAAAGACTTAAAAGTCAAAATTGGCGTCTGAGTTTAAAGTGAGTGACTTTCCAATGACTTTCAGAAGGAAAATGATGACGCACTGCGGTCTAGAATTAAATTTCACCGGCAGTTGAAGTTTTTAACTGCGTACTTACTTTTCAAAAGTAACAAAAGGATAAAGCTAGGAAGCCACAACACAAATTAGAAGGAATAGAGCTAGGACCTTGAAATTTCGCACACACACGCCCACCTCCCATGTAAGTTAAAATAAAAAAACGTCACAAATTTCTTGTTTTAATATATTTGTGAATACAAATCATTACCAGTGATTTCATTTGAGTCCACAATTAAATGAAAATTTTCAATTTTTAATCGATGATACATGGCTATTATAGCTTTATACTTAACTTAAGATTAATATCGACCCAATATTTACATGAGCTCGCATGCCATAAAACCTTACATCCCTAAAGTATGCTTTAAATAAATTTTCCTAAATACATTTACAGGGAGCAATGAAGAAAGTATTGCTTCATTTTTGGCTTAGAAGGTTTTACCATTTCAGTAATAAAATCGATGTTGGCAGCTATAAGCAGATTATTCTTTTTAAAATGAATAAATAAGGTAATAGTTTAATAATATTTGTAAATGACGAGGCATCGGTCGGCCTCGCGAGTGTAGTTTTATACTGTAGAAAATTATCAATACTGAATAAATACAACTTTCAGGTAAACCTCTGTCTGAAAAGGAAAGCATAAACTTAATTACACCTTTTTAAATGCAAAAGAACACCTGAATAGCTCCTTTTTTTCTAAATTTCAATACGATACATGGTTTCCGAGATACATCGTAACAAAATAACCACTCTTATGATGAAATTTGCAACTATTTTAGCATTTATGAACTTTAAATGCATCCACAGCAAAAATTAACAGAGATATTAGCAAAATATGTTAGAATATGCTTTGTAGGAATGTTCTTTGCAAAATACAATCATTAAAGTTGGGCGCATGCAATTTGGGAGTTTTTGCCGCTGATAATACACTGTGGGTCGTTGGGTCAATTTGTGTAAAAATTATTTAATAGAAAATGAGTTTTCTCAACAATTTTTTACAAATATTTACAGTTTCCTTTCGAAGTTCATCATTTTTCAGTTGTCACTGTGAAGAAAACACAAAAAATACTCTAAACGTCCAATAACTCGACCAAAAAGTTATTCTTATACAAGAATGCTAACTTATATTTAAAAGCGTTTAGCTCACAGATGGTTTAGCCTAGGGACGAAATATTTTGCAAATCTTCATTAAAAATCTAAATTTTGGCGTCTTTTATTTACAAACAAGCGGATTTCCCGGATTTGTTCGGCAAAGTATTAGGATTTTAGAATTAAAAATATATATATTTTTGATCGCAAATAAGAGCCAACTAATTACAACAGGACCTTTTAATTTTTAAAATTACATATGATAAGAATAAATGTTATTCCCTTATTATTTAAGAGACATAGTTCTTGTTCTAACAGCTTTTTTTTTTTTGCTATCAAAGCCATTTTTCTAAAATCTTGTCATTGAAAAAATATAAACCGAGTAAATTTTAAATAAAACACGTCAATTTGTTCTAAGTGAGGTGACTGCAAACTATTTTTTATTTGTATGGGTCGCGATCCAGTTAATGTTTATTATATCACAGCGAGGTCAGTCGTCGTGAATACCATAACCATAGGTCTGGACTTTATTGGTTTCTCAAATTGTAATTCATTTCTTATAATCTGTTATCTTAACATTGACATTGACTGAAGCGTACTCTCTGGTCGATGTGCACATACATATCAGAAAAAGATGATACGAATATTTTATTATTTCTTGTACGAATTAAAGCAGTTTTAACTAAGGAACCTGTTAAAAACATCTTGAGACTTTTCGGCTTCGAAAGAAGGGAAAAGAACTAATGATGGCCGTAATTACTGTCAGACAGATGTCTTGTCGGTTTTTGCACGCTACGTTCGTGTGATAGACAGCTAGATGGATCATCATCCATTGCCTGGACAGGCATGTCATGCCATACAAACGTATGGATGGATGTCTGTGAGTAGAGGTGGAGGTAGAACTAGAAGTAGATGTTGGATTGTATCTATGCACATACATATGTATGTGTGTTTGTCTTTGCCGCCTGTTTATGTGGTTATTCATTATTTGCTGTTTTGTTTATATTTCAGCATTTAATCCATTCAATTGCTACAGTTTTGTTTTTGTTGCTGTTGTTGTTTTTGTGTCGGTCTCTGTTACTTTTTGTATTACTTTTCCCTACAACAATGTGCAGAGTCAGCTTAATGGTCTTTCAGCTGTTGCTGCTGTTGCCGCTGAATACCTGCTGATTTATAAATAAATGGTTTATAATTAGTTAACAAAAAAAAAGAATAACCAAAATGAAAACGAAAACTTTTTGTTTAACTTGTTGCTGATCTTTTTTGCTTCACGTTCTTCTTTGTAAACAAAATTATAATTTATAGTACGTCGATGTTGATGTTGATATCGGTGTTGGTGTTGGATGTGTTAAAATGTTAAGTAAACTTGGATTGACGCTTTCGCCTTTCAGCGTTTGTTTATGTATGACCTAATCGTGTGTGTGTGTGTGGGATGGCTGGCAACATTCGTGGGAATTGATAGCAGATGTCTTCGTCCTGGTGGGATTTTGGGGCAAAACATGTTTAACCCATTTTAGAATAGAAAATATATAGAACAAGTAAGGAAAGACTAAAGTTGGGAGGGTCCGACTGTATAATACACTCCACTTTCTATCCGAATACAATTCAATTTGGAAAAAAGTGAAAAGGGGAAGAATTTTTGTATGTTTCCTAATTATAGGCTAATATGTCCTGGTGCAATTTTTCGAATCGAGAAGAATATTTGTATCGGAATGGAGCGACTAACTTTGACAAGAAGTTATTCCAGTTCAAGTATAACGTGTTACGCTCACTTTGAAGTTTCTGGGGCGGAAAAAGTTAATCCGGGAGCGAAATTTGTATGGGAGCTATATGTAAATCTGAACCGATCTGACCCATTTTCACCATGGATGTTTCTAGTTGAAATATAAGATCTTTTGCAAGATTTGAAGAAGATCTGTTAAAATATGTGGTTTATAGAGCGGAAAAAGTCTAAACAGGAGCAACATTTGTATGGAAGCTATATATAAATCTCAACCGATCTAACAAATTTTTACCAAAGGTGATTCTAGTTGAAATGTAAGATGTTTTGCTAATTTTGAAGAAAATCTGTTGTAATAGGTGATATCTAGGGTGAAAAGAGACAAATCGGGAGTGGAATTCGTATGGGGGCTATATCTAAATCTGAACCGATTTCCTTCAAATTAAAAAGCGTTGGTTTTTGTCCCGAAAAACTTCGTTGTGCAAAGTTTCATTTGGTTCTGGCTACAATTGCGACCTGTATCGTGATTACAAGAATAGATGGACAGACGGACATTACCAAATCGATTCAAAAAGTGATTCTAAGTCGATCCGTATAATTAACAATGGAGATAGACCCATTCTTCCTTTTGGGCATTACAAACAAATGCACAAAGACATAATACTCTCGTGGAGTCGAGTTGGTAGCGTGCTCGGCTATCAGTGTGGGGGTTGTGGGTTCGATTCTCACCAGAGGTTCTGGTCTGTCGCTGCAATAACTAGCTACAATGATCTTAGTTACCCCGGCTCAATCCCTGGACCCAAAATTAGAATATAAATTTACTTTGTATTGTAATTCATAACAAATAATTAAAATAAGATTAGGGATGGACTTATGGATAGGTCATGCAAAGACTCCCAACAAAAAGTGGGTTTTAATATTTCTTCTTAAATCTTCGAATTTAAACATCAATTTTGTAATGGTTGGAAAACATATTTCAAAAAATAATTTAGAGTTGGATGTGTGCATCATAAGTTTTGGAACTTTTACATGTGATGGTCGCGCCTCATGTGCAAATGCTATATGCATTGGAGTGGACCACGAAAAAGTGTTCAGAAATAAAGACAATTTATGACCCAAAAATTAATATTATTTGGTGCCCCTTACAACCGCCCTTCTAGGTTTCTTTTCGCCTATGTTGGATGAAAAATTCGAATAGTGTCCCCCCGGTATCTAGTTTACCATCCAGTTATCTCCAGTATTACTTCATAATTTCCAGCAAGTTATAAGGAAGAAATGCAGTCCATTCGCTTATTAACCCGTTGAAAAAGCCACGATTTTAGTGGGGTAGTTCTACAAGGGAGATACGGCTTCTACCTAGACATTCATTGCAGTATAATTTAATAATCCGAATGACTAACGTAATTTTAATAGAAGGCTTTTGATTTGTAAATAGGGATTCAACTGCTTGAGAAGATGAAAACTACATACTACACCAAGCACATCGTAAAGTTTTAAGAACTATTTATCCCGTATCCCGTTTTCTGTGCTATTTTTTTTTTTTGAAAATTCAATGAGGAGTCCAGCATGGGTTAAAGATGATTAAAGTGGATTGTTTATTGTATTCTTTATTTAAATTGTGTGAACCACCTGTTGTTCCAGTGAAAATAGCAAACAACTTTTCAAGGAATTAGGTCATCGATTGATGTGTATATTAGAGTGTCCCACAAACACATTTACCATACTATTGATATTGATAAGTTGAGTTTAAAAATGTAAGCATTTTTATTATGTTTGTTCATAATATTGATAATCTGTATTATTGCTATGAAAACCCAAAAAAAAACAAAAAGTCTGACTTTTGAGTGAGAATGAATTGTTCACTGGTTAGTTTCGACACACTCTATACAAGTTCTATTTATGTATGACATTTTTTGAAGTAGTTTGTCTTTCTAAACACGAAAACGGTGTCACAAATTATAGACTTATTTTAATTTTTTGCTATAATTCCAATTAGCGTAGAAAGTATCTTTAATATTTGTACTCTCATTTTGGAAATATATGTCCGATCATAAAGTAAAGATATTATGGTTACAAATGTTGTAAATTTCTCTTTCACATGGAAACGGTCTCCGAAAAAATTAGAAATAATGTTTTTTTTGGAACTTCGAAAAAAATTGCTGACTCGAAGAAATCATTAAAAATAGAGAAAAGTCGGAAAAAATAATTTGTTTTACTTTTAGTATTTAGAAAACAATGCCTTAGGATCTGTGTCTTAGTTGTAGAATATAATTAAAAATTAAATTAATTAATAAGAAATTAATTAAAAAAATCATGATGATATTGCAAATAGGCCTTGTTCTCTTCATTAAGACGCCAACTTTGTAAAGGGAGTTTAAACAAATTTGAATGTCGCTAAAACAAAATATTTTTTCCATTTTTTTTTATTTTTTTCTAAAGAAAAAAATTTTTTTGAATATATCCCTAAAAAGTGTGCATGAATCGGTGGCCATACTGATTTGTATCCACTCATTTGATGTATACACTCATTTTTGTGATTGTCTGATAATCCCAAATGTAGAAATAAAATGGATTTTAATTACTTGTGGTCTGTCAAGGTCTTAGGCATTATATATATTATTTTAAGTTGGCATTTTAAATCCCCCATTTCGCGAAAAGGGATTTTTATGCTACAAATTAAAAACTATTAGGCTGGGTCTCGATTCATACAAAAAACATATTCTCCAGTCACCCCAGGGAAATAAAGTTTGGATTATTTAATGATGTGCGCTAAACGGCCCACAGTGGTTCAGAATCAAAATCAGCGGCCAAAATTCAATAACTTTTGTTATAGTAAACCTTTTTAGTTCTGTACAAAATTGAAATTAGAAAAAATCGGGCAATCGGATACATGTTACAATTTAGTCAAAAGTTGAAAACTTTTCGTATTTTTCGATTTTAAAGAACAGTGAAATATCTATTTTTATGCTTTTCTTAACATTTTTTTACGTATTTGTTCATAATACGCAGCCAAATATTTCGTATTATAGATTTTCACTTTATTCAGATTTTGAAAATTGAAAAAAACGCAATTTCTTTTTTCGACTTTTTTGAAACAAAAAAAATATGAATTTGGATCAAAATAACATTTTGCATTTGAAAGTCTTTGAAGAATAAACACACATATTTAGAAAGGATGAATGGTTTCCCGTTTTTGCAGGGTAACTTTTGCCAGCACCAAATTGCACATTTGGAAGATAGGATACATTTAGTGCAAAAATCACATTTATCTTCCAAAGCGCGAATTACTCATTTTTTCTCAATAACTTTTGAAAAGTAAGCACACTGCTAAAAAGATGAACAATTTTCCATTTGAGTCTGAAACACTGTGCGCCTCTGAAAATAAGACTAAAAATCAAGTGTTTTGAATTTTATTTTTCTTGTTGTTGTTTTTTTGATAAATTTACCCTTTACAGCACTTTAATTATAAATTTGTATTCTTGTCTTAGACTCACTTATTGGACGTCTGTCATTTTGTGACAAGTGAAAACTTTTGGATATTTGGTAAGTCTATTTCTTTTTTGTAATGATAATCAATACCTTTCGAATGATGCCTAAATAATGATCATCGGACGGAAATTGAAGCCGCAGGGATCATTTTTGAAAAAGAGTTTACATTTTTGGTTGTGAAAACCGTTTTTTGTTTGAGACTATTTTCACAAAAAATGGAGTTAATGACTTTTGTTTTTTGTCCGACATTCATCATTTAGGCTTCAATCGAAACGTATACTTTTTGCAAAATGTTCCCAAAAAGATGAGTCTTGGAACAATAACACGAAAATGACTTGCCAATAGTTATTCAAATACAAATTTATATTCCAAGGGTATATTAATTCAGAAAAAATTACAAATATGCACACGGAACATAAAAGCGTTTAGCTCATAGGCTGCAATATTTTGGAAAGCGTTTTTAAATAATCAAATTTTATTCTTGGATGGTGAAAACATCAATGAGGCAGCCTAGTGTATATGTGAGTGGTCATGTTAACGAGTTAAGTTAAACTATTAGAAAATATATTTTTTATTTTTGGTTTTCATACCTGTGAATTTGTTTTATAATATAGATTTTTTATAAATCGATTACAGATTATTACTCCTAGGGCTAATAAAAGTAAAAATTCAAACAAATCAATTCATTCAAATCAATTCTGTTATGTTCACATAACATTGCCAAGTTACGAAGGTCTATGTTGTGATCGCACAGCTCTGTTAAAGAGTAACAGTAGCACCTCGCTCATGACTTTGACAATGAATTTGTTCCTCAACTATTTCCATTGCCCTCGTGAGGAATTTGTGAAAGTTTTAAATGAAATAGTGATAAATATATATTTTTTAATGAATCAGCTGCCAGAACAGCATCTACCTGTCTGTGAAGGTTTGTTTTTTTCGAAAACACATTTTTAAGGGAAACCATGTTACAATAAAATGCTGAATTTATAAATAATTACTTAACTTGTTTGTTCTTATATTGAATTGTGGTGCGCCCACCTAAAACAAAAGCGTACATACGCTTCAATTGATGTATGGACAGACGCACGGACGGACGGACGACTATGCAAATAAATTCACGCCGAAGGCAAATGTCAAGTGTAGGATTGGGATATCAAGTCGATATTGTTGTTGTGTTTGTTCAAAACAAAAAAGCAACAACAACCAAAACGAATAGTTATGGATGTGACAATGGCTTTGTTATTGTTATTAGTTTGAAATAACAAATAAATTGTCGTTGTTTATCATCGATGTGATGGCGAAATCGTATTTGGTTATAAATTTTCACAGGAATAACAAGACAGTGCAACGGGCGAACGGACGGACGGAAAATGGAAGCCCACATGCGTTAAGGCAACAACACCATCGTAAATAAATATCGTAATTGGAAGTGTTTCCTCATAATTCATTACAACGATATTTTGCATTTAGCCTTAATTACTTTGTAACGAAAATATGTCATTATCCGTTGAAGGGTTCACATTTTGTGATGATTTCATTCATTGTGATTTCCGATGTGGAGAGAGGGAGGGGAACAAATAAATCTTTTGTTTTTTTTTACTTTGACGGTTTATTGTTAACGAAATCGGGCAATATCAAGTGTTTTTTGTTGTTGTTTAAAGTTCAGGGTTTCGTCAACCACAGTCACCGCTTGGATGTGGGAGTTCTCTCGAACGCGTAGTCGCCGATTGCCGCAACACTTGAGATCTCAGATCAGTTCAGTTCAGTTCGGTTCAGTTTCGATTTAATTACTAGGGATTCAATGAACTTACACTGACATATGGACATGTGCTTTTGAGAATGACAATGATTAATTTTTTTTTTTGAATTTTGTGTCTTTTTATGGTTCGTATAATACCGGTAGCAGAACACAGAATTAACTTAATTAACTTTGAAATGTGATTGCAGGTTTCGGGTTACCATCGTTATTATTTCAAATTTCCTTGGAGACTCTTCGGGTAAAATGTTGTTGGAATTCTGTGAAATTATCTTATGAATAGGATTCTGTTGAAGTTTTTTTTCAAAACTGCCTAATCGTTTTACGATTGACTCATAAATACAAAACCTATAATAATAATAATAATTATTATTAAAAATGTAATTACTCACCAGCACGGAACACTTCACCGCATCCATCGCAGCGTGATGCAAATTGTGCATCATAACAGTTGCCGCAGTAGATCTTGTCGGCCTTAGCACCGAATTGTTTGTCCACCAGCGATAGATGGCACTTGAAGCACAAGAAGCAGGCCTCATGCCAATGTTTGTCTTTGTAGGACAAATCCTATGCAATGAAAAGAAAAAACAACCATTAATTTTAATTTTTGAATTCAAATAATTTTTGGGGGTTTTCGAGCGAATACAAATATTATTATAATATAGTCTCAAGTCTTATTCATCCATATTATTATTGTTGTACATACATACATACATATGTATGTATGTTTATGGCACAACATAAATAAAATGTTGAATCAAATTCCGTGTCTACGCCCAATAAATGAAACGAGTCGATGCAAATGATGGGACATTAATTGTGATCTCATGATAATTATGATTTATTTCAGACATTCTTTGCTACGCGATATATATAATGCCCCACAAAATTATGTATATTTTGAAACCCAAGTCAGTGGCATCATGACTTTGGTATTTCGTACTATTTTGAATAAAAAAAAAACATATTTCACAGTCCGTTTCAAATCGAAACGTAAATACAGGATGACACAGAATTATACTACATTCGAATCGATTACACTGTACTCGAATGGAAGCAGTGACTTTAAAAAGCCACAAGCTTGTTACCCAATTTAAAATTATGTTTCGAGAAAAGTATTTTGTCAACATTTATTACATTAAACTCCTTCATAGTCAGTTGAATAATTATCTTTTCGTCGAATATATATAGAATATAAGCGTTTTGGAGTAATTTATATCCACGAATTTGATTTTAGCATGATTTCTTTTCCCGTCTAGTTCCATTACTGAGCGAATGAGAAATATTATTTCAATAAATATAACTAATACGCCACCGTAATATATTTTTTTAATTTTCCCATGGTATTTTAAATGATAATAATAATAATATAATAAGTGTTTATTGCCCTGATATTCATCAGCAGTTTGTGGAGGTCTTTGGAATCATAGCATTAAATTAGAATATTTAAATTAATAGCGATTCGGTTTGAGATGCTAGATTTGGCCAAGTCCAAGTTTTGATATAGCCTCCATACAATTTGTTGCCTGAAAGACAGAACCATTTCTCATAAACCGGTAAAATTCTGCAAGATATAGGAACATAATAAAACGCACTAGGAATATATCTAAATTTGATATTTGATGGCATGACGGTGTCTGTCCGTCATTTTTTGTTTTCTCATATCATATAATTTGTAAAAATTTACAAATTTATGATTTTAAGATTGTAAGAAAAGGCTGTATTTGATCCGCACAGTAACCTTTTGTTCATATTTAAGAATTTTCACATAAAATACTAAACATCATCTTTGATCTCTATAAAAATATTTTCTTAAACCGTTTTATTTAAAAAAAAATAGTTGCAAATGTATGGAGAATCGACTTACTTGTTTGTGTTTACAGTTTAAACTAAACTACTCGCCATTTGATGATTGGCTGACTAACGGTTAATTATTGTTTTCAAAATCAAAATATTTTTGACACTCTGATGTGTTTACAACAACACAGTGCAACAGTGGTTCTGCAATTCAAGCACCACTATGACGTTTCGTTAGTGTATCCAAAATGATGACGATTGCCTAAAGGATTTTTTTCCTGAGGTACCCGTTTTCGCGGGACGCCCTGGCGCGCTCCCCCCACCCACTTTTGTTATCTTATGGTCTTTTGTTTGTCATAAATCGAGAACGGCTGTCCCGATTTAGGTGAAATAAATGTTGAAAAATTAAGAATTATAATTCCTTTAATCTATTCCTATGCTCTTTAACCTTTTAAACAATTTCGCAGATATAAATAAATTTATGAAAAAAAAATCCATAAAAAATTTAAATTTTTTGTTTTTAAAAATCATAAAAAATTCAAAACGGAAAAATATGTCAAGGCTTATTACCATATAGAAAAGGAATGCCCGCAAACTCTTGTTTTATTTCGAAATGTATTTACACATAAATATGGAAAAGTAGTGACTAACATTAAAATAAAATGTTCTAGCTATTTAACCTATTTTTTTTTCATAAATTTATTTATATCTGCGAAACTGTTTAAAATATCGAGAAAGAGCATAGGAATAGATTAAAGGAATTATAATTCTTAATTTTTCAACATTTATTTCACCTAAATCGGGACAGCCGTTCTCGATTTATGACAAACAAAAGACCATAAGATAACAAAAGTGGGTGGGGGGAGCGCGCCAGGGCGTCCCGCGAAAACGGGTACCTCAGGCAAAAAATCCTTTAGGCAATCGTCATCATTTTGGATACACTAACGAAACGTCATAGTGGTGCTTGAATTGCAGAGATTAAACTGCAATTTGTCGCACTGTGCAATCAATAAAAACAAAAAATAAAATTTTGAGTTTTGGCCAATTTGCTCTACGGACCTATCTATGTGCAGTGGTTTAGGAACAGTCGTTTGATTTAACGGTGTATTGTCCTGGCTCAAGGCCATTTTGCATCTATATTTGATAGAAAACAAATTTTCAATTTTAAAATTTTTCTTCAGATGTCTTCGCAGTGACTTTTCAACAAAATATCCGGACTCTTTAAGTGAATGATTCACTTTCCGAATAACAGTCAAAAAACCGCACATTGCCATTTTACAAGCATCTAATTGAGTTACATGGCAATATCCCAGTTCAAATCAAATATTGATTATTGAAAAAATAAAATAGAATAATTTGTTCGATTTTTTTTTATTTATTTATTATTTCTCACTTTTTTGGAGACTGTTCGCAACTGATATAAGACATAGTCGTCTTTAAAAACTTTATTTGAAACTAACTTCAACTAACCTAATAACCAGTTGACTCGTTTCCATTGAAAAATGTCAGCTTGTGATTTACACATAGCTGAACCTATTTGTTTTTTTGTAATCTACTTATGAATAAAATGCAAAATAAGCTTACAGCTAATTACATTTTTCAATTTCGGAGGTAGATGTGTTTAACTAAAGTCAGTAAAAAGCCGGTTATGCATACGTTTGCCTCACTTACAAGACTGTAAGTTATCAACCAATTCCCAAAAAATAGAGAGGTTAACAGTATATATTTTAAATTTCTAACCGCAAATTAAAATTTCAAATAATGAGAAAGGATTTCGGTATTCCAATAAATCAAATTGGACTAGAATAGAACGCATGAATAACTCATATGGACCAAAATTGCCACTTTAACAGGTGAGTGGGTTGGTTGCATCGCCGTCAACAATATACTATAGTCCCGACAAAAGACTACCATTTTCTGGAACGTTTTTTAATGTTTGTCAATTTTAAATTAGCCACATGTGCGTCATTTAAAAATTAATATTAAAGAATGTCAGTTTTTGATTTAAAGCGATGATGTTTGTTTATCGCAAATGTTTGCCGCCTAATCAAAATAGCGTATATCATACGATATTAATAATACATACTATATCCGTAGATGATAATCCAAATTGATTGCATTAGGGCGTATCGATGAGCAAGTAATTGGTTCGTAATAGTGAAAAAGAAAGTGGAAATTGTCATGGAGGGAAAAAATATTTAAACAATACTGAATTGATTTCCTGTCGATACGTTCAAACAGTATGACAAAATTATATTATTTCAGGGTTCTAGAGGATTAATAGTCTAAATCGGAGACAATCGGACAACAAATGCGGTCTGTTCTTTAGATACGAACAGTGGAATGACAGAGAGCCATCGTTAAATCGGTTTAGTTGGTGATTCTATGTCGAAAAATTATATTATTTCAGGTTTCTAGAGGATCAATAGTGTAAATCGGAGTGACATTTGTATAGAGACAATATCTAAATATCCTTGTCGATTTTCCTCGCTAATTTCATGGCAATCGGACCACAAATGCGGCCTGTACTTTGATCACAAGCTTTAGATACGAACAGTGGAATGACAGAGAGTCATCGCTAAATCGGTTTAGTTGGTGATTCTATGTCGATCGGTATACTTAAAGCTAGCTAAATTATTTATTGACGTTACAAATATTTGGCGTGAAGCTATCTTATAGTATTCTTTTCCACGAAGTTGAAAACACCGCTGAATAAACACTTTTCCGCAAATATACGACCGATTCCAATTAAATGTTAAAGGAAGTGTTGTGAATTAGACAATTCTCCTATCACCATATTGAGGCGTATGAGTAATATTTATTAGAATAATATTACGCATAGTTGTGTGATTGGGACTGGATAAGAAAATCGTCCTGAAATTAACTTAACCCATCTAATTTGCCTTCAAAAAATTTCGATTGGATGCGCATTTTTTGAAATGGTTTTATTTCGATTGATTCTAATCGATTTTAAAGGGCTTTGGATATAATTTTAAATCGTGAATAACTCGAAAACAAGAGTTAGTTTAGAAAAATGTAGAATGAGTTTTATATATAGGGTGTCCTGTCTATTGCATTTTATGAAGCACTCCATTAGAAAAGAGGCAATTTTCCCAAAGAAAAATATATTTTGGCTGAAATTTCATTAGGGAAATTAACATTCACAAATATAGATGACATTTTGGTACAGAAGTCGTCAGCAAAGCAAAAATATAGAAATATTTCTTTAGAACACTTCACAATACAAAAATTTTCTCACTTTCGGGATTGATTTATATATAGCCTCCATATAAATGCCACTAACAAATTTTAAAGGAATTTTATTAAATGACCCATTAAAATAGGAACATATTTTGTTAAGAGTCCCATAATATCTCCCACTGATGTGGGGATTCTATCAGTATTTCTAACCTTTACACTGATGTGTTAAAATGTGGATACATGTAAGGGGAAGAGGTTATTTGAAGGTATCGCCTAGTAGTTCTAGCTATATATTTCGAGTGATCTGAGATCTCTTAAAGCCCGAATATTTCTGATCGTCTAAGATGATCCAGCCAATCGGCCCTTCGCTTGGTGAAAAGACGCTGAAACCTGACCAATTCTAATAATTGCGTTTTAAATTGATTGGGCGAAATCGGTACGGAGCGATGCCTAATAAATGGAGCGTTTTGTAGTATAGCAAATTCTATCTTGTAGACAATGTCTGCATTATTTCGCTCAGAATCCTACTTCATAAAAGTGGGATCCTGGACTTGGCCATTCAAAGTAAAGTATTTGGCACGCCTTGTTAATTTAACCGAGAACAGATTAATTTGTGTGAGTGGTAACATAACCCTGGCACATTTCGATTCTATAGCAGTTGACTAATTTAATCTATGATTTTATTCACTTCTATCGACTAAACTAGGATGTACGTGGCTAATTTGCACACCTATAAAAAGATTGTGAACAACCAACACACTGAGAATGTCGAGAACAATAAAATCCAAATCCAAATTCACTTATATAGTTAGTTGATATACACATTTAAATGTGTAATTAAATCTGATGCGCTCGAGCAGTTATTGCATGGCATCGTTTTTCTTGGCAACGCCATGTAAAACATTCGTTCGCAAATAACATTTTTCATTCCATAATGAAGCATTCTTCAATCAAACAAACGATGCCAAATATGAACGCCGTCGTCCATCGAAAAGCATCACCTCCGACGCCCAGTCCGATACACCGATACGAGTGCACCGAGCAGCAACGGATAAATTTAGAAAGAAAATTTCAAAAATATTCATTTCTTTAGTATACCGAAATATTCTGAATGAAAATCCGATTCATATTTGATGCTATTTCTGTGGATGCAGTTCAATTCCGATGAGCAAAAACCAGTGCTCAGCAGTGCACAGCAGACGACGCACCACACCACACCGGCCATTAGACGATGGATGTTGGCGAATGCGAAAATAAAGTGCAACGAAATGCGTACGGCGAAGCAGAACAGCAACTGAACTCAACCATGGTGCATTTGTGTTAATAATAATCATATTTAATAGAAATGATGTAATTATGAGTACGAGGGGGAAATATCGTCACACAATGGTCTCCAATCTCAATATTCTAGCACACAAATTATGTGTCAGTAATTTTTCAAGGGTGTGGGGCATGGTTTTTCGTGAAATGCAGCCGAGAAAAAAGTTAGGTCAATTATTGACAGTAAAACTCCGCTATAGTTTAATTTTATTAAAGAAAGGAATGGATCTATTTGGAACATTAAAATTGCCTTTGATCGGTTATTTATTTCTCCTGATATAGTCCAAATAGTGTAATTATCACCGACAAAAAATGAAAATGTTCAGAAAAAATAAAATAATATCAATAAAAAGATTCTTTTGGAGGCAGAATAAGACAAACAGGAAGATTTTTATTTTCGGGACACAAGAAAATATATTTTCTACTATGAACGATGGGGACATATATATTAGAGTGACTTCTTTTGTGAGGAATGAAAAAATGTTTTTGATGTTCCCGACTAAAATGAAAGATTGGTTTGTTTTATGTGTTCTCCCAAAATATTTTGCGTTTATCATTGTTCATTCGTGAACTGGACGCGTTCAAAATAACCTCAATAAATCAGGTTTTTCTTGAATAAAATTCACCATGAGAATGGTATTGAGAAAAAAAACCGCTAGAAATTAAAATCCGACCCGAGCCTTATGAAACCATATTAAAAACTTGAAATATGACCCAGTATAAAGGACAGATTTATACTATTTTAGTGCAATTTTTGATGCATTTTTTATAAAAACCGCAATAACTTCCAAATTTTTAGTTCGATTTATGGCTCGTTGGAGAGGTATTGATAACCAATTGCAATTTTTAGAATTTGCTAACCAATAAGGGCCGCAAAATTTATTCTTACTGTTAATACTCAGTGGGTTAAATGTGAAGTAAAAACTGAAATATGTGTTTATTTGCATCGTAAACACATTCTAGTATTAAATAAAGTTAATGTTTGGAAAGAAATTCAACCATTTCATTTTTTCTCCCTTAAAAAATAAAACATGCATAATCTACATAAACTTTATAAAATTGAAAAATTGAAATGGTTGTTAATGCTAAATTAACATAGATAGACGCATTCAATTAAAAGTATATTTAGCAGATTTTCTTCTCTTTCATTTGATACCCATGTCGCCATTGTATGACCCCCAAAAGTACGAAACTAAATTAGAGAAACATTTACATCTTTTGGAAATTAAAAGTCCTGTAAAAAAGACAAACGACCACAAAATAAAAAACTGAGTATGAGTTTTCCTATTAGTGACCTATAGTTTCACTTCCATATAATCTCATTCTTGGGAGGGAAAACATGTCGCATGGATTTATTGTAACATCTTATGTGAAGTTTTCCTCCCAATTTATGCATTGAAAGACCAACATTTTAGATGTTAATTTTCAAAAATTAGCTTTCTGTAAGACTAGAACGTATTTACGATGCAAATAACCCCATATTTCAGTTTTTACATGCAATTTAACCCACCGAGAACCAACAGTAAGAACAAAATTATGGGCCCTTAATGGGTTAGGAACTTCTAAAAACTGGAATTGGTCATCAATACCTCTTCAACGATCCAACAAAACACAAATCGAACTAAAAATATGGAAGTTATTGCGGTTTTTATAAAAAAATGCAACAAACTTTAAAATTCTACCCTCTATTCTTGAGTAAAATGCAAGTTTTTGATATAGTTTGATAAGGCTCCGACCAGATTTTAATTTCTAGCAGTTTTTTTCTAAATACAATTCTCACCGTGAATTTTATTCAAGAAAAACCTGATTTATAGAGGTTATTTCGAACGCGTCCAGCTCACGAACGGACAATGATAAATATTTTGAAATATTTTGGGAGAACACATAAAACAAACTAATCTTTCATTTTAGTCGGGAACATCCACTACTTTTATTTTGAAGCCACTCTAATATATATATTAGGCTGGGAAAAAATAATTTTCAGCCACCCTACGAAAATAAAGTTTGGAATGTTTAATGATGATTTGCAAAATTTTTCGTTCCTAGATCAAGCCGTCTTTAAGCTAAACGCTACCCCTAAAATCAGTTTTTTCGTGTATTTTTTGTGCTGCATTTTTGCCAAATTTTTTCTGAATAGGCCCTTGACAGCACTTTAAACATAATTTTTGATTCTTGTCTTAGAGTAACTTATTGGTCGAATTCTTCGACCTTTAGAGTATTTTTCCAGGGACAACTAAAAAATTTCATCATTTAGGCATCATTCGAAAGGTATTGATTCCTTCTATTTATTTTCATAGCACCTCTTACAAAATGTTTCCAAGAAATATGAGTCTTCAGCTGTCACCTTGAAAAACCACAAAAAATCATAAACGTCCAAAAATACGATCAATGAGTTACTCCAATAAAAGAATAAACTTTTTTATGATTGATTTTTGAGGGTCTGTGTTGGGTGAATTTTGAAGTTGCTAAATTTACACTCCGAATAGGAAAAATTATATGTAGCGACCTGTTAAAATGATCCGAAACAGAACGTCTTAAATGGACGTCTGTAGTATGAATGGTATTTTATTTTTTATTTTTATCATCCTCTCTCGTTAACACGCATTCCTATTTCTCTCTATCTCTCATTCGAGGAAGTACTTATTAATTAACTTTTTACAAGTGTAAAGGGGAAGTACTTTTATTTTTACCATTCCCTTTGTAAAAGTAAATAGAGACATGTCCAAAGTATAAGTAGTGAAGATTTTAGGTTTTGCCTTCTATCCAACATTACTTTGAAATGAGAGCAGTTGTAGGTTAGCAAAATGTTCTTAATTGAAATTTCAAATATATTAAGTTTTAATTCAATAAATGCATAAGTAAATAACATATGTATCTAAGTCGACTTAGCTATCTATAAATATCTTTGTGAAATGTTCAAAGTCCTTTAAACAAAGACTTAATAATTAATATTAATTAATTATATTTAAATGAGCTAATTAATTTTTTATCCGTATAATTAAACATTGATTACAAAAATACCTGACCAGAGAGTGAACATAGCTATCATTATTTAAAAAAATCTAAATGGTTAATATTTCTGATTTCCATTTTACAAAAATATTGTTTTCGGTCGAAAGCTGGAGAAGCAAAAGCAAACCGTTACGATTTTAAAATCGTGAATTAAAACGTTTTCGTAGAATTTCTGCGACATGCCCGTATATACCCAATCGATGGCTAATTAATTTGATGTACACTATGCCACACAAGTCCACAAACGACGTTTCATATTATTCTTTATTTATTTTTAATTTCTGGAGACTGGCGATTATTTTCCAACTTCGATTTAAGATTATACATATTACAACCCTTCCTAAGCACATACAAAGAATGCTGTGGACCATTGTCGTGCTGGAACAATACAAAAACAATCCTTTTTTTTGATAACTTACTATAGTTTGTAGACTTTTGTGGCATAGTGTATATTGTTCTGCATTCAAAAAATTATCAAACAACTTTACCAAGCTACGCTATTCAAAAAATTTTTCATAAAATTTGCACAATAATTGTTTTGGATTTTTTTATTAAACTTTAAATAAATATATATGTATTATTTATGTTAAATTAAAGGCAAAAAAGTGAATTCTACTTTCATATAGAAACAGTGGTTTAAAAATTAAAAAAAATTGCTCGCACGAAAAAGGAACCAAAAACTATAACTTAATAGCTAGTGTTCTAACGAAGAAACCAATGTCTAATTGGAAAAGCTCTATGGATAAATGTAGATCTTATGATCCTCTTTATAGACGCCAGAATTTTTTAAATCATGTTTTTAATTTTTGTTTATTACAAAACTGAATACTGGTCATTAAAATTTAGTAAAAAGTGAAACAAAATAATATGATTTTCGAGTTTAGAAAGCAAAAATACATCAGAAATGTTATACACAGCCCTTCGACAAAATGTTGACAAACTAGTGCTATTTGTGTGCATGTATGTGTGTGTTTTACTTTAGATTTTGTCCAGCTATCTTAGGCTTCTGAGCCACTGTACCGCATCGGGTCATAGTTTGAGATGCATACGAATAATGTAAGTTTGGAATGTTTTGTTTGTTGTTGTTGTACTCACCTTGGAATCGATACCAATGATCTTGTTGCACTCCTCGCAAGTGTTGGCGAAGACGTTCTCGTAACACTTGATGCAATAGGGATGATCGTCACGTATTACGTAACGTTGACCGGTGAGGCTTTCATCACACTGCCAGCAGCAGAAGTGGCCCGAATGCCAGTCCTTATCCATGGCCTTTGTATATTCACCACTGAAAATCAACTGCAAAAATAAAGAGATGTGTGTCAGCCCATTTCGTTTTTCAATCTCAATTTTATTCAATTCAAATTCAACAGCGCCCGGGAAAGGCCAAGTGTTTCTTTATTTTTTTTTTGTGGTGTTGGGGAATCAGTTCCGTGTTTCATTTGTGTTTTCTATTCTAGGAAGCGGTTCAAGTTTTTAAACCAAAAAAATAAAACAAAAAAAAATGGAAGTTGTTGGTGGTGGTGTTGGGTGTGTTAGGTTGGATTTCATTGTAGGATTGGTGGTGTTGGTGTTGGTTGTGGTGGTGGTGGTGGAGGGGTGGTGTAATTTCGAAACTTATTTTCTTGTTTTTCTCTTTTTGTGAGTTGTTGTTTTATTTTGTAAGTAAATCACAGCTAATCTAAGTGTATTTTTTGAAATTGAAAGCATTTCTGTGTATTTTGTTGGTATCGAATTGAAATATTCACTTGAAAATTTCAAATCCATGTGCTTTTGTGTTGTTTGTTTGTATTCACTTTTCAATATATTTTGTTGTTGAATTTTTCATAAAGGGTGTTTAATTAGTAAGACATATTTGTTCGGAATATATTTATGTTTTGAGATTTTCAGAATTTTTCTGTACCTTTTGTTTAGTCAAAAAGGAGTTACGTGTCGTTTGTAAAATTCATTTTGTTTGAGTATTTCCGTATTTAGGCATGAAAACTGTTTTGCTGAGATTTGTGTTTGTATTTGAGTTTGTTTTGCTTTGCATTGGAAGTTTGAAATTTGCATAGTATAACAGTATTACAGTATAACAGAGTAGAGTTGAGGTGTATAATATGAGTGAGTATTCATTCATCCCACCCGAGAAAATGTCGCAGAACTCGACCATAGCTAAAGAACAATAATAATTGCAAAGGGACTAACGAATGCAACTAATATTTTATAAATACACAGAGGATCTCGAAAAAATTTAATTTTTAATGAAAATAATTTTTAAAAAATTTATTTTAATTTATAAACAATTTATAAAGACCATAATATTCAACGTAAAATCAAAAATTAAAACTTTCACAATTTTTTATGTATTTAGCAGTTAATTTTGATCAATTCCAATCAATAAAGAAACTCAAAAATAATCCACAAAGCATGGAACTTTTGTTCCACTTTTCCTTGGGCGTTCCCTTTAAATTTCTTTAAAAAAATGTTTTAAAATCTCACAACCCCACCCAAATACAAAATCACAATTTTCTCCAAAATAACGGTAACTTTTGGTTTTGTCAAACTGCATTGTCGACTTCCTTTCGGGAAATTCATTTCACATGGAAGGATTCGCAATGAATTTTCACTCAAACGACACGTACCCCTTTTCATCGATGCTTTGCTCGACTTCGGTTATTTGAACTTCAGATTCGCGACGTTTCGAGGTCTTCTTGACTTTCTTCGATTTCTTGACTTCGGATACGCTTTGCATAATTTCAACATCCGCCATTTTTTTTGGTAACGATTTTCTAAACTCAATTCGTAATTGGAAAAAATATCGGGGAGATATGAATCGAAATTCTGATTAAGACTGTTGTGTGTCCGTTTAACGTATGTGTACCGCCCGCGTTTGACCGACTGAACTTTTTTTCGCTTGGATTTTTCTATTTTGGCCAACGTTGTTAACCTCAGTCCTCGGTGTGGCTGCTGCCTGCCTTGTCTTTTCTTCTTCGCTGTCGCTGTCGTCGTTGGCTGTATGTCTGTCTGTCTTGTGTGCTCTTTGCGTTTCTTCTCGATTGTTTGTTCGGTGTCTTCTGTAATTGCTATTGGTGCTGTTGTTGTTCTGAATTTGAATTTTCTTGTTTTTCTTGTGTTTGAAATGCCGCGTTTTTTCACTTTCTCAAGTCAAAAACCGCAATTGTAGTATGACCGACCGACCGTATGTTAATTTCAATTTCAAATGGCTTTCGAGGCGAAAATGCTGAAAAGACATTCAATTCGGAGACAGCGTGACACACCGACAGACACACGCAACAGTAGCCGTTTCCACAGTGAAACATAGAGTTTCCTCGGCCCACCACGAGAGAGAGAGAAAGACACGGAGAGCGTCAGAATGCATTAAAAAACAAACAAACAGATCTTTTGGCTTTTCTCAATGGGAGGAAAGGTCCAACACGCACGCACTCACACACACACATACGCACGCCCAATATCGATTGGTCCCCAATTGTACACCCTGTTCAAGTACCACTACTGCTGCTGTTGTTGTTCTTATTGTTGTCTCGGTAATGTAAAAGTCAAGTGTAGCGAGAATATGGGAAATCTGTTCGATACATTTGACGGCCACAGAGAGCACGAGAGAGAGAGAGAGAAAAGCACAGATCGTTACTTGTGTTGTTTTCCCGTGCGGAGAGGAACATTTCTTTCGCATCGAATTTTCACACTTTGGGAGAAGGCATGTTTAGGCATGTTTGTGTGTGTGTGTGCTTTTCTTTTTTTCGGGGAGAAATATGGAACACATTGCTCTGAAATAAAAGAAAATTCTATTTTGATCGAATCCATTATGCGAGTGGGAATATTGTGGCGGCTTGTTTTGGCATCTGTGTGTGAGCGGACGAACGAACGACCGACCCCACGACCACCACAAGCCGTATGGCACAAACACTTATTCAGTCAACGTCAATCTTTTTGTCGATTCCGTTCGTATTGGAAATGAGAGCGATCGATAAGTTAAAAAAAACAACAACAATTTTTTGTTCTTAATGGCTTTGAGCAGTAACGATCACCCCTCCATCGCCCGACCATCAGGTGGATTAGGCAAAGTTCACCATGGCAAAATCAATTACGCACGACCGTCATAACTCAAAATTATTCATTGTTGGTCCGAGTGCAACAAAAATACTCTTTTGAGTGATATCTTCCTTTTAGCCGACTTTACGTAATCCAATGCTGACTAGTTCCGGCCGGAGAGCAAATGATAAAAAACCGGTATTATGTCAACCATGGAAAGGAGTGTAAACTAAGTTTCTTATTTCGCTCTTAAGCCCCATAAACAACATATACTACATCCGATTATTGGCATAGACCTGCGACTTCAGAAAACCCAACCAGAAAAATGATTAAAGTTGAGATCAGTGATAGTCAAAGTTTTTGTGAGTGGCGAGGAATCTACAGCCTCTGGTTTCCGGCAACTTTTTTCCTATAGCGGCGACATTCTTGGTCGATCTGTAAAGTTTTATCATTCGTGTAACTTGACATAATGATTTTACATCAATGACTGAATATAGTTGACAGGCGGCCCCACAACAAAAAGGCCGCCCTAGACTGTCAACATCGACTAATTAAATAATTAAAAGTATTGCCCTCTTTCTGTCAAAATATAACATTTTTAGATCAGAGCATAAAAGAATGAGACAATTTTAGGGGAGATATCGAAGAATAGAGCAAATTTTATTTTTAAACTAGACATGTCATCATGGCACCTGAGTAATTGCTCTAAATTGAAATATTCCTCAAAAAAAGCAAGCATTATTCGGCAGGTTAGTTTGCGAACGATGCTGTATATCTCCCTAACTATCGTGCTGAGAACGAATCAGCAGTCCAAGACCTTTAAACGTGATTCAATTGCTTAAAATTAAGACATCGGTTAATCTTTTCGTCTTGTACCAAAACTATTAAACGGTCCTCGTACTAATTATTTGTATGTACCCGTATACAGATACATATGTATGTATGTGTTTGAACATTGTAGGAAGTAAGTGCATAGTAATGGAGAAAATATAACACCATTGTATCCATTAACATTTTCCATTTGTTTGTTTATTGAACAGAAAGAAAGGAAACATTGAAAAGTTGGAACGGGCTACATTTTCAGGAGATACATTTAAACAGCACCAAGTACCCTACAGCACATATTGAGAAACAGTGGCTGGTCTGAAATTGGTAAATTGAAAGGTCAGTCTTAAGAACATTTGGTGGCTAACAGTGGCTGTTAATTAATCCAAAAAAGGTAAACGGATATAAACTAATACAAGCACGGAACATGACTAACATCATGCAACAGTCACCCAAACTAACTATATTTTTAGTAGATGAAATCAGTCTGTTCTGGCATCAGCCACATTTCTAGCCAAAGCAAATAAGTAATAACTAAAAGTTAACAGTGTTTATATAACATAAAATGCCAACACAAACTGCCCATAAAATTCGACGAATAATGTAAATTTAGCACAGTTTTTTTATAACTGTAATAAACTGCATTCTGTTCGAAATGCCATAGCTGCACTCACACATATGCCCATGTCTGGTTTGGCTGACCAGCACACATCTGAACAAACCAAATCGAATTGTCGTGTGTATGGCAACAACGTTTAGGCCAATTTGTTGCTGATTAGTCTCGGACGCTCATACGATACTGGCGGGATGCGTCCGAGTGCCTCATCTGCATATTCTTGGATGTATTTCTGTGCAATTATTTTTTGTCGTCGATGACGACAGCCTTCCATTTATTTTTCTAGTTTCATTCGAAACAAGAAAAATATTATCTCATCACTTACGACATGGAGGCATGCGAACGCTGATGATAGTTTTCCTTGTCAAAATTCTCAGTACACGCGAACACACGCAAGTATAATATACATCCATACATATGTATGTATGTATGTATGCGGGGGTATGTGTGATTTCAGTCATATTGGTTACCTTAAACGCATGTTACGTATACGTTAGTTTGTACAGTGTTCAGTCAAAATATTTATTTATCTTCACTAAAGTGAAAGGCATTGAAAAAAGGCTTCTGTTAGTAAGTGTGTCAGGAGGTTTTCATCTTACCAATCCATAATGTTGCGAAAGTGAGATTATATATTCTCAAACTGATTCTTAAAATGTGACTAAAGGGAAAGACTATGATAATTTAAAGCAGGATTATTATACACTACACGAGAGTATTATGTCTTTGTGCATTTGTTTGTAACAGATCGGCTTAGAATCACTTTCTGAGTCGATTTAGCAATGTCCGTCTGTCCATCTATTGTTGTAACCAAATTACAGGACGGCAATTATAGTCCGATCTTAATAAAAATTGGCAGCAGTAAGTTTTGTGGATCAAGGACGAACGCTTTTTAATTAGAGGCAAATCGGTTCACTTATTTCGTTCCAGGGTTCAATATAGCCCCATACAAATGTCCTTTCCGATTTAACAATTTTTGTCAAACACATACATTTACAGGATACAGAAATCCTTCCCGTTTTCTCTTTTTACCGAATTTAATTGTATTCGGATAGAAAGTGGAGTGTATCATATAGTCGGCCCCGCCTGAATTTTGCCTTTCCTTACTTGTTAAAAGATGTTTTAACCCCTATTTTGAGACGGCCAGGCGAAATCGAAGACATGACATGAACTGTTTATCATGAATGTGTGTCGCTTGCCAAGTCCTTAATGTGAGGCGAAGAGTGCACACTGGTCCCAAATCCATTTTATATGGCATAAAGTCGAATAATAAACATACAGTCTTGTAATTTTGCACATTTGCAAGACATATCATACGCAAAAAAATAAAAATAAAATTGGGCCGATCGGACCACGCCCACTACCACCTCCCATATAAACTCAGTATATAACCAACATAATTATCACCCTGTATTGGTACAGGGTGACCAAAAACAAAACTTTATGAAACCTTAAAAGAATGAAGAGTTGTTTATTTTGACGAAATATGTTTTTCTGAACATTATTACAAAACCAAAATATAGCATACAAATATTCTACTTGACACTGCAATTTAAATAATTATTTCAGGAAATAATATAAAATGTATACATGTGTACAAAAAGGTGAATGATGTTGTATACCATTTTAAAGGTACTTACAATACCTTTTAAATAAAATATTGATGGGTCTCGTACATAAAACTAATTCAGAGATATAATCATATATATGTCTATGGCTAATCAAAAACTGTGCTAAAATAAAATGAAAATTTTTAGAGTTTGCCGAAAAATGCTGACGAGATATTAATTCCACCATAAACTACAACCTCAGGCGAACACTTTCACATTTACACTTTTAGTCAAGTTGAGTCATTCATATAACTTTTGGTCCACGACATTTATAGATTATGTTCTCTACAAAACACAAAATTACAATACCTATGAATACTTACAAGACCACAATAATCATAAAATGTTAAATATAATTTTTCAACTACTAACTCTTGCCGTCAATATTCATACTATAGTCACTTTATTATTTTCTTTTTAAATCTTGATTTTAATTAATTTGTAAAACTGCTTTATATCAAAATTAATACAACTTTTTTTGAACCGCAAAGTTTAAGTACCATTCAGGCTTGTGGTGTTGCCACCTAATTTTCTCCAGTATATTTTCTTGATTGCTTGGAGTGTTGTCATAAAGAAAATATATACACATTTACCACTTTACAATTTTAATTTTTTTGAATTTCTGCCAAAAAAATGGATTTGGGACCATAGTGGAGTGGACGAACTATTTAAGTTACAAACTTTGTGGTATATCTGTGGTTTTCACATATCTCCACTTATCTCTAAAGATCAATATGTTCGGGGGAGCCAAAATACGTTTCATTTCATACTACAGCTACACTCTTATATGCCGGAAAAAGGTATTCAAAGAGATCATTTTCAAATATTTTTAAATTTTTTATAATTAAACAAGTTTGTTTTAAAATCTAAAAATCAAGAAATTTCGAGATGTGCGATTTCGAAGTATGTTAAATTAAATTATATAAGCCTAATTAATGAAATAAAATTAGAAAATAATTATATTTTCGAATACATACAATTGCGGTCAAAATAATAGTAGTGCTGCTATTCAATTGATGTTAACTGTCGTATATCTTTCATATGGCATGTTTTTCGCTCCTTCTTTCTAGCAAATCGTTACATAGAGGGAGCATAATATAAATTATGCTGTTATAATTGCTCTGTTTTGTTTTTGTTGTAATGGTTTGATATTTTGTGAAATAAAGTGGCATTTGCATCAGTCAAAGTAACAGTAGTGTGTGCTAGCATTTGGTTAAAAAAAATAAATATGTACCAATAATTTTCTTTTTTTCTTTTTTTAGAGTGAAGTAATCCGCGCTTGTTAAAAACACAAAATAAAAGTTTTGGGAAACCAGTAGAAATCTTATTTTTCATTTCCGCTATGTGCACTACTATTATTTTGACCGCAGCTATACATCTATCATCATCAGATATATACATCTTATGTTTTCAATACTCTTCTACAGGCCTCATGTATGTACTGTAATAACACACCTTCCAGAATGCCTGCACTGAGAAGATAAAATGGATATGTTCCTAAATAAAGCAATTAGACAGACTTAAATACAACATGAACAACGCGATGAAGAAGCTGGCTTAAGACATCAACATCACGGTCGACGTCTTTGAATTGTTGCAGCTGAAACTGGTACTTGCAATTGTTCAGTTCGTTTATAGGATGAGATAAATGGGTCCTTTTTCACATGTCTGTTTTTAAAATTGTCCGTCCGACCACTTCTCTTGCTCGGTCGACCACCTCGTTGTACAAACAAATCTGTTTGTTTTAAATTAACAATAATGCGAAATATTGAAATTTTATGAGCATTATATTTGTGGACAATGTATTTGTGTGATATTCCACGAATTGTGACTCGTTGTCTGAGCTAAGATCAGAATTTATTGCATGCCGTTTCAGTACAAACTCTTAAAATAGAGTTTAAAATAGAGTAGGAAAAATAGCAAAGTAAAATTTAATATTCTTACAAATTTCTTTACACAGGCCTTTTAATTACGAACAACGACAGAGCAAAAGAATTTTCAAAAATGTCATTACTAAACAAAATTGTCGAGCTCCTTTTGTATGATTGGATGAAACACTCTGCGCACGGCCCTGAATTTTAGTTGTTTTGGGCAATTGACACTGCCTGAAATTATTGTACCAAGGTTGGAACGAAATAACGAACGATATTGATTTTACTGTCGTCCTAGTATAACGTTCGAAAACAAAATTTTGAATTTGAGTGTTTGAAATTGTTTTTGTTAGACCTTAATAAGTCTGGTGGACACCGATGGAAATTAAGTGAAACATAAAAATACTTTAGGTTTAACGAACCTTGCCTTGGCATAGGCGATGTCATTCGAACGACCTTGAAAATAATGAAATTGTTAATACTAAACCAATACAGATATAAGAATATAATTTTTAATTATTTTTAGCAGATATTCTAATTGTATCTTTTGGAACTTTGTAGTCCTTTTAAGGGGCACCAGGATGAGGAAATTCACACTAAAAACGCCAATTAACTCAATTTCATCTATAGTTTCAGACTTATATCATCCGGTTAAAGTGTAATATGGACGGTTGGACGGTGTAATCTGTTGACACCTGTTACACATATAGATTATAAATGTACGAAAAAACTGGTTTAGGAATCTACCTTCATACTGCCTCTTCAATCATAACACTGCCCTTCAGGCAGAAATTAAAGCTGTGTGTCAAATAGTTAAATAAACACGCAGAAAAAAGTGATAGGGTCGAGTTAAAATGAACTAAAATTTAGGAAAATTGAACTTCGTATAGGCCTAAAGCAATATTTACTCATATCAAGTTCAAACTTTTCCTTTGAACTTGATTCTAGTTAAATTTTCCTCAAACCAAGTAAATATTTACTCAAACTGAGGAAAATCCCAGTAAGTTTTTCCTCAAACCAAATACATTTTTACTAAATCTAAGTAAATTTTTACTAAAACCAAGTAAGTTTTTACTAAGTTTAAGTAAAATTTTCCTAAAACTAAGTAAATGTTTACTCAAACCAAGTACATTTTTACTAAATCTAAGTAAAATTTTGCTGAAGTTTTCCTAAAATTAAGTAAATTTTTACTCAAATCAAGTAAATATTTACTCAAATTGAGGACAATTTTGCTGATTTTTTTCCTCAAAACAAGTAGATTTTTACTTAAACTGAGGAAATTTTTACTTGATACAAGAGTACGCAAAACTAATACAAAAAATGACAACACATTCACAAAAGTTTCATGAAACCTCTGCGATAAAGAGATGAGCTATTACTCCATGATTGCTGCGAAGGCAAGATTAACGCAGTGGATGTTTAGAAAAATGCTTGAATTATTTAAGTCTCTGCAAACGAACGAGAATTGCTTCTTAGATTAATATTCAAGAATATTTCTAAACCATTTGAAGTAATTTTTTATAAGTTCATTAATACTTAAATGTATGAAGAACTTGGCATACATTTCATTAAACACATTAACATAATTATAAAAAAAAAATCTTTTTTAGTTAAAATTTCCTAAATAGAATTTGTTCCATACAAAGAAAAAATTTTAATATTTTTTTTTACTTAAAACCTTGGAAATTTTCTTCTACGCAAGTATGAATTTACTCAATTGTAAGAATTTTCTATTAGATCCAATGAAATGATTTCAAATAAATTTACTACCTTATTTCTAGTAAATGAACTATTTACTATGCCTTTGAAATAAGGAAAATTTACTCATACTTAGTTAATTTTCCTACTTTGAAGGAAATTTTTACAAAACTGGAGTACAATTGTTGTACTAAATTGGAGTATGGATTTTACTCAAATTTAGGAATGCTATTTTTCTGAACGTAAGAATCTTCACGGACAGTCAAGCAGCGATCACTAAACCAAAAAACCCGTACCATACTGGATTGTAAGGAGGATTTAAACAAATTTTCTAGCAAAGATCAACTAGAGAAACCTATGAAACGAGAAAGCTGTTGAAATTGCAAGAAGAGGGTCTAACCTCGAATCGGTCAACATTGAAGACGCTAACATGAGGTTGAATAGAATTGGGCGACAGGAATCGGATATGTGTAAGGCGTGCGGAGAAGACTCCGAAGAGGTGGAACACTGTCTTTGCCATTGGCTCGCAGTTTCCATTTTGAGAGCTCGACTACACGCAACTTGGATATGATCTGACGTTTTGCCGACCAGGGCTAGTGAAATAAAGAAACATTTGCGAAAGATTAATGACAGCAAAAGAATGAAGGGGCTCCAAATCTTCGATAATAAAATTTTATGTGAGAAGTGTGGGTAAGCGGTAAGAATTAGAAGCATTTCGTGCTAAGCGTACGAGGGTGTACAGAGAGTAATAATCTCTTGATTTCCAGTGATTATCCAATAGCTTGCCAAGATACTGTTGATGTTTCAGTAGGTAAAGTATTGAGCGTAAGTATGAATATTCGAGTACAATTTAATGTGTTTTTTTCAGATGAAGTGCACACACACAGACGTGTGTGCGTGTTTGTATATATGTTTTGGTTCTTTTCAATTTACCAGGAATTGTTGTTTGGTTTATTTGAAAATAAACATACGCACATAGCTACAATAATAAAAATATATAGAAAGAAAAAACAGTTCAAACTAAAGAAACATTTCTCTTTTGAGTTTGGAAAATTTTGTTTGCCACAGTGTGGCGGCGAGTTGCTGCTCGACGTGCGATGGATGTGCACACGACACACTGTTCGCGCTCATAATACTCGGGCGGGCCGGGCTAAACACCAACAGACTTTGCCGTCGTCGTTGTAGATCTACTCGGATAGCGATACAGAGACAGACGTACATATGTACATACATATATGTTGTGCAGAAGTAGAAGCAAAAATCAAACAAATACAAAACAGAACAGACACAGAAACTGAAACAGAAACAGAAAGAGGCGCAGAAATGGAGGCACACCAACAGCATTTAAGACACGTTAATGTGAACGTGTACTCGGATTCTTTTCGGCCTTCCTACCTACCTCCCTCCCTCAGTTCGTTCCATTTCATTTCAACTCATCAAAATCAATTTTCTCGTTGCTTACATTATTCCTCTTCTTAGATGGCCGTAGTCATGTTGTTTGTGGAATTTTAATTATTTTTAATGGTTTTCAATTTTTTCGGGGGGTACATCTCATGTTAGCCCTCGAATGAGATTTAGGGTGAATTATCTCACTGATTAATTTTGACAGTGGTGAACACGGCACTGCCGTCGTCGCCGCCAACATTGTATCGAAAGACTGTCGAAGAAGAAGAAGAAAACGAACAGAATTTAAGTATAATTACCTAA
Source organism: Polietes domitor (assembly GCA_947397865.1). Taxonomy (NCBI): domain Eukaryota; kingdom Metazoa; phylum Arthropoda; class Insecta; order Diptera; family Muscidae; genus Polietes; species Polietes domitor. The sequence goes on along the minus strand of OX377621.1, from coordinate 109,980,416 downwards.
TAATAAAAACAGACAATTCGCTACTATAAAAACATACCTACACACATCTGTTATATGCAAAATAAAATGGAATGGAATAAACAAATTGGCAACAATAGATAGTTATTATATAATACCTATAAGAGTTGGAAAAACAACAAACAACTCAATTTGGATTTGTTAATTCGTATGCCAATCACTGTGAAATGTTAGCACTAAATGCTGACAGAAATAAAACTGATCTCCGCAATCAGTATTTCGTCAACGGTTCGACAAATTTAAATTTTGAAAATCTATAGTCGAAATAAATGCAATGTGGGATTACGTATCTACTGTTCAAACGATTCAGAATTATTATAAATTCTAAAAGTATTAGGTTGTTTTTCATTTCGATATTTATTTTGGAGACTTTTCTAACTCCAACTCCGTACGAGAATTTTTAAATAATGTATAAACTGTAGGCAAAATGGACTTAATTGGCGTTTTTAGTATTTCGTTTCCTCGTCCTGGACTGCAAAGTTCAAAGGATAGAATTTTTCAAAAAAATATTTTAAATGCTTATTCACACCCTATGATACTGATATAAGTGTTAAAAATATTAGTTTTGCATTTACAACCATTTCCAGTTTTCCCTTTACTTTATTTATTTTTTATATTTTAGTTTTTAAGAAGGAACATTTGCAACGGTTGTTAATGCTAAATTAATAAAGAACATTTTAAGTATTTTTAACAGATATTCTCCTCTTAAATTTGAAATCATAGAATGCAAATAAGTATTTAAAATAATTTTTGAAAAAATGTATCTTTTGGATATTTGTGGTCCTTTTAGCCGGCAACATGATGGGGAAATGAAAAACTAAAACCGCCAATTAACTCCATTTCGCCTTTAGTTTGAGACGTATATCATCCGGTTCAAGTGTAATATGGAATGTCGGGGGTTGTTACAATTCAAAACTACTAAGGAAAGGCTAATGACAGGAAGTGTCTTTTCTGTGATACCCTGTGTCAACTTCTATGCTTTATGTTGTAATATTTTTCGAATATAATACCTTGGTCGAAGGTGACCCATGCTTCGAAATATGGACACCAAATAACAAATTAGCTATAGTTTTGATTTCTCTTTACGATGTAAGGTGGACATGCTACATGATAGGTCACAATGGTAACTCTCTCATTAAAATATGTATATGAGCAAATTATGAAGTCGAGCAGTGTCGACCCCATTACAAAGATTTGTATACAAATTCTGGATCTATTCCATCTGATTGACGGAAATGTCAGAAAATGATAATGGGTCCTATTTTAAAATAACATGAACCTTACACTATACTATGTGCCGGTCACTATAAAAATTTAACGCGTTGTGGAGAATTTGGCCAATATTCAACTGACAGTTCTAAGCCATCGAATATTTCTTGGACAAACTAACTTATAATACAATGTTGCACCGTAGGGCATAAAATGTAGTCAACTTTCATATAATTTCAAAGGAATACTCAATTGTACAATTTTAACATCTCTAAATAATCCACGCATACACAGCAATGCGTTAAAATGAACTAAATTTAGGTAAATTTAACTTCGTATATATCTGTGGTCACAACCCATAACAGCCTAAGTCTGTTTTTCAATATTTTCAGTACAGGAGTTTAAAGTTTTGAATCTTCACTGAAAATCAAGAAGGCGTTTTTTGGAAAACTTTGCTACAGATTCCAAGGAATCCAATTTCTTTACTTAGTTGTTAACAAAAAATAGTTGTTTATTCTCGCAGTCAAAAGATATTATCGAAAAAGACATTTAGGCTCTTATGAATTGTTGAACGAAAGAAAGTCAAAAAGTTCAAGTTGAGTTAGGCTATTATTCCAGATTAAATAAAAAATTTTAAGTGCGCCTAAATTGACATAAATTATTATTCTATGTCAACATTTCAGATTCGATCTCTCAGGTTGAGTTAGGAAAATAAAATTGTTTCTTTGTTTTTTTTGGATTAACGACTTAAGTTGATTTAGGCAATGATGAAAAAATAATGTTTATATTTGTTGTAATCCTAAATTGACTTAGGCAGTTATGCCAAAACAGTAATTTAGAAAAATAAGTTAAGCTATTAGGTTTTTTAGGATTAATTGCCTTCCTAGAAGAGATACAAACATGAAAAATTTAGAGCAAAAAAAAATTAGATACGCTGAATACGATGGTGCTAATAACTCAATTGTGTCCTAACTCGAGTTAGGCTGTTAAGGGTTGTGACCACAGATATATATATATATATATATATATATATATATATAAAGCAATATTTCGTCATATCAAACATTTCCTTTCCTGAAACCAAATAAATATTTACTCAAACTGAAGAAAATAACATTATTTTTCCCTCAAATCATGTAAATTTATAAAAATTGTCTCAATTTAATCAGTTTTTACTAAAAAAATGAAGTGATATAAGGAAAAAAACTTAAAATATGTTCAATTCCATATTTCAGAAATGAGAATATGAACTAATTCAGAAACGTTTCATGATATTTGTGTCATAATGGTACTTTGCACTTTATTCTAGTTAAACTTTTCTTAAAATCAACTACATTTTTACAAAACCTGAGCCAAATAAAAAAATATAATAATATAATATAAAAAATGACAACATGAAACATTCCTGAAAATATTTCCTCTGACATATATAGTTGAACTATTAATCCATGATTGCTGCGAAGGCAGGATAGATGCCTTCGCTGTAGTTGTTTAGAGTAAGAATAAGAATCCCTTCTTAGATAAGAATTTTCTGAACACGTTGTCTTAGTACTTTAATGTATCAAGGACTCGACATAAATTTCAGCAAACACATTAATTTGATGAAAAACAAATTTTTTAGTTAAAGTTTCCGAAATGGAATTTTCTCTATACAAAAAAATCCTGGATATTTTCCTACTTAGACCTTAAAAATTTTCTTCACACAAGTATGAATTTCCTTAATTGTACGATTTTTTATTATATCAAAAGAAATGTTTTTAAGTAAATTTAGTACCCTATTTATAGTAAATGAACTATTTACTGTGACTTTGAAATAAGAAAACTTTACTCGTTTTAGTTAATTTTTTATTTCTTTTATAAATGTGAGTATTGATTTTATACAGATTTAGGAATGCTATTTTTCCGCTTGGACAGATTATTATTTATTCGTACTTTTTTGGGGTGGGGGTAAAAGGGGGCAGCTATTTGGACAGATTACTGATCAATGAGATAGTCATATACGATTTTTTACATCACTAACTTGGATTGTTTCGAAAGTATGCGTATGCATTCTACTCATAAAAATATTTTATATCTATTTCTGGAAAAAAAATACACGAGTTATGACCAATTTAACAATGGTGAAATCACGTATTTTTCATAAAGATTTGTCTATTCAATAGCCTATAACTCCAGAAATATTTACCAATTTTAATGTATGTTCAATTACTTTTAATATACTATATTGATATACAGTGGTGGTCACGAGTTTAGCACACTTCACATGTGTTGTTAATAATACCAAATAATTTGTTCTGATAATGAACTCTGCGCAAAATATTTGTTTTTTAGTGTTGCTTATGGTGTGATCAGTAAGCCCAATAATTTTTTTTCAAATTCTTTTGTGCCTTTTCTTCGTACTCTCATGCTTTTGCAAGTAATTCGTAATCTGGGCTGGACACAAATTTAGCACATTTAATTAATTAATTGGTATGTTTGGGTAATTTTTACTCAAATGGAAGTTATTATTTAACAAAATTTATAATTAGACATTGCTAAAGGGAAATAGTACATTGAGGCGCAGCGTCAGGTTATTATGCAATTGAACGACAGTGGAAGTACCCCTGGGGATATTGCAAACATTATAAATTGGTCCAGACAGATTGTGTACAATATACTAAGCCATATTGGCACTTATGGGAGAATCAAAAATATTGCAAAATGTCCTACGGTGAGAAAAACAAGCAATAAATCAGATTTTTTAAAATATAGAACCTGTGTAGCAAATCCACTTAAGAGCTCAACTGTGATTCAGAGAGATATTTCGGCAGAAATTGACATTAGCATTTCCTCATGAACCATAAGAAGAAGAACCAATGAAAACAACTTACTTGGATGCATTGTTCAACATAGGCCAGACGTATCAAAATATGGCTTACAGTGTCAAATTTAATATTATCAGGATCATTTAGAAAAATCCAAGATTTTTGGGAAAATATCGCCTGGATTGGCGAATCGAACATTTGTCGGTGCGGATCTAATTGGAAACAATACGAAGTGTGCCCTCCAAACATGCAGCACAACCCAAAGTACAAATTTGAGACGGTAAAGCTTGTTGGCGAAAATCTGAAAGTGTATACTGGGTTTTCTGGACACGGCGTTTGTCCGATACACAAAATCGATGCACTAATGGATCAGTATATTTACAAAAATCTATTTGTTGATACTATGATAACATATTCAGTTAAAGACATGCCAATTAAGTGGCGTTTTACACACGACAACCGACCAAAACAGACTTAACGCCAGTTTGGGGCTGAACAAAATAGATTTTTAAAAATGGTGCAGCACAGTCACCGGATCTCAATCCTATTGAGAATCTATGGAACGGACTTTAACAACATATTATAGCAATAAAATCCAAAAATTTGCCCGATTTCTTGAATTAAACACAAAATTCCTGATATGCTACTCCAATGGAGTCTTTCATGCCTCTAGTGGAGAGTATGTCCAGAAGATGTATAGCTATTACTCAAAATAGCGATTATCCAACCAAATATTAAGTTTATAATAAAATGTATTGGTTAGTTCAGTTTTTTTCCCGATTTGATTAAAGTTTTTTTTAAATTTGTGCTAAATTACTGTCCAATCACTTTTCGTATTATTTGTACTTTAAATTGCATAAAACTAAAATGCAGCATAAGAACCGAACAAAAACAACGTTAAATGGTCATCTTATCGTAAGAAATATTTTAGAAAAAATTCCGGTCAAAAACATAAAGTTGAAGTTGAAATATTTGCTTTATATAGTTACATGTGGTGACTGTGCTAAATTCGTGACCACCACTGTATATCTGTCTGTTAGAAATTTTAAAGTTTTTATAATTTAATTTGTTTTAAATATAGATTTAAAAAGGTCTTAGATCGAACAATTATTTCCAAGAATAACCAAAATATTCTTGGAAATACTTGGGATCTTGTGGTCGTACTTTTAGAGTTCATCGCTTGTTTTCTTGGAATGATAATAGGGATGCGATTTTCCCACATTGCAGTCTTAGTTGTAAATGGGCTCTGTTCCTAAGCCAGATAAATAAAAATGTATAAAAATCATTACCTCACGTTAACTTCCTTTCTATATTTTTAGAAGGGATTAATTTACTTGGTTCTGTTGAGATAAAGACAAAACGTATGTGATAAATCACCAAAATATTTTTGATGCCAGTCGTGCATTGTTAAATATGCGACAATCGAAGCGATAATTTATGCATCTTGTCAATTTTTATTAGTCATAAAAGACATTATTCGATGACATTAATTCACCCCGTAAAACAATATAAAATAAATATTTATGCAAGGCACTCGTATGTATGGATGTCCGAGTTTAACAAATTGTGCATTAAAAATTCTTAATTGATCCCAATAAAAACAAACAAATGTAAATCGACGCAATTTATTTTATTCAAAGTGCTTTCGTTATTTTATTTCTTTGTATACAAACAATCAAACAAACAAACACATCGCATTGCGTACGTATGTATGTATTTCAACAAAGTATCGCAAATATTTATTTAAGTATTCAAATGTTTGCATTGTTTTTATTGAAATTACTGGCAGAGTGTTCGACAGCCAACATTATTTTTATTTCAAATATTTAGTGGCGCGTACCTACGATTCGGCGATTATACGCCCTGGTGGGTGGGTGGTACGAGTTCCGCGATATATGTAGGCGTTGTGTGGAAATCTTTTCGCTTTTCCGAGGTGTTCTTCAAAACATCAATTATTTGCACTTATTCGGGAAGCCAAGGCAGGACCCCATGCAGCTGAAAACTGCTATTCAACACTATTTCAGAAATATTCCAGAGAAATTCATTATTTCGTTTGTTTTCTTTTCTAGTCCGTACGCACACACACGTTAACGCCGATAGATTGCAAACAGATACGAGACTACCGAAGACGATAGACGCTGATCAAAGACAACCCTAATAGACTGCATGTATCTATGAATAGTTTGGATGGCGATAATTTGCATGTGTCACAATGAAAAGTAATATATAAAGTCTTGTCATAATAAATAATAATACAATGTTCATTCAGTCTGTTACACAAACAGGGTGGGCAATTGAGAGGCATCTTTGTAAATTATGAGATATTTGGATATTGGCAGTTGCTTGCGAATATATCTATTTACGTTGAATCAGTATTTCCTGCGGCTATGGTAATATGGATGCCTTAATGATGCCTTTATTTGCACCACCCTTTTGATATATATGAACACCAGATGCACTAGTTTATATTTCTATTAGAATTCGTTAATTGCTATCAAAATAGCTCATGACGCAAGCCCGTCGAATAATCAAAATATTTTAAATAATTCAGATAATTGTTGGCACTCAACAATCATATTTAATTGATTCAATTATATATCTAGTAACTACTACTTTAATTGAAAGATTTAGATTTGGTCTCCAAAATGATATACAACACTTGGTGTTTGCATTTCTAAAAATAAACTCAAATTTAGTGTGGGTTTGTTTATAGCAGAAATATGATTTATAGTACAAATGAGACTTTTCCAATGAGTCAGGCAATATTCGAATTTGTCAACACTGTCGATATCGTCTGTAGCTTTAAATGAATTAGCAACATGAAGTGTACAACTTGTAGTGTCAAATTTGACAGTTCCTCAGACGATGTATAGACATACATGCATATATTCATGTGTGTTTTTAAATGCAAATTCTAAAATACTTTCTAATAATAAATTAAAAATAAACTTTAGAAGAAAAACATCACTCTAAAACAAACAAATATTCTATTTTGTTTATAACTTTGTATATATAATCGGGTGGAAAATATTGGCCTTCAAACGGGGAATAATAAAAAACTTTATTATTTAAATAGCATTTGGTCTGTATGTATGCGGTGTAGCGGTCTACAAACTCATTAGTTCTAGAGCGATGAGAAGTACAAACGGGAGGAAAATTGTAGATTGGCTACAGCTAAAACTAACTCGTTGTTAAAACTAACGCATACATTTTGAATATAGTGCTGTAGCCAATAAACCAAACATTTTAATAAAAATCTCTTAGTCAATATCAAATTTGAAAAAATTTAATATTTTGAAAAAGTGAGAAGCTTTTTTCACATCTTTGCGCTTCTTTCTAGAATATATCATTATGTCGGGTTTTCCGAGCTCAAACTACATCAAAATATACAGACTGGTCATAGGTGGATAACGATTCTGAACCAATAAGCGTAGCAAAAGTGGTTGACATCATTGAAAGTAAAATGCTGCTGAATCCCAAAGTAATTGTTTCTAGTCTTCTAGTTCCCCAAAACAATCTTTTCTCAAATTTTCTGCATATATTATAATCGATGACTTATATCGATGATGGGATAAACAATTATAGATTTAAATTAAAATTACATGGAAATGCTATGAAATTTGTTATTCTTTTATCACCATATTGGTGGCGTATAAGCAATACTTATTATGGATAATATTACTCATTCGCTCTATTCTATGATATCAAAGAAATACATTCACTAATTTTAAATTCGAATAAATAAAAAAATTAAATTTAATCGTTTACTAAAAATTAAAAATCTCCCAAGCTTAACGCGATTAAACGATTATTCGAACAATTATCCGCTTTATTATTCATGAATAATTATAGAAAATAATTTAATTCTTTGTGAAAGCCCTTTGTGATCATTAAAGGCTTCCACATGACCAGATAAAGGCTGGAACATTTTTGATGCTGCATTTGATTTAACGTCAGGATTGTTTTGCAAGCAGGACTACCAGGTGCGGCGATTTCTCGACAAACTTTGCGATTTTTTTAACGGTTTGTCGACTTGCATTCTGGATTGGCAATATTGCTATTTTGACTACTATTCTGGAGATTTTTTATGGATTTTAAGAAAACGTCTAAATCGTAAGATCGTATGAATAAGAATAGCATATGAATTCTTTCACTGTCAAATTCAAAAGAATTTAGAAAAGGTATTCAGGTATTATTACTTGTTTTGACATATTTCCGGCAAATTATAAAATTTGGAATGAGGATAAAGGAAATTTACTCATCTTTTTATCTTCGTACCTACTTTTCAGAAGTTCAGAACTAAAAATCTGACTTTTTGCACTAAATGTATCCTATCTTCCAAGGGTAGAATTTCGTGCAGGCAAAAGTTACCCTACAAAAGAGGAAAACGCTTCAACCTTTCCAAATATGTATATATTAAAGGTAAAAGGCGTTAAAGGCTTTGAAGGGAAAAAGTTGTGTTGGTCCAAAGTCAGACATTTGTTCAAAAAGGATATTTTTACAATCTTCATTACAACCAAACTATATTTGGCAAAACATAGTTTTTTTAGCGTCATAATTAAGCAAAGAAACCACAATTTCTAATAAAACAAATTTGAGTGAAAAATCTCTTAAAATGTGTGAGAAACAGTTCGACAAAGTCATAAACGTTTTTACGTTTTTTCAAAATCTGAAAAAGGTAAAAATCTGTAATACAAAAAATACGTAAATCTGTAATACGTAAAATATGTTAAAAAATAAAAATTTTAATTTTCTTTAAAATAGAAAAATACAAAAAGTAGTCAACTTTGGGCCGATTTCTAAAATATATCCGATTTCGAAATAATCCTTGGGTCCTTGTCTAATTTTGGTTTTTTACAGAACTCAAAAATGTCTACAACAAAAGTTATTGAATTTTGGCCGATGGATTTTGATTCTGAACCACTGTGCGCCGCAGCTTGTGGATGTGGATGTACTACAATTTTGTATTTAAACTGAGTAAATAGTTAACAAAATAATTTACTCCAAATTATAATATAGATGCCCTTAATCTACCGGTAATCTTGAAAGTAATCCTAATAGCCTTTTTAAAGAGCAGAGGGTCGATTCTGGTTCTGTGAAAACTTTTCAGTGAAAAATAATCTGTCAGTCATCGGCACTATCCACTAAATTGTGGTGACATATTTTCACTGTTCCAAAATATCCACTTTGTGGAATTTCACGAATAATAAAGTTTTGTGTATTTTGAAAAAGGCCAAAGTAAACATTTAAAATATTCTCAAATTAAAAAGCTAGATTTGCTTAGTCATCGCCAAGGCGTATTTATAAAGGTGATAGCACGAGCCCAGCTGACTGAAATTTTTTTCATTCAAAAGTAACCGAAACTGTCAAATCCCATATATTTTGCTTTGACAGTATGGCTCACCATTCAAAAAATTAAAAATCAAAAAAAAATTCAATCACAAATTCAATATCGTTTAATATTTTTAAATGTTACAAACATTGGTATTGATTTGTTTGACTTAAATACAATATTGAATTAAACAAAATCTCTTAAGAAGCATTCGAGATCTATAATTATAATGATTATTTTCCAAACACCACCCCCCTCAACCCCACTGGGTGACCGATTGTTCAGAGTGTAGCGTGCGGTGCGTAAGAACAACAAGTTACGCACTGTCGCCACCAACAAAATTGACCATATTGTTCTAGTCTTATGAGCGTTTTGTTTGCTTTTGCAAAAATCATGTTCAACCTTGACTTGCTTAAAATAAGGTGAATTTTCAATTTTCTTGACATAAAATATGAGCGCCCGTCCGTTCGCATGCCCACCCGTGCTGAGGCATTCACCGAGGAGATAGTTGAAGATAAAATATCGAAATGTATCACTCGAGGCGCTTTTTTTCTCGGCGTATTTTTTGCTGTTGGCAATTCAGAAAATTTGAATGTTTGGTTAATCTTTTGTTTCTATTTTTTTTTTAATTTGTACGTGGACGACGACGATGACATGCAGCAGATGATTTTAATCGTTCGCACGGCACATTCGGACAGACGTTTATTCGCACATATTTGCGAGTATTCGTACCTCCGCAAGAATTATTTTTAATTCTCGAATAAAAATCTAGAACATGTGATAAATAATCTTCATAAAATTGCATTTTGAGCAAAACATTTCTACGGTGTTTCGCTGCTGCTTCTTCTTTTCTTTTGCTGTGGGATGGCCGATAAAAACAATGATCGCAAATAACAGCCACAGCAGCAGCAGCAACAACAACAATATTTTCATATTCATATTTCAGCGCAAAATAATTTGCATTCAGCATCATTTTCTATAAATACGAGGAAAAGTGTAAAAAACTCGTATGTATATTTTCATATATTTATATATATGAGTATGTGTATGTACATATATGTATACAAATGTACTTAAACATGTGTGTACACTTGTGCATACGGGTACATCTTCCATGCCTCCAATGGAATGAAATATGACTTAAATAAAATTGTCAAATGGAAACAACATTTTTACGACGCCACAATGGAAATTTTGTCTGAATTCACCTTTTTAAGAATTTTGATTTGCATTTTTTGATTTGATTACCTTCGTTTTGAAGAGTATTTGAACAAATAAGTGTATTTGGTACTTCACTCAGTCGCAAGATGAAACCCATTTGCAAACTTCATCCGAATGCAATGAAGAATTTTGTAATGATGACAAAAAACCTGAAATCTAGGCCAGTCAGGCTGAAAATATCCTCAAAATTGAGCATTTAGGGTTCAGAAATCCCTTATGTGTTTGTTGAATAGATTTACATCAGCACTATGTCACTGTTTCGTACCTATGGACTGGGGGAGTCATTGTACCATACTTGCTTTCAAAGGAGTCTGGTTTGTCGATCAATATCGCGACTTGATGATCGAGTCCTATCTTTCTAGATTGGATGATATTATTATGTGATATATATAGTGAAATAATTCAATTACTGTATTGGACATTTCTAGGCCGTGTGCTGTCTTCTTTCTATGATCAGATATTCATATCTGGCACATATTAAATTGTTGGCCGAAGATTCGGATTTTGTCCACAAAACCATCTTCTTATCTGTTCACCCAAATATTCCTCAGACTAAGTTTATGTTTGCAAATGACAATTCCTACTTAGACCTTTTTCAAATATACCTTGTGTTCTTTGTTAAAAATATAACAAAATATTTTTTCTACTTTTAATGGAGTTTTTCTTGCCAGAATTTTTTTGGTGGGTCAGGAAAATGTCCATAAAAATTATGAACGCGTTTAAAAGGACTTGCCATTTTTGAAGGATATAATTATTAAATTGTTGGTAATTTGTCTGTTAGTATCCTATAAATTCAGATTTTTTACAGAGTTAATATTTTTTATTTTTGTGTACATATGTAACAAATATTATTCAAAAGAGAAACAACTAATTAAGTAAGTTTGATCATGTAATAAAATATCAATTATTTGATTTTTTAGAATTAACATTTGTATCTTCTTGCATACCATTGAGTAAAAAACTGTACTTGTTATTCGAAGAAATACATATTTAAGCTTATAGTCGGGCCGAACTTTATATACCCTGCATCAATTCAAAAAAGTAAATATAAGGAATCAATCTTCAAAAAGGCTTAAATACCATAAATATTGGAGGATAGTGGACTACAGCCGTTTGGTTGGTTGTATTTCAATCCTATTTTAATTCCAAAAGTACAAATTTTGATAATCCGTTATCTCTCACGTACACAATGCATGATAACCTAATTTCATTTCACCCATTTTTGCCGTAAAAGTAAAAAAGTACGAATTTGGAAAAATCTTTTTACTTGCGAGTCTATGCAATTAGAGGAGTGTATACAGCGAATTCCATGATTCTAGCTCCGACCATTTGGTTGGTATCATTTTTATCCCCTTTTTCCCCCCTTAAAAGTACGACTTTCGAAAATTTCTTATTTTACATGACGTCCTGACTTCTTTTGTTTAGATGCTAGCGTGCTTTCAACAGACGGACGGACATGGCTAGATCGTCTTATAATTTTATGACGATCAAGAGATCAATATGACAAAATTAGTATACCTCCATCCTGTGGTGCAAAAATGCAAAACATTTCAAAATATTTTTTATTTAAATTATTTAAACAGGATAATGACTTTAGTAAACTTCCTGTAACTCATGTCCTGTATAAATTAGAAACCCCAAAACTCATTAGAAATCATATTTAGACTCATACGTCGTCAACAAGTATATCCAATTTTTTGTATTTATCACAGAAAAGGTTAAAAAGGGTTAAAATTACACAACATACATTTAATTGTTGATCGCCAACAAATCTACATTTTTTGTTAAACTTGTGATTCAACATAACAATGCTGTGTAATCAGTTTTTTTCTGGCCCTGTTTACATTTTAAAGGATTTACATTTTAATGGAATTTTATTATTTTTATTTTTTAAGAAATGTATCAATTAAACAATTTTTGTTTTGATTTTGCCTCAATGCACACAACAAATATTTTTTGTTTTTGGCGCAGTGCAATTTATAATGTTTTTATAATCATTTTATATGTCTATAGCATGGAAAAAGTTTCCACGGATGATCGGAATCGCCTATGACTTGACATTTGATAATATCTTATTTTATTCGTATTTTATATCAGCATTTCTTCCTTTCTGGTGGCTGCGTCAGTAATAACCCCATTCAGGTTTGGTTTTCCTATGTTTACTAATATTTTTGGGACATTGCGGAATCCAAATCAGAAGATAGATTGACTATATTCACTACATCAGAATTAGATACATTTTGGTTTCGTTAGTTCTTAGCAATCGATTTTATTTTTCTTAATCAGCCCTCTTTCACCGATTCAAATTTATTAAAAACTATTTATTTTGAAAAAAATACACCATATTTCTTATTTAATTTCCCATATGTACATCTGGTATTAGATAACGCAATTCCAAAAATGTCAGCATACTGCAAATATATTTATCAATACTTAGCTGATGTTTGTATTTTTTTTTTTCACAAAAATGCTTTCTGTTCTTTCTAGGATCATACATTTTTAAGAAATCTGCCTCAGTCACAATTATGCTAAGTTTATATCGCAATATTTTATATTTAAATGGGCGAATTTGCCTCATCATGGTTGCTGTGATTTGCGAAAAATCTCATCTGGTCTCGTCAATTTGAATATGAATTTGATAATTTTGAAATATGTGAATGTTGGGTCTTGGGAACTGATGGTGTCATTAATAAATTCGCATCATTATTATGCTGTCATTAATTACTCGCTCGCTTATATCTGTGCATGTTTGTATGAGTATTCATATGTTTAAGTTTGTATATGTTCATGACTACATACATGCATACATACATTGTATTTTGGGTAAATTAGATTAAATATTTGGCAGCCCATAAACATTGTCCATTTGGTGATGGTGGCGGCTCTTTATTTTTGTCGTGAGATGTGATGTTTTCTTTTATGGAACTTTGGATGGTCTCATCATTCATCACCGTAAACTGAAAAGTTGATAAATGGCGCATTGTTCGTTTCCGGAAAGATGACAAAAAATATTACTATCGAGCCATATCGCCTAGATATTACCCTAAATCGGGTGTTTTCTTTTAGGGGAGAAATGATCTTGTATCCTCGGAAAATAAAGAGGGGGCAACATGTGCAAGTTGTACTTATATACACTTTTGTCCGTTAGATCATTTAGAAGAAGGCCAGCGAGCACTTTTATGAAAAAAGTCGCTGCTAGAAAAGAAAACAATATTTACCACACTTATCTTGGACTTCTTCGGTAATGGCAATTCGTGGCACTGTAATATAAATCTTTTTTGGGAGGTTAAAGAACCTCTAGTTCTACTTACTTCAGCCATGATCACTTTTTAGATATATAAACTCTGTTATTTGAAATTATTGTATATTCCAAGTTTTCTATGGATGGAATTGAAATTCTTATAATTGGAATTATGATGTAAGTTAGCAGCAAGATCGTTTTGATCGAACGGTCCTCATTAATTTAAATTATCTTCGGTGAAACTTTCTCTAAGAACACAACTTCTTGGTCATAAACATTAATCGGACTTATGAGCATTGATTTGCGGTTGTGTTTTTGGTAATAGTGCTTATGCCATAAACGAATAAATTAATACGCGTTTTATGTCTTTTAAATGATTCCATCATTTTGTTTATGTCATCACATTCTACCATTTTGGATGAATCACAAATCGGTCTAACAAAACAACAACAAAAAATAACATACAAATCTGTCCAAGTGTATAATCAAAATCTAACAACAACCATTAACACCAGTATTGATTATGATTCATTGTTTTGTGGAGTAAGATTAGATTCTTGGTAATAAGAGAAAGGAGGTGGTGCTTGGACGGTTGCTCCTGCTTTTGCCAGACAAGAAAATAATTGAAAATAAGTTATTTTGCTCTTGACCTATTAGCTGTAACTGTCTATTTCTATTTCATAAAGAAATTAAAAAACTGATTTAGGCAAAAAACTAGAAAACCATATTAATTTTTTATAAATAAATTTAGAAAAAATCTTTACAAAATTTTAAATAGAAAATCAATCATTCGAGAACTAATCAACAACACAAAAACTAATAATTAAAATTTTAAATTCTCTTTGAAGGTACATTTTACGATTGTTAGAAATGTTGTAAATAGTGGCTTAGGAACAGTCGCCAACAAATTTAGATTTTTTAATTTTGCTGGCCCATAAAAGTCGGAAAATCGAAGAAAACATTGTGTATTTGTAAAACATCATGGATAAATTTAGAAGTTAATACCCTGTTTGCGGGCGAAAGAGAGGTTAAAAATCATATTTCTTTTATTTTTAGTTAATTAGCCCGAAAATCTCTTTACAAAATAGAAAACGGAATGTTTTGTTTTAATTTCGGTTAATATTGAAGTTGCTACTGCAACAAAACTTAAAAAAAAAAACATTTCTTATTAAAAAATCGTTTGCTAAAGGCTATTAAAAAATAAACTAATATTTCTTTCCGATTTTTTTGTTATTTTTATTTTTTCGATTTAAAAATATATTTTTTTCAAATCAGTCTCAGTTGATTTAATGAAAAGATAAATTTTTAGGTTTCGAACATATAATCAGTTGCCTCTTCCCTAATTTCATTATAAAACCATTTGATTTCTTGACAACTGTTTGTTCAAATTATTTCCTATTTAAATTTAAAAGTTGTAAATTCTGTATGAATCACGAAAACATATTTCTTGCTGTGTATTTGTTTTCCCTTCGATAAATGTATTCTATTAATTTCGTGTTAATTCTAAATGATGGATGCAACATTGGCTTCGCAACATATATCGTTTAAAAGTTAAATGATGATATGATCACCGTCTAATTTTATTTTCGAAAAATTGCGAATTTTGCAACCAAAAATGAAATGATCAATTTGGCCGGGCAGCCAAAGAAAATGATTCATAAATTATTAATTATGCCATAAAAAAATTAAAGGCAAATTTATCATTTTAACACATTTAAGTCTCAAATTGAATTTAATTTTGCATGAGAATGTAAACACACATATTCTGTGCGAATTTTTATTCCCAAATATTTTTGCTAAAAAAACACCAAATATAAATAAATACACGAGAATGGAAAAATAATTAAAAATAATAAGTCGGCCATAAATCCTTTGCACACGACCGAAGAAGAAAGTCTCTGTGGAAAGAACAATAAACGACACTGAACAGAGAATAGCAAATCCGCGAGCGACCGCGAGCGTGATGATGCCACTTAAATGGATTTGCCATAAATTAAATTCAAAAATAGCATTTCACGCTCCCCCATCCTTTATTTTGAGGCAAATAGCAAATGACACAAAATCATTGATGCGATGCGGTCTTGTCTCAATACTCTGATTGGAAATATTTTGCAATTATTTAATATTTATTAATAAAACACTTGATTCATCATCATCACAATTGTGATCATCGCCAGCCATTGAACAGTGGTTCCAAACGAATAAACAAACGTACGGTTTACTATACAAATCTACAAACTAGCAAACCGAGCACTTGAATTGTATGAGTATAAAATGAGAGGAAGTAGGATTTTAGAGGCTTCGAGAGATTGTGTTGCCGTGTTAATGGTAGTCGGAATATCATTTCCTAGATAAAATGCATAGGGAAATTGAAACCTTTAATTATCTCACTACCCGATGCAATATTCATTATTTTGTATTGTGTTTCAATTGCCATTAAATAATCGACATTTTAATTTCTATGGATACGTGTTTTTATTTTTTAGTAAAATTTTAAAAGCTTGTTCCACGGATTTTAATAAAACTGCGCTTTATTCATACAAATATTAATAAATCCCAAATCGAATAACCCCCAAGTGTTTTAATAATATTTTTAATCATATCTAGATATTTATTAAGTAATATTTAATATTTAATAAGAGTTTCTTTTGGATTTTTTATCGAAAGCGTATACAATATTATTTAGAGAATGGTGTCTGGTTCGACTTGTTTTTTTTTTCTATGTCAAAATATAGTAAAAATAATGAAATCAGCTGAAGAATCTACATTTAAAGAACAAACAAAAATATCTACAGGTAACACTGTGCTTCAAACGAAGTCTTGAAAAAAAAATTAAAAAAATATATATGTTCAAATATTTTTTTCTGGGATAATTGTGCTCAAATAAGCTCAGAAAAAGAATTTGAAAGACATTTGCTAATTTAGTTCGATGTATTGAAACAAAATAGTCACACCTTATCAAAAAATATAAAACAATTAGATCTGGGCTCAGAAATCAGCATTATTTAGTTTGGAATAAAAAGAATTCACACACAAAATTTCACGTGTTGTTTTTTTCGGACTTCGTGCACAAAACTGAAAATAAAATTTAAACCAAACGTCATAATGCGCTTGGTACTTATACAAACGTGTTACTATGTCTGTCGTTCGAAGTACCATTATAAATTTTTTTTGTAAGAATAAGCAATTATTGAGTAAATTCGAGATTTGCGGGTTAGAGAGAATTAATACGAGAATGCAGAATCAATTGGCAATATCCGTCTATGTTAGCTCTTCATCTTGCGATTAGTACGGTTTACAATTAGTTACCAAGACCTCGAAAAAATGTGCAATTTCTATTATTGCCTTCGATTAATATCGATCAAAAAACATTTTTTCAAACAGAAATTGTTTGAAAGCAAATTAGTTCGAAGGAGTCGCGATTATTATCATTGGCAAAGTCAAAGTACTAATCAAATATGTTAAAAATTGTCAACTTTTGAAAACCAAAAATCAAATCGTCATTCCATTTGTTTATATAAATAATATACGCCAATGTCCAAATAAATGGAATATACTTCATTGAATTTATCCTCGGGAGTGACTTAACTAGTAGATTTGGTTGATTTCTCATCTATGTAAAGTTATGCCCTTCATCGTCTTCACGCAAGACTAAATCAATTTAAGCAAACAAAAATAGTAAGAAATCTTTTCTACATCGAATTTTATATACCCTCCACCATGGATTGCATTCCAGAGTATCTCTTTATGTTTCGTGTCTACGTAGTCTGAGACACATATACACTAAATTTCATAATTCTAGCTGCAGCCGTTTGGTTGGTACCATTTTATCCCCTTTCGATCCCCTAAAAGTAGGAATTTCTAAAAATAATTTTATTTTATGAGTTTCAAGACAGAGGAATGTACACACCGAATTTAATGATTTTAACTTCAACCGAACGACCGTACAATTTGTATCCCTCTTTTTCCATTTACCACTTACAAGTACTAATTTCGAAATATCCACTTATTTTACAAGTCTGCACAATTAGAGGTATGTATAAATTTAATTGTATTTTTCTACCTGTTGTCGTTTGGTTGGTACCATTCTTTTTGCTTCATTTCTCCCCCTAGATTTCACGCTATAAAGGGGAATGAATGTATGTATCAAATTTTAATATAAGTCGGATGTTTTTGAAAACAATTTTAATACTCAAAATGTGCTAGTGAAGGAAAGAATTTCCCTCTGGACCATTTTCAATTCCAACTGATCTTCAACTATTAGATACCTAATTTCGTTCTGAAGTTAGCGAACATACGGTCATGGCTAGGCGGTCTTAGAATTTTACCATGACCCAAAATATATATGTATACTTTATGGGGTCTCCCATGAATATTTAAAGGTGTTTCAAATTGAATGACAAAACAAATATACACCCACACACATGATTTTTTAAATTCTCTTACATCTATAACTGCATACACATACATACTTACATATGCAACTCAATGAAATGCTTGTAAGATGGTATGTGTGCTCTATTACTTGGTGCGATTTTTTAAACGCAAATTCGGCAAGTGAGTTATGCTTCTCGTTCGTTTGTGAGAATCATCTCCGTATAGAGGCCGGGTTTGATGTTGAAAAGTCGCTGCGAAGCCACCTGAATGAAACCTTTAGACAGGGTGGAAATCATGATAGTGGTAGTCTGCAGCCAAGTAATAGATGTCACCATGCCATTTATAAATAAATTTGCATTCTATTAAATATAGATGCAAAATGGTCTTGAGCCAGGACAATATCCTAGTTACATCTTCAAACAAACCATAACAAAATTATTATTTTATCTAATTTGTAAAGGCCCATAAAGGCACTATTTATTAAATTCTTTGCGTCCACAAAGAGGATTGACGATAACTTCTGCATTTATCCCTAGATATATTACATGTAGACATTGTTTCTTCGTTACAACGTAAGCTATTAAGAAATACAAAAACATATTTTTTCCAATTTTTATTGTTTTTTTTTTGTGGCTGCAAAAAAATATTTTTGCGATTAAATCAGTTTTGGAGACTGTTCCTAAACAACACTATGTGAAAGTGACCTTAATTGTGCGTATATGCCGGAAATATAGGTCATTATATTTCCAAAATGAGAATACCTTCGATGTGAAAACTTAAAAAAATATGCATAATGTTGTTGTTGATTCTATCAATGCACAGAACATATTACTTATGTTTTATGTCTCGGGCACAATATTTTATTTTTTTGTTGCATAGTGTAATCGTCGATAAATGCTTATTTTGTTAATATTCATCGATATAAATATGATAAAGGGTCTTGAAATGAGTTATAAACTAGGGTAATAACTAAATATTACTAACTTGTAACATAAAGTAGAAATTTTTCATTCAATGAATTTTTATACTAAATCATGTCTAAATTATACATAGAAATATTTCTATTATAGCCTGGAGCTTTAAATCGTAAATGTTCTGTGCTAACTTTAGGGACAAAAAATGGAACAGTTGAATTCGGCCTACATGAATTGGTAATAGTATTTGATTCGATTGACACCGTCTTATTGTCGCTGATATTTTTCTTTATTTCCAAACCACAGTGTATTGTCCTAGCATCCAGTAGTAAATGGGTTTGGATGCAACTCAAATCTCAAATCTCGTTTGCGGAAATTACTCACAGACAAAAACACACAAATTTTGCCCCAAAATTTAAATTCATTTTTATACAATTATGTAATTGAAGATCTACGTTTGCACATACAGACACATGTACATACACACCGCCGTCTATACATTCTGTGTATTTTATAATATTTAATATTTGCTGGCGTTCGTGCCTCCTCCCATTGACGAAAGATGAAAACACATCAGTTCGCATTTAAATGAAATGGGCGCCCAAAGAAAGTTCACTTCTAAATATTTTCGTGAATATGAAAATTAAAAAGCAACAACAACCAACAAAAACAAATTAAAAGAGGTGACACACTTTGTGTGTTCAATGTCAATTTGTATTTTCAATTTGCAAAATGATTTTGAATTTTTTGGTCTTTGAACATTTTAACTCAATTTTGAACGATGTACGACGATGCATGTACATTGTACATACATACATATAAATAAGTATGTTTGTAGTTTGTTGTCGTTGGTTTATGGCTGATCTTGTGTCACATTTATGTGTGAAATATGAAAAGTATGCTGATGTGTTGTTGGCATGAGAAATGAGAAATGAGAAATGAAAAATGATTTTAGATATTCTTCTTCATTCTTGGTGTGTCTATCGGTGCCATAAATTCATTGATGTGTAGCCGGTCAGCAGTAGTCATTTGCAAGAGCAAAAGGCAAAAAAAACTTGCAAATAATAAATAAACACGGCATGGCATGGCATTTGATTTGAATATGGCCATCTCACAATTCACATGTGAATTATTAATGTTTGAATGGTGAACAACTGTTGCCTGTTTTCGAGTGTATTTTAATGGTACTGAAAAAAATCAAAGCATACTTTTAGGCAGTTGCAATAATATTTCCACTACGTTCGGTTTGATTATTGGTTGGTCTGTACATTAGGGATGAAATAAACGTGATGTTTTTTTTACAATTGACTTATGGGTTGGTCAAAATCATATATCAATTTCAAGATTTTGAATAAATACCTCAATATAGCAATTGAGAAAATTAGTCTACAGGAATTGTTCTCCAGTTCCCCAGGATGCTGCGCTAAAGAATTAACTTCGTAATATTTATGATTTTTTCATAATCTCGGTGGTAACCAGTCAATGAAAAGTGTCATAGAATTTCTGAGACATTTCCTTAAACCTATGAATGCATCACTTCATTCAATAATACAAGTTCTTTATATTTATGAATATTTTTTTGAAAACGTTTTGTTAATAATTACGATTTTTACTGAAGTTTCCAGTAGAAACAAAAAAGTCTGACACCCCATCATTGTGAGAATCTTTCCAATCCAACTTATGTCAGAATTAAGATGGGAGATAAAAGAATTGCTTGTTGTAAAGACTTAGTGTGTCGTGTTTACAATTGAATTTATTAATTACACTAGAGAACAATAAAGGTCTATTTACAGTTGAACCTGGATAAGTGGGACCTGCATAAGTGGGAATACTCTATTAGTGGGACATTTTTTATGGACCCTGCACAATTCATAAAAAACCCTTAAAGCGGGAATTTGAACCTCTTCAAGTATTCGCTTTCATTGTGGATCTCTATAAGTGGATTTTTTTCAATTGCTTTAGAGAATTTCATACTAGGAGAGACTTTTCTTTGTCATTGTGGTCGCTTTTTTTCTTTGTTATTATTGGGATTTTTGACAAAAAGAATGATCCTTTGTATAATTATGTCGAGACGAAAACTTAAATTATTGAATATCAGCTACAAGTTCTTTAATTGTTAACGAATTCCAAAAAGAATTATATATCAAGCATACTTCCAAAGAGTGACTTAATATATGATGATTCATGTAAAGGACAATGTAAACGAAAATAATATAAAGATCTCTTTAAGTGGGACAACAGACAAATTATCTGGATAAGTGGCTTTCTAAACTCCAAAACGATATTACAAATTTTTTTATGGATATTTATACACTCCACGAGAGTATTATGGCTTTGTGCATTTGTTTGTAACACCCAAAAGGAAGCGAGATAGACACATTGTTAATTATACCGATCGACTTAGAATCACTTTCTGAGTCTGTTTGTCTGTCTGTCCATCTATTGTTGTAATCAAATTACAGGTCGCAATTATAGTCCGTTCTTAACAAAAATTGGAACAAGTAAGTTTTGTGGATCAAGGACGAACGCTATTTAATTTGAGGCAAATCGGTTCAGATTTAGATATAGCCCCCATACAAATGTCGCTCCTGATTTGACATTTTCCGCTCTAGAAACGATATATTGTACCCGATTTTCTTTAAATTTGGCACAACATCTTATAATCCAACTAGAAACACATGTGCAAAAGTTAGGTAAGATCGGTTCAGATTTAGATAAAGCCCCCATACAAATGTCGCTACCGATATGACATTTTCCGCTATACACAAAATATTGTACTCGATTTTCTTTAAATTTGGCACAACATCTTATAATCCAACTAGAAACACCTGTGCAGAAAGTGGGTAAGATCGGTTCAGATTTAGATATAACCGCCATACAAATGTCGCACCCGATTTGATATTTTCCACTCTAGAAACCACATATTGTACTCGATTTTCTTTAAATTTGCCACAACATCTTATAATCCAGCTGGAAACACTTATACAGAAAGTGGGTAAGATCGGTTTGGATTTAGATATAGCCCCCATAAAAATGTCGCTCCCGATTTGACTTTTTCCACTCTAGAAACCACATATTGTATCCGATTTTCTTTAAATTTGACACAACATCTTATAATAAAACTAGAAACACCTATGCAGAAAGTCGGTAAGATCGGTTCAGATTTAGATATAGCCCCCATACAACTGTCGCTCCCGATTTGACTTTTTCCGCTCTATAAACCACATATTGTACCGGATTTTCTTCAAATTTGGCTTATCACCTTATAATCTAACTAGAAACACCTATGGTGAAAGTGGGTTAGATCGGTTCAGATTTAGATATACTTTTATTTATATATACAAATGTTGTTCCCAAATGTTTAACCGATTTTGGCCAAACTTTACATACTATATCTCACATATAAAAACACACGTGGGGCACATCGTTCCATGTTTCAATATACCCCCATACAGATGTCCTTTCCGATTTATCATTTTTTTGAAACACATACATTTACAGGATACAAAAATCCTTCCCGATTTCACATTTTTGCCGAATTGAATTGTAATAGGATAGAAAGTGGAGTGTATCATAGAGTCGGCTCCGCCGACTTTAGCCTTTCCTTACTTGTTTTTTATTTGGTTTTTCCAAAAATTCAAATTTTGGTCGAAGGTACCTTTAAAATTTGTACTCTTAATTTGGAAATATAAGTCCGATAACACCTGCGTATACGTCCAATAAAAGGTAATTCTGATGTCTAAAAATGCTGCGAATTTCACTTTTCATTAGAAACAGTGGTTAAGGAAAAGTCTTTTAAAAATTGAGAGAGATTTTTTTTTTTGAAAAAAAAAAAAATATTTTTTGCTGGCACGAAAAAAAACTATAACAAATAGGAAAAAAGGAAATGTTATTGCTTTATAGCTAACATTTTACCGAAAAAACAAGGGCTATATATAAAAGATCTATGGATAAATGTAGAAGTAGACGACCCATATTTATTGCAATTATGAGTTTAGCAATGAATACCATTTAAATATTTGCGGATTCATCATTTCGCTATTGTTAAAAACACCGAAAATATTTTGTAAACAAACAGAATAAATCAGTGATGTGTAATAAAACCATTACAATTTGGAAATATATTTAAAGTAAACATTATTCGATTACTTTCGAAACACAACAAAGTGAAATCACACATTTAGTTGTGTTTTCATGTAAAATGCAATATTTAATTCTCTATATGAAAGCACCGATATTTTTGTATATGGTTAACGATTTAACATTGGAGTAATTTTATAAATTTAATTTAATTAGTGTTAATCACTATAGGCAGTGTTGCCACCATAACTTTTAAAACTTTATGAATAGTAGGGCTGTTTTTTGCTTAAAACTGGATAACTAAGATGTACCTAAATAAAAATTTAAAATTTCACTCAAAACAAAAAAAAAAAACATTTTTAAAATTGTCGCCAACAGCAATATTAATGTGTGTATGGAAATAAATTATGAAATTTTGCATCTATATTTTGTAGAATGGAAATTTATTTACAAATGGCATGGTGACATTTATTACTTGGCTGCACATTACCACTATCATGATTTCCACCCATTTTATACAAATTTTGGATAATAATTTATGCACTTTAAGTAAAATTATTGGTTATCGAGGCTAAGTCTAAAAAAGTCAACAGAAAATCTAAAATCTTTGGTTTTCACAAGTAACGACTTAAATCATAAAATCATACTTTCCAGGAGAACGAAAACAAATTATTTTTAAGATTGAACCACCAAAATTCCCCACAGAAACTAAATATTTTTATGAATAATGCCGTATATCATTTATTTAAATCAACATTTTTGAATTGCGAAAATAACGAACAAAAATTATTTGGTATGCCAACATTTTAAATAGGACGATTGCATATAATTTAGAAATTAACCAAAAATGTTAATTTTTTCTTTTTATACCCTCCATCACCAGGATGGGGGTATATTCACTTTGTCATTCCGTTTGTAACACCTTGAAATATTCATCGGAGACGATATAGCCATCTGTTGAAAGCACGATAGCGGCTGAACGAAATGAGCTAGGAGGTTCAAATTTTTCATAAATGTGTCTTATGGTTGCAGATCGGTTGGGATTGAAAGTGGGCGAAATCGGCCCAGAGGGAAAAATTTTTCCCTCACAAGGACTGAAAATACCCCTAATATTTAGAGTATTTCAGCATGTTTTTTGAACATATCAGCTTGTATTTAGTTGATATTGGCAATGCGCATTCCCTCTATAGCATAAAAGGGCACCATAGAGTGATTTTTATTTGTAGGGGGCGAAATGGGACAAAAAAGGGATAAAAATAGTACCTATCAAACGACAACAGATAGAAACACGAAATTTGGCGTGTACATACCTCTAATAGAGTAGATACATAATACACAAGTATTTTTTCTAAATTTGGTTAATGGGGGATACCAACCAAACGGCTGCACCTAGAATAATGAAATTCGGTGTATATATTCCCCTGGCTGTGCAGACGCGAAACAAAAATACATTTTTCGTTACTTGCAAATTTAAGATGAAAAAAGGATTCAATTCGAGGATTGACAATGATTTTTATACATTTGTATCTTTGGAGTCAGCATGTGAAAGAAGACGATAAAAATAGTAATGATAAAAGATTGTATCTGAAATCATGAAATTCAGTGTGTACATTCCATTGTGGACTCGCAATATAATAGATTTTCGAAATTCGTACTTTTAAAATCAAAATGGATAGAAATGGTACCAACCATTAAATTCAGTATGTTCTCTCCTCTGACTGTGCAAACGCGCATGATGATTGTTGTTTTTTTCGATTTTTATATTATTATATAAATTAATTTTTTTATTTTGATTAAAACCATAACCGTCAGATTCCAAGAGAAAAGAAAACAATAACAATTCCACATGTGTATTTTGTTTAGACAATACGGCTACCATTTAACAGAACGTCCGCATTTTGTTTGTTTCAGTTTTAGTTGCTGTTCTACTGCTACGCATCTATTCATCACATTATTTTGGCAAAGTGTGTGCTGTGATGTCATTAGCTAGAGCTAGAAATGTGTCGGACACTTCGAACACAAATATATTTTAATACATATTTTCATTTACACGCTTCGGGGGAAAATTCCAAAAGAACACAACAACGCACTTTTAAAAACAACGCAAATAAATATATTGGCACAATCGAGTGTAATAATAGCATTTTATACGGTATTTTGCCATAGGATAAATAAATAAAAATAAAAAAGTATCAAAAGTAAACATTATAAATTCAAAGGCAATTGTATTTGTGACTTGTCACTCGGAACATTCTTTTGAAGACTTCTCAATTTTACTCCCCTTGACATACATAAATATAGTTGGAAAATTTGGGTGAAGTGACGCCAAAACACGATGGAAAACGACACATCACGTGCCAAAAATGAAGACAAGTACTAGCCGAAATTTTCAAAGATTGTATGGGTCTGCCGTAGTTTATTTCTTTTTTATTTTTTATTTTTCTCATATTTTCTTAGTATGTATGTTTAGATACAGACGTAAGTATGTCGTCATTTACGCTTTTAACGGCGAGTGGAAAAAAATATTAAATGACACGATCCTTCCCCACAGCAGCCAAAGAATGGGGAGTATTAAGGTGACGGCAGACATTCGTATTCCCACAAATTGAAAATAAACAAATGATCTCAAAAGGGTACACTCAAAAAAATCGAAGAGATTGAATTAGTCAAATTCAAAATTCAGCGAAAATTGGACAATTCTTATAGATATAAAGCATGAAATGCAAGTTGGTTAAAAAGAACTTAAATTTTTTTATTTTTACTTGCATTTGCTAATTTTGTTAAGTGTAGATACATCTATCCATCCGCAACGGATGTGCACAGTGTCTCCAAATGTAAAAACTATATCTATTTCCATATCTTCTAAGCTACGGCATGGATTAGCAGGTACCCTGAAGCAAAACCAGCCTTCTCACTGTCCACCAAATTAAGACTTTTCATTTTTTTTCGGCCAAAAAATGAAAACTTTGACCCGCTATAAAAATAAACTCAGACCAGCTGGACTGTAATTTTATTCTACAAAAGTGATCTACTCAACATGCCCTTTCAGAATGCTGTTGGACAGAGTTATTAGTGAATAATCAAAATTGACGAAACGTGAAGAAAATACATTAGTTTTATAGGTTTCTTTCCCTATCAAAAATCAAATTGGATATAATTACCGCTTTTCTAATTTAAATTTATATTTTACATATTTTTTTGCGACTTTCCTTTACCACAAGTGCCAAGAATTTTTTAAGAAACCCTGAATTTTTACAAAATTCAATTCCAAATTCCCCTTCTTTAGAAAAACTAAACTTTGAATTCGCTCTAATTTTTTTAAAGCGCAACTAGTAAAAACTGTCAATATTTCGGAAGACAACACTTCTCGCACACTTTTTTTTCAATTCGCAACCACTGTGCCACGGGAGATGAAGTACACCGTGTACCGAGACTGCTGTTGGTTGGTTGGATTTCTGTCTATTTTATTTTTAGGCCACCAATGCTCGACTGCAATGTCAGCAATTAAAAATTTGTTTCGTCTCCCCTTCAGCCTTTCCGTTCTCGGAAGAGTCAAGGGGGACATGCTTGTTTAATGCCAAAACTTTTTTGGTGGGAATTTTGTTGTGGAACAAATGCAAAAGATTGGACCAAAACAAACATACATTCATACATACGTACATACTACATCCTATATATACGACCTATATCCGCATTCTACAGATGATCTCGAGAGGCATTTCAAAACAAAATAAAAGCGTTGATGGAAAACTCAACATATATGCATACATATGTATGTAGATATATATGCACGGATACTATGAGCATTTCACTTCAGGAAGGAAAGGAAAGCCAAAGAATGTTTGCTTTTTTAAACTTTATTGAATAATTGTAATTTTATTTAAGAAAAATCCATTCTATAAACTATGTTCGTATGTATAGACTACAAAAATGTGTGTGTGTGCAAACATATGATGCGTTTTATGCAAAATTGTTGTTTTTTACATTTATTTTTTTTTATACAAAAATTTCTCATTTGACATTGAACATGGCGTGTCCAAGGCAAAATCCTTGGGCGGCATGAATCTGCTTTTGAGAACGGTCTTTTTGAGTGTGTTTGTCGGTGTGATCGAAAGTGATGGCGGCGGTGAATGGTGGCGTGGTTTGGCGTTTAGCGTGTCGACTTCTGTCTCAAGTGCTTGGCTGGCGCACAGTGCGCAGGCAGACAGGCAGGATGGGACGGGCTGGGTGCGATAAACGTGCATTTGCTACGGGGGATTCTATATTGTATTTCATGAAAGTGTCTATAAAAAAAATAAATAAATAAAAGAAAAAGAAACAATAAAAATTAATAAAAAATATCACAGATTGTTCGACAAATTACACAAATGAACAAAGAAACGAGTCAACACGAACGAAAATCAACGAAATGCAACTCTGCCGATCACTGGTGCGACAAATACCAACAAAAACGAGAACAACACCACACACTTGTTTCAGAAGGTACTTGCATGGCATGGTAGTTGTAGTTGGTGGTGTTGTTGTTAGAAGAGAGGATAGAAGTTGGCATCCTTGAGAATGTCAAATGTATCAACTGGAGTCGTCACAGGTGTCGCTGGAGTAGAGGTGGCGGGAGCGTATGAACTGGTTTCGGATTCCACCGAACAAACACTTTCTTGAGGGCTTAGGGTGGCCGACACGTTGGTGGTTGCTGAGTCGGGAGTTATTACAGTAGATGAAGTCGCCTCAGGATCCACCGAACCGGGTGTAACACAAACACTTTCCTGAGGACTTAGAGTAGCCGACGCATTGGCGGTTACCGTATATGTAGTCGCCTCATAGTCCTGTACCACTTCGGGCTCTGTAACACTCATCATCTCTTCCTTTGGACTTTCAGTGACATCGGCCATAACTTCCTTGACCTTCTTGCGTTTTTTGATTTTCTTTGGCCTCGCCGTTTCCTTAACATCTGAATACTCTTCCATTATATCCGCAATAGGATCGGCATAGCCAACACTGCTTCGCGGTGAGTATAGACCGAACGAATCGTCATTTGTTAGACTGGTCCTGGAACTGCGTCTGGATCGTGACTTACGTTTCGGCGAATCAGTATCTAATTGAATGCTGCTGCTGCGACGACTAGGAGGTACATAATCGTCCATGTCGTTATCATCGTCTCGGTTTAGTACCTCAACACTGCCCTTGGATCCTTTTCGTGTCTTCTTTTTGGTTTTCTTCTTTTTCGGTTTCTCCACACTTTCTTCCACCACAGCTTGTGACACCTGCGCCTCGTTGCACTCTTGATAGACCGGAGCAGTCTCCTCTGTTGGATGACTCCTTTCCGGACTTTGACTGAAGAGGGTAATGCTCTCACCGCCTATACTATATTTGCGTATATCAAAAGTCTCTGCAGTCACATCGCTGCTTCCATCCAAATCCCAATCAACCTGCTGGTCATGCAGGCTCTTTTCGATATCTGTTAAACGTTCTTTGGTCTCGCTAATATCATCATCGGACAACCTGAAATTTTTACGCCAATTGTATTCTCTCTTGGGTTTGTAATTCATATCCACCTCGATGTCATCGGGAATGGTTGACGATTGTAGAACAGGGTTGTAACCGTAGCGGGAGCGTAGACGTGTCGATTGACGTGCTGAGACTGTGGCATCGCCCAGATATCGCATTTCCGTATCTTTACGTTCGCTCTCAATGAAATTGGTACTAAATTCAATATGTTTGGGTTTCTTATGGGTCTTCGACCACAGGGCATATTGTTCGTCCATGTCCCTGCTGGAGTTTTCTATAAAACTGTTGGTCATTTCGTTGAGAATGCTGTCGAATTCCCTTAGGATGCCGGATTGTTTGCGGTTCTTTATAGCTTCGCCGTATATTTGATCAATGACCACAGAGTCCGAGTCATAGGGAGAACTGCTCGAACCTCCCACGGCACCTTCGGAGTCCTCCTCGTTTCCTGTGGAAAGCATCTCGCCAACTTGCGCCTCATTAGCCCAATCACTGGCTTCGCGACCAGCATAGCGGTCCATCTCACGTTCAGCTTCTTCACATTCCGATTGTTCGTGGTGGGATTCTTCAGCAGGACCGCGTTCATTAAAATCCGAAATGTCTTCATCGATTTCGTCATCAACCTCGATGACAGTTCGGCGGTCATCTTCACTGCCATTGGAATCTTCATCGTCTTCAAGTTCATCCAGATTGATCTCATCAACGTCCTCATTGACATCGTCATTAGCTGCATGTGGTTCTGGAGATGATTTCGTGGACTGATCAGTTCCATCTTCAACTTCAGCCGCTATTCCTGATTCATCCTCCACTTTAGTCACTTCCGCGCTCTCCTTTTGTAAAAAATCATCAATGTCCTGACTGTAAAAGTCTTCTCTGGTCCAGGTTCTGGATCCACTTCGTGTTCGTACCTCAACTTGTTGTATGAAGATATAGTCATCACTGGGATAATCCTCCAGTGGTTGCTCTTGAGCCAATGAAAAACGCCGGAAGTGGTGATATTCTTCAGGCTCCATGTCACGATCGTCTGAATCTCTATCTTGCAATTGTATTAGAATCTCGGGTTTTTGTATTAACGCCGAATCAGATGCTCGGCGGTCGTTATCTAGGAAGTTTTGATTTAAATTGCGTGAAAAATCTTGGAAGTTCATGGATGTGTTGGATATTTCGTCTAAAACTTTATCATGAAATTCACGCTTAACAGATTCGGTTTCAATTGCGGCTATTTCAGCCAACTCGGTTTCCCCCAACGGGGAGCGACTTTTACTCGCAGATCTTCGAAATTCTGCATTTCTTCGTCTCATTTCCTCAAACTCCAGGGATGCATCAACAGACTGACCGACATAAGTTGAACGCTGGAAACCGCTGGTTAGCATTTCTTCTTTGATCCTTAACGTATCCTCTACTTCTGTAGACAGTGAGGATTCACTATCGGTGGAAATCGATCCGGCTGCTTTGGGTATGGCTCCGGTATTTCGCGTCTCGCTGGAACCAGTTAGTTCCGCCAGAACCAAATCTTGAATCTGACGTTTTTCAGCGGCTGTTATTTGGCCGGGCTCGATATCGGTTTCCGAGAATGAAGGCGTAGGACTTCTCGAACGCTGAAATCGAGCGGCTTCCCTTCTCAATGATTCATATTCTTTGCCAACCAAATCCATTGACTCGCCCACATACGTGGAACGTTTGAAGCCTCTGTCTAACATTTCCTGCTTGATGCGATCCACATCTTTCATTTCCTCGGATATTGTGCGGTCGTAATCAGGGGTGGTTGGGGAGCATCGCAACATTTTGCGTTGTTCGGCAGAAGGCAAGCCAGTCAAGAGGTCATTGCCCTGTTGTTCTTTAGCTTCATCTTGATCTAAGCTTAGCGGTGACAAGGTTCTCAGCTCAATTTCTTCCGAAGCATTCTTTAACTTTTCTAAAGCTTCTACGTCCAATTGCTTTAGCCGATCGGCCAGTGTCGATTCGTATTCTTCGGAATTTTTCGACAATGTCTTATTTTGAGACCCTTCCAAATTGAGCATGACATGAAAATTTAAATCATGCGGTGTTTCATCGTCCACATCTGGCGATTTTCGTGGTAGAGATGGTGAACGAGAGGGTGTGCGAGATCTGGATGATCTCGTTCGTGAGGGAGTTTCTGTGATCTCTTCTGATGTTTCAACAAATTCATATACATATTCCACCGTCAACTGGGGAGGTTCTGGTGTTCGCGCTCTTTCTTCCAGGTGCTGCATAATGCCGTCATTGATCTCAATAAGCTTGCTGCGCCTGGATTCCAAACTTTTGGTTAGATTTTCCGCTGTGGGAAGACGCATGGGACTCTTAGATCGAGATCGTGATCTAGCCACGCGTAACGATTGTACCAGGGAGTCCATGTTTTCACGAGAACAGTCCTCGTCTTCGCTTTCTTTTGGGGAGGCTGGGGAATCTAGTTCGGTGATCTCTATTGATACTAGGGGAGCATTGAAAATTGCCGGTATTTCAGATGTGTGCATTTGTTCGGAGAATTTATCAAAGAGCTTCGCACTCTCATCGACATGCTGCTGTTCGATGTTTTCTGCGGAGGGGAGCGGAGAGCGACACCGTGATCGAGAACGGGATCTGCTTCTTTCGGCGCGTAAGGATTCTACCAACAAACTCATATTCTCTTTAGAACAGTCGTCATTATCAGCCGCGGAAGGTGCTGGATCGGTATCCGCAGGCAATAAATTTGATACGATTAGCTTCTCCAAAATATCCTCATTATGTTTGATCATCTTGCTGCGACGTGTCTCTAGACTGCGCTGAATATTACCAGGTGTTGGCAGAGGCGATTTTGAACGTGACCGTGATCGGCTACGTTGAGACCGCAAACTGGCTACCAAAGCATTCATATCATCACTGCTCTCACTTTCGGCAGTATTCGCTGCCAAAGCTGTTGTATCCTCCACAACATTCACCAGGGGAAGTAGAAATTGTTGGTCCCTTTCTCTCGGCTGATCATCAATGACGTATTGCAAATCATTTTGAAGGGAATTTTCCGTAGAAAATTCCGTAGCCATGTTTTCGTTTATTGCAAGTGGTTCATTGTCTTGCATAGAGTCCAAGAATTTGGCTATATTCTCTTTGCTGAATTCATTGCTGATCAACTGATCGGTGTCGTCATAGATCTCTATATGGGATCCTCCCTTGTGTATGTTGTTCGTTTCAAAGGAAACATCTTTCGGTTGTGGTGTATTTGGTGCTGTATTAGCCGGCGAAGGATTTCTAGATGTTGACCGAGATCGAGATGGGTTTACAGAAGCTGTGAAGTCATAGAAGTCGCTCAATCCCTCCATGATGAGGCCATGTTCATCGCGCCATGTGCCGAAATCCAAAGGCTTGTCTACGGTTATTTGTGGTGTGTTAACAGCCGAACCTTGTGCTGTTCTCGGCGATTCATTCGACTCCTTCCATCGTTCTTCGTACTGATCCATTTCTTCGATGCGTGGACTACGTCGTAGGCGAGGAGAAGCAGAGGATCGAGAAGGGGAAGCTTCTTTCTCCGATGCTGGGAAGGTTTGAAGCTATGCATTGCAGGCAAAAGCAAAAGCGTAATAAGAGTAAAGCATAAGAGTAAAGGGATTACATATAAAGCTCATGTAAACAATGGCGAGTGTTAGGAATAGAAATGCGTTTATTTGAGCAACAAAACCCCTCGTGCACGGTTTTGCCACTCACAAAAGTAAACCTTCAGATGGTATTATCAAGAATAAGTGGAGAACTGGTGGGAATTTGGAATAGATCAGACTATTCGCAATTCCCCATTTCTCCGCTTTAGAACATACGAAAAAAAAAACGGTCACACTTACATTTGTATTATTATCACTTCTGGCAGCTTCATCCTTTGTAGCTTTATTTTCAGATTCCTCTTCCTGTGGAATACAAATTTTTATTATAGCCGATATTTGAGTGTGTATGTGGATAACTTGCCCTGGTGTCCTTGTTTTCCTGTTTCCTGAGATTGCTTAAAGCTTCTTCATTCTGAATTTGAGTTGCTTCCTCAAACGATGAAGCAC
Organism: Polietes domitor; assembly: GCA_947397865.1. Lineage (NCBI taxonomy): Eukaryota > Metazoa > Arthropoda > Insecta > Diptera > Muscidae > Polietes > Polietes domitor. Next base: position 109,947,681 of record OX377621.1, on the reverse strand, counting down.
TTGGCAGATTGGTGGCTGTGTCATAGTTGATTTCTTCGCTGGATGTGGGCTTTTCCAGTTCATGTTCCTCGTCTATGGACAAAGCTTTTTCTCTCTTCCAAAATTCAGTATCCTTGTAATGTTCGGGTACCACATCGCCCCACGGGTTGATGGTCTCTTCGCCTAAACGTTCCAGGGAACCACGCCGACTGTCATCGCCAGATTTCGCATCTTTAGCCGGACTTCTTTTATGGCGCCTGTGGTGGCCTTTGACTTTCAACGTTGGTTCACTGCTGTAACGAATGGGAGTAAACTCTGAATCAGCCGTGCTTTTCATTTCCTCCTCCTCTAAAGAGGTGAACATTTTCAATTCTTCATCACGCGAAGTGCGCGATTCAAACGATGAGTTTGAGCTGCCACTAGAGCGACGCTTTTTGAAAGCTATTCGACGACCAGATCGATCTTCGCGGGAGAGTGGTCGGGACTTAATGCCATCAAGGGAACGCAAATAGTCGTCGGAGTACTGCTGGGTGGGAGCAGTGTCTTCGCCATCGGGTTCCTGACGTTCTTGTTGCGGGTATTGCGATTCGTTGCTGGTCGTGACCTCCTCCGAAGGTTGAGTGCTGAACGAGGACTGTTGGCTGGAGATGGGTTCATTCGAAGAGCCATCATCCGATACGCCAGGGAACAAGAGTGACTTTTTCGATCTCGAATAAGAATCATCGCTATTCTGAGCTAGTTGTGTTTTTACTTTGACATGCGATACGGGCGGCGCTGAGCTCTCATCATGCAGGGGATAGAAATTCTTCTTAATACAGGGTTCTTCGACAGCTGGCGTTTGGGGTGCACTTTCGAGATTAGCATGAAATTCAAGTTTTTCCACACCCTCCTGCATTTTTTCCTGCAGGTCGGCCATTTCTTTTTCGGCCTCCAAAAACAAGCGAGTATTTTCATCGATACGTCTTTGCTTCAGCTCGCGATCTTGTTCCAAGCCGAAAAGTCTCTGACTTTGTTCCTCTTCGGATTCCTCGCCTAGTTGTTCGCGAGCCTGCAGGATACGTTTCAAGAGTTCGGCCTCTTTCTGGGCACTGGCTTCGTCGTGTTCTTCGGGAATGTCACGTTCCTTAATGGAAGCAATGATTTGGCGTTCGTTGTCGGTAAGTTCTTCATCATTCTGCGAGTCTCGCATTTGTTCCTCAAGATTTCGTTCGATGTCCATGAATTTTCGTTCATTTTCCTCCATTTCTTCGGCTTGTCGTTGCGCTTCCTCCATTTGGCGTTCGGCCTCTAGGATTCTTCTTTCATTCTCTTCCCTTTCAGCGGCCTCATCGGCTTGACGCTGTTGTTCTTCTTCTTCCTCGCGGCGACGCTGCTCTCTCTCGCGCTCTTGTTCGGCTTCTATCAGTTTGCGGGCATTATCTTCGGCTTCCTTTTGCTTACGTTCTTCTTCGGCTTGTCGTTGTTTTGCTTCCTCTTCCGCTTTGCGTTCAGCTTCAATTAATATCTGTTGTTGCTCCTCTTCGTGCCGTTTGCGCTCCGCCTCTTCGGCTTCTTTGAGTTTACGTTCCTCTTCGACTCGGCGTTGTAGTTCTACCTCTTCCGCTTTGCGTCGGTCTTCTAGCAGAATCTTTTGCTGTTCCTCTTCGCGTCGTTTGCGCTCTGCCTCCTCGGCTTTGCGCTTTTCTTCTTCTTCGCGTTGTTTTTCAGCCGCGACAATTTTTCGTTGATTTTCTTCGGCCTCCCTTTGTTGGCGAGCAACTTCGGCTTCGGCTTGTTCCAATTCTTTTCGTGTTTTCTCCGAAATTTTCTTTAGTTTGTCCAATTCTTTTTCCGATTCGTGACGTTTCGCATTTTTGTCGCTTTTGTTTTTGAGTTGCTCCGTCAAGCTGTCAATGTCCGCCTGATTGGGATCGATTCGAAAACCATTCTCGTACAAGACACCATCTTGCATGGCGTTCTTTCCAGCACTCGCCTCGGTGGCCGTGGCATTCGCCAGCAGTTGGCGCAAGTTGTCTTGCAAGCGTGCCAAACTGTCTGCGTCATTGTCGTTGTCGGAGCCGTCGTGGTTAAATGACCAGTGATAGAGATGACGTACCACGTACAGAAATTCAATGGCGCCAATGTAGCCGATGACCAGTGTAAACACTATATCGCCGAAGCCCGAAAGTAAATCACCCATTGCATGCACTCAGAATTCACTACGGACTACGAACAGATGACTGATGGCGGTGGTGCTGGTGCTGGTGTTGGTGTGCGATGCGATGCGATGTTTTATTTTTGTAGTTCCGATATATATGCAGGTATTTTTAACGCGTAACTAACGAAATACGTTCGAATCAAATGAGATCCCACTTGCGTAATCGGCTTCAATTCTTAGCGGGTACGGCGAAATAGAACAAATTTCGTAATGAACAAAAAAAATTGCATTGGAATAGGCGTGAACACTGTGTTTGCGTGCGTGTCGCTCGTAATGCCAGCAATGCAATAATCAAAAATCACAAATTCACAAAGTCTCACAATAAAATCACTTTCGATTTGAAAAATAAAAACGACACGGCCTTATATAAAATTCACCACTCGGCGGTTGTGTAATTCACCAAAATGTCATATTTTGAATTAATTTATGATCTCGGCGACACTGCATGGGCAGCCAGTGTTGGGTCGGCTTGGTTGGGCCCGTATTAGTCCGTGGTTCGATAGACGACCGACAACTGACCAGCAAAATTCACAATTTTTATATTGATTCGACCACTTGGCGCTGTGGACTGCCGATTCAAAATGAGATTCGAAGATGTGTCTGTCGTGTTAATCGATCGATGTGCAACTAATCAATCTATTGATTATTCGTTAATTTCAAAAGAAACTCCTCTCTCTTTCGGCAGAGTGCATCATCCATCCGTCCAATTGCAAATGTCGACGATTGTGTTTTTTTTTTTTTTTTGATGATTAGAAATTTAGAACACGGTGAAATCGAAAATAGATGAAAACAAAACGGATGAGAAAAAAAGTATCCGAAACTAAACAATTATACGCGTGTCGTCGTTCAAAATGAATCACGTTGTAAATCGATGAAACCGGTCGATCGATCGTTCGGCTGGCCGGCTGGTCGGCTAATCGTTTGATTAAATGCAAATCAAGTTAATTGGCGAGAGGGGCGGGCTAAACAGATTGCTTTCGTTTTTAGGCTGCTTTTCCTTTATTTTGGTTTTCGATTATTTTTATTTTTTTCGTTGGTCAAAACAAATGGGAAAATATTCTAAAGACGCGAACCGTTTTCAAGGTATCAACAACACGCGGCGTTTTCTCGTTGGCAAATGCCAAATATTTTCGCTGCACCTTTTGTGCCTTCTCGCTTTAAGAGTTTGTTAATGATTGTTTGGGTCGTTTTGAATATACTCAAAATATACTACGGAATTTTTCGCGAAAACAAAATGTATATTGCACGGAGACACATACACACAGAAACGTCCGTATTAGCCACGCACAGTGGTTTTAGGGAGGGGTGAGCGTTAAGGTATAGTGAATACTTACCTACATATACATTTAAAAATAATCATGGAAACATAGACATGTGCAAAAGTAAAAAAAGATTTCGTTGACTATGCTTACCTATCGGACTGTGCATTATGCAGCATTAGCGTAAGCAGTTTTCCCAGAAATTCAGGATTTTAGTAACAAACTTCCGGTAAATTCCTCGGAATATCCGTTAAAAATATTAATTTTTTATGTTTCAAGTGTTTCGATTATCGTCGTTGATTACACAGTGCGACAAAAAAGAACTGAAATAGAAATAATTTTTTGTAGGTGTGGTCGAGTAAATCAGGAATCTGTTTGTGAAACTACCCAAACGTTCACGTTCGCTTTGTGAATTGTGATCAAGCTTAAGATTTTTTTGGAATAATATGTTTTTCTTATAACATGAAATTTAAAAAAATAATGTAATTAGTTAGGTTATTATTTGCAATCAAAATTCATTTCTGAAAATTCTAAAATCCTAACAATTTATTGAACAAAGCGGGAATATATATATAATCATATATATATAATATATATTTTATATTATATATATATGATTTCCCGTCAATTTAAATAAGTTGAACGCTAGTATGATATGGGCACAGAAAATTTAACTAAATTATGGCGATGGAAAAATTCCCAGGAACTCGGAAATGAAAATTGGCCGGGAATCCGGGGAGTAAAAAAACAAATAATATATTAGATAATATATTTAATATTTATATTTACATTTTTTGAAAAATATACTATTTTGGTCCAGCACTCCAACTATCATTAGAAAAAACCTATATTTGTTCGTGTCCAAAACCGCTCATGCTTGCGTAATTTGATTTGAAACCCATTTAATGTTGGACACGAGTATCTGCAGGTATTGCCTTCCCACCATGAATTCATGAACACTCAGAAAAATCACATTCCTATTAGTTCAACAATTTTACTCCAGTTGTCTTTGAAATTATAATAAATAGTTTATTTACTAGAAATAGTCTAGAAATTTACTTGCATTTCTTTCGTTTAGATTTTTTTTGTATGGAAAAATTCAATTTAGGAAACTAAAAATGTGATTTTTCCTAAAATTAAATTTTTTCTATACATTTAAGTATTTTTTATACATTTAAGTATTTATGAACTAGAATATTAATATGACTGTTTTTCTTTAAAAAAAACGTTAATAAATTTTTTTTTGCTCAAAATAAAAAATTATTTTTTCACACTGTCGCCAACTACAATGTAAATATATGTATCAAAACAAATTTTCAAAAAAATATTTTGTGTTGACTTTATTGGACTTAGCCTCGATAACCATCATTTTGACTTACACTGGATAATTATCCAGGCTAAGTCAAAAATTTTTACACAAAATTATTTTTTCAAAATTTGTTTTCACAAACACATTGATATTGCTTTTGGCGACAATTTTAAAAATTTTTTTTTATTTTCAGTGAAATTTTAATATTTTATTTAGATTTTTGTTATTGCAGCTTAGTTATCCAGTCTTAAAGAAAAACAGCCATAATTTTCGTTTCTTAAATATATCAAATATTGTCATTATGGATGGTTAAATTCTAATACGATCTAGCCATATCACGCTAGCTTGCGAACGAAATGAGGTAGGGGGTTCAAAATTTCCACATATGTGTCTACTGGATTGAAGTGGGTGAAATCGGTCTAGAGGGAAAAACATTTCGCTTCATAATATATTTAGATTATTTAAGCAATTCTTTTGAAAATTTCTGCTTTTATCCTCTAGAGTGCGAAACGGGATAAAAATGGTACCAATGCTACGACAACAGCTAGAAACATGAAATACGGAGTGTACATCCCCTAATTGAGTAGACACGTATTATAGATGGATTTTTCAAAATTCGTACTTTAAAGGTATATAATGGGAAAGGAGGGATAAAAATGGTACCGCCCAAACCGCTGAAGTTGAAATCTTGAAATTCGGTGTATACATTCATCTGGCTGTGCAGACGCGAAACATAAAGGAATTTTCCGATTTTTTTACATTTAGTCGGAAAATAATCAAAGGCTGCAGTTAAAATTGTGAAATTCGGGTTTCAAACTGCTGATGTAAAGAAGCCGATGATTTTTTGTTGTTTTCGAAAAATCATGTTTATTTACATCTGTTAGCTTCCATTTTTATAGTTTCAGTGGCAGTGATTCTCAACTATTCTATTATTTTTTTCATCCAAAATTTTGAAATTGCCCCACTAATAGGGTTCGATCGCCAAGAACTAAACATTCAGTTTTTTATTAGAGAATTGTACATATTTTAGTTAGAGATTAAAAGTGTCAACTTCATTTGCATACCACAAAGTATTGCAAATAAAAAATAAATAACTCATGAAAAAGGCTTTCAAATGTGCTTTTAAACAAATATATTTAAGTAAATTGGCCATCCGTGCAATCATATTAAAATAATGTATATTGAATGTATTTAATGCAGCTTGTCGATTTTACCCAAGAAACAATTATTCACAATAGACTGTATTTTTTAAATTTTTGAATAAATGAAATCAAGCGGCTGTAGCTAGAATCGTGAAATTCAGTATTTACACTCGCCTGACTGTGTAGACGGGAAAAATAAAAAATGAAATTAGGTGTGTATAATCCACTGTGAACGCGAAAATCATTGGATCTTCAATATCCTATCAAAATGGTACAGAAATATGGATTCAAGAAATTGCAAATGAGGAAAATCGGCCCTGAGGGAAATTGATTTTACGTAATAATATGTTTTATAGTTTAAAATTGTAAACAAATACTGTAAAAATATCACAATTTTCCTAATATGGTACTGCACTTCTATGTAAAGATGATATCCTCTACTCTGTCGGTAATAATGTTGAATGCACTTCGTGGCGGATGATATATAAGATTCGGCCCGGACGATCTTAACGTCCTTTTACTCGTTTATATTAGTTCTGCATACTATGAAGCAAAGCAATTTGTTTAAATTATTTGTAGTTAAATTGAACTTATTTTCCCCTAGTATCAAGTATAAGTTTCCTCAGTTTAAGAAAAAAAAATAAAATAAATTAAAAATAAAAATTGAGGAAACTCTCAGCAAACTTTTCCTCAGTTTGATTAAATATTTATTTAGGAAAATTTACTATTTTGTTTGTTCTTGTTTAGACAAATTTACTTGGTTTTAGAGAAAGTTGATCTTGGATAAAGTGCAAAGTGTCTTTATGCACAAATATCGTGGAATATATATCCGTTATGTCTCTGTGTGTCGTTTGTTTGAATTCTTAAACTTCTTCATACTCCTGTTGAACACTGTAATCGCCTATTTGATAAGAACACACTTTAGCATTTATGAGTTTGCCATGTAGCAAATATATCTGTGAACTGCTTAATCAGAAGTTTCATCGCGAAGATGAAAGAGAACCATCGTCCCAATCATTAGCCGACTAAGTCATGACATCATCAGCACATCATTGACAATAATAATATCCAATCATTTTATACGATTAACCTATGGTTCTGAATCACCACCTTGTGTATTCTTCCCATTGCAAAGACTACACGAAAATAGATTGGCTCCCATCATCGTCAATTGCTCACCTCACCCGAAAGACCACTGTGCAGTGAGCGCTTCGCTCAACGTCATCATTGTTTGAGTTGTTCGACGATAAATACCAATGTTTATAGCTGCGAAAAGATTTTGTTGTGGGCATTTTGGGTTTCGTTCATCTCGGCTAATTTAACAAATTGATTTTGCAAACAAATCTATTAAAAACAAACAGCAGAACATGTAGAATAGGGCCGAACGAGGAGCAGCGAAGAAGGGAAGACACAAAACTGACCTTAAACACGCGTAACGCTTGGATTGCCGTCATCATTGTCGCTGTCATTGGATGGATGAGGGGACGGATATTCTGCCTTTGACGCTTTCTTTCGCGTTCATTTCAAACGATTTTTCAAAAATTCTCAACTCATTGAGGTGTGGTGAATTTCTGGTCATCAATGTTCGCTCTCACACACACACACATTTTTTTGGGTGGTAATTCGCCAATATGTGGATGCATATTATGATTGTCAGACGTTACTAAATACATTCAATTCCATACATACATATATGCAGATATAAAGGGGTTGTGATTGAGACTAAATATTTTTTAATTATCCCAGGCTGCACATTGGAGCGTTGAAATAAATAAATACATTCCTATATCCTTGTGTCTGGTTCTCCTAAATTGGTCAATTGTTTTAACTGTCATTTATACGGCGTTAGGTTATAACGCCCAAATTTAAAATGTCATAAAGCCCAAAAACAATGCATTTATTGTGTTGTTGTAAAATGTATTGATTTTTTGGGCGATATGTCATTGCGTTTGGGAATTGTGACATTATTTCTTGGCGCTGACGCCCAATCTGGCCCGAAGAAGTTAGTTGGGCTTTCTGACATTTTTATTGCCAAATTTGGGTGATATGCCGATTATTGGGCTTAATGACATTTTAAATATGGGCGTTATGACCTAACGCCCATATACATACATACATTCAGATCAACTTCGAAAATTTTATTAAGTTGACAATAATCAATCTCTGTATCTCGAAAGCTCCCAAATGAAGCAAACCCGAGGGGTACGATTTATCTCTCACAACCGAGTGATCTCTCAAATGTATACTATTCAGGGAAATTTTGGTCGAATCTTGAAGTTGCTCTCAAATATCTTTCAATTGTCCGCCAAGAATGAAAGAGGAGTCCATACAAAATCCAGTCGAGCAGGTTACTTCATTAGTTTTAAAGGACAACATTTTATCCGATTACTCGAATAATTTTGAGAAAAATTGATATCAGTCCATGATCTTTGGTACGTCTGATTTGTATTGCTAAGAATAAGTCTATGTGTAGCTCTTAATTGTTAACCCTTTTTGAACATACATACATAAATATATATTCACATATTCATATTTAAAAATTGCTGCTTAAATTCGCTTTTCAACAATTTTGCATTGTCTTGACATTCACATTAAAAAGCGAACATTTCTCTACAAAATCCTTATTTTTAGATCTTTTGACATCATCATATATTTCGCCGGAAATGTGTGAATGTGTGTCGGTTTGTGTGTGAGAGTGTGCGAGTTTATGTACTTTATCATTAAATGTAAATTAATGAGGGACAACAACACAACACAACAATAATTACTACTAAAAGTAAATAAAATACAAAACAGATTCTTTCACTAAATGCCCGAACGTGTGAATTTGATTGAGTTGTCATTCCCGCCAATCAATCGCAGTGTGACGTGAAGTGCAAATCTGATTCGATTTTCCTAATGTCCGATATTCACTATCAAGATACAGTCGTTCGTCGTCGTCGTGTCCAATTAATGTGTCTGGCACATAGACGTGTCGATCTTTTATCTCTTAATCATCTGCATCTGATCGTGTCTCTGGTGTGAAATAAGTGTCGCAATCGTTATGGAATGAATGTAAGAATAATTTCAGCAGAGATGGGAAGTCTGCATTGAAAGTATTCAGAATAGATAAAATGTAAACGTTATCTGATATAGAATGTAACACACATCAATTGCATCGATCTGTCCTAACACACCAAAACATAGAGAGATTTAATTAAATAACTTAATGTTGAATAATAAAATAAATGAAAAGTGCGATTCGATCATTTATCCCATTCTTTGTTTGTGAATAAATGTGGATGACCAATTAATCCAAAGGGCTACTCCAACAATCACTGGAAGAATTGGCCAACATTATCCTATTGTCATTAGACGAAAATTACAGAAATATTAAAGTATTCGTTGAGAGCTACTTTATCCAATTTCCTATTAATTCTTCACATTCAAAAGTAATATCACTTTTTTGAAAACCTATTATATTTACTAGAATGCGGATTTTCTTTGCCGTTCTGAGGTGGTCAACTCAATATTTTATTTCTGTACTCGACCCTCTCAACACACTCCTGAGCCCCAAAGCTCCTTCAAAAGGCAGAGCTCCGTCAATACATCAATGTAAACGATTGAAATGTTTCAAAAAAGACCTTTTTAAGCGACCCTATATTCTAAAAGTACATATTGAGTAGACCATGTTTGCTGAATAAACATATAGACCAGCTGGTCTAAGTTTCTTTTTACAGTGGGTCAAAGTTTTTATTCGAAGGGAGCATTATACTAAGTGAAAAATCTGCTGTAAGATAATGTCGGAGAGAATTCTTATGAGAATCATTTTTGATAAAGACCTTAGCCCTCTAGGTCAACTTTTTATCGGTCAATTTGACCCTTTTTCCGAGAAAATCAGAAAAAAAGTCCTCTTAAAAAGGACATTTAAGGATTAAAATTTTCTATGAGAAATTTACATTTGAGCGGGGGTCACCACTGAAATAGGATAAATGTTGGCTGCATAGTCAAAAATTGTGAAAAGGGCCAAGTCCAAGTCATCCCTAGCAAAAAATGTGAAGTGTACAATAGCTCTTGCTCTTCATATGACCTATGCATTTATTGGTACACAGTCATCATTTGTCATAACTTGAAGCAGACAATGCTTTAGTATCAGTTGTCCTCATTTCTATTTGTGCTCTTTTCAGCGGATCCAAGTAGGACATCATAATCAGACGTGTGGAGGACAATGATAGATTGATTTTTTCATTCGCTCCATTAAATATTCTATAAAGTGCAGCTATAATTTCATAATAATTTAAAAACGACAATTACTTCTAAGTGGTGTCCCAAAATTCATACAATACTTGAATGTCGCAATATTTTTGAGGCAAACTTTCGTTTATTTTGTTTATTTATTTTAAAAAAGCGCCACACAAAGTGCGTGCGTTTCATGTTTGTTTAATATTCTAGAAACTATGAATATTTTTCAAAATTAAAAATGCGACTGGTCACCCAATAACAGTTGATAGTTCTCGCTATCATAACATAAGTTTTCTGTGTCTAAATTTCCATGCGTGATGTGCGTGTGTACAACATGAGGTTTCAACAAGACCTTAGCACATGCCCGACGGCCTGAGAAATAATTTAATTAGTACATGAGTCATTTCTTGAGAGTGCAATTTCTGGAAGTGGCAGCTCAACGAAAAAATACAACAAAAGGCAGCGTCTGAGTCAGCAAAGCCATGCGGTCAGCTATATGAACCAATAATAAATTTAAATTTAAGATTGAAAACCATTTTGCAGGCCTATTTATACACTCCACGAGAGTATTATGTCTTTGTGCATTTGTTTGTAACACCCAAAAGGAAACGAGATAAACCCATTGTTAATTATACCGATCGTCTTAGAATCACTTTCTGAGTCGATTTAGCAATGTCCGCCTGTCTGTCTGTCCGTCCGTCCGTCCATCTATTCTTGTAATCACGATACAGGTCGCAATTGTAGACAGAACCAAATGAAACTTTGCACAACGTCGTTTTTCGGGATAAGGACGAACGCTATTTAATTCGGTTCAGATTTAGATATAGCCCCCATACGAATTTCACTCCCGATTTGACTCTTTTCACTCTAGATACCACATCTTACAACAGATTTTCTTTAAAATTGGCAAAACATCTTATATTGTAACTAGCAACACCTGTGGTAAAAATGTGTTATATCGGTTCAGATTTATATATAGCTCCCATACAAATTTCGCTCCCGATTTGACTTTTTCCGCTCTACATACCACATAATGTATCAGATTGTCTTCAGATTTGGTAAAACATCTTATATTTCCACTAGAAACACCCATGGTGAATATCGGTCAGATCGGTTCAGATTTATATATAGCTCCCTTACAAATGTCGCTCCCGATTTGACTTTTGCCGCTTTAAAAGCCACATATTGTGCTCGATTTTCTTTAAATTTCGCACAACATCTTATAATCTAACTAAACAAAACTATGGTGAAAGTGGGTAAGATCGGTTCAGATTTAAATATAGCCCAATTTCAAATGTTGCTCCCATAAGTTTAACCGAGTTTGGCCAAACTATACATATTATATTTGACCTATTTCGTTCCAGGTTTCAATATATCCTCATACAAATGTCCTTTCCGATATACAATTTTTTGTCAAACACATACATTTACAGGATACAAAAACCTTCCCGTTTTCACTTTTTCACCGAATTGAATTGTATTCGGATTGAACGTGGAGTGTATCATAGAGTCGGCCCCGCCCGACTTTAGCCTTTCCTTACTGGTTTCTGAATAGATTTGGGAATATGTACCCACATTTTCGCTAGCCTAGGAATAGTTTAAAAAAGGCCTCCTAGTCTTTTGCCTGGTGAAGGCGTATTTGAATTACTAGCGAATCTCTTCCAGGCCTCTCTAGAGTAGGTCTATCAATTTCTTCAACTATCACATTTATCTCTGCATGAAAATTCACTTCAGTTAGACCCAAAGTGAAGTTCAGAATATCTCTGATTGTTTTTAAAAACTTACAACCATCAACACGTCAAGTGAGATATCATAAGTCTTGTATAATTGTAGATAAGAAATAGTTGGGTCGATATTAAAATATCTGATTCATTCGCTAACATTTCTGAGTATTCACAAAAAGTATGCTAAGCTATGGCAAACATACTGACTAACTTTTATCATATATTAGACCGATAATCCACTGAGTAGTAGTCGTTGCAATGGGTATTAATAAGGAGCGCGGCGGCTCCCGAAACAGATCCGTATATGCTGCCTGCAACCGAAACCACGCATTTCTTTAAAACGTTGTTTTCTATTAAGAAAACAAAAACCCTGAGTAATATTAATTGAAATATTGCCACCACACATTTTTCAATATTTTCTTGTTTAATAAGCAGAATTTTTCATACACAAATTTAGAATTTCACGTTAACTTACTTATCGTTGCGTACAATAAATAAACAAGACAATAATTTTAAAATTGATTTTTGACAAATTTAATAATGAACTTTCTTATGACGTACACAGTAGCTTCCATCGGAAGAGTCAAGTCTACTTAATTTATACTTACAAAATTGCCACTTGAAATATCGATGCATTTTACACATCGACTTTTTTCAAATTTATTAAATACAAATACGTTTTCAATTTTCTATTTTTTGTTTCAACACAGAATTGCGCGACTATGCACCACAATGACACACATCAAAATGAATTGAAGTGGCTTTCAGACACTTTCCAAACTCATTGTTTTTGCGGGCAAAGAGGACGGTAACTGGGAAAATTTTCCACCTGAACACTTTTAATTGTGTTCAATGTAATCAAAGTTCAATGTCAGGAAGCAAACGAATTGTGGATGTGGCAAACACGGGTGGGGTGACACAACTCGGGTTCTATGGCCGGTGGCGGCCACTCCCTAGAATCAGGATAGCGCAGAGTCATCGTCCATTTCGTGTTTATAAATAGTTGGCGTTGGATCCACAACGGATGCATTTTTCCACGTAGTTGAAAGTATTTAATGGATATACTCGTGTGTGTGTCCACATGTCACTATCCTTCCCTTCCTATTGTGTCATGGTGTAGGTGGCGATGTGCCTCCATAAACGTCATGGATGTGACCACAAAAATCACTTGGTAATCAATTTTAATGGCGAATTTTTTGCGTGTTTCTTGGCCATATCCGCCGTATCGAGATTTATCAGTTATTGTTTGTCTAAACTGTTCAATTTCCTTGGCCTTTCCCATTAGCCTTGATCGAATACATTTCCCCAAGAAAAAAGAAAACAAACAGAGGTAAGAAAAGACTTACCTCATCACAGCCAGCACAGCGCGGTTTCAGAAGTTCCGCATAATGACGTTCACAATAGATTTTATCGTCGTGCACGCAATATGTCAGATCGACGAGCAGTTCATTGCAGGTGTTGCACGTGAAGCAACGTGGATGCCACATGACACTCTCCACGAATTTCGGTGCGGCCACCACCATTTCGCCAACATTGATTTCGCCCTCGCAATGGGCACAATGTTCGTCGTGCGGTGCATCTTTAATATAACCTGCAGAGGGGGAGGGGAAGACGCCATTAAATCAGCAAAGTGAAAGAGGAGGGGAAGTGGGGGGTTGTGACTCACCTATATCTAGTGCAATTTCATTACGTGCTGTTACAAAATCCTCATAGGATGCTTCGTGCAAGTCCTCCAAGTGCTTGCAGTGCTCCAGCGAGAGATCCTGTTTGGGCAATTGATATGAGATCTGCTGTTCACGATAACGGGCTCCTTCACTACCAATCTTTGGCACTTTCTCCAATGGCAACTGTTCGAAGTAACGATTGATGCGAGACGATACCCGGATGCCTTGTGGCACCCAAGTGTAGCCTAAATCACGGGGCTCCACTCCGGAGTCCGTTGGCGAGACAACCTTAAAGCCCAGACGTTCGTGGACCGTTGTCGATTGCTGCTGATATATGGCATGTGCTTCGCGGGGGCATTTGCAGGATTGGCAAGTTTTTCTGAAATTGCACAAAAAACAACAATAGCATTAAAATATTAAAACCACAACAGAGTCAAATTAAGTAGAAACGAAAACTAATTAATGTATTAAATAATAAATTAAAATAAAGTAAATTAATTTAAATCTTGAGCACTTGTGTTTATCATATTGCTCATACGACCGCTGCCACATTTACCGCTTTAAAATAACAGAAAGTGGAAACTGTAAAGTAAAGAAACAACAGAAAAGCTTTTGTGAGCTTTTCTCTGTTAATGCTAGCAATAGCATTCATGTTATTCTCTTGTGTGATGAAGCTTTTGAAAAGCTTTCCAACTGAATAGCAGCCGTTAATTTTGAAATGGTTATGGGCACAATACAACAAGGCAATTTCATTTGGTTTAAAAACTTTCTTGTTGAAACTTGTTGGTCAAAAAGTAATGAAAAGCTAATTACAACTAGAATTACTGTAATTTCTTTGTATATATAAACTATGTTAAGTGACACAGAAGACGTTGAATTCGTGTAAGTCAAACGAATAGTCTATGTTGAACACCTTCTAACGCGTGATTTCATGTAGCTCCTCCAGAGCAATTGACAGTAAAATATTTAAAAATAAAATATTCAATTCAGTTCTTAAAATCTTTTCTACTTTTGCTTTATAAGAAGTTTCTGCGATTTTCTAGTAAATAAAAACGATTTTTACGATAAATGATTACATTACAGGAAACTATTACATTTATATTTACTACGGGGACTCGCACTATCGAAAACCTTCCGCATAAAATCCGTAATGTATTTATAAGATGGCGAGGTGAAATTCACTAAAAGGCACCAGGGAATGAGTGAAACATGGGCAGGACCCATTTTTTGGATATGATACTGAGCCATATACAGAACGCTTCAAAAAGTATTGTGATGTCGATGTCTTCTCTGAAAAAGCTGGCCTAGCATGTTCACTGCGACTAACTGATGCAGCTTCTTTCAGGCGGAAGTCTTCGCATTTAAGGAATCATGCACTAAACTTTCCTCTTTAGGTACAGCGGGAATTTGTTGGCAATTATTGGGACAATTCAGTAAATTCATTGAGAGTCGGCCGAAACACTGATAGGGTCAGTTGAAAGAGGTATATTTATGCACTACTTAAACCGAGCTAATTTCAACCGGAAAAAAACTGAAATGTTCTGAATATAACGAAAGCTTCTCAGCCAAAATAGAAAGGACATGTCAAGACTGATTGTAGAGCTGACTGGCCAGATATATAGTTGCAAATGAATGATAAGACGAATAGACCAAATCAAAACCAAATCGAGAGACATTTGTGTTGGATATATAAATCTGAACGGATAGATGTTACCAGTTGTTGTGCCAAATTTGAAGAAAATCGAAAAAATTTTGAGTTTTCTAGAGCGAAAAAAAGTAAAAGCGTTATTCAATAACTTAAATTAATTGATGCACAAAGTGGAAAGTCGACTTTTGGCGTTGGTGAGGTCGATTTCGACTTTTTCCTACCAAAAGTCGATTTATAGATCCCTAGTCGGTGGACAATTGAAATACGTGACGAATGAAGCTAAAATTCAAAGAAGAGACTGTCGAGCACTTCCTATTAGAGGTCTCGGGCAACAAATACTTCGCTACATTGACTAGATATAGGAAAATTAGATTAAAGAACTATTCAAATATCTTCCACTCCCAACTTTTTCCAAATGGTGCTTTCACAGAGCGCACTACTTGACGCTCCCGTGAAGGAGATCCAATTTAGAAATTTAAGCGTGTCATGGTAACTCTTGAACTTGAGTTTACACTGAGGAAGTTTATAAATTAGGGTGGTTCTTATAATTTTGTTGTTATTTTTTGGCGGGCCCACACGGAATTTTAATAGGCCTCATGAGAAACAAATACAGGATTTTTTCATCAACTTTTAGATAGTGCTTTGGCAATTGCACGACCGTCTAGATGAATTGCCGCTAATGAGGAATTCCATGTTGAACTAATGAAAAATCTTCGAATTCCTTCCGATTTTTATGAAATTGGCTATACATTTTTTTTAATTTTTGGAAACTGGCAACTCTGTATATTTGAAGTTTTTACTCAACCAGTCAAAACTTTTGATCTATAAGCTACATTGAGACTTTTTGCAGGAGAATTGTCTAGTGAGAAAAATTACTGAAAATTAAAATAATAGGGCTGTTTTTCTTAAAACCGTAATAACAAGCTGCGGTAACAAAAACGTTAATAAAAATTTAATTTTTTGCTCAAAATAAAAGATAATTTTTTTCACATTGTCGCTAACTACAATATAAATATATGTATCAAAAGAAATTTTCAAAAAAATATTTTGTGTCGATTTTATTGGACTTAGCCTCGATATCCATCATTTTGACTTACACTGAATAATTATCCAGACTAAGTCAAAAACTTTTAACACCAAATTATTTTTTCAAAATTTGTTTTCACACACACGTTGACATTGTTTTTGGTGACAATTTAAAAAAAATATTTTGGGTGATATTTTAACATTTTATTTAGGTTTTTGTTATCGCAGCTTAGTTATCCAGTCTTAAAGAAAAACAGCCATAATGTTTGTTTTAATATTGACTTTTTTGAAAAAAGGAATATTTTTTTATTTCAGAGTGAAATTGTTAGTAGTGTCTGAGAAATCAGCAAAACAGCGGAAATACTCGATAGCACTATCTAAACATTAGTGAAACAATTAAAAATCCTACTTTTGTTTCTCGTGAGGCTTAAAACTGCGTGTGAGCCCGCCAATCCAACAAAAAAATTATAACAGCCAAAGTACATTCTTCCTGGAATTTCAATGATGTTTTGGGCTACAAAAGGACGACCAGTTTTTATTTTTTGCGAACGTAGATATTTGGCAAAAGCAAATTAGCTATAATAAGAAGGCTTTAGGAAATAGCCAATTAAAGCAAAATCCATGAACGATAAAGAATTTGAAAAATTCTCTATATTATTCTTAATAATTTTGTACGATTTTTCTTAAAATCGTGAATGATCATTTTTTAAAATGTTCAGCCAATTTTTAATAACCATATAATTATACCTACGCCGCGGTAAACAGAGTAGACGTTGAATTGTATCAGTTGATTGAGGTTTATTGCTTGTGTGCCAATGAATCTAAATATCTCTGAGAGGGTTGAATTTTAGAGGAAATTTCATAATTTGGGACTATATCAATCCACACGACGTCTACAAAGTGACTATGTAGCTCAGAAAGTCACTGTTAAATGTATATTGTGGACTGATCCAATAATGGTCCGAACATCTTCAGATGGTAACATCGTCAACGACTAAGGCAGCACAATAATGATAACCAATTTCTTTCGGGTCTAAATTAAGTTGGAACCAAATGGTAGAGTCATTGGCAATTGGATCTTTCGGAAAATGGAATTCCAGAGGCTGGGTTGTAGTGTCAACAGTATTTATTTTTTTTGTGGAAATTACAAAATTTATAACTCTGCAAATAAATTTTAATCTTTCAATTTTCAGAAAAATCGGAAACATGTGAACATTTTGCTCTAAAATTTGGCAATGGAATGCCATTCATTATAATACATATAGTGCTGTAAAACCCTTATTGTGGGACAGGCAAAGGTCACCACAAAATTTAAAGAAATCAGGGCAGCGTTATTAAATTGAACCACTTCGACCCGAAACGACACCACGTTGGTTATCTACATAATTTCCAATTGATACTCGCTATGATTTTTAAATAGGCGAAGTAATAGAAAATATTAAAAATATACATAAGCAAAGAAATATTATTAATAATAATAAAAACCACATATACACAGTATACCCTCCATGTACAAGGTACCTACAGCTGCACAATAACACACGTAAATCAAACAATTTCCGAGAAAAGAAAAAAATAGTTTATTTTAAATGGCAAGCGAGCGAATGAATGAATGATATCATTTTCACATTCACCTATTCACCTATCCATCTCTGTCCATCAATAGCAATTCAAATATTTGTGGATGGGCGAAAACTCTTACCTTACAATGAGATCATAAATTTCTTGTTTGTCGAATACTTTGCAGTAGGTGTGCAAGACGTTGAGGCAGGCATAGTGCAGGCCGGTCCAAGGAACTTCCTTTGATGCTAACGCCTCCCAGAGGGGGCAATCGGCATGACGATCCAGGTCCAGCATCTTCACCATCTCTTCCTTTTATTTATGTGGGCGGAAGACTTTAGCGCTATTAAATTTCAAATCCAATCACATCAAGTCATTTAACAAAGTCGCCAGTCTAGACGTTTTAATTGGGAAAGATTTCATCGTAAAGAAAATCGCGTTTGCTGGGAAATACTTGAGCACATCTCAATTTCCAAGGAATTCTTGTGATATTTGTTTCATTTTCATTTCTTTTCTTGAAATTTTCTCGTCGTTCACATGATTGGGTGGCGGATGTGAGACCGAGCGAGTGAGTGAGCGTGAGTCGGAAAAGAATGTCATTTCATAGGAAATCAACAACAACATAATGAAGAAAATTAAACAATCATTTTTCCAGATAATGAATCCATTAAAAACATTCCCCTTCCCTTCCCTGCCCTTACATCGCCTAAACCAAAAACATAATTTCCCTGTTCTTTTTATGGGCTTTTTCTTGGTCTGCTTGTGCGTACGTGTGTGTAACAAAATTATGAGTTTCCAATATGCTCCCATGACGCCCACTACACTGCCAAGTGTTACGGAGGCAAGAGGCCGCAAGGCAAAGCACAGTGGGGCAAAAAGTGACTGTGCATGAAGTTTGAGTAAGTCTTTTTAATTGACTTTCTACGTAAGCTATGCTTTAAATGGGTCTAAGGTTGATTACGCTGGTGCTGCACAGGAATAAGGGATTCTAGAGTGGAATGGGGTTTCGATATTCGATCTCATTCAACCACACATGAACTCAATTTACAGAGGGAAATTGTGATATGCAATTAATCTCCGCACTGAATAGTTTCCATATAATTCAGTAAATCGGTGACACAGAAAATCTCTTGCCATATCAACACTAGAACCCGAAAAATTATCCCCAAACTTTACCGTAGAAACTTTGAAATGTCGTTCCAAACTGTCTAGTTTGTTTTACTTGGCGTACGGTAGTTTGGAAAACAGAATAACGTAGACTAGTTTCACGGAGACAATTTCTCATCTAATAGTACTCAAACGGGGCATTAAAATTAATAAGAAAAGATAATAAAAAGGCAATTAAAATGCATATGCCACACGCATCATCCTCCCACCCACTGTGCAGTTGAGGGCAGTCTCATTAATAGATTTAAAAATAAAATTTGATTTTATTTGATTTAATTAGTCCCAGGAGGCATTTTTCTTCTTCGGTCGAACATAATCCAAATATGCAAACACTTGTGGACTGCCGCCACGTCCCGCCCCCTCGCCTTGCCACAGACTCGAAAATAATAAACAGATAAATCGTTAAAGTATTTGTGCAAAACAGAGGAACAAAAACGTTTTAATAAAATTATTTTTAAATAAACACTAAACGCAAACACTTCAAATGATTGCCCACTTCCATCAACAGGCCTCTCGCTGAAGCACAAGAAGCGCCGGCCCCCACCACTTCACACCCATGGTGGTGTGTTCTTTCATTTGTATTATGCGACGAGGGCCTAGTGTAGAGTGTTCTGTATACAAATGTGTATTGGGTTATGTTTACACATGTGTCGACTATGTGTAAACATAACCATGTCGACATATGTGTCGACTTAGTTCGGTGGAATATTTTGTTTATCAGCGCTTCTCATTTGTCGTATGTGACCGCTGGTACTAATATGAACCCTGATTTAAGTCAAAGACATACATTCGTTGCGAAAGTTCTGACGAGATGGGGTAGCGCCCATCGAAACTGCACAGTCAACTTTTAGCTGCAACAATAAAGGTCTCACTTTGCCTTTTTGCTAATTTTGGGTTCTGCTGAAGACTTCAGTATAACCTTTGGTCTTAAACCAAAATAAATGACAACACATACAACATAACAGACCAACAATACATACAAACAACAGTAAATAATAATTTTAAAGTTTCTACGCGAACAACTTCTAAATATTTATATATATATATATATATATATATATATTTAAATAAAATATATTGTGTTTTCTTTCATTTGTGGCAAAGAAAATATTACTATTTCGAATTAAAAAAAATTGTTTAATTTTTTCAATTTTGAGAAGAATGAAAGTGGTCCTCTAAATTTTTTTTGCTGGGTCGAAAAAACTCACAAAAATAGAAATAATCGGAAAAAATATTTATATTTTTCAATAGCTAACATTTTAACGAATTAAACAAAGTCTATATGTAAAAGATCTGTAGACAAATGTGAAATAGGGGTGGGATAATGCCCGACTTTTCGATTTCGATATGCTAGAGGGTGGTTGGGTGAGTGTAAATGGGCGCTCAGAGTGAGTGCTCCAAAACTGCCTCGGAGTCGAACCCAGAGGGGTTAAATGTAAGACCGACACCACTAATATCCCCTCTCCAACATTTTTGCCGAACATACTTACCCCCTAACCCCACTCCTTAATATGGTTCCCATACAAAAACTAATTTTTATAAAATGTTCTCCCACCGATCTAACTGGTGGTCAAGGTGTCCCAACCCTCAACATTTTCTCAGAACATACCTACCTAACCCCATTTTGCTGCTCATGATTTTTTTTCCGAACCTCACAAAATAGTGGGCTTTAGCGTTTCCAAATCGAACTCCTAAAATTCCCATACAACACTATCCCACCCCTTAGTTATGACCGTCTTTGTAGGCGCAAAAGATTTTTTATAAAAGCATAAAAATCATTTTAATTTTTGTTTACAAATGTTTACAAACGTTGTTTAACGAAGACAATCTATGTATAAATTTGGAAGGTAGAATAACGTGAATTTCAAAAAAGGAAGACGATATGCATTTCTACAAGAAATGTTATAACGTATACATTTATTTACAGATTTTTGTCAAATAGCCCTTGATTCCTAAACCACTGTTTATATGTGGAAGATTTCTAGCCATCATAATTACATTGAATTGGACGTATCAGCGGATATTATCGGACTTATATTTCCCAAAGACAGAAAATGCACATACAACAATAATGAAACGAAATTTTAGTAAAATTTAAAAAATATATATAAATAAATATATTTTTAACATCCGTATCGTGTTTAGAAAAGTAAAATGAATCAGAAAACGGTATATATAGTCCTTCGATAATTTTTTTGTAAACTAGTGTAATCAGACATATATCTGGAAAAATCTAATCCATAGCTCATTTAAATAGACAGAGTTTCATTTCTATCAAAAATATCTCAGCTTTAATAAAAATTGCATGATTTGTTAAAAATATTTTTCATAAGCCCCACATATCAACACGATACAAATGTTGCTATAAATTATATATAAATAGGTCAGTTTTGACTGCCACTTCATCTTTCATAGTGGCAAGCATGAACTTTCCACCACACCCTCGCACTCGCGTATGAATAGTATGCGAGATTGTACGCAATTCCGGCAAATGCTTCGTTTATTTGTGCAATTTCATTTGTATTTTATACTTTTTTGATAAGATTAAAATGAAGAACCGAAAAGGAATGGAAAGGTGAGTACACTCTTTGGCATGTTATCACGGTACGACGCGTCGTCGTATCTCTGCAGCAGTTATGTCATCGTCTTTGTCTTCGTCTTCGTCATCATCATCATCAGCACCGTCATCGTCATAGTCACAGTCACAGTCATCGTCAGTGGCAACAACCTTCATCCGGAGACGCAGAAAATAAAAATAAAAAGAAACAGAAACCGAAACACAGAACCTTTTAACAAAAGTACAGGCAATTTCATTAATACTTCTCTTCCTCGTCTTCGGGACTTCCCAGTGTATTTGTTGGTCGAGCGAGTGCGTGTGAGTGCGTTTCCAAAAAATTGTACAGGTGTAATAAAGGAATGTAATAAAGATAAATGAAATGGTTTCGGTTTCGGTTTCCATTCATACCATCCATTCATGGATGGGTTTGTATCTGGATGCCGTGGAACGACGCACTTGCTATGCGGGCCGTAATTCTGGCAACCATTGAGAGGTGATAAAGTGAAATTGACTTTGGATTTAAAATTTTATTCAAATTTTTATTACTTTTTGAGTGGAAATGTATGTATGTTTGGTTGCTGCCTCCGCGGCAATGAGAGGCGGCACTGTGCGTGCGGCAAGGGGCGAGTGGTAGCCAGGCGAACATAGAAGATTATTCAAATTCAAATTCAAACAGGCAAATATGAATACTCGCATTATTAACACATTTGCATATTTTATCAGGGATCTTGTTATGATTCCAATTTAGATTTTAAACTGCACCTAAGTAGGCAATTTTCGCCAAACATCTGTGAAGAATTCGTTACAAATGGAATGTGAACAATTTGAGTTGAAGCCACACGCATTCCAGGGTGATTTATAATTAGGCGGGATTTCCGAAGAGAAGTAATAAATGGAAATGCTCAGCCTGCACAATGTTCCAAATGTTCTACGCTTAAGGGTAATGTTATTTTTTATTTATTTATTATTATGTATGGCATTTTGGTATTATTGGAGTTGGGTATGCACCGTATGGGTGACTTACTTTGCTGCTTCAATATATCGGGTATACTTTCAGTCCGTGTGTGTCTCTTAATAGATTTCTGCCATTCTTGGGCCTAAATTTGGGATTACGAATTTAATATTTTTTACTCCATACATAGGGCATACCACTCTCAAGGTTTAACCCACCAGCGAATGCTTCTTGATTCGACAGATATTTTTGGATTAATCAGAAAACATACAAATCTTCATTTTCAGAGCGATAACTTTTCATTTTCTTCGCGAGTCGCTCTAATGTACATTAGGATGGGTCACGAAACTAAATTGCTGCGGTCACAGCCTAGAAATAAAGTTTGGATTGTTTAATGATGATCGGCAAAATATTTCGCCGCTGGGTCAAGCCGTCTGTGAGCTAAACGCTCATGAAACACCTCTAAAAATCATGTTTTTCCCATGCAATTTTTTTTGTTGCATTTCTGTCAAAATTTTTTGTCTTTGAATAACTCATTGGTAAAATTATTGGACGTTTTTTGTGGGTTTTTAAGGTGACAGCTAAAAACTCATATTTCTTGGAAACATTTTGCAAGAGGTGTAATTCAAAATAAATAGAAGGAATCAAATAATTTAATGCAGGCGATGGATTTCAGATCGAAAATGTTCAAACTCTTTTTACAAAAATGAACGCTGTGGCGTTAATTTTATTCCGATGTTCATCATTTAGGCATCATTCGAAATGTCTTGACTGCAGCTAGTAAATTTTAATGTCACTAAGAAAAAAAATACTATAAATGTCCAATAATTCGACCAATAAGTTAATATAAGACCAGAAAGCTTTTTTGCTTGGGTGAATTTGCAAATTTTTCCACCCAGTCACAACGTATGAGTAATGTTAACATACACATATATCACTCATACGCCATGAACGTCTCAATCTGCTCCGTCCAATACTAGTATTGGGCAAAATTAGAAGTAGCACTTACGATTTTCTTTTAAAACGTTTTTTTGTTTTTTACTGAATCAATGGTCATATCAAGTAGGGGGCCGAACATAACGCGCACGGCCATAAAATCAATTAAAGTTATTCAGAGTAAGAATATTTATTTCCGTCTAAAAGTATATTTTTGAAGGGAAATCAACTATTCTCCAACGAAGCCACAAAATCAATTTATTTTACATATAAATCGTCCACTCTCTGTATTCAAGAAATCTTTGCGAATTTTTCTTAATTGGACTTTTACCTTTAAAACAACATCAAAAGAATCAAAGTAAGTCAGTTTTTTTGAATTTTGATCATGAAATGGATTATTATTCATCGTGGACTTTTGTACAAAATATTCATCGGTCAAAAGCTTCATTTCCAATTCACAGATTTGTATGCAAACAGTAAATATATTTGCATAGAAGTACAAATTCTTACTTATAATCTAAATCGATTTAAAAATGCCGTGTCTCTAGCAAGAATATATGAGGGAGGTCCGACAGAAATGTGTTGAGTTTACTTATTATACATATTATCTAAGAAATAAATCGCACAGTGGCACTGTCTTTATCTTCAAAATTAATCATCTTCCGCCATGCTTTGCTATCAACAGCGTGGCAGTCATAACGATAGCGTATTTTGCCAGAACAATCAATATATGTAGTTATGTTATCGTCGAAATAGTGGATCAACGCCTATGTGGTTCAACATAACATATGAAAATCAATACATAGTGTTTATCAAGCAATATATGTACGTGTACGACATACAAATATATGTATGGCTGGCCATACACGCGTGTATCTTATCAGCCCGTTCTACTTAATCACGGATAGTCACCACCTCCTCCCCAATTCAATTACGGCTGACGCAATGCAATAACAACACATTGAACCAGGGATTATATTGCAAATGCATTCAATTAAATTTATCTGACACAAAACATACACAGAGCAGACTTGACTTCTTTATACCATTAACCGGGGGATGGATATGTAGCTACGCATTAGAGGTGTCGATTGCGATGTGTGATTTAAATCTGCGAGATTTGATATTTGTGAAATTTCAAAAATGCATTTGAAATTATTTTACGAGTTTATTATTATTTATATAAGCCTTTTGGCCGTTAACAATGATAAGATAACTAAAAGTTGCAAAACAACATTTGAAACCATAATTTAAATTAATATTTGTATTGTTTGTTAAACGTCATAGACATTTTGAAGCATTTATTTTAATTCGAGAGCTTTTTAAAAATTAAATGACCAAAAAATATACGTTTTACAAATCTGTTAAAAATCTAATTTGGAAATGACCAAAAAATCATAATTATCAGACTAACAAGTAAGTAATTTTCAGTCAGTTAAACCGACTTATATATACCCTCACTCTCAGAATTAAAATTCGAATTATTTGTTTGGGATTTTTAAGCACTCTTATATTACTTATGGCCGAACTATTTATGCCAGAAATGGATTGCAGATACCGGTGTAGAAGTTATAAAGGCTTTAATTTTACATATGTTAACGACAAAAACATTGTAACAACATGTTCACCAAACGTTCCCACGGGAAATTCACATCAACGCCAAAATGCTGATTCTGCAGTATGAACACCTGCAGCTCAATCTCATACGTGTCGCTCTCATACGTCAAACATTAGAATTAAGATTATTTTATTTTATCTTTGATCAGTTTAATCAGTTGTATTTTACCACTCAATAAAGACGGTCTTTTTTAAAAACCGAACAAAACTAATGTTTCGTTAATTCATATAATAGGGACAAATGTGTGGGAGAGGCGTGGCAAAAACATACATACTTTATATGTTCAATGTGAGTATAAAAACATTTTCAATTATAAAATTGCAACTGATTCCGACTATCCGCATGGAAGATATGCCAGTTTGTTTTAACCACAGCTTATTCCACTTTGTGTGGGAGGTACCAGAAGGGGTGTGGCAATATCGCCCAAATTCCGGGTGGGTAAACCGATACAAAAACATTGGCAAATAACAAATTTCAGAGTATTACGTGTAGAAGTAATAACAGCTTTTATGTTAGAAGTACTAGGAGAGGTGTGGCAATACCCACCATTCCAAGTGATTATAAAAACTTTATCAAAAACCAAAATATGGCTGAATATGCTCGATATTCCACGAGATATAGGAACATTATCATATATGATATGATAATTTCAGGGTAAACTAGAGTATTGAAAGTGGGTGTAAATTTCTGTGAGAGCCACGAATAACCTCTTACATGAAACTTTTGCTTATTTTTAATGTATAAAGCGATACTTGTGTAACATGTATATCATCAAACTCGAGAATATTCGTGATAAGTGAGTATTCCCGAAAACCACAGAGTTAACAAACAAATAGAAATACAACCACGTCTCAAGGGTCTTAAAAGGTCATGGGTATGAATTTACTCTGTTTGCCCATTCCAAATATCTGAAATATCCTGCATTAGCATCCCTGGCTAGTTTGTATTTGTGTGTACAAGAATGGATGGTCATTTGATTCCCAATTCAATACAATTTGCACTCGAGTTCATTCGAATGTGTGTGCGTGTGTGTGTGTGGTAATCTACGTATGACTGTCTCGTGTTATCAATTACCAACACACAAACTGCATAAGTACACACACAAACATTCGCACATACATGTGTGCAGGTTCTAAGAGCATCCCCATACGAGCATATGTTTGGATGTGCCGCGATGATTATTCGTTAAAATGTCTGTCTGTCGTGTGACCAAGTTATTAAGCAAAAGGGCATTCCGTTCATTCAATGTTACTTTACTGCACGATGAATTGTATGTATGCATGTGTGAGTGAGTGAGTGTATTTGCAATTTGTTTTGGTTTGTGTTGTGTTGAGTTGAGTGTGTGGGGTACCATGGGCTATGGACGTCGTGCTCGTATTCTCCTCGCTTTAGCTTTCTTGCTGTTCGTTCAGGTGTGTGTGTGTGTGAGAGTATGTGCGCGTGTGTGTCTGTTTGTACTGACATTTGGCGTTCAGTTGTACGTTTTTTCTTATATTTGCTGGGGGATTCATTGTTATGGTTTGCGGTGTTGTTATTGTTGTATGTTGTTGGTTGTTGCCAGTGCGCTGTCCGTGATAGCGAACGAGGTGATGGATCGAGCGGGAGCCATGGCATTGCCACTCGTCATCATATCCAAACAATATTGTTTGTTGATTTATTCGTTCTTGACTTTGATTTGTTTTAATTAAATCTTTCACTTTATTTTCATTTAAATAATGATAACACACAGGGCAAGGGAAAGGGAGAGAGAGAGCGTGCCGAGAGAGAAATGGAAATATTCGATTATTGTAATACGACACAGGTCAGTGTAGAACAAACATACATACATACATGTAGCCGTTGTAACAGCATTGCTAATTTGCAACAATTAAAATAGATTTGTTGTATGTAAAACAGACCTACATCATTCAGTAGTACAAGTACAATTGAAATATAATTGTTGTATGTAAAACAGACCTCAATATCAATGCCTTACACCAATTCATTAGTACAAGAATTGTTTGATTTGTTTTTAAAAATCGATGCATTACACAAAATTGGAAAGACATTCGTCCATACCGTGGCCAATAGTAAAGAACGAAGTCACTCTATCTATCTATGTATGTCTTGCGCCCAGGCGATGCGAAGAACGAGTCTGACATTAATTCAGATTGGCGGGCTGATGTACACGATAACTTTTCAAACATTACAAATTTCAAAATTTTCGCCAACCTTAATTTAAGTTGGAAATAGGCGAAGTAGATATGTCCCTTCTGCTCCTCCCACAAAAAGGGTTGTGTACAACACATTCTAATGTAAATTGGCTTTCTAAACTCAAAATGATATTTTTTAATTTTATAAAATGAGCGTTGGCACGGCAGAAGTATTGCTAGCTATACTTACATATGAGTCATTCCATGTCAAGCGGTACGATTTTTGACCTCGATAGCTGCTATTGTGTGTGTGTTCTTCTCTTAAAAATTTTGTATACGTATTTTTGGAAAAAATAAAAGTAATTGAAATTACTTTCAAAACAAGGTTGGGTAAGTGTTCCAATAGTCGGCACTTCAAATTTTTTTGTTTTATAACTGATGTCCTTACGAATTTGAGTATGCTATTGGGGTAACAACTATATATTTTTATTTTTTTGTTTTTAATAAACAGTTTAAATAAAAAGAAATAATTAATTTGATTAATTAATATATTTTGTAAATCTCATGAGATTTGCCAGTAGTCGGCATACTACTACATACTCATTTCACCCCATTGAATCATTAGATAAAGGGAGCTGACTACATTTTCAACACAAACTTCATTTTATATAAATATTTAACAATCGCTATTCTTATTTATTTACGCTGGAATTCTAGAATGCCGACTACTGGTGCATGCCGAACTTAGGGACACTTACCCTATAAAACATTTAAATCGGTCAACTATTTCAGGAGTTACAGGCGATTGAATGAACAAACTCTTTTGAAAAAGTAGTATATTTTCACTGTTAAATTGATCACATATCGTGAAAAAAAATTTAAATTTTTTCCAAAAATACATATACAAATTTTTTATGAGAAGAATACACACACACACTTTCGAAAAAATCGCAGCTATCGAGGTCAAAAATCGTACTCTTTACATGTAATGACTCATATGCAACTCAATGAGATACTTGTAAGGTGGCATGTGTGCTTTATTACTTGGTGCGATTTTTTAAACGGATATTCGGCAAGTGAGTTGTGCCATTTGTAAATAAATTTGCATTCTATAAAATATAGATGCAAAATGGTCTTGAGTCCATTTCAAATCAATTTTTTTTAATTTAATAGTTTTAGTCGGAGGTACTTTTAATATCTATAATCTTGGTTTTAAAATAAATGTCCGGCTATTAATTAAAGGTAATTAATGTCGCAAATTTGATTTTCACGTAGAAACAAACAGCAAATCAGATCAAATATTTTAACCGTGTTTAACTAGCACGAAAAAACAATAAAAAATAGAAAAAAATGAAACAATTTTGTTTTTGTTTTTAATTGAGGATGTTCCCGACTAAAATTAATATTTGGTTTGTTTAATAGGCAATTCCAAAACATTTCGGCCTTAGTCCATATAAATCATGATATTGTAGAGGATTTTCTAAACATTTTTTGAATCAAAAAATATACTGAAGTTCAGGAACAACTTTGATATCCTTTAAACGACGAGCCGCCTTACTGTCCATAAACAGCTTCATGTGTTTGTATGTATAATTCAATAAATCGCTTTTCTCCAGATTTGTTGCTAAATATGGCAACAGAGAAAAACAAATTGCAAAGTCATCATAATCACTTAGACATGCGGCGGCAATCAGTGACATGGCGAGTAAAAACGATAGACGATACTCGGTGGGGGGGGGGGGGGGGGGGGGTATGCAAAAAAACGCCACAATGCGAAAATTAATTGCAATCAAGTTCAATGCTTTTTTTTGCATTATGTCTATGCATACGACGGGCCATAATTGTTGTCGTCTCGTCTGTTCGATTTCCATGATTCACCATCATTGGCGATTCTTACGTTTGTTTCCGGTTCGACTGGTCATCATCAGCATGTAAACGTGTGTTTGTTTGTTGCTGTTTATTCGCCCGAATGGAAATAATATTTTTCTAATTGAGTCTGGTATTTTGTTGTCGTCGTCATCGCCGTCGTTGCTGTTGCTGTTGGTGTCAGTGTAAATAAATAAAAAAATCTAATTGCAATTTACGTGATTTTTCCCGTAGATTTGAATACGTCGCCTTTGTTGTAAATTTATTTTTAGCTGCAAACTGATTTTATGCGCGCGAAAATTATGAAACCACTTGATTTATATTTATCGCGATAGGCACTATGGGCAAAAGTTCAAAGTTTACACATTCAAATTAGCAAGCTCTATGTGGGCGACGACATCTGCAATATCTCAGAGGGACAAGCTCGTAAACAAGTAGAAATGATAAATTGCACTAATTAGTTCATCAAATAATTGATGGTGTGCCGAATGGAAAAGTGTGTTTTAGTGTTTTACGACTTTCTGTATTCTAGAATCGAAAACAAAATTTGACTAATAATGATTTCTTTGAATTTATATTTTGGGCATGTAATAATACTGTGGAAAAAATAAGAAGGTTCTAACAACGAATTCTGATATAGGGGGTAAAAAAGAATATACGTGCATCAGCGTTTTGAAAGTTTATGTATGAGGGTCATTTTAAAAGGGGGGTCAATATTTCCCCCTTTTGCACATTCTTATGACGTATCGGCACAGGAAACTTTGTGACCACTACATTTTAAGTATATGATGTGTTTAGCAAAATTACTTGAAACACTACGTGGTAGGGTGAAAATGTCCTACATAAACATTTGCCATAAAATTCTACTAGAAGTCTCTGAATACACCCAACGTCAAAGTCAATTTAAATGCCAGAAATAAGTCAAAATCTTAAAATTCATTTTAGGGCACTTTTTCCGAATCAGTACTAAACTTTCCCACAAAACTGAATTTTAGGGGGGTGGTGGGAATGGAAAAATATTCGCCGTCAAAATTCACTATAAATAAAATATCAGTGCCAATTTAAATAAGAAATTATTTATTAAATTTTTCTTGAATCTCTTAGTAAGCTTAGTAAATACCCAATTGCAAGTCTATTATTGGGCTACGAATTGTCAATGGCTTGACTACAGCTTAACTACAAAAAACGTTTTCGTATTACTTACAATAAACCAATATAGACAATATTTAATTAAAAAGTAGCAGAATACTTTGCCATTCTCAGATATAATTTTATTTTTGTGATAAAATTTTGTTTAGCTTGGTAAATCGTCAAAAGAAAAATCGATTAAAAAACACGTTTTTTCATTGTTTTAACGACTGCTACTGTTTTTTTTTTAATTTCAATTATCGTCGAAGGTACCTTTATTATTGAAGTATAATCCCGATAGAGCCGAGTAATACCTTATAACAGTGGTTATGTAGCAATCTCTAAAAAAATCGAAAAACGTGTTTTTTGAAAAAAAAAAATCGTTTTTCTTTTGCCTTTTTGGTTATCGAGCTAAACTAAATTTTATCACAAAAATAAAATTGTATCTGAGATTGGAAGATCATTCCACAGTTCTTTTTAACTACACGTTTTTGAAATTAAAAAATTGTGTAAAATCAACACACCCTACTGCCGAAATGAGGTGATTTGAAATGATGAATTTGGCCAATTTTCCCCCTATCCAATGGCCTCAAATATTATCATAAATGTTGCATTAAATTTAAAATTTTCGTCGAAGGTAGCTCTAGAATGCTATATATTACAAAATAAAACAATCTATTTTGTTTTCAACTTTAGTGGATTTTTATCGTGCCAACAAAAATTTAAAAAAAAATTGGAATAGTTTTAAGTTATCTTACGCTTACTACAGTTCTCTCACTACTCTACATCTGTCCATAGATATATTTCAAGTCGACATTGTTTTCTTCGTTAGAATGTTAGCTATTAAAAAAAACAAAATTTTTATATTTTTATTTACATTTTTACCATTACATTTTTTGCGTGTTTCGAACATCTGAAAATGTTATACAGAGCCTTTCGACAAAATGGCCATAAAATTGATATCAATAAATTTATCGATTTATATTAACCGAAGATTTTTGCCCATTTGTGCGGAAAGTACCAGAAGGGGTTTGACAATTTCGCCCACTTAAAATAAGTTTGGCGAAAATGTTTATATGAGCAAAGATTGAATCAATTCCTTAACTCCTTTCGAGAGTTATCCTGTACTCCAGTCAAGCAGATTGAAGGACAGATGGATTTATAAGATGTATACGACTTTTGCTTGTAACATCTGACATATACACTCCTACCTCGTAGTATGAGGGCATAACAATTAATTCTGAAGGAAATCTCGGCCTAAACAGGACAACAATATCTTTTACACACATTCAATGAGTTCCCTGGGTTGTTGATATTTTCTATAGTGGATTGTACATGACACATACTTGCATTGAAATATGCCATTTAGTAAGCTTTATTTCTGTCTCAAGCTATAGTCGAAAGAATGAAACTACCACCAATGAATAATGTAAAAATATGGAACAATTTTTAAAAAATTATTCCCAAGCAATGCATTATGCCCAAAATGAAATGATCAAAAAATCGCAACATTTAGACAGACAAATGACAAAGATTTCAAAACAATACCCCCGAACATGGCAAACTTCTTTAAATTTCCATGTTTTTATTTTTGTCACTTCCACACTCATATTAGATATCCATTACAGACCATGTCGGCAACTTAAAAACAAAATAAATCTTCCGCAAGACTATCACACAGATTATTAGATCATCGCATCTCATATGGAAACATTCACCCACACAATACATTCGTCTAGCATTGCGAAGCGAATGTCGTTTGTCCAATTTATCGCTTATCCATAAGCGGCATCAGCCCTTTGATGTCACCTCAGCGATACTCAGCTGCTGTGGCAGAGGTCAGAGGCCTCTCAAAGCACAGCTGGGTATGAGCTGCGAAATGCTATCGCAGAAGTTTACTCTACATTTTCATTAGCAGCAAGCTTATGGTTATTTCATTGGATCGATACAAAGATGATGAATGATGGATAGATGTGAGCAGGGAATTGTAGAATACCGCGGTGCGATATTAAGAAAGAGAAACACCAACATTAGGGCATATTGATTTTTTAATTGTAAAAAAGTTAATAATTTTTTTAGGCGTTCGCAAATAGAGGTGGAATATATTTTTAATTACATTTTCACACATGTAAATCAGATGTGTTTCCTGTAACGATTCATTCTATGTTTCTTTTTAAAAATTAAAAAAAAAAAACAAATTAATTACATATTGACATTTTTTTCTGTGTTAGAATGTTAAAAATGTTTGTTATTATCTTTTTATTTTTATGATTTCTTGTGCTTTTAAAATGATTTTTTAATATCATCATTCCTAATCCACTGTTTCAATGTGAAAGTGAAATTTGCGTGAAAAAACGTTGTAGCTATCATAAATACCTTTAATTGGACATATAAGCGGATCTGATTGGATTATCAATATTATATTGCAAATCCAACATTTACAACATTTCAGGGAACACAATTTCAAGCATGTGGCTACGCCACCAGGCTTTCCAGTAGCGCATCTTGTCAACCCAATTTTCGAAGATCTTGCTTTGTAACGAATGGCTTGCTCGACCTTCGCTTAAGGGCCTTATTGCTAATGGCCCCATTCGTATGGGATAGGTCCACACGGTACCCCTAATTATGTCAATGTGTCCAATTGATATCACTGAGACGGCTATCCATAGATCTTTAGCTATATTTATCCATAGATATTTCATATATACAACAAACTAATTTTTATATAAAGATAATTGTCGAAAAAATCCATTTTTTCTATTTTTTTCGGAGACTGTTTGTAAGTGAATGTGTACCTGATTGGACTTTCAATTCCAAAACGAGAGTACAAATATTAAAAGTAGCTTGGAAGAAAATTTGATTTTTAACTAACAAATTTCAAAAATTATTCATAAAACAAATCATGTATGTACACAAAATCATACATCTCGGACACATAATTTGCAGTTGTTGTTGCATAGTGTTATTGTCAAAATCTGACATCTCTGACGAGCTAAACCTATTTGACAAGGTGCTGACAGTTGTCGGTAATTTGTTAATGCTCTCCATAATCGCCCATATTAATCAGGATTTTTGTTGAATTGCTAACAACAACTAACTCCGTGACCCGCTCTATTGACCCACGGCAATAAATTCTGATTAAAAAGCGTTTTAACGAGTTTCTGTTACTAATAATAGCACTTGCAGCGATGTCCGCCGAATAACAATAAACAGAACCACATTCAATGTTCATTCAATTCACATGCTACACACTCACCCGTACGACCCGACCCGCAACCATCCCGCTCCACTCCACCCCTATCCACTGGCCTGGCGCAAAAAGCAGAAACTTTTTGTACTAAATCCCATGAGGCTAATTAAAAAATCCCACCTACGACCGATAAATACGTACATATGCCGGTCGGCATATCTGTATCAGTAACTGTGGATGTGATTGTGTTTTTGTTTATGTGTGTACTGTGTGTGTGTGTACGTGAGTCCTTTAATTAAATTCTTGCGACTAATTAAAATCGTTACAGAACCGAAGAGCAAAAAACATACATTCTTCGTATGAGACGGTGTGTTTACACGTACATAAGCGCACACGTGTGTGTTGGTGTGTGTGCCAAACAAAGCATAACAACAATTAAAGCATTTAATTAACGTATCAAACAAAGCCAACGATGAATTATGAACATTGTCGACAACGACGTCACATCCTACTGTCCGAACCGAACCCAGTCGATGCGATCCCCATATCCATGCTTCCTTGTCTGTCTGTCAATCTCCGCTAAAAGTTGTCAAAGAATGAAATGAAGAGTGAATGAGCAAAAATGCGAATTGATATCAATTCGACAAATTGAATCAATGTCGTTTCACATTTCACACATCCATACGAGTATGGGCACACACGCACACTCCTACGCACACATGTATGGCAGACACTAACCAACACATTCGAGCACGTATCCGTTTTTATAAATAGTCGTCGTTGTCGAACTAAACGAGTGAAAATGGGTGCGCGTTACAAAATGAACGCACTAAAGGATGATGTTGATGAGGAAGAGGAAGCAGCAGAAGAGGAAGCAGAAGAACTTAATAAAGGTAAATATGTTCTTTTGCACGGCAAACCACAACCAAACCAAAACACCTCCATTTGACATTGAACGGATCAATTTGGTCGGAGAGACGGGTAATGGGGTGCAAAGTAGGTGCCTGAGGTTGAGAACGAGGGTGCTGGTGCTGGTGATGGTGGTGTCTACTTAACACGTAAATATGCCATTTTATAAAAATCCTAATAAGATTCATTCATAAGAACACCAACCATTCGGAGTGCAATTAAAGCGTTCATGGAATCAAACAAATGAGAAATAATTCAATTAAGACGGCAGCAACTGGATGATATCCAACTCGCTATTAGTTCTGACGAATGCAGCGCAAACACTGCAAAAAGTATATTAAAATATTGAAAGCAATTATAATGCAAAAATGTTTTGAAGTACTCGAATTTTAGAGATCTTTTAATCCTTTTGAGACAAATTTGTTTCCTCTGGGCCGATTTCAACGATTATGAAGTCCAACCGAATTTGAACGAAAAGAAATAACTTTCACATTTCTAGGGTAGAGGTGTTTTCCACATGATTTGAAAGCATTGGGTCACTAGTGGGTATGAGGGTTACTGGGTGATACTCCAAAGTTGATCACCTCGGCCATGTTAAATTTTGAAATGACTGCCAAGATTACAATTACACTGAAAGAATTATCTTCATAATATTTATGATTTTGTCATAACCTCAGTGAAAATTTTCATTAAAATGTCGCCAAAGAGGCACTTCATCAAATACATGTAACATGTTTCTTGACTTGTTGACTAACCAGTAACACCACCATTGCGAGAACCTTTGCCTTCGAACTAAATCAGGGTACATACTTATGTCAGAGTTAACATAGGAGAAATGAGAATTGCTAGCATTCAACCGAATAAAGTCTACACACTAAAAATCGGTTTGCATGTTATGAAATGTTTCATAAAAACAAAAATCCCTTTCATAACACAAATATTTTATTAGTCATGGTATATTTCATAATCCTTAAGAATTGTTTATTTAATACAATGAAATCTTTCTTTGATCTTATGAAACTAAGTTTCACTAATTTAACAATTTTGTTTTATGAAATATGAAATATTTATGAACAAGTTGTATGAAACATTTCATTTTATTTATGAATTTTTCATACATATAGAAAAAATTCACTAAATTTATGAAAAACCTTCAATGATATCGTTTCATAAATATTATGAATTATTTTTTTTTCAGTGTATGTACCGTATTTTGAATAAATAGCTACAAATAATGTGTTTTTATGTGTGTACCGCAGTTATTATAAGAACAAATATAATAAATTTTGACAAGTATGATATAGGTATATATATATTTTTTTCACTGAACCAACACTCAGGGGATGTCCCTTATAAATGCATCGCACTGTGTTGGCGGGAGGAAGATACGGTATTGGAAAAAGGAAAGAGGGAGTAGTGTTTGTTGACCTTTGTTTTAAACTTCTGAATATCATAATTAGCTGGGAAGATCTCTGCCGGAAGTCGATTCCACATACGGATAGTGCGGGCGAAGAACGAATTCATTCTGTAATGTGTGGTACGGTAGGTTGTCCAATTGATAACAAATGGGTGAGAATTCCTGGAAAATCGCGTATTTCTACCGAACGTTCTCACGGGCGGTATAAGATCACGAATATCCGGAGAACAAACACCGTCAAAGTAATGATAGAACAAGAATACACAACCCACATTACGACGATGTTCAAGGGAAACAATAGAATTGGATATCCTACCGTCACCTGTCAACACCATCGCCCTCTTCTGGACACGGTCAAGTAGCTCCAGTGATGAAGCTGGAGCACCCGACCATATATGGGAGTTGAATTCCATCTTTGGTCTCATGTAAGTAGTGTAGATATTGCGAAGATCAGTGGAAGTGAAGTATTTCTTACACCGGTTTAAGAAGCCTAGACACTTGAATGCTTCTTTCGACACTTCAAATACATGTTTTGTCCAACGAACATCGCATTGTGTGTTCATGCCTAGAACATAAAGAGTATCTGATTGCTCAATATCTACACCGTTCATTAAAATCGACGACACCGTTGGATCAGCGAATCTCTTGTGACACAACAAGGAGCACTGGGTCTTACGTGCATTAAAATTTACTCTATTAAATTGACCCCATTCGGAAATGGCCAGTAAATCCTGGCTGAGTGACTCATCCATCAATCTTCTTTTGTCCTCAATTTCTTGACGACTTGGTCATCCGCGAATGAGTATATTGGATTCAAAGTCCGATCCAAGAGGTCGTCGATGAAAATAAGAAAAAGGAAGGGGGAAAGGACAGAGCCCTGTGGTACTCCTGCGGTTAACCTATGCTCATCGGATGAGAACCCATTTACAACAACACGTATAGTACGATCTCTGAGGAAGCTCGATAGAAATCGAGAAAAGTCACTACCAACGCCAAAAGCGATAAGCTTTGATATGAGTGCGCCGTGCCAAACTCTATCAAAGGCCTTGGAGATATCTAGAGCAACGACCTTACTCTCACCAAGCTTGTGAATAGATCGATTCCACTTTTCGGATAGCAGTGTCATCAGGTCTCCCGTAGATCGATTCCTATAACGTTCTGATACAACTATTTGCTCGATTTTAAAATTAGGGAATTTTATATGAGCTATCACAAAACCGATCGAGGATCAGAATACAAAAAAGTGCAATGCAATTTCGTCAAAATATCTCTTTCTCTCGTTCAAAAGTTACAGAATTAAGTATGACGAGAAACTGGCGTTAAGTTCAGCCGGGCCGAAGCTTATATACTCTCCACCATGGAGTACATTCCATAATATTACCGACAGATAAGAGGCTTTCGACTTCGCATAGAAATGATATAAAATACAAGAGAAATTATGAAATGTGGTTTGCCAATTGGGATATTTGGTAAATAAAATCTGATGTTTCTTACTTATTAAATAAAATTAATAAATTAATTTAAACAAAACTTATAAGGCTAGACTACAAAAATGTGTTTTATATCCTTGACTATTAAAATAATACTTCAAATGCATTCAAATAGGCAGCAATTTTCAAAGTATGCTTACATAACCTAAATATGGAAATTATTGGCCAAATTTTCGTTCGCTGTTAAGATATTCTTCCATTTGCAGCAACAACGCCCATTCAAATCTTCCAAACAGCCGAATTTCCTTTCAGCTACATCTGATTGGTTGATTGCATTTCTGTCCTATTTTTATAACAAAAGTGCGAATTTCGAAAATATATGATCTATCGTACAAACCAAGTTTTACGATTCTAGCTGCAGTCGTTTGATTGGTAAAATTTTTCCCTTTTGCGTCCCGTTTTTCTCTACAAGTACGAATTTCAAAAAAAAAAAAATATTTTATATTGCGCGTCCACACGGCCCGAGGAATGTACACAACGAATTTTATGATTCCTGCTGCAGCCATTCAGTTTTACATTCAGTTTTATACGATTAGTAATTGATTACGATTACAAGTAATCAAAAAGTAATCCTGATTATGATTACTTGCGATTACTGAAAATAATCAAAAATAATCTGTTCTCGTTCTTTTGCCAGCTAAAACCGAAAGGTAACGGTAATCGCAAGTAATCCTGATTATTTTTTGATTATTTGTAATCGTAATCAATTACCCAGCGGCGGAATTTACGAGGCCTTCCAAATTTCAGCCATGTGGAAGGCCTTATTTGGGGAGGGCTTCCTTATGTAAGGCCTGCGAGAAACCATTGCAGGAAATTATTGTAGGCATGCAACTATCAGGCGTGTTAAAAGGCCTTGCTATTGCTTTCTTTTTATCTCATTTTTGCTTCCTTTAAGAAGGCCTGTTATATGCCCTTCTAAAAGAAGGCGTATGGATTTTTGTCTCGTTCCTCTTCGCTTCCTCCTAGAACGTCTATTGAAGGCCTTGCAAATGGAAAGCAAGAGGAATGTGTTTCCACTTTCTCTCTCGCATTCCTCTTCACTTCTTTTAATAAGGCCTGTTATATGGCCATCTAAAAAGAAGGCGTATGGATTTTTATCTCGTTCCTCTTCGTTTATTTTTAGAAGGTCTATTGAAGGCCTTGCAAATGGAAAGCAAGGAGAAGGTTTTCCCAGTTTCTCTCTCACATTCCTCTTCCCTTCTTTTAAGAAGGCCTGTTATAGGCCTTGCAAATATAAGCTATGGGGAAGGTGTAGACATTCCACTTCGCTTCTGTTTTGAATGTGTGTAGAAGGTGTATCATGTTTTCACATATCATTTCATGTGTGCTGCAAAAATTTGTCCCGTTATAAAAACTCGAACGTATAAGCAGGATTGCCACAAATCCTTTTCGCTATGCCCACCCAAATCTGAAAAAATCCCAATAGCCTTTTCACACTACATGCGAAATCAGTCGATTTTAGCTCAAGGTCGATTTACAAATGTAACTTTCCATACAAATTTGATATTTGTAAATCGACCTTGTCATTTCACGCTGAAATCGATTGATTTCGCATACAGTGTAAAAAAGCTATAAGTAAGAACTAAATTCAATGGATGTTGTTGCATTTCAGTCCGAAACATATTTATTGATCTTCCGTTTAGAATCTGGCATCTAGCACATACATATAAAATTCACATAATGAATAATTATTGCCCCGAATTTCCTTTCCTTTCCTTGAATCAATCGTGTGTTAATCGGAGAGCTGCAGAAAGCAATTTTAGACGATAAGTGTCTTGCCTCGAAACAAGTGCAAGTGGTACACAAGTTACAAATACAAAGCACACAAGCACAGGCAATCAGTTGAAAAGTGTAATACACAATTGGTCAATTAAATGTACTAGTGTCTACAAGTGTCTTATAAAGTGTCTACAAGTGCTGTATTCTCAAAATATTGAGTGAAGATATAATTCTGAGAAGTTATAGCAAAAGTGCACTAAAGTAAAATAGGGGTAAGTAAAAACTTCTTTTCCACCAACGACTGGGTCATATACACAGTTCTGGCAACCCTACTTTGCCTCTCTACGTGCTTCGAGAGGGGGAGTAACACAGAAGCAAGTAAAAACAAAAACAGATCTCATAAAACGCTTTCAGTTGTTATCAGTTTCTGTTGACGTACAGTTGCGAAATTTTTAAGTAATTCTGATAGTGCGAAAAAAGATATATATTTATTTTAAGTGAGTATACAATAAAAAATACATAGAAATGAGTAGAGCTACTATAAAGATTCTACTTTGATTTCAGATTTGGAGAGCGAAGTAAAGGAGCTCCGGAAAGAAGTCCAAACTCAAAATAAAGTTCTTGCAGGCGAACTAAACTGGCAAAAAATAAGCTTTATAAGGCTAAGTCCTTACAATCTAAAAAAGAAAACCGTCCTAATTAATTTTAATGTATTTTTTATTATTTTATTTTATTTTTCATTGAACTGAAATGTTTTATTTTACTTTACATTTTTATTTATATTATACTAAAGAAAAATCAAAAATAAATACTTTAAAAAATCTTATATTGTTTTCATTTTTAGTTACAGTTATTTTCAACTGTGTTGCGTAACAACTTCGAAGACATTTAACAGGCCTTCTTTTAAGCCGTTCTATAAGGGCTGTTTTTTTCTGGCATGCATTATGCATTTATTTTGGAAGGCCTTCTAATGGGCCTGTGACTTCAGACCTTAAACAGGCCTTCATCCTAAGCCCTTCTGGAAGGCCTGATTTTTTCCGACATGCATTATGCGTTATCTAGGAAGGCCTACTAGAAGGCCTTCCTATAGGAAGCGAGCGTGGAAGGCCTTACCTCCCAATCTCACGCAATGTTAAAAGGAAAGGAAGATGGAATGTAGATGGAAGGCCTCCGGGTGCTGTAGACAGGCCTGATATAAGGCCTTCCAAGTCACAATTTCCGCCGCTGGGTAGTAATTAGTAATCAGAAATTGTTGAATAGTGGATTATATAATCATTACGATTCTTTTTAAAAAGTAATGTAATTGATTACTAATCGTAATCGAAATTTAACAGCTCTGTTTTATATATATACTCAAAAGTATGTTGTAATTAACAAGTATCTATATCAGTGTAGAAATAGGCACAAGAAATATTGACAACATTGAATGATCTGTATGAAATGAAAATGATGCTCTTGCATCCAATTGACAAAAATTCAACAGGTGCTGAATGAGGGAAAAACTAATTTAAATGAATATTTCTAGACGAACAGACACATATTACACTGTCCGACCAGATGATATACATGTGATATACAGGTGAAATAGAGTTAATTGGCGTTTTTAGTTTATCATTTGCTCATCCTGTTGCCCTTTAAAAAGGACTACATATTTTCAAAAGATACAATTTTTCAAAAATTATTTGTAATACTTATTCGCACCCTATGACACCTGTATAAATGCCGAAAGAAGAGAATATGTGCCAAAAATACTTTAAATTTCAAGCTTCTATCTGTATTAGTTTAGTATGAACAACCATTTAAGGTTTTGTTTCTTAAAAAACAAGACATGAATAAACCCATGTTAATGCTGAACTAATACAGATAGAAGCATGATATTTGAAGTATTTTCAATAGATATTCTCCTCTTTAATTTATCAAATATTTTTTTAAATGTTATCCATGTAATTGAATTTGAAGGATATGGGTCCTGTAAAAGTTTGTATACTAGTCCAATTTGGATATTTGTACTAGTGAAATATTTAAGATAGCGAATGATTTTGTTACTTGGCGGGAGAGGAATTCGATTTTTTAATAAATTTTTCCTTTTATATCCTTTTATAGCCTCTAAAAAAAAGTGTCCTAAGAGGCAATCTTCAATCAGGTGTGTATGTACCTTTCACCCTTTTCAAATATTAATTTCTTCTCTCCTAATGGCTACTCTGTACAACGCACTGTAGGGTTCAATGGATCCATGATCCATGACGATGCAATGTCGCCTTAGTTGTGCTGTACTCCGCGCTTGTGTGCGATGGTGTTCGCAAAGCACTTGCTCTGCGGGAATGTCAAATAAATCCAATAAAATTATATAAAATATGAGGACAGCTGTTGTCTGCGTTCCATTTTCGTTGCGTGAGTATTAAATGCGATTATGTCGAGTATGATTGTCACTCCAAGTGCGTACGGCACTCAAAAACAATTGAACGACGACGAACACAGTAGATACTTTGTGGTAAATTACTCGCTTAAATGATTGCTATTTTCGCGAAAATATACCGACATTTGGGGGGGGGGGTGGTGTATTGGTAGGCGGACGGAGTGGTGTGAATGAATGCATGTGCAACGATAGATGGCTATGCATTTATGCTCAATTGGAATGCATATTTGCACGTAGCACATACGCACATGTATTTGTACGTATGTTACGAATGAATTAAGAATATGCTAATTTGTTTGTTTGAGGAGATCAAAATTCGGAGTAAATAATGAATATATCTCATCTAGTGGATTCTATTAAAAAAGATATTATTTTCTGGTAGCTAATGTCGAGTAGAACAAGAATCTGAATTTGAATTTTGCCAGATGGCCCCAAAATCTTGAGTTTCGGGTAAAAGACGATTTGTCGTATCTTTGTACACCTATAAGCCTGTAGCTTAGCTGGTTGTCCGATTTTCCGATTTTCACTCTCTCATCGGATTTAAATCGGAGATGTCTAGTAGAGAGAATTGAATGAATTCTAATAAAAACTTTAACTTCTACTCGACAATACCTACCAGAAAACAAGTAAGGAAAGTCGGGCGGGGCCGACTCTATGATACACTCCACTTTCTATCCGAATACAATTCAATTCGGTGAAAAAGTGAAAACGGGAAGGATTTTTGTATCCTGTAAATGTATGTGTTTGACAAAAAATGTTAAATCGGAAAGGACATTTGTATGATATATCGAAACCTGGAACGAAATAGGTGAAATATAAAATGTATAGTTTGGCCAAAATCGGTTAAACTTTTGGGACCAACATTTGTATTTGGGATATATTTAAATCTGAACCGATCTTACCCACTTTCACCATAGTTTTGTTTAGTTAGATTATAAGATGTTGTGCCAAATTTAAAGAAAATCGAGCACAATATGTGGCTTTTAAAGCGGCAAAATTCAAATCGGGAGCGACATTTGTATGGGGCCTATATCTAAATCTGAACCGATCTTACCCAATTTCTGCATAGGTGTTTCTAGTTAGATTATAAGATGTTGTGCCAAATTTAAAGAAAATCGAGTACAATATGTGGCATTTAAAGCGGAAAATGTCAAATCGGGAGCGACATTAAATAGGGGGGCTCTATCTAAATCTGAACCGATCTTACCCAATTTAAGCATAGGTGTTTCTAGTAAGATTATAAGTTGTTTTGCAAAATTTTAAAGAAAATCGAGTACAATATGTGTCATTTAAAGCGGAAAATGTCACATCGGGGGCGACATTTGTATGGGGGCTATATCTAAATCTGAACTGATCTTACCCAATTTCTGCATAGGTGTTTCTAGTTGGATTATAAGATGCTGTTCTTAATTTAAAGAAAATCGGGTACAATATGTGGTTTCTAGAGCGGAAAAAGTGAAATCGGGAGCGAAATTTGTATGGGGGCTATATCTAAATCTGAACCGATTTGACCTATTTTCACCATAGATGTTTCTAGTTGAAATATAAGATGTTTTGCCAATTTTAAAGAAAATCTGTTGTAAAATGTGGTATCTAGAGTGAAAAGAGTCAAATCGGGAGTGAAATTCGTATGGGGGCTATATCTAAATCTGAACCGATTTTCTTCAAATTAAATAGCGTTCGTCCTTATCCCGAAAAACTTCGTTGTGCAAAGTTTCGTGTGGTTCTGGCTACAATTGCGACCTGTATCGTGATTACAAGAATAGATGGACGGACAGACAGACAGACAGACGGACATTGCTAAATCGACTCAGAAAGTGATTCTAAGTCGATCGGTATAATTAACAATGGGTCTATCTCGTTTCCTTTTGGGTGTTACAAACAAATGCACAAAGACATAATACTCTCGTGGAGTGTATAAATAAGAGCACTTCCAGAATTGTCTACGGACAAAAAGGGATAAAAATGATACTAATGACATGACAACACCTACAAATACCTGAAGCTGAAATCATGAAATTTGCTGTATACATTCTGTGATTGGGTATAAAAAAGTTTTCAAAATTTGAACTTTTATGGGAAAACGGAGCGAAATGCGATATAAATTGTACCAAACAAATGACTGTAGCTAGAATCATGAAACTCGCTGTATACATTCCCCTGTAGGCGTAGACGCACAGAATGGTATGGTAAGCCTGCCCGAAACCTAGCCAAACAAACTGTTAATATGTTGGAAAATCAGGAACTTTTATAATTTCCTTAAAAATTATAGTACATTTTCGCAAAAAGTAAAGTCTAAAGAAATTTCAAAATAAATTCCACAAATTTATTCTTTTCGGATAACCACATGCGAAAGCTTTTAGCACTATCGATTATCTCGGGGAATCGAATTACACGTCACTATTTGGTTACTGTTCCATGACACACGAGTGAATGCTCGCGGCTTCTCCTCTTTAACATTAATGATTCTAAACCATTTGGCCGACCGAGTTATCGCCAGCAATCAGAATGATAAAGCGCTTCTTCGTCTTTGTCTTCTTTTCAAGCGGTTTTAGTTTTTATTTGCCCGCAACAAATAATCATCTTCTCTTAATTAATCTGTACGACAAGTGTTTGACAAATATGAAATGGAAAAAAGGCTTCATGGCTGCGCGTTCGTTCTATGGCTGATATGTAGAGACACTCGCTTCTCGCAACATTGAATACGTTTGTTTCGGTTTAATTGGCTGTTGTCGGCTGGTTTTGTGTTGGTTTGTGTTTCGTTCGGCAGCAGCATTTATGCGCGAACAAAGCGCAAACAAACATTCGACAATTTTCAATTTCGATATGCACAGTGGGGGAGAAAAGTTTTTGCACTTGAGTGATATGTCTGGAAAGTGTTACAACGAAATTTTAGTGAAGATACACCATTTTATTTTTAATCGTTTTAGTAGAAACTAAGGAAATTCTATAGGATCGTATCAACTTGTTGAATGTAAATTATTTTGCAATTTTCAAAGTTATAATTTTATATATATGATTTTAAAGCCTACTTCAGTCGGCGAAAAACGTTTTGAAAAGTATATAAATGTGTTTCACTGCAGGTCCGAAAAGCTTAGCACTGCGTACTATATTCTTTCGATTCAAAAAATACATTCCCATTCACATTCAAAAAATATAAATTTTCCAAAAAAGCGAATTAAGAATGCTCAATTGCTTTAAAAAATACAAATATTGTTTTAAATTCAACTAATAAATATAAATATAATTTGTATCTTTAAAGGGCACGTATATTCCACCGAAATATTTTGTACTACACATTAGTCAGGGGATTTTTATGCAAAATCATATTTTAAACGGATGCTTAGAATTGAATGCCGTCTTCACACAAATGGTGTTGGTATTTTGGAATAGAGTTATGCGTTTTTTACCCAAATATGATTAAAATTAAATTATAATTTAATATATGCAGGACTTGATGGATTGGATAACGAACCGCATCCAACGAAGTAATAACAAACACTTTTCAATATTTTCATACCCTCCTTCTGTCATTCCGTTTGTAACACCTTGAAATATCGACCTGAGACCCTATAACTTATATATATTCTTGATCATCATAAAATTCCGTCCATTGAAACCACACTATCATCTAAATTTTCTCAGAATACTTCCAATAGTTCCAGATCGGTTAGGATAGAAAGTGGGCGAAATCGGTCAAGTGGGAAAGAAATTTTCTTTTACAAGTACT
The DNA here is from genome assembly GCA_947397865.1 of Polietes domitor. Lineage (NCBI taxonomy): Eukaryota > Metazoa > Arthropoda > Insecta > Diptera > Muscidae > Polietes > Polietes domitor. The sequence goes on along the minus strand of OX377621.1, from coordinate 109,902,725 downwards.
AGGTATGTCTGCTTATATTAGCTTTTTCCAAATTCGTACTTTAAAGGGGTAAAATGGGAATAGAGGGATAAAAATGGTACCAACCAAACAGCTGCACCTAGCATAATGAAACTCGGTGTATACATTACTCTGCGTGCGTAGACAGGTAAAATAAAGGTATTTTTTGTAACTCGTACTTTTAGAGGGGTAAAAATTGTACCAACCAAATGACAGCTAGAGCCATGAAATTCGCAGTGCTCATTCCACCTACTGCGTAAACACGAAATATAAAAAGGTTTTTCCAAGTTCGTACTTTCAAGGGATACAATGGGGACAGAGGGATAAAAGTGGTACTAACTAAACGGCTACAGCTAGAATGTTGAAATTCGGTGTGTGCATCCCTCTAATTGCGTAAAGACGCAAAATAAAGAGATTTTCGAAAGTCGTACTTGTAAGGGGTTAACATAGGAAAAAGGGGCTAAAATGGGACCAAAAGAAGGCCTATATATGTAATACAATATATTCTTATACCCAGTGGTGGTGGTTTCTTCATGGCGCTATTTTAAGACATGTTTAGTTAGACCAGTGTTGCCTTATGACATATTCAGATTTATCTAAAGAAACTCTGATTTTCTCTAGAATCTCAGGAATCAACGAATACTGATTGCACGGCGTACGTGTTTCAAAATTTCTACTTTTGGAATTAAAATAAGACGGAAATACAACCAACCAAGGGACTGTAGTTGAAAATGCTTAAGCTTTTTTTGAAGATTTCTGCCTTATATTTACTTTTTGAATTGACTTGAAGTATTATTTCGATATATATATATATATATATATATATATAGTGTAAACATACTGGTTGCCTTTTCTTAAAAGAGTGTTTTAAAATATTTTTTCAATATCCCTATTTGTTTTGGTTTGACTATATTTTACGAAATCTACTACAACTACTACTACTATCGGCAAACTGTTTTTACTATTTTAAGTTCAAATTGAATTCTTTAGAAGAAAATGTATTTTATTTTAAGATTCTATGCGCACATTTCCCTTTATTTTTTATTTTTTAATGTCTCTTCTCTTAGGGAGACCTAAAGTAAAGCCGAATACTAATGCCCACCACTGTACACATGTCGTATGTGTGAGCGTTTGAAATGTGATTTCAATTAAATTTTTATAGCATTTCTTTTTGTACATATGTACACATGAATGGATATACATACATTCATATGTATGTATGTATGTATGTATAATATTTGTCATTTTCGGTTTGTCATTAAACTGAAAACAGCAACAGAATCATTTATCTCGATGTTACACCAAAATAAACAATTTGACACATCATCGTACATGAATTGACACCGAAGCAACACCCCAGCCACATCCCAATGATCGATGAAGAGTGGACCAGAATTCAGTTTATGAATTCATATGAAAGATTCCCCACAGAAAGTGTTAGTCTTTGCAAATGATTCACAAGTGTTGGGCACAATTCTGAGAGTTTGTCAAAATATAATCTAGGGGAGATTTGATGGCGTTTTATTTTCTGACAAAAACCGAAACATTTTCTTACGAGATCACTTGTGGGCTATGATCATAAAAGCGCATAATTTTCACACATAAACTACATATTTCCCTCTGTCACAACATCATTTTTATAAGAAACAAATTCGATATGAGATTTCAACACATTAAACATTTAATAGCAAATCTTTCAGAACAAATGTCGACAGTTTTGAGAATTAGTTGAGCTAAATTTCACAAGTCCATGGTCAAGTGAACCCTATAACGAGTTAAAGTGAACTAAAATTTAGGAAAATTTAACTTCATATAGCGCTAAAACAGTATTTCCTCATATCAAGTTCAAACTTTTCCTTGAAAGTAGTACATGCTTTGAACTTGATTCCAGTTCTATTTTCCTTAAACCAAGTAAATATTTACTCAAACTGAGGAAAAATCTAGTAAGTTTTTCCTCAAACCAAGTACATTTTTACTAAATCTAAGTACAATTTTGCTGAACATTTCCTGAATCTAAGTAAATTTTTCCTCAAACCAAGTAAATTATTACTAAATCTAAGTAAAATTTTGCCGAAAATTTCAGAGTAAATTTTAACTCAATTCAAGTAAATATTTTCTTAAACTGAGGACAATTTTGCTGATTTCTTCCTCAAAACAAGTACATTTTAACTTAAACTAAGGAAAATTTTACTTGATACAAGGAAAAAAGTGAGCTTAAAATAAGTTCAATTTAAATAAAAATAATTCAAACAAATGATTTTGCTTCAGAGAATGCAAAATTAATACAAAAGATGAAAACATGAAATATTTCATGATGCCTCTGCCATAAAGAATTGAGCTAATACTCCAAGATTGCTGTGAAGGCAAGATAGGCGCCTTCGCCGTAGTTGTTTAGAATAATACTTGAAGTATTTAAGATCTGGAAACGATCGAGAATTGCTTTTTAGATTAATATTCAAGAATTTTCCAAGTAATTGAAGTGATTTTTTATAAATTCATTAATACTTAAATGTATGAAGAATTCGGCATAATTAAGTAAAAGTATATTTTTAGTTAACATTTCCGAAATGGATTTTTTCCATACAAAAAATTCTTATTTTTTTCTTGCTTAAAACCTACGAAATTGTCTTCCACACAAGTATGAATTAATAGATTCAAGGATATGATTTCAAGTAAATTAACTTCCTTATTTCTAGTAAATGACTTTGAAATAGGGAAACTTTACTCAGACTTAGTTAATTTTCCTACTTTTAAGGAAATTTTTACTAAAGTGGAGTAAAATTATTGAACTAAATTGGAGTACGAATTTTCCTCAAATTTAGGAATGTTTTTTTTTTTTTGAAGTGCATAATATGCACAAAACTAGAGCAAATATAACAACGCGTTATATGGATAGATATTAAGACAAAAAGTCTTCAACCTAATGTCCGTCTGTGGGTGAAAACAAAAATGCAAAAATGCACAATATAGTTGTGACAATATGAATTCTCTCAGACATTAACTCATAATACTTTTTTCGCTTAGTATATTGCTCCCTTCGACCAAAAAATGAAAACTCTTTGATCCACTGTAAAAAGAAACACAGACCAGCTGGACTATAAGTTTGTGATACAAAAACGATCTATTCAAGATAACCTTTCAGAACTATAGAGTGGCAAAATGCTGTTGGACAGTGTAATTATTTTATTAATCCATTTTCTAATCTTTGTGTTTGTTGGAAGTCGATTCAGGTATTCAAGATCATCAGAACATTTTGCAACAGTAAAAATGCATTCAATTGAAATTCACCACTTGTGGAATGATCTGATTGCAGTAAGAATTTCCGCTTTGAAACTAAACAAAAACAACAACAACAAAATACCGCGACCACATTGCACAGCGTAAACGTTGAGTACGGCGCGTTATCGCCGAATCACTTTTATTTCAGCCGTTTTGTTTGAATAAACAAACGTTGTTGTTTTCTTATTAAATAATTGTTATTTTGCAAATAATATCGGGGCATTTGTTGCACGATATACACACACACAATTTGTGTAACGATATAAATACAATGATAGTACTGACATGTCTAGATTTACACAATGATTCATATGATATAGGTCTGTAATATATTCTTATACCCTGCGGTGGTGGTTTCTTCGGGGCGCTATTTTAAGTCTTGTGCAGTTGTGTGTTGTGTGTTGAGATCTACAGATTTATCTAAAGAAACTCTGCTTTTCTCAAAATTCTCAATCATCAAAGAAAGAAAACTAGGTTTGAAAACTTGGTGGGCGCTAGTTGTAGGTTATACAAATATTTGCGCAAACTTATTTTGTACAAAATATATTTATATAAAATAAATATATGTGAAAAATACCGATTAACATAAAATATTCTGTTGTTGTAGTAGTAGGAATTATACAATATATTTCAAGGAATTAAAACACAATTTGCGCAAAATATTTTATCGCTACGTATTGTTTATTTCGACAAAAAATGCAAATGGCTGGCATTCATTTATAACACCTTAAAATATCAACCCGAAACCAGTCACCACAACAGAAAGCAGAGATATCAAATGATTTCGATCAAACTAAGGCATTGTGTTTTTTGCGTACCCAAAGCTAAATATATTAGACAGGGCCATGGTTTTATACAGGATCCATAAAATGGTTACTGATTTCAGATACTCCCGCTACGAAATAAGAAAGAGAAAACTTTTAACGACCTTTAAACTGATAATTGAAACATCCGGGTTTGTTATTCAAACGCTGTAATGGGGTGGTGGTAGATATTATATAAAGGCTGTTTTTCTTTAAGCTGCGATAAGAAAAACCTAAATAAAAAATTAAAAATTCACTCAAAATAAAAAATTATTTTTTTAAATTATCGCCAACAGCAATATAAATGTGTGTATGATTTTTGAAAAAATATTTTATATTAAAAATATTGGACTTAGCCTGGATAATTATCCAGTATAAGCCAAATTTATGGTTATCGAGGCTAAGTCCAAAAAAATCAACACAAAATATTTTTTTTGAAAATTTGTTTTGATACAAATATTTATATTGTAGTTGGCGACAATGTGAAAAAATAATTTTTTATTTTGAGCAAAAAAATAAATTTTTATTAACGTTTTTGTATTCGCAACTTGTTATCCCGGCTTAAAGAAAAACAGCCTAATAGTCGTATATGTCTAAGGTGACCATCCATCCCGCTTTTCGCGAGATTATCACGGTTTTCAATGCCCAATCCCGCTTAAATTGTTCATCCCGCATTATCCCGCTTTTTTAAAGATAGTCCCGCCTTTCCAGCTTTTTCGTTTTACATTTTTTTTTGTTACGTTATACTTTTAAAGTTGCAACTTAAACATTTTTTTGGTAACCTGTAATGGTTCACAATTTCAAACATTTCACTTCTTCTAGACATCGGCTTTATTTTTAGTTCTAAGTTTCGTGTTAATTAAGAAGAAGATAAATTAGCTAGAATATCAAATTTAAGAAACCACCAATATTTAACATTGATAAAGAAAGACAAATTGGACATGGATTACGGACTTTAATATTTTTTTGTTACTTTTAGATTATCTCGGAAAATAATTTTGTTTTTAAACCATCTCTCATAAATGAAATGAGCGTTTCCAAAAAACTATAAGACTACAATTATGGAAAATTGATTTTAGTCGCAATAACACTTATATGACTGAAAGAAAATTCGATATTCTATGATAAAACAAAATCCGGAACGTAACAAAAACTTATCCTACTTTTGAGATACATATAGAAATTTGTGAAATGTATCTAAAATTCCATTTAGAATTCTAAGATCTCCGTTTCTCACGTCTCCAAATTAGGTAAATATGGCCTACCAAATACGACTAAAACAGCTATTACTTTCGATCTTGCCGCAAATTTGAGTTGTTACATGTCCTTTCCAGTTGAAATTGACATGCTATTTGTAGATATTATAAATTTGGACAAAACTAATAAATGTTAAAGCACAAATAAACCGTGTCATAAAAATGACAAATTTATGAGCATTTTGGCAAGTACATATTTTGGAACATTGAAATTTGTTTGCTAAATATTCCCTAGATGTTCAAAATAGAAAGAATGAAATTTCTATACTCCCATATAAAAATTTTAAGAAAAATAAAAACAAAATAAAAAATATTCTAATACAAGCTAATTGAAAATATAATAATAATGTAATGTAACAATTTACGGCCTCCTGGCTTTTGCATGTTAGAGGGTTAAAATAACCGATTTTTATTTTTTTTTTCACAATGCCGTTTTTTCTACAAAATTCCGCTTTTTGGCCAAATGGAGATGGTCACGTTATATCTGTCTGTCTTTAACCTTTCTGACAGCATTCAATTAATATCACAAAAATTAATTGAATTCTTCGAAATATAAAAACCTTTTTTTTGTGGCGATCTACTGGGGATTTTTCCTTTCTAAGGTATATGTATTTAGCAAGCCTGCTATTTAAATTCAAATTAGATCGATGAAATTGGTGTTTCCTGATCAATCCGGTAACTGGGCGAATGAGTAATATTATCTTTGGTAAACATAACTCATACGCCACCGAATGATACCTGGCTACAAATGCCCGCACACATCAAAGCATTTTATTTTGGGAAACTTTATTTTCTTTTATTTTCATTCGTTTCCGGATTGTGTATTAATTGTTGGATTCCCGAATCAATTCAATCGCAGTCTCCTTTGCAACTCTATGCAATTTGAAATTAAATGGTTGACAACTTTAAGATCGCGATTTTTGTGATCTTTGAAACCGCAAATTTATACTGCAAACAAGATACAATCTAAAAACAGTCATTACCATGGATTCGTGGTAGACGCATTAAGTTTTCAGCACGTTAGAATTGGTGCGTGTCTTCAAAATATGCAGCGGATTTATAGAAATTATTAAAATTAATTTTTAAATTTAAAATCTCCAACCAATAATATTCCAAAAGTAATAGACCCCAATCTGTGAATTCTAAAAAAAATCATTTTCATTCACCTGCCCATAACCCTATAGACTGTTATCGATTTTTATGAAGACAATCTACACAAAATTTCCCCAAAAATGCAGAAAGATAACCTTGCAAATATCTTGAAGATTTTTGAATTCAAGAATTAAATTCAAGAATTAAATTTGTTGTCGATTGAACAGCTAACCGTACTACGCTTTACAGATTGAATTCGTTCTTTGCTCGTGCTACTCGTATGCGGAATCGACTTTCGGCAAATATCTTTCCTGCCAATTATGACATCCAGAGATTCAAAACAGACGTCAACAAATACTTCTCCCTCTTTCCTACTTCTAACTCCTTATCTTCCTTAAACCAACGCAATGCACTGCGTTTATAGGGGGCATCTTCATTGAAAAAACATTCAATTCAATTCGTATTCAATTGGTTTCCGTTGATCAATAAATCCAGCAATTTCCGATAAAATGATGTCTTTTTAATTTAGAAAAGTGTTTTCTCTGAATCGATTTGCAACAGCAAATAATACGTGCAAAATTGCTGTTCTATTTTGACTAGTCATTGAGTTAATGTTCATGTTTTAAGCTAACAATCAGAGATATAGATCGCTTAACTTGGAATATTACAATTAATGATTATTCCAGGTTATTAGCAAACGGATCACACAACTAATATACACTCTGCCCTCTGGAGGGTATACAACAAAGCAATCTACTGCTTGTTACGTTTAAAGTAGGCGTTCTCTTATCTAATATTTTGTATGAAATTATTTTTATGTGGATTTGTAATCGTTCTCGCACTGATAACTCTGTATTGACACTGAATTTATTTTAGAAACACGACGATTGAGCTTCTAGTCATAAACTGTTCGGTGGGAGATATAGAAAACTAGTTTTCTCTGAAATACTGTACCTATTGGTTTAAAAATGATTAAGATATTTATAAAATTGATTAAGAAATGATTAAGATATTTATAAAATTGCGGACAAAATATAAAAATTACAAAAATATCAAAATGGGTGATTAGGACACATTTCCAAAGAAATTCACAAATTTGAAGATATACCTTGATTACGGCAATTTACCTATAATTGATTTGAAGTGTATATAACAGAATAGAAGGTTACAAATAATGTTGGTAATATTTGGGGATAATTTAATTTTTGAATAAAGTCGGACACTAATAATAATAAATTTAAAAAATCCATACAATTGGAAGCAACTACGCCGTATTGAAGTTACAGAAAAAAGAAATACAGAATTGAAGCAAGATATTTAATCCTTTGTTAACAATAAATATTACAGTTATATTATATCGCATTCACTTTCTCCAATAAAATTTGAAAATTTTGAATTTAATTCGTTTGTTATGCGAAAGAAAATTTGCGATTTGTTCTTCAATTCTTTTTTATTTGGCCAACAAATACTCGCTGAATTTTGTTGAGAGCGAACATGTGCGACCTGTCGTTGGCTCATAATCTTTTTCTGGATAGCACGTGGACTCTGCATGCTTTGGGGGGTCAGTAAAAAACAAACAGTGATTTAATTCAATCGTGCTTGGATGTGTTTTTGAGATTTTGTTTAGTGGCACTTCCTGACACGGACAATTGTTTTTGGACACGTTTTTAACAAATTAAGATGAATATGGTTGTAACTCAAATCGACGATCTTAACTCTTCATAGCAACGGTTTGTTGTACTTTACACTGGGTAGATAATGTTAGGGAAACATGTAAATTTGTCCATATAATGCATAGGATGCAGGGTTTACTAAGTTTGTCGTAACGTTTTTTGAGATAAATGATCGGATGTTTATTTCACAATAAATTTAATAATGAAAAACAACATCAGCAAAATGGCCACCACGACCACGCTTACAGGCCATATCCTTTTCATGAAATTTTCCATAACGAAATCGCAAAGTGGCTGCTCTATGTCCTCGATAGCCTCACGAATTCTATCTTTGAGGTCTTGAATCGACACTGGGCTGTTGGGGTAGACCTTATCTTTCAAGTGGACCAAAGGAAGAAGTCGGAAGGTGTTAAATCACAAGATCTCGGTGGCCAGTTGTGATCACCTCTTCGAGAGATAATACGGTCCGGAAACTTTTCCCGTAAAAGAGCAATGGTTTCCTTGCTTGTGTGGCACGTAGCGCCATCCAACTCCGAAAAAATCATTAATCATCTCTCGATAGCGCAATCTATTCACCGTATCTTTTGATCCAACCTCATTTTCGAAAAAGTAAGGTCCAATGATCCCGCCGTACCATAAACCGCTCCAAACAGTCACACGATGAGGATGGAGAGGCTTCTCAACATTAACTCTTGGGTTTTCCGAGCCCCAGATGCGACAATTTTGCTTGTTGACGTAGCCACCGAGGTGGAAATGGGCCTCATCAGTCAAGATGATTTTTCGATGGAATTCCGGATCATTTTCATTCATGAATTTTAATAATTTCAATGTGTCGTTGAAGCGTGTATCGTTCCATTTTTAGTAATGGCGTGTATATATTGTGTATATATTTTTCTCATAAAAATGTTGTCTACGTATTTTTGGAAAAATTAGAATATTTTTGGAAATTTACAATTTTACAGAGAAAAAAAGTTTTGTTTTTTTCAAACAGGTGTGTTTATTTTGAAGTTAATTTCAATTCCTTCTAAACCAAAGAAAATAAACATATAAAGAAGGACCGTCCGACTCTTTGATTTCTGACAGTTACGTTAGATTCAAATGTAAATGAAAGAGCGACAGTCTTTTTCCCACTCTTAGGTGAAGAGTGGGTGTTTCAAAATGAATATTTTTCGTGTTTTTTGTTTAATTGTGAATCAACTAAAGAAAACAGCAGAAAGCAACGACAAACAACATTAAAATACTAAGAAACTGTGTCGTATTTTACTCGAATTTTGTCACCATTTTACTTAAAATTTTTTATTTCACTAATTGCAAAAAAATTTATTGAAAAATAAGGCAAAAATTATCGTATTCTTCTTTGTTCCCGGCGTTCTTAATTTTGAAATTTTTATGTTATTTTGAATGATTTCTGTCAAAACCGACGACAGCTCGCTCTTAAATTTTATTTTTCACATTTTAATCTAACGTAACTCGCTCGATTTTTGTTCGTTTATGTTTTTTGTTCTAAACTATGTAGCCGTGTTAGGTTTTCTAAATGTTTACAATTTTATTTATTTTTATTGATTTATGAAATGCTAACATTAATCCATTTTTTTTAATTTTAAAGTAGTATTCCTACTGACTGTGTGAGTTTGGAGGTGGTGAAGTGGCTACTATTTTTTACGATTTTTTTTTCTATTTTATTTTTGCAAAATCAACCAGAATTTCAGTGAAAAATCATCAGAATGACAATTTTTTCATTAGTTTATGAAAACAAGGTATTAAAACAAAGAAAACTCCAAGAGAAATACGTAATGGAAAAATACATAATGTTTCTATATTTCTTTGGTGGTGCAATCCCACACTACAAAAAATGGGAACAAATAATTTGTCCATTACCTATTATTTATGGGTGTTTTCTTTGTTTTTATATTTTATATTTTAATAGTAATTGAAATTATTTTCAAAATCGGTCAAGTGTTTCAGGTGCTAAAGGCGATTTAATGAACACACCTTTTTGAAAAAAATCATATCTTATAATTTTGTATTTTTTCCAAAAATACAAAACAATGCGGTCAAAAATCATACCGCATGGCACGGAACGACCCATGTATGTTATATTTTTTGGCTGTTTTGAGATAATCATGTTTAAAGTTTTTTTTGGCACATGGGGTGTTTGACTAATATTGAGCTAAATATTAATTGCACTGTGGAGCAAAATGAAACTTTTTCTAAAATAACAAGGAATATACGTGTATTGGCTTTTTATGGAGGTCATCTTAGAGGCAGGTCAATATTTCCCCATTGGCACGTTCTTATGATGATTCCTACGTGATGCGCTCAGCAATATTACTTAAATCATTTAGAGGAACATTGCTCTTGCTCCCCAATGTAGGGATCTTTTTGGTCCTTTAGGGTTAATTTCATATGAAGGTAACTAGAGCACAATCTATAAAGTTCAATTTGCTATCATTTATAACATTCGGCGAAACATTCCCTTCACAATAGTTTGTGCATTTGCAGTAATTTTTTAAATTGTTTTCTTTAGAGGTTTTAATACATCTGGAGACATAAAAGTAAAAGTCGTTTGGTATAAACAAAACTGATGAATTTTCGTAATTTCCGCCCTTCCAATTGGAAAATATATTTCGGAAGTTCTTTGTTTGTTTTGTGATTCAAAGGACCTAGACCTTATTCGAATTACATAGGTACCACTTCCAATCGGTATAATATAAACATACAATTAAATTATACCAACCGGCATATAATATTTTCCTACTGATTAAAGTAGGGTGCCACAAGCCGAACTTCGTGGTGTATACTTTTTGTAAAAACACGTTATCACTAGTTATTTTCTTTAAAATAGATAATTAAATTCGCATGTAATGAAAACTGTATCAGTATATAGATTTACTATCAGTAAATCCATTGAATTGAGCAACACACTACATGGTTGTTTTTACAAAATATCTATTTGAACTTGAAAATATTCGGAAATGACATTTTCCTTTTTTCGCGTAAAACACTCACTGCTCTCCGCCAACCCAATTGATATTCGAATCACAGTTTAGATGTTGTGAGTCGCTGTAATCGCGAATATCTGCTGACTTTGAAATATCAAAATTTCAAATTTAACGGCCAAAGGTGTAGTGGAAATTGTAGCAAATAAAAAAATAAAAGCAAATATCACAGGAATTCATATAATTTAAAGTATGTTTAGTTTAGTTACACTTCGATTTTAAGTAATTTCTGCCTGTCAGTTGAACCACATTTATTGAGAATTTAACACACGGCCAGCAGAAAACGAAGAATAAAAGAAAAACACAGCTAAAGTGTAATATTAAACAAAAGTGCACTATTAATCAAATTATGTCAACACGTTTGCATTTGTTGTTATTTGATTTTGGCGCTCTTTGTTTTTTTTTTTGTACGGCCGATGGTTTCTTTTTGTTGGAATTTTGGAATTTATTTATTTGTTGATTGTGAGAACGTGTTTTGAAGATGGAACGAAACTATTCGTGTTATCGGTTGGCTTTTTGTTTTGTTTTGTTATTATTTTTGTTTTGGGGTTAAATTCAAGAATTTATTTCATTTGCACAGACACACACGCGCGCACAGAAATATGCGCAAATTTAGTGTAAACAAATCGAACAGAATTTACATTAAATCTCGTCGAATTTCAATACTTTTTTCAAGTGGCTCCAAGGGCCGATGTTTTGCACTTTTCGTTTGTTCGAAAAGAATTTACGCGCGCGTATTCGAATTCCAATTCGTTGGAGAGACTACGACAATGACGAACACAGGGAAATCGGGGGAAAACACTCATACGCCACTAGTGACGCCACTAACACGACGACGACGACACACTTGTGTACGGTTCAACTTTCCAAATCCGACTGATGGATTCAGACAACAACACACAGCGGCAGTATTCTGCCACAGAATTTGTATGTTTTGCTTTTGAACAACACACAACGGCATCGGCAACAGCGACATCACCAGTCATAATGGCAAAGCCAACCTGCGACGCCAACGAAAGCAGAAGCAAGAGCAGCAGTAGCGGCAGAATACGACAGAACCAACTACGAAAGGAAAGAGAATACAGAACAAACAAATGAAATGTTTGGGTGAATGTATTAAAGGTAGAGTGAACACAAAACAGCCACTGGCACACACACACACTCGCACTCACACTGGCACGCTGGCACACACAGATAATGTCCGAAACGAAATCAGAGATAAACTTTATCAAAACAAATGTCTAAACGCACGCAAAGACAGACCCACACACACATCCAACTGCTTTTGTTTATGGGCCGAAGAAGTTTGACGCTGTCCAAATGTGATGACGACAACGTGGAAATGGGCAAATCCTCTCAGTTGCCGAAGCTTTTGTTGCTGTTGTTCGCTGCCAGAGTGAAGCATTAAGTATTTATGGGATTTTGCACATCATGCAAGCTCCGCTGTTGTTGTTGTATGTGTGTATGGAATAAGGGGGCGGAGAAGTATTGCACACTCACACATATGCTCACAAAGAAGCATATGCTTTGTTTTGCTGGCTTATCAGCTGATAACTTAAGTCGAGATACTCTCTGTTTGTTTTCATTTGTGGTTCTTTACCACGTGCTGTCCGTCAGACATGTTCTCCAGCATGTTTGCATGCACATACCCTACACACATGTGTGCATGTATGCATATGTGTTAAGCACTCTCAATTGCGGTGGGTGTTGTTTGGAAGCACAGTGGCTCCAATTGGGAGAAAGTATGACTCTGAAATGAAACTGTTTTCGCTATTTTTAATTTATATATGTATATTAGGGTGGCTCTTAGTTACCAACTCTGTTTCCACATAAATTACACTGTAAGTGAACTTTGAACTTTTGAAATGACACAGTCACAAAAACTTAATTTTGTTCGAAATTTGAATTACATTTTAAGGAAAAACATTTTGGGAATTAAACTATTGCTTTAATATCGATAGAAATGGAAGTTATTTGAGAGCAAATTAGATCGATTAAGTTACTTTTTTAAACGAATTTCTTTCGCGGGCAGTGTCATTACAAAGCGAATGAGTAATATTATCCATTATAAATATCACTCATACGCCACTAGCAACGCACAGTGTATGGATTCACACAATTTGGCGACAAAACCACAATATTTGTCTTTTTAACTAGAAATGTGTGCAAGAGGCATATTACGGTACTTTAAACATTGCAATATTTGAGAAAAAAAGAGCTTAATCTTATCAATCTTCAAATTGAAGGTTTTTGAATCGAAATATTGATTGACAATCACAAATCATTTTTTACTTCTACAAGTAAGTAATTTTCAATCGGTTATACCGACTTATATACCCTCACTTACAAATATTGCAATTTTACTCTGCGTCGGATAATAGTAAAAACGTGATCAAATGTGAAGTCATAGTGGATTTAATGAGCGTTATAGAAGTTATAAGAGATTTAAATTTACCTAGGGTTAAGACAATTGTGTGGGAGGTACTAGAAGGGGCGTGGCTAAAGCATAAATATTTTTTAGGCTTAAAGTGATTATAAAAAGATTTTTAAATATCAAATTGCAAATGATTTTGACTACCCACGTATGGATGTTATGTCTGTTTTATTGTAACAAAGTTTATGCCACTTTGTGTGGGAGGTACCAGAGGGGGTGTGGCAGTATCGCCCATATTCCATACGAATGTAACCACTATAAAAGCATTGCTAAATAACAAATTTCACATTATTCCGATCATCAGTATAGAAGTTATAATAGATTTAATTTTACGTAGTTTTGCGTGATTTGTGTGGGAGGTACTGGAAGGGGCGTGGCGAAACCCGTCATATTTAGTGATTATAAAAACATTATCAAATACTAAAATATTATCTGATTCCGAATATCCGAGTGGAAGTTATATGGGTTTTAATTTAACATTGGAATATGGGCTATTTGTGTGGGAGGTACCAGAAGCGGCGTGGCAATTTCGTCCATCTTCGAACTTAAACTAAGTTTGGGAAAAACATTACCATGTCCACTCTTTTTTTTCCTTTCGAGACATGGCACAAACACCTTAAAAAGTCGTGTAACGGATTAGGTCAAAACATATTTAAGGTTTTAAGTCACTCCTTCAATGCGTTACTGTCCCAAATGATATACCCTCCTACTCTGTAGAGTGAGAGTATAAAAAGATGGTAGACCAACAAAAAAATTTAATGATTAATGATTTAAATGATGGCTTGAACATAAAATATGTAATTGAAACAAGTAAGGAAAGACTAAAGTCGGGAGGGGCCGACTATATGATATCCTCCACTTTCTATCCCATTATAATTGAATTCGGAGAAAAAAAGTTAAATCGGGAAAGATTTTCGTATGGATACTTATAATGGACTTGATGATATGAACTTGATTCACAAATTCTGGCAAATTAGATCAAATCCTGTAAAGGTATGTGTGAACAAAGTTAAATCGTGAAGGACTTTTGTATGAGGGTTGTGTTAAAAAATGAAAAGGTGTGGCCCATTTTCACCATAGGTGTTTCTATTTGATATATAATGTATTTTCCAACTTTGTTTCTAGAGCGGAAAAAGTCACATCGGGAGCGACATTTTTATGCGCTATTATGAGCCTATCTGTGCTGTGGCAAATTTGAAGAAAATCGGTAAAAATATGTGGTTTCTAGAGTGGAAAAAGTCAAATAGGGAGAACAAAATTTATGGGAGCTATATATAAATCTAGGGTTGCCAGACACTCGGGATTCGTCGGGATTATCCCGATTTTATATGATAGTCCCGAGTCCCGAGTCCCGAGTATTGAAATAATGTAGGGGAAAATCCCGACTTTTCAAGTTTGCAAAGTTAAAGTACCACATTTTGTGCAACAAACGTTAACACAAAAAATCGATAAAAGCATTTCTGAATGGCGACAGGCGTTGTGCAACAGCACAACAGCCACACAACATTTCAGAACAACAGCCCTGTTGCGCAAAATGTGATGTGGTGTAGGCCCCCCTTTAGGAATGAAAACGAAGTGTAATATAAAGAAATGGTGAAAAATATTGATAGCGATATGTTTTACAGCGACTACTGTAGTCTTCGGTCTGTTTATGAAGAATTACCCAAAGACATACCAAATGATAAAATATGGTCCTATTTTTTTGCTAAATGTGGTAAAGAAAACCACTTGAATTTATTTAATTAATCATAAGATTGAACATTGATATGAATTGTCAGGAATTCCAGACATTTTTGACAACTGACGAGGGAGTAATACTAGTCAACGCTGTGAAAAATAATTCGAAGTATTTATGTCAAAATTAGTTTAAGTTTACAGTGTGTATATAAATCACTTTGTTACGTTTTATTGTTTGTATGTTATTTTTATAAACATGTATGTCAGTATGAAACTGTTTTTTTTAATAACCGCTTTTCCTTTTTTTGAGAAATCCCGAGAAATCCCTTTTACTATTGGATGTCCCGATTTCTTGCATTTGGCATCTGGCAACCCTATATAAATCTGAACCGAAATTTGAGTCAGCACTTTCACCGTATATGTTTCTAGTTCAAATATAAGAATATGTGGTTTTTAGGGCGAACAAAATCAAGTCGAGATCGACATTTGTATGGGGCTATGTCTAAATCGAAACCGATTTACTACGAATTAGATGGCTCTCTTCCTTGTCCCGCAAAACTAACTTCAGCCACTTTTGCGACATGCACTTTGTATTACTTTCCTTTTGGGTGATACAAACAAGTACATAAAACGTATTTATACTTTTTTGCTTTTATCTCTAAAACTACTGGGGATCCCATTTTTTTAATTTTAATGTTATTGTTTATTCGGTAAAAAAATCATTCAAAAAAATGAAATATACAACATTTTAAAGTTACATGGTTGCCACAGTTTTCATTACAAAACACCACGCCACGCATTACAAAACACACGACAGAATAAATAAATTCATTTCCGAAGAGTTGTCGAAGATTCGTTTCGTTAGCGAATGATACTCCAACCAGCCGAATGCTGGAAATGCATAAATTACAGTTCTCTAAATATTACCACGTTTTTTTTCATTTGGAACCACAGTGCGATTGTGCGATTTAGTTAGTACTCAATTCATGAATATATTCATAATTTCGTACACTCATCCGCAGACATGTACGTATGTATGTGTTACTGGGCATCTGTCTCACAGTCAGTTGTTTGTTCGTACTCACATCTAGTTTATCTGCAACAGGTTGTCGTGCTCGTCGTCGTCGTTGCCGTGGTTGTAGGTGTGTGTGTGTGCGAGAGTGTGTGTGGATCTGCATGCATTTGCTCTAATATTGGCTGTGTCGATTGGGTGGAACGACGTCACACCGAACACAGATCGCGTTGTGTCAAAGTGTCACTGAGACACTTAAAATTGTCGTAGTCGCGCACAAATTGTAGGGGAGTCTACAGCGCCACCGCGAACTGCAAGCGACCCATAAGTCGTGCAACGATTGACACACATCTGTACATATGTGTGTATGTACGGATGACAGGCAGACTGCTCTACGGACCGATGACAACATCAATATTCTCCATGGCGAGGATTATGGAAATCGTGTGCATGGGATTTTAATGAGATTCGTTCGTCGGTTGGGTCGTTCCTTAAGTGGCGGCAGCACTGAAGTGTTACAGTTTTGGTTTCTTTTCTTTTTGCTAGTTTTTCTTCTTCTTCTTCTACTTCGTCTACGTCTGAGACTTCTTATAATTCTCAGAGGAGGCAATGATTTATTATGAAAAATTTCCTCACATTTGTTTGTTGTGTTCTTAATAAATAATTTACACCAAACCGAAAATCTTGTTCCAAACATACAAACATCGACTCGACTCGACTACGTTGGAGGTGGACGGTTGGATGGACGGTCGGTCGGATAGACAGACAACGAGGGATGAGAGAACGCGAGATAACGATTTATATTGATGTCATGTTGATTTATTCGATTTAATTAATAGGGGAACATTTCATATTTTTATTTTAGTTATGTGTGTATGTACGTACGTACGTTTGTATGTATGTTCCGTGTGTGTTAAGACAAGATAGTGTTCCGTGATTGCGTTTAATAACGAACTGAATGTATATCAATTAAGTGAATTAGTGCAGGGATTAAACTTCTTGTTATTTAACGAAAACGCTTAATTACTCCATTGTGTAGCGAATTTTTTCAAAATTGCAAATTACGAATAGTCTTGGAAGGCCGCGAAATCGCCGTGGTTTAGGTGAGTGGATAGAAAAAATGTTGACCATTTTGTCATATAATTAAAAATCATAAATTTTTTGCATTATTTAAAATTTCAATCACGCAGATAACACAAGAAACAGATTAAAGATGCAATCGGATGAATGAAATCAAATAATTGAATTTTTGGAAATATTTTTTTATATTGTCAAATATTGATAATTTGTTTAGTTATCTAACATATACATCGTCGAATTCATCCTCTGTCCGAAATTTAAAAATTTCAACAGATTTCATTTGAAAAAGACGGCCATTAAATCCCCAGACATTTATGATTGGTTCGATTTACACACCTCATTGATGCTCCTTGGAAAACGATTGTGGACAAATTTAATTCCAAGGGGATGTATGTGACATCACAACTGGGCTGTCGTTCAACAAGACACCGCGCACATTAAATGATGAACAAGCGCAGATACATTCCTTATTCGTCTTCTTTAGACAATAAAAACATTTTTTGAGGAAAAAATAGAAAACAATTTCAAATGTTTCTCATCTCGTGAAATTAATTTTTTCACACCTCAACGATCTGAGATAAAATATTAATTATACACGTACATGTTTGCCTATTCTTTTCTGTGAAGAACACAAAATAAAACAAATATTTTGAAACTAAAGAATGAAGCAAACAATACTTTAGACAAATATTACTTGTATTTATTTGCGGCAGCCTTGAACTAAACACGCCAATTGTGGCTAATCGAGCAGACGAAACGAAAGGGGTCGTGGAATTGCGTTAAATGATCGACAAGATTTAATCAAAAATTATGTATCTAATTACAGACATTCCTTCAAATCTACGGGGGATTTTCCATTAACAGCCCAGGCATTTTGGTAAATGATCCAAAATTTTAAGAAGAATTGATGCATAAAGGCCATTTTTATTGATTAATAGCAAATATCCGTAATATTTACACTCAAATAAGTGTAATAAATTCTAGTGAAAGTTGAAAAATGGACTATAGAAAATTGATATTTATTGATATGATTCATTTTATGTTTATTTTTATTTGAATGTGGTACTCAAATCAAGTAAAATTTACTCTAAAGATTTAGATTTATGCATTCATTTAAACTGTAAATGTATTTTGGTGAATTGAGTGAATTTTATGGACTAAATTTTAGTATTTCTTTTCTTTGAGTTATGTTTGAATTGTGGGAAATTCCAGAAAAAAAAAAACACAAATTGACCACAAATTCAAGCGGGGTATGCTCCATTTTTAGGTTTCTAAAAATGCGGCGCTACAAGAAAACAATCAATGAGTTTTCGTTGTTGAAGAAACAATTAAAAATATTCATTTCGATTATGGGTTATCACGAAATGGGGTTAAAAGTTTATTCATATCGGTGGGCAAAATTGAGGAGATTCTTCCCCGATAATGCGGCTGTGCTTAAATTGCCAGATATATGTACACTAGGATGGGTCACGAAAATAAATTGCAGCGATCACCCCCGGAAATGAAGATTGGATTGTTTATAGATGATCTGCAAAATATTTCGTCACTGAGTCAGACCATCATGTTTTCCCGTGTATTTTTTACGTTTTCTTTATAGAATTTATATTTTTATTTATAGACGTTTAGATTGATTTTTTGTGGGTTTTCAAGGTGACAGCTGAAGACTCATATTTCTTGGAAACATTTTGTAAGAGGTCTTATGAAAAATAAATAGAAGGTATCACTACCTTTCGAATGATGAATATCGGACGAAAAATGGCGTCACTGACTCCATGTTTGTGAAATAATTTAATATTGGAGATGACTTTTCAGAGCCAAAATGTTCAAACTTTTTTTATAAAAAATGAGCGCTGCAGCACGAATTTCCTTCCGTGTTCATCATTTCGGCGTCATTCGCAAGGTATTAACTGTCGCTTTTTATTTTTTATAAAATCCTAACACCATATACGAAAAACATTTCAGTTGTCACCATGAAAAAACACAAAAAATTACTATAAGGGTCCAATAATTCGACCAATAAGTTACACTAAGACAATAATCACAATTTATATTTAAAGTGTTTTCAAGGGTATATTATTTCTGAAAAAATTGACAAAAATGCAGCACAAAAAAATTACGCGGGGAAAACATGATTTTTAGCGGTATTTTTAGGAGCGTTTAGCTCGCAGACGGCTTGATCTAGAAACGAAATATTTTGCAAATCATCATTAAACAATCCAAACTTTATTTTCGTGGGGTGACTGGTAATTGTTTTTCCATTTTTATGGATCACGACCTAGCCTAATATACACTAGGGGAAGCTTTTTTGGCTCTCCTATTTTCCCATATATAAGCCTTATTGGAAGAAAAAAGCCTGCCGGAAAATTAATTTACTACGTGGCTTGAAAGATTCTATTTCAACTACACTACAAGCTATAAAGATGATTTTTTATACTGTCACAATTAAAACGATTTACATTTCAATTTCTCATTCAGATTTTAGTATATTTACATTGCTTTGATATAACAAATATACACATTTAGTCTATTTAGTCTACTTTTTTAAGGATTGTAAAAATTCGAAAATTTTAACAAAATTATAAATATGTAAAGGGTGATTTTTTAAGAGCTTGATAACTTTTTTTAAAAAAAACGCATAAAATTTGCAAAATCTCATCGGTTCTTTATTTGAAACGTTAGATTGGTCCATGACATTTACTTTTTGAAGATAATTTCATTTAAATGTTGACCGCGGCTGCGTCTTAGGTGGTCCATTCGGAAAGTCCAATTTTGGGCAACTTTTTCGAGCATTTCGGCCGGAATAGCCCGAATTTCTTCGGAAATGTTGTCTTCCAAAGCTGGAATAGTTGCTGGCTTATTTCTGTAGACTTTAGACTTGACGTAGCCCCACAAAAAATAGTCTAAAGGCGTCAAATCGCATGATCTTGGTGGCCAACTTACCGGTCCATTTCTTGAGATGAATTGTTCTCCGAAGTTTTCCCTCAAAATGGCCATAGAATCGCGAGCTGTGTGGCATGTAGCGCCATCTTGTTGAAACCACATGTCAACCAAGTTCAGTTCTTCCATTTTTGGCAACAAAAAGTTTGTTAGCATCGAACGATAGCGATCGCCATTCACCGTAACGTTGCGTCCAACAGCATCTTTGAAAAAAAACGGTCCAATGATTCCACCAGCGTACAAACCACACCAAACAGTGCATTTTTCGGGCAGTTCTTGAACGGCTTCTGGTTGCTCTTCACTCCAAATGCGGCAATTTTGTTTATTTACGTAGCCATTCAACCAGAAATGAGCCTCATCGCTGAACAAAATTTGTCGAACCGAACATTTCGAACCGAACACTGATTTTGGTAATAAAATTCAATGATTTGCAAGCGTTGCTCGTTAGTAAGTCTATTCATGATGAAATGTCAAAGCATACTGAGCATCTTTCTCTTTGACACCATGTCTGAAATCCCACGTGATCTGTCAAATACTAATGCATGAAAATCCTAACCTCAAAAAAATCACTCTTTATATACACTTACAGATTACATTTATTTTTGTAATAAAATATGATGTTCCCATAATAAAAACAAATCTGAGAGTGATTTGATAGCGTGTCCTAAGCCTGCAAATATGTGAATTTTAAATATCCTTGAATTGAAATACTTCACTTGTCGATAATTTCGCACAGATTTCAAACAGAAATATATTTAAAAATATAACGCCACAAAAGTCGAGACATTTGGATCATTTCGTATTAATATCATCCAGCCAGCCATACGGAATGACAGATTTTTCTAAGAAATTGTACTGAATAAGAGTCTAAAGGATTGGGCCTTAAAAGTTATATCATCACTTGTGCCAAATGTAAAGTCAGTATTTTTGAAGAGACAAATTAAATAAAATTAAAATATTGAAGCAAGACGACAATTAAAACATTTTTTGTCATAGTTTACCAATACTTCTTCAATTTTATTAGAGCCGATTTAAAATCGGTTGAACCAATTGTGCAATACAAGGATTTGAATATACACATTCAGCAGGGTTTTAATTTTTTGTGGAAATTGCAATGCGTATAAATCAATTTCAATAATGTTTAATATATGCTGTTGTTTTGCAGCATACTTCCTGAAATTTTTAGAAAAATCGCAGTCATGTGAAAATTTTGCTGTCCGGTTTGCTTGGAATGACCTAATATATACCTATTACGCTGTGCCTCGCCAATACCAAACAATACGTAGACTATTGGAAATCTTTCCAGTGAAAGTCCTCTAAGTATCATATTTTGGCATATATATCCGTGGCCCCCAAATAAGATGAATATCGAACTGATTGATTTTTGGTCTGTTATTGAATTTAGGATCACCAAGTCCATGAATCTGATGGCAGCCTGACTATTCGAGTAGATTTTGACTCCATTCATACTGCACTCTCCATAATAGCTATTACTTTGACTTGGTATTTGGTTCTGTAGATATTTGGTAGCCTACGAACCAAGTATGGAATTTGCGGTATGAATTTTACTAAGATCTAGGAAGACTATTTTGCGAATTTGCAAAAATGTAAATATATACACGGCTGATGATAACATCGTAACACAAGCACTCTATGTCTATACATATATATAGGTGAAGTATAGTTAATTGGCGTTTTTAGTTTTTCATTTTCTCGTGCTGTTGCCTTTTAAAAGGACTACAAATTTCCAAAGGATACAATTTTTCAAAAAATATTCGTACCGGTATAAATGCCAAATAAAAGAAGGGAATATGTGCTAAAAATACTTTAAATTTCAATCTGTATTAGTTTAGTATTAAGAAAGATTTAAAATTTGTCTCTTAAAAAGCAAATCTTGAAACAGATGTTAATGCTGAACAAAAATATAGAAAGCAGATTGAAGCAGAAAAAGTTGGAAGTACTTCCGTAGGAAGCACATTTTAATCGCATCTCAAAATCCAAATGTGTATTTCCCGCTTTTGAGGAAGCTCTTTTAAATAACTTAAAAAAAGTTTATAATATGTTAATATTTTACTTTTTAACATTTTATGAATAGCATTTTCACTACTGAATGGGAACGACTTTTTAGTATGGGGTCACGAAGGTAAGGTGTCCGCTTTGCACCCCGAAGGTCTCGGGTTCGAATCGTGGCTCGGGAAAAAAATTATTTTATATTTTTTTTACTTTTTATAAATAAACAATGTTTAATTTTGTAAAATTTTAACAATTTAAAATTTTCGCTTAAAAAGTACAAATTAATAGTTTTTTAATGTACCTAAAATATTTCATATTTTATATTAATTATTAATACTACATAATATCAGTAAAATTAAGTAGTGTCAATTTATTTAATACTATATTTAATTAGTATTTATTATACTTATTTGTTATATATAAGTTCTTATTAAATAAATATTTTGTTAAGTTTCCTATTCCTATTCAGCACTCACAACAGAGGATAGCTGAGATGGTTAGAGTGCCGTAGTAGCAACCAGAAGTTCCGCTGTTCTACCCCCGGTAGCGGCGGATTTTTTTAAAACAGAAATGGAAACCAGTGAAAAAGTGGTTAATTTGCAACACTTTAAAATAACTTTTAAGACTTTCCAAATAAAAGACTTCCCTCCTATGACAACTCAATGTTAAGTTCATTGGTGAAGATCCCAATTTGCACTACTTCCGAATCGCAATATGAACATATTTTTCACTTCTTTGGGTGCTCTCTTTTTGCTGGGATATGTTACAAACAAGTATATATATATATATATTTTTTTTTTTGAAAAATTGTATCATTTGGAACTTTGTAGACCTGTGAAGGGGCAATAGGATAACGAAATGAAAAACTAAAGACGCCAAGTAACTCCATTTTGCCTATAGTTTCATACGGTTCAAGTGTGACGATTTTTTAAATGCCGTGCGGTGTAATAGATGTTTTTTGACATTCTAAAGTCGAAAACGATATTAAAATATCTTTTTAATTTTTTTATTTAATTTTTTTTCTGAAAAAAATCTTTTTTTTTGTTGGCACGAAAAAATCTATAAAAAGAATAAAAACAAATCGGCAAAAAATATTTTGTTTTATTTATTTTTGTTGTTTGTATGTATAGTTGGTTTGTTATGTTGTATGTATTGTCATTTATTTTGGTTTAAGACCAAAGGTTGTGCTGAAGTCTTCAGCAGAACCCAAAATTAGCAAAAAGGCAAAGTGAGACCTTTATTGTTGCAGCTAAAAGTGGACTGCGCAGTTTCGATGGGCGCTACCCCATCTCGTCAGAACTTTCGCAACGAATGTATGTCGGTCTCATATGACAAATGAGAAGCGCTGATAAACAAAATATTCCACCGAACTAAGTCGACACACTAAAAATCTCACTTTGCCAATTCAATGTTGTTGTACGGTATGTCCCGTCTTCACTGTACCTCGTGTGTATTGTTGTTGTTTGTATGTATAGTTGGCCTGTTATGTTGGTTTAAGACCAAAGGTTGTGCTGAAGTCTTCAGCAGAACCCAATTTATTTATTTTTTAATAGCTAAGATTATAACATATAAAATGATCTATGGATAAATGTAGAAATATAAATAGCTCGAAGAAGCCATTTGTATATTAAATAACATATTTAATTTTATTTTAAATTTTATCTGGAATCTTAACGAACAAATCAAGGGGTAGATAAAACAATCTGTAGATAAGTGTAGAAGTTATGTAAGAAAAAATTTTTTGCCAAAAGAATTAAAATAAAAATTTCAAATTACAAAATTATTTCAAATTGGGAAACATGTAATTTCACATATTCTTCGCAACAAGTTAGAGGTCTTTACTTCTTAGTCCTGCGACAAATGATTTGCGATCTGCGAAAAACTCTTTGAGACCTTTCATTTGATTTATATTTCAAATTTGAACTTGTCGATTTTTGCAACCTGCAGTTTTTTCTTGCTGCTTCAGAATGTCTGTGAGATGCAAAAACGCTTGCGTCAGAGAACACGGAAGTTGCAAATCAGTTACACGAATTCATTTAGCCATCCATCCATCCATCCGTATTCTTATCGGACTAGCGGCAATTTAAGGTCATTGCCTTGACGTCGACAACATTTTATTTGTTTTTGAGCTCAAAGGCATTCTTTCCGCTTTCCCTGTGTGGGTGAGTATCTGTGTGGGTAGTAAAACTTCAACAGATTGCACCGTCAATAATTTACGTTCCAATTGAGGTACACACACATACAAACATACAACCAAACATTCATAAATCCCTGCTATTTCGCCCAGGTATGCGAATATTTGTTAGTCAAGTAACGTTTTATGGTTCTCCAGGGTATCATCAATTTCATCTGAATGCGAGTTACATAAATACTTCAAACAAAAAAAAAATAAAACAAAATAAAGTAAAACAAAGTCTTTAAGAAAAGGAAGCCGAACGACCGAACGGCCAGAAAAGTGTATCTGCAGCACAAATCAAGTCATTGAGCGAGCGAAAACCGAAACAGAAACAGCATTTTAATTTCGAAAACGTGTTCAAACACTCGCTTAAAGTTAACAAATATCCATACATACATGCATACTTACATGTATTTAAACGTAAATCACAAAGCAAATACTTTCACACATACATATGTACTTTCCGACATACGAGTGTTATAGTCCATGTTTTTGCACTTTGGGCAGATATTTACGATTTATACCTCCCGCTGCCCCACTGAAAACATGGATTCACATCGAGGTTAATGAAAGGTAAAAGATGTGCCATTAACATGAAGCGAACAACCACTACGCCATCAAAAACCTCAATAAAAACATTAATAATAGATGCGTTTTTTCTTTAAAGTGGCGAAATGAATTAATCAGTAATTGATTTAAGAAGAATTAATAATGATTGAATGGTGATCTGGGAAACACCAAGGGCACAATGTTGTATAAAAGGCGAAGGTTGTGAAAAAAACATCACCAATGTACATATGCACACTGATGATAACTATCATCGATAATTTCAAATAAACAAAACAACAAAATAAATACGACCTTAAACATATATTTGTTGAACGAGGGACAAAACCAAACAAAAATCGAAATTAAAACGAAAACAAAATGATTGTTTATTTATCATACAAATTGTGTAACTAATGAATTCGAACATACAGACATTAGTGTGGTCCACCAAAATGAAAATGCATTCTGGACGTCATTTTTCAATATCTCAATTAATTATTTTCAAAAATGTTCTTATGCTTAGTCTTACTTTACATATTGGCATTATACTAAGTGAACAAAATGTTCCAAGTTAACGTCTTAAAGAATTCCTATTGTCAGAACTGTATTGTGGAATTTTATGAAGATCATTTCTGTGGAAGATTTTAATTTTACCCCTTTACGAGAAAATCAAAAAAGTCCTTTCAAAAGGGGCATTTAAGGATTAAAATGTTCTACGAAAAAAAATTGCCGGATTATTTCAGTGGTAGCTCCAAAGACACCAAAGTTGTGAATAAACCTCTTCACGCTCAAATAGCGAAATTACTCGTCAATTTATAAACGTCAACCATAAAATTTCTAGGGTTAAAATTCGTCAATGTTCTTTGGAAGATCGATAATTTTCGACAAATAATGTGGGTATTTCGGTAGAGGACAGTTTTTGATTCGATGATTTTGTATGCGTGACATATTTGTTTTGAAATTTTCACGCGATCTTTCCAATGGATCCTGCGGATTTTTTGCATGTCTATTAAGAACCAATGTCGCTTGTAGCCAATTGTAGTCACTCGCGAAAAACTGCAATTACTGCAAAAGTCAACAGTTCGCGGTTGTAATAGAAATCAACTTTCTCTGAGTTTCTGAAACAATTCAGTAGCAAATATTTCCTATTTAGTCAACAATCATATGCCAAAAAAATATTTTGGTGTTCTCTATATGGTGGAAAGTTACGCGGGTTTTTCTAAAGACGCTTTTTACAATTTTTGATTTTACAGCCAGCATTTATCCCTAAGTAAAGGGTGATTTTTTTTGAAAGCTATAGGAAAGTTTTTCAAAAAAAAAAAACACATAAAATTCAGAAAAATTCATGAAATCTTTATTTGAATCGATAGTACGGTCCATATAATTTAATGTTTGAAGATTATTTCATGCAAATGTTGACCTTGACTGCGCCTCAAATGGTCCATCCGCTTAGTCCAATTTTGGCATTTCCACGTTTTTGAGTAACAGAGGCCCAATTGCTGCCAACGGCGACGAATCGATAATTGATGGTCATCATTAACACTGGCCGATACAGCTGCGATATTTTCTTCAGTTCGCACTCTACGTAATCGTGTTGGTGGTTTAATGTCCAACAATGTAAATTTGGTGCGAAATTTAGTGACAATAGCCCGAATAGCCGCTTCAGTGGGTCGATTAAACTGACCATAAAATGGAAGCGCGCGATGAACTTTCTTAACAGAGCACGCATTTTGATAATAAAATTCAATAATTTGCAAGCGTTGTTCGTTTGTAAGACGATTCATGGTTAAATTATAGACCAAACTGAAGATGTTTGACAGTGAAACAAAACACGAAACGTGCGTCAGCTGTTTAAATCAGCGTTGCCAAAAAGATAATAGCTAAAAAATCACCCTTTATAATGCTTCCTTCGACCTTCGAAAATGAAAACTTTGACCCGCCGTTTGTTCTACAAAAATGATCTACTCAGCATGCAGATCTACTCAGCAAATGATCTACTCAGCACTCAGAATTATAGAGTCGCTACTCTGTTCCATGCTGTTGGACAGTGTAATTATAAAAATGCATTAAAGTGGAAAAAAGTGCAAAACATTTTATTTTTAAGTTTAGCGCAGGCTTAATCCTTGAAGGATTTAGAATTAGGCGCTACTGTTTGATTTTATAATAGTACATACGAATACAACGAATTGTAATTTAATACA
Organism: Polietes domitor; assembly: GCA_947397865.1. NCBI lineage: Eukaryota > Metazoa > Arthropoda > Insecta > Diptera > Muscidae > Polietes > Polietes domitor. Next base: position 109,875,547 of record OX377621.1, on the reverse strand, counting down.
CAACTTCTACAATTAACAATAGATAATCGCCCTGTTAATATACCAGCTAATAAATCTATTATTATCTAATCGGGTTTCGTGCTATTTCAACAAAAGCTAAAAACATATTTTTTTAATTCTCTTGCGCCTGCAAAGATGGCCATAACTTCTATATTTATCCATAGACATCGTTTTCTTCTTTAAAATGCTAGCTATGAAAATATAAACAAAATATGTTTCCCGATTTTTTTCTATTGTTATAGTTAAATATTTCCATTTTGTCAGTGAATTACACATATTTTAGTAAAAAACACAAGAATTTATTGAAAGCGCCAATTTATTTAAAACAATTAATGATTCATTTGTTTACAAATACACAAAGTATTACAAATAAAAAGTAAGAAACTCATGAAATGAGTAATTGTAATTGATTCACTTTAAAATATGTTTTTATTGAAATATATCGAAGTACAGTCAAATTTAACTTAACATTGAATTGTGTGAGATCAGTATTAAATGTGAAAAGAATGTAACTATTCTCAGATACGGAGGTGCCCCAGTCAAAAATTGTCATTTCAGAAATGGCCAACTGACATCGCAGACATGGATGATAACACGATTATCGAACTTGGTGCTCAAATGATCGATTGTGGCTGTGTGGCATGGCGCAGAAACCAAAGATCGTCCAAGTCCATGTCTTCACTTCGGCCACAAAAATGGATTATCATGCCTTTGTAGCGCTCAACGTTTATCGAAACCACCTCTCCAAAGCCGCATCCAACTGTCACTCTCTGATGATCAATAGGGTTCGCGATGGTAACGAGCGGGTTTTCCGATCCTCAAAATGCGGCAGTTTTGATTGTTAACATAGCCGGCGAGCTGAAAAAGCGGTTCGTCAGAAAATATTATTTTTCGAGCAAAATCGCTAATTTCTAATCGATTTCGATTTCCAAACTGAGATGCCATAACAAAGCGGATGGGCGTTAAAAAGTCGTAAATTTTCCATATAATATCGCCATTTACTAAAATCTTAAGAAAAATCACTTATATCGGTTCAAATGTGAGATTTATAACGACATGAAAAATCGTCAAATAATGTCCCAAGCAAAAAATGGGCCAACCAAATTTACAATGACTCAAAATTAAAAATGAAATAGAAAAATCGCCCAAAGAATATGAAAAATTAGCATACAAAAGTGGGCGATTTTTCACATGCAAAATATTTGGCGATTTTTCATTATGAAAAAACATCAACCAAAAATTATTATATTACACTGTCCGACAGTCCATATTACACTTGAACCAAATGATATACATGTGAAACTGTTGGTGAAATAGAGTTTAGTTTTAGTTTTATTAGTTTTTCATTCTCTCATCCTGTTGCCCCTTAACAGGACTAAAAATGTTCAAAGGATAGAATTTTTCAAAAATTATTTTTAATACTTATAGGCACCTTATGCCACCGGTATAAAAGAAGAGAATATGTGCTAAAAATACATTAAATTTCAAGCTTCTGTCTGTATTAGTTTAGTATTAATAACGATTTAAAATTGTATCTCTTAAAAAGCCAGTTATAAATAAACTAGAAAACTAAGGGGTAAACTTGAAACAGATGTTAATGCTGAACTAATACAGATCGAAGCATGATATTTGAAGTATTTTAACAGATAATCTCCTCTTTAACTTGGCTCTAATACCGTTGTGGTAGAGTGCGAACAAGTATATAAAATGATTTTTTGAAAAGCTGTATCCTTTGGAAATTTGTAGTCCTGCGTAGGGGCAGCAGGATGAGGAAATGAAAAACTAAAAATGCCAGGTAGCTCAATTTTGCCTATAGTTTCATACGTATATCATCCGGTTCAAGTGTAACGACTTTTTTAATTGTCGTACAGTGTTATATTTCAAAAATAAATACAGTACAAGCTCGATTCTCAGATTGTTGCTCTTACCAAGACACAAATTATTTAGGTTTAAATAAGTAATATCGTCCTAATAGAGGCCCACTCAAAACTAATGTCAAGACCTTGGATAATATACTTATTTTCGTTGTAAGAGGTATTTAACGCAGAGATACAAGCCGACCGATTTTAAGCCGACAAGCCGCCGCCGCATGTTTCTGCACAAGTCGGGCCGCCGCCGATTTCATCGGCTCAAATCGACTTCAACCACGCCGCCGATTTCATCGACTCATATCGACTTCAACCACGCCGCCGAGACTTGACGCAGTTCTAACTCAGTCAAATCTTACTACCAAAATAGACAACCCACTTAAAATTACAATAGAAAATATAACTGTCGATTTAGACAACCTACTACTGTGAAATATATTGATCTTTCTTTGAATTTTGTATCCCACTATATGATGACGTCTATAGATTCTATTTATACACTCCACGAGAGTATTATGGCTTTGTACATTTGTTTGTAACACCCAAAAGGAAGCAAGATAGACCCATTGTTAATTATACCGATCGGCTTAGAATCACTTTTTGAATCGATTTGGCAATGTCCGTCCATCTACTCTTGTAATCAAAGTCCAGGTCGCAACTGTAGCCAGAACCAAACGAAACTTTGTACAACGAAGTTTTTCGAGATAAGGACGAACGCTATTTAATTTGAAGAAAATCGGTTCAGATTTAGATATAGCCCCCATACGAATTTCACTCCCGATTTGTACCCGATTATCTTTAAATTTGGCACAACATCTTATAATCCAACTAGAAACACATATGTAGAAATTAGGCAAGATCGGTTCAGATTTAGATATAGCCCCCATACAAATCTCGCTGCCGATTTTCCGAAATTGTCAAATAAATAGGGGTTATCGAATCACAGAACGAGCCGTTTTCTAAATAACATCTTGAAAGCTTTCGTTGATCCATAAGTCGATTTCTCCTGTGGAAAATTTACTCAGTAAATTTTATCAGTAAAATTATGCTAACTGTTCTGTACATAAACCTCACTTGTCCATTTATCATTGTAAGAACTTTCGAACAGTTTTTAATAGCAATGCCCGATAAATTGTCACGCGTGTTAGCTAAAAAGGTAGCTTTTGTTTTAAATCCGTTCTTCGTACATCGACCTATTGCATTAAAATATATATTTTTTTGTAATAGAACAATAGATTGGAGAATGACTATACAATTGGTCATCATAGCTATATAATTCATTTTATTTTGGGTGGCGAGTCATCAATAAGTAGCAACGCCTTTTTGGGAAGGCCATTAGACTAGGGAAAATGTGAAACCTAAAAGAAATTTAATTTAAAACATGTCTATAACATCCTGTTCGTTGGAAAGTGACAGATCCCGAGCTCTTTGTTTTAACAGCGAATTAAACATATTTGTTTCTAATTCTGAAATTCAGCAGTTTTCAGAGATATTCGTTTTCAAGGTCAGAACTCTGTACCACAAACAAAAGTTGCACTTATCGAGATCATTTTTTAATAAAAGTTAAAGTTAAGTTATAAAGACCTTAATGTAACATATATGGTGGTTGCGCTAATCGGGCAGTTGCAACAATCGAGGGGTTTGCGCAAATCAAGCTTATGCTGTAATATATTTCACAAATTCAAATATGAACAATTTTTCATATTTTTTGTGATTTTTCTGTGGCGATTTTTCGTAGCCCTGGTAGTCACATTTGTATGGCTGCTAATGCAAATCTAAACCAATTTCCTCGAAGTTTCGTTGGGATCTTTAGATCATTGACAGAAAATCAAATCAAAATGTATGGTTTTCTTCATAAAAAAAATCGTCACGTTTGAGATCACTCCGTAAGCCTTCAATTTGAATAAATTGGACCTTACAAGCGTAATATGCGAGGACTTTGTGCCAAATTTGTATGCGGCTTTTGCGTGATGCGAAACCCCGTAACTTTTTTTCCCATACAAACCGACCCGGTTTACTGTACGCATGTACGCCGTAATAATTAAATGTAATGTTCAGATGAACTTATCCATCGATATACACACTTACACATCTATACCCAAATATGTATGTATGTCAGTATGTACGGACGTGTATTGTTTAATATCCAAATAACGATGAATTTATCTTTTCTTGTTCATTTCATTTCATTTGGAGGTGGATTTTTTTGCTCATTTGTTCGTTCTTTGATATTTCACATTAACGAAAGACGACGGACACACCGCCACCGCCGACAACCACCAACCACCGGTATCGGTACCAGTACCAGTCTTTGATAGTGTTCCAATATTTCATCTATGCGTTGGGAATAATTGAGATTGTTGTAAAACTATTTGTGTAGTTCCACTGGCATGGAGGTGGTGGCTAGATTGGTGGGTGGGGGATTGGTGGTTCCCATCTCACTCTTTTCAACGGGAAGTTGGCCAAAATGTTGAGCTAAATACACACACTTTTCGGGCAAAGCAAATGTGAAAAGTTCATTTGTTTTTATTATAACGACGACGACGATGACGACGACGTCGTGTATTTATTTATTTACGAGAAACAATTGAATAGGAAACTTTTCACTTACATTCAAATAACTTTCGATACTCGCAATGCCACAGAAATACCAACAACAACCGATTGAATGACTTGCCAGCAACAAAAGCAGCATCACCAGCAACACCAAACACCAACTATGTACATATGTATGTATGTACAATAGTAAAAGCAATTATTGCCATTGTATTTTGTTTTTGTTTATCATGTTGTTGTTGCTGGTTTTCTATTATCTTTAGAAAGTTCAATGTTTCAACAATTGGCACAATTACCAATGTGGGTGCCATGTCTTGTCTGTCTGTCCGTCCGACTGCCGGTTCCTTGTGTCTGTCTGCCTGTCTGTCCATCCGTCTGTCTATCTATCCGTTTGCCAGCCACGAATGTTATCTTAATGTAAATGTTATTGTATCGTTTTCTACACTTTAAGCCATATTAATAATAGCAAAAATAATAAGCCATTTTAATAGAATTAATTAAATTTCTCGTTGCCTTCTTTCGTTCGGATGAACGTTCGTTTCGTATTTTGGCCAAAATGGGTGAATTTGGTTGAAAGTGAATATCAACGCCCTAATGGAATTGCTTCAAATCATGGACGTTCTTCGTTTGTTTGAAAACAACATTTGTATTTTGAGTGCACTTCAATACAAAACAGTTGAATTAAAATACTGTGGAAGGAATATGTTTCAAAATCACATGGGGTGGAATCTCATCAGAACTTGAAAATGTTTTTGCAACGAATAGTGAGGCAGCGGACTGATGGATGTATTACTCTGGTAGTTTTATTTTAGTTCAATGTTAAAATGTTTCATGTTCCCATTTTTAATTTGAAAACAGTAGCATAATGCTGAGTTGTGTAAAAACGATGGTCATGGATTACACTGTCCGACATTCCATATTACACTTGAACCGGATGATATACGTCTGAAAATATACGCAAAATGAAGTAAATTGGCGTATTCAGTTTATCACTTTCATTTTCTTATCCTGTTGTCCCTTAAAAGAACAACAAAGTTTCAAAGGAAAACATTGTATATATGTTATATATGGGACATTCTACGACAAATCGGATAGATAAAAAAATGATGAATGATTTCCTCCATTTTTTAATACCCACTAAAAAACACCTGGCATACTTAGAGTTTTTTCTGATTACTCGTTAAAAAGTTATAGTTTTTTAAAAATCGTTAAATAGTAGTTCTTGCTCAAAACTTCGTGAATAGTGGTCCGAATTGGATATTCTTTTTTTTAGTATTTTTGTTTTTTGAAGTACTTTTCAGAAAAAATTATGAAAAAATTTTCACAATGTTTTTGTATACAAATTTTGATTTTTTAAACGAAAACTTTATATTTTAATTGTTTGTAATCTTCGATTTTCTCGAAAAAATTTTATTTAAACATCTATTTACTCTGTACATTTTGAGGCTTGGTTGAAAGTGGGCTAATAAAAATAACTATGTTTCCAAATTTTCAAAAAATTAAAAAACATAGTAATTTTTATAGGCCCACTTTCAACCAAGTCTCAAAATTTACAGAATAAATAGATATTTATTTAAATAAAAAATATTCGACAAAATTCAAGAGTACAAACAATTAAAATATAATGTTTTCATTTAAAAAATCAAAATTTGTATACAAAAACATTGTGAATTGTGAATGAATTTTTCAATATTTTTCTGAAACGTACTTCAAAAAAAAAAAAAAAAATACTAAAAAAAATGACAATCCAATTCGGACCATTATTGACGAAGTTATGAGCAAAAGATTGAAAAAAGAATTACTATTTAACGATTTTTAAAAAAGCTATAGCTTTTTAACGAGTACTCAGAAAAAACTCAAAGTATGCCAGGGGGTGTTTTTAGTGGGTACTAAAAATATAAAAAATTGAGGAAATCAACAATATTTTTTTAAACTGTCCGATTTGTCGCGGAATTCCCCATTTATATTTTAAAGTTCCAAACAAAAGCATAAGGTTTAATTTGTATTATTCGTTGATCTTTTAACTTTACGGTCGAAATGAATGTTTGAAATCCTATTTTTAGAAAGTTTTAATTCCAGAATCAAAAATAAAAAACTAATTTACAAATACACGAAAATGTAACAACAGTCATAATATAACAATAACGAATAAACAGTTTCAAAATGTGTCAAATCCGACAACACTACTATCAATTATGTTCAGTTTAGTTTGTCATTACATCATGGATTAAGTCTATCCATGACAGTACAATGTTCGGCCAATAGATCAAATCAACTGTTCAGTGATTAGACTCATTTTTGGCTAAATGAACATATCAATAAGCAAAGTTGTCGCATTTAATGTGACGACAATCCACGTGGCTCCCGAGATCGGCGAACGCTAAATAGGCTGACCGATGTCCCGGCATTTATAAATATTGTTAAACTATTGTCTTATTTATTCATTTTAAAAATAATACTCTGCTTATGGCTGCAAACATCGATTTATTTACTGAAATGTCAAGAACCTTCCAATAATTTCTTCGTTTAAGATTAAGATTTGCTTTATTGAGACTTCTATACACATTAAACAGATAATATTGGAATAATAACAAAGGAAACTTAAAACTATAATGTATTATTTTAATTTGTAATCAATGGTTGTGTATCAGCTACATGCTTATGTGAAGAGGTTTCGTATTAAATAAGTTTTAAACTAATGTGTTACAGTGCGTGCTCCAGGCACTTTGACAGGTGATCTTGGAGGTAGAACTCCGGCGGGCAAGTAAACCTAAGACTTAAAAATAACTACAAACTAAATATCAGCTTAAGACTAAGTTAAAACAAACAAAAATTAAAAGAAAAAATATAATAAATGTCTAACCTCTGTGTGTGTTAGCAAGTGTTGAAGCGTAGAATTCATGAAAAAGAGAAGTCGTCATGTCCGATTCCATCGAAATATTTTCCTTTAAAATTCCGATTGGTGACAGATAATTAACATCTGACCAGCCAAATTCTCTTTGAAAATTAAAAATTTCCGTAATCAAATTATTCTCATGATGAGCCAACTTATCAACAAAATTTCGAAGAAGGTGTAGAGCATATTTCCCAATGGGAACGATGGAAGACGCACTATAGATGTACCGATTCGAGTACCTCTTCGTCGGAGTCTTAAAATTCTTATTCACACACTGCCGGATAACCTTTCTTTCACAAACCTCAAGCTCTCTGGCAACCGTCGGAGAAATGCTAAACCATATAGGAAAGGCGTATAACAAAATCGGTCTTATACATACTTTATATATCAAAAGTTTTGTTGCAATAGGTAAATATTTACTCCTCAATAGGCGCGCGAATGATCCCTTGATCCTGCTAGCCTTTTTCAGAACTATTCGTGCATGTTCATTAAACTTCACCAGTTTGTTAAAATGAACGCCTAGGTACTTAAAACTGTCTTTAAATGGAATTTCGTTTCCATCCAGAAAAAGTTTCAAAATTTTGCTTTCAGGTACAACACTACTATTGCACTTCTTAGACGCATTCCTCAAACATAAGGCCTCGCATTTCCCGACATTCACTTTTATACCCCAAAAGGTATAATATTCATTAACAATAGTCAGATGGCGTTGAACCCGTGAAAGAGCAATTATCGGAGATTCATCGTGAGCGTACAATAATGAGTCATCCGCATATAGTATTCCCTTCGATCCATTAGACACGTGTGGAAAATCATGAATAAATACATTGTATAAATACGGAGCCATAATAGATCCTTGTGGAACACCACATCCAATGCTACCAAGTGAACTAAATGAGTCTCCCAACTGAACAAAAAATTTCCGATTCTCAAAGAAACTATGAAGTAGTTTGATGACAAACCTATCAACCCCAATGTTAATTAATTTGAACAGGATCCCATAGTGATACGCATGGTCGAAAGCCTTCTCAATATCAAGAGAAACAGCAACCGTACACCTACGTTGCCTCAGATTCCGAACAACATCATCATGAAATTTAAGTAGAGCGTGGGAAGTCGAGTGACCCTTCTTAAACCCAAATTGATAATCCGGAATATGTCCATCCTCAATTGACATGACCATCTTCCCCATTACAATCTTCTCAAGAAGCTTCCCCAAATTAGAAAGCATAGATATAGGTCTCAAATTATTAACATCAGAATTCCCCGGCTTCTTCACAATCGGAAAAATCTTCGCAATTTTCCAAGAATCAGGAAAATAACAATTATTTATACAATTGTTGAAAATTATGGTAAGATACTCGAAAGCCTTCGGCGGAAACTTCCTAATCAAGTAATTCGAAATGTTATCGGGACCAGAAGATTTCTTATTATTTAACAATATAACCTGACCTAAAACAGCAGCCTGCGAAGTCAGACAGGAATCGTTAGTATTCAAAGCTCCAGAATTCTCATCAAAAACCAATCGCGGGCCGGCAATGCCCGAAAGAGTGCCAGCAATCGTGCTGTCAATATCAGAAATATCCCGATTGGGGGTAAATGGTCGATATACGGAAGCAAAATGGTCCCTCAATGCATCCAATCTATGTGGCTCCTCAACCACGACTCCATCAACAGACAATTCGCCCAAACCCGATCGGCGTTTAGAACCAATCACTCCGTAAATCTCCCTAAACGCATTGGGACCAGGCCTTATTCCCCCAAGACGTTTGTTCAAACGATTAGCCTGATCCAGGCTCACCTGCTCCTTAATAATAATACCCAGGAGGCATATTTGCTTAGAAATTAGCAAATAGTCTGGGTGATTCCTGTTCAGAGTGCGGTGATAAATAGATTTAAGTCTTCTCTGCAAACCATACTTAATTCTGAAAAGTTTCCGAATATTCCCCGAAACGACAAACTTTCTATTGCCTCGATCAGCAACCGTTGAATGTCGCGAACAAGTCTGATCAATCAATGAAGAAAATTCTCGAACATAACTATCAATCTCACCATCCGAAAGGTTGCGATTACTAGGCGGAAAATTATGCAACAGGCCAACTGTCAACTCATCACGAAAGTTACCCCAATCAGTGTCATCAAAGGACCTAATGTTGCTGGGAATCCTGAGCAAAATCTCAAAATCACTAAGACGTAACTCAAGTCTCAACGGAAAATGGTCAGAGAAAGTGGACAAACAATCGACACCGTAATTCGCATCCAGAGGATCCAATAAGTTGGAACCAACCAAAAAGTGATCCAAAAAAGAAGACCCATTCGGATATGTCGGTCTAGAATCGCAAATCCTCGTAAAATCCAATGAGTTCTGAACAAGCCAATCATTCAAAACGATACCGTTCTGATTGGCAGAAAAATCACCCCAAACGCAGTTCCTCGCATTAAGATCCCCACCAATAACTACTCCATCATAATCCCTAGAAACATCACTAATAGCCGAAAGACCATTAGTAATCGTGGAACGACCGAGGTTGGAAGGAAAGTACAAACAGCCAAAGAGAAAACATTTAGAAACTCCACTGAAATTTAATACGACCTTAATAAAAATATTCGGAAAAGATAAATTTGGAATAACAACCCTAGTATAATGGAACGAATTCTTTATGGCAACGCCAATACCTTGTGCACTATCATCCCTAATGAAAGAATATTGATCAAATAAAACCCTAATTTCTTCGTTGTTCTGTTAATGTACATATTTTGGAAACTTTATTTGAAGCATACCTTAGGGATGTAAGGTTTTATAGCATGAGAGCGTATGTAACTATTGAGCCGATACATTAATCTTAAGATATTTATTAAAGCAGCCTTTACAGTCGCGCGATCTGTAAAAAATGACAGATCGATAAAAAGTCGTACAATGAGCGAATGTTGAGAATCTGTTTGATCTTTTAATTTTTTGAATTTTGTAAAAAACTCCACACTTTTTGGGTTACATTTCACAAGGCGAGCGAAGGAAATGAGAATAAAGTAAGCAACAATTAAAACCACGTGTTAAATGTTTTTAAATAAATGTTTTTTCATTTCGCACTAATTTTGTGTGACACGTGTAAACGTGGGAAACAACTTTCGATGCGATTTTCTGAAAATGGGAGAGAAATCATGCGACCAAAAATTGTTTTACACAATCTCGTAATGGTAAGTCTGTTTAAGGTATAATAGGCGTTTACCATCGATTAACAAAAATAATTTTTTATCAAAATCGTAAAAACACAAATTTTATGAGATTTTATTATGGGGCATGGCACTGACAATTTTCATTTAATTGTGGAATCAAATGAAATCACTGGTAATGATTTGTATTAACATATATATTAATATAAGAAATTTATGGCGTTCTTAGAGTGATCAAACCCAATACCGAAAACCGGGTCAACCGGGTTTTTCATCTGAGACCGATCGTAGGTTTTTTTTTTTAATCGCGGAAAATTTGGAAAACCGGGAATCCCGGGTTTTTTATGTCGGTCTCAACCGGGTTTTCATATTGCAAAAACAGTTTAATTTTTGCTGCTAATTTCTTTAAAATGTGTTACTTTTTATATTATCACAACCATCATAGAACGTTTTTTATTAGGGACCGCTAATTAACTAAAGAAATTTACGAAAACGGCAATAATGAGAGTCTAAAATGACGAAGTTCGTTCTATATTTCACATGCATTTCTTATGGGCAGAAGAAAAATCGACCCCGTTGACTATTTGCCATTGCGGATGTCGACAAGCCATACAGAATATAAGAATATATGTGATTTTTTTAGAGGAGTTTTCAGGTCGATTAGCTCACAGACGATTTGACCAAGGACGAAATATTTTGGCATATCATCATTAAATAAAACAGAATTAATATCTGGGAGTGACCGCAACAATACTCGTCCTTGTAGGTAACATGAGGCTGATGAACTTTGCGATTATAAGAAAAAAGAGAAAGGACCTTGTATTTCAAAGACTCCAAAAATACGCATAATCTTTGAACGTCATGTCAAACTTATGATTTATTTTCTTATTTTTTATCTTATTTTATTCTCTGCAAGATATCAGAATCGCAGAATGGGTAATTGGTCCAGAAATAGCAGTTTTTCAAAACGATTTTCCATTTCAGCAAGACATAATTTACAGCTTTTACCCTGTTCACACCTGTTCTAAACTGATATTTTGGGAATAATAGATGCAGGACGAAAAGTTATGATGGGTTGATATATTATTAAAAAATCGCCAAATGATCCCACAGGAATGTTTGCAGTTATTTTCGAAAGATTTCAGTGAATATGAGAGAATTGACCTATTCCCAAGAACGAGTATACATTTTGTGGAATTACCCTATAATGAATAATTTCCCCATTTTTTACTGTTTCAGGAAAAACCCGAAAAAACCCGGTCCGACCGTTTTTTATGAAAAGAAAACCGGTCAACCCAGTTTTTTAAAAACAAGGTTTTCGAAAAACCCGAAAACCCGGGTTCCTGATCACTCTAGACGTTCTTCATTGTATGCTACACGGGAGGTAGGCGTGGATCTGGCGGGTTTAAACAAAAACATGTTTTTAGTCTAATTTATTGCAGCTTTTGTATGAAAATATTCCACTGTGCGACACTGTGTACAGTACGTCAAACAATCGACTTATTGAGGCAAACATTTCTCGAAATGGCCCGAGATCCTGCGTGCGATTTAACGCCTCTTTTATAATTATTTTCTCTGGGGTTACATGATGCGAACAAAATGAAAACTTTGGATACGGCCCCCATGGTAAAGTTGAAATTGGAGGTGACATTTGTATAGTTCTATTTTGCACCGAAAAAATCCGATATAGATAGTATAATTTAATTCGAGTATAATTGCGACATGTATTTTGATTACAAGAATAGATGGACAGACAGACATAGCTAAATGGACTCTCAAAGTGATTCTAAGTTGATCGGAATAGAAACAATCATTTTATCTCGCTTCCCGCACCAAGACATAGTATCCTTCTGTAGTAGTACGCACGATTGAAACTCATCACCAATATAAGCAAAATCAATAAAATTTCGGAATAAGTATAAATATTTCTTAGTTCGCAAATAATGCAAATCCTTCGAATAGTATAGAAATCAATGAAGAAATTACCTTACGATCGGAGTTCAAAAGATCAAAACGGGAAACACTTACCTATAAAGAAAACGTAAATAAAATGGAAAGTCGTTAATATATAAAATAAATAAATTAAATGTAATATAAATAATAACACTGTGCGATAATTTTACATTTTCATTGGAGCAGAAACTAGAGATCGTACATATGTTGTACACAGCTTGTGTACTCAGTTTCTATTTGGTGTTCTATTCTCCGTTTTACAGGACTTTTATTGTCCAATTGATGAGCCAGAAAAAATTAAAAATTATATTGGTATCAAATCAACGAGATTAATATCTGTTAGAAATATTTAATTTTTTTGTTTTGTATTAAAAACTATTTCAAGTTTCCCCACTTAAAAATATAAAGTTTATTTATTTTTAAGAGGGATATTTGAAATGGTTGCTAATTCTGAACTGTTAAAAGGTAGAAGAATGCAAATTAAAGTATTTTTGACAGATATTCTTCTCTTTCATTTAATACCCATGCCTTTGTATGACTCCGAAAATTACGCAAATAAATTATTAAAACATCTTTATCCTTTAGACTTAAAAATCCTGTAAAAAGGAGGAAAGATCACCAAATGAAGAACTGAGTACACAGTTATGCTAGTTTCACTTGTATGTGGTCTTGTTCAGCTCCAAAAAGTACTGTCGCACGGTGTAATATGTAATATTGGACATAGTAAACGTTGAATAAAAATAACGCTATATAGAGGAAGTTACCATCGATAGAAAAATAGGGTTACACATATCATTTGTGTACAACAATTTCGTTGAAGGACTGCGTGTATAAATTTCTGTTGTATAGGGTATTATACAATACCATATTCATGGAATAGGGTTTTATAAGTTCGATCTAGACCCTCATCAGCTGAGTCGATCAAAGTTTGTGATCAAAATGCTGTTTTTATAGGTACATGTTATCATATGAACCACCCGATTTGCTCTATTAGCGTTCTAGAATCTTTGAGTTTATACCTATTTGTCAAGTTATGTTTTTGCTAAGAACATCCCCAGTAAAAGTTGTCTGTACTGCGTATGAGGAGACCCTCACGATTGCTCTACATACCACTCCAGATTCCACTTATTACAGTCCATCTTGATTAAATTGTTGACATCTATGTAGTTACAGTTGTAGAACAACCACCAACAAATTGAGAAAATGTTCATTTTTTTAGTTGTTTTGTTGTTGACACGAAAAGACCATAAAAATATAAAAATCAAAAAAAAAATATATTTTGTGATATTTTTGAATGTCTACACCATTTCCAATTGAAATTCCTGTGTGAAAATAGAATATTCTGATTTTTCTCAATTTCAATTGGAATTATCTCAATTGAAAATGGAAATTCTCAATTTCAATTGAAATTTTCTCAATTTGAAATGTAAATTCTCATTTTCAAGAGGCATTTTCTCAATTTGAAATGTAAATTCTCAGTTTCAAGTGGAATTTTCTCAATATGAAATGGAAATTCTCAATTTCAAGTGGAATTTTCTCAATATGAAATTATCAATTTCAATTGAAATTTTCTCATTATGAAATGGATATTCTCAATTTCAATTGGAATATTCTCAACTTCAAATGGAAAATCTCAATTTCAATTAGAATTTTCTCAAATTGAAATGGATAATCTCAATTTCAAATGGAATTCTTCCAATTTCAATTGGAAATGGTGTACTTTCTAACTTAGAAGACAATGTCTATTTGAAAAATTCAAATACATACAGTATGTGAAATTTTAAAAACTGCATAATATTATTATTTTAATGTTATACACTTTTAAAACACCCTTTATTTATTTTTATTTTCCTTTATTTCCTTCAATTCGTACACTTTCCCTAATTGTATGAATTGATTGTTTCTACAATGCCAACGACTCCTGAAGTGTTAATATCACTTATTTAAGGGTTCAATTCATTCGACATGAGTACCCCCCGTGGCACAAATGGTCGAATAAACCGAATGATTTAACCAATGCCAGGCCAACTCATCTAATCCATTTAAATATGTATCTGTGTATGTGTGTATGTTAGCCTTTTTCAGGGCAAGGAAAACGAATGCAAAGCGTACCATGACTTGCTGTGACACACTGACATTTTCAAGTTCAGCACTTCGTTGCCAATGTCTGTGGCAATGTTCGTTCCGTCATTTGTACATGCGGAGTGGTGGTGACGACGTTCCTTAAGCACGTCTCTGACTGTGTCTCCACTCTGTTTACAGTGGAGACGCATCCACGTCCTGCTGTGTCGTCTAAGACATTTAATGGCATTAAAAGGTTATCAGGTTGCTTTGCGGTGGCTCAGGTTAATAGCGAGCGGGTGTCAGTCAGGCTCTCGGATGAAAATGAAAGAAAATTCACTTGTCACGCCGGTTGCCTGTTGACTTTTGCCACTCATTTTTTTTTCTTGCCAAGTGCGTTCTAATGATGATGGTGGCAAGTGGCAACATGAGTTGCACAATGTCAAAGGTTAACCACACACATTTGTGGGCACGCTATAATCGTTTGAAACGCAACGAAACAAAAAACAACAACAAATGCAATCAATAAATGTGTATAGCGTGCATTGTATTCATATTTATGGTAGCAAATTAGAAATGGCCAAAATTTGAAATTGTTTAAATTAACTTTGAAATTATCATGGGAAGATCCACAAAACAGCTCACCGTTGTGTTATGATACAGATCACTTTTGTAGTCATCTTCTGAAATCATCAGCGTATCTTCCTTCCGAAAATTCGGTTGGAAATAATTTATTTTATTTGTATTTGGTTAGACTTGACATTTACTCAACATCAGACAGATATGGGAAGTGATTTGTGGTAGTTGACGTAACTGATTGCTAACTGTATATTTTGGCAGTATCGCAAGATATCTGAAACTGGTTGTGACTAAAATTAAAACATTAGTATTGCGAAGACATTCAGGATACATATACAGTGGAACATACCAACAGTGGACATCCGCAGTCGGCCAACATTTTTCCATTGTACGCATGTCCCAAGTCCATTTTTATACACTCCACGAGAGTATTATTATGTCTTTGTGCATTTGTTTGTAACACCCAAAAGGAAGGGAGATAGACCCATTGTTAATTATACCGATCGACTTAGAATCACTTTTTGAATCGATTTAGTAATGTCCGTCTGTGTGTCTGTCTGTCCATCTATTCTTGTAATCACGATACAGGTGGCAATTGTAGCCAGAACAAAATGAAACTTTTCACAACGAAGATTCTCGGGACAATGACGAACACTATTTAATTTGAAGAAAATCGGTTCAGATTTAGATATAGCCCCCATGCGAATTTCACTCCCGATTTGACTCTTTTCACTCTAGATACCGCATATTTTAACAGATTATCTTCAGATTTGGCAAAACATCTTATATTTAAACTAGGAACACCTATGGTGAAAATAGATCAGTCTGATCGGTTCAGATTTATATATAGATCCCATTCAAATTTAGCTCCCGATTTGACTTTTTCCGCCCCAGAAAACACATATTGTATCAGACTGTCTTCAGATTTGGCAAAACATCTTATATTTCAACTAGAAACACCCATGGTGAAAATGGGTCAGATCGGTTCAGATTTACATATAGCTCCCATACAAATTTCGCTCCAGGATTGACGTTTTCCGCCCCAGAAATCGCGCATTTTCACAGAATTTCTTCAAATTCAGCATAACACGTTATATATACTTGAACTGGAAGAACTTATTGTGAAAGCTCGTCACTTCATTCCATGTTTTGATATAGCCCCGATACAAATATTCTTCTCGATTTGACAAATTGGACCAGGTCATAGTAGTCTGTGATTAGGAAATATACACAAATTCTTCCCGTTTTCACTTTTTTACAGAATTGAGTTGTATTCGGATAGAAAGTGGAGTGTATCATATAGTCGGCCCCGCCCGACTTTAGCCTTTCCTTACTTGTTATGTCATAAAGTCAAAAAATCTTTTAAGTTTGCTCATTTGTATGCTTAGTTCGCTTTGAGGAAATTAAAAAAGCAAAATAAAACATTCAAATATTCTACTTGATACTGCAATTAATAATCTTTAATATCTCAAAAAATAATATTGGTTATGTTCAGGAGATTTAATGGTTATGTTCACAACGAATCACAAAATTACTACACCAAAATGTTAAATATAATTTTCCGACCACAGTGAAACCTCTCACGTGCGCACACCTCTCTTAAGTGGACAGTTCTTAAAAAAATTATGTTTCATTTTAAAATGTTCATTAAGTGGAAACGGACATAATATATTTTTTTGTATATTTTACCTCCCAAAAGTGTGCACCTCCTTTATGCTGGTGACTGTCCGCTGTTATTGACCTTCAATTTTATTATTTTCTAATAATTGATTTTAATTAATTTGTATAACTGCTTTAGACCGATCTACTCCCAAGTGTTTAAACAATAAACTCTAATGTCTTTTAAGCTTGCGGAGTTGCCACTTAATTTTATCCAGTACATTTTCCTGATTGTCATTTAACAATTTCCAATTTAAGTTATCTTGAATACAAAACAAATGCTTGTCACTCAGGCACATATCAATTAATTAAATGTTTACGCCAAATGATTCGGACTATTCATTTGTCGAAAATCATTATCCGACTAAACACTTGAAGATAATTATTATTATGCTTGAAAAGATATACTGTTTTTATATATGGCACTGGGACTGGAACCAAAAACCAATTTATATTAAATTTTTAATTTTTTAAATTTTATTTAAATTTAAGTCTGTACAGTCATCAGATGGCACTTTCTCCTGACATCTACCTCCTACCTACAATGGCATCAGCACTATCTGTCGCACTTGGCATATACATATGTAGTAGAGTTGCCATTAATCATCATAAAACACTACTCATACTACCACTACACATGCGATCCCGCCAGCATATCAGGTTACTTACTACCAACCGAAGGAGAAACTAATTATATCACCCTCCTGCAGTGTAGCGTTGAAGTTGAATGTGAATATGAAAAAGGGTTGGGAAAAGGAAATTTGCTTGGAGTGTGCTGCGGTACCTGATGTGACAGGTTGGTTTTCGTTTTATTAACCATATCATGAAAACGATGAGAGTACGTGGCGTAGGGGGAGGAGCTGGTTTAGGGAATGGGCAGGATTAAGGTGTGAGTTATCATTTCTTAAATCGCCATTAAACTCTCTGCACAAAATATATACGAGAATGTATGTAAAATTTCATGTTCATGTTCATGTTCACGTTCTTACAACGTCAATGGCAGCAGAAACGGAAGCGGCCACAATGAACACGTAAAATGAACAATTTACATAAAAAGTTTACGAGCGTTACAGTGAAAAACCTCATGTTTACAAAATAGAGTAGCCGAAATGAGAAACGCCGAAACAATGAACTTGTTTCCCACACAAATGAAATGAAAAGCGAAATAAAAATAAAAATGAGCAACATTTACTTGCAGTGCATTGCGATAATAAATTTTATGATCCATATGAAAAAGAAGCAATTCACCCGCGTGGTAAGACGCAAACCCGCAAACACCGAGCCAAAACCACCTTCCGCCTGCCTGCCTGACATTCAGTCACCTCCATCATCATTCTTCAACATTTACATTTTACACTTTAATGTCCGAAATCAAAAAGGTGAAGATTTTCCACCCACAAAATGCTTTCACCCAAGAAAAAAGTTTAAAAATAACAGCCGACAAAACGAAAGCTAATATAAATAATAATCTATCTAACATTCGCCATCATCGCCTGATGATTGTTTTTATTTTCGTTTTTATTATTAATAATTTACGATGTATATTTCGAAATAGAACTGTCATACATTTAAAGACGAATAGCTCAGCAGCACTAGCACACATACACACTAGAGCGTACCAGGTTACAAGTAAAAAAAAAAAAAGTTCGCCGTACACCTTCGAATATGAAGTATTATTGAAAGGTAGTTTCAAAAAAATTTTTTTTATTTTTTTATGCCGAACGTAGGGGTCGCGCTTTTACATTTTTCTATATAACTTCTGCATTTATAAACGGATTTTAAAGTGTGATACATCGATGTTTTTGTCCGATTTTTTTGTCTTTGAAGTCATTGAGCTCAAACATGATTCATGATTTTATGCGAGCTTTAATTTTCGATTATTAGAGTGGTACATTAGGGTAGTAGCAACTGAGAAATGATGGGTAAGTACCAGAAGGGGGTGCTTGAGCTCAATGACTTCAAAGACAAAAAAATCGGCCTCGTCGAGACAAAAACATCGATGTATCACACTTTAAAATCCGTTTATAAATACAAGTTATATAGAAAAATGTAAAAGCGCGACCCCTACGTTCGGCATAAAAAAATAAAATTTTTTTTTTGAAACTACCTTTCAGTAATACTTCATATTCGAAGGTGTACGGCGAACTTTTTTTTTGAGGTACGCCCTATTACACACATGTGCACAGATGGACTTGTATGTTGTATGAATATATGTAGAGCAAACATGTTTGAGTGTGTGTGTGTGTAGTTTCAGTAGATGCCGACAGCCGAATGCCTCATAAATTAACGCGAACGATGTCAAATTTGGCAATTTTTTAATTGCCAATTTTCTCTTTTGATTCGCGGCCGAAAATTAAACGCATCTAAATTAAAAGTCATGATTTCATTTCGGAAAATAATTATTCTTTATGGTTTTACTAATTCGACTGCGCGTTGAATGAAATGTATGCAAATATATCAACAGCTCTTTGAAGATAATTCATCGCACTTCAATTCGACAGTCAGGCAATACCGACTGCAGTGGACGGTACTTCACTAGAGAGCAAAAATTTCAAGCAAAAATTGACAAAAATTAAAGAAATTCGTATTTCTTTGGCTCCCACTATGCCTGTAATCACATGTACTTATTAAAATCAAGTAAATTTTGCTTAATTAAAAATGTGTAAGTTTTTAGACTTATACTTCAGTATAAATTTATTTTGGTTCTGCCATATCTCTAAAACTATAGGTGGCTTAGGAACCCCAATACCAGATCTGGACACTATTTATCTAACTTCTCGCAACACATTCATAATAATTTTCGAAAGATTAAAACTGAATTTGAGCAAATACTAATTGAAATTGGGAAATATAAATTAAACTGAAGTGCAGAAATGTAACTTGAGAATTGAGAAATAAAAATTTTAATATATACAAATACAGGGTTTTCCAACAAGAGGTGTTATTTTGAATCACCCTGTATTTCGGTAGCTGTCACTTTTGAAGCTTTTATTCTTTGACATTTGACAAGTAGAAACTACGCCATTACTAAAAATGGAACGATACACGGCACAACAACGCATTGAAATTAATAAAATTCATGAATGAAAATGATCCGGAATTCCATCGAAAAATAATCTTGGCTGATGAGGCCCATTTCCACCTCGGTGGCTACGTCAACAAGCAAAATTGTCGTATCTGGGGCTCGGAAACCCCAAGAGTTATTGTTGAGAAGCCTCTCCATCCTCATCGTGTGACATCGTGTGCGGTTTGTGGTCCGGCGGGGTCATTGGACCTTACTTTTTCGAAAATGAGATTGGATCAAAAGATACGCTATCGAGAGATGATTAATGATTTGTATGGTCGGAGTTGGATGGTATTGATCTGGGCAACGTTTACTTTCTTTTACGGGAAAAGTTTCCGGACCGTGTTATCTCTCGAAGAGGTGATCGCAACTGGCCACCGAGATCTTGTGATTTAACACTTTGCGACTTCTTCCTTTGGGGCCATGTGAAAGATAAGGTCTACGCCAACAGACCAGCTTCGATTCAAGATCTCAAAGACAGAATTCGTGAGGCTATCGAGGACATAGAGCAGCCACTTTGGTTATGGAAAATTTCATGAAAAAGATATGGCCTGTAAGCGTGGTCGTGGTGGCCATTTGGCTCATGTTGTTTTTCATTATTGACGGCATACCTTCCTCTTTATTATGGAATAAACATCCGATCAATTATCTCAAAAAATTCCATTTTTGTTTGAATACCAAAATAGCATACAAAATTGAAAATAAGAAAAGCAAAATTGAAATTGGAACGTATATTATAAATAAAGTAAATTTTCAAGGAAAGTATGATGTGGTTAAGTAGGATTAAATAAACTCGAAGTCCAAGTTTGGTATATTGTACTCTTTATAATTTTTATTTTTTTCCAATTTAGAAAATTGCTTTTTCTTCAGAGTAAAATTATTTTTTATTAGTGCATATGTAAGAAAAACAAACAATAGGCCTCTTCTGATCTAAGATGCTTAATTTGTGACTGCCAACAAAACCGTTTGTAGCAAATGATTGCCAAAAAATAATTATTTAATTTTTTTAAATGTAACTGTAACTATTTATCACAAAAATTATAAAAACTATAGAAATTATAAACATTTGTTAACTTTAACCAAAATAAATGACAACACAGACAACATAACAGTAAAAATAAAAATTGTAAAAAGTATAAAAACTATAAAAATTATAAAATATATAAATTATCAGTATAATTAGTTTTTTGAGTATTCAGGCTCGAGGTCAGTCTGTTTTTCTGCTGTTAAATTCCTGAAGATGATACTCGATGAGGATCGAAATACCGAATAAAGAATAATTCCAATATAAAACCACACTGACATCGAGCCTGTATACTCAAAAACCATTTATACTGTTAAATACTAAAGGACGAATACAAAAGTTAAAAAACAACAACACAATATATAAATTATTATAAATAA
Organism: Polietes domitor; assembly: GCA_947397865.1. Taxonomy (NCBI): domain Eukaryota; kingdom Metazoa; phylum Arthropoda; class Insecta; order Diptera; family Muscidae; genus Polietes; species Polietes domitor. Next base: position 109,854,336 of record OX377621.1, on the reverse strand, counting down.
TTTATGTGAGTTTGAAAAGGATTTCAAAAAAAATTCAAGAACCTGTTTAGGAACGAAAATGTTTTTTAAAGTTATGAGATAATCGCAATATGTAAACATAGTTTGGTAGGTATCTAGCAAGACATTACCTAATAAATAATAAAAAATTGGGGCTCCATATATGGTGTACTTCTATTCAATTTTCTGATTTGGATATTCTTAGTTTCGGCTATCCCCATTACGTCTACTATGGCCAGCTACATATAGAATATTAGTATTTGGAAATCCCGTTTTATGGTTTCCGAAAAATATTTTCATGTTTTTATACCCTCACTCTACAGAGTAGGAGGGTATATATCATTTGGGACAGAAAAAAGTGTAACGAATTGAAGGAGTGACTTAAGACCATAGGTATGTTTGGACCAAATCCGTTTCACGACTTTTTAAGCTGCCATGTCCGTCCGTCTGACTGGCTGGTGTACACGATAACTCTCGAAAGGAGTTAAGGAATCGATTCAAACTTTGCACATGGTAATATTTTTCTCAAACTTAGTTTAAGTTCGAAGATGGGCGAAATTGCCACGCCCCTTCTGGTACCTCCCACACAAATAACCCATATTCCTATCTTAAATAGAAATCCATATAACTTAAATATGGATAATCGGAATCAGCTACATTTTGGTATTTGATGATGTTTTTATGATCACTTTAAGTGTACTAAATATGACGGGTTTTTTTCCACGCCCCTTTCAGCCCCTCCCACACAAATCACGCAAAACTACGTAAAATTAAAGCTGCTACAACTTCTATACTGATGATCTGAATACTGTGCAATTTGGTATTTAGGAATATGGGCGAAATTACCACACCCCTTCTGGTACCTCCCACACAAAGTGGCAGAAACTTTGGTTACAATAAAACCGACATAACATCCATACGGGTAATCAACATCATTTGCAATTTGATATTTAAAAATATTTTTATAATCAATTGAAACCTAAAAAGTAGTTACGCGTTAGCCACGCCCCTTCTTGTACCTCCCACACAATTGTCTCTATCCTAGGTAACATTAAATGATTTATAACTCCAATATCAGTGCCTGAAATCCATTCACTCAAAAAAGTGAACCCTATAATGAGTTAAAATGAACAAAAAATTAGGAAAATTTAACTTCGTATAGCGCTAAAGCAATATTTCCTCAAATCAAGTCCAAACTTTTTCCTTGAAAGTAGTACATGATTTGAACTTGATTCTAGTTCAATTTTCCTCAAAATAAGTAAATATTTACTCAAACTGAGGAAAAAGGTTTTCCTCAATTTTTCCTAAAACCAATTAAAATTTGTTGAAATTTTTCCCAAAACTAAGTTAATTTTTACTCAAATCAAATAGATATTCACTTGAACTGAGGACAATTTTCCTGATTTTTCCTCACAACAAGTACATTTGTACATAAACTGGGGAAAATTTTACTTGATACAAGGAAAAAAGTGAACTTAAAATAAGTTAACTAAAAATAATTCAAACGAATGATTTTGCTTCAGAGTATGCAAAACTAGTACAAAAAATGGCAACATGAAATATTTATCAAAAGTTTCATGATACCTCTGCCATAAAGAGCTGAGGTATTACACCATGATTGCTGTGAAGGCAAGAGAGGCGCCTTCGCAGTGGCTGTTTAGAATAATACTGGAAGTATTTAAGAAATAAGTCTCTGCAAACGAACGAGAATTACTACTTAGATTAAACAATTTCAAGTGATTTTTTATAAGTTCATTAATACTTAAATGTATGAAGAACTCGGCATACATTTCAGTAAATACATTAACTTAACTCTAGGAAAAAAACATATAAAAAAGTTCTTAATATTTTTCATACTTAAAACCTTGGATTTTTTCCATACAAGTATGAATTTACTCACTGGTAAGAATTTTTTATTAGATCCAATGAAATGTTTTTAGTAAATTTACTACCCTATTTCTAGTAAATGAACTATTTGCTATGACTTTGAAATAAGGAAACTTTACTCATACTTAGTTAATTTTCCTACTTTTAAGGACATTTTTACAAAACTGGAGTAAAATTGTTGAACTAAGTTGGGGTATGGATTTTACACAGATTTAGGAATGCTATTTTTCTAAGTGTTATGACTTGATATTTGATCATGTTTTTACAATTGTTTTATAAATGTGGAAGCTGGCAACAAGTGACACGAACTTCCTATTACCTTTCACACACATTATCCTGCCCTACGTTCAATTCCTTATAACTTCCGTATATATGTTCCCTGAGAGTGAGAGTCGGTGAGGTTTAGCCGACTGAAGCTTACTTACTTGTTTTAAATACTTATTCGCACCCTACTTTACCGATATATGTGTCAAATTAAAGAGAAGAATATCTGTTGAGAATAATTGCAGGCTTCTATCTGTATTAGTTTAGTTGAAGCAACCATTTAAATTTTCCCTTAGTTTATTTAGTTCTTCATATTTTACTTTTTATGAGATAGGGTGCGAAAAAATATTTAAAGTATTTTTTTTAATTATATCCGTAGTAACTTTGTAGTTCTTTTAAAGGACAATAGGATGAGGAAAGGAAAATTAAGATAAGTCTTATGCAAATTGTTTACTACAACAAACTACTGCCACCACTTATGTTTATGTGTAAAAATGTGATATTTCGGTCGGTATCAATGTTATCTGTAAAATTTTGACTGTAAAATACAAAATATCCCATTGTACCCTTGAAATATCCATTTGTTTACCAACATCTCTTTACTATTCGCGTCTACGAAGTCAGCGAGACGTGTACACCGAATTTCAATATTCTAACTACAGCCGTATGGTTGGTATCATTTTTATCTATCTTTTCCCACTTTACTCTTTAACTGTGCGTATTTCGAAATATCCATTTATTTAAAACGCCTACGCCATTAGAGGAATGTAGAAATCGAATATACTTTATAGGATCTCGGATGAATATATCAAGTTGTTAAAATCGGAATAGCAAAATGAATATACTCCCATCCTAAGGTGGAGGGTATTATTATTTCCGAGATTTTTTAGATTTTTTAAATCGATAATACTTGTTTTTATTACTCAAAGTAAAATTAAAAGTTTTTTCCTACAATAAACCTTATATTAACTGAAATTGCTTTACTGCTATATTCCTTTCTTTATTTCCTACTTGCAGGAGAACTAACAATGGTTTAATTGTCCATTTTATGATTAAATTAAAATGTGTATCGGTATACTCTGCTAGAGAACTCATAATTAAATTTTAACAAATTCCTTTGGTAGGTATCCCTCACAAATGCTTTATTAGGCTGCAGTATATGACATGTAAGTCTGAACATATTGAATGAAATTCAAATTTCTTTTTTGTCAATAGGCCTGCGGGCTGTCGAAATAATCACCGAATATCTGGAAGCAATTTATGCCAAATTACCTAACTCAGTCAGAGTCAGCCGAGACGATTGTATAGTTTTACGAATGTCTTGAGGCCAACACGTCAATGATTTCGTTTGTCATGCTGCCGCCAGTCGAATTATTTTTTGTTTATTAATTGGTCATCGCCACATACTTTCTACGGCCACAATCTCAAGTAGTTTCACTCTTTTTTTTTCGTGATTGTCTCTGTGAGTAAGTTGCTCGGAAGGCATATCAGTTAGTCATCCAAATATTCTGTGGCAGAGCGAAAGAGTCTGGCACGCCATGATTCACCTCCTTGGACTGGTGAATTTTTATAGATCGATTTGTGGAGCATGACTAAAGGTGTGATGGATGGTGGTGTGCACTGAATGTAAGGCATTTTATGGTCGGCTCTAGCCCAATATAATCGTATGTATTCTATATGTATGGAAATATTTGCGTATATATTATATACACACATACATAGGTTTGTATGATGTATGTTTATCGTAATAAATATTAAATTGCAAAAGAAGATGAATTATGAAATTAAAAATGAAAAGTGAATGAAATTTCTTCTCTTAAAAGGCACACAAACCATTACTTGACCATATTCCGCGCACCACTTCCCACCTCCCCACCACGAAATTAATATTCATCGTAGTTGCGTTGTGCGCCTGGTGGCTGGTGAACGCGTTCTTTGTTGTATTTGGTCTGGCTTTTGATTAATGATCGCATTATTTGCAACCTGTAGTCGTAAATATTGAAAATAAATTGAATATTTTTATTAAAGTTAATGATGAGAAACGGTCGTTGCTACCCCCACATCCAAAACTACAGTCGTATTTGATATCTGAAATCATTTCACAAATCTCCGTCAATGAAATCAGTGTTGCCACATGTGTCTGAAATAGTATTTTCCCGTAATGAGTTGATCACAACGATGTTTAAGGGGAAAATCGGAAAGTGCTTTGTAAAGAACGCTGTCATTTCTAACTGGCCGGTGTGACATTGTGACCATCACAGCTCAACTATTAAATATTTGACATCGCTTTGTTTGAGTCACAGGTGTTTTCTTCTTCATGTTATTCGCAGTGTAGTACACAGTGTATTAGGGTTCTTTTGTTTTTATATGAGATACAAATTAGCCTGCAGACGTTAAAACTTCTAAAATATGAACCAATAATATTTTTAAACTGACATTACCATGTGGCACCAATGTGAAGAAGAATAAATATGATCTTTTGTAGATTCCCGAATATGCTTCTCAAGAGACTAAAAATAAATGAAATCTGATGAACACATTAATTCCATTTTTCCACTGACTACTATACCATATGACCACAAGCACTAGAAGCAGTTTAGATTGGTCCCCTTGATATATAAAGTGTGTTGACACAGTTAGTATAGAGTTATATTATGGTCCAAGGGAAGCCTTCGCAGCACATCTTCAACTCAAGGACTCAGTATCACTAAAAATGATCGAATGAAAAATGATGATCGAGGAGTACGTTGCCCAGTAGCCTATAAAAAGCAAGGAATTATTGTTTTGGTTGAATATCTAATGGAAGATATAATTTAAAGTGAATAAACTTAGTAACCAAAAGACTCGGGGCTAGCTTAGCACATTTTCAGGATGTGGCCGAGAAACCCTTATAATTATATCCTTTTTAAAGTTGGATTAGAAGAAAACACACTTATTGAAAAAAAACTGTGTAATTTTTCGAAAAAAAAAAAAAAATTATTATATATATCAAATATATCAAAGCATTTTTCGAATCTTAATTAGTTCAGATCGTAGCAACTATTCAGATTGTACTAACTATGTGCTTCATCTACTCTTATCAAAAATAGCTATGTGTTCTCCAGCACATATCCAATTTTTTCCAACAAATTTCAATTTGAAAAGTAAACATTTTTATTAACTCCCTGAAATTAGGAACGAAACCGAATGAAAATTTTAAACGATTTGATAGTGCTTTACGACCCATTTTAACATGGACCACTAGTTTAGAGTTTTGTACGGATGTAGAAAACGTTATTTTGAATGAAGAAGCTGGGGCCTTAACATACAAAAATATTTGCAAAAGTACGACAATTTAAAAAAAGTCGTTACATTTAAACCTGATGACACACCTATGAAACTAAATATATGCAAAATTGAGTTACTTTTCATTTTTAGATTTTCATTTCCTCATCCTGTTGACCTTTCAAAGGACTACAAATTTCCAAAGGATACAATTTTTAAAAACTTTTTTTTTACTTGTCCGCACACTATGATAACCGTTATCATGATATCCGTTATTAGTGTCAAATGAAAGAGGAGAATGTCTATTAAAAATAATTCAAATATCATGCTTCTATCTGTATTAGTTCAGCATTAACAACTATTTCAAGTTTACTCCTTAGTTTTTCTAGTTTTTTAAGAGACAACAATTTAAATCGTTGTTAATACTAAACTAATGCAGATAGCACACATTCTCTTCTTTTATACCGGTGTCATAGGCTGCCAATAAGTTTTAAAACTGTATTCTTTGGAAATTTGTAGTCCTTTTAATGGGCAACAGGATGAGAGAATGAAAAACTAAAACGCCAATTAACTCTACTTTACCAACAGTTTCAGATGTATATATATCATTTGGTTCAAGTGTAATACGGACTGTCGGACAGAGTAATATAATAATTTTTGGTTGATATTTCATATTTGGTTTTTAGGTGATTTTTCATAATGAAAAATCGCCAAAATGACAAATATTTTGCATATGAAAAATCGCCCATTTTTGTATGGTTTTCTTGGTAATGTTTTTATATTTTTTGGGCAATTTTTTTATACAGCCAAATTTGCATTTATTTTTGGGAAAAATTTCATTTTTAATTTTGAGTCATTTTCATTTTTTGGTTGGGACATTATTTGACGATTTTTCATGTGGTCATAAATCTCACGTTTGAATCGATAAAAGTAATTTTTCTTTAGATTTTAGTACATTATATGAAGATTTTATATGAAAAATGTACGATTTTTCAAACGACCATCCGCTTTGTTATGACATCTCAGTTTGGAAATCGAAAGAGATAGCGATTTTGCTCCAAAAATAATATTTGCTGACGAACCGCATTTTCAGCTCGAGAGCTATGTTAAGAAGGATCGGAAAATCCGCTCGTTACCGTCGCGAACCAAATGGATCATCAGAGAGTGACAGTTTGATGCGGCTTCAGAGAGGTGGTTTCGATAAACATTGAGCGCTACAGGCATGATAATCCATTTTTGTGGCCGGAGTGAAGACATGGACGGTCTTTGGTTTCAGCGCTATGCCACACAGCCACAATCGATCACTTGAGCACCAAGTTCGATAATCGTGTTATCATCCATGTCTGCGATGTCAGTTGGCCATTTCTGAAATGACAATTTTTGACTGGGGCACCTCCGTATCTGAGAATAGTTTTATTCTTTTCACATTTAATATTGATCTCACACAATTCAATGTTAAGTTAAATCAGACTTTAATACGATTCCACGGATCAGTAATATTAACTAATACCTACTTATGTGCTTCGACACATTTCTATAAAAACATATTTTAAAGTCAATCAATTATGAGTTTTTTACTTTTTATTTGTAATACTTTGTGGTATACAAAAGAAGCATTAATTGTTTTAAATAAACGGGCGCTTTTAATAAATTCTTTGTTATTCACTTATAAAATGGAAATCTTTATCTATAAAAATAGAAAAATATATATTTGTTTATATTTTAATAGCTAACATTTTAAAGAAGAAATCTTAATTCTCTTTAAAACAAGTAAATAAGGTGTGAAGTTCGGCCGAGCCGAACTTTATATACCCTCCGCCACTGAGGCTGTCGATTTTCGTAGAAGTGCGGTAACATTACATGGAAATGTAATTAAATTTTCTAGTTTATTCATATCTTGCTTTTTAGGAGACAAAATCTTAAATGTTTGTTACTACTAAACTAATACAGATATTTGTTTGAAATTTAAATATTCTCTTCTTTGATTTGGAATTTATACCAGTGTCATAGAGTGGGAATAAGTATTAAAAATACTTTTTGAAAAACTGTATTCGTTGGATTTTTGTAGTCCTTTTCAGGGGCAACAGGATGGGGAAATGTAAAACTAAAAACGTCAATTAACACTATTTCATCTACAGTTTCTATATCATTTGGTTCAAGTGTTATATGGACTGTCGGGCAGTGTTATAAGCTTCGTTCGACTTTATTCTTTCCTTAGATGTTTATACACTCCACGAGAGTATTATGTCTTTTTTTATATAAGGATGTTTAAAATGAAGATTTATTGTGCAACTTGGAATCTCATTCTGCTTCTGTGAATGCTTTTCATGGGAAATAATTGTTGCATTTAGTACATAAGTGTTAATTTAATAAAAAAACTTACTTTTCATTATAAAATTCTTAAATGTTAAGCTTTCGTCATAATCTAATTTCAAGTTGTGCAATAAAACATAATGTACAAACACTATTGACTATTTTCGCAATTTATTAAAAAAAGAATTCGCGCAAAAACGCGCCACATGTAACTGCAGAATATTATAATACAGGGTGGCGCAGAATGAGCCCTATGGTTTGAATTATTTATAACTTTTTTAATTATTATTCTTTCTTTGTTTTTTTTCAGCATTCTGTGAAGGAGACTTGGGGAATTAATTATGAATCATTACACGATCGAACAACATACAAACGAATTATTTCGAGCACAAGCGATTGTAACTGGCCTCCACGTTCACCAGATTTAACTCCTGACAGCTCCTGACAGTTTTCTTTACGGATATTTGATAGAAAGAGTGTACGTTGACAAACCAACTAAAACTCCAACTAAAAACCAACATTCGTAATGAAATCATGGCCATTACACCCGAAATTTTGCGAAAAATTATGGAAAATGTTCTAAAAAGAGCACGTATGTGCGAAGCAGACATCACTTAAAGAATTTTTCTTTTTACTGTATTTAAAAAATTTAATAATCGCATAAATAAAAAAGTTATAAACTATTTAAACAATATAGCTCATTCTGTGTCACCCTGTATAAATGAAATTTCACCATCTTGAGCTATGTTACAAAATTCATATTTAAACTACTTGAACTTGAAGATTCCATAATCAAAGTCTTAATTCTTATCAACGGGAAAAAATATATCAACCTTTAAAACATGTCAATTTGAACTTTTCACAACTGTTCGCGTAAAACTCAAAACTTTCTACATTTTAAGGCAGTGCAACTGGAAAAGTTACCAACACATGTCATTGATGTTTTCGGTAGTGATGTAGAATTTTATGTTCTTAAAAAAATAAATTTTTATTTTTGAATGAATGAATGTGATTTCAATCCTCTGTACGTCGTGTTATATGTATGTATGTAGAATGGCCGAGTACGTCGTATTATATGTATGTAGAATAGGGTTTGGGGTTTCCCGGTCTTTTTTCATTTCCCGGGAAAACGGGAATGAAAATTTTCATTCCCGGGAATTCCCGGGAAAAAAATAATTTATTTTAGGTATGTGCAATATGGTTTAAAATATCAACATTCAGTAACAAGTGTGATTTATTAATCCATTAACGCCCACCGTATACATCCGTGTCACTATTGCAAGGTTTTCGTACTTTTTTGATAATGTTCAATATGAATGCATTGATTATTAAACTTTATGGCACAAGTGATCGAGAAGAACAAAACAAAATAATAATAATCTAAAACAAAATATTTTTTTAATTATTGTAATTGTGTTTTTAATTAATAATTGAATTGATGAATGAATGTTAATGGGTTAAAATACTGACATATTACAAATTAAAAACTAATGTTTTTGGCAAAATATTTTAGAAATTATTTTTCATTTTACAAACATTTAGTCTAGACAAATAGTCAGAATTGAAGGAGTCGTAACATTGGACATTGAAATCACAAGCTCAAGTGAACTGACACGTACACTAGAGCGTACCAGGTTAAAAGTAACAAAAAAAAAGTTCGCCGTACACCTTCGAATATGAAGTATTATTGAAAGGTAGTTTCAAAAAAACTTTTTTTATTTTTTTATGCCGAACGTAGGGGTCGCGCTTTTACATTTTTCTATATAACTTCTGCATTTATAAACGGATTTTAAAGTGTGATACATCGATGGTATTGTCTCGACGAGGCCGATTTTTTTGAAAATCGACATACTTCCTTAGGAAGAGTTTCATGATTTTATGCGAGCTTTAATTTTCTGATATTAGAGTGGTACATTAGGGTAGTAGCAACTGAGATATGATGGGTAAGTACCAGAAGGGGGTGCTTGAGCTCAATGACTTCAAAGACAAAAAAATCGACCTCGTCGAGACAAAAACATCGATGTATCACACTTTAAAATCCGTTTATAAATGCAGAAGTTATATAGAAAAATGTAAAAGCGCGACCCCTACGTTCGGCATAAAAAAATAAAAAATTTTTTTTTGAAACTACCTTTCAATAATACTTCATATTCGAAGGTGTACGGCGAACTTTTTTTTTGAGGTACGCCCTAACGTACACTGGATTCAAAATTAAAAAATGTTTAGAAACAAAGAACCCAAATGGCTGAGAATGTTAAGACGTCTTCAATTTAGTAAATTCATTCGTCTGGAGAGGTAAATATTTTACAGAATCAGGGGGAAAATATTCTAAACTGTAGATACAATAGAAACATTAAAAATTTTATTTTTAATTAAATAAATACATAAAAAATAAAAACATTGAAATAGTGCATTCATTAGTTCTTACAAAGGGTAATTTAAATATACCGTAGGGTATTATATTTGTCTTGAAAGTTTCCAGCAGATAGCACGAGCCCAGAAAAATAGTTTGGAACCTGTTCCAAACATTATGTGTTCTAGAACGGGTTCCATGGTAACGACTACCCGTTCTGCTAATGGTTCCAAAGATCCGATAATGTGAAACCTGTTTAGAACTTGTTCGTCAGAATACTTTACTGTTTACATATTGATGTTTGTATTTCTTTCTGTGTAATATACAGAAATTTAGCAAAATCTTCGTGAAAAATCAATGTGTGCCCATTTGACCTTTTTAATTCATCTAAATAAAACCACAATATTCCCCAAATATCTCACCTATCCGCACCTAAAATGAAAGCTTGGATTGTTTTATGACTACCCACAAAATATTTCGGCCTTACCTTCGCGTAGTGATATCGATTTTATATAACCTCTAAAAATCATGTTTCCGTCATTAGCAGAAAACCTTTCAAAAAGGGATATTTCCACGTTAACCGCGGACTTGGATACTCCGTGCCAGCAATTGATTGGAACCCAAACTCTTGTTTCAGGTAACGTATGTATAATAACATCGATTGTACGCGTATTTTTCATATCAGTCGAATCCAATCTGAATCAACAATAGTTTAAAATATGGTTATATATATAGTTTTAAAAAATGAAACAGCAGATTCCACAACTGGAACAGGTATCTGTTCTAGTTTTGCGTAAAAGAATCTGTTGGTTCTGGGACAAACTCGAACAAAAATAATCAATGCTACAACTAGAAGTAGAACAAGTTCTGTGCCACTACAAGTTGTTCATCAACCGGTTCTTATTGACAATATTGCTTATAAATATTACACTATCTGTACGAATTGGCACTATGTCAGCAAATGGTCATTATTATTGTCACTAATGTAAATATATGCATTTGAAATATATCTCAAATTTCCCATTTATATAGTAAAACTAAATTAGTGCTCAAAATAAACAAAAAAATATTTTTTAATATTTCCCGTATTCCCGGGAAATTTAAATTTTTTTCCCGGGAATTCCCGTCCAAAATTTTTCGGGAATTCCCGGGAAAAAAATGAAAAAAAAACGAATCGGGAATTCCCGGACCCCAAACCCTAATGTAGAATGACAGAGAACCAGTCTGCAATCATTAGAGGAATGAAAACTAGACAAGCCACCATTTCCTTGGGATTTTTAATTCTGTAGAGGATAACTACAAAGTCATAGAATCTAATAAAACAATTATTTACTATTTTCATTGTTGGCATTTAGCAAAAACTGTATACTTGGTGAGATCTGCATTTTATTAGTCTCTACTGTAGCCAGCTTAGCAATGAAACATACATTGTTTTAAGCCGCGATTTAGCTTCGATAATTCTGGTGACATTTAAGTTTAAAATACAATTACAACAAAACGTCTTACTTTGTTTCAAAGAAGCATTTCGTTGTTTGTGGGCCAACGTATAATGTTTAAATAAATCGTGTACGAGAGCGTAGTTGTTCTTTAGCGAGTATGTGCATTTACGACGCATAATTGTACCCATTTTCAGCAGCATTTGGTTTGTTACCCACACTAATGTTGTACATGCGTCTGGAAGTATGTCCACATTTATGAAATAAAGAGTGATTTTTTTGAGGTTAGGATTTTCATGCATTAGTATTTGACAGATCACGTGGGATTTCAGACATGGTGTCAAAGAGAAAGATGCTCAGTATGCTTTGACATTTCATCATGAATCGTCTTACAAACGAACAACGCTTGCAAATTATTGAATTTTATTATCAAAATGCGTGCTCTGTTAAGAAAGTTCATTGCGCGCTTCCATTTTATGGTCAGTTTAATCGACCCACTGAAGCGGCTATTCGGGCTATTGTGACTAAATTTCGCACCAAATTTACATTGTTGGACATTAAACCACCAACACGCTTACGTAGAGTGCGAACTGAAGAAAATATCGCAGCTGTATCGGCCAGTGTTAATGATGACCACCAATTTTCGATTCGTCGCCGTTCGCACCAATTGGGTCTCTGTTACTCAAAAACGTGGAAATGCCAAAATTGGACTAAGCGGATGGACCACCTAAGACGCAGCCGCGGTCAACATTTAAATGAAATTATCTTCAAAAAGTAAATGTCATGGACCAATCTAACGTTTCAAATAAAGAACCGATGAGATTTTGCAAATTTTATGCGTTTTTTTTTTAAAAAAAGTTATCAAGCTCTTAAAAAATCACCCTTTATAAGAGTTGCGTTACTGACTGACTGACTGACTTATCATTCACCAGCCCCCAGACCAAACGGCTGAAGCCAGGGTCATGGATTTTGCAGGGTAGTTCCCAAATATGACGTCGACTAAGAAAGGGTTTTACGAAATTCGTACTTTTAGGGGTCAAATGGGACAAAAAGGGATAAACATCGAACCTTCGTCCTGACTAAACGGCAGTAGCTAGAAACGAAATTATGTGTGTTCCTTGCAATGACCATGCAGATTAGCTACAAATAGGAATTTTTTGAAATTTTTACTTTTAAGGGAGGAAAGAGACAAAAAGGGATACAAATTGTACCAATTTAAGTATTACAGCGAAATTTGGTGTGAAAATTCCTCTGACAACATAGAAGCACAATCTAAATGTATTTTTACGAAATTGTACTTATAATGGGTGAGCGGGGCAAAACGGAATAAAAATGGTACCAACTAAAGTTTTGCAGCTATAGTCGTGAAATTTGATCCTCTCACCATATAGAAGTCCAATAAAAATACAGTTTTGTACTTTTAAGGGCACACAAACGGATAAAAATGGTGCCATCTAAAGTATTGCAACTAGAATCGTGAAATTTGATATGTAAATTCCTCTGACCATGTCGAAGCACAGTCAAATCGGATTTGTCGAGGTAGGTGCAAAAAGTTATAAAATGGTCGGCTGCATCTAGAAACATGTGTTCGAGGATATAAAATGCTCTGCGGTTGTAATTTTTTGTTCAAATGATAAAAATTATACATACGAAGGGAGTTCAAATAAAATAGTTCACCTCGACGAGCACAAATTCCTTTGGCTATATGTGACTGCTATTTAATAGGAGGTTTCCAAAGTACTATTTTAGATTTATCTATATCCACCAAAATAAAATCAAATAAACACTATCCAAAAACAGATATGCGAAAAAGTTTTTAGTTTTATTAATAACTAATAATTCAATATATGTACATACATATATACATATGTATGTTCATATAATAAACCAAGCGTGATTTTGAGGTTATTAAAATTTATTTATCCCCATAATGCTCGTGCGAGAAATTCCATTCAAATATTTCGATGAAATGAACAAATAAATGGAATGCAAAGGCATTAATCATTGGAGTATCCAGCAACAAGTTGAAATTTTGCAGACCAGTGTAATTAATAAAAACAATAACATCAATCAGTCAGTGCTTGCTCTCTTGGCTGATGCTTTTTTTGTTGCCAATCATCTTTCGCGATCCAGAAAGACCGGTCGAGCGGTCAGTCGATCCACAATCCACGTAAATGTTCGTATCGCAACACAACAATTTATTGGAAAACGATTCAATTCAAATGTTTACAGTCTAACTTACTTTTCACACATGGAGCTGCCATTGTTACAACAGGTTGAGTTCATGCCCGCCAAAGATGATTTCTTACGTCTTATGGCCAAATGGCGTTCACGTGTTGGGAATTTCGGCTGTTTGCGTATGAAGATCGGTTGTACTTGGTAATCATCGCAGAGATTCACATTGCCAACGCATTTAATAACATCGTCATCGCCGACATCACCGACATCGCAAGTGTAAATGTGGCGCGGCGGCAGCAGCGTTGGCTCGGCAACGGACACTTTAATTGCTTTCGAACGCATTTCTTATTGCTTTCTGTTTTTGTTGTCGTTTTTTCTATTTTATTTTTATTGCAAATTTATAAAATTTATTATTTACGACGTTTGTTTCTTTTTTTTCTTGTTTTGTTGTGGTTGTCACTTCCGCTAAACTCTCAAACAAATCGCCAAATAATGATCACTTTCACTTCAGCTCTTAGTCGGCTTTAAAAATACACTGAAGAAGAGAATTTTTAAACTGAGTTTTTCTTGAAATGAAAAATCGACCCGACACCCGATGTTCTCATTTCTTTTGTTTTGTTGTTTAGCAGATAACAACAATTCAATTGTCATATATGTCATATATCATATATGAGTGTAGTCGACGTGCTTGACTTCACCAAACCCGACACCGCACAGTGGTTGTAGGCGACAGAATGTGGTAATAACTTCATATTTTCTAAACTTTAACGTTCATTTTTGTGGTTTGGAGAGGAGGAGATATAATCAAATCAAATCCCAATCTTTCAAGCTGGATATAACAAACTTTCCCGAGTGGTGTGGTCCATTCAAAGCGGTGCCTTAAGTTGCTTTCGGAAAATTAACTTTTTCTGTTCAATTTGGTTGTAAAATTACTTTCGGAAGTTGGAAGCTGTATGAAATGTTACATATGGCGAACAAGTATTAAAGATTTCCCCATCACGACCAATTTTGTTAAAAGAAAATCGAACGTTATTCTCTTAAATCGCCGCAAGTCTGTTTAAAAAAATATTTTTCCCATAACAGTGTGATAAGATAATGTAATTGAAAATAATCTACCCAGAGTTTTTATTGCTTTAATTAACCACATACATAATTAATTAACCTCAACTAATTACTAATGTGCATAGATATGTATAATTTTTGTCAAATATCATCGAAACATATTTCCTTTTTAAATCAATTTCTAACTCAACAAACGTTTCAATTCAAAAAAATATTACTGCAATTTAAATGAATCAATATTGAGTCCGTACAGAGAGGCACAATTACACAATATTTTTTGAATGTTGGGGCTACACCAAAAGTGTGTTTATGGAAATTAATTTTTTTATTAAAACTTATTTTTTAATCGTTTTTGCTGCACGAAAAAGTCCATATAAATCTTATAAAATCGAAAAATATTTAGTTTTAATTTTATTTTTTAATGCTAATTCAACGTAGAAGTTTCATAACGTTCCATTATTTCATTGTCTAAAAAATGATTAATGTGTGCCAAATATGTTAAACAAATATTATTTCGAATATATTTTATTTATTTTAAATATTGTTTTGTTTGCAAAAAATGCTGGGTATTTAATTTTTCCATAACACTATCCAACAAAAAAAATTGGGTCTGAAATTTTGTGTGTATCAAATCAAAACAAAATTTTGTTGTGGATATTTTTTTAATAATTTTTTACTAAAATTCCAATTTCGTCGAAGGTACTTTTAATATTTGTACTATTATTTTGGCAGATTTTCTTCGAAGAAAATTCTGGATTTAATGGGGTTTTATCTGTCTGGAAAAAAGATATATTAAAAATTAAAAACATGATTCTAAACCACCATGTTCTGACAACCGCAATTTTTCAGTATCTAAATTTCGCATTTGTCTTTAATAAAACTTTTTCAGTTGTCTTTTTTTACTGACGAGCAAACGAAGATGGTGTTTGGTCTTTTAGAAATGGAAAATTTAATTACTCAAAATTGCAAAAAAATGCGATTTGAATAACTGGCGACTGTCAGAACATGGCCGCACAACTTCTACGTAAATGTGATAACTGGGAATGAACTAAGGGTACCTTTGACGCAAGTTGGAAATTTTAGTAAAAAAAATAAATAAAAAAATCCGTAAAATATATTTTTTTATTTTTTCGAGTTACGAACGTCAAAATACATCAGAATATGTTATACACAGCCCTTCGACAAAATTTGTTCTTGCATAGTGTAATCAACAAATAAATTGTTGGACGGGACACCCTACAATAAATTGGAAACACCACACGAGAAAAGTCAATGCATGCGCAAAGAATTACAGAATTGTTGTGGATCAGTGGCCCACTTTTGAAATACTGCTCGAAACGCCATTCCGTTTAGCGATGAGCGCTACTAAACACATGACTACCGACTTTTTGTGGACTGAAATTCATGTTATGAACATGGACGAAATTTTTGTGGTACCATTTAACAATTACGATTAAACTGTCACAATTTGGAAAGATCTGAATAAAAGTCTTTTTAGACACACTAATTATTTGTGCAAAAACTTTTTATTCAAAATGCGAGACAATACGTTTTACATACTCTGGAGTCGCCCTATAGATACAAAATTTTGTACAAAGCGGAGTTTTGCGCAAATATTTTGTATGTGTAATATTGCCTTAACGTTGCAAATTGTGCAATTTTACTTCAAACCACTATTATGTTCAGTGATGAGGCTCCTTGCTGGCTCAATGGACAAGCCAACAAACAATTCCGCATTTGGTGTGAAGATAATCCATGAGAGATAAACGAGTCAACGTTAGATCCACAAAAACGCACTGTTTGGTGTGCTTTATGGGCCCATGGAGTCATTGATCTTAAGTATTTAAATATGTGAACGGCGATCGATTTTCGTGCCCCAATTGATTTCCAATGTTGCCTGAAGATATGTATGTATATTTTTCAACAGGACTGTGGCACATGACACCACAGCGCGTCGAATCAATCGAAACGTTGGAGGTGCAGACGTTATTTCTGGTCGTGGACCAGTCAATTAGCTACCAAGTTCGTGCCATTCAACGAGATTATTTTCTCTGGGATCACGGGATCAATTTTGCACACCTTGGAAGAAGACATCGCGCAAACATCTAAAACATTAATAAAATTTAATCAAAATAAAAAAAATATTTTTGCACATTGTCGGCAACTACAATATAAATATTTGTATCAAAACTAATTTTCAAAAAATATTTGGTGTTGACTTTTTTCGACTTAGACTCGATAACCATACATTTGACTTACACTGGATAATTATCCAGGCTAAATCCAATATTTTTAACATAAAATATTTTTTTTTTTTCAAAATTTGTTTTCTTACACAAATTGATATTGCTGAAGGCGTCACTTTTAAAAAATAAATTTTTATTTTCAGTGCAATTTTAACTTTTTATTTCGGTTTTTGTTATTGCAACTTAGTTAAACAGTATTTAAGAAAAACAGTCCTATTATTTCAATTTAAACTTCTACACAACTAACTTCAGTTATTGCCACTCTGTAACCACTGTCTCTCAATGACAATTTACAATGTCATCAATGAGTGTTCACACTGCAACAACAACAACAATAACAACGTTGTGCAATGTTGTCGATGATAGGTTTTCAGCGGTTCAATACTTGGCGATGATAAGATAAGACTGGCTCGCCGGCGGACTCTATTTTTCGAACTGGCACTTTTAATCGAGCTCTCTCCTCTCTCTCTCTTTCTCACGCCCTCTATGACACACACACACACTGCCTCTTGTCGTTGCTCAGTACATGCACTTAATTCGGTAGCCCTGGCCGTGGAACTAATTTAAAATTGTGCATTTGCCCAGCAACAAAAACACAAACTTCACGCTATTTGACATGCCACAATGACAAACGTCAACATACGAATAGAAACGGCCGAACGTCAGTCTGTCGAAATTTCGAAATGCATGAATTGCCTTTAGTTTGGATTTATTTTTCGTCTCTCCAAATTTCGATGGATCGATGTTAATAACCGCCCGTACAAATGTCAACTAAACAAAAGTGCCGACTTTGTTCGGTTTGTCTGTTTCGCGAACTTAAAACCTGAGTTTAACTGCAACTCGATGGATACACAAAACAACCTGCTGCTGGTGCTGCCGTTGTCATTGACTCTCAAAGAAACCACACACGGGGCCCAGCCAATCCACGCTCATCGGTACGCGCTGTATCGCTTAACACTGGCTTCGTCTGGCGGAACGAGTGAGTACTCGCTCGCATGCATGCATGAGTATCTGAAATGTTATGCATATGGAATTATTAGTTGAAACTTAAACATACTCTCACAACAACCGGCCAGCTTTTACGAGCGTGTACGTTAAGATGGGTCGCGAAAAAAGTGGTTGGATCGGACCTTGACTTATTATATAGTGATAACACTTTGTGATGTATTTTGGTGTTCTAAACTCGAAAAAGGTTTTAAAAAAGTTCCAATTTTTTCACCGAAGATATCTTTAGTATTTGTACTATCATGTTGGTAGTATAAGCCTGATCCGTATAAGTGTTAAACTGCAGTTAGTGCTACACCTTCACGTAAAAGTAGTAGTAGCCATAAAAAACAGTTCTGTAAAAAATAGTTTTTGTTAGCACGAAATAACTCATAAAAATATAGAAAAGAATCGCAAAAAATAGTTTGTTTCATTTTTTAACATCTAGCAATCTAAAGAAGAAAATAATGAATTGAATGTAAAAATTAAAGAATTCTGTTTTTAATATATCGTTTTTTGTAACTCATTAAAAGTAGAAAATATTTTTTTGATTCTCTGACAGCTGACATCGATGAAAATAAGTCAATACCACTAGTTTTGTAAAAAGGTTTTGAACATTTTGTGTCTGTCCATGCCCTAAGCAACAAATAAATAAAAAAAATTTGTCCGAGGCCTAAAAATGTATTTTTTGTGTGCATTGAGGCATTCTGATTTATAAAAACAACACCAAAAATTTTTTTATACCCTACACCACTTCGTGGACTAGGGTATTATAAGTTAGTTTTCCGCCAAATGTTTGTAACACCAAGAAATAATCTATCTAGACCCACCTTTAAATATACGGATCGGCTTAGAATCGCCAGCTGAATCGATTTAACGATGTCTGTCTTGGCAGAAGTTAGTTTTTTGGTCCAAAGACCATCGGTATTGAATTTGGAGGAAGTCGGTTCAGATTTAGATATAGCCTCCATACAAATATCCCTATAATTTACACTCTTTCTGCTCTAGAATACACATTTTACATGGGATCATGATAAAATTTTCAGGATCGTCTTATATTTGAACTAGAAACAGTTAAAGGGAAAGTGGACCACATGGGTCCATGGTTTGGTATACAAATGTACCTCCGATTTACAATATTACATTTACAATGTTACATTTAGATTAGAACACCTATTTTGAAAGCCAGCTATATAGGTCAATGTTTTGATAAAATTTTGCAGATTATGTTATATTTCAGTAAAGAATATCTACTATAAAGGTCCACTTTTTAATGTAGCGCTCTTACAAATGGCCCCCTTTTTATTATTCTTATTCCTCTAGGACCCACATTTTACATCGAAAATTTATCAAAGTTTGCAGATTATATTATATATCAACTAAGAATACATACTATGAAAGTCAAATGTATAGGTCCATATTTTGGTATAACCGCCATATAAATTGGGCGCCCATTCTACTCTACTACAGCTCTAGAACCTACTTCGTGCGTTGGATCTCGATACAATTTTGCAGATCATGTTATATTTCAACTAAGAATACCTACTTAGAAAGTGATCTATATGAGCCCACTTTTTAATGTAGCACCCTTACAAATGGCCCCTATTTTTAGTATTACCCCTCCAGGACCAACATTTTACATAGGAAGTTTTTCAAATTTTTACCTACTATAAAAGTCAAATATATGTGTCCATATATTGGCACAATCCCCGTACAAATGGTCCCCCCTTTTTCCATTATTGCCGCTTCAGAACCTATATCTTACATCGGAGCTTTATAAAATTTTGCAGATCATGACTCATTTCCACTTGGAATGTTTAAAGGGAATTATAATAGTCCATTTTATGGTGTAACCCCCAAGTGTTATTATAGGCCCCCTACAAATGTCCGTCTAATTTATCCTATTACCGCTGTAAAATCTGCATTTGTCATCGGATCTTGGTCCAGATCATATTATATATCATATTATACTCTCGGAATACCTACCCGAAAATTTAACCATATGGGTCAATGTTTCCCAACAATTTTCAATATTATCGTTTTAAATCCTTCATATTTTCAAATTCCATTTTTCATGGATTATTTCACATAAGAACACTTACTGATAAAGTGGACCATGAATCTCGATTTTAGACGTATATTTTAGTTAGGCAATGGTGGAGCATTACGCAAAGAAATTGCCACCGCTCATTGTCAGTTTCTGGTTTACATAACACTTCAGATTCAACTTATTACAGCCAATCAATTTTGCCATATTCGTTAAATTAGACTAAAGATGCATTTATAGTATATAATTATATAATTTATAGCCCTCATAAAACAAGTGGATTTTTTAATCAAAACCAGGTATATACGCAGGGAGTGGTGTAGGGTATCATATAGTCGGCGCCGCCCGACTTTAGCCTTTCCTTACTTGTTTCTGAATAAAATTTGCTTAAAAAATATTAATTTCAATTGTCGTTGATGGTATTAATATTTGTCTTTGCACGCCTTAAACTACGCCAAAAGCAAGAAAGAAACTGAAAAGTTGATCAGCCTGCATGTTAAATGTTCTAAATATATCGTCAAGACTTAGTACAAAATTATAATCAATTTTACATTGAAACGGACGCTGCAAAAAAACAGAAGTACTTTTGAAGCTCTTATAGAAGTACACAAAGTTCAGCGATTTTTGTTCTTCCATATATACATGTAAATGAAGTTCAGATTATATATTTTGTTCGTAGGTTTATGAAATATGACAATTACCTCTTAGATTTTTTAACTAGCTACAGAAGGAATACGGACGCTACAAATACTTCCACGCGTAGTAAAGAAAGAAGTAATTTTCGTTATAACACTTCAATTTGTAATAAAAATAAGAGAGAACAAGTTAACTTCAAGTTTCATAATAAAAAAAGTGGTCGAAATAAGGAAAAAAATAAAGTTAAAAGCTATTAGTATGGTCTGATTTCATTTTTTTTAGGTAGACCTTTTTTTGTTTTTTGCTGTCTCGAAAATATCTATAAAATATTTAAAAATGGAAAAATTATTTTGTTTAATGTTTTGATAGCCATATGATCTATGGATAAATGACCCTTTGTAGGCGCAAAAATGTCTATTTTTGGTTAACTTCGGCGAAAGCCGAAACCCTAAAAAAGAAAACAAGGTCAATTTGAAGAAAATCTATGCATAAATGTAGAAGTTAAGACACTTATTGCAGAAGTAAGGGATTGCTTAGATTAAAAATTCTACGAAGGGGACCATAACTTTTAGATTTATCCATAGATCTTTTACATATAAACATTGTTTTCTTTGCGAGAATGTTTGCTGTTAAAAATAAAACCAAAATATTTTCTCCATGTGCCAGCAAAAAATATGATTACGAAAGAAATCAAATTGTTCTTTACTTTTAGGAGACTGCTTCTAAACCACTGTCACTATGTGAAAGTAAAAGTTGTAGCGATCATAATTACTGTAAATGATCCGAAATGAAAGTACAAATATTAAAGGTAAAAATGGCGAAAAGTTTAATTTTAGGACAATTTAAAAAATATCTATGACAGATAGATCATAGATCTTCGAGAAATTTTGTGTGGCATGTGTAATTCAACCAATGAGACATTTAACGTGCTTTCAAAGTTCCATGTCAAAAAATGGACAATAGTGCAGTATTAAAAAATTGCATCGGAAAACGTAATGTTTAAGTTTGTCTTCAATAAATAATCCAAATTTTATTCCTGGTCGTGAACACATCAATTTTTTTCATGGTTCATTCCGACCATCCTCAGAGCGCGGAAAATCTTCACTATTTCCATATTTATAAAACTATCAGTATGGAAATTACAATGGTATTATTATAATTTGGTTTATTTCATATTTTATATTTTTTAATATATATTTTTTTTCATAACCTAACATTTGTTATAGTTTGTTGCTGTTCAAAGTAGTCAAGGTCAAACCGAAATATCTATGGAATCGTCATGAACCAATGGTAAATTTTCGAAGGCTGACGACCAATTCGACCATTCGTGGTTCAAAAGTGGAACGACCCAGCTTAATGTTCATGTACGTGAGTGTTTGTGTGCTTTAAGAGCGTAACTTAAAGCTAGTGCTGTTGAATTGATTATTCAAACTTAAACTATGATCAATGTTTTGACTCTCAATAGATTAAGTATTCACTTTATACATTGATATTTAGTATAAGACACCACAGAAAATTGGGATATCTAATACTCAATAATACTTGAATAGCATTTGTTCTTTTTATTGAAGTACATAAATAGAAATTGATTACAATTCTTTATCGCCCTTGCGATTTATAATAAGTAAATCAAGAAAAATGCAATAATATGACGAAAGATTAAATATTCGTATAAAAATATAAAATATAAATATAAAATCATCCCTGAAGATCTTGTTGAAAATACCAATGAAACGTAGCATATAAAGTATAGAATAAATAATATTTTATTTACTTAAAAAACACCTTAAAAGCACATCTAGAAAAATCTAGAAAATCAAAATAAAACTAAATAACCAAAGGTCGGTAAACATTTTCAATTGTAGATTCATGCTAATTCTAATTTAATTTTCCTTCTCATAGATTTTGCTACATTGATTGTGTGCGATCTCTTCTTCATTATTAATTGATCGATGATTATTCGATACCGAATACTCAAATATTACCACATCACTGTTGAAAATACTCGCAGCATTGCGGCATAAGTCTGGCTTGTGTTCGTTCAAGTACAAAGTGCGAGTACACATTTAAACAAAGTCAGTGTAAACACCAAAGTTAACAATTAAAACAAAAGCCATTAAAAATAATAATTATTATTATAACAATAACAACAATAAAAACATTAACAAACAAACGAAAAGGGCCATTACTCGAAATATCTGCTCAGTCCATTCGTTTATGGCGGTGGGGCGGGGGTTATGTGGACATTTCAAATTATAACGTTAGTTTTTTAATATTTCTGGAAGTTTATTTCTATACATACGAGCATGTATGGGGCATTCCAAGTTTCAGGGGCGAGTGCCTGAATTTATGAGAATCAATATGTGTGTCTGTCTATATTAGGATATACAAAATGCTATGCGACGAGTACGGTTACGTCCATCACCAGTCAGCGACAAAAATTGTATTTCGATCCACATCTATTGCGATATTCATGAAATTTTACACGACAATAAAAAATTAAATATCGCGTCTTTGTGGTTCACGAGTTATGGGATCATTAAATGAAATTAAACACTTTCTGAAAATGTTTGGAGTACAAACTTTGTTATAGCTTCAGTATTGACGGTACATAAAACATAACATTTAATGTCCTAACGTCAAAGGCAATTTTTTGCGATATTACTTTCGAGAAAGCATGTCTAAGAATTGATATTTTTAAAATTCTAAAAAATATGTGATAGTCCTGATCCATTTAAATAGGATCTGGGATATTAATTAAATTGTGATTTATGTAAGTTAGCATTTGTTGTATGTTTAATTCTGTTGAAGACATTTTAAAATTCACAATTTCTACGTACATGCAAATAATTATTGGCTTTTTAGTAGTAGCTTAAAAGCTATGTAATTTCCTCAGTTGAAAATTTCAGTGGTAGTAGTTAAGGCACTTATAATTTTTTTGATGCATATAGCAATTCAAAGTACGTAACCAACATAATGACATTTTTTGTAAAATTTTAAAATATAATTGAAAGAGAGCCATAACGTTTCATTTATCCATAGATACTCTTAAAATTGGTCTTTCTTTCTACGTTAAACTAAAAAATAGATCATTATGTTATCTAAATTGCAGATCATTTTTTAAAAATTGTTTATCATTTTTAATCATTTACTTAAAGAGTCCGTATATTTTTTTTTGAAAAATCGCTGCGAAGCCATCTGCAGAAGGTTGTCATGGGCCGGAAATCATGGTAGTGGTAGCGTGCCTCCATGTATCCATGCCATTTGTAAATAATTATGTATTCTATAAAAAATCATTTTTTCAAAAGAACAATAAATTTTTGAGACTGTTCCTAACATAACAGAGAACATATCTATGGAAATTATAAGAACTTAAATTTTAAATATGGCCGGGTGATTTGTGTGGAATGTAATAGAAGGTTCATGACATTTGGTCCTAGCTTCCACATTTATAAAACAATTGCAAAAACATGATCAAATATCAAGTCATAGTGGATTCCAAGCATCAGCATAGAATTAATGAAGAATTTAATTTTACCTAGGATATAGACAATTGTGTGGGAGGTACAAGAAGGGGCGTGGCTAATCCGTAAATATTTTTTTGGTTTAAAGTGATTATAAAACCATTTTCAAATATCAAATTACGTATGGAAGTTATATCGGTTTTATTTCAACAAAAGCGTATGCCACTTTGTGTGCGAGGTACCAGAAGGGGTGTGGCAATATCGCCCATATTCCACACGAATGCGACACATATAAAAGCTTTGCCAAATATCAAATATCAGAGTATTCTGACCATCCTTATAGAAGTTTTAATTTTACGTTGGTTATTTTGATTTGTGTGGGAGGTACAAGAAGGGGCGTGGCAATACCCACCATATTTTGTACGCTTAAAGAGATTATAAAAACTTTATCAAATACCAAAATATAGCCTATTCCGAATATCCGTGTGGAAGTTACATTGGTTTTAATTAAACATATTAATATAGATCATTTGTGTGTGAGGTATCAGATGGGGCGTGGCAATTTCGCCCATACTTGAACTTAAAATAAGTTTGGGAAAATTATTAACATGTACAAAGTTTAAAGTGATTCCTTAACTCCTTTCGAGAATTATCGTGTACAGCAGCCAGACAGACAGGCGGACGGACGGACATGGCTCAAACAGCTTAAAAAGTCGTGGAACGGAATTGGACCTAACATACTTGGGGTCTTAAGTCACGCCTTCAATGCGTTACACTTTTTTGCTGTCCCAAATGATATATACCCTCCTAGTCTGTAGAGTGAGGGTATAAAAATGCTAGTACAAATATTAAAGGTGCCTTAGACAAAAATTGAAATTTCAGTAAAATTAAAAAAATATATCAACAATTTTTTTGTGTTGAATTATGAAAGCAGTTAGCATCAATGCACACCAAAATTTGTATGTCCTTACCAATGAGCAGATATTTTTAATTTTAATGGAATATTGCTAAAATTTTGACATGGAGCGACCCATATGAAGTCGTATGCATGAGTATGTGTTTGTTTTAAAAATGATATACCTTCATTCATTCACCTGTAACAAAGTCCACGTAATCGTTTCACTCTTTGCCGCAAACTATTGGATATCGGCTAAGCTTCAAAGCTGGATGAGTTCGATCGATGACAAGAATAAATTTCAATTGTTAGTAAATCAATTGTTAGTAAATCAATAATAGATGAAAATAAAAACTAACATTAGCAATGATTGCATGAAGTCAAAGCAGGAGATTTCAATTGATGTGATCTTCTTATATACCCTCGCCCAGGCAGCAACACCCTGACAATTTCATCTGTATCGTCATACAATTCTAAGAAGATGGCGTCTCAAAATACCAATGAAACGTAGCATGTAAAGTATGGAATAAATAATCTTTTAGTTACTTAAAAAACACGTTAAAAGCACATCTAGAAAAATCTAGAAAATAAAACTAAATAACCAAAGGTCGGTAAACATTTTCAATTGTAGATTCATGCTAATTCTTATTTAGTTTTCCTTCTCATAGATTTTGCTACATCGATTGAGTGCGCTTTTCGATCTCTTCTTCATTATTAATTGAACGATTATTCGATACCGAATACTCAAATATTTCAACATCACTGTTTAAAATAATTCAATCTTAATTCATCTGCCTGTAATGAAAAATGAAAATAAGCAAAATCGATCCATAGCAAATGTTTCCACTCAAAGGGAATGAAACCTCCGCTAAAAGGTTTTCATAATATGTTGTACCATTTAAGCTCGAGATTTGCTGTATATTCATTACTTGAATACAATACATATGAAATATTAGATCTATTCGAGTGGGCAACTCTGTCGTTACCCGATTTTTCTTGTTAAGCCATTTAAGAAAAACAAAGGTGCCACCTTATCAAGTCCCTTAATTGTAAGCTTAATCAGACAGACCTACTATTTGGGGATTATATAATTTTTGCAAACTCTCTCCCACATTTTTACTCCAATCCATGTCCACAGTGAACGCATAAATCAAACGAGTGGATTTCGAAGAGTCATGAAAACGAAACGCCAACAAAAAAGAAAAAAAACAAAGAAATGTTTTGTACCGCAACGCACGACGCTCCTGGTTTAAAGCTAATTATGCAAAATCGAGTCAAGGTCGATTCATATTTTGTTTGGCTCACACAATTATTAAGTCCAAAAGCTATAGCAACAACAACATCCAACACACCAACAGCAACACCAGCAACGAAAGCATGACCCATGTCCAAGTAACAGACATCAACTTGTATTGACTGACACATGTTTAAACACTCGTAAGTACTCATGACGTCACAACACAGTGTTTCCATACCAAGAAAAAATGCTCCAAATTTTTCAAATTTGACGCTCCGCTCTCAATTAGTAAACAGATTGGTATAGCAAGTATGAAAATATTATTAAAAAAATGAACTAGAGGAAATGTATGGAGGTATCAATTGCAACTGCATTTTTAAATGGTTAATATTTTAACGAGGCGTTGAAACGTAACAGACCAAGCTGATCCACAATGGGGGTATTTTTGAAGATCAATGTGTCATTTTTCACCGGCAGATTCGATTTGAATGACATTTCACATAATCCTTTCATAAATCCTAGCTTTTGACCTAAAATGGGGAAGGCGGTCCCACTGGGGTTAACAGGGGCACCAGATGTGGTGTAAATTTGGAAATCTCGGTAATACAAATTTTAAGGAGAATTTAAGGATTATATCTAGTATAGATGATGAGATAGATACATTACAAACAAACAAATGAGGCATTCCATGTCAAGCGGTACGATTTTTCACCTCGTGAGAAGAAAACTTACACATTTGACATGGAATGACTCAAATACATATTTAAATGATAAAGTTTGGATTTTATTAATTGAATTAAACATTTGCGTATGTTCAAAGTTTTCTCCAAATTTAGATCCTCACAGCTCTGTTCCGGCAGGTTCCATTTGTTCCATATTCGTGATATATACAAGAAAAGCCGAAACATATGTATAAAAAATCTTGAGCTACACCCAGCTCAAAGTGTAATATCATTCAAATCATATCAGACAGTTGCAAATGCCACATTTATTTTCAGAAATTTTCGAATTCTTTTCTATATCGAAGAGAAAGATATTATGATTGACACTATGGTTGGACTAATCATAGTATGACTGTAGTTAATCAGTATATGTTTATAATATGTTGCCGAATGGCTATGTACAACACTTTATGAAGTATTTTGGCTTTCTAAAGTCGAAAACGATATTTATACCCTACACCACTTCGTGAACTAGGGTATTATAAGTTAGCTTCGCGCCAAATGTTTGTAACACCAAGAAATAATCGAGCTAGACCCACCTTTAAGTATACCGATCGGCTTAGAATCACCAGCTGCATCGATTTAACGATGTCTGTCAGTCCGTATGTCCGTCTGTCCGTCCGTCTGCTGTCCATCTAAGCTTGTTCGCACTCTACAGGTCGCAATTGCTGTCCGATTGTCGTGAAACTTGGCAGAAGTTATTTTTTCTGGCCAAGGACCATCGGTATTGAATTTGGAAATTGGTTCAGATTAAGATATAACCCCCATACAAATGTCGCTCCCGATTTGACTTTTTCCGTCCTATAAAGCACATATAGTACCCGATTTTCTTCAAATTTGGCTTAACACCTTATAATCAAACTAGAAATACCTGTGGCGAAAGCGGGTTAGATCGGTTCAGATTTAGATATAGCCCCCATACAAATGTCGCTCCCTATCTCACTTTTTCCGCTTTAGAAACCACATATTGTACCCGATTTTCTTTAAATTTGACAACATCTTATAATCCAAGACAGAAAGTCCGTCCGTCTTTAGCCTTTCCTTACTTGTTTGGGAGATGCCCATATGTCCATACTTTGGTATAACCGAAATGGGGCCCATTCTGATCTATTACAGCTCTAGAAACTACATCTTACATCGGATCTTCATCAAATTTTGCAGATCATGATATTTTTCAACTAGGAATACCTACTGTGAATGAGAAATATATAGGCCCATGTTTTAGACCAGGCCCAAAATGCTGTTATAGATCCCATTTTGAATTGTTGGTCCGATTCATCCCATTACTGCTGTATAATTTGTATTTGTCTGTCGGATAATTGGATCAATTACCATATTGTTAACCATATTCGTTAAATATGACTAAAGATGAATTTATAGTAACTGTATAATTTATATGAACTACATAAAATTGCTCCCATAAAATAACTGGGTTTAGTAATCAAAGCGAGGTATATACGCAGGGAGTGGTGTAGGGTATTATATAGTCGGCCCCGCCCGACTTTAGCCTTTCCTTACTTGTTTTTTATTGGTACATTTTTTAAAAAAAGTTTTACTAAAAATTCTAATTTGCCCCAAAGGTAGCTTTAAAATAATGTGTACTCTTATTTTGTTATTATGTTCAATTAAAGGTAATTACGATGGTTTGTTGCTTATTTCACTTTCACATAGTGGTTTAGGAAAAGTCTCAAAAAAAAAAAAATAAAAAAAACATTTTTTGCTGTGCGAAAATAAACATGAAAAAAAAAAATGGAAAAAAAATCGGAAAAATATGTTTTTTTTTTTTTTTTTGAAGAGCTAACATTCCAACGAAGAAATTGCTGTCTATATAAAAGATCTAAAGATAAATATAGAAGTTATAATAATGATTTATTTAATATTCGTTTACATAACTTTTACATTAATCCATAGATAGCCTTGTTCTCTTCGTTAAGTTCCCAACTTTGATAAAATAAAACAAATTATTATTATTTTACCAAAAAGTTTAAAACTTCTACATTTTTTCACAGATCTTCTACACATTGGCATTGTTTTCTACGTTAGAATATTAGCATTAAACAATAAATTTAATGCTAAAATATGTTTTGTATCTCGTGTTAGCAAAAAATATTTTTCAAAAAAAAAAAAACGATTTTTTTTTTCAAATCTTTGGAGACTGGAATTTAAGTAAAAAAACAAATAAAATATATAAAGGGTCCGCCAAATAACTTTTTTTTGAAAATGTTATAAAAAACTGCTGAATATTTTCTCAATTTTCTTTTTTATTAGAATGTACAATCCTTCCGGTTAATAATGGAAAATAATTTCATTCAAATGGCTGCCTCGGCTCCCCACAAATAATAGTCCAACGGTTGAATAGTTGAAAAAAACGTTAGATGGCGAACCCTTTATATAGAGTGATTTTTTTGAGGTTAGGATTTTCATGCATTAGTATTTGACAGATCACGTGGGATTTCAGACATGGTGTCAAAGAGAAAGATGCTCAGTATGCTTTGACATTTCATCATGAATAGACTTACTAACGAGCAACGCTTGCAAATCATTGAATTTTATTATCAAAATGCGTGCTCTGTTAAGAAAGTTCAGAAAGAAAGAAATTGTGTTCAGCGACGAAGCTCATTTTTGGCTCAATGGGTACGTAAATAGGCAGAATTGTCGATTTTGGAGTGAATATCAGCCAGAAGCATTGCAAGAGCTACCAATGCATCCAGAAAAAGTCACAGTTTGGTGCGGTTTATGGGCTGGTGGCATCATTGGACCGTACTTCTTCAAAGATGATGCGAATCGTAACGTAACTGTGAATGGTGAGCGCTACCGTGAGATGATATCCAACTTTTTTTTGCCCAAAATGGAAGAACTGAACTTCGTTGACATGTGGTTTCAACAAGATGGCGCTACATGCCACACAGCTCGCGATTCTATGGCCATTTTGAGGGAAAACTTCGGAGAACAATTCATCTCAAGAAATGGACCGGTAAGTTGGCCACCAAGATCATGCGATTTGACGCCTTTAGACTATTTTTTGTGGGGCTACGTCAAGTCTAAAGTCTACAGAAATAAGCCAGCAACTATTCCAGCTTTGGAAGACAACATTTCCGAAGAAATTCGGGCTATTCCGGCCGAAATGCTCGAAAAAGTTGCCCAAAATTGGACTTTCCGAATGGACCACCTAAGACGCAGCCGCGGTCAACATTTAAATGAAATTATCTTCAAAAAGTAAATGTCATGGACCAATCTAACGTTTCAAATAAAGAACCGATGAGATTTTGCAAATTTTATGCGTTTTTTTTTTTTAAAAGTTATCAAGCTCTTAAAAAATCACCCTGTATATACATAACAAATTTTTGCGTTAATTTTATGAATCAGTATGTCTCAATGCTCATAAACAATACAATTTTAAGCCTTGGACACAAAATTTTTATTTATTTGTCTTATATGGGGATTTGTTCCCAACCATGGGGATTTTATGATGGTCAAAAGGACAAAAATATGATTTGGGGACAGGGGATTCTTGTGGGGATTTCATAAAATATTTTGGGGGTTTCGTGGCGATATTCGAAGTACTTTGAAAAATATTTAGTATTTGATTTTAATTTGCATTTATTTACAAATGTCTACAAATTTATTACTGGTCTGCTCACTACCTTCATCATGATTTTGGTCGGTGACGACCATCATGACTATTTCGGGGACAAAGATAATCGATATATTCCAAGGTTATTGAATCAACAGATCATTCATAATTTGTTTTTTATATTTGGGGAAAATTGGGGATTCTTCATAACAATTTTGGGGACAAGGAAACATTTCAACTGGCAAGCATGTAGTGACATTGTAATAAAAACATCATCATAAGAAAAAGTTGTGGTCAAGCATGTCAACCAACCTTTCCATTGGAAATACCAGGTGGCACCTAACAACTATAAGGCTTGGTTTCGTACGGGACATATTCCAGTTGAGCGATGAAAAATCTATTACAAAATTAAGCTCCACCACGAGAAAATTTGTATACATCGTTTACCGTTACTATTGCCCACATTTCCGACTGCAACCACTGTGCCTATAAAGCCATTCAACTGTCATCTGAATACAAATTTCAACACAGAGACAGAGCCGTGGTCATAGTAGCCAAACGCGCACGCCACCACCCCTTTAGATTTCACACGAGTGGTAAGCAGTGTTAATGAGGAGGCTCTGTCTGCTTAGCATGCATGACACCACAACATTGAGTGACGCTGGAAGTGCACGTCGTTAGTGCATAATGTCATTACACTACGGATGGGGTGGGCAAATACACATGGTCACTTAATAATCTAATGGAGTGTCCTCTGCTGATCCATTATCGAATAGAGATAGACAAGACAA
Organism: Polietes domitor; assembly: GCA_947397865.1. Taxonomy (NCBI): domain Eukaryota; kingdom Metazoa; phylum Arthropoda; class Insecta; order Diptera; family Muscidae; genus Polietes; species Polietes domitor. The sequence continues at coordinate 109,822,986 of OX377621.1, read as the reverse complement.
TGAACGCCGCCATCATCAATGACTAGCGCCGCTGACAATGTCAGTGTCAATGTCAAAGTCAGAGGCGGACAAGTCGGTGTTCTTCATCATCATCACCATCATCATTAGATGGCTGTGCACAGCTTGCAATTGTTCATTTCACTGATTGTTGTGCTACTGCCGCCGCAGCCGCACAATTTATTGCAATTTAATTAGCCAAATATCCATAAATGCAAAATATTCAAAAGCCATAAAGTCGCTATTAACGTCATTATTAACGACCGCAAAAACACACAAGAAAACTGAAATAAATGTTGGCCAGAACACAGCCGACCGACCCACTGGCTGACTGACTGACATGCATGCTCGCCGCTGTGCTGGACAGTTTGTTTGGCTTGGTTCTATTTAATTTGTTATAAACAAAACAACAACAACAACAAACAAACTAATATCACAAACAGACAAAACGAAAAAAACTAAATCCACAGATTGTTTATAGAACGAGGAAACAAACCATTTAACGTCCAACTGTCCAACCGTCCATGCAGCCCCGTTCCCGTCACCAACCCCAACCCCAATACACTGTGCTTGGAAAAGCAAACATTGTATTTGCTGTCAAAATAAATAAAAAATAAAAATAACATTATTTATGCATTAATGTAGATATATGTATGTGTACGAAGCAAATAGCAAAAAGACTTTTCGAATCGAGTCTTTTCCACAAACAACAAACAGCATTTTCCCAACCGAGAAAATATTGCACAAATCGACAAACAACTATTCACACACACACACACACGCATACATAACGATTTTTAAGTTCAAATCGTAAACAGTGCCATGTGAAATGGTGGCTAATGGATGTTTATGGCGATTTCAAAATATGTAATTTCATTTACATGGACACACCCGTCCGTCCCACAGTGCCCCAATATTGCAACAGCAATGTAGTTGTCCGATTATGTGTTACCCTATACCACATGGTCGAAGGTTAGCCTAATTACATACTAATCGAAATGATTTGTAATCCCAAAGTACACTTTGAGATACTCGTCATACTCTCTGATATGAATGCACTTCCGGTGGAATCAAACCTATTAAATGACGAGTAATTTAGCTGAGGATGTGATTCATTATACCCTCCACCTCCAGGATGGGGGTATACTAACTTTGTCATTCCGTTTGTTACACCATGAAATATCGACCTGAAACCTATAAAGTATATATGTATATTCTTGATCGTCATAAAATTCCAAGTCGATCTAGCCATTCCCGTCCGTCCGTCTGTTGAAAGCACGCTAGCATCGAAACGAAACGTACCTGGAAGTCCAAATTTACCATACACTCGTCTTATAGTCGTAGATCGGCTAAGATTGAAACTGGGCGAAATCGACCTGAAGGGAAAATTTTTTCCCTCACAAGGACTAAAAATACCCATAAAAACCCCTAATATTTTAGAGTATCTAAACATATTTTTTCAATATGTCTGCTTGTACTTACTTGATATTGGGTATGCGCATTTCCCCGATAACAAAAACGTGCGCCATAAAGCGATTTTTATTCGTATGGGGTGAAATGGGGCAAAAAGGGATAAAAAGGTACATATTAAACGACAACAGCTAGAAACACGAAATTCGGTGTGTACATTCTTCTAACTGAGTAGAGACATTATATAAAACTTTTTTCCAAATTCTTACTTTTAAGAGGTAAAATGGGAATAGAGGGATAAAAATGGTACCAACCAAACGGCTGCACCTAAAATAATGAAGTTTGGTGTATACATTCCTCTAATTACGTAGACACGTAAAATAAAGGGATTCGTACTTTTTAGGGTTAAAATGAAAAAAGGGAATACAAATAGTATTAACCAAATGACCGCAGATATCGTCATGAAATTTGGAGTATACATTCCTTTGACTGCATAGACAAGCAAAATAAAAAGATTTTTCTCACTTTTTATTTTTACGGCAAAAATGGATTATCAAAATTTGTGTTTTTGGAATTAAAATGGAATGGAAATACAACCAACTGCAGCACCCACTATCCGCCAATATTTGTGGTAATTACGCTTTTTTGAAAATATAAATATAAGAATATTTATTTTTTGAATTGACTTAAAGTATTATTTCGATTGTATATAGTGTAAACGTATTGGTAGCCATGCCTTATAAGCGTAGTTTGAAATAATAAAAATATTACATTTATTTATAAAATTGTTTTTTTCAATATTTTTATTTGTTTGGGTTTGCCTATATTAAAAAACACAGTGATCAATACCAAAGATTTTCTATGGATTTTTTTTAATTTGATAAAATTACAAACAAAAAATCCAAAAATATTTAGCTTTATTTCTTAATGGCTATTTTTATAGCGAATAAAACATATTAGAAGAAAATATTTTTTATTCTACTATTTTTTGATTTTTCTCCAAAAAATCAAACGTGAAAGTAAAATTCGTAACATTTGTAGCTGTTAGAGTTACCTTTATCTTATAAAAAATGGAAATTTAATAAAAACATTTTAGTATAGTTTTCGAGTTTAGAACAATAAAATACATCAGACAAAATTATACACTTTATAAACTAGTGTTATCATAGTTTAGTGTTTATGTATAATTTCTTTCAAATGTTTGCCAAAACTGCGATGATGAATTGTTCCAGCCTATTGAGATGTGATCGAAAAAAAATATTTTACTTTTTTAAAGTTTTAGCGTAGATGAAAATTCTGTTCCTGTAGCCTTCATAAATACCTCAAATTTGACGTATAACAGAGATTGGAATTATTTTCCAAAACCCGTTTTTATTTTTTGTGCCTTTTTCAGCAACATCTGCTGTGTTCTACATACAAATTTCAGAGTGTGTCTTTCAGTACTTTCTGAGTACAAAAGTACTCCAGAGTTTTTAAATTTTTCTTATTTTAATTTTCGTGCGAAATATATTTAAATTTATTTTTTTTGATTTATTTCTATTTTATTTTTTAATTTTTCCTATAGATAAAACTATATGTACATATGCCGTACACGCTTTATAAACTTCAGAGTGGAATCGCAAGTGCTTCCTGAGATATCGGCACAAATGAAAAATGCTATGTTAAATAAACGAGAATTTTCGAAGGATTTCCAATTCGAATGAAAATTGGAGAACGACTTTGGTATTGTAAAATATTAAATAAGAAAAAATATTTTATAATATTTTGAAAACTATGGCAACCCTATCACTTTGGAATTTTGAACTACATGCAAAGAAAAAATTAATTACCCACAAACGAAAATTTAGAGAAAAGAAATTCGTTTGTCGCAAACGGTGTATATTTATCCCAAATCCAATGAAACATTAATACCAAACGGTTTGCAAACGATTTATGTTTATCACAAACCCTATGAAACGTTTGATACAAACTGTTCTTTTGTTTGTTTATATTGTGTGTTAAGTGTGAAGCATAACAAAACAAAGTATTTTTTGGTATTTTAAAACAATTACGCAGCAAGGCCTCTAACAAATGCTGAACTGCAACTGATATGATTTGCATCGAAGAAAGTAAACTAAGCAAGAGCCAAATGACCACAAATATGACATAAAGTTACGCTCTTTGTTCTCTAAACTCTCTTTAAAATTGTCAATCACGATTAAATACAAAATGCGTTCTTAAACGTTTTTCGTTTGCCAAAAACGTAACTCCTCAAAATGTTGTCATAAAAGAATGTTCGTGCACACGTTTACGATAAAGGTTTTTATTTGCGGGAAATGTTTCGACTGTTCTGGTAAAAGTAGATCGTTTGAGACAAATAAACTATGTTTGTGATAAACGACCTCCAAACGTTTTTTCTTTGTGTGTAATCAAATCTTTTTCGAGTTGACTTTCCGCTTCTAAAAGTATTTTTAGACATACCAAATATTTGCGCAGAAACGTGTTACACAAAGTTTCCTTGCAAATACATCATTTTGCCAAAAACGGCGTTTGGCGCAATTATTTTGCGTGTTGAAAGTGGCCTTAAAGAAATTCACTGCGTAATGCCTTTTTAGACTTTCAAAATATTCACGCAAAACACTGCTTTGCACAAAGTTTTGTATATGTGGGGCAACTCCAGAATATGTAAAACGTGTAGTCTCTGATTTTGCGCAACGCGTTTCTGTCCAAATATTTGGTCTTATCGGCCTAGGATTCATGTAGGGTGACAGCGATATTAAGTGAAAATGCAGCATGTACGTCATAATCGCTTGAAAATAATTATTATTACAAATCAACACACATCGACAATATAAACATTTGGATTTTTTTATAATTCCATTTCATTCGATTTCATTTAAATTTCCATTTGGAAAAATCTCTTTTAGATGCCACTCAAATCAATTTCTTTCTGTCTGACTAGTTTTGATGGTATTTCAAAAAGAGTTTATTAGTAATTTGACTACAGTCGCAGTCATAAGTATTTGAACAGCCGACTTAAAATAATAAACACAAAAGTGTGTTACTGCCAACACTTGTGTTTTCTTTTCGAAATAGTTGCGTGTATATGTATGAGTGTAAGGATAAATATTTACTCATTCATGAAGACATACATATCTATGGAAGATATATGACCCATCAAGTCAAACAATTATTTGCAACTTTTTCATTTTGACGTAACGAGGTGAACTATCTTTACGTTGGCAAACGTTTAGTAGGCGCTCTACAAATCTTCTTTGTTTGAGAAATAATATCAACATAAACGGATGGGTAGGTGACCCTTTCAACCGCATTGTCACGTCATTTGACAGAAGTACAGTTTTCAGCTTAAGGCGGACGCACAGTGGTTTCAAATCGATTTTATAGTTAATTATTTCTGTTTTGAACTGAATAGCACATGCTATAAGCAGAGATGTTTTCCTGATAGAAGTGTTACCGTTAAGAACTCATTATAAGATGAAATTAAATTGATTTTATTGTTTCTATCAAGTTGGCGTTTTTAGTTTTTCATTTCATTCCAAAGGATAAAATTTTTCAAAAATTATTTTTAATACTTATTATCACACTATGACATCGGTATACAGAGAAGAGAATATGTGCTAAAAATACTTTGAATTTCAAGCTTCTATCTGTATTAGTTCAGAAATAAAAATCATTTAAAGTTTTGTCTCTTAAATTGCAATATACATATGAGTAAACAGAAAAAATAAGGGGTAAGCTTGCACCATGACATTTGAAGTATTTTTAATAGATGTTCTGCTCTTTATTTTGACACTAATAACATTATCATAGGGTGCGAAAAAATATATAAAATAATTCTGTGAAAGGGGCAACAGGATGAGTAAATGAAAAACTAAAATTGAAATTGTAATTATCATTTCATCCCTGGCTTCTAATCGAAAAATGAAATTAATCATTTTGCACTAATTAATTCAAATAAAATCGAAATGGAAAATTTATAATTTATTTATGAACAAACAAACCAACATACTTTCGTATATATTGTTTAATATATATTTTGTGCTTTTATTCTCTTGTTGTTGAATGAATGCTCAGTTTCAATTCGATTTTAGCTATTTGCGAATGTGAATATTTGATTAGTCTCGAACATTTGTTTATTTTCATTCAATATTTATTTTTCACCTCTGGAAAATAGCATTCGATTATGGTTTTTGTATTGCCCCGATCGATTATAATGGGAAAACATGCTTTTGGCAAAGGTGCACAGCAAATGTTTTCCTCGGTGTTACCTTTTGTATTCGTTTGTATTTACTATTTCGATATGTTTGTGTATGTATGTATGTACTTTGTACATACATATGTAAGTATATTTTTGGCACAGTATAATTCGCTTTTAATAAATCACATATTATTATGGAAGAAAGAAGCGCATTCATAACTGCAAAACTCTATAATGTACCAAAATTATGGTGGATCTCGATACAAAATGGACTAAACATCTCTTAAATATTTCAATTTATTTATTAAATGACACATGAACATTTGCTTTAAATCGGAACTACCACAAAAAGACCATACCTAAGTATCTGAATTTATCGAAGTCATTAAATAAAACAAAATGTTGAACATTTCCTCGCGAATGCGGACCAAACACTTTTTAATATCATTCATTGATTGTTGTGATTTATTTCATTTGTTTGTGTTTTATTTTACTTTAAAATGAAATCGGAACACAACTGAATGCTTTCAAACAAACGGAAACGGAAACAAACACTATGAAAGCTTTCAATGGGAAACAGCGCCCTCTTTGGTTGGAAGTTAGTAGTATCAAAGCTTTTTTAACGATTTCTAACAGTTAACATAGCTCTCTGTTAAAGCTTAAAATAGACACATAGCCACAGACGATATAAAAGAAGCAAATCTAGTTTTTAAGTGGTTTTTGAGTGTTATTTGAACAACATCATTATTTTTGTGCCGAGAAATAAATATTATTCGACGAATTCTTGTAACTAAAGAGCACAACGTGTTCATTGAAATGATATTCAGTGTCACTTATAACTAGCATATGTTGCCATTTAATTATACTCGGCTATGAAAAACAAAAATAATTGTGATATACTACAAAAATTTGTGGATAATTTTTATTATTAATATTCCAATTTTCGTTTAAAGATATGAGTCATTCCATGTGGAACCCGACAAAAAATGTTCGCATGACTCAGATTTTTCTGAAAATTTCATGGAATATTCTTCTTAAAAAATATATATAATTAAAAAATATATAATTTAATATATATATATATATAATTTAAAATATCTATAATTATATAATTTCAAATATCTTTTCAAAATTATTATAAAATATTTTTTAAAGTAAAGAGTGATTTTTTTGAGGTTAGGATTTTCATGCATTAGTATTTGACAGATCACGTGGGATTTCAGACATGGTGTCAAAGAGAAAGATGCTCAGTATGCTTTGACATTTCATCATGAATCGTCTTACAAACGAACAACGCTTGCAAATTATTGAATTTTATTATCAAAATGCGTGCTCTGTTAAGAAAGTTCATTGCGCGCTTCCATTTTATGGTCAGTTTAATCGACCCACTGAAGCGGCTATTCGGGCTATTGTGACTAAATTTCGCACCAAATTTACATTGTTGGACATTAAACCACCAACACGCTTACGTAGAGTGCGAACTGAAGAAAATATCGCAGCTGTATCGGCCAGTGTTAATGATGACCACCAATTTTCGATTCGTCGCCGTTCGCAGCAATTGGGCCTCTGTTACTCAAAAACGTGGAAATGCCAAAATTGGACTAAGCGGATGGACCACCTAAGACGCAGCCGCGGTCAACATTTAAATGAAATTATCTTCAAAAAGTAAATGTCATGGACCAATCTAACGTTTCAAATAAAGAACCGATGAGATTTTGCAAATTTTATGCGTTTTTTTTTTTTTAAAAAGTTATCAAGCTCTTAAAAAATCACCCTTTATAATACTTCTTGAGATATTAAAAAAAATGGAGTCACGCGAAATTTTTGGTCAGGTATGACATGTAGTGACTCTATGTCTAGAATTATGAATAACGTGCCCATCTCTATTTGGACAAAAAGCGAATTCAAAAATTCAAAAAGTGAACTAAGTTTTTCTGCCAAAAGGATTTGGCTGTGAAAATCTGACCACAAACGAAAAAATCTAAAGGTATTGTCTAAAATCGTATTTTAGACAATATTACAATAACGTAACTTTTTAAGTTTTGAATACTATAGTTTCAAATAAAATAGATTGTAATTACTTTTATTGTGAATCATCGTAAAATACAACATACGATATATTTAAACAGTACATCGATGTACGTCCTTACTGTGAATTATAAGGAAAATCGATTTGAATATTGTACTAAATATTATAAACTACAAACTACAAAATAAGAATTTGATAAGTTTCCTAAGAATATATTTTGAAATGAACTCCCACTTTTTCATCAACACTCAGAAGGTGAGCTACGAAATAAACCCTATCTCTGGAATTAACAATTAATTGTCTTTGGTTTTTTATCTTTCTCGTTTTATTTCTCTAACCATTATTTTGTGACAATTTCTCTACTCAATGAGAAATTGCATGAAAGACAAAAAAGTTTTAATTTTGTTTGCTCTATAGTTCCCTAAAGTCTCCAATCTCTCGAAGTATTTATTCTCTATTGGCAACTGATCTCACCTTAACAACAGAAAAGGAAAGGCGGTTAGAACCAAGCAATAATTGCAGAGTTTCCCCCCGCAACGTCTCCTCTGTTCAGGTATTATAAATTAAAATAGCTGTGTTTCGGATATTTTTTATTATTTTTTAAATTTTTCTTTCATTTTCATAGTGTCAACATCTTGTAAAATGTTAGCAAATAAAAAGCCAGTTAACGAATTTAAATATTCCAAAATTTGTAGCCTCAAAAATAAAGGGAAACCTCCAAAAATGTCAATTAATTTAGCACTTTTATTATAGTTTTTAATTTTATTTGTTTGTTTTACTTGTTTTAATTGTTCTAAGAAAAACATTATATTGAAAACCGAATTACCGAAACCAAACTTATCTATGTGCGGCAAGAAACAAAATAAGTTACCAGCTGTTATAGTCATATTTGGTAGGCCATAATTAGCAAAACAGATCTCAGAAGAAAGTGTAATAAACCCATTTTAAATATGTCTTAGAAATCTACTTGTATCACCCAAACGGAAGAGAAAAATATCCATTGTTCATTATAACAATCGACTTAGAATCACTTTCTGAATCGAATTATAACCGTCTGACCATATATTCTTGCAATCAAAGTACAGGTCGCAAATATTGTCCAATCCTAACAAAAGTAAATAAAAGTGCGACTCCTGCCAGTATAGTTATGTGAACCACATAAGCGATATGCTGTTCCGTACAATCATTTTTTGTTTAACATGTATTTTCTTAAAAAATGATAATTATATGAATTTTGGTGTAGTTTTTATTAAATTTGCATTACCACAAATGTATGCTCCCTAGAAGTATGCGCTATTTTTTAAATTTGCTGTATTTTTTACCAATTTTATGTTGTTTCTGACAGTGTAAGTTTTTATCGCCAGAATAGAGATTTTGAAAATTATGATATTTTTATTCAAATAACAATATTTGCTTACTATTACAAATTAATACATTTGTTATTTGGAGTATTTTCAGTGCTTCTTAGGAGCATATTTTTATCCCATCCATTCATAGAGACAGAGGAGTCTACACACCGGATTTCATGATTCATGAAAACTGGTTGCTTCCAGTTTTATCCCCGCTCTCTCTCCCTCTATTATATTTCATCGTACTTCCGACAGAATCAAATTTCTGGGAGTTATCTTCCATAGTAAATTTTAATTCTATAGGCACATTTACCTATCCTGGCCAACGTGAAAACTATTTTGCGATGTATGGGTGGTCTAGATGTTAGGCCCACGTTCTCTAACGCCTTCCCAGTTAGGTATAGGATTTCTTCCCAACGGATGGAATGACTAGAATCTGGGAAAGGGGGATTCTGGTGTCCTGTCTGGGCTTACGGCCCCGCAGACATCTATATAGTACATGGCGTCAACCGTCCTGGACCGTATAAAAACGAAACAAAATTACTTATATTATAAGTTTTTTCCTTTTGCGATTGACTTTTTTCTTTGGTAATGGAAATGAGGAGAACCACAACCAATCGTACACATATTGGCCATATACGTATTGCACCATCCTGTGGGGGAATGAATCATTACGGCGATTCTGTATAGAGTGCTTGGTGTTACAATGAGGTTATCATTCGAAATACTGTGTAGAACTGCAGATGTGCGTGAAGATAAATTCCGAATTTAACTAGCAGAGACACAAACCACCCACGTTAACAGTGGGCTGTTAATGGGTTAACAGAGCTATGTTAATCTTGATAGAGGAAGAAAATATATACACAAAATCGGATCGGGAGAAGATATATTATTGATATTCAAAATCTGAAAAGAAAACATATCAATCTCGACATATAAAGAAACGTGGGATATATACTCTAAAAGCTCATCGGAAGACCTATTTTTTGAAACCCGAGTCATGGACCCAGACCTAGCGTTTTGCGCACAGTGGGGTCATATATTTTAATAAAACCAGAATTTAGACTTGCAACAGAATATTTTCATAATACAAAATTGTTTTGGGAAACATGGGATATATATTCTGAAAGCTCATTGGAAGGCCTATTTTTTGGTACTCAAGTCATGGACCCAGACGGTTTGCGCACAGTGGGGTCATATATATGTATAAAAAACAGAATTTAGACTTGCAACAGAGTATTTTCGTAATACAAAATTGCTTTGGGAAACGTGGGATATATTTTCTGAAAGCTCATAGGAAAACCTATTTTTTGGTACCCGAGTCATATATTTTAATAAAAAACAGAATTTAGACTTGCAACAGAGTATTTTCATAATACAAAATTGCTTTGGGAAACGTGGGTTATATACTCTGAAAGGTCATGGGAAGACCTATTTTTTGGTACCCATGTCATGGACCCAGACTTTGCCGTTTATCCACTGCGTTAAAAATTAATAATTTTTTTTATGTTGAAAAAATACAAATATGCAATACAAAATTTAATATTTTCTCTCCTTATATGTCGAGATTGATATGTTTTCTTTTCAGATTTTGAATATCAATAATATATCTTCTCCCGATCCGATTTTGTGTATATATTTTCTTCCTCTATCAAGATTAACATAGCTCTGTTAACCCATTAACAGCCCACTGTTAACGTGGGTGGTTTGTGTCTCTGCTAGTTAAATTCGGAATTTATCTTCACGCACATAGCAAAGGATATCTTCCGATGACGCTACACTATCGTTAGTAGTTTAGTAGTTTATGGCATCTGTTGTTTCTTTGCGGCTAAAATCAAATGTTCATTATTGCCGACCTATAATGTTTCAGTTTGTATGGGAATCGGCAGAAGGATCACTGTGAGGGACGTTGAAGAATAAATAAGCAAGATTAAGCCCACAAAGATGCATTTTGGAGAAGGAAAATATATTGAATGTAGTTACGAATTCCATTCCAGGAACAACCTCAAAATGAGTTAAAGAACTTCGGTAATTTGAACGAGGAGAATTACGAATATGGAGGATAAGGCGTATGAAGTTCAAGCTAAATTTAGTGTATACCCTACCACAAGAGGAGGAAAACTTCGATGAAAATACATCAATCACGGATAAGGAAAATATCAGAAAGAAGCAAATACAGGATGTTTCTTGTTTTAAACAAGTTGACCATACCAAGTACGGATACGGAAACTCAGATGATGGAAACACTTCTGGGAGATTTTTTAAAAATGATGAGTCAGTAACTAGAATCAGACTAGAGTATGACTTTTTAAAATCTCTTTATTTTACGTGTCTACGCAATAAGAGGGATGTACACTCCATATTTCATCATTTTAGCTGCAGTCGTTTAGTTGGTGCCATTTCTATCCCTCTGTACTCATAGTATCCTTTCAATGAACGAATTTGGAAAGAAACATTTATTTTTTGTGTATACGCAGTCAGAGGAATGTATACATGATTCCATCATTCTAGCTACGGCCATTTGGTTGGTACCATTTTTATCCCCAAAAAGTACGAATTTCGAAAAATCCGTTTATTTTACGTATCTACGCAATCACACCGAATTTCATTATTCTAGGTACAGCAGTTTGGTTGGTACCATTTTTATCCCTCTATTCCCATTTTACCTCTTAAAAGTACGAATTTGGAAAAAAGTTTTATATAATGCCTCTACTCAGTTAGAGGAATGTACACACCGAATTTCGTGTTTCTAGCTGTTGTCGTTTAATATGTACCAGTTTTATCCCTTTTTACCCTATTTCACCCCCTACGAATAAAAATCACTTTATAGTGCACGTTTTTGTTATCGGGGAAATGTGCATATCCAATAACAAGTAAGTACAAGCCGAAATATTGAAAAAATATGCTTAAATACTCTAAAATATTAGGGGTTATTATGGGTTTTTTTAATCCTTGTGAGGGAAAATTATTTCCCTTTGGGCCGATTTCCCCCACTTTCAATCCCCACCGATTTGCAACCATAAGACACATTTAGGAGAAATTTGAACCTCCTATCTCATTTCATTCGGAAGCTAGAGTGCTTTCAACAGACAGACGGACGGTCAGACGGACATATATATATATATATATATATATATATATGTCCGTTGAAATATTCAACGGAGACTCCATAAAGTAAATATATATATATATATATATATATATATATATATATATATATATATATATATATATATATATATATATATATATATATATATATATATATATATATATATATATATATATATATATATCCGTTGAAATATTCAACGGAGACCCCATAAAGTAAATAAATATATATATATATATATATATTTACTTTATGGGGTCTCCGTTGAATATTTCAAGGTGTTACAAACGGAATGACAAAGTGAATATACGCCATCCTTAGGAGGAGGGCGTAAAAATCACAAAAAGAACTAAAAATCTAAAATTGATAAACACAAATTTAACTTTGATAATTCATAACAAAGCACCTACAAGGCGTATCACCCATTTTTCATTTCATAGGCTGAACAATTATCTTTCATATACAAATTAAATTATTCGATTATCTTTTTCGGTTCATTTTTGTAACGAAAAAACTCAAATGGCGCCATTCTGTCCCGAATAGGATATTCTGACGCGAGAAGAAGCGTTTTAAATGTATTTTCTTACAGATTTATAAAAATAATTAAAAATTATAATTTATATTTTATAAACTAATACCCACTTTTATCTTTGCTCTGTTTTGAAGAGAATCAACAATCAACCAAAAAGCGTTTTGAAGACTATTATCATCTATTTCCAATCAATGATTTACGGTTGTTTTATAAATATTGATAAAAGTTTGGAACCGAATTTTGGCCCAAACATACTTACAGTCTTAAGTCACTTTTTCGATGTGTCTCTTTGCCTCTCCCTCCTACACAAATGAGGGTATAAACGGAAATTGGCCCTCACGAAATTTGGACTTATTGTCGCTTATTATACACACTGTCCTACCTTATTATACAACTCAATAACTATATTTTTAGGAAGTCCGATGAATTCGTGGATATATGTTCAGCAAAATGATTAAAAATAGTAAATTATATAAAATATAATATAATTTTTGGTTACTATATTTATTAAATTTACAACTTTAAAAATTTAAATTAAGCCTTTAAATGTTCTAATATCTTAGTATATTATCAAAGCTTTTTCTTCGAAATATAACCACCCTCCTTCAATTATCATCATCATCATCATCCATTGTTGAAAATGTGGCGAATGGAAATTAAACCAAATGTTTCACATTTCACGACTGTGTCACATAATTAATTTAATTAGTTTCTTTTAAATTAAATTTAATTAATGACATTGCGGAGCCGACTTTGTCGTAGGAGAATAACCAGAGAATCGTTTGTTTAGAAATTGAAATATGCTCCGACAACATATTTCTACGGCTAATGCGTGGGTTATGTCATTTAACAACAACAGCAACAACTTTTAAGATTTTGAATGTGTCCTTTTGCCACAGCCTTATGCATTCCTTAAATCAAATTTTCATCGGATGTGGAATCTAAATGTGTGGCAACATAATTCAATAAAAATACGTCTACTCCTGGTCATGGCTCGGCAGCACAGCACACACAGCACAGGTTGTATAGGACACTTTCTACTCGCCAGGCTCTAGTCTAGCCCAACGTTGACAACTTTACATTTGTTGTCGTTCTCATAACTACGTTAATGTAGCACTTTCCGTGGTAACGGCCACAACGTCCCGTACTCATGACCACCACCAATATTATTACTTACCTCCAATCATGGGCAGCAAATCCTGGACAGTTTGCTTTGCACTGTTCACAACGCACACCATCCTCGATTTCACGTATAATGACACCCTGGAACGTAACAAGAGCAAAGGAGAAAATATGACAAACAAAGCAAAATAAATGTACGAAGTAGAAATAATGAAAATAATTAATGTTGCCTATTAAAGTGTGGTTAACATCAAATGGGCTGAGAGTGGGTGGGGGGTGCGCGTAACAAATAGCCCACAAAATTTAATTATGTTCCAACAATGTTAAATGACAGTGGCGACGAAAAAGGATACGCTCCACGCACAGTAGGCAGCTGAAAAACAAGTGCCTATCGGAAAATATGATTTAAGAAGACGACAAACAGTGCACAGTGGTTATGAATATGTGATACAATATCGTATTATGGAAATTATGTGATTTAAAAATTTGACATAAATTAAAATATCATAGAGTTGCTTAGATAAACATTTGAAAATATAGTTATATACAATTAAATTACAAACGAAATTAGAAATCTAACAAAAATAATAAATATCTAGAAAAAGTAATAAATGTCTAATCAATCTTCTTATAAGTTTGCTTTGAAAACAGCAGCTGTACTTTTTATGACAAATTTTGGGAGCAAAGATATTTTCAAAATAAATCTTGTCCTTTCTCCATGAGTTTTAATGAAATTTTTGCATAACAAATTTTGAATATTGTAAAAAAACTTTAGGAAATCTGCGACCTTTGACAGCCATACAAGCTGAATCTTATACAAAATAAATGTTGGTTAGCTCAAATATAAAGTTATTCTATGTCGATCGATTGACTGGAATTCCCCAAGAATATGTTGAAAACTAAAACTTTCTGGATATTACTTCATTAATCACATGTTGTTCGAGTACTCAACTTGGTAATTGATTTACATTTACAATCAGAGTACAAAATAATTACATCAGTCTACAGCTGCACAAAAAACCGCAACAATGTCAGCGTCGGGTGAACGGATGATGAATTTCCGCGGAATAATTAAATTAGCCACCACTGTACACTGTACACCACCTTCATTAACAGCCGCATGTAATAAGAGGTGGCATGTAAATGATATTATTTGTCGAAATATTATGGAAATTAATACTGAGAAAAAGAAGAAGATGAAGAAGGCGAAGAAAAAATGAACATGCGGGGAATGGACCGCATAATATGATTTCATTGACGAATTACGTTTTTTTGACATACAGACAGACAGACAGAAGTCAGCGCAACGACACAGCCGCAATATTGCTTCAGCATGTTTCATCACACATGGCGACGATGATGATGAATTCAAAAATTGAAATTAATAATTTTGTTGGCACATATCAGTGTAGTTGCTTGTCTCTACTTTGAGAATTTTGTATTCGACAATTATTTTGTTTAATGCTGAAGCTGCGTTGCCAGTTTCACTGGTTCAACTTTCACGACACATCATATGGTGAGAGCAACCTAAATACCACACGTGGCTAGCAGCGTTCAACATAAATAATACATATGCCCCAAATTATATTCAAGCACTAATGGCATAAAACTTTCATTCTGATAAAAACAATTTTGAAATTATCAAATCTCATTATTTCACGTCAATTTAAAGTAATGCAGGTCAAGAGACACCCTTTAATAACTTTGGCAAAATCGGACATTGGAATCGGAGGCGCGGAAGGAGTAAGTGGGCCAAATCCGATGTAACTGTCCCACCGATGTTTGTGATATTTCCAAACACACAAAATTTTGACATGTAATACTCTATTACATTACATATGTTGACAATGAGGAAATGGGTGTTCCAAACTTCAAAAAAAAACCAAACGTCAAAATTTTAAATTCTATTGTTAAAAATATTTTACATGTATATTAAAAACAACGAGATTTTTTGAAAAGTTATGACCAATTAAAAATTGTTAAGAGCGGCCCGGTAGTCGAGTTGGTAGCGTGCTCGGCTATCAGCGTGGGGGGTCGTGGGTTCGATTCCCACCAGAGACTCTGGTCTGTCGCTGCAATAACTAGCTACAATGGTCTTAGTCACCCCTGCTCAATCCCTGGACCCAAAATTAGAATATAAATTTACTTTGTATTGTAATTCATAATAAATAAATAATTAAAAAAATGTTAAAATTAAGGGAAAAAAGTGTCAAGGTAGGAACATTGAAAATGGTACAGTGTGAAAATGTGTAGGCACTTTTTAAAGGATGAGGACTTTCATTGGCGGACTTGGATGTTTATTGCTGCAACCAAATGCTTATATTTTTCGAATTTTCATTTTATTTTGTGTTTTTGCTACGTATTACCACGTCTTTTATAATCAAACCCTGAAAATGTTAGGGTTTGATATTTTGTCGACCCTGAAACCCCTATTTTTTGAATGAATGTCTTTTTCTAAAGGTGATATTTCAAATTGTATTCTATATGGAAAAGCAAAGTTCTCAAAAAATCGCTGAACTTTGAATATTTCTACAACAGCTTCAAAAGTACTTCTGTTTTTTGTAGCGTCCGTTCAAATGTATAATTGTTTATAATTTTTTACCAATTTGGACTAAATAATCTTGACAATATATTTTTAAAATATAATACTCTTTAAGCGCTTTAGAACGCTAAAAGTACTGATCGAATTTTTCCGTTTCTCTCTTGTTTTTGGCGTGCGAACGTTGCGCCCGGCCCACTTGAAATGCCCATATAGAGTTTAGTTATTCTACCAAGATTCAACGACATTCAGAGTTACTTAAAATATAACACTACCCGCGAAAAAAATCATAATAAGGCTCATTTAAGCTTGACGTCTTTGTTAATCCTAAAACTGTCGTCAAAGCGATTGTTGCGATACAAATGCAACCAAATGCATCACTACTTTGTGCAAAAATGAAAAAAAAAATGCGTCCGAACTCGACAGTTGATATTTCTCGCTATAACACTTTGTTACAAGACATACATCCTGCAAAACAATGCATGAATCATATCTTAATAATGTAATTTCCTTTCGGGATTTTTGAGGTCTATGGCTTATGCTACCAATGATAGAACACGCGCGCTCAAGACCCTCGAATCTGGTACATTTTTAAGCATGCTTTGGAAATTTAGTTATTATGGGTCAGAAAATGACAAAACTATATGAGCCATTCCATGTCAAGCGGTTCAATTTTTGAACTCATAAAAATATTGGAAAAAATAGAATTGTTCCGCGGATTATGGCCAATTGCACCGTGAAAAAAATAAGAGTTTTTCAAAAAAGTGTCTTCTTATAATCCTGTAACTCCTGACTGGACTTGCTTTGAAGGCAATTTCAATTACTTACAAAATGTTGTAGTGGTATGTAATAGTCGGATTTATAAAGTTTTTACAATTTAATCTTAATTTAATTTAATTTAATTTATCTTTTATTTTAATTTTCGAAATTATCACATTGATTCTTTTTTTAATTTTAAATTTAGGTATATTTTTAAGCGAACCCATCAGTTCACCACTTTCAAGCTTACACAGTCCCTAAAAAATACATCCAAGAACACTACTTTAAAATTTCAAAAAAATCGATTAATGTAATCTTTTCGAAAATTAACATAAAATAAATAAAATTGTATAAGCTCTAAAAATACAACAGGGCTTTTACGCACCACTTTAATATCTTAAAAGTAATTTAAATTACCTTTGAAACAGGTAGTGTAGCATATAAAAATCGGTAAAGTATTTCAGGAGTTACAGACGATTGAAAATCGTAATTTCACGACTATTAAATATTTTTTGAAAAATATTTTTTATTTTTTTTTTTCCAAAAACACGTATAACATATTTTTGTGAGAAGAAATTTTCAAAACAATCCTAGCTATCGAGGTCAATAATCGTACCGCTTGACATGGAATAACTCATGTATAACATTATCGAATTCATTTTACAATTTCTTTGTTTATTTTTCTTATTTTTAACTAGATTTCCATAATTCGCCGCTGGAAATATAGGTCCGATTGCACCCGCTTATAAGTTTAATGATGGATACAAATGTTGTCAAATGCACTTTCCCGTAGGAAAGATGGTTTCCAAGAAATTGTTTTTTTTTTCCGAAAATATAAAAAAATAATATAAAAAAATATTAAAAATATTCTGTTCCATTTTGAACATTCCAACGCAGAAAACGATATAATCGTATACTGTGTACACAAAAACAAATTTAAAATTTATATTTGCAAATGTATATCTTTACGCTGGCGTGAATATTGTATGTCCGTTTAACCGACTTGAACTTACCCAGCAACAAAAATCTAATATAGAACAAGCAGTCATCGTGCAAAGAGTCCCATGTTCAAATACCGGATGAGATTTTTTATTTTTAAACTAGACATGTTATTGCACATCCCCCACATAAAGGAATGTTACTGCTTCTATCCCTTACTAACCTGCTGAAAACGAAACTGGATATTTACATGCTCTTTGTGTGTACGTCTCCGAATCAAAAATTGGTATTTGAATATTCACAAGTATTTAAGAAACTTCAAAATGTGGTTTAATGTGAATTGGACTTTAAATTACACACAAATCATTGATTGAAAGAAGTTCCTCTTTGTTACGTTCGGGATGCTTGTGGGAATTGCTTTTCATTGTTGTGGGGAAAACATGGAATTTTTGTTCAAAAAATAATATGATATAATATAATATATAAATAATATAATATAATTTGTTCAAAAAATAATATGAAGCGAGTAGTCCGACCAATCATTTGCCGTTTCCCTCTGATGATGACTGTTCCACCATCAGACTGTCTTTGTCTTTGTGGAACATAATTCACAATTCACCATAAACGTTGCAAAAACAAAGTGATTGAATGAAAGACTAAAGGTTCCCGTTTGCATAGCGCCTGCTCGCCGTGACTTTTTAAATAGAAGTGCGTTAGTCACTCACTTATCGGGGAACTAGGATCTCTTGTATTGTATTGCGTCTACAAGGCGGCGACTGCAATGTTTTCCCTTTGATAGAATATTTCTAACGTGTATTTATTTCATATTTGCCGCCTACACGTCGTTTCACAGTTCACATCACCAACGGATTTCGCATTTCCAATTCTATCGTTTCTTTTGATGTTCCACGAGTTACACTTCAAATGGATATGCACGGCTTGTGTAGTTTCGAAATCCGTAAACGAGTTTCCCGCAGAGATTTATATGAGGCATTTCTCAAAAAATCCTTCGGAATATATCACTCTTGAGAGCTTCCTACACGATTTGTTTGAATATTTTTCCCATCCCAATTATTAACACCAATTTTGCCAGGAGTCGAATGCATTTTTTTTAAATCGTATTTCCTGTTTCAGGTTCCTTTCCTTTGAAAATCAAATCATTTCAATTCATTATGCAATTCTGTGCCAATATTCAATGCCAAAGACATGCTGTCTAAGACCGCACAACTGCCACCAGACAATAGGAAAACACTTCCGCACTTTTCAAAAAAAAAAAAAAAAAACGAAGACCGGATGTAAAGGAAACACCAAACGACGGGTGACATTTATACACATGTTTTGGTGAGTGTGTGTGTGTATGTGTTCTCTGCGTGCTACAATTTTCGCAAAAACAGGGATGGCATTCTTCTGTGTCGGCGAAAGCGGCTCCATTTACTGTCGAGCATTTCATTGGATGTAGGTCATCGATTTTTAGTGTGAACTTTGAACGGAAATTGTGTCGTCAACAGGGGACACGTTGCTTATGAAGACAATCTCTCGCATTGACATCCCAGTGAACATGTCTTTCTGCAATGTCCGAGATCTGCAATTTTTGGAGCTTTAATCAGAAAATCTCTCGAAATGTAGACATTTAAACGATTATTCTGCATATTGTCAGAACTCTGAACAGACGACTTTGAATATTCTAAAATATGATTAGATTATTATTCGGCTTGTTCTCAATTTTGTTAGCAGAGTTTTAGACTTTGTCTGGACATTTGCCTGCTTTTGTTTGACATTATTTATCACGAAAAACAAGGAACTCACTTGAGATTAGAAAAAATAAGTATTATTTTATATTTTTATGTATTGAACTGTGATAGTGTCCTGGCTCAAGACCATTTTGCATCTATATTTAATAGAATGCAAATTTATTTACAAATGGCATGGTGACATTTATTACTTGGCTGCAGACTACCACGATCATGATTTCGACCATGTCAAAAGTCTTTTCAAGTGGCTTCGCAGCGACTTTTCAACATCAAACCCGGCCTCTATAAGGAGATGATTCTCACAAACGAACGAGAAGCACAACTCACTTGCCGAATTTGCGTTTAAAAAATCGCACCAAGTCATAAAGTACACATGCCATCTTACAAGCATCTCATTTATGTATTTTTAAATGTTGCAAACACTTTTCTATTTTCGGAAGAATATATGGAATAGACAAAGGTAAAATAGGTCTGTAAATTACCCAGTGATGAAGGAGATTTTAAAAATAATAATGGTTTTACATCCTCAGCGATGAACCTCATTTTCGACTTGATGGATCCATGTTTGGTTTTTAAGGTCTGACAGCTAAAAATAATATGGAATTTTGTGAAGCAAGCTTAGCATTTATTTCATATTTTGTTTTTGCTTTGTCAGAGTTAAGTAAAAAGTGGAAGTGGAAGAGAGTTACAAAAATTGCAAGTCATCGACGACAAGAAATTTTATTCATTTATTTATAAATTAAAATCATATTTCAGAGTTTGTTCAGTTTTTGGTCACAATTCGTTTAAAAATGCGGAAAATTCATCCGAATTTCCACACGAATTCGGAGAGAAATCCCCAGACAAATCGTCAGGATTGCCGGATGAATTTTTTCCTTGTCCCCAAAATAGTCACGAAAAATCCCCAATGATCCCCAAATAAAAACTGATATATTCCAAAGAATATCCAATATCCTCAAATCATTGAAAATGGGAAAAATACTTAGAAACAAAAAAGGGAAATAAAATATTTCGCGTAAAAATAACATTAAAATACAGTGATGTATTGGATGATGTCTTGTTTGATGATATCGAATGTTGAGTGGAATTTGGAGCCTCATTACTTTAATTTTATTTTGTATTGATAGTACTAAATACTATTTTACAAATTCTCAATTCAATGCTCCTTTTTTGTCGATGAATGTCATTCCTTTTCCTCTCTTTATTATTATTTATATTATATTTTCTGACTTAAAGTCAGCAAAGCTTTCTGAAGATGATTTAGTCAGGACAATATTTCAGTTCAAATCAAATACAAAGTATGTTTTCAAATAAAAATTCCATATATTTCATATTTTTTGTTCTTTTGGCCATTTGGCAAGCCTGCAAATCGTTCAGAATCCGAGACAACTGCCGATACAACTTTTTCATTCCGAGAGACTTCGATATAGTGGACTATCTACATTCGATTTCTAAACGAATTCATAAATAATTGTTCACTGGGATGTCAATGATGTACAAGCCAGCCCACAACCCAACCCATTCACAGACGACTTACATATGTATGGTTTTGTGTGTGTGTGTTTGTGTGCCTGTAAGTCTATGTTTGAAGGGATTGTGGCGAAAAGCGGCATAAAATAACAAAGATTTCAAAGACTTTTAGTTTTTCTGCACTTAGGTCACAACAATAAAAATACGCGAGACATAGGCAAACACAGAGCAAGAGAGAGAGAGAGAGAGCGAAAGAGAAACGAGGAAAGTTATTTGTTTTATTTACAAGCGGAGTGTAGCTGGGACTGCAGCATGGCATTGTTGTTCTAGTTTCGGCATAAGAAGGACCCTCTTGAAGCGACTGTTGTTGCCACTCTGGCTGTTGGCAAATGAATGCTTGTAAGGATGCTTACATTTATCTCATTATATTCGTACTCGTACACCATCTAAAAAAAACAACTAAAAACATGACTTCAATGCATATCTTAGAGAAATACGTAATAGCCTCAAGGGAGTAGGTGCAGTTGCCAATAGGGTAAAGCTTGAAATCCCCCGTAAAGTAAGATAAGTTTTGGGGACATATTTAAAGGTATGCTCGAAGATGCGTAAGATGGGGAGCTATCCTCGCATAGTTATATTTGAGTAAAAGAGGTGAACAATATTTGAACCCCTTCTCACAATTTGAGAAAAACATTCAACGTACGTTCTTTATAAAGTTGTAAATGTACCAAATAATAAAAGAACACCAAAATGCGAGATTAAAGCTGCTGGATACAAAAACATGTATATTCGAGTGGGTCGTGATTACAATTTTAAAAACAACGGGTTCACCTGGGATAAGCTCACATGCTCGCCAAAACTACAATATAAATATTTATGTCAAAATAAATATTTTGTGATGATTTTTGGACTTATCTTCGTTAAGCATAAATTTCATTTACACCGGATAATTATCCAGTCCAACATTTTTAACACAAAATTGTTTCTTCAAAAAATATATTTGAAAATTATTTTGAGTGAAATTTTAAGTTTTTATTTAGGATTTTGTTATCGCAGCTTAATTAAAGAAAAACAGCTATAATAACATAATTTTCACACTAGGAAACTTAGTACTAGACCAACTTTAATACACAACCATAAATCTGCTATCGGTAAGTTTGAGTGTCTATGCGGCACTGCCAACAGGGTTGTATTCGATTGATATTCCATTCGTATTTACAGAGTTGTATTTTCTGTTAAATACAAAACAAATATGACTACATGACCAAAAATGTGGGCTAAAAACAAGCTCCATCGATTTTACATCAATAATGAACTTTACCCTTTTTATGATGATTCTCAATTATTCTAAAAAAAATTCGTTATTTATTCTCGTATATTTTTGACATTTTCCTAAAACTGAACCAAATTCCACAGGATTTCGACCAAGTGTGGATTTCGGCCCTCTGCGATTTCAATGATATTTGTCAAAGACTTTCTACTTGTTCTTACGGGTAATACAGCATTTGCCGTAGCTCAAGGTAATACGTGGTTTGAGTTTTACAATGGTCCAGAGGTTGGGGTGTTTTTTGAAAGGATAGTTTTCTTAATGATATACAAACTTTGGAAAGCGTCCACAGATTTTAATGACATTTGTGTAGTCTGAATCTCAGTGGAGTATATCCACGTAGTTCAAGGACTCCAAAAATGAACAAAAAGCTTAATCCTTGTATATCACTCTTGAGGGGGTAAAATTGGAAAAAGCGGATAAAAATGTTACCAGCCAAATGGCCGCAGCTAGAATCATGGAATTCGGTGTATACATTCCTCTGACTGTATAGACACGCAAAATAAAAATTCGTACTTTTACGGCAGAAATTGGTTGAATCGTGAAGTTAAGTTATTTTGCACTATGTACGTGAGATAATGGTTTTTCAAAATTTTTATTTTTGGAATTAACATAGAATGGTAATACACTCAACTGTAGCTTTTTGAAAATATATATATAAGAATATTTATTTTTTGAATTGACTTGAAGTATTATATACTTTTTGGGTCTAAAATGAAAAAGGGGATAAAAATTGTACCAACCAAATGACCGCAGACCGCATAGCCTAAAGCTATAAAATTCGGAGTATACATTCGTCTGACTCCGTTGACACGAAAAATAAATGGTTTTTCTAAATTTGTACTTGCCCCGTGTACGTCAGATAATGTATTTTTAAAATTTGTACTTTTGGAATTAAAATAGGATGCAAATACAACCAACTGTAGCACCCACTACCTACCAATATTTATGGTATTTAAGCTTTTTTGAAAATATAAATATAAGAATATTTATTTTTTGAATTGACTTGAAGTATTACTTCGATATACATATAAAGGGTGATTTTTTAAGAGCTTGATAACTTTTTTTTTAAAAAAAACGCATAAAATTTGCAAAATCTCATCGGTTCTTTATTTGAAACGTTAGATTGGTCCATGACATTTACTTTTTGAAGATAATTTCATTTAAATGTTGACCGCGGCTGCGTCTTAGGTGGTCCATTCGGAAAGTCCAATTTTGGGCAACTTTTTCGAGCATTTCGACCGGAATAGCCCGAATTTCTTCGGAAATGTTGTCTTCCAAAGCTGGAATAGTTGCTGGCTTATTTCTGTAGACTTTAGACTTGACGTAGCCCCACAAAAAATAGTCTAAAGGCGTCAAATCGCATGATCTTGGTGGCCAAATTACCGGTCCATTTCTTGAGATGAATTGTTCTCCGAAGTTTTCCCTCAAAATGGCCATAGAATCGCGAGCTGTGTGGCATGTAGCGCCATCTTGTTGAAACCACATGTCAACCAAGTTCAGTTCTTCCATTTTTGGCAACAAAAAGTTTGTTAGCATCGAACGATAGCGATCGCCATTCACCGTAACGTTGCGTCCAACAGCATCTTTGAAAAAATACGGTCCAATGATTCCACCAGCGTACAAACCACACCAAACAGTGCATTTTTCGGGATGCATGGGCAGTTCTTGAACGGCTTCTGGTTGCTCTTCACTCCAAATGCGGCAATTTTGTTTATTTACGTAGCCATTCAACCAGAAATGAGCCTCATCGCTGAACAAAATTTGTCGATAAAAAGCGGATTTTCTGCCAACTTTTCTAGGGCCCATTCATTGAAAATTCGACGTTGTGGCAGATCGTTTGGCTTCAGTTCTTGCACGAGCTGTATTTTATACGGTTTTACACCAAGATCTTTGCGTAAAATCTTCCATGTGGTCGAATAACACAAACCCAATTGCTGCGAACGGCGACGAATCGACATTTCACGGTCTTCAGCAACACTCTCAGAAACAGACGCAATATTCTCTTCTGTACGCACTGTACGCATTCGTGTGGTTGGTTTAATGTCCAATAAAGTAAACTGAGTGCGAAACTTGGTCACAATCGCATTAATTGTTTGCTCACTTGGTCGATTATGTAGACCATAAATCGGACGTAAAGCGCGAAACACATTTCGAACCGAACACTGATTTTGGTAATAAAATTCAATGATTTGCAAGCGTTGCTCGTTAGTAAGTCTATTCATGATGAAATGTCAAAGCATACTGAGCATCTTTCTCTTTGACACCATGTCTGAAATCCCACGTGATCTGTCAAATACTAATGCATGAAAATCCAAACCTCAAAAAAATCACTCTTTATATAGTGTAACGTATTGGTAGCCTTATTTATTTATTATTATTATTTATTTATAAAATTATATTAAAAAATATATTTCCTTTAATATTACTGCTCTTCTACAAAAATCGACAGCCTCTGTAGAATGCAATCCATGGTAGAGGGTATATAAAGTTCGGCCCGGCCGAACTTAACGCCGTTTTTACTTGTTTCAATTCTTTGACTTGAATTGACTATTAAATTTCTTTGAATTAAAAAAAACACAACTTTCGAACTAGTGTACTAATATTGAAAGTCGACCAAATGGATTTCTTTTTCGATTTTAGACAGCGTTAACTTTATTCGTTTCTTCAAAAGTTTTTAGTTCTTCAAGGAAAGGACAATTTTTCTTCATCGCTTAGAAGTTTTTGATTTTCATGAGGAAATTATTTTTTTTTTAATTTTTGTTTTTTTCTTTTTTTGTATTTCTGTCGATAACAAATATAAAAAATCGTATTGTTTGGTATGGAAAGACTCATTTGCTCCATTTTTACTTGTTCGAAAATATTTAAAAGCAAATTTCGCTTGTGAATGAAATTTTCACTATGAGCGAATATAGACATTAAAAATTACAGAATTTTAGCTGATTTTAATATGAATCACTACCCACTTTAATGTGCCTACATACATAGGCATCTGTTTGTAGATATGTTTCAACTCATACAAGCAAATAATAAATGCATAACATTTTCGGCCTCAGCCTAAAAATTGGCTTAATGCCAAATGTAGTTGAAAAGCAATTCGGGACGTTATATTGTTCTCTGAAAATTCTCTCCACTTTCACCAACCCCCTCCCACTAAACTGACAATAACAAAAACATTATCCGAAATTGGAATTACCAGCAAAATACATACAGCCAGCCGTATATCTGCATGTATAGGTGCCATTCGTATCTGCTGGATACTCATGATTATGCCACATTACAGATGATGCTATCAATACACCGAAAGAAAAAACGTTAATGGATGCAGTCATAACGGCCTCTTTTTGAACTTTAACCTTTGGGTTAATTGTTTCAAAATTATTAACTTTATTTATCTTTTCTTTGCTGTTTAATTTTCAGAGCTTACCAACACTTGCCAATTTTTGTGAGTGTCGTTCAATAATTATAATTTTATTCACACTCGATGAAATCAAATAATCACATTTAAAAACGCATTAAATTGGAAAACAATTAAATTGCACAAATTAGTTGGCCATAAAATTGTGAATTTATTTAAAGGAAGTTAGAAATTTACGATAGAAGCAAAAAAACAAAAACCTTAAATTCAATTATTCATGATTTTATTATGACCATTGGCAAAGGTCATCGCTACTCAAACGATGATAAAAGATGGTAAATTTAATTAAGAAAAAATCAAAAAGGCAGCACGAGACTTAATTGTTGTGTTATCGAGCTAAAGATTTGTATTGAACAAATTAGAAGAATCGTATCGTATTTTTTACATTGCGACAGTTTTTAAATGTTTCACAGCATCCTAAGGATCAATTCGACAAATCAGTGAACCAAGCGCAATATTTGAAAATCACAACATTGTTGTTGTTGAGAAAAATAGTATTGTTCCGCTCCAAAGAAAAACGAGCTGCCATTATTCTCCAATATTTAAAAATAGTGGAGTTTTTTCAACTGGGATCATCAAGATCGGCTTGACGGCTTCGTTAATTGTTAATATTGTCGCATTTGAGGTTCCGAAAGACAGGTCCAGAAAACATCCGTCGTTATTCTGCATCGTAAAGCTAATTTTGGGGAAAAAGTCGGATGTTTAGGTTTAAGGAGGGAATTTTTTGGAAAAAATCCTTATAAAATCAAAAAAATGAAAAAGAACTAGTAAAAAGTCGTAATACTTGAAGTCATTTCAAAAAGTAAATGTAAGGTAGTAATCTACAAAAAAAGCTTAAATACCCGAAATATTGGGGGGAAAGTGTCTGTATCTTCAGCTACAGCCGTTTGGTTGGTGTATTTCCATCATATTTTAATTCCAAAAGTACAAATTTTGAAAATCAATTGTCTCTTACGTACACAGTACAAGATGCAACTTCATGAAAAATATTTATGTGGAAAAATATTTATATTTTGCAAGACTATGTAGTCAGACGAATGTATACACAGAATTCCATGATTCTAGCTGCGGCCATTTGGTTGGTACCATTTTTATCCCTTTTTCCTATTCCTCCCTTAAGAGTACGACTTTCTAAAATCTCTTTATTTTACGTGTCTACGCAATTAGAGGGATGTACACACTGAATTTCATCATTCTAGCTGCATCCGTTTAGTTGGTACTATTTTTATCCCTATCCCTTGAAAGTACAAATTTGAAAAAAAACTTTTACTTTTCGTGACTACGCAGTCAGAGGAATGTATACTCCGAATTTCATGATTCTAGCTGCGGCCATTTGAATGGTTCAGTTTTTATCCCCTTTTTCCAATTTACCTCCTAAAAGTACGAAAAAATACTTCTGAACTGGGATATTGTCCTGGCTCAAGACCATTTTGCTTCTATATTTAATAGAATGCAAATTTATTTACAAATGGCATGGTGACATTTATTACTTGGCTGCAGACTACCACGATCATGATTTCGACCATGTCAAAAGTCTTTTCAAAAAAAAAATGCAAACGAAAAACTAAAACAAATGAGCGTTGGCACGGCAGAAGTATTGCTGGGTAACTATACCTGCATATACACATACTTACATATGCAACTCAATGAGATGCTTGTAAGATGGCATGTGTGCTTTATTACTTGGTGCGATTTTTTAAATGCAAATTCGGCAAGTGAGTTGTGCTTCTCGTTCGTTTGTGAGAATCATCTCCTTATAGAGGCCGGGTTTGATGTTGAAAAGTCGCTGCGAAGCCACTTGAAAAGACTTTTGACATGGTCGAAATCATGATCGTGATAGTCTGCAGCCAAGTAATAAATGTCACCATGCCATTTGTAAATAAATTTGCATTCTATGAAATATAGAAGCAAAATGGTCTTGAGCCAGTACAATATCCCAGTTCAAATCAAATATTGATTACAGACCAAAAAAAATGCAAACGAAAAACTAAAAAAAAAATACTTCTATATTATGTATCTACTCCATTAGGGGAATGTACATACCGAATTTCGTTTTTCTAGCTGTTGTCGTTTAATATGTACCATTTTTATCCCTTTTTGCCCCATTTCACCCCCTACGAATAAAACTCATTTTATCGTGCACGTTTTTGTTATCGGGGGAATGCGCATACCCAATATCAAGTAAGTACAAGCAAACATATTGAAACAATATGCTTAAATACTCGAAAATATTAGGGGTTATTATGGGTATTTTTAGTCCTTGTGAGTGAAATATTTTTCCCTTTGGGCCGATTTCGCCCAATAAATTGATTTAAAATAATCCGTTGGCTTAAACACGGAATTTTTGACAAACTGCTTTGGATAGGTCCAAATTCATTGACGATGTTCTATACTTAACCATGGAATTTTTGACAAACTACTTCATAGATAGATTCAATCATGTAATAAGAACTTTAAATGAATTAAATCATAAATTTGAAAAAATCCAGAGTACATCATGCAGACAATATATCATTAATATCTATTATTGAAATACTTTAAAATTCAATTAGATATTTTTAATCGACTACATAAAAATTACTCTTTCGACTTATTCTGACTTTCGAATTAAAGCCTAAGTATATTCTGCTTCATAAAGGGTGTCCCAAGAAGAACGCAATTTTTAAATCTGGCAACATTCGAAGTGTCATTGTTTGACATTTGAACAATTGTTATTGTTTGTTAGTAGAAGGTACGAGGTTAGTAAAAATGGAGCGCTACACGAATGAACAACGCATTCTCATTGTGAAATTGTTTTACCAAAATGGTGAAAGTTTTGCGGCTACAGTTCGCAAATTGCGATCAATTTGGGGTCACAATAATGCTCCAAAAGAGTCAACTGTAAAGAGATTAATGGATAAATTTGCCGAAACTGGGTCTGTTAGTGATGTAAAGACAACAACGCGCCATCGACCAGGTCGATCGACCGAAAATGTCCCAGCTGTACGTGATGATGTCGCTCAAACTCCATCCACCTCAATTCGACACCGAGCTCAGCAAATTGGTGTCTCCAAATCCACTTTGCAGCGAATTTTGACGAAAGATTTGCATCTTCATGCATACAAAGTTCAATTGACTCAGGAACTGAAGCCAACTGACCATGGACAGCGAAGGGAGTTCGTTAATTGGGTATTGGAGAGACAACATGAAAATGCTGATTTTGCCGATAAAATCATCTTCAGTGACGAGGCCCATTTTCATCTTGATGGCTTCGTCAATAGGCAGAATTGTCGCATTTGGGGTGCGGAAAATCCTCGAGTGATTCACGAGAAGCAAATGCATCCTCAACGTGTCACTGTGTGGTGTGGTTTTTTGGCTGGAGGAATCATTGGACCTTTTTTTTATGAAAATGAGGCAGGTCAAGCGCAAACAGTCAATGGTGTTCGGTATCGTGAAATGATAACCAGTTGTTTCTTGCCTAGAATTGAAGAAATGAATGTGGAGGACATGTGGTTCCAACACGACGGCGCCACATGTCATACAGCCAGAGAAACAATTCAATTGCTGCATCAGTCATTTCCCGGTCGTGTTATTTCGCGTTTTGGAGATCAGAATTGGCCGCCTAGATCGTGCGATTTAACACCATTAGATTTTTTTCTTTGGGGTTTTTTGAAGTCGATGGTTTACGCGAATAAGCCGACGACAACTCAAGCCTTAAAAGACGAAATTGGACGCTGCATTAATGAAATACCGCAGCATTCATGCAAAACGGTCATTGAAAATTTCATTAAAAGATCGCGTGCATGCCAGAAAAGCCGCAGCGGCCATCTGCACGATATATTGTTCCATACATAACCTCATTCTGTCTACTTTACGATATAATAAAGTTTCACGATTTTTTCTTAAATATCTGTGTTTTATTTAAAATTAAAAAATTGCGCTCTTCTTGGGACACCCTTTATAAGAAGAAAAAACTTTATTAAATATTATATAACATAGATATTTTGCCAATATAGGAAAGGACTGCCGGCAAACTCTGACTCCCACCGAATTACATTTTCCTTGCTATTTAACTCTTATTAATAATGCTAATGAATTTAAACAATTACTCGATTAATCGGTTAATCGAATAACTCTTGAGACCTTTATTCGATTAATTGGAAATTCTTTGTTTTCAAATTAATTAATCAATTATCTTAAAAGTCCAAATAATTGGATACCCTAATTCAGAGCGACGTTTGGTTAAAAAGTAAAAAAATGTATGTTGCGCGTTTTCACAGCCAGAATGAATGCAATGAAGTTCATTATTTTAACTTTAGCCGGTTGCTTGGTACCACTTTTATACCTCTTATCCCATTTCAACCCTCAAAATTACGAATTTTGAAAAATACCTTTATTTTACACTAGTGTGACGTATACATTGAATTACAAGGTTCCTGCTTTGTCGTTTTTTCGTACCATTTAATGCGCTTTTTTTTCCTATTTCACCAGCTGAAAAAATCACTTCGTTTGCTCTACAAGACTTTAAGTCACCATAAGGCGAAAATTAAAAAATATTAAATATTCTAAAAATTACGGGGTATTTGAATACCAATCAATCTACAACCATTAGACACGCATATATATGAAAAATTCGAACCTCTTAGATCATTTCATCTTAGCGTGTATGGATATGGCCAGATTTTACGATGACCCTCTATGGTGTAAGATAAAAATTTCTAGGTGTTGCGGACGGAATGATAAAATGAATATACACTCCATCCACTGGTAAAGGTTACAGAATTTACAGAATAACCAATGCATATTCGTGCAACATTATTATTTTTAGCCAATATCACAAATAAATAATAGGATGGACGATTTCGACGTAAAACTATAGTGGGAAGTTAGTTTTACATTTCCGTGTGGAGATATTCGTGCAAATAAAAATTATTCTTTCAAAATAAAAAACATTCGAAACCATTTAGAAGATCTTTGTACATTGATTAAACACAAGCAAATTTATTTATGCAAAAACTTATTGAAATAATTACCAAAAATCATTTGGAAAGATTTGAAAGATAAACGTTTTTGTGTTGCCATCAGCATCGAATTGTTCCGTTGAAGTGAGTGCCTATAAAGCCGTTGAATTTAACGCCCTCTCATGATGGCAAAACGAGTTAAATCTTTCACAGCTTAACAAACTAGTTTATTAAGATACCCAAATATTAATTTGAAAAAATATCTTTTATATACGACGACAATTTAATTTGTTTTTTGTCTCTGGAATGAAATAATGTGTCATGAGTTGTTGCCCATTTGAGCAGTTTTTGGGGGTTTCTGAGTTTTTGAAGATGTTGCTGTATTTGATGCTAAGCAATGGCGATTTTTAAAGAAGATCTCATGGGAGTTTCCGTTCAATTTCATACAGTTTCAAATGAAAAATTATGCCCTTGTAAATCTCACCTAATTTAAATTAAAATATTGTGCATGAATCTCTAATTCTATTTTCGATATAACTAAAAAACTAAAATATTCGAAAATCGTCACTAAATCGTTCAATTTTGAGATGTTTAAAATATGGATTTATTCGTAGGCACATGCCATCGTATATTCTCCCGTGTGCCACATATGTATAGCTAGAAAACAACAATTCTAAATCTTCATTAAACTACAAAACAATATTTAAATTTCGTATCTAACGAATAGATAATCTTGGGATCTAAACTAAAATTAAGAAATTCCCCACTCGTGTCGTGGTTGTTGTTCTCGTTGTTTGGCACGCTAATACACTTAAAAAGGTCACATTTTATATTTGAAAACAATCTGTATCGTTTCGTTTCGTAACAGCGATAAATATAGAGTCTGAGCGAAAGTTGAGCGAATCGTTCCGTGGAATTTCTACAAAATTTGCATAAAGAAGAAGGAGAACCAAGCAAACCTTCAGTCAATCTATATATATAAAAGAGTTGCGTTACTGACTGACTGACTGACTGACTGACTGACTGACTGACTGACTGACTTATCATTGACCAGCCCCCAGACCAAACGGCTGAAGCTAGGGTCATGAAATTTTCAGGGTAGTTCCCAAATATGACGTAGACGTCGACTAAGAAAGGGTTTTACGAAATTCGTACTTTTAGGGGATAAAATGGCCCAAAAAGGGATAAACATCGAACCTTCGTCCTGACTAAACGGCAGTAGCTATAAACATGAAATTCGGTGAGTTCCTTGCAATGACCATGCAGAAGAGTTACAAATAGGGATTTTTCGAAATTTGTACTTTTAAGGGACGAGCGGGACAAAAAGGGATAAAAATGGTACCAACTAAAGTATTACAGCTAGAAACGTGAATTTTGGTACGTAAATTCCTCTGACCACATAGTAACGAAGTAAAATTGGATTTTTCGAAATTTGTACTTTTAAGGGACGAGCGGGACAAAAAGGGATAAAAATGGTACCAACTAAGGTATTACAGCTAGAAACGTGAAATTTGGTATGTAAATTCCTCTGACCATATAGAAACGAAATAAAATTGGATTTTTCGAAATTTGTACTTTTAAGGGACGAGCGGGACAAAAAGGGATAAAAATGGTACCAACTAAAGTATTACAGCTAGAAATGTGAAATTTGGTATGTAAATTCCTCTGACCATATAGAAACGAGGTAAAATTGGATTTTTCGAAATTTGTACTTTTAAGGGACGAGCGGGACAAAAAGGGATAAAAATGGTACCAACTAAATTATTACAGCTAGAAACGTGAAATTTGGTATGTAAATTCCTCTGACCATATAGAAACGAGGTAAAATTGGATTTTTCGAAATTTGTACTTTTAAGGGACGAGCGGGACAAAAAGGGATAAAAATGGTACCAACTAAAGTATTACAGCTAGAAACGTGAAATTTGGTGTGTAAATTCCTCTGACTATATAGAAACGAAATAAAATTGGATTTTTCGAAATTTGTACTTTTAAGGGACGAGCGGGACAAAAAGGCATAAAAATGGTACCAACTAAAGTATTACAGCTAGAAACGTGAAATTTGGTATGTAAATTCCTCTGATCATATAGAAACGAAGTAAAATTGGATTTTTCGAAATTTGTACTTTTAAAGGGACAAAAAGTGATAAAAATGGACCAACTAAAGTATTACAGCTAGAAACGTGAAATTTGGTATGTAAATTCCTCTGACCATATAGAAACGAATTAAAATTGGATTTTTCGAAATTTGTACTTTTAAGGGGCAAGCGGGACAAAAGGGATAAAAATGGTACCAACTAAAGTATTACAGCTAGAATCGTGAAATTTGGTATGTAAATTCCTCTGACCATATAGAAACGAAGTAAAATTGGATTTTTCGAAATTTGTACTTTTAAGGGGAGAGCGGGACAAAAAGGGATAAAAATGGTACCAACTAAAGTATTACAGCTAGAATCATGAAATTTGGTATGTAAATTCCTCCGACCATATAGAAACGAAGTAAAATTGGATTTTTCGAAATTTTTACTTTTAAGGGGCAAGCGGGACAAAAAGAGATAAAAATTTTACCAACTAAAGTATTACAGCTAGAATCGTGAAATTTGGTATGTAAATTCCTCTGACGATATAGAAACGAATCAAAATTGGATTTTTCGAAATTTTTACTTTTAAGGGGCGAGAGGGATAAAAATGGTACCAACTAAAGTATTACAGCTAGAATCGTGAAATTTGGTATGTAAATTCCTCTGACCATGTAGAAGCGCAGTATAATTGAATTGTTCGAATTTGTTTAGGGGGTAGGCGGGACAAAAAGGGTTCCAATTTAAGAATTGCAGCTATAGTCGGGAAATTTGGAGTGTAAACTGTTTGTAAAGCGCATTCTAAATGGATTTTTTGAAATTTTCTTATAGGGGGTAAGCAACAAGGGATAAAAGTAGTACAAACTAAAGTATTGGAGCTATAGTCGTGAAATGTGGTGTGTAAGTTCCACTGACAATGAGAAGCGCAAATCTAAACGAATTTTTCTAAGATTGTACTTATAAACAATGAGCGGGATAATAAGAGTACCAACTAAAATATTTCACCTATAGTCGTGAAATTTTGTGTTTAAATTTCTCTGCAACGTAGACAACGTGTGGGAGTGCTAGCTAATAGCACCAAATTACTATTTTAGATTTATCTAAAGGGTGTTTTTTATTCGGGTATAGAACTTTAAGTTGGCATCACTTTTTTAACTGGCGGCCATTTTGTCAGCTGTCAAGTGATTAATATTTAGTTTGGTTTGCCATTTCATCATGAACAGGTTGACAAAAGAACAACGTTTGCAAATCGTGCAAATTTATTTCGAAAGTAATGGTTCAGTTCGCGAAGTTCACCGCAAGCTCCGTCCATCAGAGCAATTAATTCGGTTAACCATGGATCGTTTTCGCACTACGTTTACTCTATGTGATAATACGCATCCGCAGAGACGTCGAACAGTGCGCACCGAAGAAACAATTGCCGCTGTAGAGCAAAGTGTTGAAGAGGACCCGAATGAATCGATTCGCCACCGTGCACAGCAATTGGAAATTGGAAAATTGGACCTGTAGAATTGGCTATATTCGAGCCAGCCGCGGCGGCCACATGCCCGAAATCATATTTAAACATTAATGGCATAAAATTATCCTTCCAATAAAGCCAAATTGATGGACATTTGTTTGTGTTTTATTTCAATTCGAAGTTCTATACCTCAATAAAAAACACCCTTTATATCCACCAAAAGAAAATTAAATAAATACTATCCAAAAACTAAGACGGATAAAATTAACAAATAACTGGCTTTTTCGCGTGCGAAGCAGCGGGTACTGCTAGTTAATTATAAAATTAACTTTAGACCGAACTTAGAAGGAGGCATCAAAACAAACATCGAATAGAGCGACAACAGCAAACCGACAACAAAACATGTTTACTTCGATATGAATAAAATAGAAGAAAGAAAAAACTCGAATCATAAATTGTTATCAAAATTTGCGATTTACTGAAAATGTACGTCAGTGATCTCACTTAATTGCCAGAAAGCAATAAATATTTAATGACAAAGGGCCTGTAAAAAAATAGAAGTGTGTTACTCTGCCTATGGGTTATTCCATGCCAGAAATTACAACACACTGAAATGTTTATACCCTCCACCTGTTTCAAACACATTGAAATATCGACCCTATAAAGTATATATATTCTTGATCGTAATAAAATTCTAAGACAATCTTGCAATGTTGAAAGCACGCTGGCATCTAAACGAAAGGAGCTAGGAGGTCCAAATTTACCATAAATGCGTCTTATAGTCGCATTATATAGGGCGAAATCGGCCCAAAGAGAAAAAAAATCCCTCCCTAATATTTAGAGTATTTAAGCATGTTTTTATTGGATCTGCGTATTCCCCTTATAACAAAAACCTGCGCCATAAAGTAGGGGGTGAAATGGAGCAAAAAGGGATAAAATGGTACCTATCAAGCGACAACAGCTACAAACGCGAAATTCAATGTTTACATTCCTCCAATTGAGTCGATACATAATATAGAAGTATTTGTTCCAAATTCGTACTTTTAAGCGATCAAATGGGAAAAGAGGGATGGAAATGGTACCACGCAAACGGGTGCACCTAGAATAATGAAATTCGGTGTATACATTCCTCTGATTGCGGAAGCACGTAAAAAAGGGATTTTTCGAAATTTGTACTTTTAGGGGGTAACACGGAAAAGGGGGATACGAACTGTACCAACCAAATGGCCTCAGCTAGAATCATGAAATACATTCCTCCTACTGCGTAGACATGAACAATAAAAAAGTTTTTGCAAATTCGTACTTTCAAGAGATACGATAATAACGGAGGGATAAAAATGGTACCAATCAAGCGGATACAGCTGGAATGATGAAATTTCATGTAAAATAAAGATATTTTCGAAATTCGCACTTTTAAGGGGGTAAACTGGAAAAAGGGGATAAAAATGGTACCAAACAAATGGCCGCAACTAGAATCATACAATTAGGTGCATACATTCCTCTGCATGGACACCCAAAAAAAAAGATTTTTCCAAATTCGTAATTTACAATTTGCTTTTACAACAAAAATGGGTAGAATCATTAATTTAGGATATCTTGCACTGTGTTACGTACACAGAGCTAATGGATTTTCAAAATGTATACTTTTGGAATTAAAATAGGATGGAAAAACAACCAATCAAACGGCTGTAGCTGTAAATGCTCTCACTGTCCCCCAATACTTGGGGTATTTATTCTTTAGATTGCTGCCTTATATATACTTTTTGAATTGGCTTGAAGTATAATTTCTATATATAAATTATTATAAGCGTATATAATTAAAATTTTATATTTATATATAAAATTAATTTTAGAATATTTTTGTTTGTTTTATTTTGTCTATATTAAAAATTAACATTTCCCTGTAATGTAACTTCACTTCTAAATCTGTGGAATAATCCATGGTGGAGGATGTACAAAGTTCGACCCGACCGAACTTAACGCCATTTTTACCTGTTTGCTTTACTCTACCACTCTGCAAGTGATCAGTTTGAGGTTTTGATTTGAAACATTTATCTTAAATATCCCAATTAAAATTAAAAACGCTTTCACTGTCTAGATTTTATTGATAGATTAAAATAAATGTTTCAAGGATATTTATATTTCTAAGAATTTGTCATATCAGCATCACAAATAAAATTTAAGTTTTCCGCTGAAATATTGAAAAATAAATATATTTCACATATAGCCTGATCTGTAATGAAGTCAAAATATTAATACGATTTATGATTAATCTTTATGGCTTCATTTGCGACCTCCTCAACATTTACATACAAATATGGACGACGTACCACGACTTGCTCGAAAGTAAATGCACAAATTTTAATTAATATTATTATCTCATCAATCCAGAAATTCAGTGATAAATGGTGTTTACCGATAACCACAGAAATATCATCATTTTCTTGAGATAACAAATCCAAGTATCCATTATTCTCCATTTAAATTTCACGATTTCAGAACTAATTGACTTCAGCCACTCGGTTGTCGAAATAAACGATTCGTACATTTAACAAAACATCAAAAGAATTGATTGATTTGAACACCATTGTCATGATGGTCAGCTAACCATGAACATAGTTTTTGTCACTGTGATTGAGATTTAAACTTTGTGGTTTGTCTTTCAGAGAATATGGACTGAAAACAAATTAAGATTTTGTGAAAACAAATTTGCATAAAATAACAAAACAGCCAAATCAAGGCATAAGCTACGGATGGCTAACAAAACAGCGGTCGTAAGACGGATTTTATGGCAAAACCACCAGAAATGATAACTTATGCGAATGAATTTCAGAATATCCATAGTGCGGACCCAATAAATAAATTGACTCGATTGACAAATGTTTTGAAACAAATCCACATGCGCATTTCTACGAACCAACAGCTGGCTTTTCCACGAAACAAGAGTTGTACTGAGAAATGCGAAAAAAGTTATCAATAAATAAATTTAAATTATCATAAGTGATTCCCCCGACTACCAGGAAATCGTTGCATACATTGATTTGTTGTATCTGCCATGGATGCGCCCATATCAATTAGACCTACCAAACCAGGCCGTGTAAACAAATACACAAATAATGGATGATTGTACGTTTATTTAACATTTTTTCCAAGTAATAACACCAAAAAATCACAACTAAAAAAGAGAACATATAAAATAAATTAAACAAAACAACACAATATGCGAATGTGAATTCCCTAAATTCAGCGTTTATGACATAAACAAATAAAACCCACACACACAGTTCAGTTCGTTTTGATTGGAAAACGAATTCGAATAAAAATAACCATATTTTACATTTTATAAAAAAAAGTGTTAATTTAAGCGAAGTCTACTTTTACATAACAGCCATATACCGACCGAGTAATGCCAACAACTTTTTTTTGTGAAAATCACATCAAATTTAAACAACTGTCGGTCTTCGGTAACATATTGCGTACCCTACTTTGCAAAAAGTTTTGATTGAATATAATATACATTCGCTGTTTATACCGCATGCGATGGGCTGGAGGAAATATTCTATTACCATTACATTTGTAACGCCTTCAAACATACATCGTAGACTCAGCTAAGTTTACAGTAAGGTGGATCATTTTGCTTGCCGGCAATGAATAATTACAGCAAATTTGGTGAAGAGCGCGTATTACAAAATTCAATTTCTTTCGTAGGAAGAATAAACTTGATCGAAATACATATCAGGAATTCGAATGTATTACACTCAAAAACACCCAAAAATCAATCAAATCGACTCCCAATCAAACAACAACAAAAATAAGAACTAAATTGGGACAGTAGGGTGTGTTGATTTTAGACAATTTTTGATTTTCAGAAACGTATAGTTAAAAATGTGGTGGAATGCTTTACCATTCTCGAATATATTTTTATTTTTGCGTTAAAAATTAGTTTATCTCGGTAAATCGTCAAAGGAAAAATCGATAAAAATATGTCTGAGAATGGCAAAGCATTCTGTTTTTGTGCATTTGTTTGTAACACCCAAAAAGAAACGAGTTAGAACCATCGTTTATTATACAGATCGGCTTAGAATCACTTTCTGAGTCGATTTAGCAATGTCCGTCTGTCCATATATTAATGTAATCAAATTAAAGATCGCAATTATAGTCCGATCCTTGCAAAAATTGTCACAAGTAAGTTTTGTGGTTCAAGGACAAACGCTATTTAATTTGAGACAAATCGGTTCAGATTTAGATACAGCCCCCATACAAATATCGCTCCCGATTTGACTTTTTCCGCTCTATAAAGCACATATAGTACCCGATTTTCTTCCAATTTGGCTTAACACCAAATTGGGTAAGATCGGTTCAGATTTAGTTATAGCCCCAATATAGATGTTGCTCCCAAATGTTTAATCGATTTTGGCCAAACTTTACATATTATATTTCTCCTATAAACATACTTGGTGAATGCTGGTCACACCGTTCCATGTTTCAATATACCTCCATACAGATGTTCTTTCCGATTTAAAATTTTTGTCACACACATACATTTACAGTATACAAAAATCCTTCCCGATTTCACTTTGTTACAGAATTGAATTGTAATTGGATAGAAAGTGGAGTGTATCATATAGTCGGTTCCGTCCGACTTTAGCCTTTCCTTACACACCCTATTGGGCCAGCCCACTTAAGGTTGAAACTAAAATTTCGCAAATGTAATTTTGCAGAAATATAAATATATACTGCTGATAACGCAAACATTCTATATAGAAGCTCCACGGAAGATTTACCCCCATACAAGATATGAACTACGTATGTGGCCAAAATGTGTGTAGATTAGTGTGGTTATCATGTTTTCCAGTACCAAACAAAAAATTCCATCGTATGAAGAGGAAACTTGATCGAATGTATTCTATTCGTTTGTATACCCTCCACCTCGAGGATGGAGGTTTGTAACACCTTGAAATATTCAAGTCGTGGTAAAATTCTAAGACGATTTTGCCATGTCCGTCCGTCTATCTGTTGAAAGCACGCTAGCTTCTGAATGAAATGAGCTAGAAGTTCATATTTCTCCTAAATGTGTCTTATAGTTGCAGATCGGTGGGGATTGAAGGTGGGCGAAATCGTCCCAAAGGGAAAAATTTTTCCCTCATAAGGACTAAAAGTACCCATAATAACCCCTAATATTTTCGAGTATTTAAGCATATTTTTTCAATATGTCTGCTTGATATTGGGTATACGCATTCCCCCTAAAACAAAAACGTGCAACATAAAATGATTTTTAGTCGTAGGGGTGAAATGGGACAAAAAGGGATAAAAATGGTACATATTAAATGACAACAGCTAGAAACACGAAATTTGCTGTGCACATTCCTCTAATTGAGTAGATACATAATATAAAAGTATTTTTTCCAAATTCGTACTTTTAAGGGGTAAAATGGGAATAGAGGGATAAAAATGGTACCAACCAAACGGTTGCACCTAGAATAACGAAATTCGGTGTATACATTCCTCTGATTTCGTAGACACGTAAAATAAACGGATTTTTCGAAATTCGTACCTTTTGGGGTTAAAATGGAAAAAGGGGATACAAATAGTACCAACCAAATGACCGCATCTAGAGTCATGCATTTCGGAGTATACATTCCTCTGAATGCGTATAAACAAAAATAAATGTTTCTTTCCAAATTCGTACTTTCAAGGGATACAATGAGTACAGAGGGATAAAAATGGTACCAACTAAACGCCTGCGGCTAGAATGATGAAATTCGGTGTGTGCATCCCTCTAATTGCGTGGACACGTAAAATAAAGAGATTTTAGAAAGTCATACTCTTAAGGGGGTAAACTAGGAAAAAGGGGATAAAAATGGTACCAACCATAGACACACAAAATAAAAAGATTTTTCTAAATTCGTACCTTTTACTTTGAATCATGAAGTTAGGTTATTTTGCACTATGTGCGATATGTAAATTTATTGGGAGCCTTGCCTTATAAGTGTGGGTTGAAATAATAGAAATATTATATTTATTTATAAAATTATTTTTTCAATATTTGCATTTGTTTTGGTTTGGCTATTAAAAAATACATATTTCCTGTAATATTTATTACTGCACTTCTACGAAAATCGACTACCTCTGTGGAATTCGGCCCGGCCGAACTTAACGCCTTTTTTACTTGTTTATATTCACGATTATTATAACAAAAAACCGACCAAAAATTAAAGAAAATATATTATCGCCATTTTCAATTTTAAATGCCGGATCTCACATTCGTTACCGATAATCTCAAATGCTACACAAATATTTTTAAAAAATAATTTCATTAATAAATAAAATATCATATTAGATCCGTCATTTACAATTCGTAATCTCCTCGATATTGTGTATAGCCGTGGTGTTAAATATTAATATTACACCGTCCGACACTTGAACCAGATGATATACGTCTGAAACTATTGATGAAATGGAGTTAGTTCACGTTTTTAGTTTTTCACTTCCTCATCCTGTTGGCCCTTAAAAGGACTACAAAATTCCAAAAGATACAAATTTTCAAAAATTATTTTAAATACTTACTCGCACCCTATGATATACAGTATCATAAGTGCCAAATTAAAGAAGAGAATGTGAGCTAAAAATACTTTAAATTAAAACCATCAATCTGCATTAGTTTAGCATTAACAACAATTTCCTGTTTTCCTCTTAAAAAGTAAAATATGAATAAAGTAAATAAATTAAGGGGTAAATTTGAATTGGTTGCTAATGCTGATCTAATACAGATAGAAGCATCATATTTGAAGTATTTTTACAGATATTTTCCTCTTTAATTTGACACTAAATCCATTTTTATAAAGTGTTAATAAGTATTTAAAATAATTTTTGAAAAATTGTATTCCCTGAAATTTTCGTAGTCCTATGAATGGGCTCTGGGATGAGGAAATGAAAAACTAAAATGGCAATTAACTTCATTTTGCCTATAATTTCATACGTATATCAGTGTAACGATTTATTTTTATTGTCGTGCGGCCTTATAATCCAGTTGGTCCAGGTGCAACTTCATTTGAAACCATCGTAGCAACTGTGCGTCGTAGATATGGATCAATGAAATTGAAAATTAAACGTTTATTAAACTATTAATGTCATGTCTACTTCCCGACGTCTTACATAATTGTAACACAATCCTTACCCAACTGCCTGGATATATACGAAA
This sequence comes from Polietes domitor, assembly GCA_947397865.1. Classification (NCBI taxonomy): domain Eukaryota; kingdom Metazoa; phylum Arthropoda; class Insecta; order Diptera; family Muscidae; genus Polietes; species Polietes domitor. The sequence continues at coordinate 109,781,359 of OX377621.1, read as the reverse complement.
ATCAAACGTCTTTCATCTAATTCCGACTTTTAAAAAGTTTTGGATATAATATAATGAGTATCAACATAAAAATAACCTTGAAACAAATTATTTGTTTTGTTACCATTTCATGCAAACACATCTGTATGAATGTATAATTTCAAACCACTTGTTGATTGGATTAGATTCATACATCCTGTAAATATTCACTCTGCCACATGTTGATATTTACTTTACTTGTTCGATATTGTAAGTTACACGATAATTTCTATATAAAAGCGGAACAGCTGCACTGGAAAATCAATTCATCAATTCATTGAAACATCGAACAATAGAAAGGAACATTTTTAGTTATAAGCGACGATGACTTCTAAATAAAGAGTGAAAAGTATTATTGAAACCATGGAACTGTTTCCTTTCATGAAACTATACAATCATAGGAAGAAGATTGTTTTAACCTACATTTCGAATGACAATCTGGGTTTAGACGGAAAGGAAGTTGTTTCACGGCACTGATAGATGTTACTGAAGATCTTAGTGTTTGATACAGAAAAATACTCTACTAACGAATATAGCCAATTTATTCTATTTTTCCCAATCTGTGTTTTAACAGATCACAAGCAGTTCATTGTAATATCCAAACGTACACGCTATTACTACTAAAATTCATCAAAACGGATAAAAATGATCAAAAAAGTTTACTAGATTTGCAGATTTAGCATATTTTCCAAAAAAATAGCCGAATTCCCAAAGTGGGAAAATTTTTTGGATTTTTTAATAAAATGGCCACCACATCATTTTTATCTGTTTCGACTAATTTTAGGTATTTTTTTCGACTTTGAATTCATAAAATTTTGAGAAAATCCCCAAAGCGGGGAAAATATGTTCCAAATTGTTTGAATTATTTTTACTTAAATGATTTATGTATTTTTTGGTCTTTGAATTCGTAAAATGTTGATTGATGACCAAAGCTTGTACTTTTGCAATAATTTTGTTTTAGCTTCAATAACTCAGTCAATTACCGACGGATTGTTAAAAACAAGGTATAATTTTAATCCTACTAAACATCCTTTAAAAAAACATTATTAATGTTAGAAAATGGTTAAGAAATTTAAACAAAATGTGTTTGCTAATGTTCGAAAGATTTAAATTGATTCTTTTTAAATCCGGCAAGAAACTTAAAATCGGTTAATAATCGACTAAGTTATAGGCTTATAAATCTACAAAGGTATACAAACCCGTTTTTTACCCGTAAGATAGGATTTGGGGGGTATCTGGGTAATTTCAATAGCAATATTTTGTTTTACCCGACAATACCTAAAAGAAAAATAATATCACTCTCCAGAGTTTTCTACTTCATTATATAATCCTTGTAGAGTCACCGCTAGATCCAAACATTATGAGCAAATTAATATACCCCATCCTATGATGGAGGTCACTGATAAAGAAAACAAATAACGAACAATAAATGTGGCGTTTCCATCTGAATTTAAATTTGGTAAACAATGATCTGTCGTTTTTAATTTGGCCCAAAATTATAGGCGACCTGTAATAAATGGCAACCTTCATCGTATGGACTTTTGCTTGATCATCCATGGCAACGATTGTTTGCTCTCCAACCTAATACTCACATGTACGTGGTGTGTGAGTGCAATGTTTGTTTGTTTCTTTGCCACTTAATAATTTCTCAATGAATTCGTTTCAAAAACACACCTCTCCGATTGGCAGTGTGTGTATGTATGTCACTGAATTAAATTAATATTTACGAGTGGCATTCGAAGCCTTTCGAGCCTTTTTCTGCTGTAACTGCAGATGGGCTTGGCGCCTCCTCCGCTTCAGTGGCTCAAACTTCACAGACGTCAGTCACCTTGTGGCACAGTGCTTCGTAGGGTACACACACACTCACAGAATACGCCACAACTCCCCGTTATGATTTATCACGGCTAAATGCGTCGTCCGAAACGATCAAACCAAGTCAAGTCAAGTACAAGTACAAACGTAGGCAGTTGCCATTCATAATCCAGCTGTGATTTTGGGCTCTGTTGTGGCAGACTCGTTTGGCGAGTTTTTTTTTATTCTTCAAATGGCTTAGATTACTTGGAATTGTGTTTATTTGTGTGAGCGACTTACTTCGAGATATTAACTCATTCATTCATTCGCATTCACATGGTCGTCGTGTTGTATTCTAAAGTTAGAACTGAAATTCTAATTCAAAAACGTCGACAACAACCGCAAAAACGCTGTTTAACTGGTACTTTACTGGCCTCCGATTTTAGCCACGAAAAACAATGCCAAACTGACAATTGTTGTTGGAGCGGTGTTGCACTCGGTCGGGTAATCAAAGAAGAAAACCGTATCTCTTTTCCGTTTTTCTTCTTCTGGTCGGTGTAGTCTTTGTTGCTGGTGCTGGTGCTGCGAGTACCTTGCCCAAGTGGGTTTCTTTCAAAGACTATTTTTAATGTGGTTTCTGATTTCAAGATTTGGCCTCTTTTCTTTCGTTTCTATCGCCGTCGCGCGCCACCGCCGCTATTTTGTTTTGCCTGTTTGTTTTTTCATTTCGTTTCTTGTCTGGTGAGAATTTCGCTTTAAAATAATTCTCATTGTTTTGACAAATGTCTTTGAAATGGCTAAAAGCGAAACCGCAACAAACCCGAAACAAAAGACAGAAGGCAGACGGCACAAGGCAAATGAAAAAAGAAAAAAATCATTGACAACTTTTGTATTAATTAACACACATTTTCTTTCTATTAAAACCTAATTTAGTTTTATTTAGTTGTAAATATGTTTTTCAATAAATCATCTTCATTTTGCTAAAAACAAAAACAAAACTACAATAGGAGTATTCACGTCAATTGTTGACACTCTGGGCAAGTTACAAAGGTGCTTAAATATCAGCCGAACAATGGCAATTGTTTATTTCATTTGTTCGGGTTTTTTCAACTGAAGTCATCAAGTTCGAATTAGTTTTTTTAGGAAACAACAAGCAATTGAATTCAATATGAATAAAAGCAAATAAATCCGTATTCAAAAAATCCGGTTTTTAAAAGTGCGATTCTCCGAAATGTGACATAATAACACTTTTTCGCGTTTATCGAGTACAAATTAATAAACCAAATCGGATTCTAGTTCAATGATGACGGTTATCTTGCTTCTAATACTGTCCCAGTTAGGAAAATATCACAAGCTGTGCAAAGTAATGGTAAACCAAATTCAATAGTCGTTTTTCTAGACTAGAAAGAGATATTCCCAGAATTTGAAGTAATGGATTAAAAAACACGAAAAACACGATTTTATACAATTTCAAATTGCATGGAAGTGCGGATGTTAAGATTTTCCACCAATGTTGGCGTTTTGATATTTTGAAATAGGGACTGATGATTTCATAAAATATTTCGGGGATTTACTGTCGATAATTTAAGGACTTTGAAATGTATTTATATTTGTTGAAAAATCGCATCTTTAATTAATTAAATATATTAAATACATAAACATTTAATAAATAAGTATATGAATTCACTAAGCCTTTCTCTTCGTATTTCTGAAACTAACTAAGCATTTCTGCCAACAACCGCAATTCAAGGCCGTAGTCGGTAATTTGAACTACAGGTTCCACACAAACGAGACGTGTAATCAACTAGTCACAGGAATTTTCATTCAGAAAACATCTTTAAAAATTCCCCAAACCACTTTCATTTGTAATCCCAGCTTTATTTTGTCTCAAAAATAACGTAATTTGAGGATTATTATGGGAAAATGTTTAAACAATTCGTGTAGAGTATTTTTGATTCAACTCATCATCTGGAAATTTCTAAATAATCCCTTCCAGTAAAAATGATTTTTAATTAATTTTGCTGAAATGTAGTCATTAGTTAAATGTCGTAAGAAATTTTCTATTAAAATTAAAAAATTTGCAAATTCAAGTGAGTATTCGACAGTTCTGCATCATAAATTCACCAATTTTTGAGTGCGTTAGTGAAAAAGTGTCGGAAGTGACAGCTTAATCAATAATATTTTATTATTTATTTATTTCAATCTAATGGGCTGAGCCCTTACAGATCCATTCTTAAAACTACGTACTTAATTCTAAAACAACATATTCGAATAGTGCCTTCTTAAAGATAGACCGATTCGTGAGAAAATCTAAATGATTGCATGCTTTGTTACATAAAATTATACCCTCGCAATAACTTCATTCAATCCATAATTATGTCTATGAAAGTACTTGAAAGTAAGTATTTGATGATAATCTTTAAAATAATAAAGTAAGATCATACAATAACATATTATGTTGAAATGATTTAATTCCAAAAATGTGTATAGTATAATTGAGGTGACCATCTATCCCGCTTTTTGGTGTCCAGTACCGCTTACATTTTTCATCCCGCATAATCCCGCTTTTTTAATCAAAGTCCCGCTTTTACGTTCTACATTATTTTTTTGGTAATCGACAAAATTTTCTAAACGTTTTTTTTAAGGAACAGACAAGATTATTAATAGCGGTTTCATCTGTAAGTTGATGAAATGTAATTAAAGTATGCGTTCTTAATTAAACAAGATTACTCCTTTTATATATTACGAATATATTTGCTATTATTAGATAACCTCGGAAAATAATAGTTTTTAAAACATATCCCATGAATGGAATTAGTGTTTCGAAAGTGCTGTCCAAATCAACTTTTCCCAATTTTCGATTTATTTCATATGGTTTGATAGCCAAAATCCATTCAAAAAGGATTTTGAGTGCATATCCGAACGAAACATTACGTACAAGTAACAGTTACCGCAGCTGCTTTGTTTCAAGATAAGTTTTAGTAAATATGGCCTACCAAATATGATACATGGTTAAGATCTGGACACTTTGAAAATTTGAAGTTTTTGAACTTCTTCTGGAATAATAATAAAAAAAAATAAATATAGAACACAGCTCTTTTAATTTATAATACATTAAAATACCAAAATTATTTTTACGTTTTTGGTTAGATTTTCATGATCCCGCTTTTTTACTACAAAATTCCGTCAAATCCCACTTTTTGAATTCATATATCCCGCTTTTTGCCTCTATAGAGATGACCACGTTAAGTATAATAGAAGTTCAAGACGGACGTTAAATTAAATATTAGAAAAAACTACTCTTCTGGTCGAAATTAAAAAAAATTCTTCTGTTGATAAGGATAAAACGTCCTTTACGTATTACTTTGTATCATATGGGTGCCGTATGCGTTATATTTATTGCGGATATATTACTCATTCGCCCAGACGTTCTAAAAGCAACTGAATCGATCGATCGTTTTCAAGTATGTAAAGGGTGTTTTTTATTGGGGTACAGAACTTTAAGTTGGCATCACTTTTTTAATTGGCGGCCATTTTGTCAGCTGTCAAGTGATTAATATTTAGTTTGGTTTGCCATTTCATCATGAACAGGTTGACAAAAGAACAACGCTTGCAAATCGTGCAAATTTATTTCGAAAGTAATGGTTCAGTTCGCGCAGTTCACCATTTTATGGTCGACATAATCGTCCATCAGAGCAATTAATTCGGTTAACCATGGATCGTTTTCGCACTGCGTTTACTCTATGTGATAATACGCATCCGCAGAGACGTCGAACAGTGCGCACCGAAGAAACAATTGCCGCTGTAGAGCAAAGTGTTGAAGAGGACCCGAATGAATCGATTCGCCACCGTGCACAGCAATTGGAGAAAGTGGTTGAAAATTGGACCTGTAGAATTGGCTATATTCGAGCCAGCCGCGGCGGCCACATGCCCGAAATCATATTTAAACATTAATGGCATAAAATTATCCTTCCAATAAAGCCAAATTGATGGACATTAAAACGATTTTCTTGTGTTTTATTTCAATTCGAAGTTCTATACCTCAATAAAAAACACCCTATATTTCCTATTTGATATGAGTTCCTCAAAAAGGTGTTTTTTATTCGACCGATAGAAAATGGGAAGAATCATTTATTTATGACTACTTATACAGAATCAATACATTTAACAAAACTTTTGAAGAATAACAAATTCTAGTGTCGCGACAATAGCTACAGAAAATCTCAGTCGGTTATATCGATCTTCACGCTCAGCTTAAAACTAGCGGGCAGGTCCTCAGCTCCAATATTTGTTAAACAACTGTAAAAACTTGATTAAATATGACGGCAATTTGTGTGGGACGTACTGGAATGGGCGTTTGGCAAAATCATACATATTTTTTTGTTTATTTTAACCTAGAATCATGGTCATTAGAGTAGGAGGGAGGAAGACGGGTAGTGTCAATCTTGGCCTTTTGTTTGGGATGGATGGAGAAGGGGAGTATCAATTTCGCCCATCTATGAACTAAGTCCGGCTTAAACATTTTTTTTATGAATTCTTTAACTCATTCAGATAGAAGGAGGACATGACACAATGAACTTGAAAAGTAGTGAAAATATATCAAAATATCGGGTTTTTTTAGAGGTTCGATTTTCCGAGAATAGACTGGCGCTTGCAAATTGCTATTTATTGTTGTATCGGAATATGGTGTTCAGTGATAAGGTTCGTTTTTGGCTCATTTATTTTGTAAACCGAGATTACGCGCTATTTAAACAACAATTTGAGATAACATGCTTTTTGAAGGGTCTACAAAGAGAGTCATAGATCTTTTGACATTGTTTACGTCAGAATGTTCGACACAGAAAAATAAACAAAATAATGTTCTCCATGTTCCTCTATTTTATGGGTTCTTTCGTGCCAGCAAAAAAAATAGGAGACTATTCTGCCGTCCTAAGAAAGAAAGTCACAAGTGCCAAAATACCAAAATTGAGATAAGCGCAGATTCGGAACCGTGAATGAGTTTCTGATATTTGTGTAAAGAAGGACAGTATTCTTAAACCACTGTGAAAGTGAAATTCGCAACATTTGTAGCCATATTATTTAGCTTTAATTGAACATATAAGTATGCGGACCTATATTCCAAAATGAGAGTATAAATATTAAAGGTACCTTCGACAAACATGAGTTACGGTATATTACCCGCAACCACTAAGTAGTACATGGTTTAACCCATTTTGACCCAGTGTTCGATTAATCGAACAGTAAACAGAATGAAACAGCGAAAAACAACTTGGCTGGGCTTTAATGGGTTAAGTTTTACAGTGGTCCACAGTTGGTTATCTCGGAGGGTTTTTTGAAGAGATCTCTTCCTTATCGATATCAAAACCTTGGATCGCGTCATCAGATTATAACGTTATTGGTATCATCTGAAAGATTTACACCTCCTCTTTCCAAATTCGTATGAAAAGAAGAATGTTCTTGTGGTTCAAGGGCTCAAAAAATTCAAAATAATTTTAATCCTGAAAACATATCTTTATTTTTTATTTTTTGCATTTTACCTTAAATAAGGTTCCCTACAAAATACAAAAAAAACAGAGTGGGGTGGCCATAGGCTAAGAAATGACGGCTGTTTTTATAATTATTGCGTTATTTCAGCAAGGCCAAAATTTTTCATTCATAAATATTTACATTAGAGTTATCGATGTTCCGACTAAAATGAAAGATTGGATTATTTTAAGTGTTCTCCAAAAATATTTCGCTTTTATCATTACCCGTTCGTGAGCTGGACATTTTCAAAATAACATCTATAAAACAGGTTTTTCTTGAAAAGAATTCACGGTGAGAATGGATTAAGAAAAACCCCACCAGAAATTTAAATCTGGTCCGAGCCTTATCAAACCATATCAAAAAAATGACTTTGCTGAAATAATGCAAAATCCGTAATTTCTTAACATATGGCCACCCACTCTGATTTTTTATATTTTGTAGAAAATAAAATAAACTGAAATACAAAAAAGAAAGGTATGTACGTTTTTCAGGACATTCAAAAAAATTTAATTTTTGGAATCCTTGAACCACGGACGTTCATATTTTCATACCAATTTGAGAAGAGGATGTGTAAATCTTTCAGATGATACCAATATCGTTATAATCTGATGATAACCAACTTTGGACCACTGTAAAACTTTAACCAACTACTTTGAGCTGCGGTAAACCACTACTAGAATATATGTGACAAGTTGCATCAAAATCGAAGAGGGTCGAAATCCATGTTGGGTCGAAATCTTGTGGAATTAATTCACCATTTATGGAAAATATCAATATTCTCGCTTGCTTCGTGATTTTTAACTTTAGACAGACGGGAATATGGCGATGTTTATAATATAATAACATACTTAACATCCACTCCAATCTATAGCAATTAAAAATATTGCTGTGGTTAAAGTTGTAATTTTTTGTATTACTAATTCATATTTTTGGTTGGGGTATTTCGTTGCTTTTATGAGGATAACACTTACACTTCGACATTCATATATGGGCACTATACATAGTGTGGGACTTGACAATCCTAAATGTTAGTAGGTGTCATCTGATAATTCCACAGGAAGTTTGACATTTTTGCCCATAACTTTATTCCGAAAGTTTTATTTTTGTTTTTTTTTTAAAGGTGTGTGTCAGCACAAAATGGAATTAGCTTGTTAACATTTATGTGCCGTGATTTCTATTTTCGATGTGTAATAGGATACAAGACTGGAGGCATAATAATTTTTCCACTTTTGGCGATGAGACCCTAGCCACTGTGAAACGAGTGACTCTCAACTTTCACTCAAGGACGATTCATGAAGGACGTCCAAAATCAGTTCTTTAAAAACTTATAAAGTATGATCGCCATGTGACGCACTGTGAGAATGTGACAACTTTATGCTAGAAAATAAAATCAATAAAATTTTCATTTGGTTTTTACATTTACATTGACACAATAAATATATTAATTTAATTTAATTTGAAGATTTGAAACATTTCTTTTGATCTCTAACCCGTTTTACCTGTGTCTGTTTTTACCCCATTCCATATTTGCATTTTTAGAAGCGAGCAACCCTTTAAGAAATAAATTAACATAAAAAAGGGAGCGCATCTGCAAATATTTCACATTTATTTGTTTTTATTGATTTAATGAAATAAAACGAATGTAATATAAATGTATGTACATTGGCAATGAATTTATTAGTAATACTTTGTTCCTTTCAATATATGTATCTCAAGGCATTTAAAATACAAAATGACAATTTTTTATGAGAACGAGACAAAAAATGCATTTGTATGTATGATTTGATTTGAATTGATTCGATTCAATCAAATTCAAAAGATCTATATACGATGATGATGACAACGATGATGATAATAACGATGATATTTCATTGACTTGATCATGATCTACAATTGACTGGATTTTCTTTCACACTGGTCAACAAAGATTTTCGTTGAGAAAAGTCTTATGAGTCGGAAGTAAGTACATACATACAGACATACGTAATTCATTATAATTATGCTTAAATTTAATTTTATATTTATATTTATATTTTTTTGAATACTTAATTTGTAATTTACACACAATGGATATTGCACTGGGCCAATCCTTACATTTTCTGTGTAGCATGTAGCCAATATCTACTGTAGTGCTTGGTTATGGGTACACGTAATGCCACCGCACACCAATTTTAAACTTCTAATCATATGTGAATAATTTAATGCTTACAACCAAACAAACAAACAAACACACGCGCGCACATTTCCAGCTGCACAACAATAAATTGTTGCCAGTTAATCATATTTAATTACAAACAAAATTAAATAATGACATTAAACAACAGCAGCCATTGAATACAAACAACAGTACATTTTTAAGTCAGCCACAGCCACCAATTATTTCGAAGAAACATTTGTTTTAAAATGGATTTTTAGAGTTTAAACATTATCTTTGCGGAATAGCCAATTTTTTAATTTTTGGATACATGACTAGTGCTGACACCAACTATATCTACATCTTCTTCTTCAGTAACTCCTGCGAAGTGTGGGTCTTTTTGGCCATATCAAATGATTTATAGTCACCGAACACTGACTGAGATTTTCACAAATATCCCTATTGGCACATTTGAGAGCCAATTGCACTCATCTACCAACCCCCGAATCTTAGAGCATTTTATGATTTCGAGGTGTGTGCGTTCGAGGGGTATTTTGAAAGAATATTACAAACTGTGTGGAAATCGCATAAATAAAACTCTCAAACCAAACACACATTTTGTGTAGCGGAAAGAATAAACACTTTTTTATATTAATGCCACATTTAATGAAGAAATGACTAAAAAGTGGGGTTTTTTTATTCTCAAATATACGATTGACTGATTTAGAAAGATGAGACTTTTTGTCGCTGTATGAGCGTCATTATTTATAGTCGTTGTGGTACCCTACTGATGATATTAAATTATTAATGCCTTGCCCGTCGCATTAAAATAAAACAAAAAACTTGTTAACACGTTAACAAATCTAAAAATAATTGTCAGACTATAAATTAAAAAAGAACTGTGAACATTGTACCGCACAAAACAAGGTAAACAAGCCGAGATTAGAACATCTCACATGTCAAGTAACGAGAAATTAAAAAAATATTAAACAAAGGAAGTTTCTAACACAAGACCAACTTCTCCAGGCGGAAATGAATAATGAATGTCGCACATGCTGCACGGAGCGTTATTTAAATTCTATTATTTTTAAACAGCATTAAAGTGATTTAATAAATGGCATTAGTTTTCAAATGAAGAGAGATAAAATATGTTATGTAGCAACATTCATCAGCCACACTGTATATCATAAAAAATTAAATAAAATACATAATTAGTTTTAAAAATTAAATAAAATAATAAATTTAAATTTCTCCATTAAACATATTGCATTGAATCCCACAAAAGTATAAAATTTCAAAGTAGTTTTGTCTACAAAAAATCGTTTTTCCAATGATTGATAAAAACATAAAAAGAAATACCAAAAGATAAAAGATCTCTCTCATATTGTTAAAGATATACATTATCCGTGTAGTTAACGCAATTAGTAGACAAAGGGTTAACAAGGGTTTGTTATATTGAAAGCCCTTTGCAGTAACAATGAGTTGGTTTCCCATACTCTTTGAAAATATTATTATTTTTGAGTACAATTGTATACATAATGCTTGTACCAAATACATAAATGTTTGCACACAAACATATAATGATATTTTTTCCACCGAGTATGGGAGTTTCAATCATTCTTAAAACATGACATTAGCTATTCGTTTAATTGTTACCATTTTTAAATTCAGTTCCTGACATTTCATAGAAGGAAAAAATAATTTATTATTATATTTTTGCATGCAAAAAGTAGAAATAGGATTACATTCAACCAGTTTATTTGTGACCTATAGGGCAAGGAGCATATATGCTCGATTGGAATATATTTATAGTTAGAAAAGTGGTACAGACCAGGCGTTATATATCATCAACTTAATTCTAAAAAGGTGTAAGTATTTTTTTTAAATCGTGTTTTTACATATTCCGATAGAAAATGCGGAAATGTAAAAAAGCAATATTGAAAAAAAATGTCAGTTACGGTCTTTTGGAATTAAATTAACGATATACACAATTTAAATCCAAGCATAAATAAACTTATATGTAAACCAATTACATTTTGGGGAACATTCTCTAATAAATAGTAATTTAAGTCTGCCTCTATCTCATTCCAGTGATTATTTTTCACAAGGTTCTTTTCCACAAACATATCTAGTAGAAAGATTAAGTTTCCTTTTTCAATATTCTAATATTTTCAGGCTGAGGAAAATCGCTTGGTTCAATTGCAATTTTCTACAGTTCAAAGGGGAGATTTTACTCTCAAATGGTCTATTTCATTTGTAATTGGCATTTAAATTAAAATGTTCTCAAGTTCAGCCCTCAAATTTTATAGTTTCATTTCATGTTGCGCATGTTCTATATTTATTTACAAGAGAAATAATATAAAAATCCTTACTTAAGTAAATGGATGTGTATCTATTAATAATTTTTCAGGGTGTGAACAATCTAAATTTCAAATTCAAACTAAATTTAAACATGTTCATTGGTTATGTTCCTGAAGCCCTGAATATGGGTTACTTTTATCCAAATTTCAAATGGAGAATCACAAATTAGATTTTAATTTCAGTTGAAAGAAATATCTGTTTCCTTGGAATTTTAATTTTCTAATGGATTATGCCAATTTCTGTCGGAATTTGCAATCCATTTTCAATGGGAATTTTCAAAATTTTAAATGAAAAATTAAATTATTTTATTAAAAATTATAATTTGAAGTAGAGTTATAGAAATTTTTAATGATTTATAATATTTTTGATTGATTCAAAATTTGTCTAAAAATCTATCGAAAATCTAAACTTCAATAGGGTTTTGACAATTTCAATTTATTTTTCGATTGATTTGAAGAGAAAATTGTTTGTATTTCAATTAGAATTAAACCACACAAAAGAAGAAGTATATTTTTCTTGCAAATTCTCAATTTAGCTCGAACAATTATTAATTCGAAATTGAAAAATAAAAAATATAAATATTACAAGGGTTAATTATTTCATGGAAAATCATCTTTAAATTACATTTATCCAATATTTAACTGAAAGTCTTAGTTTTCCTTCGATTTTAATGGAATAACATTTAATTGCACTTCAAAAGAGTTTAAGACTTTCGTTTTATATTTTTTTTAATTTCGAAGTTTCAACATTTTTAATTTAATTGAATTAAATTTGATCGCACTTCAAAGACTTTAAGACTTTCGATTTATTTATTTTTATTAATTACGAATTTTCAATATTTTTAGCAATTTCAGGACCTGTATCCGCATGAGACTGTGCTGACTACAAATTGAAGCCGGATGACCTTAGACAACGTCTTGAATTCGTTAACTGTGGCTGGAGATTAGGACGATGTTAATTTTAACATTAACATTTAAATGATGTAATATGTATAAATGTGGCTACCAAATAAATCCACAATTTGTTATATGTCATACACAGTTGTTGTTTAATTTAAATTTCTTTTCCTTCTTCTGTATTAAAATTTCAAACGGAAAATCTAAATTTCTGGATTTCTTTTTTATTTGTTGGAAAGCCACAATTAAAACTCAAAATTTTCTCAATTCCACATTCATCTTCATCGTCTAATGTCAAATGTCATTTTCTTCAATTCAATTGAAAATAAAATTTCACTTTCCTCCACCATTCTGCCGCATTGCATTAATTCAATTTCAACTGAAAAATGCCTCAGGAAGTTAACCTGGGGGCGGGGGGTGGTGGCTTGTGCCCTATCAACACATTCCAGCTAATTGGCCGTACGACGATAATAATAATTCACATAATTATTAATCAATTTCAATTTCAAATTCAAACTGTAACAGCTACGCCACCAACGGAAGTGTGCGCGCCACCACATTCATTAGCCTGACCTGGCTGAGTGCCATTAACTTTAGTTGACTGGCTAGTTAATAATTAACAGATTTTTCAAGAAGAATCTATACTTTTTCGACAACATTCAATTCATTTCCAAAAATAATTAATTGGTTGATGACGGACGGTTCATGTATTTTTAATAACCGCGGACAAGGAAGTCAAACATTGTTCGTTCGTTTCGCAGCAAGTGGGTCACAGCCTTGCCATAGCTTATGGAGCGCGAATAACTCAACTTGCCCCAAATTTGACGAAAAACTAAATCAATCAATCGATGCGAAATCGAAATCTCTGCCATACTTAGTACATGGTTAGACACGGTTCTTGCCCACCTCGCCGCAACATACCAACGTGTGTTAGTTTGTTTTGAATTTTTTTCTAAATTTTATTTCACTCGAAATTGTTGTGGCTGTTGTTTTTCTTTTCTTTTTTTTTTCTATTTTATTCATATTCATATGTATGTTAATTGTTGCTGTTGTTGTTGTTTGGTTAGCTGGTTGGTCGGCTGGCCGGCTTGCTGGCTGGGTGGTTGGCCAGTCTATTTGCATTAATAACGTGTTTCACTTGTTGCCTGGTTTCAGTGGCGTTTTTTTTCTCCCTAAACTCGAATCTCTCATGGAAATCCCGCAAGTCAAATTAATAAACAGCGATTGCGGGTGATTCACACTCCAGAGACGCTTAATTGAGTTTTTCCCTCTGTTTTGGCTCACAAAATATAAGCTTTTAACCATTAAAAAATACAAATTACACGGGACGGGAACTCTAAGCGTAACGAAGCACAGTGTTTTCAATGCCGCAGAAAGTGGTAATAATTATGCATTTGTCATAAACTAATAAGTCAATTGTACTGAATGAGAAGTTTGAATTTCTTACAAAAGAATATTTTTTATTATTCTCTTTTAAGTTAGTCACGAACACTTTTGGAACATTTGAAACAAAAATTCTCCAAAATGTGTTCTGAGGGAACAAATTCTCGTTCCTGACATAACAAAAATTACTTTTTTAATTTTATTTAGTTTTTTTCACACGGCTTTGATTGTTTTACTGCTTTAAAAACCCACATGTTTTAAAAAACTATTTGATTTTGCATGTGAATAAAATCCGAAATGGACAAGAGAAAAAATAAAATTTGTAGTCTTCAATTCAAATATCTGGGAGCTCAACTTACACTATAAGCATGATTTTCCTTGCAATATTAATCCATTAATCCCAAAAAGGGCTCAGTACTCAAAATAATGGAATTATTCAAACCAATTAAAATATTAATTACCTCAATTAAAAGTTAATTGATTTATGACATATGCAATTAATAAATTAATTAACTCAATTAACATTTTAATTCATTCAATTATTTTTTAGTTGAAAATCAAATATTAACAATCTCAATTAAATTGATTGATTGATTTAGAACATGCGTAATTAATAAATTAATTAACTCAATTAATATTTAATTTAATTCAATTAATTTTTTAATTGAAAATTCGATGGAATTGATCAAATCGATTAAAAAATTAATTGTCACATTTGAAAAAATAATTGATTTTGAGTGTGCGCAATTAATATATTAATTATTTCAGTTCCTTCAATTAACTATTTAATTGAATTAATCTTTTCGCCGCGTACTTTACAGGATCAATAATTATTACCACATTTTGCACGCTTGAACTCACTGTCGGACGACAACAATAACAAATCATCATCATGACTAACAACTATTCGTAGATTTACGCCCAGCAATTCCGTTTGCCGTTCTGTTAGAATTCTATGATACGTGTGAGGCACTCCACAATCGGTTGGCTGCTGTGCTGTGCGACGCTGCAATACGCCTACCGCCAGGGTATCTTAATTGGTGAGCGAGAACGCCTCTGCGCAGGCACCACAATACGCTGCTGCTGGTGTTTCGCATACGAATGGTGGACGCCGCCGCCACCACCACCGTTGCCATAGGCCGAAGAATGTGAAGGTGTTGATCGTGATTGCGCCAGCATGAGATTTGAACTCGATCCACTGGATGCCTGTTGCTGGGGTGTCTGATATTTAGAATGATAAGCAGGTGTTGTTGCCGTTCTGTGGCCGTACGTTCTGGCCGTGGTTGCGGTGGCGGCATACGATGGCGATTGTTGCACCATTCTAGTCGAGGTCAACGGCGGACTTGTGTAGTTATGGTGATTATCTCCGAAATAAGTCTGTTTCAGCGGCTGCATTCGGCTATTGCCAGTGCTGAGATTACCATTCGAGTAGCGTTTGGCAAACGATGGCGAAGAGGCCGCCCCATTGATGGCTGACATTCCTGTCGTTGCGCCCCCCAATTGTATGCGGGTGGACAGTCTACTGGGTCTGGTGGTAAAAGCCGAGGGCTGCTGCAGCTTGGAGTTGCAATCATTCTTGATCTGCACGAGAGTTTGATAGCGTCCCGTTTGATTGTTACCCTGGCTGGTTATCCTGGGCCGGGAGGGTGAACGGGACGCAGGTTTGGACCAGTTTCTCTGCGGCGAATGAGATTGATTGAGCCGTGTACTCGATGTCCTTATGGTATACGAAGTATTCATTGTGGGCTCTGGCCGGGCATAGTACGTTGGGGTATTCACCTGTGAAGGCATAGGTTTGGCCACTCCCACCGGCACCATGCGCCCCGGCATATGGGGAGTTATAGAATTGCGAAACTCTATGCGTATGGAGGGCGCCGACTCCTCAGTCTTCAAGTAGTTGGTCGGGGCATTGGCTCGATCCACTTTAAACGTGTCATGGCGCTTAACTGGTGATCGTGTCATGGAACGTGCCGACTTGCGGGCGTTCAGATCACGCACGGGCGACCTGGAGCCGGGCCTGTAGTTGTCGTTGTCGAAGACCAAGAAGTCATTGCGATTTTCTTTCGACATGCTGCGTTCTCGTTGGCTGGCCTTCGACTCCGCGTCCGCAGGTGGATCCACCTCTACAAACCACGAAGGATTGTGGGGAGCTTCCTTCTGTTGCTGCAGGAACTTATCGCGGAAGGATTTGCGGAAGCTGTTCAGTGTCACGGTTTTGTATTTATCCGCTTCGTTGCCATTCTCATAGCCGGTTCTCTTGAAGTAATCCTTGTCGCCATCGTCATGGTCTGCGGCGTCATCATCATCGTGTTCGGGCAAATTTCGGCTTTGTTTCAGTTGCTCCAGCTGCTTTTTCAGCTCTGAGGGCATTTTGCCCTTGCGAAAGGTGGAGGAATCAAATGTTGTGGTGGTGGTGGCGGCGGAGGCAGAGGCACTGGATGGTGGCGTTACATTGGCTCTTATGGACTCCGGAGCAGTTGAGCCACTGTGCAGGGACTTCAGACTGGACTGTTCGTATAAAAAGTTGAAGGGGTCCGTTTGCGAGTCGTAATCCAAACTGTTGGAGCCCTCCGCCTGCCACTTGTAGTAGGTGTTGGTGGCATTGTCGCTGGGATGGTGGTCGTAAGCCGAACTGTCTGGCGTGGGATTCTTCTTGCGCTTGGTGAACGTGCTGAACTTTTCCAAGACCTTGGACTTTTTCGACTTCTTCTCCAGCGTCGAGGTATTCGAATGGATGCCGGCATTTTCATTTTGATCGTCCAGTATGAACGTGTCGCTGCGATTGAACAGCGAATCAGTGCCCGACTCCACCGAGTCTCGCCGTTTGCTGCTGCCACTTATGACACTGCCAGGGCGAGAGGGCCGCACGGGAGTGGTATCGCGCGACGCAGACCGGCCGCGTGTGATGGATGAGCGTAAATTACGAAAGAATGACATGTTTTGCTACGCGTCAATTGACTCGCGTCCGTCCAGGCACTCACAACTTAGCACTCCACTCCACTCCACTTTTGTTTTGTTGTTTTCTTTTCTTTTTTGATAATTCCACGTCTTCCGCGACTTGTATCACTTTTGTTGGCTGGTCTGATCTGATCTGCTCTGCAGTACTTGTACTTCAACCTTCGTATTCTTTGCTAATGACTTTAATGATCTGCCGTCAAATGACTCGGTTGTTTGCACAATTTTCGGTCTCGCTTCTACTAAACGCACCCATTTAGACGGGTCTTTGGTCTGTAGCTTTGGGTTTCCGTTCCGCGTATCTTTTCTCGATTTTCGTTTGACAACAAACAATTCGAATCAATGATTGTCTCCGAGTTAAATCACCATTAAATTTATTTTGTTTTTGTTTTTCTTGTTTCTCTTTTGTTTTTCCTTTTTTTGTATTTAATCTAGAGAAGAAGCAACGATCTTCACAAAGTCACAAATCACAATTGAATTCTCCGATTGTTTCCAAGCGTACGGCCGTACAAGTCTTACTTAACGCGTCAACTGTTTCCCAGCAACTGAGCGTTGGCTGGGAGCAGCGAGCGAACTCTACCAGCACCAAAACAACCATCGTCATCAACAGCAGCAGCGGCAACGGCGGCGGCGGTGGCAGCTATACTCCAACGTAAAAAAGCAAACTGAGATCACTGTCGATACCGATAATGAGCGTTTAGAAGTTCCAAGCACGACTAGAAGCGTACTGAGCAGGGGGAGAATCAACCGCGGTGTACGAGCACAAGGTAAGCTTTTTATTTGTTGCCGGCACGAGTGGAAATCTCTGCGCGTTGTTGTTGTTGCTGTTGTGGTAACAACAGCACAGCGGTACTGGCCCAGCTGAATGGCTGCTCTTCGTTTGAGTAGCTTGTTTTGACCATTTTCAGTTTGAACTTCATCATCAGTTTCGGCGCGCAATTAAAATAATGTACATATATTCCAACTACATATGTACGATTGTAGAGACACATGTGTGCACTAGTCGGGGTCGAATTTGAAATGAATCAACAATCGTAGTTTTAACTCCGAAAACATGAATTTCTTTAATAAAAACTGAGAGATGGAATAAAGAGGTAACTGCGATTGTTTCCACAAAATACGCCCGACGTACAGTGGCATGTTTTCATACAAGCTGCGGTAAAAATTAGATTGAATAGAGCTAGGACCTTGAAATTTCGCACACATCCCTTATATTGCCAAATTAAATCAAAAACAAGTTTTTGTTTAAATCCTTCCAGAACCACACCTCCCATGAAACATAAAATGAAAAAAACGCCATAAATTTCTTATTTTAATATATGTGTTAATACAAATCATTATCAGTGATTCCATGTAAATTCCACAATTAAATGAAAATTTCCAGTGCCGCGGCCAACGTCCACATAATTTTCTTTTGTTTCTCGAAATTTTTGATAAAAATTATCTTATTTCTAATCGATGGGAAACGGTTATTATATCTTAATAAATAACTTAAGAATAATATATTGGCTCAATATTTGCATACGATCGCATGCCATAAAATCTTACATCCCTAAGGTATGCTTTAAATACATTTTCCAAAATACATTAACAGAGAACAACGAAGAAATTATTGCTTCATTGTTGACTTGGAAGGGTTTACCAATTTGGTAAATAAATCGATGTTAGCAGCTATATGCAGAGTATTATTTTTAAAATTAATAAATAATACAATAGTTTAAAAATATTTATAAATGCCCAGATACTAAATAAATTCAATCTTCAGGTATAACAGTGTCTGGAAATTAAATCTATAACATAATTACACCTTTTCAAATTCAAAAGAATACATCAACAGCTCCTGTTTTCTAGGAATTAATGGAATTCCAATACGATATATGGTTTCCGAGATACATGCCAATAAAATAACCTCTATTATGATGAAATTTTGAACTATTTTTGCATATATGAACTTTACATGCATAGACAGCTGAATTTAGCTGCGTTATCGGCAAAATCTTTTAGAATATGCTTAATAGGAATGCAAAATTCAATCAATAATGTCAAAATTTGGACTTACGAATTTTGCGAGTTTTTGCACTGTGCGACGTGGTGGCTTTCACAGTCGATTCTCCAACAGTTGGTGGTCAAATTCGAGACGACCGGTACGATAAAAAACCATCCAAAACCAAGTGTGTGAGAAAATCCGAGGCAGTCGACTCCTCCCCAAGCACAAAAACTTGGACTTTCACAGACCTGCACTTGGACGAGATCTTACAGACCTATGACCTATGAGTTAGTGACTATCGACCACGACTGCGCTTCGGAGCGTTTAAAAAGGGATCCCAATTCTGGTCGAAAAATCATATTGAACGACGAGACACCTTTTTGTATTGGACTCACATGAGGTGATAAAGCATCCACAAAAAGTTGATCTTTGGAGCGGATCAGTAGTACTACTATGTTAGAGAAGTCATCACCGTCTGCGGAAGATCGATCGAGCGAGCAAGGTCCTCGAAGTCAAATTGGTCACCAAGATCGTGCGAGACCTTTTCTTGTAGGGTTTTCTGAAGTCGCAGGTCTAAGCAGCCGTTACCCACATATCTATGGGAAAACTTAACCTCTCGGATCAATGTAACGTGCCAAGCCTCGGCTGACACTTGAACGACGTCATATTTCATACATAATGACATACATGGATGGACTTTCGCTAATACCTCACCTAACAGCTTGTTTTAATCCATTTTATTGCGTGTAGTTGTGGTCAATGAAAAGAAGATGAACTCTTTCCATTAAAAGTGTGGAATGCTCTCCTGGTTAAAGTTATAAAGATTCGCACCCGACGAACTTAACGCCCCATATTGTAGCGCATCATCGTTGCCTTCAAATACTTAACGCCTCTTCTTTACTTATTTCGCATTGTTCTCTCATCGAATACCAAACAACATTCGCGCCTTATCAGTTTTCAGAAATTTCATTTTATCAAATTCGACCCAGCCTAATGTGTATCTGAACACTCATGTTCGTACATATGGTTGAAACAAAAACAAAAATTCTGACATGTACTTGTACTTTTCAGGAAAAGATTGTTTATTTTTTTCTGTTTCATCATTGCCTACGATCGGTTTGTTGTTGTTGTTCGTTTTGGGGAATGATTCAAGTTTAGAAACGTCGAACAGGTTATTAGCCGGGGAAAGGCATACGCGCCGCGCCATCTGTGTTACGTGTAACTTTTGATGCTCAATTTCTGGCAGGTCATTTTCAGGTTAAAAGGTTTAAAGTTACGAAGATGATTTTTGGAAAATCATTCGGGAAGTTCTTATTAAAAGCCGGCGCGGTTTCCGTATTTCCGTTGACAACATAATGATGACAATTGTCTGTGATGAGGCAGAAGGAGGAAACTGTGGGCAATTAGTGCATTACAAACAAACGATCGATCTGAGCATGTATATGTGTTTGTTTGTTCGAAGAGTTTTTGAAACGTTTCTAAATGATCGGAAACAAGATAGATCCAATCGACTCAGAATCACTTTCCGAGTTAATTTAGCCATGCCTGTCTGTCTGAACGTTCGCCTATCCAACCATATTCTTGTAATCAATTTTGTTGTCCGAAGTCAATGAAATTTGACAGAAACAGATGTTATTGAAAATCTCGGTTTACTTGGCCGCTCACTTTCACTAGAGTGTCATGTATTACCTTAAGACGCCAGACATCCAATTGGATGTTTTTAAGAAGTGTAGAACTTTATATTAATTAATAATTTCAAACAGAGAGTTGACTTTATTAGGACGATAATTGTATGCCATTAGTGTTGTAATGGATGTGCCACTTTCTGAAAGTCCTATTTTCGACTTCTGTTTCAAGCAATCAGTGCCGTATCTCAACAAATGACAACCAAATATGACAAAAGTCAATTTTCAATTTTTGTTTGATCAGTGATCGATTTCATTGATTTGTATGTAATATATTCGAATTTCAGGAATTCGTTGTTTGGTTTACGTATTTCATTATCCTGCGAGGGAACAAATCATCAGTATCGTATAGTGTGATTATATTCTTTGCAAATTCACATACAATGTGATGTATGTATTTACACACGAAAACCGCACGACTAAGCGATCGTAAGAAGATATAACTTGATCGAAATAGCTGGAATTCGAGCACGTATGTCATTCAAACACATCAATTTTATTTATTCTCTAATTTTATTTTTGATATTAAAATCTGACAGCAGACACTCAAAAGAAAAATAATTTTGTCGTTGTAATAAATAATTGCATCGAAGTTGACCCATTTGTAAACAGAATTGCGTGTTGAATTTCATAGTGTTTATTTTAATTGTTTGATGCGAGTGAAAACAAAAAGTACCATAGAAGTGTTAATATGGAAATGAGAGCACTATTATATATTAATTTTATAAATTATACTACAAAAAATAAAACCAACTTTTTCAGAACCCGTTTAAATTTTGCAATTTATCGTGCTATCGGTAGACAGACAGACAGACAGACGGAATTTGTAATATTTGAATTTTATGACGAAATTGTTACAATATGTCGCCGATCTCCAACAGACATCCGAATGTAAATAATATTTGTCTCTTGGTACACTGCATCAAATACACAACAATTTAATAGAGACAACTTACGCATGTCTGTTAAATTAAATGAGTTAAAAGAGGCTCTCTTCTCGTAGACATATTATTGTTCCAATCATAAATATGAACTCTAAGATCATCTTATTATGGTTGAAATAAATATTGTGGGTAACCATGTCATAGTTATAGCTATACATATAATTAGCTACAGCAATCCTGTGGTTACCTCAATCATATGATGCTCTTCAAATATGGTTGCAGCAATCATATCTCTTCTTTGCATGTGTAGATGGCGTTAGCTTCAAAGATGTAAATAAACAAAAAATTTAATTAACTTGTGAACAATTTGTTAGCACTGATTTATTAGGATTTGCGGTGTGGATTGTCAAGATGAGAGTGCATACCTAAAGCCATCGTGAAATACCGATATCGAATGTAAGATCGTTTAAAAAGATTTGCTTTCATAATATGACACAAGCTCCAGAAACAATGATGCATGTGATCCACGTATGTGTGATTAACTAAATATAGCGAAAGTGGTTCGCGCTCAAAATATCGCGACCGTAGAACAAGAAGATTCTAACTCCATCACAGGCTGTTTTGAGAAGACGTATCTTTAATGTAGTTTTTATATGTAATTTTATTTCGCCTGCGACTATAAATAAATTCGTTCAAATAATTTAATCCTGAAGTATAGCCCCCAAAAAATGGATTTAACTTTGATGCTCATTTATTTAGAACAAAAGTGGAGCCACAAGGTTCTATGTGTCACTTAGAACCCTGAAATTTGTTTCATGAATCAATTTTGAATGAAGATAATTTGTATTTGCTTACTTTTTAAGAAACTATAAGATTTAAATATTTAATTCCATATAATAGTTTAATGCAAATGAAATCAGTTTCCTCTAGGTTTAATTTAAAAAAGTAAAAAATTTATAGAATAAAATAATATTATAAAAATTTTAATATGGAATGTCAGCTGCACTCATATTTTTGAACAATAATATTAGAAGACTTAATTTTTCTTAAATCTCAAATAACAAATTGGGGATATACTTAAATAGATGTTTGTGTCTGCGATTCTTAGCTGAATGCTTATAGTTTAAAGTGGACAAGTATCCGGCCTAATTTTGTACACAGTTTGGAATTGTAACCGATTTTGAAGATCTAAAGTTAATATAGGAATTCCACATTCTTCATCTAAAGCTCTCTGCTCACTCATCTCGATCTTCTTTCATTTTCTTCGTCCACAAGTTCTCTTTTTCATCATATCGATCAGATTTAGTACGATAATTGTATTTGTCTAATGAAAACTGAACCGCAAAGATATATCAACAATACTTTATGAAACACAGTTCTAACAGATGAAATATTTGGTTATTAGAACTTTGTTTAATAAATTGTTAAAAGAAAAAGTTGAGTTAGAACTTTGTTTCTTTGGATATCCTGTGAACGGCAAGAGATGTCTCTTTGACGATACCAGTAATCGAAAGAGCTTACCAAGTTTAGTACGATATGATATATAGATCAATTTATCAAAAATTGTAAGTTAGAACCATGTTTTTCTAAGGCCGCATTATTTCGAAAGTAATGATCGTCTGCACGCAGAGAAGCCATGTGATTGTTGTAAACATAATATGATTACTGCTAAGGCAATTGAAGGGCATGATATTATGGTTGAAATATTAAGGTAATCATAACGTAGTTGCAGCTAAACATGAAATTATCTTAATGATCATATTACGATTGCCTACAGCCGTACTAACCATAATCCCAATCATAATATGATGCTCTTCGAATGTTGTTGCAGCAATCATATCTCTTCCTTGAGTGTGTATCTTCGGTAGAACTTGTCATGTGGAAACAGTGCCATCAGTGGAACGTAGAATGTTCAATTCTGACACGAGGTCGGTTTCAATATTTGTGGTCGTTTCCTTTGGAATTGCTAAGGGATACATATCGACACCCAATACTTGTTGGAAAGGCGCGTTATTTGCTAACGAGATTAAATTTATTATAAGGAGAAAAGCAAAAGAAGAATTCGGACCACAAAATTTGAAACCGAACAATAATGGCCGCGTCATGGCTTTTGGGCGTAGGGGGGGCAAATATAGTCGGAAATTGGTATTTATTGAGGGAATTCTAAATAAAGAAGGTAATCTGAGGATATTGAGAGAAAATGTTAAGTCAGGAGCGAAAAACTAGGTGTTCTGTTGAGGACAGCTTCAAATTTTATTTGGACATTGAAATAAATGTCCAAAATCCCCAGCCATGAACCCCACCACAAATTTGTGGGATGAATTGGACCCTCGTATATAATCTCCACGTCTGAACTGAAAAAACGATTATATGAAGAATGGAATAAAATATGAATTTCCTGTACCAGAAAAATCGTGGAAAATATGCCAAAACGTGTAAAAGGCTTATTCCTACTCCAAATAAAAACTAATTTTTCACAAAAACACGTTTTTGCATTATTAATTATCCTTTAAAAAAAAACTAATTTTAATCACGCTATGATTTTTGATATAAATGAAGTAATGCGTTGTTTTTTATTATTTCTAATCATTTAATGGTTATTGTTTTCACGGATTTGAAGTTTACCTAATGCTGAGTTAATATTATAAAAAAAACTTTTATGTTTAAATAACGTACATGGATTATTGGGCGTTTGATCTTTCACGAATGCTAATGTCGAATATTAATGAGACTCGCTGTATATTTCAATCCAAAACAAATAGGATGTCGACATTATGTATACCCAACAAAAAATGGAAGTACTTCTGTAGGAAGCTCATTTTAATCGCATTTCAAAATCCAAATGTACATTTTTCCCGCTTTTGAGGAACGTCTTTTAAACAACTTCCAAAAAAGTCAAAAATATGTAACATTTGATTTGAATTGGGATATTGTCCTGGCTCAAGACCATTTTGCTTCTATATTTAATAGAATGCAAATTTATTTACAAATTTTATCTATATATATAAAAGAGTTGCGTTACTGACTGACTGACTGACTGACTGACTGACTGACTGACTGACTGACTGACTGACTGACTTATCATTGACCAGCCCCCAGACCAAACGGCTGAAGCCAGGGTCATGAAATTTTCAGGGTAGTTCCCAAATATGACGTAGACGTCGACTAAGAAAGGGTTTTACGAAATTCGTACTTTTAGGGGATAAAATGGCCCAAAAAGGGATAAACATCGAACCTTCGTCCTGACTAAACGGCAGTAGCTATAAACATGAAATTCGGTGAGTTCCTTGCAATGACCATGCAGACGAGCTACAAATAGGGATTTTTCGAAATTTGTACTTTTAAGGGCCGAGCGGTACAAAAAGGGATAAAAATGGTACCAACTAAAGTATTACAGCTAGAAACGTGAAATTTGGTATGAAAATTCCTCTGACCATATAGAAACGAAGTAAAATTTGATTTTTCGAAATTTGTACTTTTAAGGGAAGAGAGGGACAAAAAGGGATAAAAATGGTACCAAGTAAAGTATTACAGCTAGAATCGTGAAATTTGGTATGTAAATTCCTCTGACCATATAGAAACGAAGTAAAATTTGATTTTTCGAAATTTGTACTTTTAAGGGAAGAGAGGGACAAAAAGGGATAAAAATGGTACCAAGTAAAGTATTACAGCTAGGAACGTGAAATTTGGTATGTAAATTCCTCTGATCATATAGAAACGAAGTAAAATTTGATTTTTTCGAAATTTGTACTTTTAAGGGCCGAGCGGTACAAAAAGGGATAAAAATGGTACCAACTAAAGTATTACAGCTAGAAACGTGAAATTTGGTATGAAAATTCCTCTGACCATATAGAAACGAAGTAAAATTTGATTTTTCGAAATTTGTACTTTTAAGGGAAGAGAGGGACAAAAAGGGATAAAAATGGTACCAAGTAAAGTATTACAGCTAGGAACGTGAAATTTGGTATGTAAATTCCTCTGACCATATAGAAACGAAGTAAAATTTGATTTTTTCGAAATTTGTACTTTTAAGGGCCGAGCGGTACAAAAAGGGATAAAAATGGTACCAACTAAAGTATTACAGCTGGAAACGTGAAATTTGGTATGAAAATTCCTCTGACCATATAGAAACGAAGTAAAATTTGATTTTTCGAAATTTGTACTTTTAAGGGAAGAGAGGGACAAAAAGGGATAAAAATGGTACCAAGTAAAGTATTACAGCTAGAATCGTGAAATTTGGTATATAAATTCCTCTGACCATATAGAAACGAAGTAAAATTTGATTTTTCGAAATTTGTACTTTTAAGGGAAGAGAGGGACAAAAAGGGATAAAAATGGTACCAAGTAAAGTATTACAGCTAGGAACGTGAAATTTGGTATGTAAATTCCTCTGACCATATAGAAACGAAGTAAAATTTGATTTTTTCGAAATTTGTACTTTTAAGGGCCGAGCGGTACAAAAAGGGATAAAAATGGTACCAACTAAAGTATTACAGCTGGAAACGTGAAATTTGGTATGAAAATTCCTCTGACCATATAGAAACGAAGTAAAATTTGATTTTTCGAAATTTGTACTTTTAAGGGAAGAGAGGGACAAAAAGGGATAAAAATGGTACCAAGTAAAGTATTACAGCTAGAATCGTGAAATTTGGTATATAAATTCCTCTGACCATATAGAAACGAAGTAAAATTTGATTTTTCGAAATTTGTACTTTTAAGGGAAGAGAGGGACAAAAAGGGATAAAAATGGTACCAAGTAAAGTATTACAGCTAGGAACGTGAAATTTGGTATGTAAATTCCTCTGACCATATAGAAACGAAGTAAAATTTGATTTTTTCGAAATTTGTACTTTTAAGGGCCGAGCGGTACAAAAAGGGATAAAAATGGTACCAACTAAAGTATTACAGCTGGAAACGTGAAATTTGGTATGAAAATTCCTCTGACCATATAGAAACGAAGTAAAATTTGATTTTTCGAAATTTGTACTTTTAAGGGAAGAGAGGGACAAAAAGGGATAAAAATGGTACCAAGTAAAGTATTACAGCTAGAATCGTGAAATTTGGTATATAAATTCCTCTGACCATATAGAAACGAAGTAAAATTTGATTTTTCGAAATTTGTACTTTTAAGGGAAGAGAGGGACAAAAAGGGATAAAAATGGTACCAACTAAAGTATTACAGCTAGAAACGTGAAATTTGGTATGAAAATTCCTCTGACCATATAGAAACGAAGTAAAATTGGATTTTTCGAAATATGTACTTTTAAGGGACGAGCGGGAGAAAAAGGGATAAAAATGGTACCAACTAAAGTATTACAGCTAGAATCGTGAAATTTGGTATGTAAATTCCTCTGACCATATAGAAACGAAGTAAAATTTGATTTTTTCGAAATTTGTACTTTTAAGGGAAGAGAGGGACAAAAAGGGATCAAAATGGTACCAACTAAAGTATTACAGCTAGAAACGTGAAATTTGGTATGTAAATTCCTCTGACCATATAGAAACAAAGTAAAATTGGATTTTTCGAAATATGTACTTTTAAGGAACGAGCGGAAGAAAAAGGGATAAAAATGGTACCAACTAAAGTATTACAACTAGAATCGTGAAATTTGGTATGTAAATTCCTCTGTCCATATAGAAACGAAGTAAATTGGATTTTTCGAAATTTGTACTTTTAAGGGGCGAGCGGGACAAAAAGGGATAAAAATGGTACCAACTAAAGTATTACAGTTAGAATCGTGAAATTTGGTATGTAAATTCCTCTGACGATACAGAAACGAAGTAAAACTGGATTTTTCGAAATTTGTACTTTTAAGGGGAGAGCGGGACAACAAGGGTTAAAAATGGTACCAACTAAAGTATTACAGCTAGAATCGTGAATATTGGTATGCAAATTCCTCTGACCATATAGAACCGAAGTAAAATTTGATTTTTTCGAAATTTGAACTTTTAAGGGAAGAGAGGGATAAAAATGGTACCAACTAAAGTATTACAGCTAGAAACGTGAAATTTGGTATGTAAATTCCTCTCACCATATAGAAACAAAGTAAAATTAGATTTTTTTCGAAATTTTTACTTTTAAGGGGCGAGGGGGACAAAAAGGGATAAAAATGGTACCAACTAATGTATTACAACTAGAATCGTGAAATTTGGTATGTAAATTCCTCTGACCATATAGAAATGATGTAAAATTGGATTTTTCGAAATTTTTACTTTTAAGGAGCGAGCGACACAAAAAGGGATAAAAATGGGACCAACTAAAGTATTGCAGATAGAATCGTGAAATGTGGTATGAAAATTCCTCTCACCATATAGAAACGAAATAAAAATAGATTTTTTCGAAATTTTTATTTTTAGGGGGCGAGAGGGACAAAAAGGGATAAAAATGGTACCAACTAATTTTTCTAATTTTGTACTTATAAACAATGAGCGGGATAAAAATAGTACTAAATAAAATATTTCAGCTATAGTCGTGAAATTTTGTGTTTAAATTTCTCTGACAACGTAGACTTGCAACATAAATGGATTTCTCGAAATTTGTACTTTTAAGTTGCGAGCGGGACAAAAGGGGATAAAAATGGTACCAACTTTAGTATTACAGCTAGAATCGTGAAATTTTGTGTGTAAATTTCTCTTACCATGTAGAAGCGCAGTAGTTTGATTTTTCGAAATTTGTACTTTTAAGGGGTGCGCGGGACGAAAAGGGATAAAAATGCTGTACAATCATTTAATTACATAAGCGCGGAACATAAATGGATATTTCAAAATTTGTACTTAAGAGGGGGATACGGGACAACAAGGAATAAATGTGTTACCAAATAAAGTACATATTTTTAGGGGAAGCAAAAACACATGTTACCTATAGTGATTTTTCAAAATGTGTACTTTTTGGGAAAGAAGTGCTAAAAGTTATATACTGGCTGGCTGAATCTAGAAACATGAGATCGAGGATATAAATGGTTGTAATATTTTGTTCAAAACTTGGTAGAAAATTATACATACGAAGTAGTTCAGCTAAAATAGTGCATATCGACAAGCACATTCCTTTGACTGTGTGTGAGTGCTAGCTAATAGGAGTTTTCCAAATTACTATTTTAGATTTATCTATATCCACCAAAAGAAAATTAAATAAATAATAATAGACAAATAAAATTAACAAATAACTGGCTTTTTCGCGTGCGAAGCAGCGGGTACTGCTAGTATATTTTATAAATAGCAATTTCACAAGTGAGTAGGAACGAATTTTTAGTATGGGGTCACAGAGGTAAGGTGTCCGTTTTGCACCCTGAAGGTCTAGGGTTCGAATCGTGGCTCGGGAAAAAAACTTTTTTTGTTTTTTTTTTTTTTATTACTTTTATAAATACACAAACTTTAATTTTGTATAATTTTTGCTTATAACAATAAAAATGTATTGCTTTATTAATGTACTTTAAATATTTAATTTTTATTAATTATTAATAGTACATAATATCAGTGAAATTGAGAAGTGTGAATTTATTTAATGTTAATTTTAGCGTTATATATTAATTCATAATAAATAAATATTTTGTTAAGTTTCCTATTGTCAGTTCTAACGAACAAAACGGTTTGCTTTAGTTATTGTTATTCACCACTCACAACAGAGGATAGCTGAGATGGTTAGAGTGCCAAAATATCCGCTGTTCTACCCCCTGGTAGCGGCTGATTTTTTAAAACAGAAATGGAAACTATTGAAAAAGTGGTTCCTTTGCAAAACGTTAAAATAACTTTTAAGTCTTTCAATATAAAGGACATCCCTCCTATGACAACTCCAAGTCAAATTAATTGGTGAACATCCCAATCTTCACTACTTCCGAAGCACAAGATGTTCATCTTCTTCACTTCTTTGGGTGCTCCCTTTTTGTTGGGTATCGAAACCTATCTCTTTAGAATTTGAATAATATTAAAGTAATTAAAAGCGCATTTCGATCGTTTCGAAAGTCGTGATTTGGCACCCATTGACTTCTTCTTCTTCTTGTTCCCGTTTCCCTTCTCTCTAAGCTCTCGTGCTGAAGCCAAGGAATTCATAAATTGTATCTGCATTTTCTCACGACGTTTAGTGACTTCTGTCAATTGACTGCTGCAGCTTCTAAGGCAGCGCAATCTTTTACAGAACATGGCAAACAGTTGACGACAATATCTGACAATCGAGTATTGCTTCGGACCAGATAACGTAACCGCTATAAGCGGTGTCGAACGACCAAATTCGCTGGTAGCCATAGTAGGTATTATATCAGCAAGCGGGCTATGAAAAATGAAACGAAATGAAGTGGAGGCGTTTTATTTGCGCTTGAATTTTCGTCATAGCCAAAGTCGAAGCAACAGGTCTATTTGTGTTTGTTGTCGTCATTCGAAAACAACTCGAGACTTAATAATAAACATGGCAAATAAGCCAAAAAAGACAATCCGTTGCTGCTGCTGGCGTCGCTGCTCTTGCTGCTGTTGTTGTTGTTTAATAGCAAATCGCAGAATCGAGACAAAACAAATCTTCCAGTCCCAAATTGAAAACGAAAATGATCGAATCATCGCGAGGTGTTTTCACGGCATTGTTATTGTTGTTGTTGTCGTCGTTGAATGTCTCATTGTCTGAGGCGGACAGCGCACTACGACTACGAACTGCGAACTGCGGCGTGTTATTGTCGTCAGATATTAACACCTTATTTCGATTTGAGTTTTACAATGAAACAACAACAATAATAGCAACACGACTCTAGTAACAACACCAATCAAATCGAACAGTTCAATTAAGTCGAACAATATCTGTGGACCCATTCACACACACACGTACACACACTCGGATCGAAGTACGATCTTATTTGGTTCACTCGCATTCGGACGTTGTGCCTGCGGTTGGCAGGCGATGACAACCAAGTGTTAATTGTCGCCAATATTCATTATCGTTTGATTTTGTGGATCAATCAGAAATTGATTCACAATCAGCAGTAAAAACGAGCAGCAGGTACTGCGACATAATTGCGGTCATTATGCCTTACATTGATCTGAATGCCCGAATCGAAATGTTTGTCCGCCACTGAGTGCTTCAGTGAACACAACATATATAAAGAGTGATTTTTTTGAGGTTAGGATTTTCATGCATTAGTATTTGACAGATCACGTGGGATTTCAGACATGGTGTCAAAGAGAAAGATGCTCAGTATGCTTTGACATTTCATCATGAATCGTCTTACAAACGAACAACGCTTGCAAATTATTGAATTTTATTATCAAAATGCGTGCTCTGTTAAGAAAGTTCATTGCGCGCTTCCATTTTATGGTCAGTTTAATCGACCCACTGAAGCGGCTATTCGGGCTATTGTGACTAAATTTCGCACCAAATTTACATTGTTGGACATTAAACCACCAACACGCTTACGTAGAGTGCGAACTGAAGAAAATATCGCACCTGTATCGGCCAGTGTTAATGATGACCACCAATTTTCGATTCGTCGCCGTTCGCACCAATTGGGTCTCTGTTACTCAAAAACGTGGAAATGCCAAAATTGGACTAAGCGGATGGACCACCTAAGACGCAGCCGCGGTCAACATTTAAATGAAATTATCTTCAAAAAGTCAATGTCATGGACCAATCTAACGTTTCAAATAAAGAACCGATGAGATTTTGCAAATTTTATGCGTTTTTTTTAAAAAAAAGTTATCAAGCTCTTAAAAAATCACCCTTTACATACGAATGTACGATGTACACATGTGACAGCAATATACGATGATCGTATGGAAAACTTAGGGAATATGTGGAAATTAGAGTGCATCTTTCTAGTGCCAAATATTCCATCAATTGTTATAACACCCCTACTGGGTGTTTAATTTATTCGTTGAAACTTATATCTGAGAGATCTCCTTGTCAGCATTATGGCTACCTCGACGCAATTAAAACGCAAGTCCTCTGCCAACTATTACAACAATTTTCATGTCCTTTGAGACCGATCCTAGATATGTATATTGAGGTATGGGCCAAGCCATGTCCCTTGAGACCGGTTTGAAACTGGTAGTTTAGAACAGACAGCGTGCATGTCCAAGACATACCACAGAGGGAGAATTCACCCCCTCCAATGACAAACCCATGTAAAAGGAACCGGTCCACTTCATATATTTGAGTTAGAATCAGGAGCGATCCTTACCCTAGTCCTAGGACTTGTTCTGAGACAGTTCATTTTCCCGTTGGGACAAATACAAAAAATGCCGAAGGATATTTTTTAAAGTCGAAAACAAAAAATTGTATTGTTATTTTTTTTTAATTTTTCTAAAATTCCAATTTTCGTCGATGGTAGCTTTGATATTTGTATTCTCATTTTGGAAATATAGGTGCGATCATACAAGCTTATATTTTCAATTATATGTTCAATTAAATAAATAGAAATATAGAAACATTGGTTTTAGGAACAGTATCCAAAAAATTGTAAAAAAATGCTTTTTTTCTAAAACAATTATAAAAAATAGAAAGAAAAAAAATTAAAAAGATTTTTAAATACATAAATAATCATTAATAGAAAAAAGTCGATAAAAATATTTTTTAATAGCTAACATTCTAACGCAGAAAACAATGTCAACATGAAAAAGATCTATGGAAAATTTTTAAGTTATGACACATGTTGTAGGCGTCAAAGAATTTAAAAAAGATAATGATTTTTTAATATTTTTTCAAAATGTTGTCATTTATTTTGGTTTAAGACCAAAGGTTGTGCTGAAGTCTTCAGCAGAACCCAAAATTAGCAAAAAGGCAAAGTGAGACCCTTATTGTTGCAGCTAAAAGTTGACTGCGCAGTTTCGATGGGCGCTACCCCATCTCGTCAGAACTTTCGCAACGAATGTATGTCTTTGACTTAAATCAGGGTTCATATTAGTACCAGCGGTCACATATGACAAATGAGAAGCGCTGATAAACAAAATATTCCACCGAACTAAGTCGACACACTAAAAATCTCACTTTGCCAATTCAATGTTATGCATGTGCTCGCATCGCTCACAACAATGCAAAGGTTGTTGTTGTACGGTATTGTTGTTGTTTGTGTGTATAGTTGGTCTGTTCTGTTTTTCAAAATAGAATAATTATACCCTCACTCTACAGAGTAGGAAGGTATCATTTGGGATAGACAAAAAGTGTAATGCATTGAAGGAGTGACTTAAGACTCTAAGTATGTTTGGACCAAATCCCTTTCATGACTTTTTAAGCTGTTTGACTAATGTCGGTCGGTCCGTTCGGACGGCTGGCTGGTGTACACGATAACTCTCAAAAGGAGGCAAGGAATCAATTCAAACTAAGTTTAAGTTCGAAGATGGGCGAAATAGCCATGCCCCATATTCCTATGTTTAATGAAAACCAATGTAACTTCCTCACGGATGTTCTGAATCAGCTATATTTTGGTATATGATAAAGTTTGTATAATCACTTTAACCAGTTGTAATTTGATATTAGAAAATGTTCGTATAATCTTTCTAAACCTTTTGCCACGCCCCTTCTAGTACCTCCCACACAATTTCCCTATCCTAGCTAAGGTTAAATTCTCCCATACCGGAGTGTGAAATCCACCGTGACCTGATATTTGATCCTGTTTTACAGATGTTTTATAAATGTTGAAACTGGGACCATATGCCACGAACCTTAGAGAACCTTCCACATAAATTACCCTACCCCAAGTCAAATTTAAGTCCTTATAACTTTCATGCATATGGTATCTAAGAGAGAGAGAGAGAGAGGGGGTATATATAAGTCGGTTTAGCCGACTGACGCTTACTTACTTGTTTTAAATTCACTTACTTCTACAATGAAGGTCAAAACTTCTTCATTAATCCATAGATTATCTTCAACTAAGACTTTTTCCTTCGCTAAGAGAATCGCTACCAACTAAAACAAAGAAATATTCAGTTAACTAATTTGTAAAGGGACTTTCAGTCATAAAATATATGTATATCTATCACTCCATAAACACAAATACAAAACTTTTTGAAATTGACTCTTAGGTCACAGTTGTAGTTTTACACTAAACGCTTACCAAAACTAGGAGTATCCATCCGTTTTTAAAATACAGAGCTGTAAAATCTAGTCCAATCATACAAAGTTGCATTTCGTTTATAAAGCCGTTGCATTAGAAATGTTTTACATTTGATATAAAAACTGTCCTCACTCCGGAGTCAAAAGACCGACAAACTGTCGTTAGTCTAACAAGCTGGAATCAGGTATAATTGGGTTATGATAAAGTTTTTATAATCACTTTAAGCGTACAAAACATGCCAGGTTTTGCAACACCCCTTCTAGTACCACCCACAGAAATCATCGTAACTTTCCTAAAATTAAAGCTGTAAAATCTCGCATATGGATGATCGGAATACTGTGAAATTTGGATTTTGGTAATGCTTTATAGACTCTGCATTCAACTGGAATATGGACGATATAGCCTCTGGTACCTCCCATACAAAATGCAATAACTTTTGGTTAAAATAAAACTGATTTAACTTCCATACGTATAGTCGAAATCAGTTGCAATTTTAGTTTTGAAAATGTTTTTCCTACAAAATATGTATGCTCCTGTACGACCCTTGTACTACCTCCCACACAATTGTCTCGATCATAGGTAAAATTAGTACCTTTCACACAAATAAAATAATTCGGAGCAAAGTAAAAGTTAAGTCCTTCCATTCACATGTTCTATGACAGTGAGGTATATATATATGTGGGTTTAACCGACTGAAACTTACTTGTTGAACCACCGGAATCTGGTTTCAATCTTGTCTTTATTTCCCTGAATTGAGGGCAAAATCTTTGGTGAAATGCATAAACGTAAATATGATCCGTTTAAATAAAAATTATTTGTCGATTCCCATGTTTACTTATGATTTTATACGAGGGAAGATTGAAATAGAAACAAGTTCAAATTATGACTTCATTTCAGTAAATTCTACGAACTTGATAGGACGAGATATTAGGCCTGTTCGATTGGGTATGGAATTTACTCCATTGACAAGAAAGTAGCTTACTACTCTCTTAGCATTGCTGCCAGATTTTTCTTGTTAATTCATTTAAGAAAAACCAATGAGTAACAATGTTGCCACCTTATCAAGTATCTTAATCAGTCGAACAGGCATATTACTTAAACGCCATTTAGGCTACAATTTTCCTAAACTAATTTAGGATCTGTTAAATTAACGTTAAAATGTGTCTACAGAAAAGGTACTATCACAGCATCGAAGATTTTTCAACCAACCCACAAATTTAAATTCCATAAAAATAGGGAAAAATTGCTCCTTTAAAAACCTGTAGTTTGGCACCAAACAAGAATATCGCTTAATCCCAGCATTCCATACGGACCTCGTCAGCAATTTTTATTTACAAGTAAAATTTCCATTGTTTTGGATAATTAATTATTTATTGTTTTTATAACATAAATACACATGTACATTCATCCCTGAATGAACATAGGTACGTTAGAGTGGGTCATGAAAAAGGTCAATAATAAATTTGGAATGCTTCATGAGATTATCAAAATTTAATTTGAATCGTTAGTTTCGTTTTCAGTTACTTGATATTTTGTCAAAAACCAGATAAACGATAAATCAATAAAAAATTATTGGAAGAGTTACTCCACCACGGTTTACAGTGGGTTACAGTTCTTCCTGGCACTGACATAAAAACCACACTCACGTGATTCTAAATCCTGGAGTTTTTCTGATTTACACAAATACATAGTTTATATGTAATCTGGCAGTTATCTCACCTCAATTACATTACAGTTTTTGTTTGATTCGAAGAAAAATAACAAAAACGCAACATAGAAAAATTAAGAATTTCACAGATGTTTCAAAATGGGTTTAGTTCGACACCCTTTCGGTTTTTCTGAATCATCATAAAATATTCCACATTTTATTTTTGGGGCTTATAACTGATAAAATCCATCTTCTAGTCTGCATGGACCATCACCCAACTTAATGTACATGCTCGCCTCTGCTTATGTTATCTCTGACGATCGTTATATGTTGGTACTTATTGTACATCTGATATTTATGATGGTTATTTAAGAGCAGAGTACAACGCAACGCAACTCTTTGTCCGCTGTCATGCACTCAATGATATACTCGAGTGGTTTCTTGTTTATGACTTCCGATTCCGCAAATGGCCTGACCGCCCCACCATTTTTGGCCACAAGCAATTCAATTCAATTGTCTTTGTGGAAGCACACTTTGCTATCATTTGTGTATAATTATGGTGTCTGATCGACCGACCGATCGATCGAATGTGATTAAGCGATTTATATGTGCGAATAGTTTGCAGATATCTTTGTTGTCTAGTTCATCGATACGAGTCTATGCAAATGTGAACGGCAGGGTAGGCACACATTAACATATGAAAACATCACTCAATTTGAGCAGAAAACATTTTGTGGGATGTGGAGTGGAATTTCAGCTTTTAAATTTATATATAATAAGTCTATACATCTTGATGGTATTGGTTTGTGTAACATCCAAAAAGAGAAAAACAGTTATACTTTTTGAACCTATTGCCACCTTACTCTGAAATTTTGATGTATTTTAGAAAATATCCTAAAATACTTAAAAAATAAAGGATTACGGTTATTTTAAATTTCTTGAGCCATTGATCTACAATGACATGCCACTCTTCTTTTATATTCGTAAAGGCGCATTCAAAAGGTGTATTCAAAATTATTAACGAAGTTATAAAAGTTATAAAAGCGACCAACAGTATCAACTTTAGACCACTGCACTATGGTCCCAAATCCATTTTTTTGGCAGAAATTCAAAAAAATTAACATTGGAAAGTGGTAAATGTGTATATATTTTCTTTATGGCAACACTCCAAGCAATCATGAAAATATACTGAAGAAAATTAGGTGGCAACACCACAAGCCTGAATGGTACTTAAACTTTGCGGTTCAAAAAAAGTGGGATTAATTTTGATATAAAGCAGTTTTAAAAATTAATTAAAATCAAGACTTAAAACGAAAATAATAAAGTGACTATATTATGAAAATTGACGGCAAGAGTTAGTAGTTGAAAAATTATATTTAACTTTTTGTGATTATTGTGGTCTTGTAAGTATTCATAGGTATTGTAATTTTGTGATTTGTAGAGAACATAATCTATAAATGTCGTGGACCAAAAGTTATATGTATGACTCAACTTGACTCAAAGTGTAAATGTGAAAGTGTTCGTCTGAGGTTGTAGTTTATGGTGGAATTAATATCTCGTCAGCATTTTTCGGTTTTCTTCATTTCAGTTTCTTTCATGTTTTTGGCGTAGTTTAAGGCGTGCGAATGTCGCGTCCGCGCCACTGTGAGATGCCAATATGATACTCGCATATGCCGATGATATTATTACATTATGCGAGATGTATCTAGAATCTTTATAAGAATCGAGAGGGAATGTGCAAAAGTGCGTTCGACAATGAATGCAAGTCAAATCAAGATAGTTTCCACGATGAGACTGGAGCTGCTTGGCAACAGTA
The DNA here is from genome assembly GCA_947397865.1 of Polietes domitor. Taxonomy (NCBI): domain Eukaryota; kingdom Metazoa; phylum Arthropoda; class Insecta; order Diptera; family Muscidae; genus Polietes; species Polietes domitor. Next base: position 109,744,249 of record OX377621.1, on the reverse strand, counting down.
AACGAAAATAATAATAGGACAACACGCCTATACAATCCTGCGCTTTAAGGAAATTGTTAAAAGGCAAACATCGATTCAAAAATATTGATTTTTTGTTAAAAATTTGACATGTAATGCGAATTTTCAAATGTCCACAAAAAATTGGCTCAACGCGTGTACCGCTGTACAAGACAGTGCAAAATATAAGCCAGTGATCAGGTGGTCACTTTTTTATTAAATAATAGCATGTTTGTAACAAAAGAAATTTTTAACTAAGGCTTAAAATCAAATAGACTTTGGAATTTTATTTTTTAATTTTTCGAAATTTACAGACGGCTTAAAATCAAATAGGCTTTGGAAAATCCTTTAAAAATCCGGTAAGGTTTTAACATCCCCGGAAATAGGATTTGCAAAAATTTTCTTATTTTTAAGACATAAAAATTACACAGTCCACTGCGATGGGTCACCAAAATAATTTGCTGTGGGCACCCCTCAGAAATAAAGATTGAATTGTTTAATGATAATCTGCAAAATATTTCGTCACTGTATCAAGCCATCTGTGAGCTAAACGCTCCTGAAAACACATCTAATAATCATGTTTTTGCCGTGTAATTTTTTATGATGCATTTTTGTTCTATTTTTTCTGATTCAATAGACCCTTGGAATCACTTTAAATAAAAATTTGTATTCTTGTCTTAGAATAACTCATGCCAATGAAGAATTTATTGATGTTTTTGAGGTGACAGCTAAAAACTCATATTTTTTGGAAACGTTTTGTAAGAGATGTTTTGAAAAATAAATAGAAGGAATCAATACCTTTCGAATGATGCCAAAATGATGAATATCGGACGACGAATTACGTCACTGACTACATTTTTGTGAATCAATTTAATGCAGGCGATGGTTTTCAGATCGAAAATGTTCAAACTCTTTTTACAAAAATGAGCGCTGCAGCGTCAATTTCATTCCGATGTTCACCATTTAGGCATCATTCGAAAGATATTGCTGCAGCTATTTATTTTTAATAAAATACGAAAAAGTTTTCAGTTGTCACTGTGAGAATTCCCAAAAAAAACTATAAACGTCCAATAATTCGGTCAATAAGTTTCTCTAAGACAAAAATCAAAATTTATATTTAAAGTGCTTTCAAGGGTCTGTTATTCAGAAAACAGATTTGGACAAAAATGCAACACAAAAAAATACACCGGAAAAACGTGATTTTTATGGGTATTTTCAGGAGCGTTTAACTCACAGATGGTTTGATCTAGGAACGAAATATTTTGCAAATCATCATTAAACAAACCAAACTTTATTTTCATCGGGTGGCTGGAAATTGTATGCACCACTTGTATGGACCGCGACCCAGCCTACTGTCCAAAAGCATTTTTTGAACTGAGTAGCAAAGGTTGGGTAGACCATTTTTGGTGATGAATATATGTATAGTCCATCTGGTCTACGTTTCGTTTTACAGTGAGTCGAAGTTTGGTCGAAGGGAGCAATAAACTAAGTGAGATAAGTGTTGTAAGTTAATGTCTGAGAGAATTCTTATTGTCAGAACTATATTGTGGCATTTTATGAGGAACATTTTTGTGGAAGATTTAAACCCTCTAGCTCCTCTCTTTATGGATCTATTTGACCCTCTTTTGAGAAAATCAAAGACATTGTAGGATTAAAATTTCCCGGAAAATTTCAGTGGCGGTCACCAAAGTTGTAAATAAAGCTTTCAAGTTTAAATACAAAAATTACACGACAACTTATACCAAAAATTACTATAGTTCGTCGTCGATCTTTTTCGACAAAAATTGTGTATTTCGGTAGGGCAAAAGATACAAATTGAATAGTATTACAAAATTTTCATTTTCGCGGGGGATATGGCTAAACTACTTGTATGAATGACATTTTTGTTTTACTATTTTTTTCGAAATCTATCCTACGGATACGGCTAATTTGCATGTGTATTACGAACCAAATTCGCTTGTAACATCTCAGTCATGGAAAAAGCTGCATTTGTTGCACGACCTTTCAGAATTATAGGGTCGCTATTCTGTTCCAATCAAAAAGTCTTAACTTGTTGCGCAGTGTTATTTTTTTATTTTGATCTGATTTTGCATTTAACCCTTAGGAATGTTAAAATGATATAAATTCATAGGCCCAACTCTATGGCGGACGTGGTTCATATAATTTCTAAAGAAAGTATGTCCGTTCGCCTGGCTGGTTGATGTGATGTTATTAATATGATGCGTTGCATTTTTAAATATATTTCAATTTGGTATCTCTACTAAATTTTCGATTTTAGAAAACCCGCGAAGAGTTCATTAAATAAGCCTCAGATAGTACGAGTATAACATTGACAATCTCCTAGAAAACCATTTTGTCGAAGAACTGTGTATAAAACTCACCCTACTGTATTGACTACGTTCTTCTATATGGTGCTGAGTACTTTTTACACAAATTTGTCGTGAATATAACGAAGAATGGCAGGCGGTAGCGAATTATGACTAAAAAATCATTTGGTTTAAAAATAATAATTGAAGCGATAATGAGCATGAGTCAACTAAAGCTTCATTTTCGAATCGTAACCTCAGTTTTTCTACGAAGCACTCTAATGTTCATAATTCTCAGTAACGTTATCTTCATTTGAGGTTAGTTAATACAATAATACAACCATTGCTTGTTTTCACTTTGCTTTTTGGGGTTTTCATACACATCTGTCAGCCAAATCTATAAATACTACCACAGCACACACTCCATAATAAATCAAAATGCCTAAAAGTATGCTTTAAATAGTATTCTTTTTAAAAATTCGTTCAGCATAACTGCTGCTGCTATTTAACGAACGCGAATGTAAACCGTTTCATGTCTACACAACATTTCAAACCATTTGCGAACTGATCAATTTAGACGTACTCATCACAAATTTGTAATATGCATATGAGGGTCGTGGGTTCAAATCCCACCAAGATACGCTCTGATCGAACGCTGCAAACGTAGCCACTGGTATTTGCCGTTCGAACCAATTTTGTCTGTGAACAACGCACAGAACACACATTTACTTTGTTTTACAATTGTCAGAGTGAATCAATGCAATGCAATCTATTCTGGAATTGCCGTATGAAGGCGTAAGTGACGTTAGTGTTCATTCGATAATACCATTAATAAACAAATAACGACGAATAACTGACGTTTTCTGAGATCACCGGTTTTGTTGCAGTGTGTCTCGTAAAAATGCAATAAATACTGTCCACAACTATTACTAACTAGTAGTTAGCACATCAAGGAAAACATTGCTGGAGTTATCGCGAAACTGTTGAGCTTGGGGACGACAGTATGGACTACTGCCTAGCTACTAGGAAATTTGTGGAAATATATTGTTTCATAGTTATTTTCTTTCTGATTAAAGAATTGATAGAATAAAGAATAGCCATCCATGCATTTGTTGGAATTCATAACTTCAGTACGTCGTCACAGCCGCATGTGACTAAAACCCTAGTTTCGAAATGAGATGATATACATATATTGGGGGCAGATTTGCATCCAGCCGTGAGCAAGTAATAAAACAAATTTCATTCCGGTTCATGTTTACAACTTTTTCCGGGTTTGATCAAGTTTTTATGACAAATAACGAAAGATAAGAATTTTTACCCGAAGTTTCTAATTAGAGTGCATTATTTTAAATTTTAAATAAACATTAGACTTTTGACGGTCTATTTATTGAAAAAAAAAAAACGAGTAATGATGAAACGAAATGAACTAGGACGTTAAAATTTCCACAAATGTGACTAATGGTGGCAGATCGCTTGGGCTGAAATCGTCTTAGAGGAAATGTTTTCCCCTAACAAGGACCAAAAATACATTCTTGTATACAGATAACTTCAGCATTTTTTTTTAATTTCTGCTTGTATGAACTTGAATAAGTAAATCAAAGTTTTAGGGGGTGAAATGGGACAAAAAAGGATAAAACGATGCCAATAGCACGACAATAGGTACAACTGCCTCTAATTGCGTAGACACGTAAAATAGAGGGATTTTTCGAAATTCGCACTTTTATTCGAAGTAATAGGAGAAGAGGGAAAAAATGGTACTAACGAAATGGCTGAAGTTGAAATCATGAAATTCGGTTTCTACGTTCTTCCGTCTGTGCAGTAGGGATCTATAAATCGACTTTCGACTAATCGATTAAACGACTTTACCATTGCCAAAAGTCAAAAAGTCGAAAAGTCGACATTTGTTTTCGACTTTGTGCGTCAATGAATTTAAGTTATTGAATACCGATTTTACTTTTTTGCTTTAGAAAATACATCCTTTATCCGATTTTCTTCAAATTTTGCACAACAACTAGAAACATCTATGCAAAAAGTGGGTAAGATCGGTTCAGATATATATATATATACAATATAAATGTCCCTCGATTTGGTTTTGATTTGGTCTATTAGTTTTTTCATTCATTTTGCAATATCGTCTTTTTATTATTTGCCAGACTCGAAAAATCGATTTTTCAAAAGTCGACTTTTCATATATTTGCAAAAGTCGAAAAATCGACTATTCATATATTTCCAAAAGTGGAAAAATCGACTATTAATATATTTCCAAAAGTCAAAAAATTGACTTTTTGCTCCAACTATACATCCGTACTGTGCAGACGCACAATGTAAGAGAAATTGTTCGGAATTTGAACTTTTAGGTCGAAAGCAACTACATCGAATAGTGGAATTCGGTGTGTACATCGCTCTGATAGATACGAAAAATAAGAAGATCTGTCGACATTCGAAACTTCAAGATCAAAATGGAGAAAATGTCATAAAAGGGGTACCGACAAAATGACTGCAACTGGAATCACAAAAGTCGGTGTGTAATTCCCTTGAATATGTAGATGGCCAACATTAATTTTACTTCTAAAAATTTTAAAGATAAATAATAATAAAACTGGCCTCTATTCTACGGGTAATACTATGGAATGCACTCCGTGGTGGAGGGAATACAAGATTCTGTCCAGTCGAATTTTACGCCTTTTTATTGTTTCATACTGAAGTCGAACCGTCCTAGTGGATGTAAGTTCGTGGTGTTGCGTGTGTGTGAGAGAGAAACAGAAACAGGTTAATTGATCAAAGTCCAAAAAATTGGTCGGATTTTTGAAAATTTTAAATTTGATTTAATTTATAGAAAGCTAACAACTATGTGAAGGTATTTGAAATAATATTGTTTGAAAATTCTACATTCCAGGAAACAGAGTTATTGCTGTTTCCGATAAGCGAGCTCGCTTATTACTCGCTTAAGGTTTCGGTGGAATAACTTTGTATCTGCTAATGTGAAACACGACTGCTAACAATGGAATGCTTCCCGATCGGACTAAAAATCACAGGATACAAAAAAATAAAAAAGAGAGAAAAAATCGCACAGAATTATCTTTAGATTGTCTTTTATACTAGGGGATGCAGTGGTGCAATTTTTTCGACCCACACTAATATACATTACCTTGCGAGGAAAAAAATCTCAAATTTTCCTCACCACTGATGTTTTACACCCAGAGGGTATAATATTCCACCCCGTACTTATCGAAATTCAAGGAAAATACCACCATAGTTCCCTCGTTTTTTCTTTCATTTTAATTGTGAAATGGCGGAAATTTCCTATTGAAAAATATTAAAATGTTGTTGGGATTTATACACGACATTAAGCTAGACACACGTAGACGAATTCCTCCAGAATTATAATTACGCGATGTTTTATTGTAAGTCGAAGGGTTTTGTTTTAAAAACATGGCGAGCTAAATTGTGATAAATTATTAAATAGATACACTCAGAAAAATCTCCATCCTAATTCTGAGTAAAATCCATACTCCAATTTAGTTCAACAATTTTGTAAAAAATCCTTAAAAGTAGAAAAATTAACTAAGAATGAGTAATTATTATTAATATTATTATTATTATTTCAAAGTCATAGTAAATTGTTAATTTACTGAAAATTGAGTAGCAAATTTACTTAAAACCATTTCTTTGGATCTAATAAAAAAATTCTTACGATGTGGTTTTGTTTCCTAAAATTAAGTCAATGTTTAATCTTTGTTTAATGTTTCAAATTTTAAATTTATGCAGAGTTCTTCATACATTTAAGAATTAATGAACTTATAAAAAATCACTTTAATGTGTTTAGCAATTTTTTTATATAAATCAAAGAAACAATTCTCGTTCGTTTGCCGAGACTTATTACTTAATTAATTAAATCTGAACAACCACTGCCTATTTTGCCTCGCAGCAATCATGGAGTAATAGCTCAACATTTTATGGCAGAGGCAACATGAATCTTCTGAGAAATATTTCATGTTGTCATTTTCATTCCATCTTTTTGAAGTATTGACAAAACTTTTCATCAGTTCAGTTGAACTTATTTTAAGCTAATTTGTTCTTTCTTTTTCCTCAATTTAAATAGCAATTTACTTTAGTTTGAGTAAATATTTACTTGTTTTTACGAAAATTTACTTAGTTTGAGGAAAATTTTGATAACACGGCCAATCATCATTATGAGTTCCAAAACATTTGCTTCAAGGAAAACCGATTAGCCCCAACGGAAGTTATCGTATCAACTTTACTTTGACAAATTACATAAAATGGCAGTTGTACCCAGTTCTATTGTTCCATTGTTCTTATAAATTCAGGGGAGTCGTGGATGTATTTTCCGAAAAATGGGAAATGAAATTCCCTGGAATTCCAACTTCACACACCACGGTCTTCTGGATGGGGAGGAAATGCTTGATATAGACCCCATTTTGAAGGGGCACAGCACTTCGATCAACCCTTTTTGTACATCCTTGATATCGAAGCGAATACTTCAGTCCTCCCAGTTGTGGTTCAGTGATATGCTAAGTCCCTTGAATATCGATTGATATCCTTTTGACACAAAATGATCATTGGCATTGATCTTCTGGGGATAATTTGGTGGAATATTTTCCGAACGATGTTTGCGCGAAGACATTCCCTGGTTTCCAGCCCACTCTCGATTTCCAACATGGCTCATATAAAAAACATCATTAATTTGTCTTTTTGTAATTTTTATTAACTTTCGTTGGTTTTACATTCATGCAGATGTACTACACATATCCATGCATATATGTATGTCAGAATGTATGAATATTTGCATAAACATATGTACGTATGTATGTAGACATGACTACGTTCGAATGTTTGAAGTATGTTGCGAGTGGGCGATCATGTTTAGTTTGCTCCGTTGACACATAATTTGTTTGAACGTGTAAATGGCCAGAAAGTGTGTCTGCCATCTCAGTCAATCGTCAATGTTTGTCTATGAGTGAATGTGTGTACGTATGTATGTACTTGTGTTTGTTCGTTTGTTTGCAGACGTCAGATCAGTAGATTATTAACTAATTCGGGGAGGGGCATTCAACACGCCACAGACTCGTATTTCCTTTGAATCAGAAAAACAAACCGTCTCATTTGTTAGGCCAACACAGCCAGCGAAGCCCACACTTGCCACTTGCGCGTGATTGTTTGCCTTGCGAGTGTCGAGTGCAAGAAACAATTCGCCTCAACACAATGGACGTGTATCCGTTACGCTTGCTTTACGTACGAACGACACTGTATCTTTTCGCACAGTGGTTGGAAATCAACAAGCAAACTGCTATTTAATTACTCGCACACTAGATGACAAAATGAGAAACAAACGTTCGACTGGAGGTATTTTAAAAATGAGAAATGAGAATTCAATATTTATTGATTTTTAAAAAAATTAACAATTTTTGCCTCTTGTTTGGGACGTATATCATCCGGTTCAAGTATAATATGAACTGTCGGATGCTGTATTCAAGGGATTTGCTAAATCATTTTCGATCAAAAGTTCATAATTTATAAAGTGAAACGACATAATAGATGTCAAAGGATGCAACGACCACTGGGAGAACTGAAGCATTTCCTTCGAAGTCAAAGGTAGTGTTCTTAGTTTAGTTTAAAAAATATTTATTTATTGCGTCCCGAAAGTAAAATTATATTTTTGTACATTACATCCTCCTAAAAGTAAAATCGTAAAGGAACTATATATATATATATTTAGTTTGAGACAAATATGACCGATAAAGCCTAATGGAAATTGTCTTTGTTTGTCAAGCTTCCCTTTGAAGCCTGTAGTCTAGCGAGGAAATGAATAGATTTTGAAACAAAATCCATCCGATAAACTCCGAATATCTACAGCCGAGAGCTATATTTTAAGACATTTATATACTTTGTCAAAAACTCGTCTAATATTCCAAATCGCTGATATTCGACGTAAGCAGTTTCACATATTGCCAAAGACATATTTTTAATGGCGGGGTCTCTTTAAATCAATAAATAATTTACCTGGCAATCACAATACATCAATAGTTGATTATGAGATGAACAAGACTTCGGAGACTTACCTGAAAAGAAAAAAAATAGTATTAGAATAGGTTTTAAAATCATTTGAATGTGTCTCATATTGAAGTATAGAATAAACGTAAATATAGAATTTTTACTTAGAAACAAATAAAAAAATCTATTAGCTAATGTTAAGGATCGTCCTTGAAGATCTTCGTAAATGACATAAATTACGTTGATTGTAGTATGAACAAAATGTAAATGTAATCACACACTGAAAGAATTTTCCCTCTTAATATTTATGAAGCGATTTCATAAAAGGTTTTCCATAAATTTAGTGAATTTTTTGTTGATATGTATGAAAAATTCATAAATAAAATGAAATGTTTCATAAACATTTCACATGTCATAAAACAAAATTGTGAAGTTAGTGAAACTTAGTTTCATAAGATCAAAGAAAGATTTCATAGTATTAAAGAAACAATTCTTAAATATTATAAAATATGTCATAGCCAATAAAACATTTGTGTTATGAAATGTCTTCATAAATATAATGAAGGATTTTATAGTTTTTATGAAATGTGTCATAACATACAACTACATTTTTAGTGTGTCGACTTTTTCGTTTGAATGCTTGCAATTCTCATTTGTCCTCTGCTAACTCTGACATAAGTATGAACCCTGATTTAGCTCAAAGACATATTCATTGCAAAGACTCTCGCAATGGTGATGTGTGTTGGTTGGGATAGTCAACAAGTCAGACCTTTTTTTGCTTTTTTGTTTATATTCGAGACTTCAGTATAAATTATGAAACTTTTCATAAAATGAATGAAGTTTCTTCATAAATTCTATGGAAATTTTCAAAAATCATAAATAATGAACTTGTATGACGTTCTACTATTTCTTTTGTGTAATATAGCGTTTACTTCAGTTCAAACTAATACGTGGTTTGTTTTTGCAGTGGTTTACTGATTTAATAACATTGGAGCGTGACTTCAGATTTTACTGATATTGGTATCGTGCGAAAGGTTTTAATATCATCTAAGGAGTTAAACTACTATTGAGAAATTACTCTTCTAAAATGTCTAAGGGGTTAGACTACGAAAAATCGATTATTTATATACCCTTCACCACAGGATGGGGGTATACTAACTTTGCAATTCTGTTTGCAACACCATGAAGTATTCGTGATCGTCATAAGATGATCTAATCATGTCCGTCCGTCTGTTGAAAGAACGCTAGCACCTAAACGAAAGGAGCTAGGACGTCCAAATTTTGCATGTTGTAGATGGGTTTGGATTGCAAATGGGCAAAATCAGTTGACAGGAATAAAGTGTTCCCTCACTAGGACATGTTTTTTGAAAATGTCTGCTTACATTTGTTTGATATTTGGTATAAGCATTCCCCGTGCACAATAAAGTGATTGTTATTTGTAGGGGCTGAAATGGCCAAAAAAGGGATACAATCGTACGATATTCGGTGTGCACATCCCTTTAATTGAGTGGTTCAATAATGTAAAAGTATTTTTTCAAATTCGTAATTTCAAGGGATACAATGCGAACAGAGGGATAAAAATGGTACCAACTAAACGGCTGCAGCTAGAATGATGAAATTCGGCGCAGACACGTAAAATAAAGAGATTTTCGAAAGTCGTACTTTTAATGGGGTAAAATGGGAATCATGAAGTCAGGATTTTCAAAATGTATACTTTTGGAATTAAAATAGGATGGAAATACAACCAACCAAACGGCTGTAGCAGCAAATGCAATTGCACCCACTAATATTAAGGATGTTTAAGCTCTTTTGAAGATTGTTGTCTTTTATTTACGTTTTGAATATGACTTGAAATATTATTGCGATACATATAGTATATACATATTGGTAGAGCCTTGCCTTATAAGCGTAGTTTAAAATAATGAAAATTTTATATTTCTTTATAAAATTATTTTTTCAATATTTTTATTTGTTTCGGTTCGGCTATATGAAAAAATAAAAAATCTGTGGATTGCAATTTATGGTAGAGGGTATATTAACGCCTTTTTTCTTGTTCTTCTTGGAAATGATATATCAATAGTTGGCCAGAGATATAAGTCAAACAATTTACAACCAATTTACTTAGTTGGATATATCTTCAGATTTAATTTTAAGCCAAATTTTTGCACAGGCCCGACATTTTGTAAACATATATCGGAAATATCCTACGTAATATTATTTATAAGAGATGTGTGTCCGACCGTGAATTTCGAACAACATTTTTTGATTAATTTTAATGATTTTGTTTCTTCGATCTTCTATGAAAAATGGATTTGTTTCTATTCACTCAGGTTAGATATCATTTTTTGTTTTCTTATAAGAAAACATACTTTTTTTAAGTGTATCAAATGTATTTGTTTCGGTTGCAGGCAGGGTAGAAAACAAAAAATTACATCGAAGCTGAGTAAATAGAAACAAATCAATAATAAAAAGTTATTTAAAAATTTTCCCGAAAGATTATTTTCATAAATTTTCGAATTTGTATATGATTTTTTTTATATATTATTTTTATTTAACGAAATTCAATTTATCCAATTACGTATTGCCTCGCGCCATTACTGGCTTTAAGAGGCGAGTTGGCAAAAAAACAAAAAATTAAGGTAACTCTAAATATCGTATTAGATCGAAATATAAGTTATAATTGTTTGCAATAGTGAATAATTAGTTACATCTCATAATAACATTGTGAGTTTAAATAATTCAATAATTAAGAAGCACATCAACGTTTTGTAAAAGATATTCTTTCAATTTTTTCTTAAATATTGATAACGTATTGCTATCTCTCAAATCTTCTGGCAAATTATTAAAATGCAAACAGCCTGCATACTCCATTCTCTGCCTGGTTGTCTCCAGTCTACATCTTGCAATTCTTAGGTTTGAGGAATTTCTAGTATTGAATCTACTGGAGTTAAAGTTCAACGTTACGGATCTATATCCAATATTGTGAGTTGACTTGAATACGTAATATAAAAGTTGTTTTTCATATAAACCATAAATAGGTAGAATAGTTTTACAATAATCCTTATACAAAGATACTGTATTATGTCTAATATTCAAATTAAAGACGCATTTAAGAGCTTTATTTTGTGCAGATTGTAGTGATTTCATTTCATTACTTTTTTATATCCATATGCCACAACTAAATACTCAAGATGACTATGAATTAGAGCTTGATATATTAGCATATTATTAGTATCCAATTTTCGACTTAATTTGAAAAGCAATCCAGACGCTGAGGCAATCTTTGTGACCAAATACTTAATATGAACATCCCATGATAAATTACTTTTCAAATGAATTCCTAAGTATTTGATCTCATGCACTTCCTTAATTACCCGTCCATCAACCGATATGGAAAAATCATTATTCATTGTTCGCGAATGAGGACGAACTCGTAATAATTTGGTCTTTTCCGAGTTTAAAACAAGGCTATTTAGTCTTGCAAATTCGGAAATTAAGGCAGAATCTCTCTCCAGTTGAGTTTTAAGAATTAAATCATATTTGTAGGGATAAAACAGAGAAATATCATCGGCAAACATTACAATAGTTCCAAACAGGCCAAGATTATTTATATCGTTCACATAAACTAGGAAAAGAAGGGGCCCTAAGACACTTCCCTGAGGGACCCCGCAACTTACAGGAATTGTCGAACTTTTGTCATTCCCAATTTGAACATATTGTCTCCTGTTTGTCAAATAACTCTCAATGAGTTTTAACTCATTACCTTGTACACCGTAATACGTTAGTTTGCCAAGTAAGATAAAGGGTGTTTTTTATTGAGGTATAGAACTTCGAATTGAAATAAAACACAAGAAAATCGTTTTAATGTCCATCAATTTGGCTTTATTGGAAGGATAATTTTATGCCATTAATGTTTAAATATGATTTCGGGCATGTGGCCGCCGCGGCTGGCTCGAATATAGCCAATTCTACAGGTCCAATTTTCAACCACTTTTTCGAGCATGTGGGGCCGTATGTTGGCAATAACGCCACGAATGTTGGCTTTTTTTCTTCTTCTTCTGTTTCTGTTCTGTTTCTTCGGTGCGCACTGTTCGACGTCTCTGCGGATGCGTATTATCACATAGAGTAAACGCAGTGCGAAAACGATCCATGGTTAACCGAATTAATTGCTCTGATGGACGATTATGTCGACCATAAAATGGACGGTGAACTTCGCGAACTGAACCATTACTTTCGAAATAAATTTGCACGATTTGCAAGCGTTGTTCTTTTGTCAACCTGTTCATGATGAAATGGCAAACCAAACTAAATATTAATCACTTGACAGGTGACAAAATGGCCGCCAGTTAAAAAAGTGATGCCAACCTAAAGTTCTATACCCCAATAAAAAACACCCTTTATTATGATCAACCAAATCAAACGCTTTGCTTAAGTCATAAAATACTCCGGCAACCCCATGAAACCCTTTTATCCAGACCCTCACATATAACATTTACTACCTTTACAACTGCTTCTTCAGTACCAGTACCTTTCATGTAACCAAATTGGTTCTTACTCAATAACGATTCAAAATACTCTAATAGTTGGGAATGTAATATCTTTTCAAAGATCTTATCTATTATAGATAGTAATGCAATAGGTCTGTACAGTTCAATGGTGTTTGCCTGAGCTACCTTCGGTATAGGAATAACCTTGTGCAATTTCAATATGTCTGAATATGTAAATCTCTAAGAATTTTTAAACGATGATATCTCGCGAATGGACTCAGCATATTTATTTATTTATAAATATTTATGAAGACAAAGAATTGACATTTAGGGCGGTGTGTTGTCAAGTTGCGCAATTATGTATTTTGCATTTTGGTTTTCTAAACTTAAAAACGGCATTATTTTTTATGGATATATATTATTAAATTTTTACTCCAATTTTTTAATTCCATTTTTTGCCGAAGGTACCTTTATTATGTGGACCCTCATTTAGGAAATATAGGTACGATCACATCCGATTAAATGTTGAATTAAAAGTAATAGTGATGGTCACAAATGTTCCGAATGATACTTTCAGTGGTTTAGGAGCAGTCTCCAAAAAAACGAAAAAATTAAAAAAAATATTGTGTACTAACTAGCATTCTAACATAGAAAACAATGCCAATATGTGGAAGGTCTATGCATAAATGACACTCTTTGTGGAGGCAAAAGAGCTTTTTTAAAAAATCATGATTTTTTTTTTAGTTTTTTTTGTTTGCATTTTTTGGTCTGTAATCAATATTTGATTTGAACTGGGATATTGTCCTGGCTCAAGACCATTTTGCTTCTACATTTAATAGAACATAATTTGTTGCTGATTTAATAAATCAATGCACACAAAAAAAGTAAGTTTAGGTCTGGGTTGCATAATGTAATTCTCCTTAATATATACTCTAATTTAGATGGTCAAATTTTATCCAGTTTAGTTAATATTTCCTTAAAAGTAGGAAAATTACATAAAAAAATTCTTAATGAATAGTTCATTTAATTTAATAACTAGAAAGTCCCATTAAAATAGTCTACCCCTTCAAAATAAATAGATTTTTAATACTCATACTCCCGAAATGCTCCACTGTGCAGCGTTCATTTGTATTCAACAAAAATAAATAAAAACATAATCAGCGCGTCTGGTTATGCCACAAACGAATGCTGCAGCAGCAGCAACAGGCAGTAGGAGTCGAATAAGTGCTGTTGCTGACTGCGTCTCCGAGTCTGGAATTTGAAAAGCACATGTGGATTAACGACCACAATCTGGAGATGAAAGCAACATTCGAATTGAATTTAAAACATAAAATTCTGAATATTCTCTTTAATGATTTAATAAAAAATAAATTAATTAATGTGGTGTTCTTTGGCCTTATTTACATAAATATTGACGCAAGTATAAGCACACACACATACACACACCCATACACATCTATTTCTTTTCATTAAGTCTTTATTATTCTTTCGATAGCTTTTTGCACACATTCGCATCTCATTTGCATATTTTGCCGGGACATTCGATTTATAGAAAAAAAACAGAACAACAATTTATTTATTTATGTACATATGTGCGATCAATGTTTGCTGGGTGCTGAGTGCTGTGTGGAACCTAGAACAATGACTTGTATTCGACAATGAATTCATAATTAATGTATAATTGTTGTCAAAACTCACAAAGGTTATGACCCAAATTTCTCTTGTCGGGTTTCGTCTCTCGTCTGCTGGCTGGACTGAACTGGACTGGACTGAGACGAGATGACAGTGAAATCATAAAATTAGCCATGGTTTATTAATGGTTTTATTGCTTGTTTTGGGTGTGTGTTGTGCATGTTATCGGCCGTCGAATGACAGATAATACATCCATATATCACGGGATCAGCTGTGAATTAATTTCGAATAACTTATAGCCAGACATTATCAGTAGTATGAACTCAGCGGCACTCTTGAAGTATGCCTATTCCAAGCAGCATTTATAAACAAATAACGCTTTTAAAACAATAGTGGCCCAACAAACCGAAAAAATGAGTTAGGACCATTATTCATATTTAAAATATTGTTTTTTCTATTAAAATTTGTTCGAAAAATACAAAATTTGTTCGCTAGAGGCAGCACATTTTAGCTATCTATTGCTTAAAGAAATATTCATGATATTAAATGCTAGAGTGGTCTGAGAATTTAAATGGTTTATTCCGGTAATGTCGAAGCCTTTGTATTTTGCAAAAAAATACATTAAAACATGTTGCAGAATGTTTTCTTCTCACCGTTAATTTTTATAAAAAATAGTCAATTCTTAGCATATTTTCTTAAAAATAGAACAAGTTGAAAAAAATTACTATTTGGTGGGCCAAAATTATTTAAATATTTTAGTTTTAGTTCTAATCGTGCTACTTTCGAAAAACATTTTTGTGCTACCTCATATGGGCATTGAAATAAAGAGGAGAATATCTTTTTAATACACTTCAAATCGCATGCCTCTATCTGTGCTAGTTGAGCATTTACAACTATTTCAACATTTTCCCTCTTAAAATTTAAATATGAATAAACTTGAATTTTTTTAGGGACACAACTTGAAATGGTTGTTAGTCCTAAACTAACATAGATAGAAGCATTACATTTGAAGTACATTTAAAAAATATTCTCCTCTTTTACATATAGTTTGTTGGATCTGCATTAACAGCATTTCATCGGATCATAATGATCATAAAGGTAAACCAAAGTGAGTTAAAAGGTATGAATATTTGAACATGATGTCCTCCCATAAAATTTGATGAAACTATTTAGTATTACACCGTACGACTATTCTTAAAAAAGTCGTCACACCTCAACTGGATAATACACTGGATGAAACTATAAGAAAAATTGAGTTACTTGGCGTTTTTAGTTTTTCATTTCCTCATCCTGTTGCCAAAGTTCCAAAGGATAAAATTTTTCAAAAAATTATTTGATAAACTTCTTCGCATCTTATGATAACGGTATTAGTGTCAAATTAAAGAGGAGAATATCTATTAAAAATACTTCAAATATCATGCTTCTAGCGGTATTAGTTCAGCATTAGCATCTGTTACAAATTCACCCCGTAGTTTTTCTAGTTTATGCATATCTTGTTTTTTTAAGAGACAAAACTTTAAATGGTTGTTAATACTAAACTTAAATACAGATAGAAGCTTGAAATTTAAAGTATTTTTAGCATATATTCTCTTCTTGGTTTGGAATAACATAACATAATTTTTGAAATTTTATGTCCTTTGGAACTTTAAAGTTCTTTTAAAGGACAACGGGATGAGGATATGAAAAACTAAAAACGCCAATTAACACCTTTTCACCTATAGATTCAGACGCATGCCATCTGATTCAAGTGCATTATGGACTGTCATACAGTGTATTCATTATATTGAATGCTACGTTTGAAGTTTCGAATGGCTTTGTGCTCAATAAAGAAAATATATTAAACTATTTTACGTTACTTTCGACAAACCATGGTGAATTCTTAGCACGTTTTTCTTACAAAATATATTAGCTTGAATAGAGTTGCGAAGAATTAATATGTCCACCCCATATTATTCTAAGAAATGTATTTAAATATTTTAGCATAGCAAGCATCACATTAAACCCCTCACAAACTGACAGCGAGATATTTATTAAATATAAAAAAACTGGAAAAAAATATTTTTTTATTACGGATTTTTCCTATTCTGCAAACTGACCAATTTATGATATTCTAGGCATCCTTTAAGGATGAAAATTTTTGAATGAGTAATTATAACTTTTTTTTTAATTTATTTTTTTTTTAGAAAAACGACCTCCAATACTTAATTTCGATTGTGGATAAGAAGAAAACAATTTTATTATTAGCGGATATGTTCGTGGATACGATTCGATTATTACTTTTGTAATCCGTGTTTTGGAAGTCAAGAATTATTTGGCTAACATAAATTATTCCCTTTTGAACTGGGATATTGTCCTGGCTCAAGACCATTTTGCTTCTATATTTAATAGAATGCAAATTTATTTACAAACGGCATTGTGACATTTATTACTTGGCTGCAGACTACCACGATCATGATTTCGACCATGTCAAAAGTCTTTTCAAGTGGCTTCGCAGCGACTTTCCAACATCAAACCCGGCCTCTATAAGGAGATGATTCTCACAAACGAACGAGAAGCACAACTCACTTGCCGAATTTGCGTTTAAAAAATCGCACCAAGTAATAAAGCACACATGCCATCTTACAAGCATCTCATTGAGTTGCATATGTAAGTATGTGTATATGCATGTATAGTTACCCAGCAATACTTCTGCCGTGCCAACGCTCATTTGTTTTAGTTTTTTCGTTTGCATTTTTTTTGGTCTGTAATCAATATTTGATTTGAACTGGGATATTGTTCTGGCTCAAGACCATTTTGCTTCTATATTTAATAGAATGCAAATTTATTTACAGATGGCATGGTGACATTTATGCCACCTGAACGAAACCTTTAGACAGGGTGGAAATCATGATAGTGGTAGTCTGCAGCCAAGTAATAAATGTCACCATGCCATTTGTAAATAAATTTGCACTGTTTGCACCGCACCAAACAGTCAATCTTTGTGGGGGCATTGGTTTTTCGACAATCACTCTTGGATTATCATTCGCCCAAATGCGGCAATTCTGCTTATTGACGAATCCACTGAGGTGAAAATGTGCCTCATCACTGCAGATGATTTTCTTCGAAGTGCACAATATGCATTTTGATTTAAACACCCATTTTCATAATAAGCCTGAATAACATTAACGCGTTGCTCGATTGTGTATCTTTCCATGGTTCAAATTGAGTTAGTCAGAAATTTAGAAATGTCAAATGAAATGCACAAAAAAAACTTGTCGTTTTGGCGTGGTTAACATTCAACAGCGGCCCTTACAATTTAACCACCCTTTATAAAATATTTTTATTGGAAAACTACATACGCAAACTTTCGAAGCAATCCACGCTAGTGGGGTCAAAAATCGTACCGCTTGGCATGGAATGGCTCATATTATCTTATCTTTCTAATCTTCCATCGAATCATAATGACCATAAAAGTAAACCGATGTGAGTTAAAAGGTATGAATATTTGAACATGATGTCCTCTCAAAAATTTTGCTCAAACTTGCCGCACTCAGCATATTTTTAGGATTATGTATTTATTCTTAATTATATAACTCAGTACTTCTTTAGCAATAAAAGATTATTTTCTCATTCCCTAAATCGCCCAAAATCAAATTCGCACATTCATAATAAAGGTCCATGTGGGAACTGCACTGGTATACTGGTGGCAACCTCACAACCTCATCCTAGCTACATATTCATACTCAAGTTATCCAACTTCCTCCCGATGACGGCGATAGGTCATCGACATCGAGTTTAACATCCGTGTAGCATTAAAATTGCCTCACCCATTAAGTGTTCCTTAAGTGCGGGTGTGTATGCGTGTGTGTGTCTGTGTGTGTAGATACAATCAAGTAATAAAATACACGAATTTATTACATTGTGCGTAGATGTGTGCGCCGTTTTTATTTGAAAGTGAGTACAAGTATGTTTACATTCGACATTGTTGCGGTTATTGAAGCCAGATCCAACAACAATAAACAAATCTTAATCCAAATCCACAGCCACAGCCAAATAGAATAAACATTTATGTAGACATGAAGATATACATTCGTACATATTTCCTCATATCGCCCATATCGTTGTTCTAAAATCGATAAAAAATCTCATCTTTGATGTGAGTTCCCAGCAAAATGAATATGAAAAGATTTCACAAATGCAACCCAATACTCGTATATAAATATGTATATATGTATATGTGCAAATGTATCCACACACACACACACGTGTGTAGTACGAGTGCTTGGGAAGGACGCATAGGGAATTAATTGCAGTCGGCTTGGCGCCAGGTCAAGGTGGTATTCCGATACAGTATTATTGCACACACACACACTCACATGGATACCTATATCCGTCTTACAATAGAAATGTGCCGCAAGCCAAGGTGATTCAAGAAATAAATCAATAAAATGATTTATTTTTGGTTTCACATCCATCATCGTTTTTAATAAAAAAAAAACCATGTTCAAATGTACTCAAAGTAAATACAAAACAAACATTTGGAATATTTTTTATATGATTCAACTTGAACTCACCCGAATAGATTTCCAATGCACTAAATTTTATCAGCATACATATGTATGTGTACTTGTGTAGGTATATGTGGAGAGTAAAAAAGCTAAATATTAAGTTCAATCATCAATATAATTAAACAAATTCTAATGGGGTGGGCAATCAAACGTAGACAGGCAATAGGTGTGTTCGATTGGCCACAAACATTTATCTTTCTAATAGTGTTAATGCTAAAAATACTTTAAATGTTTCAAACTCACCCAGTTAAGAGATCACCTACAATAAACTAAACTCCTGCAATTGACTATCTCCTTTAGGGACAGCGGGTCTTTAGGAGGCTGCCCTAGCGGAGTAACATCTACCCACCAAAAATAGAAAGCACTTTTAGTCACCCAAAACATAAAAAAGCACATTCCACTCCATTTTTAGACACATGTGGGTGAGGAATAAGAACTGAATTTTAAGATGGCGTGGATCAGTTTTAATATCAGACTTCTTAACTCGCTCAACATAACCTCAAACCTTAGAACAAATTGTCTATCCTATCTTAGGAATGTGAAATCAATCAAATGAGTTCAATCATTCATGGTCGACGGTTGAATTGACCTGAGGAATAATGTGGTCCATTAGAGAAAAAATCAATTAAGGGTTTTTATAAAACATTTTTCTAGATTTAAGATCTATCGTGCTAACAAATTCAAATAACCTCAAAATAAATAAACATAAAAATCATTTTACCCATATCTCCTGAGAAAATGAAAATTTTGCAAAAATATCCAATTCGTATTTTTTGTTTACCGAATTCTACAGAAATTTTAGCCCATGTGCATTTATGATCTGCGGATCTGTTGTAGATTGTCAATAGAGTGAGTTTAATTTTTAACTTTTTAAAATCCCATTTTTCTGGCATCAAAAATGGGTTTATAAAATTTTCGTTGTGCTGATTTTGTCTGTTGGATTTTTCAATTAGATTTGGCCGTGTTGGCACTCAGAAGTAACTCAGTCAACTAACTTCGGTCAGAAGACATCCATCCAGACCAGGTTTTTTTGCATCTAATCTGAACTACCATGGTAAACATTGGTAAACAAGACTTGAAATTATCTCCAAACGTCTTCCAGCCGCAGCCGGATAGAGTCAGGGATGTATACCTCTTCCTCACCCCTACAACAATTTAGTTGGGAACAAAGTAAAGATGTATTTGAGGCCATTTACAAAATGCCTTTTCCAGGGGATCTTTTCTTTTAAAACAGTATGTTTTCATCAATAGTACGTCATTTGTTATCGCGAAGGGGATGAGACACCCACCTCCCAAACAAAACTCACCCTAATGTACATACCTATCATTTGACGTTAAAGATAGCAATTTGGTCAAGCAGAATGAATACAATCCAACAGCCGGTATCCATGGGGGCTCTGGTGTTTTTTCTTGGACACTCTACTGACATACACTAGATACGAGTACAAGCAGTAGTACGGGTACGGGTGCGAGTACGAGTTCACACATTTGCATGTTTAGCGTGTATTTAACGCACGCTTCAAGCACAAACACACCTTAGAAGGTATCAAACAAACTGTAAACATACATACATACATATGTGTGTATGTTTTATATGCATGCATACATATGAGGCACTCCATACCAAAGCGAAAGAAAACACACACACACACATGGGTGTGACAAAAAGCTGACAGTTGAAGGTTATTTAAATAAATAATATTTAACAAATAAGAAATAATATTTATTGTTCAGGATTATTTTAAACATATTGAACAACATAATTTTTAACGATGAGGTTCATTGTCACATTGACGGCTTCGTTATGCGTCAAATTTGTTGTATTTGAAGCTGAGAAAATCCCAGAGATATTTATAAGAAACAAATGAGTACACAACGATTAACTGATTGGTACGGATTTTGGGCTGGAGTCGTTATCGGTGCATGTTTCTGCAAAAAATACAACTATTCACCGATAGTTTTCGCTATCCTAACAAGGTCTTGCCACAAAACATACCTCCTGAGAAACGATTCAATTACTGCATGATTGATTCAAAATTTAAATTTAAATTACATCTTGCGAACATTTTGGGACACCTTTTAGAATTATACACTCGTATGTTTAAAACATGTGTCGAGGACATGATTGTTTTTGTTCATTTTGATATGGAACGGCTCGTATATTCTGTCAATGTCGCGCTGCAAAAAGTCTTTGATGGTATCAGTGTTGCCAATGCAATGGTGAGCTTTTTTAGTAAACTTTATCATAGATTATTTTTGGTGACTGTTTGTATGTGTTCGTAATATTTGTAGCCCTTATATTCAATTTAGAGTTCCACGGAAATTAAAATTTTTTTACATTTGCTTAATTAAAATTCTAATTTCCTTCATACACAAAATGAATTTAAACTATTGTTACAGATCGAAATAAAACAAACGAAAACTGTATTGAAATACACTTTATAAATCCAGATATAAACCGACTACACGCACAGAAGAGTAATGATTGCTGCAACCATATTCGAAAAACATCATATTATGATTGGGGTAATCATAGTATGACTGTATCTGATCATAATATCCTCGATATAACCATTTCGTTTTTAACTACAACTATGTTATGATTTACAAAGAATCATAATTTTCAACCATAATATGTTGTCCTTCAATTACCTCAGTAATCATATTATGCTAGCAACAATCATATGTCTTCCCTGCGTGTATGTTCCTTTTATCTAGTTAAAAATAACCTATGTGAAATGTTTCCATACAAACGACATCTATTTTCTTAAAGGTCAAACTTTGTTGCAGCCAATATATTTTCGGAATCATAATATGTCTGTTGTTCTTTAAGATCGGATAACTAAGCTGTGGTAACAAAAATCTAAATAAAATATAAAAATTTCACTGAAAATAAAAAATAATTTTTAAAATTCTCGCCAAAAGCTATATCAATGTGTGTGTGAAAACAATTTTTTAAAAAATAATTTTGTGTTAAAAATCTTGGAGAGCCTGGATAATTATGGTTATCGAGGCTAAGTCCAATAAAGTCAATACAAAATATTTTATTGAAAATTTCAATTTATATTTCTATCTATATTGTAGTTGGCGCAATGTAAAAAATATTTTTTATTTTGAGCAAAAAAATAAATTTTTATTAGCGTTTTTGTTATCGCAGCTTGTTATCCCGGTTTAAAGCAAAACAGCCCTAATATAGTAATCCAGAGTTAATTAAAAGGAATTCCATTCCGTTAGGCTTCAGACACTGAAGGCTTCACCCCCGATGTCATAGGGAACACAGTGTTTCCAAAACGATTTTAGTTGGGATTAATTCTGTAACTTTTGCACGAAAAGAGATATTTCACATTCTTACAACAGAGTAACTTTTTTTATTATTATTATTATAAGTCTATAGATACAAATATCCTTATAGGCTAAAAAACTAATGTACATATATACACTTATGAACTACTTAATTATTAGGTATTTAAATACAATATAATCTTTCTTTTAATAGAGTTTTTATTTTCCGATATTCAATGCTGTGGTAGTATTTATTAAATTGAACACACAAGCGGCGGAAAGGATCATTATTAGCGTAATTTGTGCGGAAGTAATCAATGTGAATCAACTGAAAATTTCTAGTAGGTCTTTGAGGTATATTTATGAACATTCTATTCATGATAAAGTTTGAATCAATGTTGCCCTGTAAAACATTCATCAGGAAAGTAATGTTCAGCATAGTACGACGACTTCTCAAAGATGGTAACTTAATAAGATTAAGTCTAAATGCATATGATGGCAGTGTTCGGGGGTTCTACCCACGTCCACGTAGACAAAATAAGAGGAATTGTTTTTGCACAGATTCAATAATGTTACTATGAATAGTATAAGATGGGTCCCATATAACAGAAACATACTCAAGTATGCAGCGAACCAAAGAGGTATATAATTGCTTAGTGAATGAACTTACTCCAACGCTTCATAAAACCAAGAGCACTATAAGCTTTGTTTACTATCATTGAAATGTGAAGTCGAAAGTTCAGACGTTGATCTAATAAGATTCCGAGGTCCGGAAAAGTATCTACAGTATCGAGTTCGTGATCACCAAAGAAATAATTGGTTCTAGGATGTTTAACTCTAGAAAATGCTAAATGT
Organism: Polietes domitor; assembly: GCA_947397865.1. NCBI lineage: Eukaryota > Metazoa > Arthropoda > Insecta > Diptera > Muscidae > Polietes > Polietes domitor. The sequence goes on along the minus strand of OX377621.1, from coordinate 109,721,131 downwards.
TTACATTTCAAAATGTTTAGTTCCATTAAATTTACTTTACAACATTCATGAAATCAATCAAGATCAGATTGTAGATAATATTGCTCCAACGGGTCTTTAAACGACCGAAATATTTTTACATCATCAGCATACATTAGAATATTGGAATGTCGAATTACAGATGGAAGGTCATTAATAAATAGTGTAGATAAGAGAGGGTCCAAGATGGCTTCCTTGTGGTACATCGGAAGACACCACAATTTCCTTTGAAATAATATACGCATTTATTCTTCCTCATTCAATACTGGACATTTTCCAAGAAAGTGCTGCAATGTTTCGATATTCTACAGATTGCATAGCTTTCATAGTTTAACCATGTCATTTACTTGGAATTGCTTGTAGCCCAAAGGAATTTCCAAGTAATTTACACCCAGATATTTGAATTCGTTGATATTTCCGTTGAGCTTCCATTCCTAAATACCATTATTTCAGATTTAGCTAGATTTATATCCATGTTCCACACATTACAATATGTTTCCATGTTGAGTACCATTTCTTGCATCACTTTAATATCATCGGCAAGAAGTACAATGTCATTTGCATATAGCAATAGTCTGATACTTAGATTTTCCACAAATAATCCACCACCAGTAAATTTTACATGAATCGTTGGTATACAAGGCAACTGGCTTGGCAGTAAACAAGCCTGCTTCACTCCTTTGGTCGTATTAAAATATTCAGAAAATTCTTGGCCATTCCATATTGCTGGTTGAGAGTTTCCATATATATATTTTCTATCATCTTGACCAATTAATAATACAATTTGTCAGAAAATAGCCCACAATTCTCTATAAAACCTGTCAAGATTTCTGAAGGGGATCATCAGGTCTAATGAGGACCAAAAATTTAAAAATGTTAATGGGTTAGAAAATTCCAAAAATCAAAATTAGCGATCGAGAATCGGAGGACCTCAGGTTCGCGATTGTGTCCAATTTTTTGAATAACCCTTTTGTGAAAACTCTCAGTTACTTTTAATTGTTTTAAAAATTAGCACTAGAGTAAAAAGCAGCAATTTTCAGCTAAAATTATTAATTATTTTTCACTTCAGCGCATTGCAGTTATCCAAAACCGAGAACGCGCATATATTTCATGACATTCATTTTATTGGCCCATGCGGATTTAACCAAGTTATCCGTAAGGACATTTCAACGGTCTGTATATCTCTCGTATACGAGAGTGAATAAATAATACGGCTGTGCCTATTTAGATGTTCCGAATAGCGCGTCCATAAATAACGCGGAGGCTATAAAAGAGACATGCAATATAATCGCTAAAATGACAACGTTGTGTCTGTGTGGCGGTGGGGTTGTTTCTCCTTCTCCTCTGCGCTATCAGCGCTAATGTTTGACATGGTCACTTTGGTATGACCAACCTTAAAAATGGATTTTAACATTGGGCCAAGACACTTTTCGTTTATTTTGTTTTTTTTTTTTTGTTGCAAACACCGTACAACAAACCGGCAGACAGACAGACGGACGGACATACATATATTTGGAATTACACAATGCTACATATCATACACGTAAATACAGCACATGTCAAATGAATTATGACGACACATTCAAAAATTTTTATTCATGTGTAACTTAAGACCAGCAACCCTAAAAGTATGCATTGCAAAATGCACGCATTTCAATCAGTCTGCAAGTTTATAGGAATAATTTGGCAGGATATTTGGATTGATTTATTAATTAACAAAAACGGTAAGACTTTATCCCATGATTTTATGTAGCAAATGTTGAGCTGATATATTAAGTCTTAGTTATTTTGCAGCTGCTTAGCATCGTTTAAGAGATACAAGGAGTTTTATGTGAGATTTCGAAATCGTAAAAAATAAAAAAAAATGTTTATGGGCATTGAGTGTGGCACTGGCATTTAATTGTGGACTCAAATGAAATCATTGATAAAGATTTTATTAAAGTATATATTAAAATAAGAAATATATGACGATTTTATATATTTAAAACAAGGTTATTTGATCTAATTTGACAACATAATTAAATTTCAGCGCTATTCCTTCTAAGAGCTTGTATAAAAACATCGCACTGTGGGGCGTCATTTTCCTTTCGATGTTCATTATTATGGCATCATTCGGAAAATAAACGTACAGTCTTGTAATTTTGCACATATCATACGCAAAAAATAAAATTGGGCCGATCGGACCACGCCCACTACCATAACCATACCATATAAACTCAATATATAACCAACATAATTATCACCCTGTATTGGTACAGGGTGACCAAAAACAACATTTTATGAAAGCTTAAAAGAATGAAGAGTTGTTTATTTCGACGAAATGTGTTTTTCTAAACATTATTACAAAAGCAAAATATTGCATACAAATAGTATACTTTAAACTGCAATTTAAATAATTATTTCAAGAAATTAAGTAAAATGTATACATGTGTACAAAAAGGTGATGATGTTGTATACCATTTTAAAGGTACTTTCAATACCTTTTAAATAAAATATTGATGGGTCTCGTACACAAAACTAATTCAGAGATATAATCATATATATGTCTATGGATAATCAAAAACTGTGCTAAAATAAAATGACAATTTTTGGAGTTTGCCGAAAAATGCTGACGAGATATTAATTCCACCATAAACTACAACCTCAGACGAACACTTTCACATTTACACTTTGAGTCAAGTTGAGTCATACATATAACTTTTGGTCCACGACATTTATAGATTATGTTCTCTACAAATCACAAAATTACAATACCTATGAATACTTACAAGACCACAATAATCACAAAAAGTTAAATATAATTTTTCAACTACTAACTCTTGCCGTCAATTTTCATAATATAGTCACTTTATTATTTTCTTCTTTAAGTCTTGATTTTAATTAATTTTTAAAACTGCTTTATATCAAAATTAATCCCACTTTTTTTGAACCGCAAAGTTTAAGTACCATTCAGGCTTGTGGTGTTGCCACCTTATTTTCTCCAGTATATTTTCTTGATTGCTTGGAGTGTTAATTTTTATTTTTTTGAATTTCTGCCAAAAAAAAAATAGATTTGGGACCATAGTGGAATGGTTAAATTTTTTTCAAAATATTCGCACAAAATACGAATAAGTTTTTGTTGTTGAAAAAATGCTAAATCATTTAATGGCACTATGCAACAAAAATGGAAAATATTGTGTCATAAAATCAACACAAAAAATTTTTTATATTTTTTTAATTTTTATTAAAATATAATTTTCGTCGTAGTTAACTTTAATATTTCTACTCTCATTTTGGACATATTGATCCGATCGCACCTATTGTTCTATCAAATGTTGCAAATTACACTTACACATAGAAACAGTGGAAAAAAATATTTTTTTTCGCGAAAAAATTTATTTCATAAAAATAGAAAAAAAGTTGGAAAATGGGTTTTTGTTTTATTTTTTAATAACTAACATTCTAATGCAAAAACAGTGTTTATATGTCTAAAAGTAGAAGTTATGATACTCTTTGTAGGCGCAAAAGATTAAAAAATCATGATTCGTCATTTATTTTGGTTTAAGACCAAAGGTTGTGCTGAAGTCTTCAGCAGAACCCAAAATTAGCAAAAAGGCAAAGTGAGACCTTTATTGTTGCAGCTAAAAAAACTGCGCAGTCAACTTTTAGCTGTAACAATAAAGGTCTCACTTTGCCTTTTTGCTAATTTTGGGTTCTGCTGAAGACACAACCTTTGGTCTTAAACCAAAAGAAATGACAAGACATACAACATAACAGACCAACTATACATACAAACAACAAAAATCATGATTTTTTAAATTTTTGTTTAATAGCGCGAAAAGTCTCATTATCAGTTATATAAAGGAATATATTGTTTTAGTTTGCAATAGCTGGCATCTTAACGATGAAAACAAGATATTTTTGAAGAAAATCTATGAATACATATATGTAGAAGTTATGACCCTTATGTAGAAGTAAGGGAATTTTAAAAAATCGTGTCACATTTTACGAAGTTTTTGCATAAATTGATTGATTGACGAATCACTCAATCTCTTCGTCAAAACGGCGAACGTAAGTAGATTTGCGTTTCTGTATAACGAATGCCAATTTTTGATATCTAAAAAAAGTCAAAAATGTACGATCATCAAACCCAATTCGTCTAAATTCGTGGTTTTTCAAATGTAAAATTTATTTTCTTATTATAAATAATCTGTAAATAGATGTTAGCGTGTTTTTCCAACGAATATAATAAAAATAAAACGTTTTTTTTTGCTAATTTTTAGGTTCTGCTGAAGACTTCAGCACAACCTTTGGTCTTAAACCAAAATAAATGACAAGACATACAACATAACAGACCAACTATACATACAAACAACAACAATACACACGAGGTACAGTGAAGACGGGACCTACCGTACAACAACAACCTTTGTATTGTTGCGAGCGATGCGAGCACATGCATAACATTGAATTGGCAAAGTGAGATTTTTAGTGTGTCGACTTAGTTCGGTGGAATATTTTGTTTATCAGCGCTTCTCATTTGTCGTATGTGACCGCTGGTACTAATATGAACCCTGATTTAAGTCAAAGACATACATTCGTTGCGAAAGTTCTGACGAGATGGGGTGGCGCCCATCGAAACTGCGCAGTCAACTTTTAGCTGCAACAATAAGGGTCTCACTTTGCCTTTTTGCTAATTTTGGGTTCTGCTGAAGACTTCAGCACAACCTTTGGTCTTAAACCAAAATAAATGACAAGACATACAACATAACAGACCAACTATACATACAAACAACAATAAAACATTTTTTCAACATAAACGCACAAAAGAAACACCGCACTTTGTCCTGGCCGTGGCATAACGCTAAAAATGGGCAACAAACATCGTGTTTTAGCACTGATATGTCATCAAAACGTATGAAATACAAACTCTTTTGAACTAATTATTTTGTAAACAAATAATTTGTTATGCCAGTTAATAGGGTTGCCTTTTTTGCACATAAAATTATGTATTTCTATGAATAAAATTATCAAAGAATGACAAAAATCGTGATGTCAATATTGTTGATTGACAAATGAACGAAAGCTTTTTATAATAAACAAGTAAGGAAAGGCTAAAGTCGGGCGGGCCGACTCTATGATACACTCCACTTTCTATCCGAATACAATTTAATTCGGTGAAAAACTGAAAACGGGAAGAATTCTTGTATCCTGTGAATGTATGTGTTTGACAAAAAATGTAAAATCGGAAAGGACATTTGTTTGGGGGTATATTGAAATCTGGAACGAAATAGGTGAAATATAATATGTATAGTTTTGCCAAAATCGGTTAAACATTTGGGAGCAACATTTGTATCTAAATCTTAACCTATCTTACCCACTTTTTGCATAGGTGTTTCTAGTTGGATTATAAGATGTTGTGCCAAATTTAAAGAAAATCGGGTACAATATGTCGATTCTAGAGCGGAAAATGTCAAATCAGGAGCGACATTTGTATGGGGGCTATATCTAAATCTGAACCGATCTCACCCAATTTTTGCATAGGTGTTTTTAGTTCGATTAGAAGATGTTGTGCCAAATGTAAAAGTCAAATCGGGAGCGACCTTTGTTTGGGGGCTATATCTAAATCTGAACCGATCTTACCGAATATCTGCATAGGTGTTTCTAGTTGGATTATAAGCTGTTGTGTCAAATTTAAAGAAAATCGGGTACAATATGTCGATTCTAGAGCGGAAAATGTCAAATCAGGAGCGACATTTGTATGGGGGCTATATCTAAATCTGAACCGATCCTACCTAATTTCTACAGTTGGATTATAAGATGTTGTGCCAAATTTAAAGAAAATCGAGTACAATATGGGGTTTCTAGAACGGAAAATGTCAAATCAGGAGCGACAATTGTATGGGGGCTATATCTAAATCTGAACCGATTTGCCTCAAATTAAATAGCGTTCGTCCTTGATCCACAAAACTTATTTGTGCCAATTTTTGTTAAGATCGGACTATAATTGCGACCTGTAATTTGATTACACCAATAGATGGACAGACAGACGGCCATTGCTAAATCGATTCAAAAAATGATTCTAAGTCGATCGGTATAAATAACAATGGGTCTATCTCCCTTCCTTTTGAGTGTTACAAACAAATGCACAAAGACATAATACTCTCGTGGAGTGTATAAAAATCGTAAGACGAAAACTTTGTAAAAACTCAATGTATGAGTCGTTCGTGAGGATATAATTCGTTCGTGTCGAATTTCAATCGTCTACCGGAAACCCCCGTTAGTCATACGTGAAGAAGACATGTAGTTCTCCAAGAAGGACCATAACTTCTACATTTATCCATAGATTTTCTTTAACTAGGCCTTTTTTTCTTCGTAAAGATGTCAGGTATTAAAATCTAAATCTATTTTTTAAACGGATTTCTCGCGCTATTTAAAAAATATTTGCGTCTACAAAAGTATCATAAATTCTACATTTATCCATAGATTTTTTACTTATAAACATTGTTTTTTTTTTGCGTTAGAATATTGGCTTTTAAAAAATAAAAACAAAATATTTTTAGGTTTTTTTTTATTTTTAACTATTTCTTACTGCCTGTAAAATAGGTATTTTAGAAACAAATATTTTCTTCCCAAAATTTTAAACTGTTCCTAAACCACTGTTTATATGTTAATGTGTAATTGACAATATTTGTAGCCATCATGACACTTTTAATTTAACATAAAATGTTGATTTTATATGTTTTCAGAAGGAATGTACCTTCGCCGAAAATTGGAACTTTGTTAAAAATTAAAAAAAAAACATAAAAATGTTTAATATAGTTTTCGAGTTTAGAAAACCAAAATACTTCGGGAAATATTATACATGGCCCTTCGACGTAATTTGTGTTGCAACGTGTAATTGGACCAATAATATATATTAAAATAAGAACAAATATACTTTTCAAACGTATATTTATTCGAAAATAAAATTTAGGCAAAATTGCAATATCGAAAATTTCTGAGGGTGATTGGAAATTATTTTTAAATCATATAATAATAAAAATTATTTTCCTTTCCTCGTTTGAAACCTTAGCTAAGATTTTGCTACTGTCGCTACCAGTCGTAACCCAATGGCCAGGTGCTGTATGTGTTTATTCCAAACTTGTAAATGTTGCACTGGATAGAGGTGATGGCGCTGCTAACAGTGGCTGTCATGAATATCAGCCATCAAATAAACACTTCCTAATGCAAACATTCACATTTAAACGTGGCTGATATACTTGTGAACGTACAAACATACATACATATGTACTTATGTACATAGATACATACATGGATTCATTTGTTTAAGGGCATTCGTAGACGAAGCTTGGCTGGTGATTTATGTGTGCGATGTGTGGCCAAGATTAAGATTCGCTTTATTAAACATAATTCATAATTTGTGAGACGGGTGAGCGTGTGTGTGTGTGTGTTTGTTTGAAATTACATATGTTGGACTTCATGATTGTCCATAATTATGGCATGAATCTTCTACGAGCAGAGTACACGAGCATGAATGTTTCAAATATTTCCCCAGATTTCGATGATTCATACGGCAGATGGAATTACAAAGTTTCATATTTTATGAATGGAATTTGCTATTAATTCGATTATTTCTTATTCACTCGAACAATCGAGTTGGAACAAAACAATTCTTGGAAAAATTGCCATCATTTGTTTTGCCATTATTTAAATATACTACAATTATTTCAAGTTGATGATGATGATTGCAATTAATCCGCACTAATATTTAGGTCAGAAGGATACTCGAAATTCAAAAAGAATTTGTCAGCTGCATAACAGAGAAAAAAGTTTACTGGATAAGCAGATTGTCTGCTGAAAAGAGGAAGACAGATTGTTCCTGCTATAATAGCAAAATATGTCTGCTGTTTTTAGCATCACATTTTTAACAATAGTTTGAAAAGAAGGAAAAACGGTTTCTTGAAATATTGAGTTTATGTCCAGTAAGCTGGGTCGCGGTACATAAAAGTGGAAAACCAATTTCCAGTCACCCCACGAAAGTATAGCTTGCATTGTTTAAATATAATTCGTTCCTAGATCAAGCTGTCTGTGAGCTAAACGCTTCTGAAAATACCTATAAAAATCGTGTTTTTCCCATATTTGATATTATCGTTAACATCAGTATCAGCAATATCGAATAACCACACTCAAAAGTGATCGAATAATAATCGAATATGTAGTTGGAAGTACTCCAAAGCAACTGCACTAGGCATCTCTCGATCATATAAGTTCTACGAATTTCAATTTGAATACTGAATGTTGAATATGACTGATAGCCCAATAACAACATTCAAACTTGTAATGCCGACGTGTTAACAAAAAATATTGATGATGCGTCAAAGCGCAGCGACGAAACCTGTCGTAAATTTATCGATAGCAAAAAGAAAAAAAAAAGAAACTGGATTCGAAACAAATGTCATTATTTCATAGGTATCATTGCATTCTCATAAACCGAGTCAACAATTAATTTGCGTTGTAGTGGAAATCAATAAAAAAAGAAAGAAGAACAACAGCAATTAAGAGTAAACATTTGCTCCTATAAATGTACATATTTACATATGTACGAATGTACGTAATGAACGCATGTACATTAGACCGTGTCGCAAGCAGCAGACATCAATCATCAATTCAAGAATAATGGAATCGATTTGAAATTGGCCCGGTCACGCAAGTCCGACTATAAATTTGAGATAAAATTTGCAATTCTCTCCTTCAATGCAAACGAGGAGTTTGCTACTGAAACTTTCTAAAGAAAATAATTTGTTATTCATTAGTGTTGATAAAATTATAGCTTTCTACATGCGTCCCAACATCTGTCCTACTCTTGATGAGGTTCTTCCAGTTTAATTTAAAATAAGTCTATCTTTTAATTGATGGCGAAGAGTATATATGTGAGATTCTCTGAAGAACGGATCGAAAAAATATTGTATTTTGAATTGTTTGAAAGTAAACATATTGGACTACTTTTAGCAAAAAATAATTAAAATCGAATTTCTTTTAACTTTTCATTGTCAAAAAAATATTTTTTGGAAACAATTTGTTTAACCCCGCAAGGAAATACCTTTCAAATGCATCTTCTTAACTATGTCAGAAGTTATTGTATTTAGAAAACAGTAGCCTCTATCGCTATCCCCAAACTCTCCCTTCCTTCCTTCCTTCTACACAACACTTTATACTAATATAAACTTCTAAAAGTCGGGAGTAAATTTTTAACTTTTGATACGTTTTGCAGAGCATCCCACATATGGGCATTTCCACAGAAAGATCCACAAGACCAAAAAATTTTAAAGTTCTTGTAAACACTTTGTTTTATCATATTTTCATAGAGAAATAATCAAATCTAACTAATGTAAAACAAGATTTACATAAATTCATATCCTATCTTGAGATATTCGAATGCAAATTCGGGCAGGTGCAACTTTACTCGTCTGAATATTTCTTTCGCATGTTTTGTGTTGATAAAAATTCTTCAAGGGAGGCATTACAAATTTGACTTTTGATGTCTAAAATCTTTCAGGGAATACAAAGATTCAAAAAAGAAAGGATACGAAGTTATACGACTGCTATTTAGTGTAACTTTTTGCTTTGCATTATCTCATATTTTGATGTCACGTTCGACATGGAAAAACAACATTTGTTGCTACTGTGTCCAAAGTACATGCAGAAAGATCATAAAATTGTTTGTACAAACAGATATTTTTATACAATTTAAATAAAAAAACATTATTGAAAAACAAGTAAGGAAAGGCTAAAGTCGGGCGGGCCGACTATATAATACCCTACACCACTCGCTGCGTATGTACCTCGCTTTGATTACTAAACCCAGGTATTTCATGGGAGCAATTTTATGTAGTTCATACAAATTATATAAATTATATTCATATAATTTATATGCTATAAATTCATCTTTAGTCAAACTTAACGAATATGGTAAATAATATGGTAATTGATCCAATTGTCCGACAGACAAATACAAATTATACAGTAGTTAACCAAAGTCATACCAAAGTATGGACATATGGGCATCACCCAAACAATTCTCATTGCAATTCAATTCGGTAAAAAATTGAAATCGGGAAGGATTTTTGCATCCTGTAAATGTATGTGTTTGACAAAAAATGTTAAATCGGAAAGGACATTTGTACGGGGGTATATTGAAACCTGAAACGATGTGACCCGCTTTCACCATGTCTGTTTATGGGTGAAATATAATATGTAAAATTTGGCCAAAATCGGTTAAACATTCGGGAGCAACATTTGTATGAGGGCTAAATCTGAACCGATCTTACTCACTTTCATCATAGGTTGTATGATGGCTATATCTAAATCTGAACCGATCTTACCCAATTTTTGCATAGGTGTTTCTAGTTGGATTATAAGATGTTCTGCCAAATTTAAAGAAAATCGGGTGCAATATGTCGTTTATAGAGCGGAAAATGTCAAATCGGGAGCGACATTTGTATGGGGGCTATATCTAAATCTGAACCGATCTTACCCAATTTTTGCATAGGTGTTTCTAGTTGGATTATAAGATGTTCTGCCAAATTTAAAGAAAATCGGGTACAATATGTCGTTTCTAGAGCGGAAAATGTCAAATCGGGAGCGACATTTGTATGGGGGCTATATCTAAATTTGAACCGATTTCCTCCAAATTCAATACCGATGGTCCTTGGCCAGGAAAAATAAATTCTGCCAAGTTTCATGACAATCGGACAACAATTGCGACCTGTAGAGTGCGAACAAGCTTAGATGGACAGCAGACGGACAGACAGACATTGTTAAATCGACTCAGCTGGTGATTCTAAGCCGATCGGTATACTTAAAGGTGGGTCTAGCTCGATTATTTCTTGGTGTTACAAACATTTGGCGCGAAACTAACTTATAATACCCTAGACCACGAAGTGGTGTAGGGTATAAAAAGAAAATTTGTGATCTTGGAAGTACCATTAAAGTTGGTCACGTGCGACATCTTAAGTGTGAAAATTAAAAATTTGAAAAAATTCTTACTTCATTTTTTTTGTAAAAAAATACTTTATAATTTATTTATTAGAAAAAAAACGGAGGCGAAAAAAATAAAGAGAGCTGAAAACAGCGGTGAGAAAGTCGAAAGAAGATCAGCTAAAATTTCAAAACAATAAATTGAAAAACAAAATTTTATTTTTTGCTGTTATTATTTGAGAATGAATACATTGAATACTTCTGTGGATTACAATAAATATATATTATCTATAATTTCGTAAAAAGTGCAACTGAAACAACATAAATACCATGATGGAAAAAAATGTCACGTTCGACCGGACTTAAAATTAAATTACAAAAACAAATATTAATCATTTTTGCTTAAAATCAAAGCCATTTTTAATAGACATCGGTACACAACGTTCTAAAATTGGTCACATTGAAATATTGCCATAGGTTTCGCTGAAATCGGCGTTTAAATTGTTGGTCGCGAAAACGACTTTTTAAATTTCTTGAAAACGAAAAATTACCCAAAATCCACATTAGCACCAATTATACAGTTAATTAGGAGCTATAAGTTAAGCATATGGTCAAAATAAAAAACCGTTATATTTGGACTTTTTATCACTTTAAATGTGTACGATGGTCACATTCGACATCATGGAAATGCCCATATGCATAATAGAGTGTCTTCTTTTGTGAGAAAAGAAAATTGTCGATGTTTCCGACTAAAATGAAAGATTGGTTCGTTCGAACAATGACAACAGCGATATATTTTTGGAGAACACATAAAACGAACCAGTCTTCCATTTTAGTCGGGAACATCGACAACTTTTATTTTGAAGCCATTCTAATGTATAAGTGGGATTAACCGACAGAAACTTGCTTGTTTTTACTCAAACTGAAGAAAATTTTACTTGATATACATAAGGAACAAAGTGAAAATAAAATATGTTCAGTTGAACTAAAACTGTAGAAAATGTTCCCCAATTCTTCAAATAAATGCTTGTTGCTTCAGAGTATGCAAAACTCATGTAAAAATTACAACAAGAAATAATTCCCAAACGTTTGAGGATATTTCTACCACAAATAGTTATTATTACTCCATGCTTGCTAGGGATGTATAGTAGGGCGTACCTCAAAAAAAAAAGTTCGCCGTACACCTTCGAATATGAAGTATTATTGAAAGGTAGTTTCAAAAAAAATTTTTTTATTTTTTTATGCCGAACGTAGGGGCCGCGCTTTTACATTTTTCTATATAACTTCTGCATTTATAAACGGATTTTAAAGTGTGATACATCGATGTTTTTGTCTCGACGAGGCCGATTGTATTTGAAGTCATTGAGCTCAAGCACCCCCTTCTGGTACTTACCCATCATATCTCAGTTGCTACTACCCTAATGTACCACTCTAATATCAGAAAATTAAAGCTCGCATAAAATCATGAATCATGCTTGAGCTCAATGACTTCAAAGACAAAAAAATCGGCCTTGTCGAGACAAAAACATCGATGTATCACACTTTAAAATCAGAAGTTATAAATGCAGAAGTTATATAGAAAAATAAATGCTCAAGTTAAAATAAATGCAGAAGTTATATAGAAAAATGTAAAAGCGCGACCCCTACGTTCGGCATAAAAAAATAAAAAAAAATTTTTTAAACTACCTTTCAATAATACTTCATATTCGAAGGTGTACGGCGAACTTTTTTTTACTTGTAACCTGGTACGCTCTAATGTATAGTTGGAGCAAAAAGTCGATTTTTCGACTTTTGCAAATATATGAAAAGTCTTTTGAAAAATCGATTTTTCGACTTTTGAAAATTCGACTGTTGCAAATAAATAAAAAGACGACATTGCAAATGGACGAAAAGACGAATAGACTAAATCAAAATAAAATCGAGAGACATTTATATTGGATATATAAATCTGAACCGATCTTACCCACGTTTCGCATAGTTGTTGTGCCAAATTTTAAGAAAATCGGGTAAATGATGTGTTTTCTAGAGCGAAAAAAGTAAAATCGGTATTCAATAACTTAAATTCATTGATGCACAAAGTCGGAAAAAGTCGACTTTTGGACTTCTTCTTCCCAAAAGTCGATTAATCGATTAGTCAAAAGTCGATTTATAGATCCCTAGATGCTTGCTGCCAATGCAGAATTGCTTCTCAAACTATTACTATGACATTAAAATATGGAAACTTTATCCTTAGTTAGTTAATATTGCTTCTTTCCTGGAATAAATTTGACAAAAATTGGAGTATATGATTTTACTCAAGTTTAGGAAGAATATTTTCTGAGTGCAATCAGTATAAAATCATATATCGTACAACTCATTGAAAGGGTGGATCTCTGTTCTGATAGGATGTGATTTGACCTCATTTTGAATTGAGAACAGGCTACCTTGTTCAAGCTCTACCCGGTCTTATATGCACACATCCATGGATGTGTCAGTCGATATTTGCACAAAATGCGAGTAACAACAAATGGCAGCAGCACCGGCAGCAGCAGCAGCAGTAGATGGAACAACTTTACAATGTTTATTTTCTTTGTGGATTGTGTTTCTTTGCATTCGATGTGCTTGCTGTTCTCATTCTTTTCTTTTGTGGCTTTTATTTTCATCCGATATCACTTTATGATGACGATGATCTCATCCTCATCATCATCGATTGCATCATAACGACTCCCAAAGAATTCTTCGTAATTCGCAATCGATGTGGAGGGACTCGTAAAATTCGGAAAATAGTCAGAACTCATACCCTCGGTCACATTCTTCGAAATCCACATGTGTGACTGCGGGGCCGGGGACCACCGACCTCGATTCCATCAATTTCAATTCGGATGACAGGCGGATTCGATGGTTTCACATTCGCATTCGCATTCAGGTTCAGGTTTATGATTTCATTCATAAACCGCCACAACGTTCCACTTCGGCGTTGGACCTTTTAGCAAAATTAAAATTTGCAATGTCATCTGAATTCTTGCGCGGGTGTAGTGGCGGGTGAGATTGTGTTTGTCATTTCATTAGTTGACTGGCTAACTGACTGACAGACCGGCTCCCTCCTCACGGTTGGCTTCGGGTGTTTGGTTGGCTGTTGCTTAAAAGCGCCAAACTGCAAAAACAAACAGATACGAGTCGGACCGACACTTATCAGCGCAACTGCCGCCGCCGCTGAAGTAAACAATGACGCGTGTGGTAAATTGATTGATCCATGATCAAACTATCAGTATGTGTATATGTATGTATGTGTGTGTATTTCCTTTACGGCCATTTCATGTCTAAAAGTTTTTAACCTTCTTGTTGGCCATTAAATTGAGCTACCACAAAAGCAAGAGTGTGCGGTTTTAAAATTGGGTCATGGATGGCATGCACGCCAATAAATGATATTATTAAGCGATACCTTTAATCGCATCAACCGCCAGAGGCAGTTCACAGCGAATGCTCTCAATAAATTATAAAATTAATTAGAGAGAGAAGGAAAAGAAAACGTTGGTTCTAAAAACAGTGCGCCCGACGCCTGCCTTGGCATTGTGTCATCAACAATTTGCAAATGTCTTCATTTAAAATCCATTTGTTTAAATTGTTTGGAAATAACTTGGGAAAGTGGCATTGCGACGACAGGCATATGTCTAGGCTGTGACATTACTTGGCATAGCTGGCCAACCGCATTGAGCAATTTTAGCAGAGATCGCCAGAAAAAAATAGATGGAATGCTGACCACTAAAGACATGTTATAAAATCAGGCAGGACCGACTGCTTACCTCTATGTACCCTTCACAAGCTTTTGAATATCAGACTGGAATTTTTTAATAGGAGTGTGAGTGTTGCCAACCAAGCAAAAATGCGTTTGATTCAATAATAGCTGTGATATTTTCGTCCCGTATATAGGTGACGTATATACGGTGCGAAAAGAACACATCGGCGCTTGGCAAAATCTGATAAAATTGTGCACCCTTCTTAATTAGAAAAGTTATGTTAATTTGTCATTCCGTTTGTAGCTCCTTTATGTTTTCAGCATAACGGTCAAATCCAATGTCGTTTTTTGTTGAAAGCATGTTAGCATTCCAGAAAAACTAATTTTTCAAATGTTGAAAAATGTCTGTATATATAACGCATTGTTAAAGGACCCATCGAAATTTATCTTATACGTTAAAGTATTCTTTCATTGTAATTACTATGAAATAGCTTTATTTTAATAATAGCCTTGTCACATTGCATGTGAAATCTAACTGAAACTAAATAATACTGATTTCTGGGCCCGGATCTAATTGTGTTATTATACACTCCACGAGAGTATTATGTCTTTGTGCATTTGTTTGTAACACCCAAAAGGAAGGGAGATAGACCCATTGTTAATTATACCGATCGACTTAGAATCACCTTTTGAATGGATTTAGCAATGTCTGTCTGTCTGTCTGTCTGTCAGTCCGTCTGTTTGTCTGTCCATTTATTCTTGTAATCAAAATACAGGTCGTAATTGTAGCCAGATCCAAATGAAACTTTGCACAACGAAGTTTTTCGGGATAAGGACGAACGCTATTTAATTTGAAGAAAATCGGTTCAGATTTAGATATAGCGCCCATACGAATTTCACTCCCGATTTAACTCTTTTCACTCTAGATACCACATATTACAATAGATTTTCTTCAAAATTGGCAAAACAATTTATATTTCGACTAGAAACACCTGTGGAAAAAATGTGTTAGATCGGTTCAGATTTAGATATAGCCCCCATACAAATTTCGCTCACGATTTGACTTTTTCCATTCTAGAAACCACATATTATATCAGATTGTCTTCAGACTTGGCAAAACATCTTATATTTAAACTAGGAACACCTATGGTGAAAATAGGACAGATCGGTTCAGATTTAAATATAGCTCCCATTCAAATTTCGCTCCCGATTTGAATTTTTCTGCTGTAGAAACCATATATTTTAACAGATCTTCTTCAAAATTGGCAAAACATTTCAACTAAAAACACCCATGACGAGAATAGGTCAGATCGGTTCAGATTTATATATAGCTCCCATACAAATTTCGCTCTCAATTTGAGTTTTTCCGCTCTAGAAATCACATATTTTAACAGATTTTCTTCAAATTTGGCAAAATATCTAATATTTCCACTAGAAACTCCCAGGGCGAAAATGAGTCAGAAACCACGTATTTTCGCCGAATTTCTTCAAATTCAGCATAACACGATATACTTGAACTGGAAGAACCTATTGTGTAAGTGGGTCACTTCATTCCATGTTTGGATATAGCCCCGATACAAATATTCTTCTCGATTTGACCAATTAGGTCAGGTCATGGTCATATTAGCCTATGATTAGGAAACATACAAAAATTCTACCAGTTTTCACTTTTTTACCGAATTGAATTGTATTCGGATAAAAAGTGGAGTGTATCAAATAGTCGGCCCCGCCCGACTTTAGTCTTTCCTTACTTGTTTTTTCTAAATTTAAGTTAATGGGTTTATTGAATACTTTAAGTCTTATTCTAAACAAACACTGCAAAGGCACCTATCATGCCTTCGCATCAATCATGGAGTAATAGCTCAACTCTTTATGGCAGAGATATCATGAAACTTTTGAGAAATATTTCATGTTGTCTGATTGTATTTGTTTTGCGTATACTGAAGAAATTTAACTTCTTGAAGTATAATAATTTCCTCGGTTTCAGTTTAATTGAACTTATTTTAAGTTTAGTAAAAAATACTAGGTTTTAGGAAAAATTTACTCAGTTTGAGTATATATTACTTACTTGATTTAAGGAAAAATTTAATTAATTTGAGAAAAATTTCAGCAAAATTGTACTTAGCTTTAGTAAAAATTAGCTTTGTTTTGTGGAAAAACTTATTGCAAATTTCCTCAGTTTGAGTAAATATTTACTTGGATCATTTTTTTCTGCATGTATGACGGAGATAAGATATTTAATTAATGTACCAGTCAAAATCGTCCTAAATTTGTATGACGATCTACTGCAAGACAAAATCAATATCCGATCATTTAGTATTCAATAGATCAATCGCTGAAAATTAATTTAGATATCCAGGCTAAACATATTGAATAAACACATTGTCGCTATTTTGGTGACATTCCAACCAAGCAGCCATCATCTTACTAGTACTGCAGTCATGGAGGGAAGTATTCAGTTTTGGCCACTGCAAACGCATCCTGTAGCCAATATTTTGGCGATATTTCAACTAATTTCCATATCTCTGTTAAACCATTAACAGCGGTCTGTTAATATGGGTGGTTTGCGTCTTTCATAGTTAAAATTCAAACTAATCTTCAAGAAAATTATTAAAAAGTAATTAAACTTTGGAACTCAGCAACGAAAATTCTACCCAAAATACTTCATCGCCCAAAATGAGTAAGCAGCAACAACAGCAACTAAGCAATAATCTTATCAGACAATCTCATTCATTATTTTGGTCGTCTAAATAACACAGATATCGCTAAACGCATGAGTGTGAGTATGATTTTGAAAATTATTCTGTGTGAACCCTGAGCAAATTGAATTAGTTCATTTTTATAAATAATAAATAAACAAAACAACGAATGTGAATACAACAAGTGCATAACATTAGTTTGTTGTCGCTAACGCCGCCGCCACCGCTGCCGCTGAGCGGTGTTTTGCCCATTCCGCCGATATCAAAACAAAAATAAAAGTGAAGCAGAGCGCCTTATCATTGCAATTTCTGTGCTGGTGGATGGGCTGGTAGTTGCTTTACTTCCATCAATTAATGCCAAATGGTTCGTAGCTCGTTCAGCGTGAACAACGCCAACAACACAGCACAGCAGCTGGAAAACACGTAATACCGATCGCATTACAGATGTTCAAGTGTTTGTGCGTTACGTATTCGTCGTGGCCATACACCCGCCGACGACGACTAATATGTCGTTAAATATTCATGCAGAGGGCGCAGAACACTCGGGCGTATGTACAACACTCTCAGTGTACGAAGTGTCGAATCGTATGGTAGCGCATGCTGCACAGTGGTTCCAAACCATAACAAGATAAGATTTTATTTGTGAAAAATCCGCAATTCAAGGTTGCTAGTTGCTGACTGATTTTCTCCTCTGTGAAATGTCTAAAGCCGACATCGCAAAGTAACGGTTTTATTTTATTTTTAATTTAAATTTTACAGGAAAATATATTGGAACATTTTTCGTTTTGGCGGCACATTTTCATCGCATTTAATAAAGACTTTACTCTGGTATATGTACAAAACTGACTTACAGTGAGGGAAAAAGTCTACATACACCCTTCGATTATGACATTTCTGAGAAGTAGTAAAGTCAATGAAAGAAATATTAATGGAAATATTTAGTGATTCAATAAATATGTTTATTCACCCAAAGAAATTATATTTCGGAGACATAACAAAAACAATAAAAACAGAAACATTAAAAAGGCAGATTTTAATTCAATTTTTCTAATTTTTAATACTTTCAATATTTTTTTGGTCCGCCTTTGGCGTCAATGACAGCAGCAATGGGGAGTTGCCACATGGTATGTAGACTTTTTTCCATGCAAAATTTCATTGTTTTACGAATCTCCACAATTGAATAACTTTTTCATAATATTTTTTACACGAATTAACATACTTTTTGAACCTTTACACAAGTACAAAAAATATATTTTTAATAATAACTACCCATTTTCCAAAATGCCTAAATAGCAAGGTGTATGTTGACTTTATTCTGTCAAGAATTTTTCAATTTTTATGAATATAAACTCTGGCGATTTTCCAATTTTTGAGGGGATTTCGTTCTGGGCGTTTTTCGTATTCGGTGTTTATTTTATTTGGAGATACGCTATTTGTGCTTACTTCATTTTTTACTTTTGGGATTATTTCATTATGAAATAAACTCTTTTATGTTCTTTTTTAAGTCTTTATTTGGGTTTTCTTTATGGGAGACTGTTTCACTACATTTCGTGCGCCATTTTTAATATAATTTTCTATAAAGCGAGCTATTTTTAATTAATTATCCCAAGTTTACGATATAGCGAACAAATAAGTTTGGAAAATGGAAATGGAAATGATTTTTACATCTTTAAAATAACACCCGCTCTGATGCAAAATTACTTCCCAAGTTTCCAGGCAACAAATTTTAGATTTACTATTTATAAGTTTTCCAACCACTGTGCGCTGTCTGTGTTAATGTAAGAGTGAGTTCCACGAGTGGACTTCGAAATTTAAATAAAAACAAAATAAAACCGAATAAAAATCATATTTGTCGTCTAAATACTTTATAAATTGCACAAAAGGTATTTAGCGTCGGTCGGTAGCCGATGTTGTTGCTGTATTTCTGTTTTTTTATCACTTTTATTCGAATGTACCCATGTAGGTTTGTGTGTCGGTATATACATATGTATATATGTACGTTGTATCTCTGCAAGAGGGGTCTACTGCATTACGTCATGGTTAAAGTAAACGAACGCTTGGCATTGCAAAATCCAAAAGAGAATTTTGTGGCGACGCGTTCGCAACTCAAATGCGAGTACTCGCCGGTATCTATATCTGGATGTATGGGCACCCTACATAATAGTCTGTGGATATATGAAGTTTGTCTTAGGGCACATGTGCCCCAATTGAAGCCAGGAAATGTCTCATGGAGTAATTGAATTGCTTCACAAGCTTTATGGCTGTCGTCCACATCAATAGCGTCCGATTTAGGCAGAAATAACTCGGCTATCATGTCGCGATATCGAATGACTGACCAGCCTCATTTTCAAAGACCCAATGACGCCCCAGCCGCATAAAACAGTGACAAGATACACCTGGTTTTCGAACATCATACGTTTCTGAACAACAGATGCTGCAATTTTGCCTATTAACGGAGCCATTACTATGAGACAGCCTTATTTTTAAAATATTGCTCAACACTGGCAAGTGTCAACAATGACAACTGTTAAATGTTGTTTTTTGTTTGCAACACTTTTAACACCCACAAATGGCGGCGAATTCAAACCTTGCGTATTTTGGCCACGGATTGTAAATCACTTCCCGTCGTTACTGCTGCGGCACAGGGTACCTCAAACTCGACTTGACCGAACTTCTGCCTTTTTAACTCGTTGTTTTATGTGGAATTTAATTTTTGCATTTTTCGCCACCGCATTTTGTTGTCTCTGGAATGAATGCTGGCAAAAATGCAAACAAGTCAAAAGGCGACAATGGCAAGAGAGAGCAAGAGATAGAGGAGTATTGGATACAACGTGACAACTTTATTGGTGATGGTGTGACAAGAGTGAAGGAATATGAGGGCAAAAATGTCGAAAATGCAGATTTACATACACTATGTGTACACTAAGGTGTCCCGATAACTGAAAAGGCTGTGAAGTTAGCATAGGAAAATTAATTCTTCCCGCCGCTCAAGGCACATGGAAAATGTGAATGTGAACTTTTTTCTACTAACTTCAATACTGTTAATCTCAATTTAAAAAAATCTATGTATTTCCAGTCTTCATACAGAATATAGCGAAATACAAGGGCAATATTACGGAGGCGCTTTTTACGGATAAAATGGAACCGTAGGCCTGACCAAAAGCCAGTAGATAGAAACCTGAAATTCTGGCATACCAAGTAGGAACGTAACAAAAAATGTGTACTTTTTAGGAGCAGCTAGACTAAAAGAGATACAAAGTGTTGTTGTTGTGATATTCAACTGCACAAAAGAATTTTTCAAAATTTGTAAATATAGAGGGAAAGCGAGACAGATAGGAACAATATAATAAAACAGAAAATATCTTTGGGTTTCGTGGAGAAAATATGCAGCTAAATCAGCAGTGTTCAGTGGGGTTTCCCGGACTTTTTTCATTTCCCGGGAAAACGGGAATGCAAATTTTCATTCCCGGGAATCCCGGGCAAAAATAATTTTTTTAGGTATGTCCACTATGGTTTAAAATATCAACATTTAGTAACAGGTGTGATTTTTTAACCCATTAACGTCCGCCGTACACGTCCGTGTACACTATTGCAATGTTTTCGTACACAAGCACAAGTGAACTGACACGTACACTAGATTCAAAATTAAAAAATAGTTGAAGAAACAACCCGTATGGCTGAGAATGTTATGCCGTCTTCAATTTAGAAAATTCATTCGTCTAGATAGGCATGTATGATGGCATGTGTACTTTTTTACTTGGTGATTTTTTAAACGCAAATTCGGCAAGTGAGTGGTGCTGGTAAAGTTCTAGGTACCAATATAATACAGCCGTCCCAAATGGGATAATTTTGAGATTTTAATTCAAGAATATCCTTCGGCAAGAAGAATATGTACTTTTTGTACTTACATTGTTCAGATAAATTAATTGTTTGAGGTTTAAGAATTTTGGCCAGTGAAATGAGTCATTTGTTCCATAGTTGCTTGGAATGAATCGATGGAACGATCTAAAAGAAATTTGGAGCTAGAATAGTGATATTTTCTGTGTACGTGTACACTGTCCATTAGAGCGTACCAGGTTACAAGTAAAAAAAAAAAGTTCGCCGTACACCTTCGAATATGAAGTATTATTGAAAGGTAGTTTCAAAAAAATTTTTTTTATTTTTTTATGCCGAACGTAGGGGTCGCGCTTTTACATTTTTCTATATAACTTCTGCATTTATAAACGGATTTTAAAGTGTGATACATCGATGTTTTTGTCCGATTTTTTTGTCTTTGAAGTCATTGAGCTCAAACATGATTCATGATTTTATGCGAGCTTTAATTTTCGATTATTAGAGTGGTACATTAGGGTAGTAGCAACTGAGAAATGATGGGTAAGTACCAGAAGGGGGTGCTTGAGCTCAATGACTTCAAAGACAAAAAAATCGGCCTCGTCGAGACAAAAACATCGATGTATCACACTTTAAAATCCGTTTATAAATACAAGTTATATAGAAAAATGTAAAAGCGCGACCCCTACGTTCGGCATAAAAAAATAAAAATTTTTTTTTTGAAACTACCTTTCAATAATACTTCATATTCGAAGGTGTACGGCGAACTTTTTTTTTGAGGTACGCCCTACTGTCCATCCCTCTGACTATATACAAACGCACATTTTTCAAAATGTTCATAATTTTTCCAAAGTGTGTAGAACGATTTATCCTAAAAGGGAATTAAAGTACGTGAAAACAGATAATTTTTGACACAATAATACTAGATTAGCATCTTTCATAATTTTTATTTGTTGTACGACAATTCATAAAATAAAAAATACGACCTGGATTGGCCAAAATTTATATTTAGTTTCACTGAAACATTAAAAAACTCTGTCAATTACCGACGGATTTTTAATAACACAGTGGCGTTTTACTTCTTACTTTGTAAATAAATTCAAATACGGTTAACTTACAAAATAGTAATTTGTAAAAACATTACTAAATTTGAAAAATGATGAACAAGAAAAAATGTGTTTGCTTGACAAATATACTCAGATTTGTCAAGTTCCAAGTAATATATAATGTGAGAAACTGATAACACCGCGTAACAAAAAATGCTAATGTATAAATGTACATTTCCTAGTTGAGTTTCCTTGTAAAAGGACATCGAAGCTTCCATGAATTTCGTTCATATATTTTTTAAAAGAGGGAATGTTGAAATGGATGTTAATGATAAACTAATACAGATAGATGCATGAAATTTGAAGTATTTTAAAAAGATATTCTCTTTGGTTTAATTTCCATATTCTGATAATACGACTTGCACTTAAAATCATTATACTGCAGATATCGGTTAAATAAAAATCATATTTTGAATTGTTTCCTCATTTTAAAAATCGTTATTACATATGTATCACTTCGAATAACAAATAGAGTTTTTTGTACTCGAAGAAATCCTATAAAAATAAGAACAAATTATAAACAATTTTAATTACAAGATACTCAAATAATTGAAATTAGAGACTTCACTTTTGTTTTCGTCTTCCTACTAGGGTTTGGGGTCCGGGAATTCCCGAATCGTTTTTCCTCGGAATTCCCGAAAAAATTTTGACGGGAATTCCCGGGAAAAAATTTTAAATTTCCCGGGAATAAGGGAAATATTAAAAAATATTTTATTGATTATTTTGAGCACTAATTCAGTTATACTATATATAAAAAGAAAATTGAGAAAATCAGATAGGTGAATACACACTTTCTGTGAAGATATTTGCAAGATTTTATCGTAAAATAAAAACATCATACTATGGCTGACATTAAATTTCTTGTTTTCCCAAAAATCGATGAAATAAAAGGTGCAATGGCCATGCAGACGAGCTACAAATATGGATGTTTCGAAAAAGGAGGAAAGAGACAAAAAGGGATAAAATTAGTTCCAATTTAAGTATTGCAGCTATATTCGTGAAAGTCGGTATCTATATTTCTCTGACAACTTAGACTTGCAATATAGATGGATTTTTCGAAATATGTACTTATAAGGGGTGATCGGGACAAAAAGGAATAAAAAATGGTGCCAACTTAAATTTGATATGTAAATTCCTCTGACCATGTAGAAGCGCAGTCCAATTGGATTTGTCGAATATTGTACTTTTTAAGTGCGCTCGGGACAAAAAGGGAGAAAAATGGTGTACAACCCATTAATTACGTAAACGCGGAACATAAATGGATATTACAAAATTTGTACTTAAAAGGAGGATGCGGGACGACAAGGGATAAACATGGTACCAAAAAAATTTAAAGAAATTTAGTTTACTGTTTTTTCGAAGTGTGTACTTTTTGGGAAAGAGTTGCAAACAATTATGAAGTGGCCGGCTGTATCTAGAAACTAAGATTGATGTTATAAAAGGCTCTGCGGTTGTATTTTTTTCTTTTCTACCCAATTGCAACGACAAGTACATTCCTTTGACTCTGTATGAAAGTTATCTAATAAGAGGTTTCCAAATTATTATTATAGATTTTCGATGCGAAGCAGCGGATACTACTAGTGTCCAATATTATGAATTCTCCAATCCTTTCTAAGTAAAATATTTTTAAAATGGAAAATAATTTCTTAAATATTTTAACAAAAAATTTCGTTTTTTATTTGTAATATGTCAGCATTTTAACCCTAAATTTTAAACCCTAATGTTATTTTCATTTATTAATTTTCTTTTCAATTGTTGTCGTAATAACTACTACAATAAAATATATTTTTAGATTATTATTATTTTGTTCTGTTCTTCCCGATTCCTTGTGCCATATAGTATCATTAAGAATTGCATTCATATTGAAAATTATCAAAAATGTACGAAAACCTTTAAACAGTGTACACGGACGTGTACGGTGTACTTTAATGGGTTAAAAAGCACACCAATGTTGATATTTTAAACCTATTGGACGTACCTAAAATAAATTATGTTTTCCCTGGATTTCCCGGGATTCCCGGGAATGAAGCTTTTCATTCCCGTTTTCCCGGGAAATGAAAAAAGTCCGGGAAACCCCAAACCCTACTTCCTACACAGACACAAGTTACCGAATTTGTTGGTTCTCTTTTGAATAATCTTTGTTACCTATGTGCACAAAAATATAATTTATTAATTCCGTAAAATATGTGATTTTAAAGATTTTATAGGACTAACTCGCAATGTTGCCTATAGGCAACATTGGACATGAAAGGGTTAATGATATACAATCGTTGAAAGATAAACTATAATTTCACGTTATTGTATATCTTTAGCAGAGTGAAGTCGTCTCTAAACAGTAAGTACTCTTCAGTAAGTAAAACATAGTATTGATTGAAAAAAAGTCCCACATGCACATGTACAACTAAAAGAGGAGAAAACTCGCTCATTTTATGTTAACTTGCTTCTGCAAAGTCCATATCGTCACCTAAAAACGACAAAAAATCGTAAATGTATTTAGTAGATTTCACTAAAATACACAATCTGACAAAATTGAAATATCTTCATTCATAATGTAGCGACATTTTGACTCCTACAATTAAAATTACATTTCAATATTTGTATATAACCTCAGAAAATTATAGACATATATACATCCAAAAATATAGAATTTATTAACAAAATACGAATGTCGCAGATGATCGTTTATTTTTTCTTCTCCTGAAAACTTATGCAAATGAAGGAGAGAGTCGTCTTCGCCCTCTTGCCTCTTCCGGGATGTTTGTGGGAATACTTGTTTTCGAATTCTTACAATCAATATTTATATTATTTATTATTTTATATTACGGGACACCTTATTGTGCATACATGTTTGCTCAGCTCTATTGTATCTTAAATAATCGGTTATGGATAAAAGTACGTACGCATAAACAAAACACATACATACATATGTACGAGTATAAATAATAAAATATTTGATTATACGCAAATGTGTATGTCTCTAAATGGCGTTATTTACGAGAGAGACATGCATAAAAGCTATTGAAATACATACATATGTGCAAAGTTCCACAAAAAAAACGTAATAACACGAGTTTGAGGCCATAAACCCTGCCCTGGAAATTAGCATTCCCTTATGACGAATTAAAGTAGCCCATTATGACGACTTCAAATAAAATATTAAATTGCAATTCAAGTGGTCTTTCATCTGTGATATTTCCATCATGGGATATTTTCGACGAAGTTAAGGTTGTAAATAGTTCATTAGCCAAGCTCTTCTTATTTTGAGTTTGAATTGTAGAATAT
Organism: Polietes domitor; assembly: GCA_947397865.1. Classification (NCBI taxonomy): domain Eukaryota; kingdom Metazoa; phylum Arthropoda; class Insecta; order Diptera; family Muscidae; genus Polietes; species Polietes domitor. The sequence goes on along the minus strand of OX377621.1, from coordinate 109,695,521 downwards.
CTTCCAGCAGAGATACAAGCCGACCGATTCTAAGCCGACAAGCCGCCGCATGTTCCTGCACGAGCCGCGCCGCCGCCGATTTCATCGGCTCAAATCAACTTCAACCACGCAGCCGATTTCATCGACTCATATCGACTTCAACCACGCCGCCGAGTTTTGACGGAGTTCTAACTCAGTCAAATTTAACTAGCAAAATAGACAACCCACTTAAAATTACAAAAGAAAATATAAATGTCGACTTAGACCACCTACTGCTGTGAAATATATTGATCTTTCTTTGAATTTGGTATCCCACTATATGATGACGGCTACAGAAAATTGAATGATTGTATTTTGATTTGAAAGTCGCATTTATATAAGTCAATTCCAGTACATGTGGCATTGTTCCTATAAATAACAATGAAGAACAGCTCATCTATTGTGCATCTTTAGTGTGTCAAAGTAGGTAGAGTATTATTATTCTTTGGAAGGATTATGATATTCAAGCCTCACATGAAAAGCTGTAATTGCAAAAATATTTATTAAATTCATCCATATTATAAATTTTGGGAATGGATTCCCACTCCCAAAAATAATTGTATGGGATAACAACCGCGATTAATCGAATAATTTTTGTCAAATATTCGTTCGAATAATAAAAAATCATGATTTTCGAATAACGAATATTTCGAATAAAATTTCTCAAATAATCGATATTATAAGTTTTGCCTTAAAAACTAATCGTCGTATGCTTTGTACGATAAATTGATTTTGAATAGCCAGTTTGCTCCATTTGGGTAAAAAACTATGAAACACCAAATATAAAACCACAATTTTTTCGACTTCATTTAAAAATAGCAAAAACTGGCCAATAGCTTCGGAATTATTTAAAATTTAAAGAATAGTAAATTCATAGCAAAATTGAGGTTAACACCACGATAATAAAGTCAGCTCTGTTATAAATCATATGATCCATATTCGAAATATATCAATGGATAACTTCTGATATTGTCCTCATTTAAGGGAAGGTTCTTTATTTTGATAAGATATTAAAATTTTTGTCAACTTCTAATGAATTTCTAATTTGATATTACAATTTTTAAATAAAATCAGATACGCAATAAACGTTCAACTAACCGTAAACTGGCGTGTCTTGTCTATATAACTCTTATTAATTATATTTTATTTAAGTGGACAATTGTTCGATTAATCGAATAACACTCGACTTCATTATTCGATTAATTGGAAATTTTTTGTTTTCAAATAAACGATAAATCGAATAACATGAAAGTCCGAATAATTGGATACCCTAATAACAATATTAAATTATTGGAACATTGGCTAATATTAACGAATATTGAACTACTTGCCAAAAAATAAAAGAAAATTGTTCCTTCCGTTTTCCCAAAATTGTCAAATAAATAGGGGTAATCGAATGACAGAACGAGCCGGAAAATCAGCCGAAAGCCGCCGACCCATTTTGAACGGCGCCGCCGCCGCCGATAATTATGGTTCGGCTTGTAACTCTGTCTTCCAGAATAAATGATTATTAGTTTCAATGAAACCCTTCCTAAAGGAAGTGGTCATAACTATAGACATTTCATGGACAATGTTGATGTGAACTGTCCACTCTTTGTAGAAATATGGATCTGTACGAGATATCTATTTATAAAAGAGTTGCGTTACTGACTGACATATCATTGATCAATAATAAATATAACGGAGATGCGGACTGAGAAAGGGTTTTACGAAATTCGTACTTTTAGCGGGTGCAATGGGTCAAAAAATGGATAAACATCGAACCTTCGTCCTGGCAAAACGGCAGTTGTTAGAAACAGGAAATTCGGCTATGCGTTGCATTTAGATCGCAGGGATTTTTCGAAATTTGCACTTTTAAAGGAGGAAATAGGCAAAAAGGTAAAAATGGTACTAATTTAAGTAATTTTCGTGAAAATCGATACTTTCATATCTCTGACAACGTAGAGTTGCAACATAAATGGATTTTTTCGAAATTTGTACTTTCAAGGGGCGAACGGGACAAAAGGGGATAACAAATGGTACCAACTGAAGTATTGCAGCTAGAATCGCGCAATTTGATATGTAAATTCCTCTCATCAAATAGAAGCGCAATATAAATGCATTTTTGTAATTTTAAAGGCGAGCGACACAAAAAGGGACACATGGTGGCAACTAAATTAGTGCAGCTAGAATCGTGAAGTTTGATTTGCGCGGGATAAAGGGATAAAAATTGTGATTATATTTCAAAATTTGTATTTATAAAGAGGATGCGGAACGAAAAGGGATAAACGTGGTACCAAATAAAGTACATGCTTTAGTAGGAGAGAAGCGAGAACGCACGATTTTTTCGAAATGTGTACTTTTTGGGAAAGAGGTGCAAAAAGAGAGGTGACCGGCTGCATCTGGAAACATTAGACCGACGACATAAAAACACTCGGCGGTTACAATTTTTGTACGAAACCGGGTAGAAAGTGATAAAAATGATACAAGCGAAGGGAGTTCAGCTAAAATAGTGCAATTCGACAAGCACATTCCTTTGACTGTGTATGAGTGCTATCTAATAGGAGGTTTCGAAATTACTATTTTAGATTTTTCTATATCCACCAGAAGAACATTCGATAAATACTATTCAAAAACAGAGATGGATAAAACTGATAACAAATAATTGGCTTTCCGCATTCGAGGTAGCGGGCACTGCTAGTAATTATATACTCACGGCCGGTTAATGGACTAGCAAATATCGATCGAATTTATCATAAGAGATTTGTATCATGCTCGCTTCCGTTCCTGTTAAATCATTGGAGCGAGAGTAGATTTGAAACACTTCATTGAAAAGTGTAATCTTGTTTAAATTAAACCAAACTATTAAAGTAATTCTTCATACTTTGGACAATCTGCGAAAATATTTAGATTTTTACCGATGAAACGTATCAGTTAACATCGCTGAAGTCACGCCTAATCTACCATGGGAAGAATAGAATTTAGCTCACGGTAAGCATAATCTCTCTCTCTACATGTCATGATGAGAGTGCATTCAATACACTGTATTGCATCAAGAATATGATCCAGTGATATGCTTGAATATAATGGACCATATTAATATCATTCATTCGTTTGCTACTTGCATTCGTACCAGCGAAGAAATTCTTTGAGCCCGGCCGAAGGCTGCTAACTTAACGACAAGCCCCAGAAGAGAAAATCTCTAAGACTGGCTATGAATACAACCGTTAGATTGCGTAAATACTCTCTGAGCAGAATTTTTAGACTTTTTTCATTTTGGGTTTATTTGAAAGTATTGGGAATTATCCCCAGATGTGGGAGTAAAATAACTTCACTGAGTTACATTTGAAGTTTATTTCGCAACGTCGTATTTTTCTTTCTGATTTTTCAAGCCTCCTTCATATTTGTATACCCTCCATTAGGCTATTATGTATTTGTGCATTTGTTTGTAACACCCAAAAGGAAACGAGTTAGACCCATCGTTTATTATACAGATCGGCTTAGAATCACTTCAATCTGACTCAATTTAACAATGACCGTCTGTCTGTCCATCTATTGTTGTAATTATTGTCCGATCTTAAATTGACACAAGAAGGTTTTGTGGATCAGGGACGAACGTTGTTTAATTTGAAGCAAATCGATTCAGATGTAGATATAGCCCCCATATAAATGTCGCTTCCGATTTAACTTTTTCCGCTCTAGAAACCACATGTTGTACCCGATTTTCTTTAAATTTGGCACAACACCATATAATCCACTTAAAACCTGTGGCGAAAGCGAGTAAGATCGGTTCAGATTTAGATATAGCCCCCATACAAATTTCCCTCGCGATTTGACTTTTTTCGCTGTAGAAACCACATATTGTAGCCGATTTATATATAGCCCCTGTACAAATGACGCTCCCGTTATGACAATTTTGGATCTAGATACCACATATTTAAATTTGGCACAACACATTATAATCCAGCTAGCAATATCTATGGTGAAAGTGGGTAAGATCGGTTCATATATATATATATATATATATTTAGATATAGCCCCCATACAAATGTTGCTCCCAAATAATTATCTGATTATGTTTTACCTTGAAACATACATTATGAAAGTGGGTTACAAATGTACATGACTAAAGCCCATACAAAAACCATTCCCGATTTCACATTTTTACCGAATTGAGTTGTAATGGGTGGAAAGTGGAGGGTATCATATAGTCGGCTCCGTCCGACTTTAGCCTTTCCTTACTTGTTTTATTTCGTGAGGATGACATAAATCCCAATTTTCTTTCAAGTATTTCTTTGGCGGTATCGTCCTGCATGTTTGCTATTAGTATGTCTGTATTTACTATAAGAAGGTCCAACTCGCTATAAAATATTTCCGGAATACTGTGCGGAGCAGAGGGATGAAGCATTCTTCTTCCATTGGATTTATCAAATGTTAACGTGAAGAACATTGAGTAAATCAAAGGAATTTGTTTCCCGGAAAACAGGATTACGGCAAACGTAAGTACGTATGAATGGAGATTTTGTCGCATTATCAAATGCTAAAATAAAAATAATACCCATAGGCTTCATGCGCTTCCATTTCAGCACTCTACGTTTCTTCTTCATTTGGGAACTGAAGTGCTTTTTAATTTAATTTCTATATCAAAATATTCAATTTTGCTAGAGAGAATAATTGTCAGGTATTATTTATGTATGAATGTAGATGTATATATAAGAGAGAATATTCGAAAGTATAAATAAATACGTAATATTTAATTTAATAAGTAGTAGAAGAAGAAGAAGAAGAGTATCAAAGGAAGATGAGAATGAAAACTTACCGTTTCTGAGAAATCATCACGTGAGCGGCGTGATAAGGTTGAATGGTTGTTATTCTGATGATTATGATGGTGCTGATGATGTTGCTGTTGTTGCTGCTGCTGTTGCTGCTGCTGCTGTTGGTGGATATGGTGATGGTGGTGATTCATGGTATCCTTGGTCGGTGACATTCTCGATAGGGAAAGAATCTTGACTGGTATTCCCAAAAGTGTTGGTTGGTTGGTTGGTTAATTGAATTGCGATAAAAAACGAGACCTAAAACGACATCAAAAATGAAACAACTCCAACAACAAACAACAGCGAAACACTTATATTATCAGTACATGTTAATACCCTCCCACCCACACACACGCACGCACGCACACACACATGGCCAACAGAAATACGAACAGATTCGCTTTTTTGTTACATCCCAAGTACCCACAACTTAACTTGGTCGAAATGTGGTCCGTTTGTACACTGGAGCTCGAAACTAAAGCAACAAAAATTAGTGTTTGCAGCCGTTTTTTCGAACACATTTCATTTAACCTAACTTTTGCTGAGGTATTTTGGAGTCCCAAATTCGAAACAATATAAAAAAAATGCTTTTAATTAAATTCTCTATCTTTAGTATTTGGCCTATATTTTGGGAGTACATATAAGCCTAATCTTTAAAATAGATTTCATTAAATCAATAACGAAGGCTCCAAATGCTGCGACTATCACTTTCACGTAGAAACAGTGGTTTGGGAATAGTCTCAAAAAAAAAAGAAGAAAAAAACGATAAAATTATATTAAGACTGTTTTTCTTTAAGACAGCATAACTAAGCTGTCATAATAACATCCTAAATAAAAATTAAAAAATTGTCGCCACAGCAATGCACTATAGGTCAAATGATCTATTTCACTCGCCAAAAGTCATAAAACTTAAAGTCTGATATTATGTTAACAAAAATGTATAGAGATAGCTTGGAAAATGGAAATTGTGAAGAATTAAGAAAAAAATTAAATCTTTCGAAGCGCCTATGAAACTCACGGCCCTTAACCTTCTTGGGACCAAAAATAATTAATTTAGTTTTTTTAACACCACATAATTAAAAATAACCAAAAAAGGCTGAATTGGAACGTAGCTCACTATATTATACCCTACACAACATTCTAAGCCCCTGCATGATTGAAATCCGCGAATTTATGGACCATATAAATAAAAAGACATGATCCTATTCATTTTTGCAATAGTGAAATTTAATGTATCTATGTATTATGAAATTGTTACCATTTTTTTTCTATATTTTTCTTGTGTTATATATAAAGAAGTCATATCAGGAAATTCACCACAGTAAACTGTCCACCATTGCCATAATTTCTCCTCGTTGAATTGTGATATGAAAAAATTACGAGTATATATTGTGATATATGGTTCTTGTGCGGTATAAGATCAGGATGGGAGTTTATAGTTATATGTCAAATGTTTGTAACATTATTGAACTGTTAATGAAAAAAAATCGGATCAGATTTATATATAGTCCCCATATAAACTTCCTCCATTCTGGTCAAATTTGACACATTACTCTTATTTTCATCAAGATGACCTACTATTAATCTAGATATAGGTCCGTGTGTTAGTGGTATGGTGCATCATATAATCGTTTCTATCCTAATTTAGCCTTATTTAATAGCTTTGCTTACATATAATATATTTAATTGAAGTCTAAATTGTTTTCTAAGTGCAAGTCTTTTGGGATGTTGACATAGTATAGATTGAGATATCCCACTGTCAATTCCATCGCTAACCAAAAGAGCACAAAAGTGCAAATCCACATGTGGTTAAATACATTCATAACAAATCGACATTTTATTTTCCGTTCTACATTTTCGTGCCAACTTTTTAAAAACTTATATAATTACTATATTTGCAATTTACTATAATCACTGCACTGCTGCACTGAACTTCTTTAATTTTTTTACACACCAGGACAAATTTCAAATATTTTTTATTGAATATATATTTAGAATTGTATTTTCTATACTTATACTTCATATTATTTTTTGGCAAAATATAACAACGCACATTCCAAAATTGATAACCAAAAATGCTGCGTAAACAGTTTTATACTGACACCTTAATATTGCCAACTTTGACATCATGTAACACAACGGGAATATTTTTTTGGAAAAAAACCAAATTCATTTTTATTTACTTTGATGTATTTTTTTATTAAATTGTATCAGCATAAAAGCGATTGTACTATGTTAGAATTTTGACTTTTGGCCACTGAAATGGGTCAAATTTTGAAGAAATAATTTTATGTTAAAAATCCAGTCTAAGATAATTATCCAGTGTAAGTCAAAAGACTGTTTATTATTATTTTATTATTTTTGATACAAATATTATAGTTGGAGACTATGTGAAAAATATGTTTTTTTTATTTTGAGTAAAAAATTAACGATTTCCTTGTAGCAGATTGTTATGCCGGCTTATTGTGTGCTTTGTTACTTGGTGCGATTGTTCCTGACTGATATTCGGAAGGTTAGTTTTGTTTCTCATTCCTTTGGGAGAATTATTGACTTAAAGAGATCGGCTATTTCGTTGGAAAATTTGTAGGTGTAAACAAATATTGCCATTTTTATAATTTATCGGTAATGCTGTCGAATGTTTTAATAGTGTTTTTGATTATTTGATCGATTTTGATTGAGTTTTAGATGTTTATGAATAATTTTGAAGGTTTATGAATAATTTTTGAACACTAAGTGTGAAGTATAATCTAAAAGTGTATGTATATGAGTGTTTCCACACCAATGTCCACCATGAACAAAAATAAAAGATGCCTAATACACTCTGAAAAATAGCATTCCTAAAACTGAGTAAAATCCATTTTCCAATTTAGTTCAAAATGTTTCTCCAGTTTAATAAACATTTCCTTAAAATTAGAAAAATTAATTAATTAAATTAATAAAGTATGAGTAATGTTTCCTAATTAATAGTAAATAGTAAATTTACTAAAACATTTATGTGCATCTAGTAAACAAGTTTTTCAATTGAGTAAATTCATACGTGTGTGGAAGAAAGTTTCCAAGGAAAATTTTAAATAACTATTTTTTTCTTAAAATTAAATTAATGTATTAATGAACTTATAAAAAATGATTTCATTTTTTTAGATATTTCTTTAATATTAATCTATGAAGCAATTCGTTTGGCGAGACTTATTTCTTAAATAATTCAAGTATTCAGGTATGCCTTTGCAGCAATCATGGAGTAATAGCTCAAATCTTTATGGCAGAGGTATCAAGAAATATTTCATGTTGCCAGTTTTTGTATTAGTTTTGCATACTCTGAAACAAATTAATTTTTTGAAGTATTGGGGAATAATTTCCTTTTTTTATATCAAGTAAAATTTTCCTCAGTTAAAGTAAAATTGTGCTTGTTTTGAGGGAAAAATAAAAACATCAGTTTTTGTATGTATTTACTAGTTTTTAAGAAAAATCTACTAAAACTTTGCTCAGGAGTAGTAAAAATGTAGTCAGTGTGATTTATTTGATTTAAGGAAAAATTTACTTAGTTTGAGGAAAATTTCAGAAATATTTCGGAAAAATTTGCTGCAACTTTCTTCAGAATCAAGTCAAAGTAGAATCAAGTTCAAAGTACTTTCAAGGAAAAGTTTGAATTTGATATGTGGAAATATTGCTTTAGCGCTATACGAAGTTCAATTTTCCTAAATTTGAGTTCATATTGACTCATAGTAGGGTTCACTTTTTTGAGTGTATATAAGTCAGTAATCTTCAAAAATGTGATCTAATTATTTAGGGGAATTTTCAGTCTTCCATGTGGAAAAATCGCCCAAAATTGATATTTCATGATTCCAGATTCTGCCGTATCGTTTGGTATTATTTTGATACTAAAAGTATGAATTTCGAAAATCCATTATCTTTCGCGTTCACAGTGGAAGAATGCACAGACATAATTTCATTATTCTCCTGAGATTCTCTCAGATGAATGTATACAGCGAAATTCATTATTCCAGCGGCAGCCGTTTGGTCGGTAGCATTTTTACACCCTTTCGTATCGTTTTCTCATAAATTTATAAATTTCGAAATAATCCTTTATGTTATGTGTCTACACAGAAAGTGGAATGCACGCACCGAAGTTTATGATTCGGGCTACAGTACCGACCAAATGGTACTAATTCTATCCCGAATTTCGTACGAGTTTCGAAAAGTCTCTTTGTTGTACGAGTCGTCGCAATTAGAGGGCTGTACAGACCGAATTTCGTAATTCTATCTGGTGATCGGTTATATTCTTATCCATTTTTGCCCTATTTCACTCCCAGCAAAAAAGTTCGAAGTACTTCCGTAGGAAGCACATTTTAAACGCACCTCAAACTCCAAATGTGAATTGTTCCCGCTTTTGAGGAAGTTTTTTTAAACAACTTCCAAAAAATTCGATAATATGTTAATATCCCGCAACATTTTACGAATAGCATTTTCACAAGTGGGAACGACTTTTTAGTACGGTGTCACAGAGGTAAGGTTTCCGCTTTGTACCCAGATGGTCTCGGGTTCGAATCGTGACTCGGGAAAAACTTTTTCTGTTTTTTATGTAATTATCTTTTTGGCAACACTGGTTTAAACAGCTGACGCACGTTTCGTGTTTTGTTTCACTGTCAAACATCTTCAGTTTGTTCTATAATTTAATCGTGAATCGTCCTACAAACGAGCAACGCTTGCAAATTATTGAATTTTATTATCAAAATGCGTGCTCTGTTAAGAAAGTCCATCGCGCGCTTCCATTTTATGGTCAGTTTAATCGACCCACTGAAGCGGCTATTCGGGCTATTGTGACTAAATTTCGCAACAAATTTACATTGTTGGACATTAAACCACCAACACGTTACGTAGAGTGCGAACTGATGAAAATATCGCAGCTGTATCGGCCAGTTTTAATGATGACCATCAATTACCGATTCGTCGCCGTTCGCAGCAATTGGGCCTCTGTTACTCAAAAACGTGGAAATGATTTTTTCTTTACCAATGCTACATAATATCAGTAAAATTAAATAGTGTTAATTTATTTAATACTAATCTAATTAAATATTTATTTTTGTTATATATGCATTAATATTAAATAATTAATTTGTTAAATTTCCTATTGCCAGTTCTACCGAATAAAACGGTTTGATTTAGTTAGTTCACCACTCACAGCAGAGGATAGCTGAGATGGTTAGAGTGCCGTAGTAGCATCCAGAAGGTCCGTTGTTCTACCCCCGGGAGCGACGGATTTTCTAAAACAGAAATGGAAACTAGTGATTGAGCGATTCCTTTTCAACACTTTAAAATAACTTGTAAGTCTTTCAAAATAAAGGACATCCCTCCTATGACAACTCCATGTTAAATTCATTGGTGAAGACACAATTTTCATTACTTCCAAATCACAAGATGAACATCTTTTTCACTTCTTTGGGTGCTCTCTTTTTGCTGGGATTGCCTATAATATGAAGTCGACAAAAAAGTTTTGTTTCGCGTTCATACTCTAAGGGGAGCAAATTATAAGGCGGAAATTTTTGAAAAAAAAAATCAGTAACATTCTCATTATTTCGGGGTACTTTCTATCCTTGTTAGGGATTTTTTTTCTTTGATCGATTTCACCCATTTTTCAATTTGAATCCCCTAGCTCATTTCATTCACATGACAGACGGACATGGATGGTGTATGTGAAGTATTTTGCAAAGTGTGGAAAATTCTAAAATTTGGCATTTTTACAATTAACCTCACGAATATCACGAAATTCAAATACTGCCTGTATTTTGCGACATCCTTTATTATTTGTTCCTATGGCAGAAGCAAAACGAAAACATTAGCATTTAGTGGCAGCTGATTTGACCACCACTGTAAATATCTGTGTTTGTTTATTTCGATACAAACGTCTGTATGTATGTTCGTATATATTTCCTTCTACTCGCACAGTACAATAGCGGGGTTGCGGTTGTCTGTCTGCCTCACTGTTGACAATATCATCATAACAAAATGATGATGATGACGCTGGCGATGATGATGATGATAGCCAGTATCTACGTCTATTTAGATGGTTATACTGGCACATTCTTGATATGGGAGTAGAATGTAATGTTCCATTGTTAACAGAATGTTACGTATGTAGTCAGTTAGTCAGTCAGCCAGCTAGTCATTCAATCGGCTCCATGTTTCCGAAATATGTCACATTTTCATGTTGTTATTGTTAAGCGATGTGCTGCGAGATGTTTGTGTGTGTGCGCTTTTTACAGAACAAAACAAAACAAAAAATAAAATAAAAGCGAACAAAAAGTTAAAATGATAAAAAATGTGGTAAAAATCAAAACATCAACCGTTGTTGGGTCTCCCTTCGAAATGAAATGAAAACAAAACGGCCACAAAAAAAACGAGTTAAGGCCGCCGCACACGGTAAACCTTTCGTTTGTAATATTATTTTTAGAAATTTAATCACCATTTGGCCCAAAGTGTACGTAAAGTAGATACTCTTTAACACACACACACGCACACATGTGCACCTTCATTGAGTCACTCACACATGCACACACACACACACATTCCGGCGGTCCATTCAAAACTATCGTGCAGCGGCCAGCAACAGTGGGCCCATACACTCAATACCAAATACCGGTAACCGAAAGATCTTAACCACACAGAACACCGTCAGAGCAGAGAGTCTGTCTGGTAAATGTTGTATGTACCAAGCAACATACATATGTTTGTATGTACAACCATACAAACATTAAGGTGTCCCGATAAAAAAGTTGGGAATCATATGAGATTGTGTTATTATGAAATTATGTGAACATTGAAATCAGCTGATATTTTCGAATATTGAACTATTTTCATGAAAGTTTTAAAAGGCAATACAAATGTTGGTCTCCTTTCAACAAAATTGTTGGGAAACTCTTTTTATAATTGGAAAATAAAATTATGAGCATTGTGTTCTTCAAAGGGCATTTTAAGCTGTCCGACCGCCGTGAAGCAGCAATGAAAGTAGTGAAAATGTATTCTTATTAATATTTTCCCCAAACTTATTTTGTTGTTACAACATAACATTCCCGAGTCACATCTCTTTTGGTACCTCGCAAAAAATCCTAGATTTGAACCAGCTTTTGCTGGATTCACAGTCGTTTTATACTCAAGAAACGTGTGGGATATTTTTGACCTCCTCCCTGACAAATGAATCTATTTTAGATTAAATTACCCAAATAACACCTAGTTAACCCAAGTTAAAATGAATTAAAATTTATGAAAATTTAACTTCATATAGCGCTGGAGCAATATTTCTTCATTGAACTTGATTCTAGTTCACTTTTCCTCAAACCAGGTAAATATTTACTCAAACTGAGGAGAATTGCAGTAAGGCTTTCCTCAAAGTACAAGTACATTTTTACTAAATTTAAGTAAAATTGTGTTCAAATTTTACTAAAAATAAGTATATTTTTGATTGATTTTTTCCTCAAAACAAGCAAACTGATGAAAATTTTACTTGATACAATGAAAACTGTGAACTTAAAGTGAGCTCAAGTTAACTAAAAATAATTCAAACAAATAGTTTTGCTTCAGAGTATGCAAAACTAATACAAGAACTGACAACATGAAATATTTCTCAAAAGTTTCATAATACCTCCATTCTATTTTAATTCCAAAAGTACAAATTTTGAAAATCCATTATCTCACGTACATAGTGCAAAATAACCTAACTTCATGATTCAAACAATTTCTGCAGTAAAAGTAATTGTATCCCTTGAAAGTACGAATTTGAAAAAATCTTTTATTGTTCGTGTCTACGCAGTCGGATGAATGTATACACCGAATTTCATGACTCTAGCTGCTGTGATTTGGTTGGTACTATTTTTATCCCGTTTTTCCATTTTAATCCCAAAAAGTACGAGTTTCGAAAAATACGTTTTTAAAAATACGTTGGTACCATTTTTATCCCTCTATTCCCATTTTACCCCTTAAAAGTACGAATTTGGAAAAATCTTTTTTTTTTTTGCGTGTCTTTGAAATCTGGGGAAAGTATACACCGAATTCCATGATTCTAGCTGCAGCCATTTGGTTAGTACCATTTGTATCCCCGTTTTCCTATACTACCCCCTTAAAAGTACGACTTTCTAAAATCTCTTTTTATTTTACGTGTCTACGCAATTAGAGGGATTTACACACCGAATTTCATCATTCTAGCTGTAGTCGTTTAGTTGGTACTATTTTTATCCCATTGTATCCCTTGTAAGTACAAATTTGGAAAAAAAACTTTTATTTTTCGTGTCTACGAAGTCAGAGGAATGTATATTTCGAATTTCATGACTCTAGCTGCTGTGATTTGGTTGGTACTATTTTTATCCCCTTTTTCCATTTTAATCCCAAAAAGTACGAATTTCGAAATGGAATGTATATACCTAATTTCATTATTTTTGGCGCAGCCGTTTGGTTGGTACCATTTTTACCCTTAAAAGTAGGAATTTGGAAAAAATACTTTTATAATATGTATCTACTCGATAAGACACAGAATTTCGTGTTTCTAGCTGTTGTCGTTTGATATGTACCATTCTCATCCCTTTTTGTCCCATTTCACCCACTACGAACAAAATCACTTCAGTGTGCACGTTTTTGTTATAGTGGGAATGCTCATCTATATATATAAAAGAGTTGCGTTACTGACTGACTGACTTATCATTGACCAGCCCCCAGACCAAACGGCTGAAGCCAGGGTCATGCAATTTTCAGGGTAGTTCCCAAATATGACGTAGATGTCGACTAAGAAAGGGTTTTACGAAATTCGTACTTTTAGGGGATAAAATGGCCCAAAAAGGGATAAACATTGAACCTTCGTCCTGACTAAACGACAGTAGCTATAAACATGAAATTCGGTGAGTTCCTTGCAATGACCATGCAGACGAGCTACAAATAGGGATTTTTCGAAATTTGTACTTTTAAGGGACGAGCGGGACAAAAAGGGATAAAAATGGTACCAACTAAGGTATTACAGCTAGAAACGTGAAATTTGGTATGTAAATTCCTCTGACCATATAGAAACGAAGTAAAATTGGATTTTTCGAAATTTGTACTTATAAGGGACGAGCGGGACAAAAAGGGATAAAAATGGTACCAACTAAAGTATTACAGCTAGAATCGTGAAATTTGGTATGTAAATTCCTCTGACCATATAGAAACGAAGTAAAATTGGATTTTTCGAAATTTGTACTTTTAAGGGAAGAGAGGGACAAAAAGGGATAAAAATTGTACCAACTAAAGTATTACAGCTAGAAACGTGAAATTTGGTATGTAAATTCCTCTGACCATATAGAAACGAAGTAAAATTGGATTTTTCGAAATTCGTACTTTTAAGGGACGAGCGGGACAAAAAGGGATAAGAATGGTACCAACTAAAGTATTACAGCTAAAAACGTGAAATTTGGTATGTAAATTCCTCTGACCATATAGAAACGAAGTAAAATTGGATTTTTCGAAATTTGTACTTTTAAGGGACGAGCGGGACAAAAAGGGTACCGACTAAAGTATTACAGCTAGAATCTTGAAATTCGGTATGTAAATTCCTCTGACCATATAGAAACGAAGTCAAATTGGATTTCTCCAAATTTGTACTTTTAAGTGGCGAGCGGGACAAAAAGGGATAAAACTGGTACCAACTAAAGTATTACAGCTAGAATCGTGAAATTTAGTGTGTAAATTCCTCTGATCATATAGCAGCGCAGCAGTTTGATTTTTCGAAATTTGTACTTCTAAGGGGTGCGCGGGACGAAAAGGGATAAGAATGCTGTACAATCCTGTGTTACCAAATAAAGTACATATTTTTAGGGGAGCAAAAACACATGTTACCTATAGTGATTTTTCAAAATGTGTACTTTTTGGGAAAGAGGTGCAAAAAGTTATAAACTGGCTGGCTGAATCTAGAAACATGAGATCGAGGATATAAATGCTTGTAATTTTTTGTTCAAAACTTGGTAGAAAACTATACATACGAAGTAGTTCAGCTAAAATAGTGCATATCGACAAGCACATTCCTTTGACTGTGTGTTAGCACTCACACACTAATAGGAGCTTTCGAAATTACTATTTTAGATTTATCTATATCCACCAAAAGAAAATTAAATAAATACTATTCAAAAACAGAGACGGATAAAATTAACGAATAACTTGCTTTTTCGCGTGCGAAGCAGCGGGTACTGCTAGTATGCAATATAAAGTAAGTACAAGTAGACATACTGGAACAAATATTCTTAAATATGCTTAAATACTCTAAAATATTAGGGAATATTATGGGTATTTTTAGTCCTTGTGAGGGAAAAATTTTTCCCTTTGTGCCGATTTTGCCCAATTTCAATCCCATCCGATCTACGACTATAAGACGTATTTATATAAAATTTGGACGTCCTAGCTCCTTTCATTTAGATGCTAGCGTGCTTTCAACAGACGGACGGACATGGCTAGATCGTCTTAGAATTTTATGACGATCAAGAATATTTATACCTTATAGGGTATCAGGTCGATATTTCAAGGTGTTACAAACGGAATGACAAAGTTAGTATACCCCCATCCTGGAGGTGGAGGGTATAATTACCCAGGAAAAAATAAAAAGTGAATCACGCGTGATCGTGAGCAATATTTATTTTACTCACGTGAGCGTGCGTGAACGTGAGCAGAGGAAAAATTTTCGTGCGTGATTCAATTTTTTTCCTCCATGAGCGTGCGTTAACGTGAGTCAAAAATCACTCACGCGCCCATCTAATTCGGAATATAGGTAGCAAAGATACAAACCACTGTTATAACAGACGGCTATTAATGGGTTTAACTGTACTATGTTAAGTTGTTAACAGAGCCCCTAATTCCCTGAAGAGGTGAATTTGTGCCTTCACTGTGGCCATATGGAAATACTTTAGTCCATGATTTAGTTTAACTTTGTATAGGGGTGATTCCACGTAAAGTGACCCTTTTTCGCACAAAATTTCAAAATTAATTTATAATTTAAAACAACACCGATAAACATTCATAATTTTTCTAAATCATATAATACATAATTTTGATTATATTTGAGAAAAATAATGACCACAATAGGTCTGATCACTTCCTTTTCTAGATATAGACTGGAGTCGTAACAGAATTTCTGTCAAAAAGTCACGGCCGCTACAAATTAAATATCCTATATATCCCATATTCATAAACAGATGTCGGTAACGTATATTTTGGAAGAAAGTGTATGAACTACTCTTTTAATTAGAAAAATGGATAAAGTCATGTAATGGAAGAATATTACAGAATTCAAGAAAATAAGTAAAATCTCAAGATTTTCTTCAAAGCTAATGTCACACCCGTGACGCTCTAGTTTGTTGTATATCTCCAATATTTAAAACGCTACAACATATTTATATTTGCAATAATATTCCGCTTAACCTGACGTTTTCAATTAGCAATTTAGTAAAAATCTCAGTCAATGAATATGGGAGATATTTAAACGTATTTAAGCAAAAGTGTCACACCCGTTCCAATGGAATCACCCATAGGTCAAATATAAAATATTCTTCAGTTTCAATTTAATTTCACTCATATTTCGTCTGGCTAGTTGATATGATGATTTTAATAGGAAATGACCAAAATCGTAGAAATTTTGTTGTGTTACATTTTGAAAGATTTATCAATTCTACATGCGTAGCAGAGTTGCGTAAAACGTAAATGATGGACGTTGAAAAATTTGTTATGTAAATTCTTTATGTTGACAAAAAGGGTATTGTTTGGTAGGAGACCGTTAAGAGCCGTTCATTTGAACTAAAGCGCCACCAAATGTGCAGCCTTTGAGGGATATTTTAAACACATGAAGGTTTTCCGAATGAAATCATATTCAACGTGAGGCTCATTTTCACCTTGACGGCTTCGTCAGTCGTTAACATTGTCACATTTGAGGTTCGCAAAATGTTGTTGAGATTGTTAGAAAAAAAAAAAACGCGCCCACTACGTTTCATTATTCGGTGCTGATCATCAGACCATTCTTTTGCAAAAACGAAACTGATTATATTTCGTTGTAAAGGGTGTTTTTTATTGGGGTATAGAACTTTAAGTTGGCATCACTTTTTTAACTGGCGGCCATTTTGTCAGCTGTCAAGTGATTAATATTTAGTTTGGTTTACCATTTCATCATGAACAGGTTGACAAAAGAACAACGCTTGCAAATCGTGCAAATTTATTTCGAAAGTAATGGTTCAGTTCGCGAAGTTCACCGCAAGCTCCGTCCATTTTATGGTCGACATAATCGTCCATCAGAGCAATTAATTCGGTTAACCGCATAATTTCGCGGAATGGACCTGTCAATTGGCCACCAAGATCGTGTGATTTGACACCATTGGATTATTTTCTTTGGGGATATGTGAAGTCGCTCGTCTACGCCAACACTTGGGGACTTGGAAGCCAACATTCGTGGCGTTATTGCCAACATACGGCCCCAAATGCTGGCTATATTCGAGCCAGCCGCGGCGGCCACATGCCCGAAATCATATTTAAACATTAATGGCATAAAATTATCCTTCCAATAAAGCTAAATTGATGGACATTAAAACGATTTTCTTGTGTTTTATTTCAATTCGAAGTTCTATACCTCAATAAAAAACACCCTTTATGATGACGTCATATCATCCAGTATAAACTGCATAATATGGGTGTGAACAACTTGTGGTTTAAATAAAACCATGACACGTACAGTACAATCTGAGAAACGAATCAATTACTGCATGAATCATTCCTTTATATGTTTGTTTTTTCCCCGGTCTGATGATAAGACATTTCCGCTCAGATAATACAGTCTAACAGCGTTGGACTAATTAATTAATAGTAATTTGACTTACTTTTTAATAGCCAACATTATAACGAAGAAATCAATGTCTACATGTCAAAGATCTGTGCATAAATATAGAAGTTATGGGGCTTATTGCAGAGGTAAGGGGATTTAAACAAGTAACGAAGTTTTTGATTAAATTTATTTTGTTATACCTGAAGACCTATACAAGAAGGATCATAACATCTGCAGATTTTCTTCAATATGCTCCAACCATTACAAAATAATTTGTAAGCTGTTATATATTTTTGTAATAAATCATGTTTATTAAAAAAGGCATTAAAAAACAAAAGACACGTTTTTCCCGAGCCTCGATGAAAAAAAGCACAATCGAATTTCGAATGTATGAAACCATTTATTTTTGTGGTTTTCTCTGGGAACACCCTAATGTACACCCAGTAGTTGGGCTCGCATATACGCTGAAGTGTTTAGCATAATGTTTCTAAAATAACAGCCACACTTTGTTTTATCTGATTCCATTAAAATAATATGAAATGAAATGAAAATAAAAGAAATAAAAAATACTCGAATTAATCGAATGACTAATAGCTTCAATTCCGGTTAAAGCGAGGAACACGCGCTCGAAATGTCAAACACGACAGACCAAATTGGAGTTGGTCCATTTCTGAATTGGGTTCAATTTCAAAGTATCAGATGTGGCTTTGAGTTGATGAAGAGTTGAATGGTTTACCCAGAGGTCAACGAACACACTAACAGGAATAGGGGAAGCAATTAATTTTGTAATTTAGGGAAACAATAATGTTGCCCTGTTCCCCGGCCACAAAAACGATAGTGGGTCAAAAAGTGAACATGTTTTGGCTTAGGCTGATAATGACCAACCTTCAGAATGCACACAAGACAGCATTTGCATAACATAAAAACATGTTTTGTTTACATTAATTCTGTGGAGTTTTTGAAAAATTTCATAGTTTTGTTTAAACGACAGATCATTTTTCGACAGATCGCGCGACTTAATCGCATTATGTGAATAGATGTGTGTGTTCCAGCTGAAATTCTGCTCTATATCCGATTATACAAGCATCCAACAAACTCAATATTACTGAATGAACTGAATTGAATTTGAATTGAAATTGAATTTGTCTGCAAAGTCAGGTATTATTATGGAGTTTGTGCAGCATTTCAGCAAATAATAATAATTGCTCATCTTTTTAGCTGCGTACTAACTTTTCAAAAGTTATTGAGAAAAATTTGGAATCCCAAGTGTGCAATTTCGTGCAAAAACGAGGAAACCTTCTAAGTATGTCTTATATTCTTCAAAAGCTTTTAAAGAAAAAATGATTTGTTTTGGTCCAAAGTCTTAAATTTTTCCAAAAAAGCATTTTTTACATATTTATTACAAATAATAAAGCTAACTGTGAGAAACAGTTCGACAAAGTCGAAAAAGAAATTTAGTTTTTTAATGTTTAAATTTTGAAAAAGGTGAAAATGTCTTGTCATTTATTTTGGTTTAAAACCAAAGGTTGTGCTGAAGTCTTCAGCAGAACCCAAAATTAGCAAAATGGCAAAGTGAGACCTTTATTGTTGCAGCTAAAAGTTGACTGCGCAGTTTCGATGGGCGCTACCCCAAAAATTTGTAATAAAAACTTGTCTGCGTAATAAAAAATACGTAAAAGTATGACTAAAAACATAAAACAATTTCTAAAGTATATCTGATCCGATGTGTTGTTAATATCTCAAAATAATCCTAGAGTCCTTGTCTAACTTCAATTTTTACAGAATTCAAAAATGTTTACTAGAACAAAAGTTATTGAATTTTGGCCGATGGAATTGATTCTGAACTCCTGTGTGCCGTAATTAGGTTTCTGTTTCTCAAAAATCCGTCATGGATTTTCCCAACCCCAAATGCGACAATTTTGACAATTAACGAACAATGACAATTCGTCGCTTATAGTTGCGGGAACTTAATAAAATGTAGGGTTTCAAAGAGCTGGTGCGTTGCTGCAAAAATATTTATTATTATTTTTTATAATATTTTCAATATACATGTCCACAATTTTGTCTATAAAGCTCGATTTTTCAAAAAAACGCACCCTACCCAAATTGTATTTTGTATGATTCTTCTGAAAAAAAAAAGAATTTTCACATCGATTTGTGTATTCACTGGCTATTTCAAAAGAAATTGAAATTGGTGGACTGATGGTCAAACATGTAAAATAAAATTAAAGTATGAGAAAAATAGTACTGAAGATCTTTGCAACGATGCCTTAATTTTAAAAATCCGTTCACACAGTTCTAAATACATCAGATTTTTATGATTTTCGGCGCAATTTTTGTGATTTTCTCAATCTTAAATTTTTTAAAATTATGTTTTATCGCGAAATCCGTATAAAATATTTTTAAACATTTAGAGCGTAAACCAGATTGCGAAATGGAGCTACCAAAAAGTGTATGCAACAAAAAAATAAAAAATTTGTGTTCGAGAATTAAAAATTAATTTATTTATAAAATCAACACAAAAATTTTTTATGGATATTTTTTTTAATTTCTTAATAAAATTCAAAATTTCGTCGAAGAATGTACCGACCACTTACTTACATATTCAATTAAATATAGTGTCACGAAAAATTCATAAAAATAGAAAAAATCGGAAAAGATATTTTATTTAATTTTTTAATAGCTAACATTCTAACGAAGAAAATCATGTGTATATGTAAACAATCTATGGAAAAATATAGAAGTAATGAGCTTCTTTGTAGGCGTAAAGTAATTAAAATTAAAAAAATCATGATTTTTTAATAGCGTGAAAACCCCCATTTACAAATTATATAACAGAATATTTTTTTTATTTTATAATAGCTTAGATCTGAGCGAAGGCCTATTTGAGGAAAATCTATGGATGATTTTTTTTCAAAAATTATTTTGATTCCACGAAGAGTACAATAACTTATTTCTTTATGTATAAATATTTTACATATAAACATTGTTTAGTTTGTTAGAATATTAGCTATTAAGAAATGAAACAAAATATTTTTTTGATTTTCAGAAAAAAATTCTCGAAAGAAAAAATAATATTTTCTCAATTTTTCACTCTACAGAGTAGGAGGGTATATATCATTTGGGACAGAAAAAAAGTGTAACTCATCGAAGGGGTCCGTCCGTCTGGCTGGCCGGTGTACACGATAACTCTCGAAAGGACTTAAGGAATCAATTCAAACTTCGTACCTCCCACACAAATAGCCCATATTCCACACAAATAGACCATAACCCACATAACTTCCACATAGATATTCGAAATCAAAAAAATTAAGCTGCTATAACATATATGTATATATATACGTAATATTCAGAAATTTAACATTCGACAATGTTTTTATAGACGTTGCATTCACATGGAATATAGGCGATATTACCACACAGCTTCTGGTATCTCCCACACAAAGTGGCATAAACTTCATTTAAAATTAAAACTATATAACATCTATACAGGAAGTCAAAATCATTTGCAATTTATTTATATTTCAAACTGTTTCTATAATCACTTTAAACTTAACTCTTGTACCTCCCACGCATTTGTAGAATAGAACTAGGTAAAATTCATCCTAGATTCCTTCATAGCTTCCAATATGAATTTATATGTTTTTGCAATTGTTTCAGAAATGTGGTAGGTGGAACCATATGCCACGAACGTTCTAAAACTTTCTACACAAATTATCCTGCCCTACATAAAATTTAATTACTATTAACTTCCGTATATATGTTCTATGAGAGTGAGGGTACAAATATTAAATTTACCTTGGAATTTTAGTAAACATTAAAAAATATATCCATAAAATATAAAAATCCATAGAGGCAAAATATATCAGAACATATTGGGCACAACCCTTCGACAACATTTTTATAAACTAGTGTAATTGGCAATTTAATCGGACTGGAAATGTGTATTATTAAGAAGCTTTGGCGCCGACCTTCATATATATTTCATTGATTACACCGTGCGACAATTTTACATTTTTTCTATTGGGCCTGAACAAGACAGCATACAAATGAAACTAGAGATCGTATGTGGAAAAACTGTGTGATCCTTTTTACAGGACTTTTAATTCCCAAAGGATATATATGTTTTAATAATTTATTTTCGTACTTTTGCGGGTCACATAAAGTCGATATGTATATTAAATGAAGGAGGAGAATATCTGTAAAAACACTTCCCATACCCATAACGTATTTGTACACTAAAAGGAATTTGTCAGTAAAAGAAAGCAAAGAGTCTGCTGTAAGAGCAGATTTTCTGCTGAAATAGCAAACATCTGTTTGCTGTTTTTAGCAATTAAGAAAAATAAAACGTTTTCTTGAAACTTTAAGCATATGCACAGAACAATATAGCCAGTTAACAATTTTATTAACAACACTTTTTAGAATAAAAGTTATTATAAGGGAATTTATTACCACTGAAAGATAT
The DNA here is from genome assembly GCA_947397865.1 of Polietes domitor. Taxonomy (NCBI): domain Eukaryota; kingdom Metazoa; phylum Arthropoda; class Insecta; order Diptera; family Muscidae; genus Polietes; species Polietes domitor. The sequence goes on along the minus strand of OX377621.1, from coordinate 109,673,434 downwards.
TGTGATTGTCTTTTTTATGTTACGCATATTGCCCCAAGCTAATATAAAACGAAATTCGAGCTAAATTCGTTTTCGCCGTCAATCCGAAGGGCTTTTAAATTATAAACGCTTATTTTTTCTCTATTTTTATAATTTAAATAACAGCAGCCATTTTTAGCAGACTGCAAACACTTTAACAGTGTGAATGCTGATGCAAGATTGCAGAAAAACTGCTGTTATGGCAGAAAAATTGTTGTAATAGCAAAAAATTGCCTGCTGATAGACAGCAGACAATCTCTGCTGTTAATAACAGGTTTTTTTCTTTAAGTGTCTGTCTCGCAAAAGTATGAAAATAAATTTTTAAAACAACTATATCCTTTGTAAATGAAGTCCTGTTAAAGGAGAAAAGATCACCAAATGAAAAACTGAGTACACAGTTTTTCTACATACGACCTCTAGTTTCATGTCTATATGGTCTTCTTCAGGCCCAAAAAATACTGTCGCACGGTGTTATATGACCTGCTTCATTAGAACTATGAATATGTCTTTCAGCAAATATTTCACTGTGGTTCTTCGATTCTTCAAAGTTACTCCACAAATTCAAGGAATAAATGTAAATGCAAATGATCCACAACAAGGCGGAGCTACTTCTAATTATTGAACTGTTTATGTTATATTTTTTGTGCTCCCTGACAGGGACCTGTGGTTTAGAACTGGTTCCAAACGTCTATTGATATTAAGTAGAGAAACTTTTCAAACTTTTTACTCAGCATTAATGAAGTAATACTGTCGCTGAATAAAGTCAATACGAGGTTTCCCGATGAGGAAAACTGAAAGTCTGACCGGTATGGTTCAAGGAATAAGCTTCTTTCATTCATTAATCAAATTAAATATTTATTGGGTGAAATTTAAATGCAACATTTCAGTACATCAATTTAGGACACCTTTATATTTATGCACAAAATGCTCCGGCTTTTAATTAGTTAATGTAAACCCAGACCCTCCACGTGGACACTCGCCATGCAACAATTACGAAAATCAATGAAACGAAAACGAACAAAGTCACCTATCCATTCAATCTCTCTCGCTCTCTTTCAACTATGTACGTTGCAATTGTCTGGAGTCCAAGATCTCGCACAAATTTCCACCAACTGTGTAACTTTTGACCGAAAGCAAGCAGCATTTGCTTCCACAGCGTGTTTCTTTGGCATAATCTTGGCAAAAGCATAAGCGGCAACGAGCGGCATTTCAAACTTTCTATCGAAAGCAGTTACTTGACCTCAACCAAGAAAAACAGTTAATATCCATATGGACTAGAATGTATGGACGGAGGCCCGTAGATGGCCCAACCAACACAACAGATACACTTTTGTGCCACGTACCACTCCAGCACACAACACACAGCGCAGCTTACAACTCATATGTGAGAATGTAATATGGGCACTGGCGAGCTGGAGAGGTTGGTGAGCAAGCAATTGGTCGACCAAATCAAAGTAAAGCAACAAAGCCCATCATCAGACATCGCAACTAATGTTTGTTATAGAAACCAAACACTCTTCAAGTCGGCCACTCCATGATGACGATGATGATGATGAGGCATGTTGCATGCTGTGTTTGCTTTTTACACATACAACACAGTGTTGTGTAGAGGTAGGGGGGGGGGAGGCGGAGGAGGTTCAAGAAAACAGGAATGCCGGCCGGTTTGTTGGCGTTGGTCAGTATACCCGCATGTATGTACGTCCACGGATATGCTGAGAAGTGGCAGCACACAAACCATGACAAAAGCTGCATTTTCGTGGAACACAAAACACTTGACTACTAATGGAGCGGGTGGGGGGGAAGGGGAGGGGTTAGACGTGTCCAGTGAAATGTGTCATGGAGAATGGTGCTGCTGTGTGTCTGTGTGTGAGTGCACACACGAGGAGGAACAAACAACACGGGAAACTTGAATGCATCTGCATGTGCATCATGCCTACTCCTGGACTGTAAACACACTCCGCACGACACAGTGGAGCGAGGGTTCGTATTTGAGTTCCTAGTTCCTGCTGCAACTCGATCAGCAGCAGCAGCATCTTCATGCTGCCGCAGCTGGCTGCCGCTAATGTCATTTGCCGCACTCGTATCGAGCGTCAAGTACACGCCGTACGCAAGTACGGGCAGCTGGCTAAACACGTTATCTCTTGAAGGTAACTTCAGTGAAGTTCTTGGCTTTCAAACGCGTTCCATAAAACAAGTTTTTCATCTCTGCCAGAATACCCGCGCACAGCATAAATAAGTTCGTTAAAAATCAAAAACAAAAAAAACGGAGACACACACACACAAATTCACAAGCAGTGTTGCCATCAATGTGTTCGACATCCAATGCCCATGGCCCAGAATCATAAGGCCCCATACATATTGGGATACGGGGGTTTTCATACCCGCCACAGGGTATTACATCTTTGTGGAATTCTTTGTAACATCGCTTATTATTCGTATCTAATTAGAAGTTTGCCTGTCGGTTTATTTATTCTTGTAATAAAAGTACTCTCATAATAAAAAAGTGGCACAAGTAAGTTTAGCGGGTCAAGGGCGCTATTTAATTTGAAGCAAATCGGTTCAGATTTAGATATAGCCCCCATACAAATTTCGCTCTCGATTTGACTGTTTCCGCTCTAGAATCCACATGATTTTCTTTAAATTTGGCAGAACATCTTATAATCCAACAAGAAACACCTGTAGTGAAGACGGGTAAGATTGGTTCAGATTTAGATTTTTTACTTTTTTCGATCAAGAAATCCGATTTTCCTCAAATTTGGCACAACACATTATAATCCAGCTAGCATTATCTATGGTGAAAGTGGGTAAGATCGGTTTCATTGTTTACAAATTGCAATGGTCGGCCCCGGCCGACTTTAGCCTTTCCTTACTTGTTTTTTGTTAGAATATATGCAAACTACACTCAGAAAAATAGTATTCCCAAATCGGAGTAAACTTCATACTCCAATTAATTTAAACAATTTTACTCCAGTTTAGTAAAAATGTCCTTAAAAGTAGGAAAATTAACTAAGTATGAGTAAAATAGAGTAGCAAATTTACTTAAAAACATTGGATTTAAAAAAAATACAATTGAGTAAATTCATACTTGTGTGAAAGAAAGAACAAGTAAGAAAACGTCAGTCGGTTAAACCGACTTATATATACCATCACTCTCAGAGAACATATCTGTTCCACATTTATAAAATAATTGTAACAACATGATCAAATATCACGTCATAATGGACCGGATATTTACAATTGTGTGGGAGGTACAAGAAGGGGCGTGGCTAAAGCTTAAATATTTTTTTGATTTAAAGTGGTTATAAAAACATTTTCAAATATCAAATTTCAAATGAATTCTTATTTTAAAGAAAGCTTATGCCATTTTGTGTGAGAGAGTCCAGAAGGGGCGTGGCAATATCACCTATATTCCACTTGAATGCAATATCTATAAAAGCATAGCCAAATATCAAAATTTCATCACATTCCGATCATCCTTAAAAAAGTTACTAGCAAATACCCGCTACTTCGTATGCGGTGTAAGGATATACTCTTCAGGGTAAATCGCTTGTAAACGATCAAAACTTAACAAAATCACATTAGTTTGCGCAACTATGTATTCAGAGGTATATTCACAGCAAATTGTCGATTTAATTTTAGTCCCCTTTGTACAAATCATCATAATCAATTTATACGTAGTCAATAGTTTAATTTAAGTAGGCACAAACATTGAAACAATTTTCTTACCAAAAGTCATAGGACTCAACAGAGTCTGTCTATCTGGCTGGCTGGAGTACAGGATAACTCCCGAAGGGAGTTAGGAATTTATGCAAACTTGTTGTTGGTACCTTTGTTATCCCCTTTTTCCCGTTTACCTTTACGAATTTTGAAAAATTCTTTGATTTTACGTTTCTAAGCATTTTGAGGAATGAACACGCCGAATTTCATGATTGGTATCACTTTTTCCCAATTGCACCTATAAAAGTACGAATTTTGCAAAATATTTTCTTGGTCGCATTCATGCTAGGCTCAACCGTTTGGTCTGGTCTTTGTTACAATTTTTATCCCATTTAATCCTTTAAAAGTACAAATTTCAGAAAATTCCTTGTTACCACTGTTTTTATCCCCCTTTCTCGTCTACCCTTTAAAATTACAAATTTCGATAAATTTATTTCATTTTGCGTTGCTAAGCATTTTCAAGGATGCAAACTCCGAATTTTATGATTCCAGCTTCAATTTCACCCACAAAAAGTACGAATTTTGCACAATATTTTCTTGGTCGCATTCATGCAGTAAAATTAGTACCCGTCCAAATTTCAAAATTCTAGGTTCAACCGTTTGATCTGGGCTGTGGTATCCCGAAAAAAAATCGAAGAAATGCTTCGTATCAGTGATCTGCCCTGTAAAGCGAATATACACAGCGAATTTTATTATTGTAGCGCCATCCTTGTTGTTGGTACGTTTTTATCCCCTTTTCCCCGTTAACTCTTTAAAAGTGCGAATTTCAAAAAATTACTTCATTTTGCATTTGTAAGCATTTTGAGGTACATATATACACACCGAATTTCACAATTACAGCTCCGTCTGTTTTATTGGTACCATTTTTATCCATTTTTACTCATTTCAAAATATTTTCTTCGTCGCAGTCGTGCTATAAAAGTAATGGGCGCGATGAAGCTATAAGATAAATTTGCGTACCAAATTTCTAGATTCTAGGCCCAACCGTTTGGTCATTGCTGTGGTACCATTTTTATCCCTTTCAACCCCATTTTACCCTTTAAAAGTACGAATTACGAAAAAATCCCTTCAAATCTGATATCTGCGCTGTAAGAGAAATGTACACACCAAATTTCATGATTCTAGCTCTAGCGGTTTGGTCTGGGGAGTGATCAGTCACTCAATCACGCAACTCTTTTATATATATAGATAACAGCTTTAATGTTACGTAGTTTAGGGTTAATTTTGTGGGAGATACTGGAAGGGACGTGGCAAAACCCGCCATATTTAGTACACTTAAAGTGATTATAAAAACTTTATCAAATACCAAAATATCCGAATATCGGTGTGGAAGTTACAAAGGTTTTAATTTAACATAGGAATATGGTCCATTTGTGTGGGAGGTGTGTGTTTCTGGTGAAAATATAAGATATTTTGCCAAATTTGAAGACAATCTGATAAAATATGTGATTTCTAGAGCTAGATATAAATCTCAACCGATCTAACATATTTTCACCACAGCTGTTTCTAGTTGTAATATACGATGTGGTATCTAGAGTGAAAGGAGTGAAATCGGGATTGAAATTCGTATGGGGACTGTATCTAAATCTGAAAAGATTTTCTTCAAATTAAATAGCGTTCGTCCTTATCCCGAAATATTTCGTTGTGCAAAGTTTCATTTGTTTCTGACTACAATTGCGACATGTACTCTGATCACAAGAATAGACAGACAGACGGAAATCGATTCAAAAATAGATTCTAAGTCGATCGGTATAACTAACAATGGGTCTAACTCGTTTCCTTTTGGATGTTACAAACAAATGCACAAAGACAGAATACTCTCGTGGAGTGCAGAATAAGATTTGATAATTAGCCGGAAATTAGTCTAAACAAATCATATTTGTGTATCATATACCACAAAAAAGTTACGATTTTTTAACAACCCTACAAAATTCTTTATTTTCGATGCACTCTAGTATCTATAATTTTATATTTTTTGAAAATCTGGAAATGCAGCTTTGTTCTCCTTCTGGCCTTTTCAGACTGCATGATAAGTCAAGCTGAAATCGATCAAGGTCAATTAATAATTCCCATAAAACCATACATTTGACAATCGAGCTAAGCTGGACCGGAGAACACAAGGAAACTTTCTGCTCCGTTTCACATGAAATTCGTCCTATACATCAAGGCTGTTACTTTACTGGTCGTGAACAGAATATTGTTTTTTTGTTTTCCTATTTTTTTAGCATTTTGAACCAAAGGAGTAAATTCAAATCATCACCTATGATTTTTGGATTGTTGAAGTGAAAGATTTAATTTGTTCCACAATATTTACAGTCCCTTCATCCGCCTTCTGGAGCGGCATGGTTTGCTGGGTCACTCACAGTGAGAACAAAAATTACATCAGAATAAATAATTTGTTCGGATTATGGAGTAATTAATGGATATCCGGAAATCTTAATTTTCGAAAAAGCTTCGTTTGTTATGCCGCCGAAGAGATTTATAATGACCCGTGATAAATATTCGCATTATTCTAACGCAAGGGAATACAAAATAAATATGTACGCAGATCAATTGCGTGTAGACTGATAAGTAGGTGTAGTTCCTCGAATGACGTCATCGCAGTGAATTTACTTGCAAAATAAAATAATATCCATACATGTGTATGTTGAAAAAGCAAACCAACATAAATTTATGTTGGACAATGGTAAATTGAGTTTGTGAATTGCCAACACAGGAATTCCAGAGGAAAATTTCGCAGGTCATGTTTAGTGTAGCAAGATATTATGTTAGACGATTTTTTTTTTGAAAAAATATTGAAATCTGTAGCGATGAACTTAAACCAGTCATAACTTTTGTTAAGTAAAAGATTTCGAGACAATTTTTTATGGAAAATCGGCTGTTAATGGAAATAAAAAATTATTTTTATACACTCCACGAGAGTATTATGTATTTGTGCATTTGTTTGTAACACCCAAAAGTAAACGAGTTAGACCCATCGTTTTTTATACAGATCGGCTTAGAATCACTTTCTGAGTCGATTTAGCAATGTCCGTCTGTCTGTCCATCTATTGTTGTAATCAAATTACAGGTCGCAATTATAGTCCGATCTTAACAAAAATTGGCGCAAGTAAGTTTTGTGGATCAAGGACGAACGCTGTTTAATTTGAAGCAAATCGGTTCAGATTTAGATATAGCCCCCATACAAATGTCGATTCCGATTTGACTTTTCAGCTCTAGAAACCACATATTTCACTCGATTTGCTTCAAATTTGACACAGTACCCTATAATTGAACTGGAAACAGCTATGATGAAAATCGCTTAGACCGGTTCAGATTTAGATATAGCCCCCATACAAATGTCGCTCCCGATTTGACTTTTTCCGCTCTAGAAAACACATATTGTACCCTATCTTCTTTAAAGTTGGCACAACATCTTATAATCCGACTAAAAACACCTATGTTAAAGTAGGTAAGATCGGTTCTGATATATATATATATATACATATATATAGCTTCCAAATGTTTAACCGATTTTGGCCAAACTTTACATATTATATTTCATCTATGAACAGATCAGAATTGTGCAGAATTGAATTGTAATTGGATAGAAAGTGGAGTGTATCATATAGTCGGCCCCGCCCGACTTTAGCCTTTCCTTACTGGTTTTTTATTATTTTTATACCCTCCACTAGGGTATTATGTCTATGTGCATTTGTTTGTAACGAAACGAGATAGATTCATACCGATCGGCTTAGAATCAATTTTTGAGTCGATTTATGACTGTCCGTCTGTCTGTCCATCTATTCTTGTAATCAAAGTACAGGTCGCAATTGTAGTCAGAAACAAATGAAACTTAGCACAACGAAGTTTTTCGGGATAAAGGCGAACGCTACTTAATTTGAAGAAAATCGGTTCAGATTTAGATATAGCCTCCATGCGAATTTCACTCCTTATTTGATTCTTTTCACTCTATATACCACACATTTTAGCAGATTTTCTTCAAATATGGAAAAATATCAAAAAAAAATAAAATTTTTATTTTTAATTATTAGTTTTTGTGTTGCTGATTAGTGATCGATTGATTGATAGAAGTGCTCATATGTTTTTATTATTTTTTTTTTTGTTTTATTACAGATAAGTCCAATTTACAGCGTATTTAGAACATAGATGTAGCAATTTGGTGAGAAAAAATAATAATAATTTTCATTATAACAATTCATCTGCAAAAATGTTCTCAATATCTATCAAACAACGAATGACTAAATGTCATATGTCAAAATTAGGGTTTCCCGCGGGAAAATTCCCGGGAACTCGAACATTTTTCATTTCCCGTATCCCGGGAAATTCGTACGGTAATCCCGCTGGAAATCAGTAGAATATTTTACATATTTTTCGCATATTTTTTTCCATCATTTCCACAATAAAATTAAAAATGTTGTATAAAAATTTAGATCACATAGCTTTTAATCAAGTATGTCAAATATTGCAGTTGGATGACAAAATATTTTTAATATTTATCAATATTTAAACAAGTAAGGAAAGGCCGACTTTATTATACCCTACACTTTCTACTCCACTACATTTCTACTCGGTGAAAATGTAAACGACATTTGGGAGCTATATATAAATCTGAACCGATCTCATCCACTTTTACCATAGATGATAAGACGTCCTGCTGAATTTGAAGAAAATCGGTTAAGGTATGTGGTTTCTACAGCTGTTAACTACAAACCGGGAGCGAAATTTTTATGGGAGCTATATCTAAATCTGAACCGATTTGACACATTTTTGTCACAGATGTTTCTAGTTAAAATGTGAGGTGTTGTAACAATTTTTCTTACATAAATTGCAATATATTTCGGCATGAAAAGAAAATAATATGAAAAGTAAAATCATACATACATTTTTGATCAAAATCGTTTAATTTATGTGGTTTCTAGAGCAAAAAAGTCAAATCGGGTGCGACATTTGTATGAAAGCTATATATAAATCAGAGCCGATTTGACCCATTTTCACCAGAAATGTTTCTAGTTGAAATATACGTTGTTAAGTCAAATTTGAACAAAATCTTTTTAAATTTACGGTTTCTAGACTGGAAAATGTCAACTGGGGAGCGAAATTTGTACAGTAGCTATATCTAAATTTGAACCGATTTGACCCATTTTCACCACAGATGACTTAGATATAAGGTGTTGTGCAAAATTTTATCGAAATCTCTTCAATTATGTGGCTTCTAGAGAAGAAAAAGTCAAATCGGTAGCAATATTTGTATGGGAGCTATATCTAAATTTGAACAGATTTGCTTCAAATTAAATAGCATACGTCTTCGGCATGCAAAAATCGTTTGTGTCAAGTTTCGGTAGAATCGGACATTAATTGCGACCTGTATCGTGATTACAAGAGTATATGGACAGACGGACATGGCTAGGTTAGGTTGGGTTGAAAGGATTGCCCGCAAGTAGCGAGTTTCACACGGAGGCCTATGGAGGCCCATTTTGGTACCGATAAAGTTAATATAAAGAAAATAGAGAGAGAAGATAGTCCGGTAGAGTGTTATGGCTGGTATGAGAGTGAGAATAATATTGAGGAAGAGAAACGGGGTGTAGGAAAATGTTGGAAAGGATAATTATAAAGTATCGATCGCTTCCTTCTGAAAGAATTTTGTCTTGTTGATGAAGTTGAGCAGATTCCATAGATGTACATTTGTTAAATCGGTCAGATCGTCGAAGAACATACTTCCTATAAAGCATAGTCTGAGTTCTCGGGCATGGCAAAATCGATTCAAAAAGTGATTCTATGTCGATCGGTATAATAAACAATGGGTCTATCCCGTCTCCTTTTGGGTGTTACAAACAAATGCACAAAGCCATTATACCCTGTGGTGTAGGGTATAAAAAATCTTTTGACATAATATCTTTAAATTTCGAAAATCTTTGCATTGACTTTAGTATTTCCAGGACACTGTCTTAGAAACACACAAGCCCTGAGGTTGGACATCGTGTCAAACGAATTTTTAGCAGACCTCTATGCTTCTTTTTCATTTTCAGATATTCTGTAGAGATTTCACACTGAACGAATTTTGCCCAATTTCAATCCCAAATATAAAACCATGTGTTTCAGAACCATTTCGATAAACATGTTTCTTTATTATGGAGTGTAGCGTGCTGGGTCGTCTTACGACGTTATAACATTTTAATTAACTTTTTAGTTAAGTTGATTACGCATTTAACTTGAAAATTAAAAAAGTAATAATAAGCAACTTCTAACTCAAGCTGATGTCACATTTTATTGAAAAAAAAAAATAATTAGCAACCAAAAGCTTGTGCGCTTGAGCTGAAACCTTTAATAGCCACCCATTCGCAAACTGGATGCGACTGTGTGAATTTGCTATTATGTCTTAAGCTAGTTCTTTGTCAGATGTTTATAACACCTAGACACAAACGAACATGATCCTCATTTTTATTATGCCACTAGACAGAGTTGATTTAACGACATCGGTCCGTCACTCCATCAGCTGGCCATTGGGCCATTGTGTGTGTGCTAAACGCTCCTGAAAACTCTCCTAAAAATCATGTTTTTCCAATTTACTTTTTTATGTTGCACTTTTATCTGAATTAATAGACCTTTGAAAGCCTATCAAATATAAATGTTTGCTCCTGTCTTAGAATAACTTATTGGTCGAATTATTGGACGTTTATAGTATTTTTTGTGACTTTTCATAGTGGCAACTGAAACTTTTTCGCATTCTGTGGGAGTATTTTGTAAATAGTAAATAACTGCAATCAATATCTTTCGAATCATAATTGGCGTTTTAAACTGATTTGATTGTTTTAAACTATTTGTACAAAAATGGAATCAGTGGTGTCAATTTCGTCCGATATTCATCATTTAGGCATCATTCGAAAAGTATTTTTCATAATACTCTTTACAAAATGCTCCCAAGAAATATGAGCTTTTAGTTATCACTTTTAAAAACCACAAACATGGCTCTAAACATCCAATAATACAACCAATAAGTAATTCTATGACAAGAATACAAATTAATATTTAAAGTGCTTTCAATGGTCTATTAATTCAGAAAAAAGGATACGCGAGGGACACAAGGAACGAAATATTTTGCAAATCATCGCTAAACATCGATTTCCTTTCGTGACCCAGCCTAAATGTAATTAAATAATTTATTGAATGAATTAAAATATCAATTGAAAAATTAATAATGGAGTTTCAATATGCTATAACCATTAAACGGTCGCTCTATCAATTGTGCTCAGATTGATTAGCCATAGACAGGAATTAAAGCCAAATGGCCACCATTTTCGCCGTACGTTTGGGCAAATTTGCACAAAAAACATTTTCGGAAACGTATCAGATATATTCGAACTATAGCCCAACTAACAAATTAAATTTATTATCAATTTTCTTATATGTATTGTTTTCGCGTAGCGCGTAAGTATAAACGGAAAGATTCACAATAAATTTGATGTACTGCATGAATCATTTCCGAAAAGGGCCGGAGTTAATCCACTGTTTCATCGCAATATTCTCAGGCTAATTTTTGGAGTGCAGGAAACCAACGATAGATTTACTAAACACTGCATGATATGCTTTATGGACCGGTGAAATAATTGGTCTTAGTTTCATTAAATGAGAACATTAGCAGCATTAACCGCAGGTACTAAAGATCCATCATTACTTTTTCCAACGGAACGGTGATATAGAATGAAACATTTGGTGAACGCATCATTCACGAACTGACAACCGAGATCGACAATTTAACGCCTCCAGATTACTTTTCCCGTGGAACAAACCGAAAACTGAGGATGCCTTAGAAGACAACATTACTCGAATCAATGTCATTATTTGAAAAAGTGATCGAAAATGTCCAAATTTTTTCAAACTCATTTCAAATTTGAACTACCGATTACTTTCACTTTGAAAGTTAGAATAACATTTATTTTTAATTTCAGGTTTATGTTTGACATTTGCAATATGGGCCGCTATACGCTCCAACAAAATTGGGAAATATTAAAAACTTACTTCCAAAGTAGTGATCTTTAACGCAAACTGTAAGACATTTTCGTGAAAATTTTTCGAGAAAAGATCTGCCTTTCAGTCTGCCGTTCAGTTTGTGCGTCAAAATCGAAAACATTGCTGATGTGGCTGAGAATGTTCAAGTACATCCATCAACATCAACTCGTCATCTTTCTCAGGAACTGAATATTTCTCACACTTCTTTGAGAAGAATTTTGCATATAGACCTGTACTGAAAAATTGGGTTGATCGGATGAGGTACTGCCAAGTCAGTCGTGGTAGTCATATCAATGATATTGGATTCCTTTCCAGAAATTTAAAAAAGAATCAGTACTTTTTTATAGCCGATTCTAATTTAAAATTGTAAATGGCCCACCCTCTATGTCAATGACGCTCTTTACAAATTTATTTTTTTTTTATCGATTTACTTAATTCATTTTTCGGTGTAAGTGTGAAACACATACATCTAATTCCCGGCCCGTGTCAAAAAATCCGAAAAGCTTTAATTCCTAGTCGTTTAGTTTTACTGGGAAAAAACTTCATTCCACTAATGAAATCTTATAGTGCATCAATGAAATCGTTCATTGCTATTGGGTCAACGAAGAACTTCATTGGTATAATGCTCATAGTGTTAGATTAATATAAATTGACAATAATACAATGCAACATTGCCTTTATTATTTAATGAAGGATGTTACGTTATTGTAATGACATTGATTCGTTGATATAACACAAATGTTTAATTGCTCACGCACTAAAAAATCTTGACACGCCAATGAAAAGTTCATTCCCGTAATGAAATGTTACATTCGGGATAAGAAATGAAACTCTACATTATTTTGTTTTGGCGGAAAAGGTATTATCCAATATTTTTTATATTTATACAAAAACAGATGACAGTCCATCAATGAAAACTATCGGGTGATTCATCGTGAGGTTTGATTTGAAATAGGTTTTTTTTGACAGATCACGAATGACTCATATCAAACTGCTTTGTAATTTTAGTTCAGCATCATTTGGCATGTCAACATGGAAAGACTCACACCACAACAGCGTCTCCAAATTGTTCAGCTATATTACAAAGAAGCGTTCTGTAAGAAAGAAGACCGTGGCGAATCGATTCGTCGTCGTCCTCAGCAGCATGGTTTGTCGTATTCGACAACTTGAATCTCGACCTTAAAGCGTACAAAATTCAAGTTGTTCAAGAATTGAAGCCAGACGACTTAAATTTGCGTGTTATTTTCAGTGAATTGGAGATACCTGCCGCTATGCTCGAACGCGTCGCCCAAAATTGGACCTTTCGAATAAACCATTTCAGACGTAGTCGTGGCCAACATTTACATGATATAATTCTCAAACAATAAATAAAATAATAAGAATTTTAAGTTCACTTTCAGTCACGATGAATCACCCTTCCCTTTATTTCCTTCTATTAAACACAACACATCATTACAAATATTGTCAATGAAATATTTCATTACGGTAAAGAAACAATTCATTGCATCCAAGAAACATTTCTTGCGCATGAAACTGGTTCATTAATGTAAGTTAAAGTATTTCAACACTTTCAGTGTACTAAAATGCAGATCACCGATTTGTCCTGAAATATCCTTTCCGCACTATGGTCGTATGAGACCAGGCCTCAATATGACTGATGCTGAGCCTTGTTTATTGTTTATACATTTCCCATTTTTGGCTTCTTCTTCTTCGCCGTCTGGCAACACTGACACAACATACACTTCAGCCGAATTCCAGCGAGGACACAATTGTCGATCGATCTTTCACAGAAAATAACACTCGACATAGGCACCAATACAAGCGCGCGTTAATTCCCGTCTATCCGCATTGTCGAGCCCTAACGACATGTATGTACATATGTACGAACGGAGACTCAATATCCAAATACCGTGTCTGTGTGTGTGAATGAGAGTGAATATGACTTAATAGGGACTAAAATTCACATAAATCTTGGAGATGTATTTAATATTGGAATATCGCTTCTTCGATATATTTAGGGGAGGGGTGGGTGGGGTAAGTACATAGGTTCAAATCTCCATCACGTTGATTTTCACTCACAATTTGCAAACGGATTTTCTTTTGAAACTTCTTATTCTTCGTGTGGTAGGTAATGTGTTTTTTTTTTTGAAAAACTTTTTTGAGTTGCAAAATAAAATAAAATGGTTTAAGGCACTTTGAAATTCTTTTGGCAAAAAAGACTCAAAAACAAAACAGGTTATTGGGTTCACTTTTTTCTTTTCGTTTTGTTGTTGTTGTTGCTTCTATCACTTTCAATTATCACCAGAGAATAAAAACAATTAAAGCTTTCTTCTGATGCTTTTTCAAAACACAATAATGGCGAGACGAAAAGCCAAGTAAAATACAAGAACTAATTTACTTTCTTCGTGTGCAATTATAAACGAGAAAAATCGTAACAAGAAAGAATCGCGTTTCTGTTTGGAATTCGAATACAAGAGCGAGCGCCTTTATGGGTGAACTAGCGTTGAAACTTCTGAAACTTCCGACACAGAGCGTCCGCGACCAACCTCGTTCAATGAAAAAAAATCACTAAAATCGTATTGCTTCCGTATGACTGAAGTCAAGTCGCTAAGAAAGAAACAAAAATCGTAAAATCAAACATACAAACACACACATCGTCATCGTAATCGTCGTCGTCGTCGTAGTCGTCATCATCGCCAACAAACATACGGCCGCTCGACGTCGACGCGACGTCAGCAGCAATAACAATAACAACATACACTCGCCAGAGCACCGACAGCAGAGCCACCATCGCCAAACAATAACAAAGCCGAAGAGGCCAGCAACTGCCACACACATCGGTTAACGTCGTCACTCACACTCCCCATGCAAACCGGTGTTTGTTTTGGTCGATTTCGTTCTGGTGTGAGCGCTATGGAGCCCCGTTTAACCCATTTCATGCGCCCACTAAAAGAGAACAACTTCTACCTACAAACATGCCGTGTCGTGTGACATAAAAGAGAGGAGAGCTAACAAGCAGCACATGGGTGCTTTCGAAGAGATTTTGTTGGTGATGAAAGTGAGATACACCCAGGGAACACCCTATTGGGTTCATAATTCGGGTTCGATTAGTATTCTGTATTTTCTTCTTAAATTGTGACATCTATTATGCTCAATGTCCGGATATGTATGGATCCCCGGCATAGGATCCTTGGGAAGCAATTACTACTGGACGTTGATGAGATATCGGAAATTGATATTAGAGATGTAATCAAATATTTCAATTTTTCAAAGGACCTTACCAAGTGGTTTGGTCCATTCAAAACGGTGCGACTTCTACTTGACGCTACCGTAAAGGAGAGTGGTCACATAAACCACCAACCGACCACGACAATCAAAAATAACACCTACATATGTGTAGACTTTCTGGGAATGGAGTTAGAGAAATAAGAAATAACAACTCTTTAAATTAATGTAACTTATATAGACGGTTGGTACATCGTGAGGTTAGATTCATAGTGTAAAATTAAACACATTTGAAAGTGAACGTAGTCTGTGTGAGTCTTTCCATGATGACTTGCCAAACGATACTGAACAAAAATGACAAAGCAGTTTTGTATGAGTCATGCGTGATCTGTCAAAAAAAACCTATTGAAAATCAAACCTCATGTACATACGTACATGGTGAAGAGAGAAGTCACCTAATTTTATGCGCCACGAAAACCTAGTACACGGCAACAGCACCCAAAATGATCTTTGTCTCTTCAGTGTTCAAAACTCCACCATGCAGACCAACACCGACTCCCTGGTAAGATATCTGAGTATCATCTCAACGAATATTAACCCTAGAAAGATAACCCTATTGGAAGCTACGGAAAAGATAACCATACGTCTGTGGGACGTATCATAGTTTTTCTTTATGGTGACAACATTTTTGGAAATATTTTTTACCTTTTTTGTACTTACATGGATTCTTTATATATTTCTTTATTATTTAAATGCGTTATTGGCTACTGTAGACGACTGAGAAAAACAAAAACAGCAACGTGTTGCACAAACATTCGAGAGAGGGAGAGCGAAAAATTAAAAAGGCATACGTCTCTCAGACGTAGGTTATCTTTCTAGGGTTAAACGCAGTCCGAAAAATGGATCTTTTTGAATTGTGGATTGTTTGGCAGTTGCCTAAACTTAGGGCTATAGATTCCAAAGATTGGGTCAGCTTTAGATTTCGTGAATATTGGTCTTTGTGATAAACAGAAGATCAAAGGGAGAATCATAACGAACATCTACCAAATATAGAAATCCCAGCAAAAGAAGGCCAAGATACCAGTAGCCTGGTTAAAGAAACAAAAAATCAACTAAAGAGTGATTTTTTTGAGGTTAGGATTTTCATGCATTAGTATTTGACAGATCACGTGGGATTTCAGACATGGTGTCAAAGAGAAAGATGCTCAGTATGCTTTGACATTTCATCATGAATCGTCTTACAAACGAACAACGCTTGCAAATTATTGAATTTTATTATCAAAATGCGTGCTCTGTTAAGAAAGTTCATTGCGCGCTTCCATTTTATGGTCAGTTTAATCGACCCACTGAAGCGGCTATTCGGGCTATTGTGACTAAATTTCGCACCAAATTTACATTGTTGGACATTAAACCACCAACACGCTTACGTAGAGTGCGAACTGAAGAAAATATCGCAGCTGTATCGGCCAGTGTTAATGATGACCACCAATTTTCGATTCGTCGCCGTTCGCACCAATTGGGTCTCTGTTACTCAAAAACGTGGAAATGCCAAAATTGGACTAAGCGGATGGACCACCTAAGACGCAGCCGCGGTCAATATTTAAATGAAATTATCTTCAAAAAGTAAATGTCATGGACCAATCTAACGTTTCAAATAAAGAACCGATGAGATTTTGCAAATTTTATGCGTTTTTTTTAAAAAAAAAGTTATCAAGCTCTTAAAAAATCACCCTTTAGAACAGATGAATTGCCGGTGGCTTTTTTAAAGACGATTTAATAACGCTCGACTACATAGCAGTATTTGGTAGGGTTTGCATCGCAGGATTTCCCGCGGGAAAAATCCCGGGAATTTGCATATTTTCAGTTTCCCGTATCCCGGGAAATTTGTAGGGGATTCCCTCGGGAATTCAGCAGCAAGTTTTACATATTTCTCGCACATTTTTTCACCACTTTTTCAGAATAAAATTGTAAAAGGTACAAAATAATTTAAAACAGATTACTTTTAATTAGATATGTGTCAGCTAGACGATATAAATCTTCCAACTTGAATATAGTATTTCAATATAATTAATATAAACTGAATATAACAGAATATAAGGCTACAATAACGTTATTAATATTTTGAGATAATTCAATTTCAATATTTTTGATATCTTTATGAAAAAAGTCTTGATATGCTAATATCTGTGGAGAAATCGTAGAGGCGTTATACACAATTTTACTAATAAACTAAAAAATATATATAATAAATAATTAATTAAATTAATAAATTGTATAAAAAAATGGCTATATGACTGCCTCAAAATATAAATTTAGGTTTTCGAAGCTACAGGAAAGGGAACTGATAATTAACGAATGCAAACCCTAGTATTTGGCTGGAATCATACATGTTTGATTATTGGAATATCAATGCACTGTGTCCAGGCGGAGGTAGATCCATATGTTCCAGGGAGTTAAGCCTTATTTCTATTATGGGTTGGACCTCATAACGTACCTAATCTGGTCTAAGTAAGTCGGTTAGTTACTTCCTAACGCAATCCGACAAATGAAAATTAAACTTACCGCAACCCACATATTTTCTCTTCGCCAAACAGGAGGCTCAAGGAGAACAAACAAAGACTATTACTCGTCGACTAGAAAAAGCATTTGAGAAAGAACATGAGACATTCCATGTCAAGAAGTAGGATTATTGACCTCGATACCTTGGATTGTTTTGAAAATCGGTATATGTATTCTTCTTATAAAAATATTTTATACATATTTTTGTAAAAAAAAAATATTAACGAGTTATGAAACTAATGAAATTCTTTAACGATGTAATATACCTTGTTTTGAAGGTAATTTCAATTGATTTTTAAAAATATCATCATTAGTTTATTGAAAATGACAAAAACATCGAAGAAAAAGTAGTTGATGGAAACATTTAAAAAAATTGTAGCGTGCGATTGCACCATCAGAAAAATAAAAAATAAATATATCATCCTGACGATCTTTCACTGTAATTTTGGTTGCTTTTGCAGAAAATATTTTAGAAAAAATCGTAAAAAATAGAACGCATCATTTCGCCACTTCCAAACTCACACAGTCGCTAAAAATACATCTAAGAACACGACTTAAAAAATTCAAACAAAATCGATTAACGTAATCATTTCGAAAAACAAAATAAAAGAAATAAATTTGTAAAAAATCTAAAAAATACAAGATATAGTACTTTAAAATCGGTCAAGTATTTCCGAATTTGCAGGTGATTGGATGAATTTCGCCACTATTAAAATGGTCATAACGTGAAACATATTTTTTAATATTTTCCAAAAATACATATAAAATATTTTATGAAAAGAATACATATACCAATTTGGAAAACAATCCAAGCTATCAAGGTCAAAAATCCGCTTGGCATGGAATTACTCGTATGTTATATTATATGTCTTGTTTATAAGGTAATGTAAATTATTTTCAATATAATCTCCATTGAATCTTTATCATAAAATATCCAATAAATATAGAAAACATATCTAGAATTATTTAAGTGTATTTATTTAAGTGTATAAAAAAAATGATCTCATGTGTTTTAAAATCGATGCCAACATTTAAAATAACAAGTAAGTAAACTAAACCGTCTTATGTAAACCCTTACTCTCAGAGAGCATATACATATACGGAAGTTATAAGGAATAACATTTTATGTAGGGCAGGATAATTTGTGTGGAAGTTGCTAGGAAGTTCATATCACATGATCCCAGCTTCCACATTTATAAAACAATTGTTAAAACATGATCAAATATCAATTCATAGTGGATTCCATGCACCAGTATAGAAGTTATGAATGATTTAACATTACCTAGGGTAGAGACATTTGAAGGGGCGTGGCTAAAGTGTAAATATTTTTTATGTTTAAAGTGATTATAAAAACATTTTTATATATTAAATTGCAAATGATTTTGACTACTCGTATGGGTTTTATTGTAACCAAAGTTTGCGAATGTACCACTAAAAAAGCATTGCTAAATATAAAATTTCACAGTATTCTGATCATTTGTATAGAAGTTATAACAGCTTTACGTATTTTTGCGTGATTTGTGTGGGAGGTACTGGAAGGGGCGTGGCAAAACCAGTCATATTTAATTAAGTGTACTATAAAAACATTATCAAATACCAAAATATAGCTGATTCCGATTATCCGTGTTGAACTTATATGGTTTTAAATTTAACAGTGGAATATAGGCTTTTTGTGTGGGAGGTACCAGAAGGGTCCCATCTTCCAACTTAAACTATGTTTGGGAAAAATATTACGATGTGCAAAGTTTGAATCGAATCCTTAACTCCTTTCGAGAGTTATCGTGTACACCTGCCAGCCAGCCAGACGGACGGACATGACTCGAACATCTTAAAAAGTCGTGAAACGGATTTGGTCCAAACATACTTGGGGTCTTAAGTCACTTCTTCAATGCGTTACACTTTTTTTCTGTTCTAAATGATATATATCCTCCTATTCTGTAGAGTGAGGGTATAATTAAATGTTTGTAAAACGTAACCGGGATGGTCATAACTTATTTAATAGGCTTAAAGTATTCATGAAGATCTTTCAAACAAGGTATAGAAAATCATCAATTTTTTCTGAAATTCAAATGCCTAGTACTCTGCAAATAAATGTTTAGGATTTTTTCCTAAGGCACGTAGATTTTAGGATAAAATCTTTAAGCCCTGTCGAAGAACTTCCACATGCCACGAATACCTTGATTAAAAATTTACTGAAATTGAACTTCGTATAGCGCCAAATCAATACTTCCTTGATAGTAAAACATGTTAGTTCAAATTTTCCTCAAAGCAAGTAAACTTTACTCAAACTGAGGAAACTTTTTCTTCAAACCAAGTACATTTTTAAACAAATTTAAATTTCACTTTAGTTTTTTTTTATAAGGAACAAGTTTACTTTGAATAAGTTTAAATAAATATGAGGAAAATTTTTTAAGTGTGCAAACTCATAAAAATTACAACATGAAATAATTCTCAAACGTTTCAAGATACTTCTGCCATAAAGAGTTGAGCTATTACCAAATGGTTGTGGCGAACGCTAGGTATGCGCATTCGAAATGTTTGTTTAGAATAATATTTCAAATATCAATATTTAAAAAGAAAGTCTCGGCAAGCGAACGGGAATTGCTTCTTAGACTAGACTTCAAGAATATTCTAAAGTATTTTCGATAATACTTGAATGTATGGAGAACTTGACATAATTTTAAGTAAACCTATTAAATCAATTTGAAGGAATAAACTCATTTTAAATTAAAATTTCTGCATAATTTTCTTTCTTAAAACCTAGGAAATTGCTTCTGCACCAGTATAAATGAAACGTTTTGGCCGAACTAACGCTACGCCAACAGTCTTGATACCTTACAAAGGTAACGGAATGTTTTCTTGCATTTAAAGTCTCCTACACTTCACTAGACGTCCAGTTTATCACCAAGTCCCATCATACCGTGTGTAATGTACTTACATTGGGCCTGTTCGTTTCTCTTAAATAGATAAACAACCGAATGAAGAGTAAATCGTAAATTGTCTATCACAAAATAAACAAAACGTGCGAGAGACACCAACAAAAGAAAATGCATGTTTAAAACAAAAAACCAGAGAGTAAACATTCGAATACAAAAACAAACAACAGAACAAAGGCATGGATGACTAGGTATGGGTTGGAAGGGAAGGGAAAGGAGCAAATATACAACATCACTCGTTTTAATAATTTCATTGAAACCCCAATAAAGTGTCCATCAAAAACCAATAAATGCTTTACACTTAACACGCTTTTTGTTGCATTTTCTTTTCGATTTCGTTTTTCGTTTATTGTCAACACATTCCCATGCGCCCGGCAACACAAAGATGAAGCATAAAACACAGTGGGGGAAAGTGATAGGGCACAACAACGAATTAGGTTTGAGCTGAACTCCTTTCTTCTCCTTAACATCATTCATGTGTCATCATCGTCGGCGAGGCTGGTTGGCGGCTGGGCAAATGATGTCACACAAATACTCTAATGTATGTAGGTATGTATACATATGTATGTTGGTACATATGGTCAAGTCCACAACATCAAGTCAAGTAGATCAGAAATTTTATGCAATGGGATTTTGTATCGAAAATGGTGACTTTCAACGAAATATTACAAACTTTGAATCATTATTAAATTACACAGTGCAACACGAAAAAAAATAACCATATACGGACACCGCTACATGATAAAAGACCAAAAAAAAAAGACCCGTGTTTTTTTTTTCCCCAAAGTCATGCACTTTTTTTTTATGGGCCCCCAGAGATTTGAGGCCTCGGTGTAATTTTTGGAAAAAAGTGATCATATTCTCAGGCTCATATCTTGCAAACCGTTCGGAATTTTGATTTACTCTCTGAGGCAAAGTTCTAGCTCTTGTCATAAAGAACAAAAATTGTGAACATATAAAGTCAAAAAAACTTCATCTTCAAGGTCAAAATCGCAAAAAACTTAAAAAATTCGATTTTTTTTAACCTTTTTTCCCCTGTTCATGTCCATAAGTAGCGAACCACTGAAAATTCAGGGAAACAATCAACTACAAAAATGTACCTAAGATCTCAATAAACAACTTTCTAGAACATATGAACTTCCTAGGAATTATTCTTAACACCGTTTAGGTAGCGCTTAGGTAGCCGCAAAATTGAAAAATTTCCCAAAAATTTCACTGTGCAACATTTTTGAAGTCATTTCAAAATAACCATATACGGACACCGCTACATGATAAAAGACCAAAAAAAAAAAGACCCGTGTTTTTTTTTCCCCCAAAGTCATGCACTTTTTTTTTATGGGCCCCCAGAGATTTGAGGCCTCGGTGTAATTTTTGGAAAAAAGTGATCATATTCTCAGGCTCATATCTTGCAAACCGTTCGGAATTTTGATTTACTCTCTGAGGCAAAGTTCTAGCTCTTGTCATAAAGAACAAAAATTGTGAACATATAAAGTCAAAAAACTTCATCTTCAAGGTCAAAATCGCAAAAAACTTAAAAAAATTCGATTTTTTTAACCTTTTTTCCCCTGTTCAGGTCCATAGGTAGCAAACCGCTGAAAATTCAGGGAAACAATCAACTACAAAAATGTACCTAAGATCTCAATAAACAACTTTCTAGAACATATGAACTTCCTAGGAATTATTCTTAACACCGTTTAGGTAGCGCTTAGGTAGCCGCAAAATTGAAAAATTTCACTGTGCAACATTTTTGAAGTCATTTCAAAATAACCATATACGGACACCGCTACATGATAAAAGACAAAAAAAAAAAGACCCGTGTTTTTTTGTTTCCCCCAAAGTCATGCACTTTTTTTATGGGCCCCCAGAGATTTGAGGCCTCGGTGTAATTTTTGGAAAAAAGTGATCATATTCTCAGGCTCATATCTTGCAAACCGTTCGGAATTTTGATTTACTCTCTGAGGCAAAGTTCTAGCTCTTGTCATAAAGAACAAAAATTGTGAACATATAAAGTCAAAAAAACTTCATCTTCAAGGTCAAAATCGCAAAAAACTGCAAAATTGAAATTGCCGCAAAATTGAAATTATGCTGTAGCACTTTTTCTATAACTTTGTCCGCTGAGTTCTCGTTGACGTCGCGCTGTGTACTGCCTCAATGTGAGCGTCGTGTCGCTTTTATATTGTGTACTGCGGCTACATATGTGTTGTTAATGTTGTTGGTACAAATGGATTGCGACTACTTCGCTGCTTTGAATTGTCATGTGTTTTGTTAGTGCAAATTTTTGGACCGACGACTTTGTTGTTGTTTGTTGAATGGCATCGATGATGTCGTGTGGGTAAGAAATACTGGAATAAACAATTTTTCACTTTTGCGGCTACCTAAACGGTGTTAAGAATAATTCCTAGGAAGTTCATATGTTCTAGAAAGTTGTTTACTGAGATCTTAGGTACATTTTTGTAGTTGATTGTTTCCCTGAATTTTCAACGGTTTGCTACCTATGGACCTGAACAGGGGAAAAAAGGTTAAAAAAATCGAATTTTTTTAAGTTTTTTGCGATTTTGACCTTGAAGATGAAGTTTTTTTGATTTTATATGTTCAAAATTTTTGTTCTTTATGACAAGAGCTAGAACTTTGCCTCAGAGAGTAAATCAAAATTCCGAACGGTTTGCAAGATATGAGCCTGAGAATATGATCACTTTTTTCCAAAAATTACACCGAGGCCTCAAATCTCTGGGGGCCCATAAAAAAAAAGTGCATGACTTTGGGGGAAACAAAAAAACACGGGTCTTTTTTTTTGGTCTTTTATCATGTAGCGGTGTCCGTATATGGTTATTTTGAAATGACTTCAAAAATGTTGCACAGTGTTATCTATCACAAAGTATCAATCAGTTGCATATCAGAGCAAACTCCTAGGGCAGACATACGGCCCCATACCACTGTAGAACATCGTCCATGTTTAAAGGTTGGTTTGAGGCTTTTCATATTGTGTCGTCCATCAGATACTGCAGCTAGAATCGAGAAATACGATCTGACCATGTAGACGCACAATATAAATAGATTTTTCAAATTTTGTACTTTTAGGAGGGAGCATGACAGAAAGGTATAAAATTGGTACCAACTAAAGTAATGCAACTATAATCGCGAAATGTAGTGTTCACATTCTTCTGATTACGTAGAAGCGCAATATAAATGAATTTTTAAAAATTTGTACTTTTAAGGGCTAGCAGGTAAAAAAGGGATAAAAATGGTACCAATTAAAGTACTGCAGCTACAATCGTGAAATTTGGAATGTAAATTACCCTGATTACGTAGAGGCGCAATATAAATGCATTTTTAAAAATTTGTACTTTTAAGGGGGAGCAGGTCAAAAAGGGATAAAAATGGCACCAATTAAAGTACTGCAGCTACAATCATGAAATTTGGAATGTAAATTACCCTGATTACGTAGAGGCGCAATATAAATGAATTTTTAAAAAAATTGTACTTTTAAGGGGGAGCAGGTCAAAAAGGGATAAAAATGGTACAAATTAAAGTACTGCAGCTACAATCGTGAAATTTGGAATGTAAATTGCCCTGTTTACGTAGAAGCGCAATATAAATGAATTTTTAAAAATTTGTACTTTAAAGGGTTAGCAGGTAAAAAGGGATAAAAATGGTACCGATTAAAGTACTGCAGCTACAATCGTGAAATTTGGAATGTAAATTATCCTGATTACGTAGAGGCGCAATATAAATGAATTTTTAAAAAATTTTACTTTTAAGGGTTAGCAGGTCAAAAAGGGATAAAAATGGTACCAATAAAAGTACTGCAGCTACAATCGTGAAATTTGGAATGTAAATTACTCTGTTACGTAGAAGCGCAATACAAAGGAATTTTTCAAAATTTGTACTCAAAAAGGGATAAAAATGGTACCGACCAAAGTACTGCAGCTAGAGTTGTGAAATTTGGAGTGTACGTTCCTCTGACCATGTACACGCGCGGCATAAATGGATTATTCGAAATTTGTAGTTTTAACATGGGGGAGTGGGCATGACAGAAAGGGATAAAATTTGTACCAATTAAAGTACTGCATATATAATCGTGAAATTTGGCCGGATAACGTAGAAGCGTAATATACATGCATTTTTTCAAAATTTATACTTGTAACTGAAACGGGTCAAAAAGGGAACAAAAAGTGACAATATTGTTGACTGCACCTAGAAACATGAGATCGTATATATAAAGGGCTCCGCGGATGTATTTTTGTTCGAAACAGGATAGAAAAGTATACAAATTATACTCTCTGACTACCTATGTGAGCTTTGTACAAGGAGGTTTCAAAGTTCTAGTTTAGAAAATTTAATAAATACTATCCAATGGATAAAACTGATAACAAATAACTGGGTTTTCCGCGTGCAAAGTAGCGAGCATTTGCTAATCTCCTATAATAATGAAGTTATATTAATAAAGAAATATTTTTGAAATATTTATCAATATTTACGGACATATTTACGGAAAAAGTATAGTATTCAATGAAGGCAAAATAATTGTGAATCACACACTGTAGTAGCCAGATCAATCCGTGAGTTTCCACTCCCGGATTAACGTCCGGGGGCCAGCACTAGGCCCGTTAGATTGGGCTTAATTAAGAGACTTGATAAGGACTTACAATTAAGAGACTTGATAAGGTGGCAACGTTGCTACCAAATGGTGTTTCTTAAATGAATCAACGAGAAAAATCTGGCATCAACTCTAAGAGACCTATTTTCTTGTTAAGCGATTACATACAAAAATTAAGCGAGTAAGCCCAATCAAACAGGTCTGCTATAAGTAAACCGGTCCACTTAAAATAATCCCGTGATTAGCCCCCAATTTTTTTGCTCATCGATACGCCCTTATGTGCACCCAATTAAACAAATGCACTAATTTCTCTCACTTCCATACATTTCTTGTTCGACTTTGGTCAGATGTCTTTTAAACACATCACCTCCATAGGTAACAAATGCCTGTTATGGCCAGAAGAAGCGTGTGTATGTGCGTATGAGCCGGCCTAGAGTCTTTGTCACCTCAATAAAGCGACTCAACAGACCTGGATGTACGGATGGAATTTCATGAAAAAGAGCCCCCAATGCTGAGAGAACCGGTCTAAAATCCCCGTACTCATTGTATCACGAACATAAATAAACGAGTGCTGGAAGAACGAACTATCGGTGCAATGCGATAACAATTTACGTCATTATTACACACACACACATATGTATGTGGGTGATGGTGTGGTGAGAGGACGATGACGAGATACATGAAGAGTGAGGAGTGTGCGTATGAGTTACACACAATCAGACAAATTTCCGTGAGTAATTTCCGAAGGCATTCTGCCGGCATTCAACAGGTTAGATAGACAGACAAACATAATAACAGTCAAACCACAGGCCACAGGCAGACAGGCAAACACTCAGCTCTCTCACACACACACACACTGCGGTACATCGGTTAAGGCAATGGTGATACACAAAAATGCACTACATAAATACGAGTACTACCGGTGCATTCCGAAGCACAGTGGTACGTTTGGTACAATCTAGATTCTAGAAGAGTCGTGTAGTTCGCGAATGATCTAGTTCAGTTGAACTATTCACTTAAATTGATTCGATGGAGTCCAATATAAATAAGTAGGTATATTTTCTTAATATGTATGAATATTCATAAATAATGCAAAATGCTTCATTAAAAAATTTCATGAAAATTTTAGACTTCATTGTTAAATTAATTTTAAATTAGTTAGTTCATAAGAGCAAATAAGAATATATGGCAAAGGTTTTATTCAAATATTTTGCTATTTTAGGAATTTTTATTTTTGACTAAACTTTTCAACAATTAAAATTAATATTTTTTCAACTGATTTTATTCTACTGTAACAACCTCATTTTATTTTCTTCAGTTATGTTTTTGACAAATGTTTTAATTGAGTGATATTTTAGAAGTTTTTAATTTCGACTAAACTTTTCAACAATTCTGTGGTCACAACCCTTAACAGCCTAACTCGAGTTAGGACACAATTGAGTTATTAGCACCATCGTATTCAGCGTATCTAAATTTATTTGCTCTAAAATTTTCATGTTTGTATCTCTTCTAGGAAGGCAATTAATCCTAAAAAACCTAATAGCTTAAGATATTTTTCTAAATTACTGTTTTGGCATAACTGCCTAAGTCAATTTAGGATTACAACAAATATAAACATTATTTTTTCATCATTGCCTAAATCAACTTAAGTCGTTAATCCAAAAAAACAAAGAAACAATTTTATTTTCCTAACTTGAGTTAAGCTCTTATTCCGAATTACAATTTCGTTTTTTGATAAACATAAATTGAGTTAAGGTCTTTCTCCAAACAAAAAAAAAGTTTTAAAATATAACGCAACTTGAACTTTTTGACTTTCTTTCGTTCAACAATTCATAAGAGCCTAAGTGTCTTTTTCGATAATATCTTTTGACTGCGAGAATAAACAACTATTTTTTGTTAACAACTAAGTAAAGAAATTCGTTTCCTTAATCTGTAGCAAAGTTTTCCAAAAAACACCTTCTCCTGATTTTCAGTGAAGATTCAAAACTTTAAACTCCTGTACTGAAAATATTGAAAAACAGACTTAGGCTGTTATGGGTTGTGACCACAGAATTCATGTAAATGCTTTCGTTAAAGTGTCTTTCGTCTTTTTTATGTTTTTGCATTTCTTTCCAGATTTGCCAAATGTTCCACTGTGCAACGGGTCATAAACAAAGTACAATGCCACTGTCAGCATATCTAAAGCTGGCTAAATTTCAATACGTCCGTTTTTTCAATCGTGTCCGAGATTGACATTTCACTTCTTAATCAGATTAAGATTTAGTTAAAACGATTAACAAGTAATAGGCATTAAATTCGGTCGGGCCGAATCTTATATACCCTTCCGCATGTATAGCATTGGCGATCTTTGTTAAGATGTGTTTCTTAACATCCAACAATATAAGGACAATTATTTGGGCTGTTTTTCTTTAAGCCGGGATAACAAGCTGCGATAACAAAAACGTAAATAAAAATTTAATTTTTTGCTCAAAATGAACATCAATTATCGATTCGTCGCCGTTCGCAGCAATTGGGCCTCTGTTACTCAGAAACGTGGAAAAGCCAAAATTGGACTAAGCGGATGGACCATTTGAGGAGCAGTCAAGGTCAACATTTGCATGAAATAATCTTCAAACATTAATATATGGACCGTACTATCGATTCAAATAAAGATTTCATGCATTTTTCTGAATTTTATGTGTTTTTTTGAAAAACTTTCCTATAGCTTTAAGAAATCACCCTTTACAATATAAATATATGTATCAAAAGAAATTTTCAACAAAATATTTTGTGTTGACTTTATTGGATTTAGCCTCGATAACCATTATTTTGACTTACACTGGATAATTATCCAGGCTAAGTCAACAAATGTTTAC
Source organism: Polietes domitor (assembly GCA_947397865.1). Taxonomy (NCBI): domain Eukaryota; kingdom Metazoa; phylum Arthropoda; class Insecta; order Diptera; family Muscidae; genus Polietes; species Polietes domitor. The sequence continues at coordinate 109,645,517 of OX377621.1, read as the reverse complement.
ACAAAATTATTTTTTCAAAATTTGTTTTTACACACACATTGGTATTGCTTTTGGCTACAATTTTAAAAAAGATTTTTTTATTTTGAGTGACATTTTAACATTTTATTTAGATTTTTGTTATCGCAGCTTAGTTATCCAGTCTTAAAGAAAAACAGCCATATTATATTCCTTAGTCAAGTAGTGACGTCTTAAAATATTTTCAATGACCACGCCTAATTACGGGACCATGTTAATCTAATTATGTTCTAGATCTACTTAGTCAAAAGGGATAACGTTTGATTACTTTTGGAATGACTATGGGTCTATCTATATAAATGTCAGTCAGAGTAAATAGTTCATTTTTTTTCACTGAACCAACACTCAGGGGATGTCCCCTATAAATGCAGTGCATTGCGTTGGTGGAAGGAAGATCAGGTATGGGAAGGAGGAAAGAGGGAGTAGTGTCTGTTGACATCTGTTATGAATCTCTGAATGTCGTAATTGGAGGGAAAGATATTTGCCGGAAGTCGATTCCACATACGGATAGTACGGGCGAAGAACGAATTTATTCTGTAATGTGTAGTGCGGCCGGTTGTCCAATCGACAACAAATGGGTGAGCGTTCCTGGAGAGTCGCGTATCTCTACCGAACGTTCTCACGGGCGGTATGAGATCACGAATTTCCGAAGAACAAACACCATGAAAGTATCGATAGAACAATGACACACAACCAACATTACGACGGTGTTCAAGGGAGATAATAGAATTGGATATCCTACCATCACCTATCAACACCATCGCCCTCCTCTGGACACGGTCAAGTAGCTCCAGTGATTAAGCTGGAGCACCCGACCATATATGGAAGTTGTATTCCATCTTTGGTCTGATGTAGGTAGTGTAGATATTGAGAAGATCAGAGGGTGTGAAATATTTCTTACATATTTTAAAAAGCCTAAACATTTGAAGGCATCTTTCAACGCATCAAATACATGTTTTGTCCAACGAACCACGTTGTATTTTCATGCCGAGAACATCGAGAGCATCTGATTGCTCAATATCTACACCGTTCATTAAAATCGACGACACCGTTGGATCAGTGAATCGCTTGTGAGACAACAATGAGCACTGGGTCTTACGTGCATTAAAATCTACTCTATTCACTCGACCCCATTCAGAAATGGCCAACAAATCCTGGCTAAGTGACTCATCCATCAATCGCCTTTTATCCTCAATTTCTTGACGACTTGGTCTATGATCGAATGAGTATGAATGACAGAGGTTGCTGTCATCCGCGAATGAGTATATTGGATTCGAAGTCCGATCCAAGAGGTCGTCGATGAAAATAAGAAAAAGGGAGGGGGAAAGGACAGAGCCCTGTGGTACTCCTGCGGTTAACCTATGCTCGTCGGATGAGAACCCATCTACAACAACACGTATAGTGCGATCTCTGAGGAAGCTCGATATAAATCGAGAGAAGTCACTACCAAAAGCGAAATGGAGTAGTAAATTTACTTAAAAACATATCTTTGGATCTAGTAACAATTACTTAACAAATTCATACTTGTGTTTTAATGAATAATGAAGAAAATTGTTGTATGGGAAAGATTCCATTTGGTAATTTGAAATGTGTTTATTCCTTCGAATTAAGAGAATAGGCCTGTTCGATTGGGCTTACTAGCTTACAATTAAGAGTCTTGATAAGGTGGCAACGTTGCTACACATTGGTTTTTCTTATAGCGTTGTCAGACTGCAGGGGAAATCTAGTTTAATTAGATTTCTAGCCAAATCGAGTACTAGTACTTTTTCCATACAAAATTTAAAATCGATCAGCTGTTCGATTTTTTAGTAATCGATCTCGAAATCTAATATTTAGACACGCAAAACTAAGAAAAATCTACATATTTTATGGTTACGTGTCTAAACTGTAGGAGAACAAGAAGAAGAATTTGACATTTATTTCTAATTTCTCTGTTAATTCAAAAATGGAACAAGAAAAAATTTAGTTAGTTCAATAAATTTTCAGGAAAAAACGGCGTTATATGGAGAAAACAAAATGGACGCCAGACCAGGAATGTGTTCTGTTAGCTCTATAAGAGGACAGTATAAACGGACACAAATGAAATAAAAATAATTTTGCCCATCTGAAATACAAACTAAATTACAGTTTTTTAGTTTTTTGTCTTCTAGAGATGAAAACGGACAGGAGGATCACCATCAAAATGGAAATATTATCAAAAAGTGCATTCCATAATAGGATGGAAGAAAGCATAGTGGTCCATGGCGAACAGTTAAACAATAGCAAACTAAAATAATAGTATTGCAGCTTTCTCTGCTAAAATATAATTCGAAGAATTTTGTTCCTTTTCAGACGGATAGTCTGCACAGCAGTTTCCTTTTTCTTATTCGAATAAAAATTAATTGTACAAATAGTGGTTGTTTATTGGTATTGATTTAAATCATCATTTGTTAATGGCATAAACACACATTATAATAAATAATAAATACAATTTAAATTTCACAGAAAATAGACTTTCAATCAATTAAGGACGGGCATTGGAATACTTCAGCATGTTCACATTCATCTGCTCTAATAGGTTGAAATGATGTCCAATCTGTGTGTTGGTCTTCTCTGGACTGACCATCGGCAGATCATTGTAGCGCCATGCAATGCGTAAGCCGTACTTAGTAGGGTTTGCATTTTCCCGTACTTTTTAATTCCCGGGAAACGGGAATTATTTGTTCAATTTCCCGGGATCCCGGGACAGCACGGGGATCTACATAGTGTTTACAATGAGTTAAGCCTATTTTTTTTTTCAATGAAACACTCACATTTTATTAAAGTAAAATAAATACAGGGTGCGGCTAAAGTAACTATATGATTTGTTTTTTAAATAACTATTGAATGGAATGAAAAAAAAATATGATAAAAAGAAAGTTTATTTTATGTTATTTTTTACATTAATTATGAAAAATAATATCAGTTAAATGAGAACCGTTTTCTCTAACGCAAAAATGTGCTCTTTTTATGGCATTTTCCATAACTTTGTTGAGTGTTTCTTGTGGTATACGATCAATTTCTTCTTGAATGTTGTCCTTTAGTTGTAAAGATTTCTGATGAAGATTTTTGGGATTTTGGGATCCCCAAAATCTGTTGTTTTGTTTATTTACGAAACCGTTCAAGTGAAAATGCGCTTCGTCGGTCATCATTAAATTTGACAAAAAATTTTCATTTTGATTAACGAGATTTAAAAGTGCTCTAGCAAATTCCAAGCGCAATTGTATAGCGTTCCATTTTTAAATATTCTCCCAAGTTTAATTTCTGAAATAGGAAAAAAGAAAAAGTTAAATACTAGCAAGCAAAGAAGTTACAATTGTTTTACATCATATAGTAACTTTAGCCGCACCCTGTATATATTAAATAAATATATATTTCACAAAATTCATATAATAAAGCGCAAGCGTGAGATCAATTCAAACAAGTTTCAAAATTAATTAAAGATCAGATATTTCTTATTTTATTGGAAAATGTATGCGACGGAGAACGATCATTCACATTAATTCTTTATTTTTGGCGTTCGGATACAAGCCCAAAATCTATTTTTCCTGGATTTTATTTTTTTCATATGGAGCTCGACAGGAAAAATCCGAAAAAGTGTATTTTGAACCTACATCCGAACGCAGCTTAAAATATTTTGTCATCCACCTTCAATATTTGACATACATACTTTATTAAAAGCGATGTGATCTAAGTTTTTATACAACACTTTTAATTTTATTGTGGAAATGATGAAATAATATGCGCAGAAATATGTAAACATTTCTACTGAATTCCCGCGGGATTCCCGTACGAATTTCCCGGGATACGGGAAATGAAAAATGTGCGAATTCCCGGGAATTTTCCCGCGGGAAATCCCGGGATGCAAACCCTAGTACTTAGCCATTTCCTCGTACTCCATTTTGCTTTCAATTTTGTCATTCTCCACTTCGCCGACATCCAAGGGTTTATGCAATTTCTCGACGACATCCTTGGGACTGTCATCTAAACTGCTCAAGAACACCGTTTGAGTTGATAAAATACCCATAAAATATTGGCCAGCACTTTGGAGTAGGTGACCACAAATTTGTCTTCTTCGATTAGACATATTGAGCCAATGGGCAAACTACCACCCAATAGGATGTCCAACGAAGGATTGTCACTTGATGTTATCACTTGTCCTGTTTGTGGAATGGTCCGTGTAATTTGTTTGTGAACAAATTTGGAAACTGGACTTTTCTCCCCGATGCAATTGTGAGCGAAAAATATTTGCGTAAGTAATTCCTTCCGCCAACGTTTATTAAGGCCCGAAATTAACACATATTTTACTATTAAATTTAATTTTTCTTCATTGCGGCTGTTGTGGCTATTGTTGACATTTTGTTTTGTTTACAAACAATCCTTTGACATACTAAATCGACCAAATGTCAAAAAAATGCAGTGTGACAGGATCGATTTCAGCAACTCGATTTCACAAGAAATCAACTCATGCAGTGTGACAAGGCTATTAAATGGATTAACAAGAAAATCTGGCTACACAACCACGAGAGTAGTAAGCTACTTTCTTGTTAAGCGAGTACATTCCATACAAAAATTAAGCTAGTAAACCCAATGTATGTACTTAAATCCATGTCTGAGTATTAATGATCTTATAAAAACACTTCAGTTTGTTTAGAAAATACTTGAATAGCAGACGAATAGCATTTTCAGACTGCAAGCGAAATCTAGCTGAAATCACATCTTGACATGTAATCACAAATTTGACATTTGAAAATTGACTTATGTCATTTCAAGCTGAAATCATTTGATTTCGCATGCAGTCGGAAAAGTCTTTTTATGGGTGCTATATTTAAATCGGAATCTATCTGACCCACTTTCACCACAGATGTTTCTAGCTGGAAGGTAAAAAGTGTTGAGCCAAATTTGAAGAAAATCTAAAACTGAACCGATTTGCTTTAATTTAAAAAGCGTACGTCTTTGGACCGCAAAACTTAAATGTGCCAAGCCTGGTGGAGGGTATAAAAATGTATTTTTTGTGTGCATTGATACATACTGATTCATAAACTCTACACCAAAAAAAAAGTTTTTACTAAAAATAAATTTTCATTGAAGGTACCTTTAATATATGTGTCAGTTAGTATGATAGTGGTCCAAGTCAAAAATAGAAAAAATAGATATGCTAATTTTTCTCTTTACTTTGTTCAGTTCTCTAATTTAACGAAGTTTCTTTTTGGCATTTGTAACCAATGACATTGTAACGGTCATTTTTAGTTTAATGCACAATAAATTTGACTTTCGTACTTGTTTGAAAGTGGTCTAAGTCACTCTATATCCACTGACATTGATGTGTGGTGATTTAAACTCACATTTTTATTTATAATATCAACTTTAAGTGATTCAGACAATTTGAATAGCATATAAAATGATATTGTTATTAATCGCAATATAAAATTTCTGAACGAACAACCTATAAATATAAGTTATATTTATTTATTTTTCAATTTCTGTCTTAAAATAAAATATTTTCTTCTTTCTTTCATCTTTGGTAAGGAAATATTACTTTTTCGAATTAAAATAAAATTTATTTTTTATACCCTCCACCTCCAGGATGGGGGTATATTCACTTTGTAATTCCGTTTGTTACACCTTGAAATATTCATCGGAGACCCCATAAAGTATATATATTCTGGGTCGTGGTAAAATTATAAGACGATATAGCCATGTCCGTCTGTCCGTCTGTCTGTTGAAAGCACGATAGCGGCCGAACGAAATGAGCTAGGAGGTTCAAATTTTGCCTAAATGTGTCTTATGGTTGTAGATCGGTTGGGATTGAAAGTGGGCGAAATCGGCCCAGAGGGACAAATATTTCCCTCATAAGGACTGAAAATACCCCTAATATTTAGTGTATTTCAGCATTTCTTTTGAACATATTAGCTTGTATTTACTTGATATTTGCAATGCGCATTCCCTTTATAGCATAAAAGGGCACCATAGGGTGTTTTTTATTTGTAGGGGGCGAAATGGGACAAAAAGGGATAAAAATGGTACCTATCATACGACAACAGATAGAAACACGAAATTTGGCGTGTACATTCCTCTAATAGAGTAGATACATAATATAAGAGTATTTTTTATAAATTCGTACTTTTAAGGGGTTAAATGGGGATAGAGGGATAAAAATAGTACCAACTTAACGGCTGCACCTAGAATAATGAAATTCGATGTACACATTCCTCGGATTGCGTAGACACGTAAAATAAAAGAACTATCCAAAATTCGTACTTTTTGGAGCTCAAATGGACAAAGGCGATAAAAATAGTACCTACCAAATGACAGCAGCTAGAATCATGAAATTCGGAGTATACATTCCTCTGACAGCGTAGACACGAAAAATAAAACGTTTTTTCCAAATTCGTACTTTCAATGGATACAATGGCTACAGGGGATAAAAATTGTACCAACTAAACGAATACAGCTAGAATGATGAAATTCGGTGTGTACATCCCTCTAATTGTGTAGATACGTAAAATAAAGAGATTTTAGATAGTCGTACTCTTTAGGGGGCAAAATTGGAAAAAGGGGATAAAAATGGTACCAACAAAATGGCCGCTGATAGAATCATGGAATTCGGTGTATACATTCCTCTGGCTGCACAGCCACGTAAAATATTTTTTTCCAAATTCGTACTTTATTTTGTTGCTTTTACGACAAAAAATGGTAGAATCATGAAGTTATCTTGTACTGCGTACGTGAGAGATAAGGTATTTTCAAAATTTATACTTTTGTAATTAAAATAGGATGGAAATACAACCAACCAAACGACTGTAGCTGAAAATACACTCTCTGTCCCCCAATATTTATGGTATTTATGACTGCTGCCTTTTATTTACTTTATGAATTGAAGTATTATTTCCATTATATATATACATAGTATACAAATATTGGTAGTCTTGGTTTTTTAATTAAATTTCAGATTTTCATACATTTGAAATTTGTTGCGGACATTCCTCTTGTAGTTTGGAAGCACCACAAAGAAAATAAAAGTTTTAGCGGGCGAAATGGGACAAAAAGGGATAAAATATGGTACCAATGATGCGACAACAGCTAGAATCATGAAATTCGGTGTGTACATCCCTCTCTATTTTTCGAAATTCGTACTTTTAAGGGATATAATTGAAAAAGAGGGATAAAAATGGGACCTTCGAAACCGCTGATGTTGATATCATGAAATTCGGTGTATATATTCGGTGTGTATTCGGTGTTCTGACTATGAAGACTCGAAACAAAAAGGTTTTTTCGAAATTTGTACTTTTTTTATCAAAATAATACAGTCACTTTGTCTGTATCTGAAAATGCTTCTCCCTAATGACAATCGCCTAATATTTTCGGCATGTTCACTTTCACAATTACAACATTGTATTTATTTATAGTAGTAGATTTTAAACAGTGCGCATAAGTATACATTATAGTTTGAAATAGTAAACAAATATAGTATTGTGATATGAAAATATCACAATTTTCGTAATATGGTACTGTCCTTCTATGTAAAGTCGACATCCTTTAATCTGCCGGTAATACTGTGGAATGCACTCCGTGGTGGAGGGTATGTAAGATTCGGCCCGGCCGAACTTAACGCCTTCTTACTTGTTTTTTTTTTGGTTTTATAGCGGTAACAGTTTTCATTTTTTTTATTTTTTAAATTTTGTGTAGAATGGTAGTGGTCTATGTCAGTGCATCCTCTGAAAGTAGTGGTTCCTTTGAGGTACCAACGATGTCGTTTTTTATAAAAGTTCGATAGAGAAGTTATGAAATAGTTTTATGAAATATTTTGTGCTTCTGTGGAAAAATAGTTTTCAATTGACTCAAACGCAATCACATGCAAAAAAATATTTTGGTATTCTCATGTGATAAGAAGTTACGCGGGTTTTTCTTAATATACTTTTCACAATTTTCACCTTTACAGGCAACATTTAATCTATGTTAGCCTGATAACTTGTAGAAGCAAAATGTTATTAACGGCGAAATCGTTTTAGAGAATTACAACTTTCGGTTTTATGGTGCTCCATTTTGAACTATTTTACTTGTTTAATTTTTATGTTCATAGCCACTTTTTCAGTCACAAACAAATGTGTGAGTGTATAGCCAAATCAGAAATTTTTGAAAAAAAAATGGCTTTAAAAAACAATTTCAAAATTTATATGACAGATGACCGCCAAATTAGAGAATAGTTTGACATAAAAAACTCATTTTCAAGAAAATGGTTCATAGCCACTTTTGAATATAAGCCCTCGATATAGGAAAAATTATTTTGTTTTATAATTAATAGCTAACATTCTAACGAAGAAAACAAATACTCACGGTGATCGGACGACAGTGCGGCCTTTACTTTGATCACAAGGTATCACTAAATCGACTCGGCTGGTGATTCTAAGCCGATTGATGTACTTAAAGGAGGGTCTGGCTCAACTAGTTCTTGTTGGCACAAACATTTGTCGCGAAGCTATCCCATAATAACCTATTCCACGAATTGGTGTAGGGCATAAATAAAGCAAAATTAGTTCAAGAACATCGCATTGAAATATTTCCAGAAGAATTCGCTAAATATAACTAAAAGAAAAGTGTAGAAGCATTTCACATGTCCACGTTTAATCCCAGCACAATCCAATGCTAAACGATTCGCACGGTAATCCCTCCATTAAGACCAACAGTCAGACGTGAATAAAAGAAATCTGAGCAGAAAATCAGGTATAAAAACGATTCATTTGTGGATGAATCAGTTTGTCTTCGATGGCCAGTAAAAGTTACTAAAACACTCCGTTGATTCGGAAACAAAAATACAAAACAAACACATCGCAAGTGTTTGGTGATTGCAGGCCAACTATGGAAAATTATACGAGCAGTTCTATAAACATATATCACAATGTTTCGACCGTGTCCGTATTATATCCACAAGCCAGGTTCGTACTCGTATTTGATAAGAATATTGCGTTTGTTAATGATGGACACTCGCCATATATCCTGAAACTAAAATCGGTGATAAAGTTAAGAAAGTTCAATAAAACGATCAAATCCATCCAACGACTCCTATATGTGTACATGGAACTATATTGAGTGATAATTTCATATTTGAATTTTGCGATTTTTGTGAAAAGGATACCAAGGATCGATAAATGATGATAAAAATCCTTCGAAGGATTCGGACACCTTCCGTATAACCTTAATTTAAAATGTGTGCTAATGCTAATAATAATTTAAAAAATTTAATTTTATACACAATAGTTCAAAATTCCCATTGGGTGTAAAAAGATCGAATAGCTGATTTTTTTCAACAAAGTTTTCTCATATTCTACAACAAACGTTGTATGAAAGTAGTGTTTGCATTAAAGCAGCGGCCGTGCAACAATACAATAATGTGTTCAAATGAAACAAGAAATCTATCAGATTTGTAGAAAGTTTAACAAATATCCATGTTTTGATAGAGAAGTCGGGATAACAAGCTGCGATACCAACAACGTTAATAAAATGTTAATTTTTAATTAAAAAAATTGTCGCATACTACAATATAAATATTTGTATCAAAACAATTTTTCCAATAAAACATTTTCTGTTGCTTTTTTGGACTTAGCCTCGATAACCACAAATTTGACTTACACTGGATAATTATCCAGGCTAAGTCCAAAATTTTTAACATAAAATTATTTTTTTTTTTAGTTTTTTCCTTTGCATTTTTTTCGTCTGTAATCAATATTTGATTTGAACTGGGATATTGTCCTGGCTCAAGACCATTTTGCTTCTATATTTAATAGAACGCAAATTTATTTACAAATGGCATGGTGACATGTATTACTTGGCTGCAGACTACCACGGTCATGATTTCGACCATGTCAAAAGCCTTTTCAAGTGGCTTCGCAGTGACTTTTCAACATCAAACCCGGCCTCTATAATTATTATTTATTATTATAATTATTTTTTCACAATTTGTTTTCATAGTGAAATTTTAACATTTTATTTAGATTTTTGTTATCACAGCTTAGTTATCTAGTCTTAAAGACAACAATATTTCTCTTTTTTTCTATTTCTAATCCGCGGCAAAATCTACCTTTAATGTCAACCCATATACTCCAATTTTGTTAGCCAATCATCCAAAAATTAAATTTGTCGCTAAAGCAGTTTTTTGGTCAAAAAAACTCCTGACTGCCATGGTGAATTCTTTATTCTTTACAATCAAGGGATAATTCAATGGTGCTCACCAGTTCACGAAACACAGACAGTAATCTAGTAAGCTATTAGGAAAAATTATGACTGATATGTTATCGCACCAAGTTTCCTCATTGTTGTCGCCCTGCCAACATGGATTCCGTAAATATCGATCAAGTATAACGAATGTTTTGGAACTCACTTCAGTTATAAATGATGGTTTTAGAAACCGAATGCACACTGATTCCATTTATACAGACTTTTGCAAGGTTTTTGATAAAGTAAATCACAACCTTCTGCTAATGAAAATAGATATGATGGGCTTTAGTAAAACATTATTATCGTGGTTAAAATGTTATTTAGATGGTCGAATTCAAAGAGTAAAATTTGGAAAAGCTCTCTCCCGAAATATAGTTGTATCTTCCGGTGTACCTCAAGGAAGTCATCTTGGTCCGATTCTATTTATAATATTTATTAATGATCTTCCCTCTGTAGTTCGTCATTCTAATATTCTATTGTATGCTGATGATGTAAAAATATTTCGATCCGTTAAAGATCCCTCTGAACAATGTTTTCTACAGTCTGATCTTAATAGTTTTCATAAGTGGTGTAAAATTAATTTAATGGAACTAAATATGTTGAAATGCAAACATATGTCATTTTCTAGAGCTAGAAATTTAGAAACTAATTATTTTTTTGGTGATCATAAACTCGAGTCTGTAGTTTCCTTTTTGGATCTTGGAATTCTATTGGATCAACGTTTGAACTTCAGGTCTCACATTTCTATGGTAGTAAACAAAGCTTATGGTGCTCTTGGCTTTATGAAACGTTGGAGTAAGGAGTTTTCCGATCTTTCTGTCACTAAACACTTATATACCTCTTTGGTTAGGTGCATTCTTGAATATGGTTCAGTAATATGGGACCCATCCTATACTATTCATAGTAATCTTTTGGAATCTGTCCAGAAACAATCCCTTTTACTTTGCCTGCGTTGGCGAGGATGGAACTTCCGTACACTGCCTTCATATGAATTTAGGCTTGGCCTTATCAAGTTGCCTTCTTTGAAGAGTCGACGTACTATGTTGAACATTACTTTCCTTATGAATGTTATCCAGGGCAACATCCATTCCGAGCTTATTCTGAGTAGAACGATGATAAATATTCCGACAAGACCAACTAGATATTTTCAGTTGATCCACTATAATTATTTCCGTTCAAACTATGCCAATAATGATCCTTTGCGCCGCCTGTTTGTTCAATTTAATAATTTCACATTATTGAATTATCAGAAAACAAAAACTCTATTAAAAGAAAAAATATCCTGTATTTAAATACTTAATTTGTAGTATCTAAGTGTATATATGTATATGTTTTTAGTCTGTAAGGATTTAAGGATATTTGTATCTATAGACTTAATAATAATAAAAAAAAATCTTGCCAAAGTTCATTTAGTTCAACAAGTTTACTTAAGTTTGTTTAAAATTCCCCTCATTCCCTTGTCACACTGTGTGCCAAATCTAGCTGAAATGGCATTAGGTCGATTTTCAAATGTCAAATTTGTATGGGATCTGACATTTGAAAATCGACCTTATGTCATTATCTTTTTCATGGTTCAAATTGAGTTAGTCTGAAATTGAGAAATGTCAAATGAAATGCAGAAAAAACTTGACGTTTAGGTGTAGTTCACATTCAACATTGGCCCTTACCATTTAACCACACTTTACATAAGGAGAGGCTCCTTTATCATGTTATAGCCTTCTCAGAGTCAGATTTCATCTCAGGGCCGATTTACCAATGACAAATTTTTATAGGATCTGACAGTTGTAATTCGACTTTATTCTATTGTAGCACGATTTAGCATTCATTCTGAAAAGGCTATTACAGTCGAACTTGGATATGTGGCAGCTCAAGGGACTGGACGTTTATTTCCTCTTATAGAGGTTTCCCACTAACCCAGTTTCCCAGGTAAAATTTCTGCAACGTTTTAAAAGATACCTAAAGATGCAATTTGTAAAGCCTACATATTTATACTTTGATAAACTTTTATCCAGTTATCTTTTCAGTCCTATCTTTTATTGTCCTCGAAAGTGCCAGTTAGAATGATAGTGGCCTAAGTCAAAAATACAAAAAAATGAGATATGCCAATTTTCTCTTTACTTTGATCAGATCTCTAATTAAAGAACTTTTATTTTTGACATTTATAAAAATTTATTACAATGACATTTCTCATTTTATGCACACCAAAATTGTCTTTAGTGTTAGTTTGAAAGTGGTCTAAGTCGCACTATATCCACCGACATTGATGTGTGGTGATGTAAACAAACATTTTTTATTTCTAATGTAAGTGTAAGTGGACATTATTATTCAGATAATTTGAATAACATATAAAATGAAATTATTTGAAAAGTTAATAATAATTTCAATTTGTAAATCGACCTTATGACATTTCAGCTAGATTTCACATGCAATGTGACAAGGCTACAAGGAAATATTATTTTTGCGAATAAAATTATATTTTTTAATTTTTTCAATTTTGAGAAGATGGAATAGACCACTTTCCACTTCAGTACATCTCTGAATGTAGTGGTTCCCTTAGAGGTACCAACGTTGTCGATTTTTTATAAGAGCTCGATTTAGTAGTAGGTTATTCTAAGAAACACTCTTATAAATATAAATATCTCTCCTAGTATGAAATGTCACGAACAATTTGAAGCAACATTAGATGATTAACAGTTTGTTTTCTTTAAAACTTGAAATTTAGTTAGCGCTTTCAATTGTTGATTGCTGCGATTTGATTTACTATAATCTAAATTGTCAAATAAGTTGTTACAACACCCAAAAATAATTGATTTTCTTATCAATTAGTCACATCAAATATTTCAATTAACATCAGTGCTATACTGAAGTTGTTTGAAAACTAACATGCGAAAACGAATGAAGAACTTTTTTGTATTGAAAAAAATCCATTTAGGGGATTTGTACTTAAAAGTGTGTTTATTTCTTCAAAAAAAGTTAATGTGTGCACTTAAATTTATTTAATGTTTCAAGAGAAAAGTCTGTTATTAACAGCAGCGATTGTCTGCTGCCTATCAGCAGGCAATTTTCTGCTATTACAGCAGTTTTTCTGCAATCTTGCATCAGCATTCACACTGCTAGTGTTCGCAGTATGCTAAAAATGCTGGCTGCTGTTAATTAAATTATGAAAATAGATAAAAATAAGCGTTTATAATTTAAAAGCCCTTCGGATTGGCGGCGAAGACGAATTTAGCTCGAGTTTCGTTTTATATTAGCTTGGGGCAATATGCGTATCATTTAAAAGACAATCACAATATCTTTCAGTGATAATAAATTCCCTTATAATAACATTTATTCTAAGAAAGTGTTATTAATACATGTACATATGATTAAAGTTTCAAGAAAGCGTTTTTTTCTTTATTGCTAAAAACAGCAAACAGCTGTTTGCTATTTCAGCAGATACAAGTCTGCTATTTCTTTTTCAGCAAAAAATCTGCTCTTACAACAGACTTTCTGCTTTCTTTTACTGACAAATTTCTTTGAGTGTGGTCTGAGAAGCAATTCTCGTTCGTTCGGCGAGACTTTTCATTTAAATACCTCAAATATTATTAAAAACAATCACTGTAGGCGCCTACCTGACACAAATATTTGGAAATTATTTTATTTTGAATTTATTTTTATTTTTTATATGAAATTTGCATGCAAAACATTTATTTGAATTATTGAGTAACATTTTCCTCATATTTAGTTAAATTATACTTATTTTATGTAAACAGTTTTCTTATAACAAATACTATTTTACCCAGATTAAGTAAATATTTACTTGTTTTGGGGAAATATTTGAGAACATCTTCCTCAGGTTGAGTACAAATTTACTTGCTTTTAGAAAAATTTTCAAAAATCTTCCCTGAGATTAGAAAAAAATTACTTGATTTGAGTAAAATATCAGCAAAGTTTTCTTTGGATTTAATAAAAAGTTACTTGGTTTGAAGAATCATTTCCTTCGGTTTCAGTAAAGTTCACTTAACTTGCAGCAAGTTCAAAGCATCTCCTACTTGATATGATGAATTATTACTTTAATGATATACGAATTTTTACTTAATCCGTGGCATAATTTGTTCAGAGTGAGTCAGGGATATATTAGTGCATCATCATCGTTCTGGAGATGACCAACTGTACAAATGGTGGACGATAGAATTTAACTAGTGAAAGAGCTGCTGACATGTTCGAACAATGAGCGTGAACTAGAAGAGGTCCATTCTGATCGATACCAATCTGTGCGAATCACGAAATACTCTATCTTGCGGACGTTTATACTGGCCAAGTTGCCCTAACCTCCAAGGCTGAACCCAGTGTCATTAAACGTCTTCTAGCCATAGCCGGACAGAGACAGAGTTGTTCAGCGCTCTCAATCTCCTCATCGTCCCCACAACTTCTACAAGACGTTTGACTCGATGTACAGCTCCTCTGGTCAATACGTAGACAATTGATTGCGGGATCACGTTATGCAACATTTTGTGTATCTCGATTGAAGTAATTCCGTCTGGAGTAGGTGATTTAAATGGTTTAAAGTTGTTTATTGTCCATAAGAGTCCAGCATGCGTAATAAAATCCTCAACTATATAAGAATTTAGGTGAGATGATTCAGAACTCTCTCGAAATGCTATCCTAGAATTTATAGGGAAGTGTCCTAGATTAGCAACAATGAAAAACTCTTGCCACAGAAGAACATTACGGAATTGAAGACAGTAAGTAGAATATAAGGACATTTTGCAAATGTAAGGTCACACCAGTGACGCCCTAGTTTGTGGAATATCTCCAATATTTAAAACGTTTAAAGATATTTATATTTTCAATACTATTCCGATAAGCCAGACGTTTTCAATTGGTAATAACGTAAGAATCGCAGTTAATGAATATGGTTGATTCCACGTAAAGTGACCCTTTCTTCGACAAAATTTCAAAATATTGATTACAGACCAAAAAATGCAAACGAAAAAAACTAAAACAAATGAGCGTTGGCACGGCAGAAGTATTGCTGGGTATAACTATACCTGCATATACACATACTTACATATGCAACTCAATTAGATGCTTGTAAGATGGCTTGTGTGCTTTATTACTTGGTGCGATTTCTTAAACGCAAATTCGGCAAGTGAGTTTTGCTTCTCGTTCGTTTGTGAGAATCATCTCCTTATAGAGGCCGGGTTTGATGTTGAAAGTCGCTGCGAAGCCACTTAAAAAGACTTTTGACATGGTCGAAATCATGATCGTGGTAGTCTGCAGCCAAGTAATAAATGTCACCATGCCATTTGTAAAAAAAAATTGCATTCTATTAAATATCCCAGTTCAAATCAATTTATAATCCAAGAAAACACCGATAAACATTCATAATGTTTATACACCCAGATAAAAATTAACCCTATAATGAGTTAAAATGAACTAAAATTTAGGAAAATTGAACTTCGTATAGCGCTAAAACAATATTTCCTCTTATCCAGTTCGAACTTTTCCTTGAAAGTAGTACTAGATTCTAGTTCAATTTTTCTCTAACCAATTAAAAAATAAATCAAGTAAATATTTACTTAAACTGAGGACAATTTTGTTAATTTTTTTTCTTAAAATAAGTAATTTTTTACTTAAACTGAAGAAAATTTTAATTGATACAAGGAAAAAAGTGAACTTAAAATAAGTTCAATTTAACTAGAAAATAAAACAAATGGTTTTGCTTGTATGCAAAACTGATACTAAAATGACAACATGAAAAGTTTCATGATACCTCTGTCATAAAGAGTTGAGCTATTACTCCATGATTGCTGTGAAGGCAAGACAGGCGCCTTCGCAGTGGTTGTTTCGATTAATACTTGAAGTATTCCATACAAAAAATTTCTGAGATTTTTTTCTTACTTAACGCCTTGGAAAAATTCTTCCACATAAGTATGAATTCACTCAATTGTAAATTTACTCCCATATTTCTAGTAAATGAACTATTAACTATGGCTTTGAAAGAGGGAAACTTTACTCATATTTAGTTAATTTCTCAACCTTTTTGGAAATGTTTACTGAACTGGAGTAAAATTGTTGAACTTAATTGTAGTATGAATTTTACTCAGATTTAGGAATGCTATTTTTCTGAGTGTACTCACAGTACCTTATGATTCAGTTTTAGATATAGCCCCCCATACAAATTTCGCTCCCGATACAAAATCGTTCAAAATCGTTTCGAATTCAATTGTAATGGTATAGAAAGTGGTCCCGCCCGAATTTAGCCTTTCCTTATTTGTTTTGATGTGGGTACCTCCTTGAAGATTCCGCATTTAATTTTTCGACGTATTCTTGTAAAATTGAATTTTAATGAAATAATATTTGTTGTGTTTTTACAGACTATCAGCAGAGGGACGTTTACTGGGCTGGGATGTGCCGCCGGACGAAATACGACATATACCCGAACATTGGCTGCAATTCCAGGAACCTCCTGAATCCATGCATTACCTCTTAGCCATGCTGTACATATTCTTTACCATTATGTCCTTGACAGGAAATGGTTTAGTCATTTGGGTATTTTCAGCGTAAGTTATTTTTAGTTGCCGCATCTTGCACATTCCATTCTCTTAATAACGCTTAGATGTCAACCCACAGTGCCAAGTCATTGCGGACGCCCTCCAATATTTTGGTGATCAATTTGGCTTTCTGCGATTTTCTAATGATGTCGAAAGCACCCATATTCATCTATAACAGCTTTAAACGTGGCTTCGCTCTTGGCAATATGGGCTGTCAGATATTTGGTATTATCGGTTCCTATACGGGCATAGGTGCCGGTGCTACAAATGCTTTCATTGCCTACGACCGTTACAATGTAATCACACGCCCGATGGAGGGAAAGATGACACACGGCAAGGCGATATTGATGATTATATTCATTTATATGTACGCGACACCATTTGTGGTGGCCTGCGCCACCGAAAGTTGGGGTAGATTTGTTCCGGGTAAGTTTAAATGTAAACTCAAAAGAATTTGTTAGTAAATGAAAGCTAAAATACTGCTAAAAAAGCAGATTTTCTGCTGAAAAGTGCTAAAATAGCAAACAGTTGTTTGCTGTTTTTTGGGACAAAATTATACTCAATTCTTGAAAAGAAAATTATATCATGAAGGGAAAAAACGTTATCTTGAAACTTTAAGCATATGTATAGAACAGTATGGTATCTATCTATATATATATATAAATGAATCTGTGCTTGTAAGTTTGTTTGTTGGTTTTTTATAGCAGACTAAACTACTGGACCGATCTTCTTGAAATTTTCACAGTATGTTCATGCTGAACCGGTGGTGAAAATAGGCTATACAAATTTTTGATATTTTCAGTGGGCGTGGCACCTCCCACACAAATTGGGGTTTTATTAGTTTTTTATAAATTAGCATATTTGGAATACTGTTGCAGCTAGAGTCTTGAATTTTTGTGAAAGTTCACTAATTGTTAGTCTGCACAGTTGTGGCAAAAATGGGCGGTATTGGAATAGTGGGCGAAGTTAAAACCTATTATTGAATATTGCCAGTTCCATAACACCCAGAGCGCTGAAATTTTGTGTAAGTGCATCTAGCATCAATTCGCATAGTTGTGCCAAAAATGGGCGGTATTGGAAAAGTGGGCGTGGCACCTCCCATACGAAGTTAAAACCTATTATTGAATATAGTCAGTTCTATGACACCTAGAGTGCTGTAATTTTGTGTAAGTGGATCTAGCATAAACATGCGTAGTTGTGCCAAAAATGGGCGGTAATGGAAAAGTGGGCGTGGCACCTCCCATACGAAGTTAAAACCTATTATTGAATATAGTCAGTTCTATGACACCTAGAGTGCTGTAATTTTGTGTAAGTGGATCTAGCATAAACATGCGTAGTTGTGCCAAAAATGGGCGGTAATGGAAAAGTGGGCGTGGTACCTCCCATACGAAGTTAAAACGTTAAATGCAGTTATATGACAGCTACAATACTTATCTTTTGTGTGAGTGCATCTAGCATAAACCTGCGTAGTTGTGCCAAAAATGGACGCTATTGGGAAAGTGCGCGTGGTACCTCACATACGTGTCATAGACCTAGAAATTTTGTGTGAGTTGATCCAGTGTAAATAGTTGTGCAAAGATGGGCGGAAAGTGGGCGTGACCCTTCCCTTATGAAATTAAAACTGGTTTTAGAGTATTTCGACACCGAGATGGGCGGAAAGTGGCCGTGACCCTTCCCATACGAAATTAAAACCTGTTTTTGAGTATATTCTACACCGAGATTCTTATATTTTTGTGTGAGTTAATTTAGTTGTAACCTGCTTAGACAATATACAAATGGGCGGGATTTGAAAGATGAGGGATTTTTGATTTGAATTTTGTAAAATTACACGTTTTCTGTGATTTTCTTAGCACAATAGTAAAGAAAGGTTATAAAAAGAGAAAGAGAGACGACTTAAGTCAAAAAAACGGAAATTATATTAATTTTTTAGTTTTTGTGTTGTTTGATTAGTGAACAATTTGATTGATTTTCTATGTGTTTCGAATGTAATGTAACGTAATTTCTTCTTACGAATTACGTTTTTTGTTTAGGTAATGGAAATTAGGAGAATAACAAAAAATTAATTTGATTTTGATATTTTTTCCATTATTCGCCGTAAACTAAAGTTCTACATGGAACATATCCATTTCTTTAGTATCTCCGGGAAGAACCTTGATTATAATTGGCACAGATTTTAATTTTACCGTTTTTTTTGCCTGGCGAAGCGGGCGGGGTGTCAGCTAGTATAAATATAAAGAAACGAAGAGCAAATCTTATTTTTAAAATTGTTATGTTTATTTTTTAATCGCCTTAACCATCATTATCATAGCAGTATTTAACAAAAATACGCATTCAAATAACTCTTAAATGAGTTAACATTTTAAGATTTATTGTACATATAATATAAATTATCTCGAACACTATATAAGTTGTATACAATATTAACGATTATAATAATATTTTTTCAAAAATATCTATCATATCTATTTTTATTGTATTTTTTAACGTATCGTATCAATATGATTATCTTCGGGCTATTCTGCACACATTAACCCACTGCAAGCCAATTGAACCAATCTATATATGCGTGATGGAGTGACTGACTGACTAGAATCATGAATGATGGGATTTTTCAAAATTCGTACTTTTAAGGGATAAAAATGGCTGGGCCTAGAAACTTGAAATTTGGTATGGATATTCCTCTTGCGGCATGAAGACATCCCAAAAACTGGCATTTTAAAAATTCGTACTTTTGGAGGGATAAATGGTACAAAAAGGGATAAAAATGGTACAAATAACACGGCTGAAGCTAGAATCATGAAATTTGGTATGTATATTTCCCTTACAGCGAAGAAATCAGATTTGAGGGGAGTTTTTCGTAATTCGTACTTTTAAGGGGTAAAGAGGGATAAAAATTGTACCACCGCAATGACCAAACGGCTGGGACTAGAATCTTGAAATTTGGTACAAAAATTCCTCTCTTATAGCTTCAACGCGCCCAAGAAAATATTTTTCAAAATGCGTACTTTTTGGGGGTGAAATCGGGTAAAAATAGTACTAATAAAATGGATGGAGCTGAAATCATAAAATTCGCTGTGTACATACCTCAAAACCCTTAGAAACGCAAAATGACCGAATTTTTTTAAATTCGAACTTTAAATAGGTAATCGGGGAAAATGGGATAAAAAAGGTACCAATAACACATATGACGCTACAATAATGAAATTCGGTATGTATATTCGTTTTACAGCGCAAATCACTTATAAGAAGACATTTTTCGAAATTTGTAATTTTAAGGAATTAAATGGGATAAAAATTGTACCACAGCCGAGACCAAACAACTGTGCCTAGAATCATGAAATTAGGAACGGGCATAACTTTTACAGCACGAATGCGAGAAAGAAAATATTTTTCAACATTCGTACTTTTTGTGAGTGAAATTGGGTAGAAAGGGATACAAAATGGTACCAATCAAACTGACGGAATCATGAATTTCGGCGTGAAAATGCAAATTGAAGGAATTTTTCGAAATTCGTACTTTTAAAGGGTAAACGATAAAAGCGGGATAAAAAAGGTGCCAACAACATGGATGACGCTACAATAATAAAATTCGGTGCGCATATTCGTCTTACAGTGTAGATGAGAAATAACAAGGAATTTCCCGATATTTGTACTTTTAAGGGATTAAATGGGTTACAAATTGTACCAAAAGACTGGGCCTAGAATCTCGAATACGACCACGAAAATATTCTACATAAATTTAAACTTTTAGGTGTGAAATTGGGTAAAAACGGATAATGAAATACGGTTGTACATGCATAGAATAAATATATACACAAAATAAATATATTTTTCGAAATTCGTAGCTTTTTATATCCATATGGTACCAACAACACGGCTGAAACTAGAATCTTGAAATTCGGTGTGTATATTCCTCTGACAGTGTAGACGCGAAAAATTAACAGATTTTCAATATCTATACTTTTAAGTTCAACTTGAAAAAAAAAAAACGTTTAAAATGGATACTGCAATACAATTGGATTGTACCAACCAAATTTGCGGATTTGGGATAAAGATAGTACCAACCAAAGTTTTCAGTTAGAATATAAAAAGAAATTCGGTGTGTACATTTATCCGAGTACATAAATTAATTTTCGAAATTTGTATGTTTAAGGTCACAAGCGGCACATAAAGAGTTATGTCTGAACATTATAGTCAAATTAAACGATAGTTACAAAATGTTTGTTTCATTTATAAGTTCAGATTTCAAGTCACACACCGGTATAGAAGTTATGGTTTTAATTTTCACTTGGATAGGGACTACAAAGGACGTGGAAAATCATACATATTTGTAGGTTTAAAGCGATTATAAAGACATTTTATATATATATATATATTATAACTAATTTCAACCATACGTATGGAAGTTGTATCAGTTTGATTTTGACCAAAGCTTATGGAAAGTATAGAAGTTATATTAGGTATAATTTTACGTACGGGTCGTTTGTTTTGGAATATGGACTATACGTGTGGGGGTACCTACCATAAGGTGTATACCAATTCCGAATTTAAACTAAGTTTGGGAAAATACTACTATGTGCAGAGTTTGAATAAATTCTTTAAGTCCCTTCCAGAGTTATCGTGTATACCAGCGAGTCAGGCGGACGTGAAGGGGACTTGGGACATACTTATGGTTTTAAATCTCTCCTTCAATGCGTTACACTTTTTTCTATCCCTAATGATATATACGCTCCTACTCTGTAGTGAGGGTATAATATTCACAGCTTACGAAAGAAACGTGCAAATAATTCTCTACTTTATATGATTTTTTGTAGAAAAATTATTTCCATTTTGTGCCTATAAATTAAACTATTGACTACGTATAAATTTGATTTTTTAATTTGTACAAGGTGTTTAAATCGTAGCGAAAAGTTAGTGTAAACATACCTCTGAATAAGTAGCGATTCTTCAAAAGTTGTGAGCGTTTACAAACGATTTACGCTGAAAGTGATATCCTTACACTAAGGCAATTTCAAAATAAAAAAAAACAGTTTGAATACCGATACAAAATACTGTCGATACCATACTATTTTTCCGCGTACGAAGTAGCGGGTATTTGCTAGTTAGATATATAATAATTTAATTTAGCAATAAAGAAAAAACGCTTTCTTGAAACTTTAAGCATATGTACAGAACAATATACAGTTACCAATTTTATTAACAACAATTAATTTAATTGGATAAGGGAATTTATTACCGTGTTGTCATTTATTTTGGTTTAAGACCAAAGGTTGTGCTGACGTCTTCAGCAGAACCCAAAATTAGCAAAAAGGCAAAGTGAGTCTTTATTGTTGCAGCTAAAAGTTGCAAGTTAAATCAGGGTTCATATTAGTACCAGCGGTCACATATGACAAATGAGAAGCGCTGATAAACAAAATATTCCACCGAACTAAGTCGACACACTAAAAAGCTCACGTTGCCAATTCAATGTTATGCATGTGCTCGCAACAATGCAAAGGTTGTTGTTGTACGCTATGTCCCGTCTTCACTGTACTTCGCGTGTATTACCATTGAAAGACATTGTGATTGTCTTTTTAATGGTACGCATATTGCCCAAAGCTAATATAAAAAATTCGTTTTCGCCGACAATCTGAAAGGCTTTAAATTATAAACGCTTATTTTGATCTATTTTTATATTTTTATTGTCAGCAGCCATCTTTAGCTTCTGTTAATAACAGACTTTTTTCTTTAAGTGTGAAACAATCTCTGCTGTTAATAGCAGACATTTTTTCTTAGTCTACTTACTATGTGTAATTTTACAAAAAAGATTCTCTGTCACATTTTGCCGTTAAAGTACATGTAACGGATGTTTTTAGAATTTTAAATTGGAATAATTTAATTAAATAATATAATTAACTCTATTAGGAAGATAATTTTATTCCATAAGTGATTGCATATTATGTGGAACATGTATGTGCCGGAACATGTGGAGGCCACATTATAGACCACCTTTTCAAGCATGCGGTTCGCACGAATCGGTATCGCAAGGAGTCCAAAGTTTCGCATAGACCAATGACTTCACTAAACCGCAGAACTAATAATCTAGAGCCATTAAATCGCGCGAACTACACGGCCAATTTCGAGAAATTACGAGTTCAACAAACATTTCACCGGCCCATAAATCCCACCATACAGCGCGTTTTTGTGCATGTGGTGCCACGCGAATCTCATTTACTTTTTGACATGTCCAATAGGGTGTGTGTTGATTTTAGACATCGTTTGATTTTCAAAAACGTGTAGTTAAAAAAGTGGTGGAATGCTTTGCCATTCTCAGATATAATTAAGCTCGGTAAATCGTCCAAAGAAAAATATGTTTTAAAAAAAAAAAAACACGTTTTTTTCAATGACGACTGCTACTAAACCCCTGCTTATAGGTGAAAGAGACATTTGTAAAATGAGTAACCCTCATAATTACATTAAATTTAAGGTATTAGTCGCCTCGATCGGGCTTATACATACTTCAACAATAATAAGGGTACCTTTGACAATAATTGTAATTTTAATAAAAAAATAAAATTATATTTGAGAATGGCAAAGCATTCCACAGTTCTTTTTAACTACACGCTTTTGAAAATCAAAAATTGTCTAAAACGAACGTGCGGGCGCAAATGATGGTCGGCTTTAATTCCACCACTATTTATATAATTTAAGGGATTCGAAATTTAGAAGTTTCAATAAAAATTCAATTTTTAATTTCTGTGAGAGAAGTCGATATTACGTACATTAGAGTGGGTCGATAAAAAAGTTGTGTCGGTCACCACCTAGAATTAAATATAATTTGAAGACTTCAACAAAGATTGAAGATTTCAACAAAAAATATTTATTTTTGCCACGCACTTTGACCCCGCGCATTTTGTTTTTTGTTTCCTGTGTCTCCATTCCGATCGCATCGTGTGATATATCATTATTCTTAGAATGGCAACAGCTATATTTGCTACTTTGACCACTTTTAACTCCGTCGCACAGTGGTTCAGAATCAAAATCCATCGGCCAAAATTCAATAACTTTTATTCTAGTAGACATTTTTGAGTTCTGTAAAAAAAATCAAAATTAGACAAGGACCCAAGTATTATTTTGAGTTATTAACATTAAAAATCGGGCATTCGAAAATTAAAACTTTTATTTTTTAAACTTATATTTACGTATTTGTTCATAATGCGAAGAAAAAGTTTAAATTGTTTGTATTACAGATTTCCCCCTATTTCAGATTTTGAAAATTGAAAAAGAAATCTTTTTTGGTACCAACCAAACGGCTGCACCTAGAATAATGAAATTCGGTTTATACATTCCTCTGATTGCATAGACACGTAAAATAAACAGGGTTTTCGAAATTCGTACTTTTTGGGGTTAAAATGGAAAAAAGGGGATGAAAATAGTACCAACCATGAAATTCGGAGTATACATTCGTACTTTCAAGGGATACAATGGACACAGAGGGATAAAAATAGTACCAACTAAACGACTACAGCTAGAATGATGATATTCTG
Source organism: Polietes domitor (assembly GCA_947397865.1). Taxonomy (NCBI): domain Eukaryota; kingdom Metazoa; phylum Arthropoda; class Insecta; order Diptera; family Muscidae; genus Polietes; species Polietes domitor. Next base: position 109,621,207 of record OX377621.1, on the reverse strand, counting down.
TGTCTACATCACTCTAACTGCGTAGACACATAAAATAAAGATGTTAGAATGTAGTACTTTGAAGGGGGTAAATTGGGACAAAAATGGGAAAAATGGTAGGGAATTGAACAATTTTCAGCGAAAATTTCGAAGTTGTAGGATATTCATGTCGATTATGCACGCCGACGGATGGCTGCGGATCGGATTTTTTCCGCAGTTGAGTATTTTGGTATTATATAAGCCGATGGTAATGCCGTTGCGGAAAAATTCGTATTATGTATTCCTCATGCGACTCACTTCACATACAAAAATATCCGACAGAAAATCATCGCTGATTTGATGCGGATAAAGAACTTTTTGGTTGTTTTTTTATTTGTTTTAATTTCTAATGGAAGCTAAGAGGTAAGATGAGAAAAAATTAAATGTAAATGTTAAATGATTTGTTTTTTTTTGTATTGCCACTTTTTTCTTCCAAATTTATAAAAAAAACAATTGATGAATACATTATAAAATGTTAGAATTTCAATTATTTTATTTAATTTCAAATCTAAGAATATGTCAGCGCACTTTATTGGTTACTTTTGTTTGTCATTTGCTTATAAATGTCAATTTGACTGCTGTAATGTAATATCGACTTTATGTTGGTAATGCAGTCATCCGACGGATTACATAATACAATTTTCCTCACAAAGTGAGTCGAGTGCGGATCGAGTCAATCCGATCCGCAGCAAATCCGTCGGCGTGCATAATCGACATGATTGATAAAATAATGGAAGAAAAAAATAAAATGAATTGTGCACGAGACCTAAAAACTAATATTTTGCTAATACTCGCTAATATAGTACATTGAAGGATACTATTTTCACTTTTACATAGGAACAGTGTTGTTGGAACTGTTCCTAAACAGTTTCCTAAAAGCCAGGAAAAAATCTTTTTTCTTTACAAAAAAAATGTTTTTAAATGGCCCGAAAAATAAAAGTATTTTGTTTTATATTTGATTAGCTAGTATTGAGACATACTGATTCATAAAATCAACAGCATTATTTTAATTTAAATAATTTTTTTTATGATTTTTTTTTAAATTTCTTACTAAAATTTCCACTTTCGTTGAAAGCACGTTTAATAATTGTACTCTAATTTTTGGAATCATGGAATTCTAGCCGCAGCTAGAATCATGGAATTCAGTGTATACATTCCTCTGACTGCATAGACACTCAAAATAAAAAGATTTTTCCAGATTCGTACTTTTTTACTTTTACTGCAGAAATTGGTTGAATCATGAAGTTATGTTATTTTGCACTATGTAGTGAGATAGTGGATTTTAAAAATTTGTACGTCTGGACTTAAAATAGAATAGAAAGGAAATACAAGCAGCTGTAACACCCACTTTCTACCAATATTTATGGTATTTAAGCTTTTTTGAAAATATAAATATAAGAATATTTTTTTGAATTGACTTCAAGTATTATTTCAACATATATAGTGTAAACGTATTAGTAGCTTTGCCTTTGGCTTGAAATAATAAAATATTATATTTATTTATAAAATTATTTTTTCAATATTTTTAGATAAATAAAACTTTAACTTCACTATATGATTTTCCCGCAGTTTTCAACCTTTTTATGTGAACTCAATTTTTTCATCGCAATGCTCTTCTCGGCCTACTTATTAAGAACAAAAAGTATTACTTACTTTCTTGCTTCAGTCGGCTAAATCGACTTATATATACCCTCACTCTCAGAGAACATATATACGGAAGTTATAAGGAATTACATTTTAAAATTTACAGGATAATTAGTGTGGAGTGTGTGTTAGGAGGTTCGTGTCAGATGGTACCAGCTTCCACATTTATAAAACAATTGTAAAAACATGATCAAATATCAAGTCGTAGTGGATCCCATACGCCAGTATAGAAGTTATGAAGGATTGAATAGTATTTTTTAGGTTTAAAGTAATTATAAAAATATTTTCAAATAACAAATTGAAAATGATTTTTACTACCCGTATGGATGCTATGTCCGTTTTATTGTAACCAAAGTCTATATATAAGATTAGTTATATGCACACAGCTTCAGATTCAGATTCTTATTCAAAAATACATTAATTGCACATCAATACATAATCGAATACATAATTACACTGTATGAATGCATTTTGAAATGAGTGAATCTGTAAATGATTTTTGAATTTTCAACTTTTTACCTCCGGCCGTGATTCCAGTGCAAAGTTCCGCATTATCCTAAAATTTATAGAAGTTGTTCCACCGCCTAAAACAAACGAACGTTAATAGTTTTTATTTATTTTTATTACTGTAATTATCATTGTATTATTTTTAGAGATCAACTAACCTATGTAAAATATATGTGTTCATGTATATTTTGTTGTTACTTATGTATTCAGCATATACAAAGATAGGCGAATACATACATACTTATATTGAATATTGTAAATTTATCGTTTTCTTTTCTTCCGTTCTAAATGTAAACGGACTCTCACATAGAATCGTGTAATATATATGAGCCTGTTTTGCTGTTGTTTTTTTTTTCTTTTTTCATCGCAATATTTGTTATATATTAAAATTGTTTTTTAAACATAATTTTGTTTGTTAAATTATAAAAAACGTTAAATTATGAAGTGGTATTTTCAAGTTCTAGCACATATTCGAGCGAATGACGATGAATGCGAATTGTTAGTTTTGAAGCAAAAACTTGGTTTTGAACAAAGCTAAATTGAAATAAAACAACAGATATGGTTTCTGAAAATTTCCAAAAATTAAGTGTGATATATTAGCAGCAGTGGGACAAGGCAAGGACATAGATCCATTCAATTGTTGATGAAGTATTTATGTATTGAAATGAAATACAGTGGTTTTACTTTCGTTTAGGAAGTTTACAAAAGCATACAATATACAATGCTACTTCTGTAGTTTTATAGAACTTAATTTACAATTACATAAATGATAACGTCATTCCAATATAGAGTAACCATCCAAGACTAACAATTAGTATTTACCAAGTCCTGCATTTGATTGATTAATAAACGAATGTTTTTGCATAAGAATTATTTATAAAGGTAACTTATTCATTTCCACAGAAAAGCCTAAAATTAGAAACTTATAGTATTCCCGTAATTTTTCAATGTTTACAAAAGAATCAAGTCTTGATGAAAGTGGGGGCGATGTAGAGCAGATTAAGGAGTTACAAGGACTGTGTATGACCAACCAAACAATATTTTAAGGGTTTGGATTGTACCAAGCAAAAGCGAAAAGATAATTTAAGGAACATAACTTACTCCATTCGTGTGCTTTATAGGTAAATGAAATAACTAAACAAAAATTAAACTAATTTAGGGCGTGAAAGCCCAACATAAACTTATATATAATTCTAGCATAAAGAATACATACACCAACGACATTGCCAATTGTTTGAGTAGAAGAGGGACAAATCAAATGTGTACTTTCCATTCAGTTTCTTCCACTACCGAATCTGTTTCCTTTTTGTTGCACCAATAGAATTTCACAAAAAGAAATCATATTCAGATAAACGTTTTATTTTAATTTTGTCTTTTATAGTATCGAAGGAGGAGGAGCAATCGGTAGAAAAAATGGAAAATTCACATTTAGCATTGACTTTTTCATTCCAGACCACAGCAAAATACAGATCTTGTCTTCACTTCTATTCAGACATCCCTTTTAAGTCATTACAAAGACCCTTTTACTTTTTTTAGTTTTTAGGGCAGCATGATTATCCAAAATAGAAAACAATTTATACATATAACTAAACTAACGAAACGTTTTAAAAACGTTGTTGTTGTTTTCTACCATCGATTTTAGCAAATAAAGTGGCCGTTGTCGTTCCATCATCATGACCATGTATGTAACTATGTACGAGTACGTTGTTAATTTTTAGTTTTGTCTTGCAATATTTAATCATCTCTCAATCTGCGATCTTCATCGTCGATCGAATGTTATTGATATTATACAATCGAGATGGTAACATTAATACCTAAATTTCCATTGTCGGCAAATAATTGTGCAATTGATGTATCAAACACCAAGCAATCTGAATTGTGAATGGCCGAGGCCACGCCCTCGTGTATAGATCGCGGCATAGCTTCCCATGTGAGACGTCGGCGGTTACCATTTAATTCCAGGCGATATACGAAATTCTCGGCTTCCTTGCGCGAACCAATCAGCTGCACGATGGCGAAGAATTGTTGATGGCCATCGTATTTTTCTTGTTTCTCGAGAACCAACATGAAGTGGTGGCCAAAACAGGACTGCATCATGACCCAATCGACGGCACCGGGTAGATTAATGTCTGTGGCCAGAAATACAATGTCCTCACCTTGCAGCGTGGTAATACTTTTGTGTGACATCATTAAGTGTTGCATGACTAGATCGAGTGGTCCTTGCCATTTGCAAGAGGCACCTGGGCATGGACACAAGTAGGGTCGGCATTCGCAGGTTTCTTCATGTTCAGTTTTTTCGGTATAGAGCAACGAGGCTGTGCAACCGTAACCTGAATGTTTGCAAGGGAACTTCACATTCGATGCAACTTTCTCCATAGCCAGATTGCGGATGTTGGCCAAAGGGCCACGGCATGTTGGACAGCAGGTGAGCTTCGAGCGGCACGAGACACAGACCAAATGACCGCTCGAACATTGGAGTATTGGTGGCAATACATAGTCAAAGCAAACAGGGCATTCAAACAATGATGTTAGGTCGGTAGACATACCGACATCCCCGCCTCCGGCGGACGATAGCGATGAGCTAGACGACGATGATGTGTTGGCTGATGTATTGCTGGTATTAGTGTTGCCAGTTGCAGTTACAGTTGGTATTTCGCGCTTTATTTTATTAATTTTATTAGACATTGGACTTTGGTAATGTTTTGATGAAAAAAGTATTCAAAATAATTGACAACCTAATGTTGACAATTTCCGGATATTTCGTTATTAACAAAAATCAGTGTCTGTTTTTTGGCAGTTTATAAATTGTTATTATTTTCTTGTACTAAAATTCCAAAGCGATGATGACACTCTACTTCAGACGGCATGTGACGATGATCGTTGCTATTATCTGTAATGTAAGAACAAAAATATGTTTTAATATGTATTCAATGAAAAGTATTGCACAAAAAATGTAAATCATAGACAGATATTATCAGCGGCAACAATTTAAGATAAAATAATTGTATAGTATAAAAATGTTAATCCAGTAATCTTCTTCGGCGGTTTAGCACTTGTATCATTTATCGGTATTTTTATATAATAAGGATACTACCTTTTTATATAACAACGTCCCTTGAAACAATCTCGTCTGCCCTGCTAGCAACAGGACCAAATAAATGTCACTTCTACTTCTTTTAAATTTAGATTTTGTTTTCTGTCTAAGAACCAAAATGATCTCTGGCCATGTGGCCAGTTTGAGTGTACTGTGCAGTACTGGATACGGTACTCAGTATTACAAAAGTACCAACCAGAACTGAAGAACAGTACACAAAATAAAAAAAATCTGCAATTCCCCATAAAACTAGAGGTGTTATTATAGATCCTAATATTTGTTAGCCTTTTAATGTGACATGCTTGCACGAGCAATTGTTAAGCATCTTTGGGAAATGGAGAAAAAATAAACAGTATGCTTATTTATACCGAGAAAATTAGCGAAGAATGCACTTTGGAATCTATCCGACAAAAACTTCTTCTGCTTTGGGATATCCTGTCAAGATTGTTCTTATAGATAAAATATACACAGACTTAACTGAGTGTCATCAAATGTGTAATTATTCATATAATTTCGACGAATAAGACGAGAGGATACAATAGTATTAAATTACAAACAACAATAAAAACTAAACATAAAATTTGTCAACTAAACACAATAGATTACATTAAATAACACTAAACATTCAAATAAGAGAGAATTCTTTACTTTATTGTACCGATTCCGACACCGAAATCTATGATGTGGTATAATGAATTAAAAATCAATATATAGGGTGTTTTTTATTGAGGTATAGAACTTCGAATTGAAATAAAACACAAGAAAATCGTTTTAATGTCCATCAATTTTGCTTTATTGGAAGGATAATTGTATGCCATTAATGTTTAAATATGATTTCGGGCATGTGGCCGCCGCGGCTGGCTCGAATATAGCCAATTCTACAGGTCCAATTTTCAACCACTCCAATTGCTGTGCACGGTGGCGAATCGATTCATTCGGGTCTTCTTCAACACTTTGCTCTACAGCGGCAATTGTTTCTTCGGTGCGCACTGTTCGACGTCTCTGCGGATGCGTATTATCACATAGACTAAACGTAGTGCGAAAACGATCCATGGTTAACCGAATTAATTGCTCTGATGGACGATTATGTCGACCATAAAATGGTGAACTTCGCGAACTGAACCATTACTTTGGAAATAAATTTGCACGATTTGCAAGCGTTGTTCTTTTGTCAACCTGTTCATGATGAAATGGCAAACCAAACTAAATATTAATCGCTTGACAGCTGACAAAATGGCCGCCAGTTAAAAAAGTGATGCCAACTTAAAGTTCTATACCCCAATAAAAAACACCCTATACATTCTACGAATGGACTGCGGAGAATAGCATAATTCGTATGCTGAAAATCAATAACTTTTTATGCCAAATTTGCAAACTTCCGGAATCAATCCACTGGAAAGCGAACTAGTACATTTTATTAGTTTAGCATTAAGACATATTTTACACTTACACTTGAAATGCTAAACTAATAGAGATAGAATCATGATATTTAAAATATTTTTAACAGATATTCTCCTCTTTAATTTGACACTTATATCGGTATTGTAGGTTGACAATAAGGATTTAAAGAACAACATGTTGAGGACATGAAAAACTGAAAATTCAAATGAAACCAATTTTCCTATTTTTTCAGACGTAAATGGAATAATTTTTGAATTTCAAATGAAAACTTTTGAATTTCAAATGGTGTGTTTTAAATTACAAATGGTGAGTTTTGAATTACAAATGACGAGTTTTGAATTTCATATGACGAATTTTGAATTTCAAATGGTGTCTTTTGAATTACAAATGACGAGTTTTGAATTTCAAGTGATGACTTTTGAATTTCAAATGATATTTTTTGAATTTCAATTGATATTTTTTGAATTTCAAATGGAATTTTTGAATTTCAATTGATATTTTTTGAATTTCAAATGGAATTTTTGAATTTCAAATGGTGTCTTTTGAATTACACTTGAAAATGGTGTAGTTTTTTTCGACATTATCTAAAAAACAACAACGGCCGAAAAAATGTTTTTCCTTATATGATGAGTTATATAATACAATAGCCCCCATAAAAATGTACCTCTGGAAATAAATTGTTATTCTAAAACTGACATATTGTGACCGACCTTACTCAAATTTGTCACGAACAAAACACCTACAGTGAAATTGGATCACATCGGTCCAAGGTTTTACATAGCTCCCATAGCAATGTTCCTCCCGATTTGACTTCTTGTCGCTCTGGAATCCACCTATTACATCCGATCTTACACAAAATGTGCAAATCAAACGTACATGGGCTTAACCACAGGAAAAATATCCAGGGAATTGTGTACCTGTATTAAGCTAGATAACAATCATTCAATAAATTTTTAATAAATCCGAAAATTCACACGGTAATTGCATAAACCCTTTTGACATTAATCATCATTACTTTTATAATGATTCAAAACATTTCGACTCTACTATTAACATTTTTTGATGAGACCATCAGCTTGAACAAATTAATGGATTCATTCATTCTCAAATAATAACAGCAAAAAGCAAAATTTTGTTTTTCAAATTATTAATTTGAAATTTCAGCTGATTTTCTTTCAACTTTCTCTCCGCTGTTTTCAGCTCTCTTTATTTTTTTCCTCCGTTTTTTGCTAATAAATAAATTACAAAAGTATTTTTTTACAAAAACAAATTATTGAAGTAAGATTTTTTTTTTAATTTTTAATTTTCACACTTAAGATTACGCACGTGACCAACTTTAATGAAGTACCAAGCTCACAAATTTTCTCATTTTCCAGTAACGTTTATTTTTATTTAAATTGAATACAAATCTCTGTTTGTACTCAAAATTTTGTGATCTTTCTGCATGTACTTTGGACACAGTAACAACAAATGTTGTTTTTCCATGTCTAACGTGACATCGAAATATGTGATAATGCAAACCAAAAAGATACAGTTAATAGCAGTCGTATAACTTCGTATCCTTTCTTTTTTGACTCTTTGTACTCCCTGAAAGATTTTAGACAGCAAAAGTCAAAGTGTAATGTCTCTATTTAAGAACTTTTATCAAACCAAAATATGCAAGAGAAATATTCGAAAGAGTAATATTGCACTTGAGCTACTTTGCACTCAAGTATCTCAAGATAGGATATGAATTAAAGTAAAATTTTTTTACATAAGTTAAATTTGATTATTTCTTTATGCAAATATAATAAAACAAAGCGTTTACAAGAACTTTTAATTTTTTGGCCTTGGTGGACCTGTCTGGAGAAATGCCCATATATCAAAATAAATTTTCAAAAAAATATTTTGTGTTGGCTTTATTGGACTTAAAAAAAAATAAAAAAATTTTAACACAAAATTATTTTTTCAAAATTTGTTTTCACACACACATTTTTGCTTTTGGCGAAAATTTAAAAAAAAAATACTTTAAGTGAAATTTTATTTAGATTTTTGTTATCGCAGCTTAGTTATCCAGTCTTAAAGAAAAACAGCCATAATATTGCACTAAATCGTAAAAATCTGGCATTTATATTTACTTGGCCATATTGCGGGTTTTGATGCGGGTTGATAAGCATAATCCGGAACATCGACAAAACTTTTTTCTTTCTCACAAAAGAACCCACTCTAGTACATATGGGCATCTCTCAAAAAAGGTTTACCAACAAAAAATTAAATCAGACCACACTAATAGCTTTTAACTTTATTTTTTCCTTATTTCGACAACTTTTCTATGATGAAACTTTAAGTTAACTTGTTCTCTTTTAGTTTTGTTAAAAGTTGAAGTGTTATAACGAAAATTACTATTTTTTACTACGAGTTGAAATATTTGTAGCGCCCGTTTTGTCGCGTTCGTTTTTCTGCTGTACCCAAGTAAAAAAATCTAAGAGATAATTCTCATATTTCATAAATGTACGATTTTTATAATTTTGTACTAATTTGTACTAAATCCTGACGATATATTTTTAAAATGTAGCGCTTTAGAACGCTAAAAAGACTGATAGACTTTTTAGGTTTCTTCCATGTTTTTGGCGTAGTTTAAGGCGTGCGAATGTCGCGTCCGGGCCACTGGGAGATGCCCATATGTCATTGTATTATTTTTATGGAATTTTAATACAATTAAAAAAAAAATATTATTTATGGTACACACTGTCAATCAATCAATTTCTAGATACCGGACACATTTTTTTCTTTTTTTTGCATGGTGTAATTGTTTGTTATCGAATATATACCGGGTTTTTGAATGGAAGACTTCACTCTGAAAGGTACGATTGCCGAAAGCGTACAGCTCGACAGCTGTCGAAGTTATCGTAGATGTTTTTACTTCTTCGTACTATTCAACTTTTTCGAATACTTTCATTTTAATCGGGAACATCGACATAATACATATGTCGTTATGTTAATTTTATGAAATTTTAATACAATTTATAAAATATTTATGCACACAAAATCAATCAATTTCTAGATACCGGACACATTTTTTGTTGCATAGTGTAATTGTTAGTTATAGCATGGAACACTTCACTCCTTTTGTTTTAGTACTATTAAACTTTGTCGAATAAATAATAGCATTTTTGAAAGATATTATCATACGAAACAGTTACACATTGCGGAAAAAATAACAATTTTCTACGACGACTTCGACTGAGGTCGAATTTTGAATACGACAACCGAAATAATGCTGATTATAAAAATTAGAAATTTCGAGTTACGGCAGTCTTCTCGCAAATGGGCGCTCTGTATTTAAATTTTAGGTGAGACAATCGACAGTTGAATCTTACAAAATGCTAATATTTCTTTCATGGATTTGCACAAAAATACATACATATGGTCATCGTAACTACACATTTGCAAACATACACATATTCACACAGGCGCGACTGCATGTATGGATATGAATAACTGTGCATAAAGCAAAACAACGAAATCAAATTAAACCGAAATGTTAAATCGTTTTTTGTTTGTTTTCGCCCAACAAAACATGTACGTAAGGCCAAATGAAAACTTACACTAAACATTATACATTATTCACTGCGACGGGGTTTTTCTTCAAAATTTAATTTATTATTTTTGTTTCGTGGAAATCAGGTGGTTGCTAACGTAATGGTTGGGTTTTGGTTTTTACGAACAGTGTCTGTTTTATTTTGTTTTGTTTTTTTTCGTCTGAGGTGGATGAGTGAGAAATGAATATGCGTGAATGAGTGTGTGCGTGTAATGTAAGAGTGATTTTCTTGTTGTCACTGGACAGATAATACAGGGGAAAAGTTGAAGCCAGACTCACGTTGCTTTTCTTTGACCTTTTCGTGATAAAATATTGCATTATAATATGGATAATAGATCTGTTAAAATGTGTGTTTTATCATATTGTTTGTTTACCGTGACCATATGAAAAATTGTTATAAATCTATGTTAGGTTTATACATACGTACGTAGTTTGTTTACCTTTATTTCAATTGCCTTTGTTGTTACATAGTTTTATTTATTGTTTCAAACGTTGCCATCAAACCATTTGTGGCAAGCTATACAATTTACGTGCATCAAACGTTACGTTGAATTTTATCTACAATGCTTGTTGTTGTTTCCAATGGTGGATATTCTTGTTGTCACTTTATGAAATAAGCCCAATAGTGCAAGCAGAAATACATGTAGGAAAATTCTGATTAACGAATTACAAAGGGTGCTTGAACTGCATTTTTCAATTACGCGTCCTTAAGTATTCCTTGCAATATGTATTTAAATCGCTTTTTCTTTTCTTGTTAGGGTTTCATGGAAATCTCCTCTATATTTATTCCATATTTTTCGTCGTAATTTTTTTCGTCAGTCGGTCGTCGGCCGTAGTTTAGTTTATTGTGGTGGCGAGTCTTGGCTTTGATGGTGGTGGTTTGATACCAGAAAAAATTTGCTTTTCCACTTTCTAAAATTCAGTTTTTATCATTCCTTTTTTATGAATATTTTTAACAACAATTTATTAATTTATTGGAATTTCTTTAACTAATTATAGTTCCATTTTAATAACTTGACTTTTTATCTACTATTTCTCGTTGTTTGCGATCAGAGAACGAAGCCGACCCTATGATGACGACGTCGCCGTTGTTAACATATCCAGCTTGTCGGCGGCGTTTCGATTTATTTTGTACACGCAGAAAAATTTGAGATATGGACTACTATGGGGTTTAGAGACACCAAATATTTGGACAAAAACGTGTTGTGCAAAATACGAGATAATATACTCGTTTATAGCCTTGTCACACTACATAAGAAATATAGTTTAAATGACATAAGATCGATTTTCAAATGTCAAAGTAATATGGCATATGAAATTTCTAAATCGACCTTATGCCATTTAAACTAGATATCTTATGCAGTGTGACAAGGCTGTAGCTTACTACTCTCTTAGTTACAGAGCCTTGTCACACTGCATGCAAAATGTAACTGAAATGACGATTTTCAAATGTCAAATTTGTATGAGATCTGATATTTGTAAATCGACCTTATAGCCTTGTCACACTCCATGCGAAAACAATCGATTTTAGCTTGAAATGACATAAGGTCGAAATTCAAATGTCAAATGTGTATGGGATCTGACATTTGTAAATCGACCTTACGCCATTTAAACTAGATTTCTTATGCAGTGTGACAAGGCTGTAGCTTACTACTCTCTTAGTTACAGAGTAATAGCCTTGTCACACTGCATGCGAAATCTAGCTGAAATGACAAGGCGCTTTTCAAATGTCAAATTTGTATGAGGTCTGATATCTGTAAACCGACCTTATAGCCTTGTCACACTGCATGCGAAATCAATCGATTTCAGCTTGAAATGACTTAAGGTCGATTTTCAAATGTCAAATTTGTATGGGCTCTGACATTTGTAAATCGACCTTATGTCAATTCTGTTAGATTTCACATGCAGTGTGACAAGGCTATTATGTCATTTCAACTAGATTTCGCATGCAGTGCGACACCACTTTAAAAGTTTTTTGGTAACTCATACAGAATACAAGGCTATTAAGTTCTGTTTCCGGATGGCGAATCACTCATTGCATTCGTCAAAACGACGAACGAAAGTTGATTTGCCTTTCCGTATAACGAATGTCAATTTGCTTTTGTTTGATTGTTGTGGGTACGACAATTCAAAAGAAAATCATAAAAATATTACAATTTTGCTTAAGAGATAGCAATTTCTTCACGCATGCTGACAAATTTTACCATCAAAGTATGGTAAACCAATGGGTAACCCCTAACCCACAATCACCGATATAATACTAGATGAACTTTTGAACGACGTAACAAGAGAATTGAAGACGATGAACATCGACATCAAATTTATATCCAAATATGTAAATGACTTGTTTGCAGTAATAAACAAAAAGGACGAAGATTTTTAGAACTGTTTGATTAATGTCCAGTTTTTGGGAGCGTATTTAAATACCTCATTTATTTAAATTATTGAAAAAAATTGATGTTGATTTCATTGATATAACATACAAATGTCGACAGTGATTTAAATCTAACTTATAGCCTTGTCACACTGCATGCAAAATGTCAGATAACATACAAATTTGACATTTGAAAATCATCATGTCAATTCTGCTAGATTTCGCATGCAGTGTGACAGGGCTATTAAAGAGCACCAAAAACTGAGCTGAACATGTGTAGTTGCATTTGTGAATTTATTGATACTTCTTTATTAATGGCATAATTGTTGTCTTTTGTATAAATGATTTTTATTAACAATATAAACATATTTAACACGGTGTTTTACTAACCTTTATTATATATATATTCTTTTTTCAGAGGGATATCTAACATCCTGTACATTCGATTATTTGACAGACAATTTTGATACACGTCTTTTTGTTGGTACAATTTTCTTCTTCAGTTTTGTTTGTCCAACCGCTATGATTATCTATTACTATAGTCAAATTGTCGGGCATGTGTTTAGTCACGAAAAGGCGTTGCGTGAACAAGCTAAGAAAATGAATGTGGAGTCGTTGCGTTCTAACGTCGACAAAAGCAAGGATACAGCGGAAATTCGTATCGCTAAAGCGGCTATAACGATATGTTGCCTGTTCTTTATATCATGGACCCCATATGGAGTAATGTCCCTGATTGGAGCCTTCGGTGACAAGAGTCTACTAACGCCTGGTGTTACAATGATACCAGCATGTACTTGTAAAATGGTCGCCTGCATAGATCCATTTGTATATGCCATAAGTCACCCGAAATATCGACTTGAATTACAAAAGCGTTGTCCCTGGTTGGCGATAAATGAAAAAGCACCAGAATCCTCTAGCACAGCTTCAACAACAACACAAGAACAAGCACAGCAACAAACCACAGCCGCCTAAAAGGACATGAAAACAAAAATTATGATGATGACCGATATATGGACAGGACAACGATTACCTACCTTTCGCGGCTGATTGGATTAGCAACGACCTTTGTACTGATTCAGAGATTAACGAAATATATAACCTAAGGTGATGTGACCACTTGGAATCGCACCCAGAAATAAAATATACAACCAGTATAATTCTTATTTGTAGTCAATTTTGTTTATCAATAATAAAAAAGTAATTTAGATTTTATTGCATATCTTCCATAATCGGTAGTTTCATTTAAAAAATACGACATAGCATATGCCAATAGCCTTTTTAAACACATATTAAATCGAACTTAGCTCGATTTCCCTGTCAGTATGAAAAGACTTTAACTATATTTCAAACGTCAGGTCTAATTGAAATTTGGCACTTGAAATGAGAAATCAGGCGATTTCTGCTCAAGGTCGATTTACAAATAGGCATCTCCCAGTGGACCGGATGCGACATTCGCACGTTTTAAACTACGCATAAAACAAGAAACAGAACAGTCGATCTGTATTTTTAGTGTTTTAAATATGTTTTTGAGGATTAAGGATATTTTCAGGATTTAATACAAATTAGTACGAAATTCTAAATAATTATACATAGGGTTTTCACTTTTGGTAGCAAATGGGGATTGTAGATCTTGTAAAGCTTGCTGATCTAGCAAAGTTACATGTGTAATAAAATAAAGTAGCAATTTCCGTTATAACACTTCAACTTTTAATGAAAACAAAAATTGAAAGCTATTACTGTGATCTGATTTAATATTTTTGGTAGACTTTTTTTGGGAGATGCCCAAAAGTCAAATTAGCCAGATACCAGGCCTATTCGATTTGGCTTACTAGCTTATTTTTGTATGAAATTTACTCGCTTAACAAGAAAGTAGCTTACTTGTGTAAAATTACCTTGTCTGTATTTTAAAGCACTTTGTTCTCATAAACGATTTTCATTTATCAGTATTTATAAATAAAGAAATAAATGTACAAATTGATAGAACATAAGAACTGCCAACTTCGAACTGTCAAATATACTCACATTTGAAAATATTGCGAGAAAGAAACATTTGTAAACCAAAAAATAGAAAAACCAACATAGAAAATTTATAATTTATAAACGTTGTTGTTTATTTATTTTTTTTGATTTGATATTCCGGAACAAAAAGCGCGCTTCCAAAATTCTTCTTTCTTCTCGCTTAATTCGATCACACAAACTATGTAGCAATCAGCAATACGGCATACATTAAGTATCACAAGAAATAAATTATTGACACTTTTTAATAGTTATTTAATTTAATTAATTTAATTTTTTTGATTGCTTACTTGAAGTTTCTTCTTTTCTTTGTTTACTTTTTTGACTTGTGACTGGAAAGTTCCAATAATACATTGTCGTTTTTCACATTGATTTACAGATACAGTTTTTACTCACATGCCGAGAAACAGTTGAATTTTTTGTTTCAAACTTTCTCGATGCGAGAAATTCTCACAAAAGTTACAGAACAGGGGTACAGGCCTACCATCAGAAATTTGTAAATCGACATGTAGCAGAAATCTCCTGATTTCGCATGAGTTCTGAAAAGGCTATTATCCAAAAATTGGATTACAAATTGTTTATTTTTGTTAAAAAATCGTGTTTTTGGCTAAGAAATATTTCTTGAGCAAACAACAACAATTGTTTTGTAATTTCTGTGCACTTTTTTCTTATTGCTTGTAACAAAAACAGTAATAAAAATTTAATTTTTGCTCAAAATAAAAAAAATATTTTTTCACATTGTCGCCAACTACAATATAAATATTTGTATCAAAGCTAAAAAATTTATGTTGACTTTTTTAGACTTAGCCTCGATAACCAAAAATTGTTCATACACTGAATAATTATCCAGGCTAAGTTCAAAATTGGGAACAAATCTAGTTTAATGGCGATGGTCAAAAAAAAAAAATACACGCCCATGTGCTGACAACCGCATGATTTCCAAATCGCATTTTTTTTGGCGATTTCGAGTCTCTAAATTTCGCATTTTTACTTTAAACAATTGTTTTCAGTTTTCTTTCTTTACTGGCGGATAAATGAAGAAGATGTTTGGTTAAACATAGCAATTTTAAATAGAAATGTAAAATTTAGAGACTCGAAATCGCCAAAAAAAATGCGATTTGGAAATCATGCGGTTGTCAGCACATGGGCGACAGCCTTGTAGAGCGTTAAAAATGACCAAAATACTGGCGCTACGGTCCCCGCTACTATAAAATAAATCGTCAACCTATTGCGAGCCAACATCGAATCGCCAACTGGAACCGGAGATATTCAACTTCAAAATAATGTTTTTGGGAAAGTCTGCAATAATTGTAAAAATTTTTTTTTCTGTAGTCGTGTTTACACATGAGGATGTATTGTACATCCTAATAGTAGTTTACATGTAAACACGCAGAAACACGAAGTTTTTTAGCGTGATTAAGAAATCGATAACTAAATCATAAGACAACTTTGAAGTTGAATATCTTCGGTTCAAAAAGGGTTAAAGAGCTGCAAACTACCTTAAAAGAAAGCTGGAAGTCTTGACTATAAATCTATATATACGATGAAGTACCTCAATATATGACCTATTTCCAGATAATGTTGATTTTACCAAAAAAGCGGGTTCAAAATTCACTTTTTTAACGCTGGCTCCCGATGGGTTAATGATTTAAACAATTCTGAGAATCACACTTAAACTAGATTTATGCCAGTGTTGCCATCTATCGTTTTTTTTAATTTGTTACAGTGATTTTTTACGCGATGCATTGTACGGGTAGAACAATGGTTTACGTTGGTGTTGCACCAAATGTAGAAAAATTAGTGTAGATTTTTATAACTTCTTAAATACTTCTATGTCCGGGGTTGCTTAAATGGGTAAGGACCACTGGGCGATCTATACTGGATTTAACAAGTGTGCATCCAATCTTGATAAATACCCAGAATTGGATGAGTTTACTAAGTCGCCGATGATGGCGTCTACTAAGCCCTCGGCTGTAAAAACTGGGACACCTAGCACCATCAGATCGGATGGTGTTATTTCGATGGCCTCGGCTGAGGCTACGGCTACTGTAGTCGGCGGGTCAGTCACTGTGGATGGTGATATCCCGACTAATGCTTCGGTTGCTGTGCCGGTGCCTAATGTTGACGATCAGGCGCCAGTTGTAGAGGGTCCTTCTCTAGCCCGTGTGAATGCGACTGGTATGCCGGACCCAGTTACTGTTGCCGGTAGTGCTCGTCCACATCGTTCTGGTGGAAATTCCGGTGGATTGTCCATGGCTCCGGAAATGAAGATGGTATTCGTTTCCCGCTTCTTGCAGGACACCTCCGTAGATGATTAGAATTTCTACATTAGGTCCAATATTGAGGGTGACTTCTATTTGAAACCTTTTAAATTGAAGTCATCATTTGCCCAAAATCGGGATAACAAAAACGTTACTAAAAATTTAATTTTTTGCTCAAAATAAAAATTTCTCGATAACCATCATTTTGACACTGGATAATTATCCAGGCTAACACAAAATTATTTTTTCAAAATTTGTTTTCACACACACATTGATTTTGCTTTTGGCGACAATTTTAAAGATTTTTTTAGTTATCCAGTCTTAAAGAAAAACAGCCTTACTGTTGGCCCCGATGGGCCGCCAAGTATAATTTTGATTTGGCTATTCCGCTAACATTATTATTTAATACTTCATTGAGATTTGGATATTTCCCTTTGGCTTGGAGGAGCTCATTCATTGATCACATCCATAAGTCTGACAGTCTAATTGACGGTTAGCTAAGTTGAGTGCTATTCCGAAGCTATTTGAGAAATTGGTTACTGAGGTGGTATCTCATAGGTTTTCTTCTATATTGAGTCCATACCAACATGGATTTCGTAAGGGCTTCTCTACTGTGACAAAATTGATTCAGTTTACTTCTCACGTCATTGGTAAATTTGTTCAGGGTAATCAGACTGATGTCATCTATACAGATTTTAGTAAGGCATTTTATAAAGTGAACCACGAACTTCTGTTATATAAATTATATCGTATAGGTTTTAGCTGTAACTTCTTGAAGTGGGTATCTTCAAATCGCTCTCAGATTGTCAAATTTGGTAATTCTTCTGACCAATTCTGATTCCATCAGGTGTTCCTCAGGGTAGTCATCTAGGGCCGGTTCTTTTCTTATTATTCATAAATGACCTTCCGGGGTCTATCAACAATTCTCGACTTCTAATGTATGCAGATGATGTAAAAATATTTTTTTCTTATAATTAGCCAGAATTTTCGAATCCATTGCAGGATGACTTAGATAGTTTGGACGCTGGTGTGATATGAATTGTATGGAACTCAACCTAAGGAAATGCAGACCCATGCGTTTCTTTAGATCGAATCCAAGATTTGTCAGATATAATATTAGAGGAACTGAGTTAGAGTTAGTTGATTCTTTTGTAGACCTTGGTATTCTAATGGATTCCAAACTGAATTTCAAAAATCATATTATTACTATGGTTAACAAAGCATATGGTGTTCTTGGCTTCATTAAGCGATGGGCTAAGGAGTTCTCCGATCCTTACGTAACGAAGCAGCTATTTACATCACTTGTCAGACCTATTCTGGAATATGGTTCCGTAGTGTGGGATCCTCAGTATGGTATCTATATTGACAGAATTGAGTCAGTTCAGAAACGATTTTTAATATTTTCATTAAGACACTTACATTGGAATAGTGATTTTGTTCTTCCCCCTTATACTAGTAGATTGAAGTTGATCGACTTGCCATCCTTAAAAAGCAGACGTGTTATGTTGAACACCGTGAGGTTTATAAGATTATAAATGGTGATTTATCTTCTGACTATATTATTTCTAGGATTAAGTTTAACGTGCCATTTAAACCATCTAGATACTATCAATTCCTTCATATTAGGCCTGTTCGATTGGGCTTACTAGCTTATATTAAGAAACTTGGTTTTTCTTAAATGAATCAACAAGAAAAATCTGGCACCAACACTAAGAGAGTTACAAGCTACTTTCTTGTTAAGCGAGTAAATTCCATACAAAAATTAAGCTAGTAAGCCCAATCGAACAGGCCTATTGATTTTCAGCGTACGAATTATGCATCCGCGGAGCCCATTCGTAGAATGAGTATTGATTTCAATTCATTATGGCTGTTTTTCTTTAAGACTGGATAACTAAGCTGTGATAACAAAAATCTAAATAAAATGTTAAATTTCCATTGAAAATAAAAAAAAATTTTTTTAAATTGCCGCCAAAGAAGTATCAATGTGTGTGTGAAAACAAATTTTGAAAAAATAATTTTGTGTTAAAAATTTTTGACAGCCTAGATAATTATCCAGTATAAGTCAAAATGATGATTATCGAGGCTAAGTCCAATAAAGTCAACACAAAATATTTGTCTGGAAAATTATTTTGATACATATATCATATATTTATATTGTAGTTGGCGACAACGTGAAAAAATAATTTTTTACTTTGAGCAAAAAAATTAAATTTTTATTAACGTTTTTGTTATCGCAGCTTGTTATTCCGACTTAAAGAAAAACAGTCCTATTGTGTGACATCATAGATTTCGGATCAGGAATCGATATAATAATGTCGAGGATTTTCTCCTGCTTTGATGTTTACCCAACAAACAAAGCAATACGAAAACGTCTAGAAGAAAAATAATATTGCGGCAACTATCATATTCGTATTGCGGAAGTTACCTCAATTGGAGAAGTTTGAGCGGCCAGGGCGATACGCCAAGGCAATACGAAAGCAATACATCCGGATGATAAATTGGCGATTATCATCCCCAAGAAATCTGGATGATATCGCCATAATATCACCTGGAAGATAAAAACAGGATATCACCAGATAACCACCGAGAAGACAAAAACGCAATTTTCCATATTTTTATGTTTTTCATATTTCAAAATTAATAATTACATAAATTTTGAATAAACAAATATGTACAATAACCTCATAAATAATAAGTAAACATGAAACATCTAAGAGTTAGAAATTAAATAGATGGACATCACTGCTGTTTCCGCCTTATGTTCTTTATTATTTCGGTCTTTCGCATGTTTCTGGTTAATCAAATGGACGTTTTTGAACTTGGGTTCGGAAAAGAACCAAAGCCTATGTCTGAAAGAAAACAAATAAAATGCATATAATACAAACTATATTATTCAAAATTCCGCTTAAATACCTTTAAATGCAGAAATTTTATAATTTTGAGTCGACGGCTTCTCCTTGGTTCCCATCCAAGTATATTTGTTGACCAAGCGGTCAGTTAAAAGTTTTTTGAGAGCGTGCCTTATCAAAACTGCATGCCACTCCTCTAATTCGTTTCGAAAACATTGCCTCTGTGAAATGCAAAAAATCTTAATGTCTGATAAAATTTTGTACCCAAAAGATCTACATCAATAATCAACTTACCAGTTGGCTTTTCATCACTTGCTACTGGTTTCATTTAGCTTCTCTTTTACTTATTGAGTGCTAGTCCATTTTGCAATGCACCAACAAAATTAGGCCAATTGCATTGGCGCGCCACCATTTTTCTCTACCGAATAAATGATCAGCTGTTTATATATAGGAATTCGTGTAGTTTCTCTTATGGATTTAAATATTAAAATTATTAACTCTAAACCAGAGTCTATTATTAACTCTAAACTTCTAATGTATGCAGATGATGTAAATATAATATATAATTATAATTAGGGAGCAAAAATGAGGGAACAAACCTACTATGTTTTGCT
The DNA here is from genome assembly GCA_947397865.1 of Polietes domitor. Taxonomy (NCBI): domain Eukaryota; kingdom Metazoa; phylum Arthropoda; class Insecta; order Diptera; family Muscidae; genus Polietes; species Polietes domitor. The sequence continues at coordinate 109,600,849 of OX377621.1, read as the reverse complement.
TGACGTCGAACAGGCCTAATAAACGATCAGCTGTTTACGATTACAGTAGTTTGTAGTTTCTCTTATACGTACTCACCACTCTCTCTCTCTTTCACGAACTCACCACACACTCTCTCTCTCTTTTTCACGAACTCACCACTATTGCGCTGCCATCCATTCTCTCTCATTCTTAAATTGTAGATTCTTCCATTCTAATCCATTCTATACTTCTTATTCTCTACTCCGCTCAACACACTCGTTCTTTTCCCGCACATTTAGCAAGGAACAGAAGATTTCGCGTATTATTATTATTATTTATTATTATATTATATTAGCGCGTTTGCTACAGATATAAACGTAAGTAATACAGGCTTATATATAGTTTACCACAAGAACTCAATTTGTCCAAAATCATACCATGCGTACTTATGCATTGAAGAATTGGAGGAGGATTTGGAATGGAAAATGATTTATGTGGGATCAGCAGAATCGGAAGAACACGATCAGGTTTTGGATACCATCTATATTTATGTAGGTTCTGTGGATTGACACACACAGGATTGATGTGAAATTGAATTTAGTGCAAAAAGAAAAACTAAACTCCTTTATGCTTTGGAAATGAATCAAGCTGGTGTTGCGATTTGTGGCTAAAACAAAAGAGTACCAAGTTGTCGCAATTGTTTGTAATCATGGAAAGATACTCTTCATGGGTATCGGAGAATGTCACTGGTTGCGAGTGGGTCTTAATTCAGTGGGACAACACTCATCCTCACGAATTCGGATTCTGGACTCACATTATGTATCCCGTCTTCATGCGGAAGTTGAGGTTTCCATGGATGATATGGCAGTATCCATAAAGGATTTGGTATTTTTCGTGGACACAACGAACACGCCATTTATGTAGTAACTAACAACCAAAAGGAAGTTGCATTTTGTTTTGCAAATAATGACCATTTGGCAATACTACATTCTATGCCGTTTTTTCGAATGATCGATCCGGCCCGTTTTGCATTTACATGCCTATCTACCTTAGGATGGGTCACGAAAATTAATTACTGCGATCACCCCTCAGAAATGAAGATTGGATTGTTTTACGATGACCTGCAAAATATTTCATCACAGGGTCAAGCCATCTGTGAGCAAAACGCTCCTGAAAACACCTCATATTTTTTCCCGTGTATTTTTTTTACGTTGCATTTTGCTCCAAAAAAATGTTCTGAATTAGTAGACCCATGGAAGCACTTTAAATAAAAATTTTAATTATTGTCTTAGAATAACGCATTGGTCGTATTATTGGACGATTAGATTGATTTTTTTGTTTTTTTTTTTTCAAAGTGGCAGCTAAAAGGAGTCAATATCTTTCGAATGACGCCTAAATGATGAATACCGGGCGAAAAATGACGTCACTGAGTCCATTTTTATGAAATAATACAGGAGATGGGTTTTCAGAGTCAAACTTTGCAAACTCTTTACAAAAAGGAACGCTACGACGTCAATTTCCTACCGATTTAAGCATTTAGCTATCATTTGAAAGTTATTGTAGCTATATAAATATAAAATACTACCAAATACGAAAAAGTTGTCAGTTATCATTATATAAAAAAATCTATAAATGTCTAATATTTCGACCAATTTACTCTAAGACAAGGCGTATTTATAAAGGTGATAGCAGCAGCCCAGCTGACTGAATTTTTTTTCATTCAAAAGTAACCTAAACTGTCAAATCCCATATATTTTGCTTTGACATTATGGCTCAGCATTCAAAAAATTACTTGTATTTTGTTGTTGTTCTAGTGCTATCACCTGTATAAATACGCCTTGCTCTAAGACAAGTATCAAAATTTATATTTATAGTACTTCAAGGGTCTATTAATGCAGAAAAAATATTGACAAAATACAAAACAAAAAAAATACACTAGAAAAACATGATTTTTAGGGGTATTTTCAGGAGCGTTAAGTTATGAACGAAATATTTTGCAAGTCATTAAACAATCCAAACTTTATTTTCGTGGGGCGACCGGAAATTGTTTTTCCATTTGTATGAACCGCAACCCAGCCTAATGTAGCTAAGAGAAGTAAGGCTTTAAGCTGACTCATATAACGTAACAATCTTCAAGTTGCTTAAAGAAAAGTTTAGATATTACATTTGTTACCAACAACTTATCACTAACGTGGGTTTCCGGATGTCGAATCGCTCATTGTATTCGTCAGAACGACGAACGGAAGTTTCTGTATAAAGAATGCAATGTTTTCCCTATTATAAAGTAAAATTTGAATAAACTAAATAATCTAAGATGGAAAATTGAAATGGTTTTTAATGCTAAAGTAATACAGAAATAAGAGATGCACTCCTATATACTATACTTCTATATACTATACTTATACTATATATACTATACTTTGCTTTCCAGTTGTATTAACAATATCCCTAAAACTAAAAATTGTTTTCTCTCCTTTTCAGAATTCCGTTAATGACGTTTTCGTGAATAATGTCCTGCATAAAAGTGTAACCGTAAAACTCAGCAAAGGTGAAAGCATTGGTATCGGTGTATCGAACAATTGCTCCGAAGAAGAGGACGAGTTGACGTTGCCCATTTGCCCATAACCAGTGGAAAACAAAATGCTACGGCAGCGCAACAATCAACTAGCATTGAAAATAAAATTAAAAAAGAAAATGATCTGACAGCAGCATCTACCAGCAAGAACTCGAGCACGAGTAATGAAGTGGCCAAAAAAGGGCAATCGAATATGGATTTAAATATTAAAATTATTGAAGCAGTGCAAAAACAAGCATGTCTATACACAAGTTGTAGTATGGCGGAACGAAAACTTGGGTGGAAACAAGTTTCTGAAGAACTTCAAATACCCGGTATGAATACTTGATTATTTTTGTATTGGTATAACTATAACTAATGTATATATACAGTAGTTATTCCGACTTTAAATGGATAAAAGTCAAGAATTCTCTCGTATTTGGACGTTTAGTATTATTTTTGGCAATGTATTGTTATAGGATAGTTTTTTGCCGGCTGATGATATTTAATCTGTAGCCGGTATCCACCCTCTACTGCTTACCCGCCACAGTTCGAACTGTGGTGTGTACGTTGTCCCTAAGTTATTGGGTCGTGGCCCTCTCGGTTGGCGGGCGGGAGTGAGACGCGTTGAAATCGCTCGTTACAAAAAAATAAACGAAGTTTACTAATGCAAACATCTCCAAGCGTGAAAATTTCATTAAAGTCGTGCATATAAGCCATAAATACTGTATCTGCCTACATCCAAGAATTTTGTGCCAAGGGTTTCTAAGCTAAAAATTCTACTTACTACTCGAATATGTCTATTCTTTGGTAAACACACGATATGAGTTGAAATGTTTCTTTTGTAATTATATTTACAAAAGAAAATGTAGACGGTTGCATTCTCTTTTGAAAATATAATACATAATTTTTTACATTTTTATTTACCTTGTATACCAAGGCAATATCATATGTGCGACAGTGAAATATATGGATCTTTCTCTGAATTTGGGAAGTAGGATTAAAGACTTTATACATCCTAAAATATTTTTGAAGTCGAATGTAGGAAACTATTATTTGAGTCTGCATATTTAGAACATCATCAGCTATATGAATAACTTTGTACTTGTTTCTTTGTACATTTCACTGTCATTAAATTACCAAAAACTATACCCGCCATATAACAAAAAATCTGTATTGTGTTGCTTTTCATTTAGATAGATTGAACATACTAAACGTTTTCCTTTTGAGATTTTTCTTAGGAAGCAATAAATTTTCTTGTGACATGTGTTCTTTAAAATAAATATGTGTATTTCATCGCAAACTTGATGAATGATACCTTTGATTACTGTGAGTTTTTGTCTGAACGGCTTCAATGTTTGCTATTTATTTCCTCCAAAAAGCTATATTTGTTAAATGAAGTGTATAATACCTCCAGCAATTAAAATATGAGTATGAAAAATCATATCCTCCAACTGCTCGATTTTTCAAGGAATAATTTTTAAGATGTACTTTTTTGCATTCTAGTCGCCCAACTTGTGTCGTTGTTTTTGTGTGTTTTTGGTCAATATTTTAATACGAATGACACATTTTTTAACTTCTAAACTAATATGACGAAATACAGTCTGAAAACCAATATACCCAAAAGCCAGATCATAGAAATATATTGATGATGCAGTAATTTCGGGTTAGTCACAATTTTCGAAATTTTGTTCGAGTTAAATGTATTGACTTAAGTGCTATTAAAAAAATTAGGAATAGACAAATTGGTGTCGAAATAAGATTGCTATGCATATAAAAAATCGTAAATATTGGATTAATATGAAATTATTTTCAGAACAAAATTTAAAAATTCGATGGCATTCGATTTTACAGCGATACCAAGCGGATGATTTTTTTAAATATGCCAACCTAATGCAGCATTTTATACAACGCGACATTGTAATCAATGTTAAAAGCAGCAAGTGGCGGCCGGAATTCGAGATAACTGCGATGGATCTTGCGGAAGGACGAGCAAATACCAGTGATGAATATGTTTTTTTAGAAGTGGACGATTTAGAAACGAACAATTTAGCCACGAATGATAGTTACAATGTTGAAAAAGAGGACAATGAAAGTAATGATGTATCGAATAATACCTCAACCTTCACTGCAGACGACTCTTTAGAAGCATTCACACAGAAATCAACTAAATATAACGGGAATGACCAAGAAAAGAATAAAACGCACGGACAAAATATGTGTGCAACAACCACTAAAAAGGAAAATCTCACAGTTTCTTCGGCATGCAAGTCAAATTTAGAATCAAAAAAACCCGAACACAAGTCCACGACCGATCGATGCGAAGACGATATATTTGGGGAATTGGTCTCCGCAATGTTGAAACGAATGGATGAGGACAAAAAACAAAATATTAAAAAGGAAATAATGCATATATTATTTACGTAATTATATTATGCCTTCTTACAAATATCAAATATTAACATTATCATATAAATAAATATAAATGCATAATTCTCGGCAAAATGATAATAGATTTTTTGTTTGTTTCATTCTCAGGGAAGTTTTATTCACGATAGGGGTGAATGGCGCACTAGCATCCAAAACTATCGAAATCATCCTGCAAAAAATGAGAAAATTCTGGCCAATCATAAGAAGAAAATATTTTACACGTAACCTGCATACATTAGAAGTCTAGAGTTAATAATATATCCTAGAAGGTCTTATATGAGTAATAACAATATTACGGGAATAGTATGGAATCAGAATCGGCCTAGAATAAAACTTACCAAAGTTGACAATTTGATTGCTATTCGCAAGGTACGAAGATATTATCGACTTCAATAAGTTACAGCTAAAACCAATACGATCTAATTGAAATAACAAAAAGTTCAGGGTTGGCTTTATCAAATGCCCTTCTAAAATCAGTGTATATGACATCAGTCCCTGTTGGTAGGGACTCAAAATATAAGAAATCCAATATGATACCACCTCAGTAACCAATATCTTAAATAGCTTCGGAATAGCCTCAACTTATGTAGCTATCCCTTTATAGTTTGATATGTCAGAAGGAATACCAGATTTATAGAGGCTATAAATTAATGATTTCCTTCATGCTGAAGGGAAATATTCAAATTTCAAAATAGTATTAAATAATAATGTTAGTGGAATAACTAATACAGAATTCCAAATTATACTGGCATCCATTTGCGAATCTGCAGCTTAGGGATGGCACTTAATTTAGATATCCCTCTTTAATTCAATTAGCCTAGCAATACAGTATTTCACATAATCGGAATTCAATCCAGATTTCTTAAACTTTTTAAAGCCTGCACTTCAAATTCTTCATTCTGGACAATTAACGAGTCTTTCAGATTGCCCAACTCGAACTTTCAGTACAGATTGTGACGGGAAGTCCCTAAGAATTCGATAAAGTTTATCCACAACATCTTCAATATCCGTATAGTGGCTACAACTACAGACAGAATTCCAATCGACTTCTCGGAGAAGAGAGTTAAGCAGTATAAAATGTTTCCTTCTGTAACAGAAAACGAATGAGATTCATCTGGAATAAATTAATATCAGCCAAAAGCCTGCCTATATTCGAGGCAGAATCATCCACATCAAACGATGAAGGCAGTGCGGTTAAAGCCTCCGTGTCCGGAAAGGCAAGCCAAGATACGGATGGTAAATTAAAATCCCGTAAGATTAGTGTACGGTCTAAGTCACCCGACATTGAAACAATCATACTAATCGCGGCAAAGTGCCTTTCATAGACACATAATTGAGACGATGGATGAATATAAGAGCAAGTCAATCTATTGCAGCCTAAATTAATAAGAGCTGCAATAAATTTGATGTCATCAAACCCGTGGAGGATAATACGTTCTGATGGGAAAAAAATTGTAACATCAATAAGTACACCGCCGCCAATCCTTCCTACTACAAAAAATCTCAGAATCTAAAACTGACTCTTTTAACAAAGTTTCAGTAAAAGCAAGAGCAGAGAAATCAAAATCAAAGCTATCAACAAATAATTGATTCAACTTCGTATTCAAGCCTCTTACATTCCGATACCAGATATAAAAAGAATCAATTCGATTTTTGGGACAGCAGCTGGCCTTAAAGGCATACAAATTGTCCACCCTATCCACAAATTCCTTAACGAATGCGCTAGGTGGCCAGAAGTCAGGAATAATTAATCTGTCAAAGATTTCCCTCGTCGTAATAATCTTAAACAAAGCTCGACTTGAGAAAATGACGACTTCAATTTAAAAAAGAAAAGATCCAAGGCAAAAATCACCACCAATCTTGGATCTTATGAAGCTATTCAAGTCAACAGCTGTGGCATCTGGTGCAAACATCTCCGGAGCCATGGTCAATCCACCAGAAGTACCACTAGACCGATGTGGATTCACGTCTGCAACAGGCATAGGTAGAAGTAAATTCCCGCCTACCACACTGGTCTGTGGACACCACATGTTGCAGCCGCAGGACGAGCGGGTTTGTCGCCCTCCACGCTGGTCTGCGGAGGATCTGTGACAGTTTTATCACAATGAAGTGGCTCAGCAATTACAGCATACGTCGGATTTATATCATTTGACAATCCAAATCCATCAACAGCTGGAGCCGCAGGTTCAGCAACATCCGAATGCTCAATCCTCGGCGTCACTGATTTTGAAAACACCACTTAACCCAACCTTGTGTGTATAACAAACGATTCGAAAACGAGAAAGAAAATTTAGATAATTTCGTCGCCTCCAAACAATAGTATGCTATGTTTTCAAGTTCTTTACGATTTTAGATTCTACGGTATTTAACTTAAATTCTCTCAAAGTTTGGTAATGATCGGTCAATCCAATTAAATGTTAAGCTCAAAAATGTTCCAACTTTTATAACTTAGTATAGCTAAAATGAACGCCTCCCGCCTACTATTATTCGTAGGTGTGATTTCGTCAATTGGGATAGCAAAATTTCGATACGCAACCCATGTAATCACAACGGACCCCACACATCGTCACAAATTAAATTTATTATGAATATAAACATTGGTATTGGTTATTGGTTTCGCGTTTGTAATTGTAAATAGGAAAATTCATAAATGCTAATCAGATTCACTACAGTGATGCGATTCCCAAAAGGCCCATCATAGTATAGTATTCATTTCATTTTTATTTATTTTCTTTTTTATGAAATGTGATGTCCTTTTGCATTTGGGATGTACTAAGAAATCGTCCATTAATCGCATCTATTTCAAAATTAACATTATTTATTTATTTACATGTTACTTCTTTAAAAGAAATACAAAAGCAAAGATAAATCCTTAAACACAAAAGACAATTTTTGTACATATACAAAATATTATAATGATATACAAAAACATATATCTGAATTTGAACATACATATATATGTATGTATGTATATCATGAATTTTATGATTTTGTTGATCAACATATAACTACGGTTTTTGTCTGTTATTTTCCTGCGAGTGCTGTATGGAGTTTTATTACAGCAAGGTAGTCATTATATGAGAGTTGTCCACTTTTCGATTTATTTTGCACACGTTTAACTTTCTCCATGAGTTCCGGTCTAGAGGAGACGATGGGAATACATTCATCTAAATAGCGCATTGATTCGCGTGACCAGAAAGTTGAAGGTAATTTGGAATCACGAGCATTATTTCCATTTCCCTTGCGTGGTGGTTTCGCACTAATTTCAGTTAGCAATGTATCGCATGTACTCTTCCATTTGTCTGAGACTTGTTGGATAGCAGCGCTAACAGTGGATCGATTTTCTTGATTTGCAAATGGTGGTGGAGGCATAACTTTGTGCTGTTGCTTCTTCGACACACTTACAGGCGTTGTCGAATTAGTGGCAGTGGACTTAGTTTTGATGGGTGTAGACAAATTGTAAACATCAGGACGTATGGACTGTGCTGCTGGTGTTTTAGATGGTGAAACGAGTGTAGTGTACGTTTTGGTCCCGGTAGAAAGTACTGGAGAGACAGGAGAGTTGCTGACCCCTATGTTTAGTTTACGCTTGCTTTTAGAACTTTTTGGAGTAAAGGCATTAAGCGCAGCTTGCGCTTGTCGCTTAATATGATCACCGCTGGGTGCATCAGACTGTTGCTTCGGTTGCTCTAGTTTTTCTTTTTGTTCCTGTGTAAAACTTGTATCCAGTAATTTGTGGCCAAGTAACAATGGATCAATAATAAGTTTTGTCATCCGATTTTTCAAGACCAATTTATTGTAGGTCTCTAATAAATCCTGGTAGTTGTCATGCCGATATGATGAGAATATGAACTTCCAATGGGCGGATATCTCTGTTCGCAGTTGCAAAGGTGTCGACTCTTCCGAGCTGTAGTCATTGATTAGCGTTTTCAGACTCAACAGGAGTTTGTCAATATGCGTGTTTCCATCTTGTAATCCAGCCTGACCGACCAGTATCATATTTAGCGATCGTCTGATTTTATCCGCTAGCTTAAAGCCGGATTTTGACTGCTGTCTCTCTACGTATTGTAGTCGTTTAAACAAATGGTTCGCATTTCCCAAGTTATTCAAAAGCTGATTTATGTCATCGCGCAAAAATCGTATAAGTACATCGGTTCGCTTTGGTACATTGATTGTGGATTGCACACTTTTCTGGTTTACTTGATCGGAAATTTCGCGGTATTTCATAAGAAGTTCGCGTTGAAATTTATCATGATTACTGGGTAAGCCAAAAATAACTAGAACGTGACCAACAGACGTAAAATCTAAGCGAGCTTTCAAATCACAAGCTTTAGACGATTTCGTCAAAAAGCTACGACCATCGACGGACATCAAATACTTGCTGTGAAAATGATTCAAATAAATCTTAGCTTCACAAGGAAGACCAGGTGGCAGACAATTTTGTCTTCTATTGTCTTCATTGTTGTCGTCGTCTGATTCAGCAATTATAAATCTATTTGATATACCACCACCACGTAAGGAATTATTTTGTACAGATTCAGTATCTTCGCACATTTCATCATCACAATCTCCTGTAGAATCTACTAGAGGTATAAAGTCGGGAAGGGTTTCCATTTCACGAGGTTTGGGCCTTTCCTTAGATGATGACAACAGCAAAGTAGCCGCCGGTTCATTTGCATTTTCATTTTGCATTTCGTGAGTGTCCATTTGATTGGGTACGTTTGTCGATGTAGATGGGACGTCGAAATGCTCAGAAAAGCTGTAATTCGAGTCAGAATCCATTATCTGGGGTGGATTATTTGCAGATATCACCTTGTTAGGCGATTTAAAATTTGAAAAGTTACTACAATAAGAGGTAGGCGGATTTACAACATTCAATTGAATGTCTTCATCATCATCTTGCACGGTGCTTTCAACTTCTCCCACAGAAGTAGTATCATTTGTATTAGATGTATCCTTCGAACATTCATTGTCGACACTGCCACTTTCACTTATTTCCTGAACCTTTGGATGAAATCCAACCATTAATAAATATCACGTCTAAATTCAAATTCGCAAAAGTACATTTACCTGATTGGGAGCTTTACATTCGTCATTCTTAGATTCGATAGTTTTAGGTGGCTTTTTAGATTTCTTTGCCGACGAGCTCTCCGCAATATCTGGACTTAAACGGCGTTTACGTGTCAATAAGAAATCCATGCCAACGGCATTTAAAAATCGCCCATAATACTTTTCCGTTGTGGTCTGGTCAGCCATATCAAAAGTATATTCGTGACATGGTTCATACATCAAATTAAAACCGATGCCACCAAATGTTGATTTAACGGCCATGTCATTATATGACTTTTGATGTGATTTAATTGCACTTGCGATTACCGGATATTCCATATGCACAGCGTTACGGCAAATATCCGACAAATGACCTCGATGCCCACAAATGCTACAATATTTCTTCGCATTATACACAATGTTATTCTTCGGAAAAGCATTCGGTTCAGTCTACAAATATATGATATGAGTAAAAATATGAAAGTTGGATGAAAAAAATTTGTAGATTAGATGCGTCCCATACCCAAGACACAATCCAGTGAAACGCAAGATATTCTAATTGTCAAGGTCTTAATATTTGCAGATATCAATGTATACATCAGATATCAATGTCGGTAGCCAAGTAGGCTACCTTTATCATGATGACACTTCAGAAGGCTTCGCTGCGATTTTTCAACAAAACCACCAAACGTTTGGATACCACAAATATCAGTTAAAAGCAATGCCGCCTATCTTTCTATCTTACTGTGCGCAGCCATTTAATAAATGTCATGATGTCATTTCTAAGTAAATTTGCATTCTATAAAATATTGATCCTTGACAAAATCCGAGATAAATGAAGTGAATACAACAATACACCCTACAAAACAAATATGTCTCACTGGTCTGTGTCATGTCACACCCTTTAATAACGTTACCGTAAACCAAAATAAATCTCACCGTTGAATAATATCTACGCCATTTGTCGGGACAGAAATCAATTGAATGTCCTCGTATTTTGCAAATTGGACATATTAGACGATTTTGGAATGAGCAGGCATTACAGCCCTTTATGAAAACTTGTGTTTTGTTACCACACTGCAAAATACACACAATAGTTTATTTCATATATGGGTAAAAATTCAAGTCAAACTTACCCTTAAGCAGATTGTGTTGGGACAACGTGGTTCCTGGTGACCTGATGACCCGCACATATAACAAATAAGAGGTTTTCTAGGACGCCTGCATTGTGACCTAGCATGGCCGAATTCACAGCAATTTGTGCATTTTAAGTTCTTATAACGTTGCCTCGATTTGGTAAAACGATCTTCAGTGTAGATTCTCCACAAGCTTTTATCAGCTGTTGAATAAAATATAATTAGCATTCGTTTAAAAATGTAGTAAATATAGCTTACGGTTCATTTTTTTCCACACATCGGTTAAGATGAAATTTTCGCCATTCCATGACTCTTCATAAAATTTACGCATCTCATTATTCCAACCAATACCTCCACTTAATTTTCTGCCTCTGCCAAAAACCACGTTATATATTGGAGAACCATTTTCTCCTCTTTTCTTTACTGGCATTCCAATGGATGTTGATGGAGACCGATCTGCTACATAAGTGACGATTTGTGCGTTATCCTCGTTTGGTAGAGATTTATAAATTATAGATTTATTTTGATCAGTGCGGGAGCTATCGCGTTTAGCAGAAACTACATCCTCGTCTTTGGCACGCTTTTCTTTTTCACATTCCTCCATATTATCAATAGTATTGAAAACATCATTTAATCGATTGCAAACATCTTTAGGTACTGCTGTGTCTCTAGGTACAGTAGTTTCGGTATTTTCGCTGAATAGGATTTTCTCTGCAATTTCACGAGCAGATGGAGCATCAGCGACATCATCACTTTCTTCGGCTTCGTTTTCATCATCTTGTCCCTGAACCAAATTGTTTAGTTTTGCTATAAAATCACCGTCAGACATCGGGTCTGTGGAAGCTGCGAATTTTGATGATTTACCGGTTGCAGATGCAGGAATTCGAATACTTTTGCGTACTTTTCGTTCTACTGCTTGCCCACGGGATATAAATGGTATTCCCGTTCGGGAATGCTCAGCGTCCGAGTTACATTTATCATCGACATCCTCGTCGTTATTGTCACTGCTAGATTGGGTGTTTTCATAGTTGGCATCAGACCCTTTGTTGCTGCTTGAAACGCGTTTACGCAAACGTTTAGTTCGAGGATTAGAGGAAGTAATATCTTCGACCTCGTCGGAGCTTGAATCAATTTGGCGTATAACGGTTGTCTTAGGTGTCCCCTTAGAGTAAACACTATCTGTGATATCAGATTCACTTTCATACACATCTAAAGCTCTAAACTGAGTTTGTTCTACCCGATAGTAATCTGTCGCTTCTTTACGGGAAGTACCAGATGATTTAGGTGTAATAAATTCCGATGTTTCATGTACGTCTTCATTATCTGTTCCATTATCAAGAGAATTGATTTGCTCTTCCGGTGTAGTATTCTTATTGGCATTATCAGTAGTTTGAGGAGTTTCCAACAAACTATTCATGTCGGACGTTAGTAATAAAAGATCTTCATCGTCGGCCATGCCACTTGCAGTATCTAGCAGACGACTACGATCAATGTGACCAATAAAATCATCTGAAGATTGAATTGAACAAGGCGAAGTACAACGCGAAGAATTATCTAGTCGTTTATCAGCACAGTCCGAGGCCGATATGTTCTGTGACGATATTTGTTGAGGCTTTATGAAACTTGATGATGTTGACATTTGTACATCTGTCGAGTCCAAGGCATTCTCTTCCTGTTGCAATATTGTGGATCCGGTTGTTTCAATTTTTACTTTCGCATCATCGTCACTATCATCTACAGTAAATGTAGGAGGTGGAGGTATAGGAATCACTATCACATCGCTACAATCGGATTCGTCGCTAGAAAGCAAATCAATGACTTCAGTAGATATTTTCCTTTTTCCCTTTGCGGCTGCCATTTTGGACTTCTGTTTCTTATCCTCTAGACGTTTTGCCTTTACCAATTTTTGTTGTTGTTTAAAAAACGGTCCTTGCTTAGGATTTATAATGGAGCTATTGGCATCCTTATTATTCGACCTACTAATGACGGGGTTTCTGTTGCGCTTCATCCAATCAGCCACTGGATTAAGTTTTAAATCAGACCTGCTTGCAGTAGATTGAGATGTGCGAGTTTGGGGTGAATCTTTATTCATCTTCGCATTTGGCAAACGATCGTTTGGCCCGGATTTGCAAGTGTTGGCGTTATCTACAGGAGAATTATTAACAAAGAAAAACACATAAGTTTTATTTTTAAATTGAATTAATTATGGGTATCATCCCGATATTTACCCACTACGTGATCACCAATTCCCGAAACATCTATGTAATTTAGCTGTTTTCTATTTTGGTTGTCGCCATCCAAAATGGCTTTTGGTGGTGGTTGTGCCTTTGTGTTTTGTTTCGGCTGGTGGCGTAAACGGTATTGTGTATTGGTTTGTTGTGGTTGAAATTGCTGCGATTTGTTAATACCAAATTCTCTAGCCCAATAACGCTTTGATGATGTTCTGTTTGTGTCCGATATCGCTTCAGAATTCCCTTCATTATTTCGACTTGCAACCACACCTTGTTCAACCTGTTCTACTGATAGAATCTGACCCTCTGTTTCTTCGCGTGCCTCATGGTGAATTATTCCATATAAACGTGCCTCCAAGTCATTAAGATCTTCAACATTGTCAATATCGACCTAAACGATTCGTAATTTTAGTCTTTTTTCAAATTCGTTGAACACAAATTCGTGTTTCTATTACCTCATCCATGTTGTGTGTAATTTTCTTTACATTTAGTTAAATTTCTCCGTGTTATATATGAAAATAATGTTGGTTGTTCATGGATTTTTTTCTTCTTCTTCTTTCGTCTGACAATCACATTAGACTAGAGATGGGAGATATTCTCGTACCGGTGATTCAATCACCGTGATTGAGAAATCACGGGTAACTGCAGTGAGTGGATATGACGAGTAACGGGTACTGGCAAAGTAGTTCTTTCAATGTTGTCACCATTCAATTTTATATTTCACTATTTGCAGAAAATCACTGACATCGTCATCTCTAGCTGAAGCAACTGCTTTCACGTACTAGAATCATTAGAAAGAGATAGAACAAGATAATAATACTTATTTCTATCACTCTCTATTGCATATAATAACGTGGAACTTTTTCTGTCTGCTTTGGTCTTTAATTTTAATTGCTATTTTACGTTCTCCACTTTCTATTAATTTTTCATCAATTTTGTAAAATCGCCGACTTTTGAGATTGTAAAATTTTTAAATTATTAATTAGTAAAGAGAAAACAAGCGCAATATGGCAGGTTTCGAGCCTACTGAAAACTTTTATGCAATATGCAAAACTTGCAAAACAAAAATCTCATATAGGGCTACAATTTCTAATCTTAAAAAGCATATGATTTCCAGACACCTTACTATGGTCCCAAATCCAAATTTTTTGGCAGAAGTTAAAAAAAAAAATAAATTGGAAATTGTTAAATGTGTATATATTTTATTAATGGTAACACTCCAAGCTATCAAGTTAATGTATTGGAGAAATCTAGGTGGCAACACTGCAAACCTTTGCCCTTGAAACCAGTGGGATTAATTCGGGTCTAAAGCAGTTATACAAATTACTTCAAATTAATGCGTAAAAAGAAAATAATGAAGATACTATATTATTGAAATTGAAGGCCGTCGTAAGTAGTTGAAAAATTATATTTAACATTTTGTGATTAGATTACTGTAGTCCTGTCATTTAGCAAGCATACATCTGCTTGCTAAATCCGGCAAGCTTTATCGGTGGGTCGTCGAAGAAAGGTTGAATAATAATGTCATATCAAGCCTGTCGTTGGCCAAACCATATTACGATAATTCTTGGCTTAGTTATCTTTTGACAGTATTATTTTACTCACTCCAAACAGTATGAATTATTGATATTAATTATGGTGTTTATTTATTGAATTGTAATACAATTTTATTTATTATAAAAATCCAAGTTTAGCTTTTAGAAAAAAACGAGTGCTTCGAACGGCGTCAATAACGGTTTTTCTCGTAGATTTTTTATTAGAAATATTATCGATTTCAGTTCAATCGAAACAAATTTTTGATGTTATCGATTTTACATCTAAATATATAACAAAGGTTGGTTTCATATTTATTGTAATGTATTCCATCTTTGGTCTAATCTAGGTAGTGTAGATATTGAAAACATTAGAGAGAAAAGTATATTTCACACCGCTTTAAAAAGCCTAAACACTTTAATGCTTCTTTCGACATGTTTAATACATTACATGCCTAGAACTTCAAACTTGAATCGGAAAGGGCTTCGAAGCCATTTATGGATGCCTCTCTTTCCGGACTTCTATACACAAATCCGAAATACAGTAAGTGCATTTCAATCCTGTAATTTGCCCAAAGGGAGTTAGGGTTAGGTTTAAAGGTCTCAATCTCATCCTCACACAGTCGGCAATACCCCTCAATACCTGTGTACCATCTGCTGAGCCTGCTTCTAATGTTACAGTGCCCTGTGTAGATACATATGAGCATGCGTATCTCTAGTTTGCCTAACTTTGATAAAGATCTGGTATTCTGTTTGTATGCCGACAAATTGATCCATGTTGAATTCATCTTTGCCCATTTGCATGACTCAATCAGTCTATAGAAAACGCCAATCGGTGGTTTACTGAGTTTTCGGCTTGCGAGATTTCCATGGATGAACCATTTCTGGCCAATTCGTCTGCTATTTCGTTCCGTATGATATTGCTATGTCCGGGAACCCAGCAGAGACGGACCACATGATTTCTGAGGTCATCTAGCGAGCGTTTGCAACTCAGTACAAGCTTTGATTTGACGTTTTGTGACATGATTGATTTTAGTGCTGCCTGACTATCTATGTAGAAGATTATATATGTTTCAACCGGAATTTCTTCTTCTGATAACAATTTTGCTGTTTTTTCAATTGCAAGGATTTCTGCTTGAAAAACGATACAGTTGTCGTCGAGTCGAAAAGACCTGCGTATCTGTAGTGATTCAATGTAGAAACCCGCAACTGTGCCTAGTTACATCTTAGAGCCATCAGTGTAGCAGCCAAGCCTGTGAAGGGCTCGCCATTGCCCTAATATGCTACCTTCGGTATAATCATCTGTAGTACTGATGAGAAGTCTAGAACCGGTACCATGTAATCGGTGCCTCCACTTAAGGCTGGTTCATGAAGATTCTCTGTATTTCTTTGAATAATGTTTGCATGCCCGTATGGTCTGCTCTTCCAGCAGCCTGATTCATTGAGCCTTGTAGCGCTTTTGGCAGCAGCCATCTCTGTGAAGTGATCCAGAGATAAGTGATGTAAAATTACATCTAGTGCGGGTTGCTTTTAAAGGCTCCCGTAATACTCAAGCTCGCTACTCTCTGTGTCATTGTTAGCTTTGCCAATAGTCTCCCGTTACTCATAGGACTCCACCAAACTAAACAGCCATAGGTAGTAATGGGCTTGACCACGGACCGGTAGATCCAGCCTACAACTTTCGGTTTCAGACCCCAGCTCTTACCTATGTAGATCCTACACATGTAGAGTGCATTTAGGCCTTTTTCATAACTTTCCTCAGTGTTCCTAACCCAGTTCAGCCTACGATCCAAAGTCACCTCCTGAGAAAGGGTAAGTTCGTTTCCATCCAGTATTGGCTTCCTGCATGGCTCTATGTTCAGTTTTCCTGAGTGCACCTTGCATTAACTCGCTGATAGTTGGTAGGAATTTACCTCCTACCATGATGACTACGTCATCGGCATACAAAACTACCTTACTAGAGTCTTGGACTCTTTAGAAGAACCTCCGGTGAATTCACTGGAACTTTTTACAGCTGATTCTTTGTCCACTGCATCGTGTCATAGCTGAGTGGCCGCTAATTTCGTCCTGGGCGGGTCGCCAAGCGCCGACTCATCGGTTGGAGACATCTCTAGAGCCGTCAGTGAGTTCTCACTGATATCAAAGACCCCAGCAGTAGGCTCTGGCTCACCATGAATTTCTCTTGGAGATTGAGTCAATGTGACATTAAGCTCGTCTGAGAGAATTCATAGTTGGTCAAAAACCTCCTATGGTTTCGCTGAGATCACTGAAAGATCCCAAGGAGGACTCTCGTTCCGCCTCCAATTGGTGCTGGAGTTCAGTCTGCTGCTCCAAAATGACACCTGTAATCCGTCCGAGATCTAAGGTCGTCCGTTCCCTCACAAATCGTCACCTGCCGTTGTGTAGCATTCCGTGTCATTGTGTAGCATTGTCAGTGGGCGTTCAAGCTATCTATTCTGTTGAGGCCGCTGGCGATACGTAGAGGAGACTTTATGTCTCCACCGTGCGCGCCGGAAGTCGCCGCCTCTGCTCCTTCCGATGTTGGGGTGTATATTACCACCTCCGACTTTGATTTACCGTTGTTGTTCATCCCATAAAAATACCCATTGTATGCTTTTTGTATGTACTTGACCTATGGTTGAAGTGCAACCGGTGCGCATACAGGAAAACACCGGTTATGAGAGTACCATCAGGCTTCTACGGTCGAACTGAGAGAGGTTGGTTGTTCTACCTTCCATATCGTTGCATCACTTAAGGAAGGTAAATCTGATCCAATTTGTGTAGGAAGGAGAAAGGTAACCTTTGGTCGTGCAGACGATCAATCGGACTACCAACCCAATTAGTTCGACTGCACTTAAGCCCCTACATCGCGACAAGATTGTTACCTTCGGTAGGGGTATATTCTGGATTTTGTAAGCTCCTACGTGAAAACGTACGAAATGACACTATTGCCATGCCGACAGCTATATCACGTCTGTCTGAATGGGCCTCAATCTGAGGTTATTATTATTTAATTCCCATAATTCCTATGTGGAACATAGGGCCTCTACAAACAAGTTACAATTTGGTTTATCTGATGCTAAAATTTTTATTTCACGCCATGCAGTTATGCAACTGCTAGTCCCTCAGATTCGACCAGTCTTCACCATGTATAAGCGGGTCTTTCTTTTCTTCGGCTACCCAGTGGATTCCAGTCAAGCGCCGTTCGAGTGATGTTGTCTGGTTTATTAGGCATTCCAAATGATGCTCCACCCTTTGTGATTTGCTCCACCATTACTGGAAATAATGCTTCCCAGGTAGCAGAAAGAGTCGACAACTTCGATCGATTTTTCGTCGAAAAATATAGGCCGAATATTGTCGGTATTAATGATCATTAGCTTCGTTTTTGCAATGTTAATCTTGAGTCCTGCTTTACTTGCACACTCGCTCAGGTGCTGAAGTTTTTTTCGCGATATGTAAGTGTTTTTGTTATAGGAGACATGTCATCTGCATAGTCTAGGCCTTCGAGTGTACTTTGGAGGTCCCTTGTAATACCGGTATTGCTGACTGTCACGTGGTTCATTATTAGGCCTGTTCGATTGGGCTTACTAGTTTAAAACTAAGAGACTTAATAAGGTGGCAATATTTTTATCCATTGGTTTTATTTAAATAAATCAGAGATAAATATCTGGCACCACCTTACTCGGTAACTAAGAGAGTAGTAAGCTACTTTCTTGATAAACGAGTAAATTCCATAGAAATATTAAGCTAGTAAGCCCAATCGAACAGGCCTCTTGTGTCAAGCGTACAGATAGGTGATAATTGGTTCTCGTAAGTGATCCGACAGCTAGCTCCATTGTACCAGATTGATAACTTTTTTCAGCACTCCTTTTAGAATAAGGTTATTTTAAAAATAAAATATTTGCCACTTTGCATATGCATTTTGCGCAACATGAATTTGCCCAAATATTTGGTGCATCTAAAACCCTCTATTATAAATACTGTAAAAATTCCTGTTTGATGATATTTTGAACAGAAATACAAATAACTTTATTATGAAACATAAATTTAAACTAAAATGTTTTAACTTTTCTTTTTTGTTTAACTTTAGTTTTCTTGCTGGTTTTTGTTTTTTAGTCTGAGTTGTTGAAATTGAAGCAAATTCTTTATTCTTTTAGGAATGTGAGAAATTTCATTTCAGCTGTCATAATTTGAACTAGTGTCAATTCAATCCAGAAACGTGTGGTGGGTATCTGTCAGAATGGTTCTCTGGCAGAACCTAATGGCTAACTACGCAATACTATAATATTTCGAACGAACGAGTTCCACTTAAATCTTTAACTGAATGCGTTATGTGTAATTTTACTGCTTGCAAGACACATATTAAGTACTCATGTATGATTGAAAACAACAAAATCACCAGTTTTTACGTATCAGCTTCACGAAGAACACAGAAAAGGGCTTACAACTTAATTTTTGTACGAAATTTACTCGCTTAACAAGAAAGTAGCTTACTGCTATCTTAGTTGTGTTGCCAGATTTTTCCTGTTAATCCGTTTAAGAAAAACCAATGTGTATCAACATCACCACCTTCTCAAGTCTCTTAATTGTAAGCTAGTATACCCGATCGAACAGGCATATTATGTCTACATAACATTTAATGTACATTTTTATAAAGAGTTGACTCTTTATAAAAATAGGTACAAATTTGATTTTGGCATTTTCTACAAGTTTTTTTTTTGTGTGTAAATAGGATATTTGTTTCTCCGTGTGTTTCGATAACATGATATGTCAATTTGTTCGTTAACGAATAATCGAATAATCTAAAAGCTAAATTACTCATCAGGAGAAACGTCAAAAACAATTACAGGAAAATTATTAATGGAAGATATTTTTCACAATTCATTGGAGTTATTTTATAAAATTTAATATAGACAATATAGTGAATTTAACAAAAGAAATAGTACTTTTTGTAAAATAGAGAAACGTGTAAAATGTTGCCAGCCGCGGAAGAGGCACAAATTACTAAACTGCTCTCAAAGGTAATGAAATGAGATGACAAAGGAAAGACAGACATACCATAATTGTTTATAATATAAAACGTAAATAACGCTTACCTAATTTTATATTATTATTCTAATTCGCAGTATAAACATGTGAATCCTACTAAAAAGGAAATAATAGACGTTGTCTCAAATTACCGTAGTTTGTCGTATAATTTGCAGAGATTTGGTATGTACGGCGGTCAAAGTGCTTGAGATTTCACTACTGATAACGTTTTATTTCGATTATAGTATTCAATGACGGCAACGGAAGAGACTTGTTTAATTTGCAAGGTACCATACCAGTGGTTTACAAAAGTAAGTTTTTCAAAAATTTGTATCTACTTTCATCATAATATGTGTATTTTCACAGATAATACATATTACATTCCCATTTGCATTTGGTTGATGGACACTCATCCTATGAATGCTCCTATGTGCTTTGTGAAACCTACACCAACAATGCAGATCAAAGTATCTATGTATGTAGACCACAACGGAAGGGTGTATTTGCCTTATTTGCATGACTGGCAGCCGGTAAGTTTTATAATGAAAGTTAAGTCCTGTTTCTGTAACTTGTTTCCGTTCGTTCGCCTCAGACGAATGCAAATAGGTTACAGAAAATGTCGCTTATACGTGAGTGATTAAGACTACGTAGATCGTTATGTTATCAAGTTCTATATTCAATTATGGATTCTGACTTTGTAGCACTCTAGTGACTTGTTGTCGTTGATACAAGTGATGATTGTTACTTTTGGAGAACATCCGCCTGTGTATTCTAAGCCGAAAGATCAAGTGACGCCATATCCAACGACGGGTAAAGTGAACTGAGCATCGAAATGAGTATTGTTTGATTTATTATTTTATTATAGGTTATATGCCTCAAACAGGAGGTCCAAATACGTCATCTGCATCGGGTGGTGCGTATAATCTGCCATACCCGACTGGCGGCGGAGCATTTCCTCCATATCCCCCAGCGACAGGCAGCAGCTTTGGAGGTTTTCCTCCATACCCGACAAGTGGCAATGTAATTCCTGCTGCTACATCTGGGCCAGGCACAGGATATCCACCGTATATGAACTTTCCCCAAGGCACTGGCTACAATACAGGTTATGTATGTAATTGTTAACTTTTCGTAGAGCCGTGTTCAATGTCTATATTATTTCAAGAATTCTTCAAACACCAGTTCGACGGGCACCATTACAGAGGAACATATTAAAGCTTCACTAATAAGTGCCGTGGAAGATAAACTTAGACGTCGTCTGCAAGAGAAAGTCAATCAATACCAAGCTGAAATTGATACTTTAAATCGTACCAAACAGGAATTGGTAGAAGGCAGTGCAAAAATTGACTCTATCGTAGCCCGTATGCAGAGAGAAGAGGTACATACACATATTTTAGAGAACATTGCAAAGTACATCTGTTGCTTTCTTTTCTTCCACATATAGATTGATCTGCAGAAAAATATAAATATTTTGCGAGATAAAGAAGAAGAATTAGAAAAGAGTTTAGAATCATTGGAAACTTCTGAAGGTATTGACCCTGATGAAGCCGTTACGACCACAGCACCATTGTACAGGCAGTAAGTTGACTGTTATAAAATTGAACATCATATTGAAAACAATACAGTATAATTATGCGAGTTTGTTTTCTTCTCTGTTATCCGCAACGTACGAATGATCTTTTTCCATGAAATCACTAAATATCAAAACATTTTCATTGGAATTTTAGCAGCTCTGCTTAAATAATGCATAGAATGTAACGAATATCTCTGTCTAATTAGTATGCATGTGGGACTGATGATGTTTGAAATTAAATATCTTCAGTATTTTTAAGATAAAATATAGTTTAGAAAATGTTCTCCTCGACATGGAAAAACGTCTTATGTACAATTTTCTTAATTTATGAGTAGACACTTAATACTTTACAGTACTTTTTGAAAAGTCGTTATCCCACATGAAATTTGTACAATAAATAAGACATGCAAAAGTCTAATAGTTTTCGGAAATGTCTAAATCACAATTTAAGAGCTAATAAGTATATATGACGGGTTGCAAAATTCAAACTTGTATCAAATACGATACATGCTATTTTATTAACAATTATTATAAAAAATCTCAAATATGTTTTCTTTCGCCCATTTTTTAGACTACTGAATGCATATGCCGAAGAAGCTGCCGCCGAAGATGCCATCTACTATTTGGGTGAAGCTTTACGCAGCGGCGTTATCGATTTAGAAACATTCTTAAAGCACGTACGCCAATTATCACGGAAACAATTCATGTTGCGCGCCATTATGCAGAAATGCAGGCAGAAGGCCGGACTTGCCGGTTAAAGAACAGCTAAGAAATGTTTTTACGAGATCTTCGATTTGTCACGGCCGTGGTGGAATTAGCTAGATACCAGTTCCGAAAACACCACTATAAAAAGCGATCATTATTATTATAAATTAATCGTTATTCACCAATATTCTAAATGTATACTACTAAAATACACTTGTCTGTATTCGATAAAAAAAAAAACTTCTAACAATTCTAAGACAAGAGTAATGTGAACATTCATTGAAACTCTCACTCACTTACACTGTCCATCACACTCATTCAATTGTTTTTGCAAGTGGATGGAGTTCAGTTGTTCCATGAATCCTCATATTTAAGCCAGGAAAATAATATGTACGTGTATTTATATTTTACGTTATTCGAATGCCTCCATTGTTTGCAAGCAATTCAATATAGAAACGAATTAAAAAATAGTCATTTGTTTAAACACTTGTTTAAGGTCTTTGGTCTATGTTTACCAACATTTTATATACTGAATCTTTTAAAGCAAATAAACAAATAGCAAATAGCCGAACACATCATTCATTTACTTATCATAATTGTTTATTGCATATTAAAATACATAATTGGAATTTGCAGAAGAAACGTTTCAGAATGTTGTAACATGATAACTTTGCTTCACTGCAGCACATCTAGTTGATTCTGAATTCTATAATTTGGCCTCCACCGCTATTTGTTGTTCATATATATATTCCCACTGCCAACATTAGGAACATTATGCCGAATCCCAGAAATATTGAAGCGCATAAGCTTATGGCCAACTCCTTGAATAGTGTCTTTTCCTTGATGTTCTTAGGCCGCGATACAACATATATAAAGAACCAAGCGGTGAAAAATGTTCCTATTATCAATAGCACTGTTGCTAAATGTGGAAAGACGGCCGGATTGATCGGCGATATATAACGCTGCATAGTAGCTTCCATCTAAAAGAAGTAATTGCTTACTATTCAAGTTTGGTATGTGATATTGATATTTACTCACATTTTTACTTTTTTAGATAGTATACAATATAAAACTCCGACAAAAATAATGTTAATTATACGTGGCCCGGCGAAGAAAAACCAATCATAAATGACCAGTGTTACCGTTGTGCCACTAAAGTGGCAATTTTGCCACTTTTTTCGAGCCGAGATACTTTTGTGCCACTTTTTCATTGAGGTACTAAATGTGCTACTTTTTGCTTTTTTGTGCCACTTTTTTCATTTCTCGTATCCTGGAAATTCGAAATTCGTACGGGAATCCCACGAAGAAAATTTAAAATTTTACATATTTCTTCGAATATTTTTTCCATCACGCACCTTCTAGTACCTACCAACTATAACTGCTAGAAGGGCTGAATACGCCATTCAAGCCATCATAAAGACCACTTACCCCCTAGGCCCAGATTGAGAGTGGGGGCTTTGATCCTGACAGCAGTAGTTTGGTCCTAATGTCGACACAATCTGGGGTGAAATGATAACCACAGACTCGGTCGGACGTAGTTATTGGTCTGGAGATTCCTATAATCTCCTTCCATATCGCCTTGTTCGCTAAGGTGAATTTGTACATAGATACTCCATCACCTCGTCGAACTTTGCAGCCTTTCTCTGCACACTTTTCTTTGTACATACTTTTGTTCATAATTAATTATTAATTATTTAATTAATCACATTTAACGGGCGCGGGCTTTGGGAGCTTTACGCTTGCTTTAAGTGGAAGGAGTTGCGAGTTGCTAAAAAAAGGAGTAGAAGCAGAGCGCAGAGTTGAGTATAGGGGAGTATAGAATGGATTAGAATGGGAGAATCTGCAATTTAAGAATGAGAGAGCATAAAGACAGCGCAATGTAAGAATGAGAGAGCATAAAGACAGCGCAAGTGGTGAGTTTGCTGATTTCACCACAGGAGAGCACAGAGAGTGAGAGCCAACCAGTGTTACCGTTGTGCCAATAAAGTGGCAATTATTTTCCCTGTCAAGCCGGGAAAAATAGATTTTGGGCGTGTATCCGAAAGCCAAAAATAAAGAATTTAAAGTTTTCGAAGCGACAGGAACAATCGTTCTCCGTCGTCGAGGCTAAGTCGAATAAAGTCGACACAAAATATTTTTTTGAAATTTTCTTTTGATATTTTTTTATTTTGTGCAAAAAAGTAAATTTTTATTAACGTTTTTGTTATCGCAGCTTGTTATCCCGGCTTAAAGAAAAACAGCCCTGATAAAATTATTCAACAAGAACTGTCAACAAAAAATAAGATATATTTAAAATTTATATTCTTACTAAACAAAAGTTTTTAAAGTGAGACTTCACACAAGATATAGTTTCGATGACAAACAACTTTTTAAAAACATTTTAAAAAACAGTTTATAATGTTTACAGAGATATCGATTATAAAAATATTTTCAAGAGTTTTATAAAAAAAAGAATAGTTTAAGATTCCTAGACCCTTTTTATATAAAATCGCGTTTTTCTAAGCTGACAATAATGAAACATAGGTTAACGAACAGGTTGAAGATAAAAACTTGACTGAAGTTGGAGGATTGGGTTCCCAGTACTGATCTCATTGAAAAGTATGGGAAAGAAGTTACCAAAAAGTAACTAAAAATAAATACCAAAATGTGATTTAATTTATTTTTTAGTTTAGTATATATTATTAATATATATATATATATATATATATATATGTATGGGTCACGAAAATGAACTGTTGCGGTCACCCCCCAGAAATGAAGATGGGATTGTTTAATGATGATCTGCAAAATATTTCGTCGCTGGGTTAAGCAGTCTGTGAGCTAAACGCTCCTGAAAACACCTCTAAAAATAATGTTTTCCCGTGTTATTTTTTCATGTTGCATTTCTGTCCAAATTTTTCTATGAATTTATAGACCCTTGGAAGCACTTAAAATATAAATTTGTCATTCATTTGTCATATTATTGGACGCTTATTGATTTTTTGTGGGGTTTCAAAGTTACAGCTAAAAACTCATATTTCTTGGAAACAGGAGATGGTTTTTCAGATCCAAAATTCTTTTTACAAAAATGAGCGCTGCGACGTCAATTTATTTCCGATCTACATGATTTAGGTTATTCGAAAGGTATTGACGGCAGCTATTTATTTTTTATGAGATACTACCACAAAATACGAAAAAGTTTACAGTTTGCAGTTTACAGTTATTTATTATTTTTATTATTTATTTATTTTGTATTTTGTTAACTTCATGTAATCTGTCTAAAAAAGTGTGCCACTTTTTTCTAACAAATGTGCCACTTTTTTTGAAGAAATCCCCTTTTTGTGATACTTTTTGAAATTTCTCAGCGGTAACACTGTAAATGAACACTGCTGGAATAAGAAAGGGGAAGAGAGATGTCATATCTGATGAAAGTTAAGTGACCTTTACACCGTCAAAATGCTTGACGTCAAGCTCGTGTATTTGTATACGCGTACACAATAAAGCATTGAGTGTCAATCATTAATTTCTCATTAAAAACTGTTATAGCCTTGTGATACTGCATGCGAAATCTAGTTTAAATGACATAAGGTCGATTTACAAATGTCAGTTCCCATACAAATTTGACATTTGAAAATCGACCTATGTCATTTCAGTTAGATTTCGCATGCTGTGTGTCAAGGCTGTTCCGCAGCTCCCACAAAATGTTTGACATTTATTTGGTATTAATGCGTGTGACCACTCTTACAGTGGAGACTTTCTTATTTTTGATGTTGTTGTAGCCACTTCTTTTTTCTTATTTTTGTTTTCGTTGCCTCTGTACTAAATTTAATAGGGCTGTTTTTCTTTAAGCCTTGATAATAAGCTACGATAACATAAACGTTAATTAAAAAAAATATTTTAGTTACCGAGTAAGGTGGTACCAGATTTTTATCTCTGATTTATTTAAATGGATAAAAATGTTGCCACCTTATCGAGTTTCTTAATTGTAAGCTAGTAAGCCCAATCGAACAGGCCTATTGTAACACTGCATGCGAAATCTTGCTGAAATGGCATAATGACGATTTTCAAATGTCAAATTTGCATAGGATCTGACTAACACTAAAAATCTATGATGATTGTTAATAAATTCTATATTTAGCAACCATAGAGTATCTCCCTAAACGTTGACAGTGCTAGTCTATTCCTACTTCTCCCTGATTACCGTCCTCTTAATTTTTCAATTGGTGAATAAATTTCCACGGGAGCAGGGAGCTTTTTTCAAAATTACGATTTTCGAACAACCGGTTAAAGCGGGGTTTTGGTTTGGTTCCACCGGAAAGAAATCAACATCTATCTATCATTGACCAACGCCCAGACCAAACGGACGAAGCCATTGTCAGGGTAGTTCCCAAATATGACGTAGACGCCGACTAAGAAAGGGTTTTACGAAATTCGTACTTTTAGGGGCTAAAATAGGAGAAAAAGGGATAAACATCGAACCTTCGCCCTGACTAAACGGCAGTAGCTAGAAACAAGAAATTCGGCGCGTGTCTTGCACTTGCCATGTAGAGGAGCTACAAAAAGGGATTTTTTGAAATTTGTATTTGTTTAAGGAATAAAAATGGTATCAATTTATTCATTGTTCTGACAACGTGGACTTGACACATAAATGGATTTTTCGAAATTTGTACTTTTACGGGTCGAGCGGGATAAAAATGGTACCAACTAAATTATTGCAGCTAAAATAGTGAAATTTGATTTGTAAATTCCTTTTACCAGGTCGAAGCACAGTAAAATTGTATTTTTCGCAATTTGTATTTTTAAGTGGAGCGCGGGACAAAAAGGGATAAAAAACTGGGTTTAAAATGATAAAAATGATACATACACTTAAAGAAAAAATCTGTTATTAACAGCAGCGATTGTCTGCTGCCTATCAGCAGGCACCTTTCTGCTATTACAGCAGTTTTTCTGCAAACTTGCATCAACATTCACACTGCTAAAGAGTTTGCAATCTACTAAAAATGGCTGCTGTTAATTAAAAAATAAAAATAAGCGTTCATAATTTAAAAGTCTTTCAGATTGACGATGAAAATGAGTTAAGCTCGAATTTCGTTTTATATTAGGTTGGGACAATATGCGTCAGTGGTAATAAATTGCCTTATAATAACCTTTATTTTAAAAAGTCTTGTTAATATGTATATTCAACTGTTCTGTACATATGCTTAAAATTTCAAGAAAGTGTTTTTTCTTTATTTATAAAAATAGCAAATAGCTTTTTGCTATTTCAGCTTTCTTTTATTCAGCTCAAAATCTGCTCTTACAGTTATAGAATACGTATCAAAATCTTCAAAACGTCGGGGTTGGTGCACATTACAATTCGAAGTTGCTAATTTAATGGAATTTAGAATCAATTCCGATATGAATTAAATAGTATTGTGTTTTCCTCCTTTTAAACCGACGTCAATTTTTATACCGACCCCTGATAACCTCTTTTCTGGCGGGCGTTCAGCTTTCTTCGAAGTCTTGATAAAGTGTTTTGTGAGTCACGCAAGTTGGTTCAGATGAGGGTGTAAAAGCCAGTCTGGAGTCGAATGCTTACTTTCTGACTGCCACCAAAACGTAATACGGTTTAATGCCCACTTTTTGGATGGTAAATTATCTTTAAGTTAGACTTCAATCACTGGCAACATCTGAAGTATGTAAATACTCACCCAAAAACTGGGCATAAGTGTTCGAATTGTACGTTTGGTTTGATTAGCACTGATGCTGAGAGAGAGTTTGCAGCTGTCAAAGAGCGTAAATATACAAGAGGGGAAATCTCGCTCTTTGTCTGTTAACATGTAGAGAGGCCGAGCTAAGCCACCGAACAGCAATAACATTTACTTCTGCAAAGTACAATTGTTTGTCGTTATTTTATTGTTTTTATAAGTTTTTGCTATGAAATTCAAATATATATTAACAATCAACCAAATATATACATTTAATTTTCGTGTGTGTATCCATTGTTTTTCTTATTTTAATATTTCGCTGTAAGAAGCTAACATGGCTTTAACAGCAACATTCGCTGTTATTGCCAAACGGTGCGCCGGTAATAAAAGACAAAGAGTAAGATTTCTTGTCTTGTATATAGAAGGTCTTTGGCAGCTGTTTTGACTCTCGCATTCCCATCTTACATACAAAAGGGTAACAACTCAAACTTTCTGAATTTTCCTTTTTTGCGAAACAAACAACATAATGATTATCTCTACCTACTGTAAAAATCGTTCATTCTTTCGTCAAAATAACGGTATGACACTCTCTGTGTTTGGGGATGCCCTCTACATATGATATGCATTGCTTTAGTGAAAGGAAGGATTACAGATAGAGTAGTGTTAGTTCACATTTTATTTGAACCCAATCATATGTGACGGGAAAGACAACTGCAGGATGTACGGATACGGATGTATGTATCTTATTCTCTGGGAAGAGATTGGTAACGATATAACGTTGACTCCACGTGATCCTATCATCACCAATCCACGGTTAAGCAACTCCGAGGATGGATTTGGAGCTCCGACCCATATGTGAGAGTTGTATTCCATCATCGGTCGGACTTACGTCTTATGTATATTTAAAATAACGGATGGGGTGAAAATTATTTTCAATATCACAGCCACATCTATTGGATTCGACGACGTGGCATCTGAAGAATGTCATTGAGGCATCGGATAACATTGAGTCTTACATACATTGAATTCTACTCTATTCAATAGACCCCTCAGATATAGCGGATATATCGTGGTGGAGTGAAATGTCCATAGACAAACATTTTTCATTTACCTCAGAAAGACTGGCCTACTGTCGTCAGCGAAAGAATAAATGGGTACAATGTAGAAGATCGTTAATGAACACTTATTCAGAAGAAATGCTAAAATTATGAGCCCGATAGACCTAGTTGCTAGTGCCTTTTATATAAGGCCTGTTCGATTGGGCTTACTAGCTTAATATTTATATGGAAATTATACACGCTAAACAAGAGAGTAGCTTACTACTCTCTTAGCGGTACTGCCAGATTTTCCTTGTTGATTCATTCAAACAAAACAAATGGGTAACAACGCTGCCACCTTATCAAGTCTCTTAATAGTAAGCTAGTAAGACATATACTTTATTATAATTATAAGTACGCCTATACTTTATTATAATTTAAATTAATTGATGAACATTTTCGAGCAAAAAACTGAATCCTATGGTCTTACCTTCGATTTCACTGGAGGTCCAGTAGTTTCCATATGGTGGAAAATGTTTTTATATTTTGGAAAAGCTAATGTTGAAAGCTTATGAATTCTTCGAGTTTTTTCTTGGTGTATGCTTTCATCTTTGACGATTGTAGAAAGTCCAAACGAAGGTGTCTTCTTCATTGAACAATGCGATTTTAGCAGCGTTTTCCAACCCACCAAAACTCTATTTTTCAAATCTGATAACTGTAAAAAAACTGAACCGATTATAGATTATACCCATGTAAACTACTTACAAAGATCTAAATCCAGTTGTAAGATTTTAGTGCCGAAAGTCCTTATTGGGGTACCATTAGCTGCGAAAAGTCGAACAATATTAGATGAATTTTTTATCTTGTATTTTGAGTAAGGTATGAAGGAAATGTCGGCGCTGGTGTCTATTAGAAATGTAGAATCCGTTGACTAGATAGGTTGCTACTTGTTTCGGTCGCACAAAATCTGAAACATTATTTATTTTTTGGATATTATTTACAAAGCGAGGCAAAATTTGTTGGCAAATAATCCAAATCTTTGATGAAACCAGCCATATTCTGTGTTGTACTTCCAGGATCATGATCTTTTGCGTGAAGAAAGAATCTTGATCTTTTGCGTGAAGAATCCCTTTCTTGACCTCTTCTACGGCCTAAATATTGAAATAGTCTTTGAAGCGCTTCAATTTGTTGTGTAATTGTATTGACCTGAGTTGCTGAAATAGTTGAAATGCTTGCTGGCCGAGCCATATCCATAATCTTATCGCTTTGCACTGCGAGCTTGATGGTATCTTGTTGTTCACTTATGACCAGAATTGCTCTTATATTCTTTGGAAGTTGCTCCAAGAATAATGATCGAACGGCGTTGTCATCAACTTGATTACGACCAAGATTTTGCATCGTTCTTAGAAAATGAGATGGTTGTTGGTCGCCGAGGATTTGTCCTCTGAGTAAGCGTTTCAGTTTTTCATCGGATTCGCTGAATAGTAAAAAGCCTTTCAAATTGACTGTTAAAAAGAGCTTAGCTCGAATTTCCTTTTATATTAGCCTGGAACAACATGCGTATCATTAAAATCTCAATCCCAATATCTCTCAGTGGTAATAAATTGCCTTATAATAACCTTTATACATATGCTTAAAGTTTCAAGAAAGCGTTTTTTCTTTATTGCTAAAAACAGCAAACAGTTGTTTGCTATATCAGCAGACACAAATCTGCTATCTCCTTTTGAGATAGCAGATTAGTGATTCTCAAAAAAAATAACAAAAAAATCTTTTTTACAAAATTTTTTAAATTCTAATTTCTTTAATCGATTTCAAAACCCGAATGACAAAAATGTAATACATAAATTTTTAATATAAATTCCAAATAAGAAAATAAAATTACAAATTTGAAAAATAAGACTGGAAACTAAGCTGCGATAACAAAATCTTAAATAAAATGTTAAAATTTCACTCAAAATAAAAAATTCTATTTTGAAATTGCCGCCAACAGCAATATCAATTTGTGTATAAAACAAATTAAAAAAATGTTTTTCTGTTAAAAATTTTGGACTTAGCCTGGATAATTATTCAGTTTAAGTCAAATTTATGTTTATCGAGGCCAAGTCCAAAAAATTCAACACAAAATATTATTTTGAAAATATGTTTTGATACAAATACTTATATTGTAGTTGGCGACAATGTGAAAAAATATTTTTTATTAAAAAATTAAATTGTTATTAACGTTTTTGTTATCGCAGCTTAATAAAACATAGACCTAATAGCATAGCGAAGACGCTGTTCGACTTAATACTTTGGCGCACGCTGATCTTGTTTGTTTGCGAAGCGAGTCAGTATTGACGTTTTTATTAGAACGCCAAATTTCGAAGACTTCTTTTCTTTATCCGATTAAACAAACCTTTAGCAGTTTGTCCAACCGAAATAAATTTGTTTAGCCATTTCATGAGCTAACACGACTCTAGTCTCTCGAGGCAAACTTCATTCTTCGTCGGCCAAAGCTGGGGGATGGTCTTAGGTGGAGGAATCCATGCTGATGGTCAGCGAGTAGTGAGATTGACTAGGAAGTATTCGAACAAGGGCTTTACCCCCGCACAAATGTATGTATATTTCGTATGTTTGTTCGATGAGTAATTATGTGAATGTGATGTAAGTTTGGTTGGTGTAGTTTATCTGGTAACTTGGGAGGACTTTAACATAAATTTGCTGTTTCGATATTGTTATAATGGAAGATTTCAATTGTTGTATGGTATTTATTGTGCTGGTAATGTTTAGAATTAGGCTTAATCACATCTATCGCGAATAATATTATCCGGGATGTTCTCTTTTAATTTAACTTTCTGTTTCAACGCAAAAAGTGAATAATATTCCCGGGATGGATTCATATTACGCCTTCTGGGGAATAGAAAATTCAAATGTTGCTGTTCGCAGAGAAAGTCCGCCGGTATTCAGATTTTAGTGATTCCTCATTCCATGACATTACTTCGAGTGAACTACAATTACATTAGATGTAGTACGGATTGTGAACACTGAGATTATGACAACGAAATTACCAATCGAATATGTTTATACACTAGCGAGCAAAAGTGAGTGTATGTTCAGCATATTTCTACATAGATTGCCATAACTGGATAAATAATAATGCAAATAATATAAAACTTAACGTGCAAGGCTTCATTAGGCCTACTCCAGAAATATTCCTTTCCATTAGATTGGAATCGGTTAATTTTTGTCTCATCGGGCCAAATAATCAATTTAGAAACATTTATGGTCCAATTCTCATGGTCTTTGCAGAATTTCAGACGCGTTTTTACATTGTTATCGTACAGAGCTGTTTTTTTTTTCTTTTTGATTGCTACCACTAAAACTATTCTGTGAAACGTTCGTCGATCAGTCCATTCGCTTCCGCGTTTACTTATAGCGCTAGCAGCTTACTTGGATGTTTTCTAAACATTTATCTTCATATTTCGTACCACTATGCATGTCTGAATCTTTTAATAATCTAGGACGACCAGTATTCGCCATAAAAGCTACATTTCGCCGTTTTTATACAGAAATCATGGTGCGTTGCCTTACTTTTTATTCCTCAGCAATTACTTCAGACGATTTTTCTCAAATGTCCTTTATTTTATTACGTAAAAGTGCAATTATTACTAACAAAGAACAAAACAATAATTCCACACAGCAAGAATAAAAACTGAAAGTGCGGCTGTTTTTCTTTAGGACTGGATAACTAAGCTGCGATAACAAAACCCTATATAAAAAGTTAAAATTTCGTTAAAAATAAAAAAAAATATTTTTTAAAATGTCGCCAACAACAATATCAATGTGTGTATAAAAGCAAATTTTGAAAAAATAATTTTATTTCAAAAATTTTGGACTTAGCCTGGATAATTATCCAGTGTGAGTCAAATTTATGGCTATCGATGCTAATTTCAAAAAAGTCAACACAAAATATTTTTTTTAATTTGTTTTGATACAAATATTTTTATTGTATAGTGTGGGACATTTAAATTTTTAAATTTGAACTAACGATTACATTGATTTTGAAAGGTATAATAACATTCATTTTTATTTTCAGGTTTATGTTTGAAAGTTGCATATGTCAATAAGGGACGCTATACGAACAAAGTAGTCGTGAGTCTTTAATGCTAACTGTAAGAAATTAACGTGGACATTTTTCGAGATCGCCTTCAGTTCAGCCTTCATGAAGCTCTTTTTCACCTCGGTCGTTATGCCAATAAACAAAATTGCCGCATATGGGGTTCTGAGAACCCACACGTGACTATTGAGAAGCCAATGCATCCACAGCGAGTCACTGTTTGATGTGGATTTTGGGCTGTACCGCAAAGTTAGGTTGATCAGATGAGGTACTGCCGAGCCAGTCGTTGTTGTCATATGAATGATATTGTGTTCCATTATTAAATGACAAACCTTTCCAATAAAACCAAAAATTTGAAAAAAATAATCAGTACTTTTTTACAGCCGATTCTTATTTAAAATGTTACATGGCCCACCCTGTTGTTGCTCTTCTAAAATTATATTTAATATTACATTTTTCTTAATACTATAAAGAATAACTGTTGGCATTTTCATAAAATTTCTTTTTTTATTTTATTTTATGATACATTAAGTAAAATTACGCAGAACATACACTCAGTTTTGGTCGCCATTGTATATTATTTGCTGCAATTCCTATAAAAAACATAGAGCCGCAATCATCTCTTTCATTTGCCATTCGCCTCATTTCACTCCAACTGTGCCCTGTACTTCTTATTTTAAGTTCGAGCTGTGTTTTCCATGTATGGGATGGCCTGGAGGTCAAGTAAAAGTGAAGCGAATACATTTATTGCAATCATAAGCAATATGTAATCACCCACTGTCCTAATATCGACTTGGTGCCCCTGTGAACGCTAACTCGGCTCTGACGACCGATTTTAAGCGCTATAACCTTCACAACTGCTCGGAGGTAATTCTGACGCACCACACCGGCCTGGAGGTCTGGTGGCAGCCGCGGGACCAGGATCGGATGCAATAGCCTAATTAGTTGTCCATCTTAAAAAATGATTACCGAAACCACTGCAAAGAACAACAATCATGGAATGGTAAAGCTCTAAAATAACATCGATGGTCAATAAATTATGAATGGAATAAGCTATTTGGAATGAATTGTATGCATGATTGTATGATTTAAAAGCAACGTAAAATTGCTTCTATTTTACATTACTTACATTTTTAATACTGAGTACTTAATAAACAAAAACATTTTTTCTCATACAAATGTTTTTATTCATTTTTTTATTTTCATGATACTGGGAACTCATTGTATTGTATCGTATCGACGATAGTTATCATTGTTTTTGACATATTTCCATACAAAACAAAAACAACTATAAACATTCAAATTCAAAAAATAGTTTTGAAACTTAATAATGAACGATATTAGGGCCTCTTTCTGTAACTTATTATCGTTCGTCTACGGCGAACTATCAAAAATCACTCAACTATTACATGAATTCTATAAAACGAAGATACGAAATATTTTAGCTACGAGCTCTTTACGTGATTTTCTGTAGACACAACGAATTACAGACTCCTGCGGCTTATAGATTCAGCGACTGGAGATTGTCGTGTCGCGACTTTCTGAACGGGCCTCAAAACAAAGTTTTGAATATCGACGCATCTGAACAATAGTATTCTAAGTCTGAAAAGCGTTCAAAGTTTATATTATAGAAATAACAATTGAGAGAATTTAAGTTAAGGGCCGTAGAAACTAACATGCTGAGGCGTCGATATAAATGCTTGAAATTGTTTTTCTTTCGTATGGAAATAAAAAAACAGTTATAACAGTTATATCGTCCAGGGTGTATTTATATAAGGTGAAGTCAAATATCATATTTTGGTTTGACAGTCAAAAAATTGTCTATATTTTGTTGTTACGATTTTCTGCTCTGCTGCTATCACCTAATAGAAATACGTCTTGCTGTCTTCGACACACACACAAAGAAATTACGTAATGAGCCCCTGATATATGTACATTAAACGCAAAAAATGGTTGCGGTTTTCCGAACCTAAAATCGAAGCTTGTTGGTTGTTTTATGAATACCCCAATAATATTTCTATCTTCGTGTAGCTAGAGCGATTTTACTCTACACTCATACTTTATCGTACATTTTGAGGATATTCATGAAACAAACCCCAACTTTTTTTCTCCCATACAAACCGACCTGCATCATTGTATGTAAAGGGTGATTTTTTAGCTATTATCTTTTTGGCAACACTGGTTTAAACAGCTGACGCACGTTTGGTGTTTTGTTTCACTGTCAAACATCTTCAGTTTGGTCTATAATTTAACCATGAATCGTCTTACAAACGAACAACGCTTGCAAATTATTGAATTCGGGCTATTCGGGCTATTGTGACTAAATTTCGCACCAAATTTACATTGTTGGACATTAAACCACCAACACGTTTACGTAGAGTGCGAACTGAAGAAAATATCGCAGCTGTATCGGCCAGTGTTAATGATGATGACCATCAATTACCGATTCGTCGCCGTTCGCAGCAGTTGAGCCTCTGTTACTCAAAATTGGACTAAGCGGATGGACCATTTGAGGCGCAGTCAAGGTCAACATTTGCGTGAAATAATCTTCAAACATTAAATATATCGGCCGTACTATCGATTCAAATAAAGATTTCATGGTTTTTTTTTAATTTTATGTGTATTCTTTTGAAAAACTTTCCTATAGCTTTTAAAAAATCACCCTTTATTTCGACAATCAATTGTTGAACCCATTATTCGAAATGTAAGCTCCATGTTACCGAACAAACGATTATTTGAATAATTAAAATTAAATTCGAACAATTGATACATACTTACAGCTGAGTTCGCTTCCGTGAGAGCGGCCACGTAAACATAACATTTAGTCGAATATTCTTTTTATGACTGTGGTACATTGACGAGGTATAGAGTCAATAAAATCCCAACTTCGACTTTGGAATGTATTCCGTGTTAAGTCACTAACAGAAAAATTAAGCTCCTTCTGTACCTTTTTTGAAGACGCCGTAGGATCTTCCTTGCTGTTACGCACTGCACGCCGATCATCCACACTTGATGTCTTGCGTTTACGTACACATAATTTTTCTTATATTTAATGCACTTTTTAATTTTTAGTAAATATTTTTAATATTAAAAATTTTTTAAATTCACAATTCACTCACAATCATTTTTTTGATCAACGAAATTGAAGAGCATATTCTGCAATGCTTCAAAAGACACAATAAACAAAAAAAGTCAAGGTGATGTTTTGCTTTGTTTCTTTTCTTACATATCGTAGGAAGTACGATGGTTTGCAAGTAGTTGCAATAACAAAATTACAGTGAACGTATATTGAATAGTAGCACTTCTATTATTTTAAACACTGCTGTGTATATATATATTCATCTCGTAATGTGAGGGACAAACCAAAAATAAAACAAAAATTAAAATAAGGCCAATTATACGTGATACAAAATGTTTCATGCAAATTTTTATTTAAGTATCTGATTTATTGTTTGTACAAGTTTTAATGGTTTCTAAATTAAGTGCAAAATGAAAAAAATTATATTGTACATGTATTGGGGAAACTAAATGGTGCTGCTGCCGTTAAAAACTAAACAACAAATAGTTGTTGGATTACAATGTAGGTCAGTGTAGTTGTTTTGTCTGGTAATTAATAGTAGTGGTAATGATTTGGAAAGGTTTGAAGTTCTTTTTGTTCGTTTTTATAAGAGGATGAATGTGAAATGTAATGACCTGACCGGTCAGGTCACGTCAGAATTCACACGACTATTTAAATTTCGTGGTGTCTGCAAGAAAATGTAAAGAAAACAAATATTCATATTATTTTCGCATTCAACAAAAGAAACAACAAGCTATAATTGTTATATTTTTTAAAGATTAAAATATTTATTCAATATTTAATTCAATTGTCATCATGTGTTAAATACAATTAATAATTAGTTCTTATTACTTTGAAACACTGTATAATTTTGAGAATGTTTTTCTTAGCACATATGTGCCACATTTGTTGTCCATACACATATCATATGTATGTATGTATGAACAGAGTATGTATGTAGTTTTAGTACTTTCAGTACTTGTTTTTTTGTTTGTTTTCTTCTTAAAAAAGTATTTGCTTGATTTGTTTCTTTAAATTGTTCTTTGCAAAATAAATTAAATTACACCACAATCGTAAGTATGCAATATATTAATATATTTGTTGTGTTTGTTGCACTTCATAAGTCTACAAAAAATGTCTCCTAAAATGTTGTATTGTGATGTACACACATCTATATATATACATATATTATTATATATAAATATACATATATATACATGTATGTATGTATGCATCTATGTATAATAGGAATAGGGGATATTTTCGTTATTGTATTAATGTTTTTCGTTTATTGTTGTTGGTTTTTTGTTTGTTTTAGAGTTATAAGGATACATTTATAAAAATAAATCGTTTATATTTTATTTATATCATATATCATTAGTTGTATATTCATTATTCGCTATATAATTATGTGTATATGACATTTAGTATTTATTCACTTCTCGTCCTATCTGTTTGTGTGTGTGTGTTTTTTTCTTGTATATATAATTATTCAAAAAGGGTTTCGTATAAATTCATTACTCATGTTGGTTTTAAGTGTATTTCGTAAAAAAGGTTTGGTGTTTTCATTTTTATCGCATTTTATATAGTATTCTCCTAAAATGCTTTCACTTCAAAGTACAAATAGCAATAAACGAACAAAACTGCAAGTTAATGAATTCTGTTTAGAGCAAAACTGTTGAGGAATCTGTCTAATCGATAACACATATTGATCTGCCCAAAAATTGATATAGCATAACTCTTCTCCTCCTTTCATCAAATGATTAAATAATTTGGCAAGATAATACAAGTGAAATAACACCAATCAAATTAATTTTGGCACTTTAAAAATATGTTTTTAAAGCTGAAGAATAATGCACTTAAAGCGACAATACAATGTGTAATTGTATAAGAGTTGCACATATTTATAGATTTACCGAATGTCGTCTTTGAATGGGGGTTGAAATTGTGATAAAAGTCATTAGAAATGTGTACATATCTATAAAAAATATTTTTCTTAGAAAAGATGTAAAAATGTTTAATACTAAAATACAATTTATAAAACTGTCAATACCATTCCCCATTCTCAAACACATTTTCTTAGAACTTATACCTTGTCTTTCGTTTTCTGATTCCATATCACGAAATAATGCTTCTTCCCGGCTTTCTAGTCGTTACATAAATCTAAAGTATTTGTTTTGATGCACAACACAACAACACATGGAAATTATAAAATTTTGTGAACTCAATTTAATTGGAGAATGGATCTAATATACTGCAAAAAACAACTTGTTGTTTCTAACGAAATGTATAAATATTGCCAGATTTAATACGAAAGCTTTCGTCGAAATTGAAAATATATTTTATTCTATTCAATTTAATCATATATTACATTACACGTTTTCATTTGTATTCGTGGATATATTGTTTTTCATCAGTCTATTGCAGATCAATATAAAAATAATCAAATTCCAAACTCTGTCATGATGAATGATATACTCCGCTGCACTATACAAATCAATGTATGGGGTATGTATCCAATTCCCACTTTAAGTGTACATACCCGGATTTTCGAAAAATGAATGAAGACTTCTTTTCTATCTTCGTTTTGTTAACAGCAAAATGAAATGCTAATACAAAACATTATTATTAATAATTTAAAATATAGAATAAACATCTATTGTTCATAAAAAGAAATCGGAAATAAACAATTTTATAAAGTATGTGCTTAAAAAACCGATATGTATATTAAATTTAAAAAATAAAAAGCCTGCCAGATTCCCGGACAAATCAACAAAGAGCACTCCTAACCTACCGATCGATCTAGGTAATATTGTCACGAATTTGGTAAAATAAATATAGCATAACTACGATGTCAATTTGGAGGGGAATCGTGGCAAGAGGAAAACAGTGTGCTTCTTACAAGTGTTATCCCGCTTCTGTGTCTATAGATTTGTGTGTTTTGCATGTCTTGTCTGTTTTATTTTTAATAATTTGTGTATGTGCGCTGTTCTAAGTTATGATAATAAAGGTCAATTTGCAAAAACTTAGTTTTTACAAATAATATTAATATGTTTGTTTTTCACAATTAATATTAATAAAAAATTCATTTAGTCGATGTTATCAAAAAAGTGGCAAAAACAAAAGCTTTCTTTTACTGTTTGTTACCATATTCTCACTCTATATTCCCAATCGTGTATCTCGTTTGCTTTCTTGGTACAAACACAGGACTGAGAATGTGAACTGCAAATGGGAGGAAGGAGGGGACATTTAAGTTTACCAGAAAGAAATAAGATATGATTTAGGCCCATTTTGAATAGACATAAACACAGATAACACCCACAACAACACCCGCTGTTATATAAGTAATTAATGACCTTCGTTTTTTCGCCGTTTGTTTGCTCTCTTCGCTTTCTCGCTGCTTCCTTTTGATGTCATTAACTTTCTGTTCGATATTCGCTTGGCGTTCCGCCCGTTTACGTCGCCTTAATTCATTATCAGGACTGTAAATAGAAACACATAACCACGAATTATAAAACTCTATGTTCGACAGATTTAAGTTGAGTTTCTTACCTCAGAGCGTCACTGTTTCCAGTCTCTATACCATTTAGTTTCATCGAATCTTGATCGGATTTCTCGTTCGCTGTTAAACTGGTATGGTGGTGATTATGTTTGACCATATTCCTTTGTCTTTCGGTCTCAGCGTCAATGTCGTTCATTTCAACTTCGCCTTCTTCGTCATCGTCACTGTCATCTTCAAAGTATTCATTCTCATCACTATCCGATTCATGCACACGATCTAGTGAATTCTGTGTTGGCAGTGGTGGTAACGGTCGATGGGTCATACTTGTGTCGACATTTTTCTCATTGTTTATGAAATTGTTCAAAGCATCTTTGTTGGTTTTGTCATTGTCGGGTGCATATAAATCATCATTAAAGCTCACACTGGCCGGTATTTTGGGCAAAGGTTTGCCGTGTGTATTATTGCCGACTAAGTTCAGCCTCAAGGAACCATCGGCCCCGCTACCAGCCATAGGTAAGAGTGAATGCGTACGCGGTGGCAAAGGCGGTGGAGTTTCGTCTAAATTATATTCGTCATTTTGTTGGCAATGATCTTCTACTGAGTTGTACACCACTTCGTTATAGGTCATAAATTTCTACAATTTAACGGATAACACAATAGTCAAAATTTCAAAAGATGGATAATTGAATTTATTGCTCTTTAAGAAACTTTTAAAGACATTTGCTTCGAAACGAGAACTTATGTTACTTAAAAGTCCGTGAACAAATATTGAAACTGTCATACAAACCGGATCTTTAAGTAGTTTAATGCCTTCAATAATGGCTTGATATGAAAAGTACAATTGATCGGCGGTTTGTATTAGACCCATACGATATCTCCGCAATTCGTATAAAACATCCTGAACTGATACATTATTTACACCTTCCTTGTCGACCTGTAAGAAACCATATAATATAAGATTATCATGATTATGTACACGTTATTAGAATATAACACCTACCAAAACTAAACAGCAGTCAACTAAACAGAATGTACCCGAACGTCCGATGCCAGCGCTACAATGTACCACCGCGGGCCCCTCATCGGGATCTAAAGCTCCCGATCCTCGAACTTCTTTAAGGAAATATAAAAACGCGACCGGTGAACTAGGAACACCGAAATCAGGCCATGTGGTATAGTGGAATTGTATAATATTACGACTTTGATTTGATTCAAGGTCGGTCAATCTAAAATTAAAAGCAATAACAATTAATGTAAGATGGATAATTAATGGTAAATAAAATATAAGATTTACTTAAACCATCGAACACAAAAATTTTTGTACTCCGTCCAATGTAAAAACTCGACGGTCAATTTAACTTCATTCAATTTCAAAGCATTCTCTGGACCTTTTCGCTCCGGCCAGTACAAGTGACACTTGGGCTGTTTCTTTTCCATTAATTTGTTCAGCATCAGAATGGCTCTTGTTTTCTGTTCCCAAACCATTAACCAAAAATGTCCAATTGTATCAACCAGGGGTCCTTGCGTTAAGATATATTTTCGATCAGCGCGTCCCATCTTCGAGTAGAAAATAAAGAGATTTTGATTTAGATTTCCATAAAATATTTAAAAATTTAAAATTTTGACTTACCTTTACTAAGTTTGCATTGATATAATCAACACTGCCTCTATGCAATATGATTCTAGAATGATCATATGGATTAACATCTCGATATCTGTTTAGGCAACGATTGTGCGACTTTTCCGATTCGCTAGTACAAAAATGTTTCTCATTTGCTTCCCGTTCACATTTTTCACGAATTTCCTATAAAAAGGGAGGTAAGTTTAAATTATTAAATTTTACTAATTAGAACAATTTGCTCTGAAAACGACATAATTGTTGTATTCTAAGCGTTTGTTCAATTAAAAACATACATGTTCTTAAAACTATGATATACTATACAGTACTTCTTGTAGTAAATGAATAAAAATACATAACAACAACAAAAGAACAACAGCGTGATGCATTTGTCTTACTACTTCTCAGTAATAAGATGACTTTACTAGGCGAAGTAACACACCAATGATTACGGCACGGAACATTG
This sequence comes from Polietes domitor, assembly GCA_947397865.1. Taxonomy (NCBI): domain Eukaryota; kingdom Metazoa; phylum Arthropoda; class Insecta; order Diptera; family Muscidae; genus Polietes; species Polietes domitor. The sequence continues at coordinate 109,559,212 of OX377621.1, read as the reverse complement.
AACGGTATTATGAAAATACATACTTCTAAATTTACAATACATGGATTTTAAAAAGCATGAAATGTCGAACGCTTTGTTGTAAAACAAAGCAGTGGCCTCACATGCATGCTAATATCAATGAAGAATAGAATAATACCGTGAATAATAAGCATAAAACATAGGAAAATACATACATATATTAGATTGGGTCGGTTCGTTTGGGAGAAAAAGTTGTGGTTTTTCACACCTAAAATGAAACCTTGATTTATGACAGCCCACAAAATATTTCGCCTATATATTTTAACTTCGTGTAGCTAAAGCGATTTTAAATAACCTCTAAAAAATCATATTTTTCTTAAAAACCCCGGTTACGGTTGTGAGACAAAAAACCCATTAACCGGTTAACCACCGTAACTCTTATTGAATATATCTGAAACGTCAGAAAACTGCGTCGCTATTTTATGAAGCCTTTTGCCAAATATAATTTACGTCCCAGTTTACTTTGGGTCGACCACTGGTGAAATCTAATGCATTGTGGAGAATTTGGCCAAAATAATTTTAAATCTATGACTTCCGAGCGGTAAAGGATCAATTCATGAAGCCACTTATGTGGATCCTATAACCAATTTGGTCCACTTTCACTCTAGGTCTTCCTAGGTATAATGTAGGGTGCGCCATGTAACATTTTAAGTTTGAACTACCGATTACATTGACTTTGAAAGGTAGAATATTATATCAGGTTTATTTTCAGGTTTTTATTTGACATTTGCAGAATGGGACGCTATACGCTTGAACAAAATTGGGAAATAAAACACTTACTTCTAAAGTAGTGAGTCTATGAAGCAAACTGTAAGAAATTTACGTGGAAAATTTTCGTGTTTTCAGATGAAGCTCATTTTCATCTCGGTGTCAATAAGCAAAATTTACGCACACGTGAGAAGAAATGCATACACACTGTTTATTTATTTATTGAATTCAGTTTTGTAAAACAAAAGCCCTTCGGGCAAATAAACTAATATTACACAGCAATAATTTCCCGAGTTATTAACATAAATGTAATTTGAACCATAACCTAACATTTTTTTCACCAAACTAAACTTTATAGCTTCCCAGCCATTATAAATCATAAGCTATGAAAAAAAGAAAATAATCAGGAAAAAATAGGTCCAGGAGCAATATCTCATATAAATTAACAATGATAGCATTGAAACATTTATGTTATGCATCATCACCAAAAAAACTTCAGGAGTTTTAAACAAAACACATTATTAGAGTGCGATTCGTGGCAATCGGTTCCAACAACGCGCTACTATTACCAAATATGTTCTAGCATAAACAGAACACACTACTCTAGTTGGGGATTTTTAGTAGATCGAGAAAAAGTAAAAGCTCTACTTAACGGTTTGCCACTTTTAATGACATTGTGGAACAAAAGCAAATTACTGTATTTCACATAATTGTTGAAAGAAACATCCCAAAAACGGTGCACATAATCCGAAATATGATCTCTACGGTGAACATTATATACAAAACGCACAATAGTTTTAACGCCAATAGTACCAGAAAAAGTTCGAGCCCGTATAGCACCTCTGACATCAAAAGTTAATGGGCTAATCTTAACTTAACACGAAACGGAAGAAAGATATTAGTAGAATAAATTTTACGCAAAGAATCCCAAATTTTACCAGACAGAGCATCAATATGTGACTTAAACGAAAGTTTACTATCAAGTACAACTCCCAAACACTTGTGGATAACCAGTTCAACTTCAACAAGAGATTAAGATGAAGAAGAAAACGATTTATAGGTCCAAAAATCAGGGCTTTTGTTTTTGATGAATTAACTGTTAACGAGTTAGCAGTAGACCATTGTAGAAACCTATCCAGACAATTATTTATTTTACTCTCAAAGAACTGCTTATTAGAACGTCTGTCATAATAGGAAAACATCATCAGCAAATAAAATGTGTTACATATCCTTGAGTTAGTTATTAGCGCGAGATTATTTATACAAAGATAAACAAAAGAGGACCCAAAACAAACCTTTGTGGAACTCCAGAAAAAAGAGGAAGTAACCCAGATTCAATACCATTTAAAAACACAAACTGAGACCTTCCAGCTGAACAATTTGGAGACGCTTTTCTGCTGTGAGTCTTTCCATGACTTGCCAAATGATACAGAACAAAAATAAAAAGGGGTTTGATATGAGTTATGCTTGAAAAAGCCTATTGAGAATCAAACCTCACGATGAATCGATACAATTGCCTGAACACAACATAACACGGTTCTCTAAAAGGAACTAAATTAAAATGTAAATATGGACATCTCCAAGAAAAGGTCCACCAAAAACATAAATTAAACCACACTAATAGTTTTTAACTTAATTTTTCCCTAGTTTCGATTACGATTACTATTATGTGACTTGAAGTTTTTTTGTTTTTATTTTATTTTCATTAAAAGTTAAAGGGTTAAAATTAAAGTGACTAAAACAGTTCTTGGAATAAAGTATTGGGAACCTATTTTGGATATTTCATCATAAGAACTTTATATGGATTTAACTAGTTTCTAGATGTAGCTGCAGTTTTTGTTCCAAATGGTTTAACAGGCTTGAAAACTATTAGGATAATAATAAAACAAGAATAGATGGCAGACAGAAGGACATTGCTAAATCGATTCAAAAAGTGATTCTTAGTCGATCGGTATAATTAACAATGGGTCTATCTCACTTCCTTTTGGGTGTTACAAACAAGTGCACAAAAACATAATACTCTCGTGGAGTGTATAAAATGCGTAACGTAAATAATATCCAATTCATTCTTTCTTTCATTATCAATCTCAAATAGTATTGGTTGTGATTTTTAAAATGTAATAAATTCTTGGCATAGTTAATTTTTAATAATGTTGTTTAAAGTGTTTAAAAGAAGGCGAGCCTTTTATGAATTTATATTTAATTTATTGTAGAAAAACGATGTACAGGTGGTGATGTATTTGTCGAACATAAAAAATAACGACTTGAATATTAAAACTGAATTTTTATACCATCATTAGGTTTCATGCCTCATTAAACTTTTTTAATTAACAACCTAGAATTGAATTTTGCTATAGTATAGAAATTTTTTTTCGCGTTCTGGGATCTGACTTTTATATTATTTTTTTGTCAAAAGATATTAAATTTAAATATTATATACTTAGAACTATATGTATGATTCTAATAAGCTATATGGTATAAGGTCCGACATTTTCTGTATAGAGTGAGGTAGAGTATGTGGGTGGGGTGCGATTATGGGGTGGTTTAGGTACGTTGGTATTGAAGAAAATAGAGGTCTATATGAGAATTATAGAGAAATATCGAGCTTTATTTGTCAAAAAGACGTGAGCGCCAAAATCAAAACTATACAGGAGAAGGTTGTTAGCGTTAATTACATTTGCGTTATGAGTGTATATTACTATGAAATTAGGTATATAAACATAACACATAAGTCGTAATGGAGCTTTGTGAAGATGTGCATTTTTCAGAAATGATGTCGCGAATTATCGATTTCTCACTCCCTCCCCTGCCGACTCATAGGGCCTCGTCCTCATAACGTCCGCCATAGTTCGGACAAGCAGTAGAGGGCGGATACCGGCTACATATATCATCAGCCGGTAAAAATTTAACAAAAACAATAGTATTACATTACAAACTACAATAAAGGTTAATCCTAAAATACATTGCAATACATTGCATTAACCCGAATGGTGCTAGCGTCACCATATGGTCACACACAAAAGACGTTCACCAAAGCTTCTGGAGTGGACCACTGATAATATAAAAGTTTTATCTCGAAATTCGAAAAAAATAATTACAGCACTATTTGGGTTAAATAACACTAAACTTCCAAAAACGAGAGAATTCGATTCCGACACCGAAGTCTATGATGTGGTACAATGATACAAATACAAATTCTACGAATAGGTTGCACAGAGGCATAATTCGTACGCTGAAAATCGATATAAAAAAACTAAATCTAAATGGCACGTTAAACTTAATCCTAGAAATAAGATATATACTGCCGTCCTAAGCAAGAAAGTCACAAGTGCCAAAATACCAAAATTGAGAAAAAGTCAGACTCGAAACCGTGAATGAGTTTCTGATCTTTGTGTTAAGCTTTTAAGACCCATTTTCAAAATGGAGATGTGACTTTATATACATGAGACATCACCATTCATAACCTTAAATACCATCTAATAGTATAGGGGAAAGAACACAGTCACTATTCCAATGTGTCTCAATGAAAACAATAAAAATTGCTTTTGAACTGACTCAATTCTGTCAAAATTAAGATTACAGCTCTATCATCCTCAAAAGCTGCTACAACAACTTCAACCAAATACCGTAGAGAGTTATAAATTCAATAACAAGCGTATGAATTCATATAAAATATAACATACATTCTGATGCATTCATATGTTAGAAAAGATCCAAAAATTTTCTCTGTCTGCTTGTAATATATGTATATCGTAAGAAAGACAATCCAAATCATTTCTTCGTAATTGAAATAAGTATATAAAATAAATTGCCCAGCCACACATTGATGGTCTACTTTAAGAGATACAATTCTTTATATTCAGTAATTCAGAGATACTGAATATACTACAAACGTACAACGCATAAGTAACTCTATAATGTTCAAAAATCAATCAATATAAATTATTTAGTATAATTTTTATATTTGTATTAGTTACGTTGTATACCGAATGTTTTGATCCTATACTATTATAAACCGACACTGTTACATATAAGATCGTTTGCTATTGTGCTTGGTTTAACAATTACAAATAAAATAAATAAAAAATGAAAGAGGTAAACAACTAAAACGGCCAAATTCATACATATTTGTCACAGGTTTTATGCATGTTTTCAAATTGAAAAATTTGTTTTATCAACTTTCCATAAGTTATTATGAATCTGTCCATATATAATATACGTTTTTAGTCTCTTGAATTATGAGCACCAACGAAAAATAAAATTTTAATATATATTTTTGGAAACGGCGAAGAAGTGGTAGTGGTGACAGTCACGTTGTAAATATTCACTTCATTAGGAATCGATTTATATAACCGAACTACTTACTCTAACCAGGAATGATCGATCCATTAAATGAAATTAGTATTGTACAGACATGTGAGTGCGATTTTTTTGAGACTACGAGCTGAATAAACCATAGTTTGTCATCAATCTGAACTCCGAAACAAATTGTGGAAAAATAACACAAAAGCGTGGATGGTGAGATTTTTTTTAACTTCCAGACATGCAGCTCTTCCAAAGCAAAATCAATGTTCTATTGATTACCAAAACAGAATCCATTATATAATTAATTTGGAATTTAGAATGTAAGCCCCAAAGGGTAAAAAACGTTTGTTTACGTAACTGTAATTTTTAACGAGGGAAGACGTATCGTTTCGTATTCTCAAATACTTTTGCTCTTCCAAAAAAGGGTGCGAGAATGTAGAAACAGTCAACAGGACGTAAACCGAAAAGCATTTGCGATTTATTATGCAAATTATGCTACTTTTACGTTAAGATTAGAAATGTTGTTATTTCTCAAGAAAATCTCCAGTAGAAAATATAAGCAAATTTTAGATCTTAATGTAGACGAAGCCTAGCATTAAGTTTTCCTACATTTACAATGCGCCTAACATTAAATTGACGACATATTGTGTTTGAATGTAGAAAAGTGTTACAGGAACAGTAATTGTAAGTAATTTTAATTCTCATTGTTCCAAAGGCAGTCGAACTTTTTTTTAGCGATGCCTTCTTGCGTACTCATCAGGTTTTCGTGGAAATTATTTTTAAACCGAAAGGAGCAAATGCCAACAAACATGCACACACACACATTCAAATCCATGCACACACGCACTACAGTAACAGGCCAAGGCATGCAGGCATTACTGAACCAAACAAATCAACAAACCCAGCACTAATGAAACAGTATGAAATACAACTATACTATGTTTGGTTGGTAAACTGTATGGGGGTCAGTATATCATTTTAGTTAGAAAATAATGACATTTTCTATATTTAAAATTTCCTAAAAATTATTGTGGGCTTCAATATATTGAGGTATGTTTGAAAACAGCCAAGGTGGCTAGTGGTGTGAATGTATGTCCATATTTATGTACATATATGTGTATATATGCACGGCATGTAAAATACAAAACACAACAATTTCGTTTAATTTTCTATGTGAAATATTGATCTGTTTATATAGCACATACCTGGTATAAACGTTGCCAACCGTTGCGATCACCCGATATTCTATTGTACTCCACTTCCACATTATTAGGTGCTGATGTTGACGTTGATGACGAGGACGACGTTGATTCTAAGGGAGTAGTGTCGTTACTCGATTCACTGCCACCTCCTGACGACGACGCTGTTGAATTTGATGTTGAAGTCATTGTTACAGATATGAATGAATCTAGGTTTTCGGTTTTCAGCCTGTTTACGGTAGACACTATCACACAATTTTTTATTTTATTTTTGGTTGGTGGCAACAACTTCCAACTCCGTTTTGTTGGATTTATATTTTTATAATCATTGATATATTCATGAAGTTGTGTTATGTTTTAGAATACTATTAGAACTCTTGAAAAGAATGTAATGAGGAAATGATTACAAGTTTTAAGTTTAATCTCAATTAAATTCGCAATTATTATTCTTTCTTTTTTGGCAAAGGCAAAAACCAAAAAAAGGCAATGACAGAATGGATAACAGAGATACAAGCCGACTCGACTTTATAGACGACGGCGGCGGTGCTTCCACAACAGGTCGACGGCGGCGACAGCTTGAGTTCTTGCCTCGTTCTGCTTATTGCGTGACCTAATCAAGAAGCGTTACGTGCGACGTACCTAAAGCACAACGGCGAAGTCTTTTTTATAGCCTTTTCAGATTGCATACGAAATCGAGCTGATATAACATTAGTTTGATAAATATCAGATCCCATACAAATTCGATCTTATAGCCTTACGATTTACAAATCTCAGATACAAATATGACATTTGAAAATCGATCTTATGTCATATCAAGCTGGGTGATTTGCTTTAAAGGAATTTTCAAACACACAAACATTCACTTGCGACTGTCGTGTCGCGTCTGTTTGAATTGAACTTGAAATCTGAAGGTTTGTCAGAAAAAATATAGTATAATTTAAGCCGCCTTTACATTACCACGGTTAATCCAAAGTGAGTGGTCGCGTGAATAGTGTAAACAGAACCACCCGATTTCGTGGGAGAATCGCAATAAATATTTACTGTTCGATTTTATTAATTCTTGAAATTTGTATTGTCTTTTGTGTGATCAGGGTTAAGCTAGCCATAGACGAACGATAAATTCGAGCAATTTGTTGGGTTTGTGGTCGCTTTTTTACGTCTGTGGGGTAGTTCGCGAACAAATTGCAAGTTTTTGAAAATTTTCAAAAACTTGCAATTTGTTGGCGAACAAATCATACGTGTGTGGGCTACTGCGCAACTTTTAAGCCATTTCGCCATTTCAGTTGCTCTTCAACCATTGTAACGAAAGGTCGTGTAGTGCACACAAAAAATGGCAAGCAAAGACTTTATGATAGAATGCTTATTTCTTTCGAGCAGCCACTCTTCACTCCATTTTCTTTTTCTTTTTTTTTCGATTTTTTTCTTTTCTAGTTTTTTATTTTCCATGTCGAAACATGTATATATAATTAAAAGCGCAGCTGCATCAGCCGCTGCTTCGTCGCACATGTTGTTTTTAAGTTTCCAGTCAACAGAAAAAACCAATTGTTAAATAAAAAATTTTCTACCACAAAATTCTGACAGAAGCACAAACCGAAGTTCAAACACAAAATGAACATGCGAGCGCGTCATCCGCTTCGTAGCATATGTTTACTCATCAACGTCGGCCGAATTATGATTTGTTCGAGCGTGTGTGGAGAAACGATATGCAATAAATTGCAGCAATAAATTTGCAAATCACACCAATAAATCGTTCGTCTATGGCTAGCTTTATATTTCACGAGGCGATGTTAAATATTTATACACTCCACGAGAGTATTATGTCTTTGTGCATTTGTTTGTAACACCCAAAAGGAAGCGAGATCGACCCATTGCTAATTATACCGATCGACTTAGAATCACTTTTTGAATCGATTTAACGATGTCCGTCCGTCCGTCTGTCCATCTATTCTTGTAATCAAAGTACAGGTCGCAATTGTAGCCAGAACCAAATGAAACTTTGCACAACAAACTTTTTCGGGATAAGGACGAACGCTATTTAATTTGAAGAAAATCGGTTCAGATTTGGATATAGCCCCCATACGAATTTCACTCCCGATTTAACTCTTTTCACACTAGATACCACACATTTAAACAGATTTTCCTCAAACTTACAAACATCTTACATTTCAACTAGAAACACCTATGGTGAAAATTAGTCAGATCGGTTCAGATTTAGATATATAGCCCCCATACGAATTTCACTCCCGATTTTACTTTTTCTGCTGTAGAAACCACATGTTTTACCAGATGTTCTTCAAAATTGGCAAAACATCTTATATTTCAACTAGAAACACCCACGGTGAAAATGAGCCAGATCGGTTCAGATTTAGATATAGCCCCCATACGAATTTCACTCCCGATTTGACTTTTTCTGCTGTAGAAACCACATTTTCTAACAGATGTTCTTCAAAATTGGCAAAACATCTTATATTTCAACTAGAAACTCCCACGGTGAAAATTAGCCAGATCGGTTCAGATTTAGATATAGACCACATACGAATTTCACTCCCGATTTGAGTTTTCCGCTCCAGAAACCACATATTTTAACAGATTTTCTTCAAATTTGGCAAAATATCTTATATTTGCATGAGAAACACCCAGGATGAAAATGAGTCAGATCGGTTCAGATTTATATATAGCACCTATACAAATTTCGCTCCCGACTTGATTTTTCCGCCCCAGAAACCACGTATTTTCATCGAATTACTTAAAATTGAGAACTGGAAGAACCTATTGTGAAATGGGTCACTTCATTCCATGTTTGGATGTAGCCGTGATACAAATATTCTTTTCGATTTGGCAAATTGAACGAGGACATATTAGCCTATGATTAGGAAACATAGAAAAATTCTTCCCGTTTTCACTTTTTTCCGAATTGAATTGTATTCTGATAGAAAGTGGAGTGTATCATATAGTCGGCCCCGCCCGACTTTAGCCTTTCCTTACTGGTTTTTAATTTAATGTTATAGCCTTGTCACACTGCATGCGAAATGTAGCTGAAATTACATAAGGTCGATTTACAAATGTCAGATGCCATACAAATTTGACATTTGAAAATCGTCATTTAACTGTCATTTAACTTAGATTTCGGATTACAAAAAATGGCACAATTAAGTTTTGCGGGCTAAGAGCGGACGCTATTTATTTTGAAGGAAATCGGTCCATATTTATATATAGCTCCCATATAAATTTCGCTCCCGATATATATATATATATATATATATATCCACAACACCCTGTATTTTAACTATAGTGAAAATGGTTCAAATCGGTTTATATTTATATATGTAGGTTCCATACCAATTTTACTTTTCTGTTCTTCAAAACACATATTTTAAAGATTCTGATCAGTTATATTTCACGTGGAAATACACATTGTGAAAGTGGGTATCATCGATCCATAATATAGGACACATTCCAAAATCCTTACCGAATTGAATTGCAATGGCGTAGAAAAAGAAGTGTGTCATATAATCGGCCCCGCCCGGCTTTAGCCTTTCCTTACTTGTTACACCTTACACCTGCAAATTTTTATAGCACCAAGAAATAATCTCTAATCGATTTATCAATGTTCGTCTGCTTGTTCACACATTACAAGTCGCAATTGTTGTCCGATTGCCATGAAATTAGGCAGAAGTATTTTTTTAGCCAAAATCGATATTGAATTTGGAGGAAATCGGTTCAGATGTAGTGCAAATATCCCTGAAATTTACCTTATTACTGCTCTAGAATACACTTTGGGTATCGTATTATATTCGAACTAGAAATAGCTAACGTGAAAGCGGAAAGTCATTATAAATGTTCCTCCGATTTACACAATTACTGCTCTAAAATGCACATTTTACATCGGATCTTGATCAAATTTCCTGCACCATATTATATTACGATTAGAAACACCAGCCATATAGGTCCATGTTTTGGTATATCCCCTATACAAATGGGCCCCCAGTTTATTCTGTTACCGTCCTAGATCCTATTTCAACTAGGAAAACACCGTGAATGTGAACTATATACACCCATGATATGCTACAACCTCCAAATGTTGTTGTATCTTGGTCAAATTTTCCAGATCATGCTATATTTAATCTCGAAATACCTACCGGAAAATTGGACAATGTGGGTTCATGTTTTCAAATGCTCCAATGGATTAAATTTGACATTATCATGGATTATTTCACATGGGAACACAACACGTTATATTTCAGGAACACTTACAGTAAAAATGGAACATTAGGCAAGACATTGGCACCGTTCATATGCACTTTCAAGTTGTTTACATAGATTCAACTTACAGCAAATCCTGATGAAAATAATCGTTATATTTTACCATAGGCGCATCTGGAATGAGATAGGATCACTTGATTTTTTTGACTGATATTCGGAAAGTGAGAAGTGCTTCTCATTCGTTTGTGAGAATCATTTACTTAAAGAGTCCGGGTATGTAGTTGAAAAGTCGTTGCGAAGCTTTCACGGGCCAGAAATGATGATAGTGGTAGTGTGCAGCCAATTAATAAATGTCGCCATGTCATTTGTAAATAAATTTGCATTCTATAAAATCCCAGTTGAAATCAAAAATTGTTTACCTTTAAACTCAAATTATTTATTTTATTCAGTCAATTAAGTAAAAATAAGGAGATTTAAATAATAATGGCAGAAATAGCTCGTTTACATTGGTAATGAAAAAATAAAATTAGGTTTAAAAAGATAGGTCTGTCTGTTTTTCAATTTCTATCAACGAGTCGTTAAAATAATAATAATATTCACCTTAAAGATCTTGCAATAGACATGTTTTATTTGTCAAAAGCGGCGTTCCCGCTTAACTCAATTTGTAGATATAATTTCCAAAAAGAGTTTTTGTTTGCTGCAAGCTCTAATTATACCAGATACCATTATTTTTGAAAAACTCAAATTATAAGAATATATTCCGCTAAAACTTTAAGTGTTGTGCTGTTTCCGTACCTTCTGTTGTAATTAATCAGCAGTGAAATAAGGTCAAATTGGATTTTGAGCGCTTGCCCCAATTTTATTGGGACGGCAGAATTTAATAACAAATGCAATGCTGCGCTTTTAAAATCTATATTACAAAAATTAGTATTAAAATATTGTTGGATATTTCTCGACGGATGATTTTTGATACAATACAACTAATAAATCCCGCATGAACAATGGGTTGACGTTGAGACTGACTTTATATAAAACGTACCAATCACCAAATGTTCTATCATTTAAAATATGACAAACTTGAAAGTATGAAATATTCCGGACTTGACAACGTAGCAACTGGGCACGCAGAGTTGCGCACATCAAAATAACGCATTGATACACGATTTTGGAAATGACCAACAATAACATCAATGCGTACCAAATCCACAAGAATGCAAAAATTTTCTCGTTTATTATATTCAAAGGCAGCATACACAACGCGTCGTAATTATTAATAGAACCACCCAATCCAAAGGTGTATATGGTGCACTTCGTTAGTTTAGGAAAAACCTGTGATGCATTATAATCCCAAGAATGCCAGTCGTTTAGAGGAAGAACCCATAAAGTATTCAAATATCGTGACCAATAGCCATTTAGAAAGTAATCCAAGAAAAATATATTGGTAATCTGAAAAAAAGTAAAAATAAAAACATTTATAAATTCTTTTTCGATTCGAAAAATGAAGAATTAAGTGCAGCTCTCTCCTCGCTGGAAGTCAAAAGAGCAAATGATCTAAAACAAACCCAAAAAAGAACTAAAATATAAACAAAGAAAATGCTTCCAGTTACCATGCAACCGATGGCAATTTATGAAGGCGGTTCTTACAAATTCGCTTAGCCATTATTTTTCTAAAACAATAATAAATAGGTTGGTAATCCTTTAAAATGCTTTTAAAATTACTACGACAGCAAGTTAAGACTTGAATCAAACAAAAAATTTTAAATAAGAACTTGTGCACAATACTTTTTCATTTAGTTATTCCACAAACCATATTAGAATTTCTTAACTTTGCTTTAATTGAAAAACCTGATGTAAATCTACGAAATATTTGGAATAACACAATTTTTCTCTAATATAGCAAGGAACTTGGAAATATTTTTGTTTGTGATTTTTATACATTATTAAGCATCTCAAAACTTACTGTGTTAAAAAACTCTGAAATATAAAAAGATTTTTAAGGACAATTCTCATGATTTGCTTGCTTTTTAACGTCGCACATTTTTTATGATTAATTTTATATTTTAAACGAAAAGTGGACCTAAACTGAAAAATAAGTTTTCTTTGCAAACAGATTATAGGCTGTCGTTTGGCGTAAACGTGTGACAATTTTCTAGGGCTAATGCAAAACAAATATTTTTTCAAGATGTACATTATTTTCTTCCTATCAAAACCATGGGGAGATTTTATATACACCATATTATCCCACTAGTGCATGAATAAAAAACTCCATGGGTTAATGAATGAATCATAAATACTTGCAATGAAAAGAAGATTCCTCAGAAACCGCAAAATACGCACCACAATGATATTGAGGTTTTCCAAAGAAGTGGTTGAAAATTTATAACGGATTATGAAATACTATCAAACAAGTAGTTGACAATTTATAACGGAAGTAACATATTTCTTTGTTAATTTGGATTCTGAAATACCATCAAATCGGATTGTAGAGTGTGCATTGACTAGCGCAATCCGGGTTACTGGATAAATCAGGTTAGCTAAGTTTTGAATACCGAGGTGTTATTGTAATTTTAAACGTCCTAAGATGAAACATGCGTAATTAAACACTTTTGCATTAAAATCTCAAAATCAAAAATTTCGAGATATGCGATTATTTGTGAAAACCGCGGAGTTATCCTATTACAATTCTACTTAACCAAGTATTACCTGTGAATAGTATCTGTGTAATGGTACTTCTTTCACTTCTCTGAAAATCATTTTGTAAATGATCGTGCAATGTAGATAATCTACGTAGCCCGACCCATGATCAGCAAGGAGGCATAGACTGTGAAAGTTAACGAATCGGTATTTATTATGGGGCAGGTCCACAAAAAATAACCCTATCTTGTTTATTATTACATTTAAGTTACGGAAAAATTCAGAACCTCTTCAAGATAAAATAGAACATTTGTTCTCGTATTTTCAACTTACACTAATTGTTAGGTTGAGTAGTTCGCACGTGAGATATTTAACAAAATAATTTCGATGTAAAAGGCCGTGATCGGAATTGAAATAATCTACCAATGCATTACAATGTTCCAATCTTGTCTTCGGAGAAATTAGGGCTTTTGCTGTAAAATCGAAATATGTTGTAATCATTTAATATACACATGTACAAAATTATTGTACTTACCGACTGGTGAACATAATTGATCCAAGCGATTTCCTTCCAACATTTTCCATAGATACGAGGGTAAGTAGAAAAACACTGCCTCCAGGAGTAATACTATCACCACCCATTGATAGTAACGCATACTCTCGATGGATAAGCCGCCGGATTTGTTGTGCGTAGTAGGCCCTACACCGATAGCGACGGTGCTGCGCGTATGCGGGTCTCTCACAGTACTGTTGACCAAAAATGTTCCAATCGTCCAGCAATAGGAATGTACGAAGTCCTTAAATTTTAAATCAGTTATGCATTGTATGGGTTCTCCGAAATATTGTTTTGCGGAGAGGAGCAGCGTGAATGTAAGGAGTAAAACCACTGTACATTTGGAATGCAAAATGAAGATGACATCGTAAATGCACACCTTTCTCAATTGTATGTATTTAGCCAGTGGAAGCGCAGCGTCCATCATTCTGTTGTGTAAAAACAGAAGATATTTCTGATATTTCTTCAATTTAAAATTGAGAGAAATAAAAATCGACGCTGTCAACGGTTTTGCTGTCGGCGATATATTGACAATCTATTACAATTCACAGGGTGGGTAGAAAATGCAATGTATCATGGTGACATAACCAAAAGCGCCTCTAGTTTCAGCCATGAGTACTTAGTGCTAGAGTTGAGAAAATAGTATCCGAGTAGTGGGTATCCTGTACTACTATTTTGAGGTTGTACTAGCGGTGTTTTTTTCGTAGGCTCTTATGCCCAGTTTTTATGTTGTTATTTATCTTTAAGTTATATTTATGTAAAATCAATAAAAAATATGTTTTCAGTCATTTAACTAAGCGAGGCTTTTAAATACCTACTCAATAAATATCCAAAATTTTAAGAACAAGGGATAGAAAATAAAAAAAGAATAAACTAAATATTAGGCCTATTCGGTTGGGCTTACTAGCTCGTTCCGTTTTTTGAATGGATGCATAGTATATAGAGTTGAGTTCAGTGCTTATGTACCTTAAAATATTCCACCATGTTCTTCTTCCCAATTTTACACAAGTTTCTTTGTTAAAATTAATTAACTAACTAATTAATTTTAACAAAGAAACTTGGGTAATGGTGTAAGTATGAATATGTAAATTGCCAATTTCATCAATTTTGTAGCAGATACTTGCAAAAATACGTATATGAGCAGAGGTTTAAATTTGTCAAAGTGAATTTCGACGATTAGAATTACAAGAAACCCGAAAGCAACAGAACAGAAGAAACAACAGGCGAAGAAGTAAGTATGGTTCAATTAAAATTTATTTATTTTTTTTCACTCGCAAAATGAAGATTGATTAATCGTTTAATTTATTAATATCAATTTTAGATACATTTCGGAGCAATATTATGCAGTCTCGACAAGAGGTTTCGGCAGCAGTGGTATTTATGCATTACGCACAACAACATTTGGTTCTCCGCCCGGTGGTGCTGGGACATCTTTTGTCTTTAGTAATGAAGACAGCAGCGGGACTCTGGTATCGATTGCTGCCAAAGTCATCATCGTTTTTATTTGGGTGAGAAATAGAAAATCAATGAAAAGATTTAGGTCTTTCATATTATTAAATTTAGTTAAAAAACATTCCAAATTAGATAAATAAATGAATGTTGGATTACTTCTACGATAATAAAAACGCTATCAAAGAGTTATATTTTTACTAACCACAAATTTGACTTATAGCTTTGACACAATGCATGGGATTTGAAATTTGTAAATCGACCTTATGTCATTTCAGCTAGATTTCGCATGCAGTGTGATTACACGTCCTGATTACGTCCAACATAAATAAAATTGAAATTGTTTAAACAAATATTTTTAATAAAATTGTATCTTTTTGTTAAGGTTTTTTATCGCAGCTTAGTTATCCAATCTAAAAGCCCTATTATTCCACAAAAGCTATATTTGTTCTAAAATCCCATTGTGTGTGAAGTATTAAGCGTCATATTCCTAATTGAGAGTTTTTGACTCCGACTGAACCCGAGTATTTTGTAATAGACTATGAGTTGTATTTTGAAACGGTAGCATATTTTGAGGCAAATTATATTTTAAAATCAGACGAATTAGCACAAAGAGGAAAACGAAAATCGAAAGAGAGCAGAGCACGAAGTCGACCCAACTTTACGACGCCGGCTGTGTGAATTTTTTGAATTTTCTTCTACGCGGCACACACGTTGTGTCGTTACACGTTGTCTCCGTTCATATTCCGTTATTTCTGACTGCAATTGATATTATATTCATAAGAAATACCGAAAAGAAAACAAGAAAATTCCGAAATTTGGAATACTGTTAACATTTTTTTGGAAATATTATCCCCTCCTCACGACAGTATGTACGCGGCGGTCAAACCATTGTCGAAGTACCTGCAATTCAAATCCGTTCGAATCTATGATGTGATCTTTACATTACATTCCAAGTGCACGGTGGTTATACTGCTGACATGCTCGTTCCTCTTGTCGGCCAAGCAATATTTTGGAGATCCGATAATGTGTATAAGTGACGAGCAGAATATGGACTATGTAAACTCCCATTGCTGGACAATGGGAACTTTTATTCTAAATTATTATGATTTGGGAAAACAGCAGATGGAAGTGGAACGATTATCCAACAACAGCAACCCTCGATCACGTGATTTGGCAGCGGCAATGGCAATAGCAGAAGGTAGGTTATCAAGGAATAATGGAAATGAAAGGTAGTTAAACTAGTTAGAACGCTAATATTCATAAATGTCGACAAGAAATTGAAGTTGCTTTTTGTACTCAAAATATAATATGCACATTAAAGAGGTCAGGTCCAGAATAAGTCCATTAGCCACGGGTCTCTGTTTCCAGAAAACGAAACCGTGTGAGACGAACAATTTGTCACCATTAAACACGCTAGGAAGAGAGTTTTTAGATGCTACAATATTTCATTCTTTTTATACACTAATTCTACAGAGTATGAGTGTATATATATCATTTGGGACAGAAAAAGTATATCGCATTGAAGGAGTGGCTTAAGACCCTAAGTTTGTCAGTACCAAATCCGTTTCGCGACTTTTTAAGTTGTTTGAAGGCGTCATACATTTTAGACAATTCGTTCATCTTAGACGAATTCGATCTTCTGGAAACCGACCTTTAACATCCAACTTTACCTTATTGGTAGCACCCATTACATAGAAACTCTCCGCCGATTTTGAAGATTTGCTGCAATATGTTCGAAAAATTTTATAGACATTTGTGTCAGTATTTTAAATTACCCAGGTTTGGCATTTAAATCATTTAACCGCGACCACTGATATTATATTTAAAACTACTTTCCATTAAAACCGTCTAAATCACAATCTCTGCTTTATAGGAGTTGGACCAGAAAGGCCCAATGTCACTGAACGGATATATTTACGCTACTACCAATGGGTTATTATATTATTGCTGCTGCAGTCGTTAGTCTTTTATTTCCCCTCGTTCTTGTGGAAAGTATGGGAAGGTCAACGCTTAAAGGAATTGTGTTCGGAAATAGGTAAGTCAGTAAATAGCTGTTCAACATTCTTGTGTGACTGATCAACGTTTCTTATCCAGGAAATGCGTTACTACCTGAAGAAATCTACATATCGAAGAGGAAAATGTTGGTCAAATATTTTACCACCGATTACAAAGATGTACATTTTTGTTACATGGCTCGTTACATCTTCTGCGAAACGCTTAATTTCGTCATAAGTGTTGTCAATATTCTGGTATTGGATGTTTTTCTCAACGGATTTTGGGGAAAGTATGTCAATGCTATAGCAGCCATACCACTATACGATTGGGATCGTTGGAACACTTTGACCTCTAGAGTATTCCCGAAAATTGCAAAATGTGAAATGCTCAAGTATGGCGCCTCTGGTTCGCCCAATCTCCTAGACATTTTATGCATTTTACCCTTGAATATATTGAATGAGAAAATATTTGCTTTTCTCTGGTGTTGGTTTATGACAATGTGCGTACTGTCTGGTATTAATTTAATCTACCGCTACGTGATGATCTATAATCCATCGTTTCGACTTCAACTACTGCATTCTCGCGCACGTTTCATGCCCAGATCTTATATTAGAAGCGCCATCGGTGACTATTCCTTCGGAGATTGGTTTGTTTTGTTTAAAGTAAGTCGCAATATAAATCCGGTACTATTTCGTGATCTAATGCAAGAACTCTATGAAAAATATAACCCTAAAAAGTCCATGGATTTAACAATTTGATTTGATCGCTTCGAACACTCTGTTCTCATTTTATTTAGTATTAGTATTTTTTCTGGCACCAAGTGTTTGTAAAGACTTTTGATTAACATGTGTATATTGAATATAGATCTTTGAGACAATAAATACATAGATTTAAGTCATAGAAAGCCAAATAAGACATAGCGTTTACTAAATACGTGTTGTTCACGTAATCCACTATGTATATTCGCTTCCTTAAAATAACAATAGACTAACTATAATTGAACATTTTCTGCAGTATTGGAACTAAACTAAAGTAATGTTCTGAAACAATCATAAGTGCCTTGTTATAAGTTATGAACTACTTTATATTATTATTATTATTATTCAGTTTAACAAATCTGAATACCCTATTATTGCATTTTTTGAATTTTACATGTATATGAAAGTATTATTTTTGAATATATAAGATTTATTTTTGTAAATTTCCTAAGGTTTGTGTTTTGATTCATTTTATTGGTATTGTAAATGGGATTGATTCACCATATGCGAATTTCCAGTCCATTCCATAATGTGTCTAATTTACTTGTTTTCAGCAAAAATAAGTGTGTTTGATGAAAATACATAAATATCGGTGGAACTCACGATCCGATCTATTTGGTTTTGTATTTTTGATAAATCTGATATTTTTAGTAAATTTTGTAAGTTTACAACTTCATTTGTTAACTTCACTGCACATATCGGACACTATTAGTAATTATGCGCTTTTCTTTATCGATCATCTTTGGAGGTCTAGCCAACTTTTCTTTAGTTTTTAAGTTATTGCTTGACAAATGTCGGTCAATATTGAATTTAAATGGTAGAATAAGGCCTATCCAATTTCTCTCCATTTTTACGTAGCGATTTTCCTACATTTTGCGGATTTTCACCCCATGGCAAACTTTTAAACTAAATAAATGCAATATGTCAACTGAAACAATTACTTGTTTGCATAAATTGCATTTTTATAGCCTAATATGCATTTTTGAAACATATGTTTAAAGAGTTTCATTAATTTCCAAGTTTATATAATATTAACATTAAATGAGCGAATACATTCCTTGTTCTTTCCTTGATTTTTTTCTTGTTATTATAAATAAGGCATTATTGTTTTAATTTATTGTTGTTAACAGAGGACTCCAGCATTAATAAAAATAAATTGACAAAACTTAACATCATAAAAGATTCATCTTTATTAAAAAGCCTTTTCAAAGTGTGTATTTATTAAAGATTCATATTTATTAATCTTTTCTTTTCAAAATGTGTCTGTGAGCGAATACATTTTTGGAGCCACTGAAAGTCTCATGAATTTTGATTATGGAGTTTATAGATTTTTGGAAAAAATATATAATTTTTATTTCTTTGGAGAATACAAAAAATGAGAAAGGAAAAATCCAGAATTTCGAAAATAAAGAATTTCTATCTCTAATAAATTGCTGGAGAGAAAATTTCTAATGAAGTACTAAAGGGTCATGTTCAATCTACCTAGTCAGGCCCAGGCGCAGGATTTTCTCCTGGGGTAGGGGGGTTTCATCTACACTCATAAAAAAGTTAACCCTATAATGAGTTAAAATTAACTAAAATTTAAGAAACCAAGTACATTTTTACTAAATATAAGTAGAATTTTGCTCAAATTTTCTAAATCTAATTAAATTTTTCTTAAAACCAAGTAATTTTTTACTAAATTTAAGCACAATTTTCCTAAAACTAAGTAAATTTTTACTAAATCTTAGTAAAATTTTGCTGAAAATTTCCTAAAACTAAGTAAATGTTTACTTAAATCATGTAAATATTTACTCAAACTGAGGACAATTTTGCTGATTTTTTCCTCAAAACGAGTAAATTTTTACTTAAACTGAGGAAAATTTTATTTTATACGAGGCAAAAGGATGAAATTAAAATAAGTTCAATTTAACTAAAAAAATCAAACAAATAGTTTTGCGTCAGAGTATGCAAAACTGATATAAAAAATTACAACATGAAATATTTCTTAAAAGTTTCATGATACCCCTGCCATAAGGAGTTGAGCTATTACTCCATGAATGTTGCGAAGGCAAGATAGGCGCCTTCGCAGTGGTTGTTTAGAATAATTCATAAACAATTTTTTTAACAATTTCAAAATTGTTTTATAATTTCATTAATACTTAACTGTATGACGAACTCGGCATAAATTTTAGTAAACATTTTAACTTCATTTAAAAAAAAAAACACATTTTTAAGTTAAAATTTCCTAAATTGAATTTTTTCCATACAAAAAATTTCAGATTTTTTTCTCACTTAAAACGTTGGAAATATTCTTCCACATAAGTATGAAATTACTCAATTGTAAGAATTTTTTATTAGATCCAAATAAATGTTTTTAAGTAAATCTACTAGCCTTTTTCTAGTAAATGAACTATTTACTATGGCTTTGAAAGAAGGAAACTTTACTCATACTTAGTTAATTTTCCAACTTTTTAGGAAATTTTTACTGGAGCGTTTGGAAACCACTCATATTTTATTGCCAGGATCTTCGAGAAATATTTTGATACATTCGTCCTACAGACATTGTCGGCAAAATTGCATTTCAGAAATATGTCAGTAAAAGAAAGCAGAAAGTCTACTGAAAGAGCAGATTTTCTGCTGTTAGAAAAGACACAGCAGATTTGTATCTGCTGAGATGGTAAACAGCTGTTTGCTGTTTTTATCATTATATATGATACGCATATTGTCCCAAGCTAATATAAAAGAAAATTCGTGCTAAACTCGCTTATGAACGCTTATTTATTTTTATATTTTAATTAACAACAGCCAATTTTAGCAGACTGCAAACTCTTTAGCAGTATGAATGGTGATGTAAGATTGCAGAAAACTGCTGTTATGCCAAAAAACAGCTGTAATAGCAGAAAAGTGTCTGTTGATAGGCAGCAGACTATCGCTGTTTTTATTAACAGACTTGTTCTCTAAGTGTAGAACATGTTTTAAATAGTTGCTTGAAATTACCAACATACATATCGAGGGCTTATATTCATAAGTGGCTGTGAACAAAAACATAACTTTTCAGGAGAGCGAAAAACTTATTTTCTCCTTAATTTGAAGAGAAATTATTAATCGTTCTTCTACAGTTTAATCTAAAAAGGATTACTAATTGCTACGGATTACTATTAAAAAGTTTTCGAAATTTCCCATTATTCGCGGTTTCATGGTTCATAGCCACTTTTGTATGTTTAAAATTGAGCACTATGAATGTTGAAATAAGAATAAGATTTATTGTAACTTTTTTCATGAAATCTTGGCAATGTTGTATAGAAAACGCATTTTCTGTGATGTACACAGCGAATTTAAAGATTCCAGCTTCATTCGGATTGGTCGTTTGTAGCCAGTCGCGAAAATCGCTGCAATTGATGAAAAATCCAAAATTCGCCGTTGCAATGCCTTATATTTTAACCTTCTTTATTCATAAATCTGAAACTTTTCATACACAAATATTCCCCATGAAGACAGCAATCACATGCCAAAGAAATATTTTGGTAAATATACTTTTCACTTTGACTTTACAGCCACCATTTTTCCTATTTTAGCCTGATAACTGGGGAATCAAAATGCTATTAACCCTTTCCGGGTCGAATTAATTTTATGGAAAGCAAAATACACGAAAGTTTGTTTATAAGGTAATATTGGCCCTCTAATAATGGGAAAAATATTTATTTTTGTGGGAAGTTTATCGTTTAGAAGATATAGACTTTTTAAAATCAATGTCAAATTTATAGGACAAAATCAAATAAGCTACCAAACGTAAACATTTTGAATCACAATAAATATTTTTTTACGAAACGTCTCCAAAGACTCGTAAAAATATTCAAAAATATTTTATAAAATTCTTCTGGTTATCTTATTTATTTATATCGAGTTATAAATCTATGGTAAATTAGCTATAGCTAAAAACTCGTATACAAGATTTTTGTTATGGGGTGTTCGCCACACTAAAACTCGAAAAAAAGTATAACAACTTGCTTTGTTCCAAAAATTGTCGAGAATATTACTAATAGGAAGCTTTGTGAAGAGAATAGAAGAAACACAATATGAAAAATATAATTGAATTGTTCGTCAGTCGCCGTTAAGTAGCAACTATATGAATTGTCAAATATATTCGACAAATCCACGGAAAGGGTTAACGCGAAATGATGGAATTTGATAGTACGATATGCCCTAAATCTAGAAAAATGTTTTAAACAAATTCGTTGTAGCAAATTATAACCTCCGGTTTTATGCTGCTCCATTGTTGAACTATTTTATTTCTATTATTTTTATGTTCATAGCCACTTATGCAGTCATAAACTAACGTGCGAGGGGATAGCCAAATCAGAAAATTAAAAAAAATGGCTTTAGAAAAAAATCTTTTCCAAATTTATATGACAGATGACATCCAAATCTGAGAATAGTTTGGCATCAAATCTGAGAATAGTTTGGCTCAAGAGACATCGACAAAGTGTGGCTAAGTTCGAGAGAAATTACCCGCATGAGTTTGTCGATCGTCTCCTGATCAGCAGTATTCCTTCGATTGCTAGTGGTCAGACCCTCAAAAGAGCTAGATCGGGCGATGAACCTCAGGTGGAGGTGTCGAAAAAGCAGAAGCACGTCGGCAACTCCCAAGTTCCATCGGAACTAAGAGTAGCTGTCATCGACAGATCTGATCCAGATGACAGGATCAACTCTGAAAGATGGCTGCTACTGGAGACATTGCTCCTCGACGAAATGCTAGCGGATAAGTGGTGTAACGACGACATATCGTTCAAGGGAGCTGAATGGAATAGGGGTGCTAAGATTGTTAATTGCGGTAACAAAAGATCACTGATCTTTCTGGAAACCGCAATCGGCAATCTTAAAACCCCATGGCCAAACGCCGCCCTTGAAGTGGTACCGACGTCCACACTACCAATCCGTACAATAGTCTCAGTCTGGTTACCCCCTCCCGTCAAATAGGAGGTAAAAATACTGCGACTATTAGCGAAGCAAAACAAAGGTCTCGAGATTGCATCATGGGAGGTTCTGCCCACCAACAGCAAGAGAGACTTTGGCAAGGATCTGCGTATGATTGTTGACAAAGAATTGGTAGTATACCTAAAGGAAAGGAATGGTATCAATTTCGGGCTTGGTACCATCAGGTTTCGTCTCCCTGGTGTCTATGGTAAACATGACGGTTAAGAAGTTTTTAAACGTGGTGCAGATTAATCTGCATCACTGCCAAGCCGCCGCTGCCGACCTTCTCTGTATCTTACCGATAAGCAAATTGATGTTGCCCTGGTCCAGGAGCCGTGGATTGTTCACAATAAAGTGAAAGGACTAGCGGCTAAAAACTACACTGTTATTACACCGGGCACGGAGGATAAGGTAAGAACCTGCATAGTAGCTAAGAAGAGTTTAGGTCTAATCTTATCCACAAGTTTAAGTTCTGGAGACACAACGGGGAAACCCTGACATTTGCCTCCATTTACATGCCATATGAGATACCCAGTCCATCTGGAACTAACACGGAACAACTTATAGCATATGCGTCCAACAAAAGATGGAGACTTGTCGTGGGTTGTGACGCCAATGCTCACCATACACAATGGGGTAGCACAGATATCAACGAAAGAGGTGAGTCACTTTTTGAATTTATTACACTGTCTAGCCTTAGAATTTGTAACGTGAGTCACTTTTTGAATTTATTACACTGTCTAGCCTTAGAATTTGTAACGTAGGTCACACTCCCACTTTCAAAACTAGGGTTAGAGAAGAAGTACTAGATTTAACTTTGACTAACATTGATAGTTCGTTTATCACAGAGTGGAGAGTATCAAGTGACCACTCATTCTCTGATCACAAGAGAATACTCTTCAAGATTAACATAGAACAAAAAACATAGAACCATATAGGAATCCCAAAAGAACGAACTGGCCTAGGCATCAATCCTAGGAAAACAGAACTAGTTCTTTTTACAAGGAAATACAACATAGATCAGATTCAGATTCAGGAAACCAGTACTGGATGGTACCGAACTTCCACTCTCACAGGAGGCTAAATATCTTGGAGTGATTCTAGATCGCAAGCTGAACTGGATCAGGAACACTGAGGAAAGATATAAAAAAGGCCTTAATGCTCTCTACATGTGCAGGAAATCCATAAGTAAGAGCTGGGGTCTGAAACCGAAAGTTGCAGATTGGATCTACCGGTCGGTAGTCAGGCCCATTACTACCTATGGTTGTTTAGTCTGGTGGAGTGCCATGAGAAACGGGAGATTATTAGCAAAATTAACTAAGACACAGAGACTAGCTAGCCTGAGTATCGCAGGAGCCCTCAAAAGCACGCCACAGTCAGCATTGGATGTAATATTACACCAGCTACCTCTGGATCATTTCACAGAGATGGCTGCTGCAAAAAGCGCTTTAAGGCTCAAGGAATCAGGCTACTGGAGGAGTAGACCATACGGTCATGCGACTGTTTTTCAAAGAAATGTGGAAAACTCTCAGTCAGAACCAGTCTTCAATGAAGGTACCGACTATTTGTTACCGGTTCTAGACTTCACAACAGTATCACAGATGATTATACCGAAAAGAGCAGATTGGGACAATGGCGAGCCCTTTACAGGCTTGGCTGTCTACACTGATGGCTCTAAGATGGATATAGGCACAGGTGCGGGTTTCTACATTGAATCACTACAGATACGTAAATCTTTCAGACTCAACGATAACTGTAGCGTTTATCAAGCTGAAATCCTTGCAATCAAAAAAGCAGCAGAATTTCTAGCGGAAATAGAAATTCCGGCGGAGACAGATATACATTTTTACATAGATACTCAGGCAGCCATTAAATCAATCATGTCGCATAACGTCAAATCAAAGCTTCTACTGAGTTGCAAGCGTTCGCTGGATGACCTCAGAAACCATGTGGTCCGTCTCTGCTGGGTTCCCGGGCCACCTGGCAAAAGGCAGACAAACAGAAAACTAGAACTTTAATAAAGTTAGGCAAGGTAGAGTTGCGTACGCTCATAGGAATCTACACAGGGCACTGTAACACAGGTACTGTAGATTTTTGCAGACTGTGTGAGGACGAGGATGAGATTGAGACGATCGAGCACATTTTAGGTATGTGCCCCTCTCTCTGTGTACGTAGGAAAAAACACCTAGGAGAATATATAATTAGGAATATTGATGAAATCGCAACCCGCACCATCAATGACCTGCTGAGATTCTCGAAGGGCCTGGACTGGATTATGGGTAGTTTCTGATTTCTGAATCACACTGAGGATAACATTGAATCCGGCACCTATCAGTAAGAATGAGAACCATAAGGTATGCTAATGTCAAGTTACCCAGAGGTATCATCGTATTACTCATAGGCTACAACATTTACAAGGAAGAAAGAGTATTACCTGACAACTACACAGTCACACTAAACTCGACTTCCTAACTACTTCCACTCACCCGGCACCCCCCCTTTCCACCACAACCCATTTTCCCGCTTTTCCCTATCCCTCACCTCCTGCCCATCCTTCCCATTTAATTCACCTTTCCATTCATATACATTTCAGATACAAGGATATGTACAATGGATTCAATAGGGTCTCCGAGTGCACGGATTGCGTAAGCTTTCTGGTCCTTTAAACCTAACCTAACCCTTGGCATCAAAAACTCATTTTCGAGAAAATGGTTCATAGCCACTTTTGAATATAAGCCCTCGATATAAAGGGTGATTTTTTAAGAGCTTGATAACTTTAAAAAAAAAAAAACGCATAAAATTTGCAAAATCTCATCGGTTCTTTATTTGAAACGTTAGATTGGTCCATGACATTTACTTTTTGAAGATAATTTCATTTAAATGTTGACCGCGGCTGCGTCTTAGGTGGTCCATCCGCTTAGTCCAATTTTGGCATTTCCACGTTTTTGAGTAACAGAGACCCAATTGGTGCGAACGGCGACGAATCGAAAATTGGTGGTCATCATTAACACTGGCCGATACAGCTGCGATATTTTCTTCAGTTCGCACTCTACGTAAGCGTGTTGGTGGTTTAATGTCCAACAATGTAAATTTGGTGCGAAATTTATTCACAATAGCCCGAATAGCCGCTTCAGTGGGTCGATTAAACTGACCATAAAATGGAAGCGCGCAATGAACTTTCTTAACAGAGCACGCATTTTGATAATAAAATTCAATAATTTGCAAGCGTTGTTCGTTTGTAAGACGATTCATGATGAAATGTCAAAGCATACTGAGCATCTTTCTCTTTGACACCATGTCTGAAATCCCACGTGATCTGTCAAATACTAATGCATGAAAATCCTAACCTCAAAAAATCACTCTTTATATTTTGAAGAAATATTACACAAAGAACGATCAAATTCCTCGGCGGTAAGCCTTCAGTCACGCATTTTTTTCTATGATAAATGCAGAAAATTTGATATGCTTTTTGACAAAGTATGGGTCTAAATAGGATGTCTAATGAG
The DNA here is from genome assembly GCA_947397865.1 of Polietes domitor. Lineage (NCBI taxonomy): Eukaryota > Metazoa > Arthropoda > Insecta > Diptera > Muscidae > Polietes > Polietes domitor. The sequence continues at coordinate 109,532,925 of OX377621.1, read as the reverse complement.
TTTTGGGGTTTTTTATTTATATGTATATATATTTATGAGTAACATGTCATTCATGGAGAGAATAGGTTCTTATATCACTGTTCAAATATTTGCCAGATGCATCGGACTGCTTGTATTTTTATTCCCTCAACCATCAGGATGGGGGTATACTAACTTTGTCATTCCGTTTGTAACACCTTCAAATATCGACCTGAGGCCCTATATATTATATTCTTGATCGCCATAAAATTCTAAGACTATCTAGCTATATCCGTTCGTCCGTATGTCCATCCGTCTGTTGAAAGCACGCTAGCATCTAAACGAAAATCCAAATTTTCGTCCAAATTTTCCATAAATGTGTCCTATAGTCGTAGATCGGTTGGGATTGAAACTGGGCGAAATCGGCCCAAAGGGAAAAATTTTTCCCTCACAAGGACTAAAAATACCCATAATATCCCCCAATATTTTAGAGTATTTAAGCATATTTTTCAATATATCGGCTTGTACTTACTTGATTACTCCCCCTATAACAAAAACGTGCACCATACAGTATTTTTTATTCGTAGGGGGTAAATTAGGGCAAAAAGGGATACATTTTTTGAAATTCGTACTTTTTGGGCTTAAAATAGAAAAAGGGGATAAAACTAGTACCAACCAAAAGACCGCAGCTAGAGTTATGCAATTTGGAGTATACATTCCCCTGACTTCGTAGACACGAAAAATAAAAGATTTTTTCCAAATTCATACTTTCAAGGGATACAATGGGTACAGAGGGATAAAAATAGTACCAATTAAACGACTACAGCTAGCATGATGAAATTCAGTGTGTACTTTCCTCTAAAGGCGTAGACTCGTAAAATAAAGAGACTTTAGAAAATCGTACTCTTAAGGGGGTAAAATAGGAAAAAAAGGGATAAAAATGGTACCAACCAAATGGTACGTAAACTTAAATGATTTTTCGAAATTCGTACTTTTTTACTTTTACGGCAAAAATTGGTTGTGTCATGAAGTTAGGTTATTTTGCACTATGTTCGTGAGATAATGGATTTTCAAAATTTTTACTTTTGGAATTAAAATGGAATGGAAATACAACTAACTGTAGCACCCACTATATTCCAATATTTATGGTACTTACGCTTTTTTTGAAAATATAAATATAAGAATATTTATTTTTTATTTTTTCTGTATTTATATTTTCATGTAATATTACTGCAATTCTTCGAAAATCGCCAGCCTCTGTGGAATGCAATCCTTGGTGGATGGTATATAAAGTTCGGCCCGGCCGAACTTTACGCCTTTTTTACTTGTTCTTTCTTAACTAGTTCATTTATTCTTATATGCATGAAGAAATTGCAATAAATTAAATTAAATAAATACTTCAGGTGAAATAAAATGAGCAGTAGCACTTATGCATTTGCATACAGTTCTATGAATGTTCTATGTTCAACTAATTCTTTGAAGAGTTTACAACACCACCCAAAGTTAGAGTTCAATGACCTCTGTCACGCATGATTTCGAAAATGTAGTTCATTAATAACAAACATTGGGCTAAAAGACTCGTAGGCAAGCAATTTTCATTAAATTTGCCCAATTGTTTTTTATTCGTATTTCTGTTTTGCTTTAACCGGCAACAATAGTGGTCGTTATATGGCATTACCTTAGACTTGAATTTTTCTCCTCCAACGAAATTGCCAAAATTTTAAAGCAAACTGAATTTATTCGCCAACTTTCAATGTTGACCTAAGCAAAAATCCAACATTTAAGCGAATATTTATTTACCTTTTGTCCATTTTCATTAATACCAACGAAAAGCTGATGAAAATATTAAAAAAAACTGGCGAGCGCAGCAAATTCGCTTGCAATATTATTTGGGTCGTTGATTCCCTTATGGCTGGTCATTGCTTTTACCAAGACTGCAGAGGAGGAAGAAGAGGTAAATTGCAACGTCGTCCCACTTTCGGAATGCTTGATAAGCGATGCGACTGGCCGACAACAGGTTCAGTTCAGTTACGTGGTGTTACGCGAACGGAAGTGCTCTCTCACAAACCCTTGCATTGGTGTGGTCATAAACGTCGTCAACATACAATCTACTAAAGCCCAGCCCATATTGCATTACTTCGGCCGACATACTCACTTGTGGATTACCCTTGGATTATACAGCAAACTTACAGTTGTGCTTTAATTAACAAAGTGTTGAAAGTGAAATTTGATCCTTGCATTTCTTGGAAATTGAATGTGTTGATGATTCAATGTTTTAAAAGTCGTGTGAACTTAAAACTTAAAAAATATGAGTTCTATATTAGACTTTAGTGAAAATTGAATTGATTGAGAAGGATAACGCACCCAGCAAGGATAACACACACAAAAAAAGCTGCAAAATGGCAACTAAATTAACGTTTTTTAGTGATGGTAAAAAACTAATTATAAATTTCATTGGAATCACAATTTCAATATCTTTTAGTCAATGCATATAATAATAAATTGCGATACTAAATGTGAAAATTGAGTGTGGACAACCTTCGATGAAGGTTATTAATATAATATGCTGTAATGTCGAACATACATTTCGACATGGATAATAAATATATGAAATAAATATTTGAAAATATAAATATAAATTGTTGCACAGGACAATGAATGCTTATAATATGAACTAAATATAAAAAAATTTAAACACCCAAAATGTGCTACGATAGTTAAAACTATCAATCGGAATATCAAAATAAATTCTCAAGTTAGAAGATTTTTTTGTCTCCAATTAAATTGAGCCCAAAATAAATGTGTACTGTCACAACAAAACTGTTTGGAAGGAAATAATTTGATCCTTAAGGGATTTAAAATGTTGTGTCTTTAAAAATAATATAAAAGTTTAATTTATTCCTCGAGTCATGTGAAAAGGCATATTCTTAAAAATGGACATAATTGAAAATTATTGGTATTCTACAAAAGTGATAATAATTATATTGATTGTATTGACTCAAAAGAAGTCTGCATGTATGAAAAATATATCGAACAACTACATTCGTGTTGTACTGCGTTCACATGTGCTCCCAAAATATACTCTGGCCGGATTTCTCATGACAAACTCCATATAAAAAATCCAAAATCGGGAAAAATAAATTTTGTGGTTATTTTCGAATGCAGTATTATCCTGATCTCTATTTCAGCATTGTTACAAACAAATCGTATCCGGCAGTGGTGGGATTCCAAACTTAGTAAACTGCACTAAAATGAAATGCACAATTGTTCAATTAGTTCAATTTTTGAATAAAAGAGAACCAAGAAATAATGAGAGCTTTTGTTACATAATAATATATTAACATGTTAATATAACTACAAATACAGAGAATTTTTAATGGAAATCGTTATCGAAATTTCGCAAGACAACGACAAGTTAAAAACAAAATTTAATATAAAATATATAAAATTTAATATAGACAACGTGTCCATAGATGATGTTAGCAAATCGTCGCACTTACATACATACAAATGACTGAGAATTTACGTCAGGTACCATCTTTGGAGAAAAGTTTGCATAAACTTACAGAGTCCGCATTAAATTGCATTGCCATTGGCCGAAGTGAATTAATTTAACAACGCTTAAAATAAATGTAACAATTTTTTCCATAAAATTCCTTTAGAAATCATATAAATTAAAAAGTCGAGATATCGAAACAAGTGCAATAAATAATTAAATAAAAATGCTAATTATAGGATATTCCCCCTTCCAAAGTGGGCTTCGAGATATAAATATTTTGTATTTATATCAGAGAACTTTTCCTTTACAGAAGATGGCTGATTTTTACAATGTCAAACTGATTTGAAAAATTTAATAGAATTGCCGGATAGCAAATGTAATATTTAGGTGCAAAAACAGCCTTTTCTTTAAGCCAGGATAACAAGCTGCGATAACGAAAAGTGAAGAAAAATTTATTTCTTTACTCAAAATAAAAAAAAAATTATAATATAAATATTTGCATCAAATCAAATTAAAAAAATATATATTTTGGCTTGACTTTTATGGTCTCGAGGCTAGATAACTTGACTTACACTGGCTAATTAAAATTTAAAATTAAAAATTTTCTTTGCAAAGTTCTAGACATTTGCATTTTCACAAAAATTAAAAATCCTGCTGATAAATGTATATTCAATTGTTTGTATGTATATCGCAGTTGTTTTATCCGACTTTAAAGTTCTATACTTGTATGGAAGGTCTTCAGGAGTACTGGTATCCTATTATGAAAATTCCGTTCCGGTTTCGTTTTACTTTTTATAGACATTTAATAATTTTTAATTTTGGTCTCTTTTTAGTTTTGGCTCAAAATCATTCTAGATATCGTCGTCCCAAATTATCTTCACGTATACCACAAATACACTAAAATCATTCTAGATACTCCCAAAATACACTAAAATCATTCTAGACATCGTCGCTTCGAAATAGTGTTCACGTATACCACAAAATCGAAAAAAATGAGACAAGAACATTTCCTGGGTTATTTGTTTTCGATCCATTGATCTCTCTCTCTCATATGGTTTCTTAGATATTATGGAGTCATATTGTTGTATAACCACTTTTGTTAAACGTTTAACGCGCTATTGTACCGTATATATACGGTAAAGGATTATCTTCACGCCTGTAAACAAAAAATATTTGACTCACTTACTATGGTTAATTATACCCTCACTCTACAAAGTACAGTAGTTAGGCTGGTTTACACGATAACTGTCGAAAGAAGTTAAGGAATTTAATCAAACTTTGCACCTGGTAATATGTTTCTCAAACTGCCCCTTGTGGCACTTCCCACACAATTGGTCCACATTCCTATGTTAAGTAAAAACTTATGAAACTTACACACGGATATTGGGAATTAGCTATATTTTGGTATATGATAAATTTTTTATAATCACTTCAAGCGTGCAAGATATGGCGCCCCTTCTAGTACCTCCCACACAAATCACCCTAAACTTCCTAAAATTAAAGCTGTATACGTATAATCGGAAATTTGATCTTCGGCAATGCTTCTATGGACGTTTCATACATTTGGAATGTAGGCGATATTGCCACACACCTTGTGGCTCCTACCACACAAAGTCACATAAGCTTTGGTTAAAATAAAACCGATATAGTTTCCAATCGGGTAGTCAAAATCAGTGATATTATTGATATATGAATGTTTCTATAATCGCATAAAACCTAAAAATATTTACGATTTAGCCACCCCCTATAAATTCGATCATATTTTTTCAATTTCAATCAACTGCCAAAAACTTCTAGTACCTTCCACACACATAATCCGGCGATATGTAAAATTTAAGTCCTTCCAAGTTGGTTTGTTTTTTATTTGTATTGATTGAGAGTATATTGGATTGTTTTCTCCGGCTTGATGATTAAAGTTCACTTTCTCTTGTAGACGTTTAATATTATTATTGCTTTAATTTGACTGACAATTTTGAAAATTGAATTGATTTGGTGCAGACGAATAACCTTTGAAATCTGCCTAAAACATTTCTATAATTTTTAACGCAATCTTTTTGGATGCATAGTTTCTCAATATTGTAATCAAATTTAAAGGACTATTGTATTGAGTAAAACGGCGTTAAATTCAGCAGGGCCGAATCTTATATATCCACCACCATGGAGTGCATTCCACAATATTACCGGCACATTATGAAAATAATGATATTTTGCCCATGTCCATACAACTGTAAGCTAACTTCATGCACAAAAAATATACTAATTTTCAGGACTGTTTAAAATTAAATGTGATAATTGTAAATTTTGTTTCATTAGTAAAATTTTCAAAAATTAAATAATATAATTTTTAAAAATTAACAATTATTATTATTTATTTTTTATATATAAATTTATACTTTTTTAAATTTGCTATCGGCACTACTAAAATCGAATTTCAAAGAAAAATCCGTTTAAAACCTGGCTTGGTTTTTTCTGTCCTTTGGATAATTTTAAGATATGGTATAAGATATTAATATAAAATGACCAACATTTTTATGTGTTACATTTTTACATATATTTCAATTTGAAATCTGTGCAAAATTTTCGACTTTCATAAAGAGAGATGTGTCAAATGTCAAACATAGGAAATTTAACACATTTTCAGCTTATGCCTCTTCAGCCAAAATTTTTGTTTAAAACAGTTTCAGATTTTTTTTATTCCTAAAAAATCTCATTTGTTATCAAATAAGAAAAAACACATAAAAAAGGCGTTAAGTTCGACCGGGCCGAACTTTATATACCCTCCACCATGTATTGCATTCCACAGAGGCTGACGATTTTCGTAGAATTGCAGTAATATTACATGAAAATATAAATACAGAAAATACAAAAAATAAATATTCTTATATTTATAGTTTCAAAAAAGCGTAAGAACCATAAATATTGGTAGATAGTGGGTGCTACAGTTAGTTGTATTTCCATTCCATTTTAATTCCAAAAGTACAAATTTTGAAAATCCATTATCTCACGAACATAGTGCAAAATAGCCTAACTTCATGACTCAACCAATTTTTGCCGTAAAAGTAAAAAAGTACGAATTACGAAAAATCATTTTATTTTACGTATCTATGCAGTCAGAGGAATGTATACACCGACCATTTGTTTGGCACCATTTTTATACCTTTTTCCTATTTTACCCCCTTAAGAGTACGACTTTCTAAAATCTCTTTATTTTACGTGTCTACGCCTTTAGAGGAAAGTGAACATTGAATTTCATCATGCTAGCTGTAGTCGTTTAATTGGTACTATTTTTATCCCTCTGTACCCATTGTATCCCTTGAAAGTACGAATTTGGAAACATTTTTACGCCTCTTTTACGTGTCTACGCAATCAGAGGAATGTCTACACCGAATTTCATTGTTTAAGGTGCATCCGTTTGTTTGGTACCATTTTTATCCCTCTATTCCCATTTTACCCCTTAAAAGAACGAATTTGGAAAATATACTTTTATATTATGTTTCTACTCAATTATAGGAATGTACACACCGAATTTCGTGTTTCTAGCTGTTGTCGTTTGATATGTAAATGAAATGTTAAATTTTGTTAAAAAATTTACCTTTTTCTTCAAATAAATCTAAAATCAATATTATTTTGATCCGAAAAGTACAAATGTAAACTCTTTATTTTACATACCCAATTAGAATGATATAAAGGGAATGACAAAATGAATATACACTTCGTCCTATGGTGGAGGGTATATGAACAATTGTACACAACTATATATTTCAATGTGAGTTATGAATTCTGGTAAAATTTACCACGTCGTTAAGTAACGCAAAAAAGTGCTGGCTAATTGTAACATATACGTGAAGATAACTTCGGAGCAAAAAAATGAGTGGTATATTTTCTTATTTTATTTATTATTATTATTTTATTCTCTACAATATACCAACATTTCAGAATGGGATGATCATTGATTCAGAAATTATAGGTGTTTTTTTCAAAATTATTGTCTTATTTCAGCAAGACTAAATTGTAGTTTTTGCTGTAAATGAGATTTTGGGAAAATGTAGCAAGATGGGGTTTGATATCACTATATCCCCAAACCCGGACCAAAATATTCTAAAGGTCAAGTCAATTCTACTTCTGTGCGCTGAATCCAAATATGACATCAGAATTAACCCAGCTATTCGCGTTGCAGAAATGTAAAAACCGAAATGTTTTTGATCATACATACATATTTGTGTTAAAGACTCACTACTTTGGAAGTAAATTTATAATATTACCAAATTTTGTTCGAGCGTATAGCGTCCCTTTTTGCAAATTTCAAACATAAACCTGAAAATAAAAATAAAAAGTCAGAATAATATTCATTTATAATACCATTTTAAAGGTACTTGCAATACCTTTAAAATGAGATCTTGATGAGTCTCGAGATATTAATTCCACCATAAACAACACACTCAGAAAAAAAAAACACTTTCACATTTACACTTTGAGTCAAGTCGAGTCCAACATATAACTTTTGGTCCACGACATTTATAGGTTATGCTCACTACGAATCACAAAATTACAACACTTAAGAAAACAAGGCCACAGTAATTACAAAATGTCAAATATATTTTTTCAACTACTTACGCCGGCCTTCAATTTCAATAATATAGTTTTTCATTATTTTCTTTTTACGCCGTAATTTTAAGTATTTTGTGTAACTGCTTTAGACCCGAATTAATCCCACTTGTTTGAACGGCAAACTTTAAACACCCCTCAGGCTTGCGGTGTTGCCACCTAGTTTTCTCTAATACGTTTTCTTGATTGCTTGGAGTGTTGCCAATAAGAAAATATATACACATTTAACAATATTCATGTTTTGATCTAGCCAAATGCTCTCCCGATTTGACTTCTTAACGCTTTAGAAGGTACATATTAAACTGATTTTGTTCGCCGCGTACCATTTCTTTTTATCTGGGAGCATTGGCAGTGAAAGTTAATCACATAGTTTCACGTTTTGATATGGCCCCCATGCAAATGTCCCTCCCGATATAACAACTGACTTTGTCCAGTACTATTATGACGGGTGATTCATCGTGAGGTTTGATTTATAATGTAAAATAAAACACGTAAATTTGAAAGTGACCTTAAAATGTTTATTATCGGCTAAAAGAATAATTTATGGCATTTACTGTTTGAAAATTATATCATGTAAATGTTGGCCACGACTACGTCTTAGGTGGTCTATTCCGAAGGTCCAATTTTGGGCGGCACTTTCGAGCATAGCGACTGGAGAGCTTATTCACTGAAAAAACACGCAAATTTAAGTTGCTTCAATTCTTGCACAAGTTGAATTTTGTACGCTTTAAGGCCGAGATCCTTACCTCCTCAACCGATATTTTAGTTAGATTTGGTGTTTGGGGCAAAATAGTAATTATTTGCTTCGAAATAGCCATAGGACTAGACCACAAAATCATTTTCGGGGAAAACTACACAGAAAGTTCAAATAAATGTCTACACTGCAAATATTTTTTATGTCCACCCTTAATTGGTTCAAACCTCAATGCAACGGCTCTAAATGGATGATAAAACATAAACAATTTTGTGTTCGATTTTAGTTCTGTGAAGACTTTTCTCCGCTTAAAGGCTAATTGTATGTGTCTTTTTGTGTACTACAACGATAATGATGTTTAAGAGGAAGAATGAGAATATCTAATTCTAAAATATGTGTATGTACATAACAATTGTTTTCAAAATAAATGTAATTAAAACTCTAAAAACAGCAAACAACTTTTGCTTCCATTTAGGAAGTTTTTACTTAAAAATTTGTTTGTTTTGTTAATTTATGTACTTAAATTTATGTCAAGTTTTTCATTATGTTTAGAAAAATATATTAATAATATGTTTGCCAAGACTTTCTTCTTAAGATGAAACGTTTGAGAACTATTTCATGTTGTCATTTTTGATATGAGTGTTACATACTTTGAAGCAGAATAATTTATTTGAATTATCAAGTACAAATTTAGTCAGGCTGAGTACAAATTTACTTGATTTAAAGAAAATTTTATTCAGACTGAGTACAAATTTACTTGGTTCAATGGAAATTTTCCTCAGATTGAGTATACATTTACTTCGTTTGATTACAAATTTACTTAGTTTGAGTAACAATTTACTTGGATTGAGGAAAAAATTGGAAAATTTTCCTCAGTTTGAGTATAAATTTACTTCATTTGAGTAAAATTTCTTAAACATTTTCATCAGACTAAATAAAGATTTACTTGTTTTGAAGAAAAACTTTCCCCAGTTTGAGTAAATTTTACTTGCTTTGAGTAAATGTTGAACTGGAATCAAGTTCACGGAAAAGTTTGTACTTGATATGATAAATTATTGCCTTAGCGCTATACGAAGTTCAATTTTCCTCAGTTTTATTACATATCTACTTAATCCATGGCATACTTTTTTCTGAGTGCAGCAGGCAAAAATGCTTTTTCAGCAAACTTTTTTGCTTTATTGACAAGTTCACTTGAGTGCGATTTCCACAAATTAACAATTTAATTTCATTTAGAAACCGAAAGTCTACGACATCGATCACATCGGAAATGTAGCCGCCTAATATGGACAAAAGTGTTTGCTCTATCCGTGATAGTAATGCTACTGGTCCTAACATCAATTGTCTATCATGGGATTGTACTCGAAAGAATGGGTAAGTATCTACATACATATGTATTCCAAATATTTAAAATCTGAGAAATTTCACTATATCGCATTTCCTAGATAAACTTAGGCAAATTGTCACACTGAATATCAAACACAATGAAATTAAAGCTTCTACAGACACAGAATTGAAACTACCGCCACATGTCCAACATACCAGTGGCGGTATCCAATTCAAGAATGTCGAACTTTTGGAAGATGTCGGCTTGCTGAACGGTGCTGAAATTGCCAAGTTCCATATTCAACATAAGAAAATACACTTCCGAAGACATAAACGAGAAGATGACAATGAGAACTACGACGAACCTGCAGTGCCCCCTGAATTAATTGACCTGAATCCCATTAAAGATTATGATGGGGACACTGACGACGTTATCACTCCAACGAACGTGAATTATATGGATCCCATTAAAGATGATGCAGAGAATGACAATCCATTGGAATTAACGGAACTCTCAAGTCTGGATCCGATTAAGGTGCAACAAGAGTCGCTCGATTTGAAAAGTCTTTATGCTAAAGTCCGAAATAAACGTACAAAGCTCGCCATCAGTAAATTGGAAACGGAATACAAACGCTGCAAAAAAGAATCGGTCGGCAACAATGATTGTATGGTGGCTTTTATGAAAATGTACAATTTGGCCAAGGAGATCAACGACAAAATGGAGAAAATGAAAGCCATCTTTAAGGACAGTGAACAACTTATGCAAGCCAAGTCATCAAATAGCCATGAATCCACGGAGTATGAAACCTCTAAAGCGACGGACAAAGCTATCGACCTATCGACAACGTCAGAAACGACAATGTCAGCGGAGCCGGCAACAACTACTGAAGCCGATGGGGACAGCACAACAAATAAAATGACGAAAATCAAGCCTATACAAATCAGTTGGATTTTGGATGGTCCCAATGGCAACTCCGAAGAATTGGATGAATTCGCGTTGTTGCCAGAATTGGTAACCACTCCCACTGTGCATAGTTCAGCTACCGAAACTGCGACATCTACCGATACTACATCCACCATTCAAGTAATCGAAAGCCTTGAGGAGCAGGTCGCTGTAAGTGCGAGTAATAGTGAGCTAACTATAACAACCGATGATGGAGGTCCTCATACTGTCGCCACTACAACTCTTCCTAACAGTAGCGTCGATGAGAGTACACTCACATCATTTGTTGGAACTGATACCACCGCCACCACCAGCAGCAGCGCCACAACTACAGCCGACGAAATCCAACCTGTGACGGAAGCTCCCATTACAACACACAAGGCTAAAGTAGAGAAATTTGAAAAGATCAGTTGGATTCTAGATCAAGATAGTTCTGAAAATTTTATTATAACCGATAATCATTTTGTGGATGCTCGAGTTACCGAAGCTTTGAAACCGGCGAATGTCCAGTCCACGACTCCAATACTTATGCTGACAACAAATCTACCAACTTCAACTATGACAGAGGCAGCGACAGCGACAGCGACAGCGACAGCGTCAACGGAACATTGGACTTCTGTAGCGACTACTCCACAAATTGCGAGAGAAGCTAGTACCGATTCAATGGACGAAGGAGACAAAGCTCGCAAGCTACAATTTGATTGGATTATAGACGGCGACGAACTAACAGATGAAAACACCGAAGAGAACACAACGAAGACAGGATATACTGGAACAACAGACGGACCAGTTAATCTGACAACCATCCAATATCCAACCAAGCCGAAACCAATAAAGTACAGCTGGATCATAGACAGTGATGCCAGTAGTAGTGAATCAACAAATACCACAACAAAATCACCAGTTGACGGCAAGATTGCAATGGCCAATGTTAAATCAACTCTCAAGACATCGGCTGCAAGGACTTGTAGTCAAACTTCTGCCGAATCAACCACGGAAGGAAATACTTGTGTCCTGACTGCGACGGAAAATCAACAGCGTTCCGAGGGTGCGGAGGAACATCCGCTGGATAATCCAAGCAGTTTGGAGAATATGTTGGAGAGCTTGGAGCGTAGAGCATCGGCTACAACGGAAAAATATACAACCATCGATCCCTTGGATAGCAAAGAGTGGGAGAAGAAATTTCAGCAGACTGCCGTGTTGAACAATCACGACGAAATTTTGGATACATTTGGTGAAATGGATTACAAAACTGTGGCAAAGTTTGGGCCCAAATTAAATCCCGCAAATCCGAATAATTTTGCAGGTAAGTTGTGACGGCAGTCACTTCAGGTTCATTTTCTGGAAGTAAAATACAATTTGTCAATTGCACATTTTTTGGCAAAAATCTGACCCTTCTTTACTAAATTTAAATTTCTTTAAAACTTGTGGTAATTGCCACGACCTCCATCTGTTTTGGATGTCCTTGTCCATCAGTCATTCTTATGATTAGCATCCATACAAAGTCTTCCAGATTCCCCGGTCTAGAAGCCAGAGATTTCGGATTGTTTTGTGTAAATTTGTGACAGTCCTTTAGAATTTAACAATGATGGACCTAAAGAAAACAGTTTTCACTGAAATTTTAAAACATTCAATTTCCAAGTATAGAATAAACACATTCGTCGAAGCCGACATGTGTTATACACATCCATTTAGGGTACAAAGTAGTGGGTTAGCTTTTCCCTATTTTAGGAATTCTGTATCGATTTTAAACATCCTGTGCCACTCCAGGTTAGGTAATATTAAACCCGAAATGTGACGGACTCTCAGCCTCGAAAAGGCGGGACATTTGCAAAGGATGTGTTCCACCGTCTCGGTGTCTTCGCTGCACGGCTGCACTCATCCGAGTCCGGAGGCGTATATGCGGGTAAGCATATACGCCGAGCGGCTGAGTTAAATTTTATTCTACTCCATCAGCCGTCTGGTTCCACTCTAATTAGGTCCGCCCCATAAGACTTTGGTAGTGCCGTCTACCGTGGACAAGTTCCAGGTTATCCTATGATCTGAAGTTGCGCATTAATCAAGCACAATCGTCGTCATCTGGCGATTTGAGGTCTGATTCTCCCCTAGCCGGTTTATCGGCCATCTCGTTACCCTCGATCATACAGTGTCCTGACACTCATATGATCTCTAGTTGCCCTTTGATGGAAAAATCATGTATTTTTAAAACATTGGTAACATATTAACTTAGCAACATGCTCAGCAAAAACTTGGTAAATACATAAAATATGAGGGGGCTTATCACAGGATTCGATATCGAGAAGTTAGATCGAAAACTATGTTTAATTTCTGTGAAAGAAATACATATTTCCAGCAAAAGCAAATAGGATGTCGAGATTATGTATGTTGCAACATACATCTCGTTAAAATTTGAATATTTTTTGTTGAAATTTACTGAATAATTCGAAGGGTAAATCGTAGTGAGTGAGTTTTTAAAAGATCAATAATTTTATCTTTAGATTACCTCCAATGGTGTTTGGCAATGAGAGTTTTTTAAATACACAGTTACTGTATATATTTTGGTAACATACACTACCTCATTTATATTGAGGGGTAAGACGACTATGTGTGAATATATATATAAATATATATGTATATTTACGAGTACAAAGTGTATATTCGGTCAGTCATATAAGTCGTGGCGTTATTAGCTACGGCAATACATTTGACAATAATGAAATTAAGTCTACTTTATAGCCGACAATCAATTTATGACGCTATGTGAGCGCATGGCGAAGCGCATGCGTGATAAAAACACCTCGGCCTCTGGGCAACAACAACAACAACAGCAAGCGCAACCGCAACAACCTAAACCTGAAGCCGAGCCTGATTCGTACACACCATCATCTGTACAATTTACTAGCCGCGGTCCGGTTGGTGGTTTTCCCGTTACCGGGGAGACTATGAAGGCGTCCGCTCAGTTCATGTTTAATCCCAACTTCGGCACGCCATCCATTCCGATATGTTTCTACGTGTCACCGTCTAACATACGTGTGGTCAATCAGGTACCGTTGTGGACACCATCGTTCTTTGGAATGCAAGGAGGTTTCGGCGGTTCAGGTGGTGGTGTAGTTGGCGGTGCTGGTGGACCCGGTGGTGTATTCTTTGTGCCTCAAAACTTCGGAACAACAGGCAATTTCTTCGGACATTCGGCGGGAACAGGCGGAGGGTAAGTAGTCTAGCGAAGGCATTTCCAGTTTTATCTCAATTCTAAACGAAATGTTCTTCTGGTGCAGTGGTCAAAGTAACATTCCAAATATATTCTCGAAAACTGCGTCGCCACAAAAACAGCAACAAGGTCACCAACAGAAGCAACTATTCTGCACGTACGTGAACAGTCACGGGAACGCAGGTAGTCAGGGCGGTGGTGGTAGTGGACCTGCCAACACCGTAAGTGGCATTGGTTTCTCGAATGCCAATTTCAAAATGCGAACCGACCTTTCGAACAATTCCCTATCGTCCGATATCATATATGCCTCTTATGCTGATCTTCCCGACCATTTGGGCCACGAGGATCATTTCAAATGTGTCGTATCCGGCCAAATTGCCTGCTATGGCGGCAACGAGTGCATTACGGAGAATGCATGGTGCAATGGATCCGTGGACTGCTCCGATGGCAGCGACGAAGCCGCGTGCACTTGTCGTCAAAGAATGTCGGACGACCGCATATGCGATGGCTATCCAGACTGTCCGATGGGCGAAGATGAGAGGGGATGCTTCGGTTGCGATGAATTTATGTATTCATGTTACGCCACTCCGCACGAGTATGCACTGAATAATCATTCGGTGGTATCCATGTGTTATGGTCTATTGGAAAAATGTGATGGTTACCGAAATTGTTTGAACGGAAGAGATGAGTTGGAGTGCAGCATTGTAGTTAATGATGTAACACATCATATGGTAAGTTGGAGAACAGACGCTATTGCGATAGCTGGCGACCGGATACTCCAATGCATAAATGTCTCCGGTCGCCATCGCTGGAGATTCAAGCTGTGTTCCCTGATTACATTTTTCCTATTTGCCCCCAGTCTCATTCAGTGTCGTCTTCGGAAGGCTATTTGTATCGCAATCACCGAGGAGAATGGTATCCCGTATGCAATAATGGCGACAATTGGGCTCTAGAAGCGTGCAAAGATGAAGGTGGCTTTAGCAATTCACCAAGACTCTCCTTCAGAGCATTATCGCTGCCAGGACCGTTCATCGAGCCGGCCCGCATAGGAAGTGCTCATTTTCCACAATCCTGTCACAAACGAAATAGTCACGATGCCATCGTGGATCATGTAGCCTACGTCAAGTGTATGCCAGCTCAGTGTGGTATCGTAAGAACTGATCCAGTTGGTCTGACGGCAAGAATGTCTAAACGTTTGGCAAAACTCCAGGCCTTGGCCAATAACCAAACGAAACGTGAAACCGAAGATGAAAACGACAACGAACGTATCGTGGGCGGCACGTTCAGCAAGCCCATGGAGTGGCCATTTGTGGTGGCACTATATAGAAATGGAAACTTCCATTGCGGTGGAACGATTTATTCGGAACAATGGGTTCGTAGATTATGTCCTTTTTACATTTAGCACATCATTGTATCTCCTTTGATAATGCCCACAGATTATAAGTGCCGCTCATTGTGTCATCAATTACCACAAATACTATTACGAAGTGCGCGCCGGTCTCCTAAGGCGTACCAGTTTTTCCATTGCAACCCAAATACAGCCGGTATCCCACATAATCGTCCATCAGGCGTATGAGCGCCGGAGCATGAGGAACGATTTGTCACTGTTGCGGATGGCGAAACCATTGCAATTTAATCGTTGGGTGAAACCAATTTGTCTTCCTGATATCCAAAGGACAACCGGCGCAAAGGATTGGATTTGGGGTCCGAGGGAGAACACCTTATGTACAGCCGTTGGTTGGGGTGCCGTAAGAGAAAAGGGTCCAGGAAGTAAGTATATATTGGAATAAATCATTTCATCAGATCAGAATATTGTGTTCTTTGTTTCCAGGCGATTCCTTGCGTCAGGTTACAATTCCCATACGCAAAGGCTGTATAGATAAGGAGGATAAAGAAGCGGAAGATATTTGTGCCGGCGACGAAGAAGGTGGCCGCGATGCCTGTCAGGGGGATTCGGGTGGACCGCTTTTCTGTCAGAGTGTTAGCACACCTCACGAATGGTATTTAGCCGGTGTTGTAAGTCATGGCAACGGCTGTGCTCGCCCAAAAGAATTCGGAGTCTATACAAGAGTTGCGTTGTATTTGGACTGGATTGAAATGGCCATGCGGCCAGAGTTTTTGCCGAAGGTCCAGCCCCACAAGATGTGTCCAGGTTACGTGTGTGTATGGGGTGGCAAACGCTGTATACCCCAAAGGAAACGTTGTGATCGTATTGTTGACTGCCTGGGGGGAGAAGATGAAGTTGGATGCATTTATAATTTCATACCAGACGTAGGCCTAGTGCCGGACAATACAACCGAAAGTGATTATCATCCAGAAGTCATGGTAACTACACCGATTAACTTATTAAGAGCATTTGTCGACGAAGAGGAGGATGTCAAAGATCAAAGAACTGACAGTTTAATAGCTCTAGCTCTGACAACCACTACTGATACTACAGTTGGAACGAGGGCGGAGCCAACGAGCGAAGCAGTGGCGGAGAGTACAACGACAACAATTGATGAGTCGACATCTGAAAATTCAATAGCTCCAACGTCAATAACTGCAACTGAAACTACCCGGACTGTGGATATCACAACCACGGATGTAACTACGTCTATAGATGAGCTCCAAACATTAGCAGTGCAATTATTCGAGGCAACCACCACTCCGGATTCATTTAATGAAATGGCTACAGCAAGTACAGTCTCTAGTAACCATGGCGACCTGGATAAGGATGATGAAGCCACAACATTGGACCTTAAAATCGATTTTATTGGTGATACAACGACGGATGCTCCAACAACATTGCTAGAGGAAGCAACCACCCCATCGACAACTTCATTTGCGGAGTCAGCCAGAACTCTATTACCAACTGATGCCCCCTTCACAACCATACCACCAAATACAACTGGAACACCGTCAAGTCCACCGCCAAGAGCACCTACAAAATTTGTTTGCAAAAGGTAAGTGGAGGTGACGTGACTTTCTTTTTGATAATGTTTGTGATATTTACGAGGTTTCTTATCCGTTTAGAATACCACAAATAATTGATATGTCCCATCGATGTGATCGTTTTGTGGACTGCGAAGATGGCACCGATGAAGAGAATTGCAGTTGTCGGGATTATTTGAAGGTATGAAGTAAAATATACGATTCCGTCATTGCTAAAGACAAAAAAGCGTGTAAAAATGCAGCAGTCGGTTAAGCCGACTTATGTGTGGCCTCATCTTGACTGTCCAAACTGAGTAACTCAGTTGGCCTTCAATTATATATACATATGGGCATCTCCCAGTGGTCTGGACGCGACATTCGCACGCCTTAAAATACGCCAAAAACAAGAAAGAAACGTAAAAAGTCGATCAGCCTTTTTAGTGTCCAAAAGCGCTTAAAGAGTACTGCATTTTAAATATATCGTCAGTATGTAGTACAAATTAGTACAAAATTCTAAACAATTTTACATTGAAACGGACGCTACAAAAACAGAAGTGCTTTTGAAGCTCTTGTAGAAAAATACAAAGTTCAGAGATTTTTTGAGAACTTTATTTTTCCATATATAAAGGGTGTTTTTTATTGAGGTATAGAACTTCGAATTGAAATAAAACACAAGAAAATCGTTTTAATGTCCATCAATTTGGCTTTATTGGAAGGATAATTTAATGCCATTAATGTTTAAATATGATTTCGGGCATGTGGCCGCCGCGGCTGGCTCGAATATAGTCAATTCTACAGGTCCAATTTTCAACCACTTTTTCGAGCATATGGGGCCGTATGTTGGCAATAACGCCAAGAATGTTGGCTTCCAAGTCCCCTAACGTTTCTGGTTTAAACACTTTGCTCTACAGCGGCAATTGCTTCTTCGGTGCGCACTGTTCGACGTCTCTGCGGATGCGTATTATCACATAGAGTAAACGTAGTGCGAAAACGATCCATGGTTAACAGAATTAATTGCTCTGATGGACGATTATGTCGACCATAAAATGGACGGAGCTTGCGGTGAACTTCGCGAACTGAACCATTACTTTCGAAATAAATTTGCACGATTTGCAAGCGTTGTTCTTTTGTCAACCTGTTCATGATGAAATGGCAAACAAAACTAAATATTAATCACTTGACAGCTGACAAAATGGCCGCCAGTTAAAAAAGTGATGCCAACTTAAAGTTCTATACCCCAATAAAAAACACCCTTTACATGTAAATGAAGGTCAGAGGATATATATTGTTCGTAGTTTTAAGAAATATGAGAATTATCTCTTAGATTTTTTAATTAGGTACAGCACAAATACGGTCGCATCAGGTATTTCCACGCGTAGTAAAAAAACATTATAACACTTCAACTTTTAATAAAAATAAAAGAGAACAAGTTAACTTCAAGTTTCGTAATAAAAAAGTTGACGAAATCAGGAAAAAATAAAGTTAAAAGCTATTAGTGTGGTTTGATTTAATTTTTTTGGTAGACATTTTTTGGGAGATTCCCATATATAATTGCAATAAGTGCAGATCGATGTTGAAATGAAATAAAACTAGCTGGTAGAGATTTATTAGCGAAATTATCTTCTTATTTCAAATATACGTCGGGACTTTGCACGGATCTATTAGCTCCAATTTTGAATGAATCTGCCAAAAGATTTGAGGGATGACCTGGATTGTGTTGAATTTCTGGCCATCGGTCAAAAGTCTAGCGGGGCCAAATCGAAGGATATTCACGTCACCTCCACGAGAGATAGTCATACCATCGAATCGTTCATGCAGAATGTCGCGAATAAAAATATATTGGTTATTATTAAGCTGTAGTGTTCCCCGTCGATTCACTAGGCATTTTACCATCTGGTGAACATCTTGTGGGTTGGCGTCGTCCATAATCTGCGATTTTATTTGTTAACGTAGTCATTTATCATAGGCGTAGCAATAGATTTCTGCTGAGGAGAGCTATAGCCTCCGACAGTTTTTGCATTCAAAAGAACAAAAAAAATATATTTCACTACTGCCATATTTAAGATGGCCAAAATTGAAAATCGATCTTGGTTCATGGTAGATCTTAGCCAAGTTTTAATCCTCGTATCGCCGAAAAACTTCTGAGCTTGGAATGCTTATTGCAACTTGTAAAAATATTTTATCAACCTTTTTTCTCTACATATTGAAGATGATAGTCTTGAAGATATTTGATAGCAATAGTTTCGTCAGCGATTCACTATCAGTTTGTATAATACTTTAATACTGGATAACTATGCTCCGCTAGTTTAATTTCCACTTAATGGAAAAACTAATAGTTCACATTGTTGCCAAAAACAATATAAAGAATAATTTTATATTACAATTTGTTGACTTAGCCTGGATAAATGCCCATCCAATATAATTGGAATTTATGGCTTAGTCCAAAAATGCCCATACAATTATTTTTTGCAAATTTGTTTTAAAACAACCATTTATATTGTAGTTGCCGAGAACTAGAAAACATATTTTTTATTATTATCGCTTGAAGAAAAACATCACAAATCAAGCAGCAATTTACTACTTTAGCTAGTGGAAGACTATTAAATCTGTGGTCCAAATTTGCAGTAATATTCGGTCATGTTCTGACAACCGCACGATTTTCAAATCACATTTTTTGCCGATATCGACTTTCTAATTTTTCCATTTCTATTTAAAACTACTTTGTAACATACTCTTCATTTGCTCGTCAGAAAAGAAAGACACCCGAAAGAAAGTTGTTTTAAAGTCAAATGCGAACCACGAAATCGCCAAAACAATGCGATTTGAAAATTGTGCGTTTGTCAGAACTTGGCGGATTATCATTTACTGGGTAATAAGTATTTGTTTTTTCCAGCGTTCAAATGATGTCATATCATCCGACTCTTGGACTAAATGGACATATGTTTTTTTATTAAACTTCCCCCTACTTTTGAATCAAATAAAAATCTTTGTTAAATGCTCTTTGGTTTCTCTTTTCGAAATTCCTATATGCTAAAAGGAAATCTATATATGTTTTTGTTTTTGGCAAAATATTCAATATATGTATTTCCAAATGCTGGTAAATGTATTCCTATAATATCTAAAGACATTTATTGATGCCGCAACCTTTTCATAAGTATTTCTGAATTATTAGATTTAATAATCCCAAAGTTTCCGCGGAAATTTTTGCTCGTGCTGCACAGGTTTCCTCCTCTACAGATTTTTTACCAACATAAACACCCTTCATATTGTCATTGATACATTAAAAAACAAGTAGAAGCGGCGTTAAGTTAGGCCGCGCCGAACTTAATCCTCCAGCATGGATTGCATTCCACAGAAGATGTCGATTTTCGTAGAAGTGAAGTAACATTGCATGAAAATATAAATTTTTAATATAGTCAAAACAAACAAATAAAAATATTGATAACATAATTTTATAAATAAATATAATATTTTTATTATTTCAAATCACGCTTATAAGGAAATCCTACCAATATGTTTATACTATACATATATATATATATATATATATATATATATATATATATATATATATATATATATATATATATATATATATATATATATATATATATATATATATATATATATATATATATATCGAAAAAGCACTTCAAGTCAATTCAAAAAGTAAATATAAGACAGCAATCTTCAATAAAGCTTAAATTGGTAGTATTTCTACAGTTGGTTGTATTTCTATCCTATTTTAATTCCAAAAGTACAAATTTTGAAATTTCATTATCTCACGACACAATTCAAGATAACCTAACTTCACGAATCAATCAATTTTTGACGTAAAATTAAAAAAGTACTAAATTGGAAAAATCTTTTTGTTTTATTCAGAGGAAAGTATACACCGAATTCCAAGATTCTAGCTGCGGTTATTTGGTTGGTACTATTTCTATCCCCTTTTTCCCATTTTACCCCTTTAAGAGTACGATTTCTAAAATCTCTTTATAAAGAGTGATTTTTTTGAGGTTAGGATTTTCATGCATTAGTATTTGACAGATCACGTGGGATTTCAGACATGGTGTCAAAGAGAAAGATGCTCAGTATGCTTTGACATTTCATCATGAATCGTCTTACAAACGAACAACGCTTGCAAATTATTGAATTTTATTATCAAAATGCGTGCTCTGTTAAGAAAGTTCATTGCGCGCTTCCATTTTATGGTCAGTTTAATCGACCCACTGAAGCGGCTATTCGGGCTATTGTGACTAAATTTCGCACCAAATTTACATTGTTGGACATTAAACCACCAACACGCTTACGTAGAGTGCGAACTGAAGAAAATATCGCAGCTGTATCGGCCAGTGTTAATGATGACCACCAATTTTCGATTCGTCGCCGTTAGCACCAATTGGGTCTCTGTTACTCAAAAACGTGGAAATGCCAAAATTGGACTAAGCGGATGGACCACCTAAGACGCAGCCGCGGTCAAAAAAAAAAAATTTTTACCTCTGGACCGATTTCGCCCACTTTCAATCCCAACCGATCTACAACTATAAGACGTATTCTGAGAAAATTAGATGCTAGCGTGCTTTCAACCGACGGACGGACATGACTATATCGTCTTAGAATTTTATGACGATCAAGAATATAAAGGGTGATTTTTTAAGAGCTTGATAACTTTTTAAAAAAAAAAAACGCATAAAATTTGCAAAATCTCATCGGTTCTTTATTTGAAACGTTAGATTGGTCCATGACATTTACTTTTTGAAGATAATTTCATTTAAATGTTGACCGCGGCTGCGTCTTAGGTGGTCCATCCGCTTAGTCCAATTTTGGCATTTCCACGTTTTTGAGTAACAGAGACCCAATTGGTGCGAACGGCGACGAATCGAAAATTGGTGGTCATCATTAACACTGGCCGATACAGCTGCGATATTTTCTTCAGTTCGCATTCTACGTAAGCGTGTTGGTGGTTTAATGTCCAACAATGTAAATTTGGTGCGAAATTTAGTCACAATAGCCCGAATAGCCGCTTCAGTGGGTCGATTAAACTGACCATAAAATGGAAGCGCGCAATGAACTTTCTTAACAGAGCACGCATTTTGATAATAAAATTCAATAATTTGCAAGCGTTGTTCGTTTGTAAGACGATTCATGATGAAATGTCAAAGCATACTGAGCATCTTTCTCTTTGACACCATGTCTGAAATCCCACGTGATCTGTCAAATACTAATGCATGAAAATCCTAACCTCAAAAAAATCACTCTTTATATACTTTAAGGGTCTCAGACCGATATTTCAAGGTGTTACAAAAGGAATGACAAAGTTAGTATACCCACATCCTGGAGGTGGAGGGTATAATTAACTGAAATATCTGGGGGATAAAAAAGTTCTGGGGTGGTCTATTAGCCACCCCCTTCTTACGCCTATGTCATTCATCCAAAAAGCACATCGTCGCTGAAGACGAAATTGACCGCATCCGTGATACATTGTGGCTTCTTTCGTGTAGTGCTCAATATTTACTAACGCTAAACTGTTAGCAGTAAAAATGTCTCCTCTTTTTTAGTTGGCAACATTTTAACCCACAAATGACGGCAAATTCAAATCTTGTGTGAAGTTTGGTATAATCTTTATATGGGAAAATCTACAAAATAGTCCGATTTCAATTTTGAAAAATTAAAAATTTCAAATTAGAGGTACACGTTTTATTTTAGCGGCAACTTGTTAAAAATACATTAAATATAAATAATGTGCTTGCGTGCATCATTTTTTTCAAGTGCTGAAGAAGTTATAATCGGATTGTCCCTTTTGGTTTTATTGCAAGTTAAGCCTGAAACCCCTATGAAAATCAACAAAATTTAACCTAAAATGACTCTCGGTACCAAAATAATAATTCGATCTATTTAGCACTTACACACATTATTAGTAGTACCCATATTCACCGATCACACAGGGTTGCCACCAGTTATTTTTCAAACTGCGGATGTACTCTAGACTACATTTACAGCATAATTTTAAAACTTTAGGATGTTGGCGAGGTTAAACTCGTCGTTTTGAAAATTATGACACTCTCAGAAATATTATATATTGCTCTTAAAGCGGTTAGAAGCCTGAGTGACATGGAATCGTACTATACCGTAGATTTGCCCATATGGTTGATTTAATCGACTGAAACTTTTATATTTGGGTTTCTTCATCTTTTACTCTCGCCTTTGTAATCTCACATATTTTTGAAAGATTCCCTTTGATGAGCATTAAGCGCATTTATTCCAAATATCGAATTTTGTTTTCTTTTTTCAAACAGGGTCAGTTGAGTATATTAATATGTGATGGGAAATCTGACTGCGAGGATTTGTCCGACGAAGACGATTGTGGTAAGTTTGTCATTATTAATTTCACTGATTCTAAATCGTAAATTTGAATTGACATACAACTTTATTTTTATAAGGTGACTGCAAATCCGACGAATTCTTATGTCCCCTTACCAAAAGTTGCGTGCCTCTGGTGAAGCGCTGTGATAATATTATTGATTGCAAATTTAAGGAAGATGAAAAGGACTGTTGTAAGTATTACCTATAATTTCACTTATTACACCGTACGTACCGTTTTTAGTAAAATTCGTTACACTTGAACCGCATGATATACTTATGGAACTATAGCCGATAGGCGAAATTGCCGCGTCCCTTCTGGTACCTCACACACAAATGACCCCTTCCACACGGATCTTCGAAATGAGCTCTATTATTTGATGGTATTTGATAATGTTCTTATAATGACTTTAAATGTACTAAATATGGCGGGGTTTTCCACGACCCTTCCAGTCACATCCCACAGAAATCACCTTCAACTACGTAAAATTTAAGCTGTTATAACTTCTATACGGATGATCGGAATACTGTGAAATTTGATATTTGGCAATAGAGGTTACATTCGTGTGGAATATGGGCGATATTGCCAAACCCCTTCTGGTACCTCCCACACAAAGTGACATAAACCTTGCTTATAATAAAATCGATATAACATCCATACGGTTAGTCAAAATCATTTGCAATTTGATATTTGAAAATGTT
Source organism: Polietes domitor (assembly GCA_947397865.1). Classification (NCBI taxonomy): domain Eukaryota; kingdom Metazoa; phylum Arthropoda; class Insecta; order Diptera; family Muscidae; genus Polietes; species Polietes domitor. The sequence goes on along the minus strand of OX377621.1, from coordinate 109,508,720 downwards.
TCTATAATCTCCTCAAACATAAAAAATATTTACGCTTTAGCCACGCCCATTCTTGTGCCTCCCACACAAATGTCTATATCCTAGGAAAAATTAAATGCTGAAATCCATTATGACTTCATATTTTTTACAATTACACAAACTTCTAGTACATCCCACAAACATACTCCGGCGCTAAGTTAAACTCAAGCCCTTCCATACATATGTTCTCTGATCGTGAGGGTATACATAAGTCGGCTAAGCCGACTGACGTTTCCTTACTTGTTTTGTTTATTCATATCTTGCTTTTTAAAAGGCAAATATTTAAATGGTTGTTAATGCTAAAGTAATACAGATAGTAGCTTGACATTTAAAGTATTTTTAACACATGTTCTCTTATTTAATTTGGCATTGAAGCCGGTGAAAAATTTTATCCTTTGGAACTTTTTAGTATTTTTAAGAGAAACAGGATGAGGAAGTTAAAAACTAAAAACGCAAATTAACTCCATTTGCGTTTTTAGTGAGTTTCATGGGGAATATCATCTGATTCAAGTGTAATATGGACTGTCGGACAGTGTTATAATTCCATCCTTCGATCCTTTTCTATTCAGTTGCTCTCTCCAATGGCAAAGAGATCCATTTGGATGCAAATCGACAACCTGTCTTAAACAGCGCCGGTCTATTTTCTCGAAACACGAATGGCGTATGGCGCATTGTATGTACCCATGATACCACATATGCGGACCACAATGCCAAAACAGCCGGCGAAGTATGTTCGTTGCTCGGCTTTAAAGGTTATATGTTTTATAATGCCACCGAGCCAACTATATATAATCAGATTGTTCCGATTAGTCCGGAAATGCAAATGAAACCCCGTTTTAATGATGAACTTCAGACAACCCTAAGTGACATTGAACATTTCTCAGTGCCCAAGCAAATGTTTCCCATGGAAACATCAATGCGTCTAAGAACAATACGAATCGAGCAGACGAAAGAAGTGTGTCAAGGACTTTACGTGGAATGTGTTGCAAAAGCGAATAGAACAGAGCCGATCAGAGCTCTCAGTGCTGGCCAGCCGAAACCCAATGATGCGGAGAATAAACCCACCCTAAAACCGACCATTGAGACACATAATAAACCGAACGTTTTTGTGCAGCCTCATATACCCACTGTTGTGGTGAATAAGAAAGAAGAAATCATGGATAAATTGGATAAACTCATTGACTCGAAGAAGAACATGAGTATTCTTGTGGACCAGCAGTTGCACGAGGCTTTGGAGGAACTCCACTGGCCTTGGCTTGTGGACATCTATGCCAATGGAAGACTCTGGTGTCTGGGAGTACTGATGGATAAACACTGGATAATGGTGCATGAATCGTGTAACTTTGGCATAAGGTACTTAGGCGATCGGTAAATCTGAAAACAAATGACTTTTATCTGGGGCTTCTTTCTCTTTCATTACAGATTGAATTTAGATTATGTGACTGCTTTGTTCGGAGGCGGCAAAACCAAGAGCAGAGTCCACAAGAGCAATCACGAGGAAGTGCGCCGTATCGATTGCATGGAAGCCATTCCGAACAGTGATGTGTTAATGTTGCATTTGGAGAGACCGGTTCGATTCTCTCACTTTATACTGCCGACTTTTATACCGGAGGGGTACGTACGGTCTATGTTCCTAGTTAAGTTTTGACTGCTGTGACCATTGGGCTTGGCAGTTCGGTTTAATAGCTCCTTATTCATTTCCTTCCTAGAAAGGATTCCACTTCCAGTATGGTTTATCCTGTTGAGTAAGAAGTAAATAGGGGAGAGAAAGGATAGTGTGAGAATAGAAACGTCAGAGTGAGGGTGAAATACCCACAGTTTTTATCCTTTATCTGATAGTGTAAATTAGCCTTTAGGAATACTAGGCAGACATTCCGTTATCGTTTTGCATTTTTGTCAATTATATGTTTCCGTTCTTTCAACTCACAACCTTAAGAATGCTAGGCAGACATCGTATAAATCACGTGAGTGGAAAAATTGGTAAGTAATGATATATACAAATTTGCCCATATTTTCATTAAACAAATATGACTTACTATAAATAAAACGATATAAATAAGTAGTTATTGATAATTCGTATTCATTTGTAATTTATTCGTAAGAGTGGGTGTAAGTTATCATATTTAAACTTGGGGTATGCCAGCTAAAACGTGACATTCCAGTAAACCTTGAGGCAATTCGTTGTGAATGATAGAATGATTTTATATTTGTCTTACAGCCAACGACAGTTGGGTCATGAAATATTTTGCTGGGCAATAGATTCGTTAAATCGCACAACGATAAATTACGTTTCGTCTTATAAAATTCCACAATTAAACCAAATACTAGGGACCTGTGCCTAAAATAACTGCTGCCTAGTTTCTTTATTATTTATTTCTGCTGTTTCGTTGTTCCTCTTTCAGGTCCCAACCGGATGATGACGAAAAACAGGAGTGCATTGGCGTTCTTCACGACAACGAATATGGGCGCATTAAAACCGTATCTCTGGTGGAACAAAAAGACACGGAACTCTGTCAAAGTAGTGGCATGACTTGTTATCGTCTGGTCGAAAAGAAACCTTCGGTTAAACTATTGCGAGAGTCAGCGGTTAGTTCTGAAGACCTGATCAACGTGTCCGAGGAGATTACACTGCGCGATTATGAAGATAGTGACGACAATCAAGTCATATCGAAATTTACAAGCTGCTCACAATTCGGTAGCAAGCATTCGAACACCAGTAGCCTGGAACCGATCGATCAGGGCATTACGGTGTGTCGCAATAACAATACGGGCTGGTATCCGGGTGCTCTGTTTTCCTACAACAACACAAATTGTTATAGTTTCAAACATCCCTTTGCTGTAAGGACCTTGGATGAGGGTTACATGAGTATACAGGATGTAATAGGTTAGTACATTGGCAGTTGGTTATAATGTGAAGCATTAATGGTTCAATTTTGTGTGTAAATAACCAAGACAATTCCAGGTGTAAGATTCCCTTCGAGGCACCTTCCTGCTCGACATTTAGATGTCCCCTGGGCCTGTGCCTCAACGCTTCACAGATTTGTGATGGTACTTCGGATTGCCACGATGGCAGTGACGAGCAACCGGATAAGTGTAAACGTCTCGGGAATGGTAAGCAACAAGGAAATTTTTTAACTGGGTTCAGTGTTAATAATAACTTGTTTCAATATTGAAGTTTGTGGATCGTCTGAGATGAAGTGCCGAACATCGGACAAATGCGTGCCCAAGGAAAAATTTTGCGATCACATTGCCGACTGTGAAGATCTTACGGATGAGCCTACAATATGTTCTTGCTTTACGTATTTGAGGTTAGTATACACTATCTTGCATTCCAAGTTTCCAGCTATAAAGTGATTGAGATATAGAGAAATATAAAAACAAAAAAACTGTAACACTCAGAAAAATAACAGCCATAAGTCCAATTTAGTTAAGAAATTGTATTCCAGTTTAGTAAAAATGTCCTTAAAGGTAGGAAAATTAAGTAAGTATGAGTATGAAGTTTTCCTATTTGCCATAGTAAAAAGATTCCAAAACGTTAGTAAAAATGTGTTTACATTGAAAAATTACACTGTCCACTTTTTGATTGGAACAGTATTGCGACCCTATAATTCTGAGAGTAGACCATTTTTGTAGAATAAACTTATAGTACAGCCGGTTTGAGTTTCTTTTTACAGTGGGTCAAAGTTTTCATTTCCCTCCACCATCGATTGCACTCCTCAGTATTACTGGCAGAATAGATGCTATCGAATTCACGCGTAAATGCAATAAAATATTAGGAAAATTATAATTTTTTGTTGAAAACGATATTTGTTAAATAAATTGTGATGTTTCATTATTATAATATTAGAGAGATGTACACACCGAGTTTTATTATTCTAGCTGTAGTCGCAACGTTGATGCCATGTTTATCCCTCTATCTTTCCATTTTACCCGTTAAAAGTATAAATTAAAAAAAAAAACTAAATTTTTTACGTGTTTAATCATTTAGAGGAATGTACACACTGAATTTCGTGTCCCAGCTATCGTGTTTTACTGCTATTTTTACTGCTTTTCCCATATTTCACTCCTTAAAAGTATGAATCAGTTTACAGTGAGCGTCTACGCTATAAAAGAATTGAACTTATCAAATACTTAGTAAATACACGGCTGTAATCATAACTCCAGCTGTAGCTGGTTGGTACCATTTTTATCTCTATGTTCCCATTTTACACCCTTAAAAGTACTAATTTGGGAAAAAATTAGTTTGCATGTCTCGTAGTCTGAGGAATATATGCACTGACTTTCAATATTCTAGTTGCAGCCATTTGGTTGGTACCATTTGTACCTCTCTATTCCCATTTTACCCCTTTAAATGTATCAATTTTGAAAAAGCTTTTTATTTTAAGTGTCTACTCAATTAGAGGAATGTACACACCGAATTTCTATCTTTCTGCTTTCGTTTGATAGGTACTATTTTGTCCCATATCACCCCAAAAATAAGACTCGCTTTATGGTGCACTTTTATGCTGTAAAGGGAATGTGCACACCAATTATAAAGTAAATATAAGCAGACTATTTGAAAAACATGTTTAAATATTCGAAATATTAGGGGAACTTTCTGTCCTTATTAGGGAAACATTTTTCTCTCTGGACCGATTTCGTCCATTTTCAATCCTAACCGATCTAGTAGACGTGGAAAATTTGGACGCCTGCACTCAGAAAAATAGCATTCTTAAATCTGAGTAAAATCCATACTCCAATTTAGTTTAACAATTTTACTCCACTTTAGGTAAAATTTCCTTACGCGAAGGAAAATTAAATAGATATGAGTACACTTTCCTTATTTCAAAGTCAGAAAAAATAGTACATATACTCAAAATAGAGTAGTAAATTTACTTAAAAACATTTTTTTGGATCTAGTAAAAACTTCTTACAATTATGAATATTCATATTTGTGCGGAAGAAAATTTACTAGCGCTTAAGAAAGAAAATAATGCAGAATTTGTTTGTATGGAAAAATTCCATTTATGAATTTTTTTCGTTTAGCGTGCTTTCACGGACGGATTGACATGGTTACAATGTCTTAGAATTTCATGACAATCAAGAATATATGGGTCATTCCACGACAAATCGGATATTTAAACAAGATTTTTTTATTTTCTCCATTTTTTTATATTTTTAGTGCCAATTAAAAAACCCCCTGGTATACTTTGAGTTTTTTTGATTACTCGTTAAAAAGATATAGCTTTTTTAAAACTCATAAAATGGAAGTTCTCTTTTTTAGTTATTTGGTCATAACTTCTTCAATAATGGTCCGAATTAGATATTATTTTTTAATATTTTTGTTTTTTTTTTTTTTTTTTTTTTTGAAGTACTTTTCAGAAAAAATATTCACTATGTTTTTCTATACAAATTTTTATTTTTTTAATTAAAAATTTATTCTTTTAATTCTATGTACTCTTGGATTTTCTCGAAAAATTTTGGTTTAAACATGAATTTATTCTATAAATTTTGAGCCTTTGTTGAAAATGGTCCTATAATAATTGCTATCTTTTTTAATTTTTTGAAAATTTGAAAAAAAAAACGATTTTTCTAATTTAATTTATTTACAAATTCTTATCTTTGACATAAAGTTATATATCATTTTTGGTTTATTAATACCCAATAATAAATAAGGATTTCCATTTATTTATGTACTTCGGACCATTATTGAAGAACTTATGAGCAAAAGACTGAAAAAAGAATTTATATTTAACCTTTTTAAAAAAGCTATATCTTTTTGACGACTAATCAGAAAAAAATCAAATAGACCAGGATGTGTTTTTAATGGGTACTAAAAATATAATAAAATGGAGGAAAACAAAAATATTTTTTTTTTCAACTGTCCGATTTGTATGGAATGCCCCGTATATACTTTATATGGTCTCAGGTCGATATTTCAAGGTGTTACAAACGGAATGACAAACTTGGTATACCCCCATCATGTAGGTGGAGGGTATAAAAATGTTGTAAGGTAATGTCTGAGAGAATTCTTATTGTCACTATTATATTGTGGAATTTTATGAGGATCATGGGTCAATCATGGATCCATTTGATAATTTTTCTAAAAAAGTACTTTCAAATAGGATTTAAGAATAAAAAAGTTTTACGAACAAATTGCAATTACAAACAATCGTATTCGAAAAAAAAAATACTGCTGTTAAAATTCATTCATGTTTTTTTGAAGATCAACAAATGTGGGAATTTCGGTAGAGCAGGTAAACAAAAATACTAATTGATTTCATTTTGGCGGGAGATACGGCTAAAATGATTTGTATTTTTGATTTGCAATTTTCTGGCGATCTATCCAAAAGATCACCCTGATTTTTTTGCGTGTGTATTAAGAACCAATGTCCCGTGGAACATGTATGAGTCAGTCGCGAAAAAATCTGCAATTGTTGCACAAATCCAAAATTCGCGGTTGCAATTGCATTTATTTGAACTTTCTCTATCTGGGTTTCTGAAACTATTCTGTCACATATATTCCCCATTTAATCAGCCATCATATGCAAACAAATATTTTGGTACTCTCTATATGATACAAAGATACGCAGGTTTATTACAATTTTTTAATTCACAGCCAATATTTATTCTATTTCACTCACCCTTTAGACCCTTTAATGCGGTTAGAAAATATTTGAATAGTAATGTAAGAAGCAATTCTCGTTCCTTACCTTATTTCTTAAACACTTAAAATATTCAAAACAATCATTATTTTCAAATTAACTTTGCCTGTTTTACGTTTCAGAGCTACCGATCCCTCGAAGATATGCGATGGTGTACGAAACTGTTGGGATAAAAGTGATGAGAGTCCAGTTTTATGCAATTGTACTTCGGATCGTTTCCCCTGCGGACCGTAAGTAAAACCTGTGTGACAAATTTACTACTAGGAATAACTTGGAGGAGCGATATTTTTGGGCCAACTTGAGAGCCCATATTGGGGTGGATCGCCAGAACGGATTTGGCAAGAGCACGGTTGGACAAGTTTCGAATTGATCAACCGTGATCGTAAATATATATATAGTATTTCCAACTGGCTTTTCGCATTATTTTTATACATACAACAGATTAGTAATTTGCTGTATAAATGTCCATTGGGGCCGCCCTAACATTAGTAGCGTTTCTAATATTAATATTTTTCATAGATTTGGAGAGGAATGCATTCCTCGAGAATTTGTCTGTGACAAAGAACCCGATTGTCCCAACGGCGAGGATGAACGTTACTGTTATGGCCTAGAGCATCCAATAAAACAACAACAACAGCAGCTGCAAAAGCAAACGTAAGTCCTTAATAAGTTCAATGGGTTGGTTAATGTATGATGTTTTGGCTCTCACATTCATAGAGAAAATTTACGACCACCGAAATATGGCCAAGTGATTGAACAGAGCTACGGCGTATGGCACACGAAATGTTTCCCGAAATCCTCACCACCTGATAAGGCGGATGTTCGTCAAATATGCACCAAGCTGGGTTACCATCCGTATCAACAACCCAGCTACCGTCTGATTGACGATGGTCTCAACGAAGTTATCGACATCCAGGAAGCCCCCGATCAACGGGGTCGTTCGTTCAGCAACGAGAGCATAGCCGACCAGTATCGGCCCTCGACCAAAGCGGTTATCGCAAATAAAATGTCTCCCCTAATGCTGAATGATGAGTTGATCCTGTTTATGAAGCCCAGTCGACCCATTGCCGAGTTGGAACGTTGGAATTCCTCGGATTCGGAGAGGTGTTTAAGATTAGAGGTCAAGTGTTCGTAGCGTTGTCTAGGTTATTTTTAAATTTAAATTATTTTTTATTTTACCTTAAGAACTTTTTCACTTTTTATACAAAATTTAGTAAAATATACTTTGTAAAATGGGTTTGTTTTATTGGCGGCATTACCTACAGCACCAACCAATTATCAAGAGGCACGTTCACACTGGACTAGATTTATTGTCTGCACTGGCCTTTTGCAAATGTTTGCTAGATTGACGGCCTATTTTATTATTATTTTTGAAACAATATGAATCAACCAGGCAGAAAAATTAACTAAGTATGAGAAAAGTTTCCTTATTTCAAAGTCATAGTAAATAGTTCATTTACTAGAAATAAGGTTGTAAAATTACTTAAAAACATTTCATTGGATCTAATAAATCATTTTTAAAATTGAGTAAATTCATACGTGTGTAGAAGACAATTTCCAAGGTTTTAAATAACATTTGGGAAACATCAACTAGAAAATGAGCTTTTTCTTATTATTTTTCTATTTAGTTTTTTGTATTAGTTTTGCATACTCTGAAGCAAAATCAATTGTTTGAAATATTTTAGTTAAATTGAACTTATTTTAAGTTCCTCAGTTTAAGTAAAACTTTACTTGTTTTGAGGATAAAATCAGCAAATTTGTCCTCAGTTTAAGTAAATATTTACTTGATTTGAGTAAACATTTTCTTAGTTTTAGGAAAATTTCAGCAACATTTTACTTTGATTTAGTAAAAATTTACTTAGTTTGTGTTAAAATTTACTTAGTTTTAGGAAAATTTTACTTAAATATAATAATAATTTACTTGGTTTGAGGAAAATTTACTTAGATTCAAGACAATTTCAGCAAAAAATATACTTGGTTAGAGGAGAAACTTATTGCAATTTTCCTCAGTTTGAGTAAATATTAACATGGTTTGAGGAAAATTTAAATAGAACGAAGTTCAAAGCATGTACTACTTTCAAGGAAAGTTTGAACTTGATATGAGGAAATATTGCTTTAGCGCTATACGAAGTTCAATTTTCCTAAGTTTTAGTTCATTTCAACTAATTATAGGGTTCACTTTTTTTCTGAGCGTGGCTGTGCCACAAGCGTGTTGAAGTTCGTGAGATCGAAAATGGAACAAAATGGAAAGAAATGGTAACTACTCAAGGGTCATCACATTATTTTTGTATCCTCAATATTTCTTTACAACAAACTTACCCTCCATCTCCATCCCTTCAAGGGGACCCTATAGAAAAAACTGAAATTGCACGAAAATTTACCAAAATATAACACTGAAATTAAATCAAGTATAAACGTTGAGATTGTGAATCGCATTGTAGCTCCAAAATATGTTGTACCTGAAACGTTCCTTTCTGTCCCCTGGGTACTTTTACCCCCCATTTTTCATCAGTCAACCTCCGTGCAAAAAATTGTTCGTTAGAATTTTCGTAAATTTCAGCCGGGCCGAATCTTATATACCCTCCACCATGGATTGCATTCCTCAACATTAAAATATTAGGAAAATTATGAATTTTTTTTCTAATAGCGATATTTGTCACATAAATTGCGATATTTCATTATTATAATTTGGAAATACAATTAATTAATGTCTTGTCATTTAGCAAAAAGGCAAAGTGAGACTTTATTGTTGCAGCTAAAAGTTTAATTTAAGTTTAATTAATTTAAAGACCACAGCAACTTATAGGGCGCACAGTGGTTCAGAATCAAAATCCTTCGGCCAAAGTAGACATTTTTGAGTTCTGTAAAAAACCGAAATTAGACAAATTTATCCGTGTACCTACTTTTCAGAAGTTAAGGTGAAGAAAGTGACCAAATTGCGTTTTGGAACTAAAAAATCTGAAATTTAGCACTAAATGTATCCTATCTTCCAATGGTGCAATTTCGTGCAGGCAAAAGTTACTCTAAAAAAGGGAACACTTCAACCTTTCTAAATATGTATATATTTCGTTAAAGACTTTCGAAGGAAAAAAGTAGTATTGGTTGAAAGTCTGACATTTGTTCAAAAAGGATATTTTTAAAATATTTATTACAAACAAACTATACATGGCACAAACATAGTTCATAATAAAGCTAATAAACTACAATTTCTAATAAAAAAATTTCAGTGCAAAATCTCTTAAAATGTGTGAGAAACAGTTTGACAAATTCAAAAAAAGGAATTACGTTTTTTTTTTCAATTTTCAAAGTCTGAAAAACGTGAAAATCTGTAATACAAAAAAAATAAATTTTGTTCTTCTTATTATGAACAAATATGTACGTAAAAATATGTCAAAAAAAAAAAAAAAACATAAAAACAAAAAATAAAACATTTTAATTTTCTTTAAAATCGAAAAATACGAAAAGTAGTCAACTTTGCGCCGATTTCTAAAATATATCTTATTTTCCTATTTTTAATCTTAATATCTCAAAATAATCCTTGGATCCCTGTCTAATTTGGTTTTTTACAGAACTCAAAAATGTCTACTAGAACAAAAGTTATTGAATTTCGACCGATGGATTTTGATTCTGAACCACTATGGGGCGTATCTACAAATATGTTTTTATTGTCCTTGACTATATTTATCAAAGTAATACTTCAGAAAGGCAAAGTACTAGTTATCTTTCGGGTTCATAATGGAATGTATACACCTAATTTTACGGTTCCAGCTACATCCATTTGCTTGGTACCAGTTTTATTTTTTTACCAGTAATTTACTATTTACCAGTAATACTACTATGGTAGTTTTTCAGCTACTCTAATTTATCTTCATTCTGCTCCACTGTATTTTCACAAAATCTCAGGTTGAAAAATAAAGTTCATTTGTTTTGGTACGTTGATCGATTTTGAAGTTATTCATATCAAATTCCCCCGAAGCCTTCTTCACGAAATTCTTAAAAACAAAACAATAATAATTAAAAAGTTATAAAGAACTCAAACCACATAACTCATATTATGTGGCCACTAGGTACATATTACAATGTCACAAAGATTTTTCTCTTAAAAGAAAATAAAGGTTACCAACATTGCCGGTCTTCGGTAAAAAATGGGTCGAAGTTTAAAATATATCTCAATTTTACGATATAAAATGGTAGGCTGATCTTAATGGGAAATGATCAAATTGGTAGAATTTTTGATGCGTTACATTTTTAAATTTGAAATCTCTAAAAATTGTTCAACTTTTGTAAAAAGAAATTGCAAAATGTCAAATGAAAGAAATTTAAAATTCACATATTTGCAGACATTCACATTTTGAATTGCATTAACATTTAAGAAATATAATTTAATTCAAAATGTGTATATTTTATAAGTATAGTAATAACAGTTATTTAAAGAGCGAAAAATAGTTTTAACTGTGAAAATAGTAGTAAATGTAGTAAATTAATTTTCCAGCGGCGGTAAACTTGAAAATTAAAAAATAAATTAATACATAAAAATGTTTTAAATATCTTCTTCTTAGATTCCCATGAAACACCCAAATTGGCAAACTTTTGGCTGTAATCTAATGTAATGAATAATGAAATTACTCACTCTGTTCCCACTCTGGGCCGTGATGTAAATAAGTTGAGAACAAATATTTCCATAGTATTATGCAATTGTTGATTTATTTTTTATTATTACTTCAAAAGTAAATAGTTTAAGGAAAAGGGAATAACAAAATTATATATATAACAATATATGTATATATGTACGTATGTGTATGTATGTATGTATATACTTTTATATGTAGGGAATGCATGTCTGTATGTATGTATGTAGTTTGAAGTGTTGCTTATTCATTTATTTATTACAATGTACTATAATTAGTTAGTTAGTTAGTTGGTTGGTTGGGTTTTGCGATATTACTCACACGCTTTGTTTAAATTATATATTTATGTAAATTTTAAATTATATATGTATGTATATGAGAGTGTGAGTGTACTCGTAGTAGGATTTTATGTTTCGCTGAAGTGTTTGTTGTTTGGCTTAAAAGGGCTAAAATGAAGATGTTGTTGTGTGCTTTTTAGCTCGGGTTAAGTTTACAATACATTACGCAATACATTACACTACGTGATTGTTAGTTGTTGTTGTTGTTGTTGTAGTAGTACAAGTTATATCTAAAAGTTTGTCGTTATTATTATAATTAATTTAATTAGTTCATACAAAGTATTTAGGCAGGTATAAAAACAACTAGTTAAATATATTAACATAAGAATCAAAAGGATATTAAAGCACTTAATTAGTTAACAATGAAAGGGGGCAGGTTTAAGTAGACCTTTTTCGGTTTCATTTCATTTTATGTTTTTTCAATATATATTATTTATTACTATATAAATATATATTTGTCTCTCTCGCACTCTTGTTTTTCTTAAATGGATAAATTCGTAAAAAATTAACTGATCCAAGAGTTTATCATCAATCAATACTTCAAGGATGCATGACAACAATTTTGTGTTTTATGGCGCTTTTATTATGGCATGATAGACAAAATTTCGCTAATCCAATTAAATTTGTGAAGAGTTGTCTTAGTGACAACGACCACAGTGAGCGAAACGATCCTAATAAAATTTGCAGTAGTTTTGTGCCTATGATCAAAATGCGCTTCCATATACCATATCTAGTAACTATTAGATTTCGATTTTCAAATCGTGTATTGGAAAATCAATTTCGAAAAATTTTTCAGTTCACGAAAATCTATTTCGCTTCCCTACAACAACAAAAATTGATTCAATAACCACCATATATTTCTGACAATTACAATGATTGTCGAAATATTAAATTTCGCGGATACGTTTTTTGTTAATTTTTATGTAAATATATATGTCGATGTTTTGAAAATAAAGGGTGATTTTTTAGCTATTATCTTTTTGACAACACTGGTTTAAAACTGGCTGACGCACGTTTCGTGTTTTGTTTCACTGTCAAACATCTTCAGTTTGGTCTATAATTTAACCATGAGTCGTCTTACAAACGAACAACGTTTGCAAATTATTGAATTCTATTGTCAAAATGCGTACTCTGTTAAGAAAGTTCATCGCGCGCTTCCATTTTATGGTCAGTTTAATCGACCCACTGAAGCGGCTATTCGGGCTATTATGACTAAATTTCGCAACAAATTTACATTGTTGGACATTAAACCACCAACACGCTTACGTAGAGTGCGAACTGAAGAAAATATCGCAACTGTATGGGCCTCTGCTACTCAAAAACGTGGAAATGCCAAAATTGGACTAAGCGGATGGACCATTTGAGGCGCAGTCAAGGTCAACATTTGCATAATCTTCAAACATTAAATTATATGGACCGTACTATCGATTCAAATAAAGATTTCATGAATTTTTCTGAATTTTATGTGTTTTTTTTTTGAAAAACTTTCCTATAGCTTTTAAAAAATCGCCCTTTAGTTGTTCCACAGATGTTAAAATAACTCGAGCTTTGTCCGACATTAATCATACAAATGTCAATAATTTCAAAATAGAATTTTCTCCAAGTTCTTTTCACATAATTTTTTAATTTTACCAATGGTTTTGGAGCTACATATTTAAAATAATTTTTTTTCAAGAAAAATCTAAAACAGCAAATGTGATGGGTACGTAAAGTTCGATCGGTTATGTATGAAATGAGCTAATTCCAAAAAGAAAACAATTAAGTCAGAGTATTTCATTATGAAAAGAATTTTGAATTTTTGTTTGAGTTACATTTTAGTTACAAAATCTTTCTTATTTAATAAAGGACTCTTATAAAGATTATAAAGACGGTTTACCACAACCGTGCACATTTTGACTTATTATATTTATATTTTTTATTTGTTTAGGACTTCGACAACATTACTTTACAAAAAAATAAACATTTTTGAATTTGATTAAGAATAGCTAGTATTATTGAACGCATTACTGAAAACACTCGAGAGCGTGCATGGTTAGTGCAAACGATTATAAAATATATGGAGGCAGTATTTAAGAGTCTTGGAGTTTCATTCAATTATATTGAGTGATTTGGTCATAATTGGACTGTATTCAAAACTTTTTAGCTCGCCAGGTTTCATTACAAAACACCCCAAATTAATTTTTGGTGTGGTAACTGTAGCATTTTTTTGTATGGCCCGTGACCCAATTTAATGTACATATGACACAACATATTTCTGTATCAACACAAATGGATTCCTGCTTTCATTTATAATTTATTTAATTAACAGGATTATGCTGGCATAGTGTACAGACATTTTGTCCCGTAGCTGTGAGTATTTTTGAATACAGCAATTATAGACTGGAAAATATATTATTTTATTTTTTCTATGTCTATTTTTCGTTGTTGATAATTTCACAATAAAAAAATTATGCAAATACAAATATTTATTTTCTTTTTTAGCGGTGACCTTAGAGTACAAACTATCAAACAATTTCACCTGCATCCTTGAAATATTGATATTTAGCTGAGTATTCTTTTATTACAAATTTAAAGGTACTTGACTTAATGAAATACCCTACACCATATAAACTTTAAAATTATTCGCAAAACTTTTCTAATAACCACTGAAATAAATGGACATGAGTTGTTTTCGTACCTCAACATAACTGGAGTTATGTTGGCAAAACTCGTGAGTTGGTACGCTCCTAACAGCGGATGATCGAAAAGATAACTTTAATGAAGTTCAATCGAGCTATATTTCGCCTTTTAATCTTTGAACCAGAAATGCGGTAATTTGGACGATTGACGAAGCCATCTAGCCTAATCGCTGAAGGAGATTTTTCGAAAAACCTTTCTTTTTTATTTGCAACACTTAACCACACAAATAGGGACAAATTTAAATTTTGTGTGGATTTTGGATCACTTTTCGGATTATTTGTCTGGAATCCACGAGATTTTTAGAATTTACGTACTCCATTATCTTTGTTCCTTCCAGTAGGTGTGTTCCGTTTATCTGATTTTAAACAAACCCCAAAGAAAATGGAAAACGTAGATTTCTCAAAGTTCTCAGAAAATTATAAAGTACGAGGGAAACATTATTTCTAAAAGCATCCATAAATCGAAAACCAAAGCGGAATAAATCAACAAAGTCGAATTTGAAATAGACTGTACTTTATTCATCTCGTTTCAAATTTATGGTTATGGACAGCTCAACATCCTCTGTGGCCGAATGTCAAGGAAAATTTTTATTAATTATTCAAGGATAATTTTTTTTCGAACGGTCCCAACGCCTCTCACTACCGCCCATTCCGACTGAGAGGGCCTCGTCCCCATAACGTAGGGACAACGTACACACCATAGTCCGAACTGTGCAGTAGAGGGTGGAATACCGGCTACAGATTAAATATCTTCAGCCGGCAAAAATAAAACAAAAAAATTATTGAAAAACAAATTCTCGATTCCGATGCTATATAGTGTAGAGTATCCATCGGTCGGTTATGGCCGACCATAGCTTTGCTTAGTTGATTAAAGATAAAAGGGGTTTATTAAGATTAGACAAATGTTCACGTTTGGTTTGGCAAGAATACTGCAAGTAGGAGGCCCTAAATCTAAAGAGTTTAAGTTTCATTCGTAATCAAATCATGTCGAGTAATAAGGAGGTGGTGTTTCGAGAAAGGATTAACATATTTTGGAGTTGGAGTTGGAGTTTGAGTACAAATATTTATGGTTAGCAGTACTTTTACTTTTCTTTTTTAAGTATGAGTGACGTTTCCGTAGAGTTTCTGAGTTTCTCTGTCTAATAAAATAGTTGAGCAAGTGTAAATAGTAGAGATTGATTTGTGATTTAATCTTTGGTGCAATTTGTATATATGTATTACTACGAGTATATATCGTATCCTATGTGTAGAGAGCGTAGAGAGGGAGAGAGGAGAGATAGAGAGAGAGCGCTATTTGAAGGAAAGCCTGAGGTCTGGCTACGACATTCGAGATCGAACGATTTCGATCGAAATCGCCATATAAGAGAGTGGATTTCGATAGAAATTGCCTGGATCGCGCATACGGGCCTTCTTGCATACGCTCACTTGAGATAAATAATTAGGTAAAAATGTGTTGGTTGGTAGAGTGATAAAATTACATTCGATAACTATTTTTATTAGGTTTTATTTGTAGATGTTATAGCATTAAAAATTATTTCTAAAAGCTTCTTTAGTTTAGTTAAAGTTTAGTTTGGGATTTTTCCACTTTGCATTTTCTTCTTCTGTTTTTGTAAAGTTAGTTCATAGTTTATAGTAACAACACTGGTGTGTACCATTTTGGATTTGGATTTTATGTTGTTGAGACGAATTTCATCTGGTTTGGAGATTAGTCAAAATGATGGTTATTATTACATTGTTTACAGGATAACAGCAGAGACGAGTACGAGTGTGTAAATACAAGGACACATGTATGTATGTACTTACCTAGTACATGTATACACTGACTGTACATGTTTTTAGTAGAAACGTTAACACAACCATATCATTTAAATCTAAACATATTCGTACAAGGATCAAATCCACCTTCAGTCGTCACACTAGCTTGATTTCAAGTCGCCGATTTTTGACCAAGTTCTGTATAATCGTATTTGTACAGTTTGGTTATTATTAGAAAAATACGAAATTCGAAAAATCAAATTTAATATTATTTAAACAAGGCTTTGTATGAAAAATCTTTATTTCGTTAAAATAAAAAGTATATAAAAGCAAGTAAAAAGGCGTTAAATTCGGCTGGGCCGAATTTTATAAACCCTCCACCATGGATTGCATTCCTCAGACCATATTAATTTAAGGACCACGCCCACCTACGAGGCTTGTCTGCATAAATCTTGTTATATATAAGTAATTATTCATAAAGGCAGCGTACGAATTTCGAAATTCCATTATTTTTCCGGTTCACAGGAATGAATACACCTAATTTTACGATTCCAGCTACAGTCATTTGCTTGATTTTATCTCTTTTACCCACTTTTATCCAAATACAAATTTCCAAAATCCTTTATGTTGCGCGTCCACACAATCAGAGAAATGTACACGCCGAACTTTATGATTATCTATCTGCAGTCATTTGGTTAGGCTCTAAAAGTACGAGTATCGAAATATATTTCGAGTCTACGCAACCTGAGCGAAATATACACTGATTAGCATAATTCTAACTGCAGCTGTTTGGTGTTTGGTAGCCATTTTATCCGATTCCCCATAAATAAATACTTTTTGAAAATTTCCTTTATTTTGCACGTCTATTCAGCCATTGGAAAGTACATACCGAATTTCGCTATTCTAGCTGCAGTCATTTGGTCGTACCAAATGCCGCTGTTGTCCTTTGATAGGTACCATTTTTATCCCTTTTTGTCCCATTTCACGCCCTACAAATAAGAATAGCATTATGGTGCAGGTTTACGTTACAAATATCAAGTAAATATAAGCAGACATATTCCAGAAACTTGTTTAAATACTCGAAATATGGACCGATTTCAACCACGTACAGTCCCAACTGGAAATTTTGGACGTTCTACTTCCTATCGTTGAGATGTTAGCGTGCTTTCAACATATGTCATAGAATTTTATGGCGATGAAGAATATATATATATGTATATAGATAGGGTCCCAAGTAGAGTGATAAAAACCGGTTTTTTTGAAAAATCATAAAAACTGGTGGACAGTTTGCAAAATACTGGGTTAAACCGGTGGCACCGGTTTTTCTTCTAAATGAAAATAATGTGAAAATTGCACTTTTGAAAACAATGTTAGTGCCAAGTTACTTTAAGTTTACGATTTTGGAGTGGTTAGCGATGATATTCACAGTCATTTTCTAAATCTTTTTGGTGAGTACTTTAGCATATTTGTAACTAAACTAGCCTTAGAAGTTTTTAAAGGAGATATCACTCAAAAGGGGACAGTTGTCAAAATCTGGTTCCGAGGTCAATTCTATCAAAAGTTGTTCTCGAAAATGTTCTAAGTTTCGTAACTAACTTGTATATACCAAATAATCTTTCAATGTCTCTCCTACAAAACTCAATTTTTAGATACTTTATGTTACCATATTCTGATTTATTTAAATATATAAATAATATTTGATAGTTTATTTGTGTGAAAATAAAAAACCGGTGGAACCAGACGAAAAAATCGGTTTAACCGATTAGTTTCAGATTTAGTTTCAGCAATTTATTCCATTCAAGTATTAACCTAGTACGCCCAATCTATTATTATCGACTATTATCCTGCAATACCAAACGCGTTCACCAACTTTCGTCAAAATCGGAAGACCTTCGAAAATTTCTCGTTTGCATAATATGGAATTTGTACGTAATACCTCTAAGGTAGCTTGAATAAGAAACCGGAAGATGAGCCCATTTTAACAAAATAATTTTAGTTTCCATCAATGACTTAAGTATGCAAATATTGCAATCGAATTACAGAACATTCGAGATTGGTTTTTGAGGATAATTTTTCGATGTATTGCATTGTATTTATACCCTCCACTAGGGCATTATGTCTTTGTGCATTTGTTTGTAACATCCAAAAGGAAGCGAGATAGACCCATTGTTATGTATACCGATCGACTTAGAATCACTTTTTGAATCGATTTGGCCATGTCCGCCAGTCTGTCCGTCCATCTATTCTTGTAATCAATGCACAGGTTGCAATTATTATCCGATCCTAACATCAATTGACACAAGTTAGTTCTACGGTCCAAGGACGAACCATATTTAAGTTGAAGCAAATCGGTTCAGATTTAAATATAGCCCCCATACAAATGTCGCCCCCGATTTGACTTTTTCCGCTCTAGAAACTACATATTGTAACAGATTTACTTCAAATTAGACACAGTATCTAATAATTGAACTTGAAACATCTGTGGTGAAAGTGGGTCAGATCGGTTCAAATTTAGATATATCTCCCATTCAAATATCCATTTTACTTTTTGGGCTCTGGAAACTTGTATGTCAACTGGAAATATTATGTGGGTCGATCGATATGGGCCTCATAAAAATGGTAAAATATATTATATTTCAACTAGAAAGCCCGCTTTAACTTTTCTCTCTCAAGGTATTACAGATTTTGATCTAATTCAGCAGAGCACGTTATATGTCACGTTGTGAAACTAGATCATGATAATTTTTTCCCGAATTCAATTGTAATGGGGTAGAAAGTGAAAGGTATCTGTTATCGCGTCTTCTTTTCTGACAAAAAATGTACCATTTTCTTTGCACTTTCTCCTAAAACGACTAAAATAGATTTTTTGAAAAAAAAAATAGAATATTTTGGCGGAGAGTGTGCAATGTTTTTAAAATATTTCAGCCTTTGCTGCACAGTCCTGTTATTATAAAAGAATTAAAAACAAAAATAAAAATATAGTTAAAAGAAAGCATCCTAAATAAAATACCGGATTATGCCATGAAATCGGAGACTTGATGTAGCATGCCGACTTTAGGTGGAATTGTCCCATACCTTCAAAGACATACAACACACAAAGGATATTTTTGACATACAGGATCTGTGTAGATGTGTACACCTATATGTGTGTGTTTTCTGTGGGGATTTTCGAAATGTTTATCCATCTACAACTAAATTTTGTGGATACATTCCGAATTCAATTTGTATTTACTTGCTAAATATTTTGTTATTTATTTATTTATTTATTTATTATATATATATACTCGTATATATTTAATTGTTATGTATAAGCATTTACGTTGTCATGAAACACTCTAGTTGTTGTTGTTGTTGCTTTTGCCTGCATATTTTCATTATGTACAAAATAACTAATGATCATTTTCATTTCAATTCAATTTAATTCAATTCAATTGTTTGCATTTATTGATTCGTTTTAACTATTGTAAATATTCTAAAATGGGAATCTAACTAATCAGTATTTATGTAGTAGGTATTTTACTTTTTGTTGTTTTTTGTTTGTTTTCGAATTAATTTTAGAGACATTTGTTGTACAATTACTTTCATTACGACTAATTGGTGCGATTTCTATTTACAACATGTACAAACATTGAAAGAACACAAAAACAAATAAAACTAATTAACAAACCAAAAGTAGAAAATAAGGAGCAAAAGAGGATGTTGTTAGCAATGGTGGACTACATATTCACACTGTTCGCGAGTATTCTGGACATGTCTCGAGATTAGTCGTTATTACTTGATTTCTTCTTCGGGTTCGGCAAATCGAATGAATATCTAGAGAATAAAGAGTGACATACACAGCCCTTGCGATCTTTGCTAGGTTTACAAGCTTTGCAAGATCTACAACCCCATTTGCTATCAAGTGTGTATATCGACATTTTCTTTTGTGGTTCTTCTACTTTTACAATTATAAATATCCCACATCTATAGCGATGAGCGTCCGCCATCCTCTGTATGCATTTTTTAGTGTTCTGAATGGAATGCCACCTGAGTGAAGAGTATAAAAAATATTACGATTATTTCAGATTTTCGGACAAACCCCACAAAATCTCTTTAATGAAGTTTATTGGTGACTGCTGATGTAAATGCCAAGTCTATTTTACCTACTTTTGAAAATGTCTGGCAAATATTTTTTAATAAGAGCTTTTTTGGTTTCTTTATAAAACATTGAGAACACAAATGCTGTAGTAGTATTTACTAAAGATATAGTTTGAAGTAATTTCCGTAGCGTTTCTGAAGCGATAGTACCGAATTCTGCATCATCTTAGGAGTTTTATGAAACCAGGGTATTGGTGACTTCTATACTAACGGGTCACAGTTGAATATTTTCATACAAACTTCGGCAAAATTAGAAGGAATATAACTGTCAAATTAGCTCAATTTTTTAAATCAGCCCACAAATTCAATTAGTTCAATTCATTACAAGCAATTTAATTTGCAAAATCCATTATTCAATGGCGTACCTTTTTTTGTCAATTAATTATCATTCAAAATATCCTGCCAAATTATTGCTATAATTTGATCGACTGATTAGAGCATGTTTATTTCGGAATGCATACTTTAAAGACTATAAAAAATTCACTATTAAAATCTTTTCTTTTTTATCTTACTCGTACTTATATGTAAATGCCACAAAACAGATTGCCCCTAAAGACATTCTTCAAAAAATATTATTCAAAAAATATTATTATACATGATAAATTTCGGGTTGGTTTTTGAATTTTTGTAATTAAATCGATGTTAATGCGATAAATATCTTCCAAGATATTTACCAATACAAACTTTCTAAAATGATGATTTTTAACTGTTTTAGGATTTATGAATCACAGCAACATTTTGCCACGGTATCAAAATCTTTTATGATACGCCTGGCTGGAATGTTATTTGCAGAATTTGATGAAAAAGTATGCGCTTCACTGTGCACCGTACACATATCAGTTTAAACTAACTTTTCTTATGATCTACGCTTCGAAAGAGCTTTTGAAACACATTCTTATATGAGATGAAATATTTAAATTTCAATAGTGTCGTCTCGTATATTCTCATTGAAAATTTGTTACCACACCAAGTTTTAAGCATGAATTCGAGCAGTTTGAAATTGCATTATGATCAGAATATTACAACGATCGTTTGCTGTTTTAATAAACGGTTTACTTTTGAAGAAAAACTAATTCAAACTATTCGTAATATCAAGCCCGATTTATATAATAAGTCATTGTAAAAACATGGTTATAAGTTGTCTCTATAACGCACATAAAACTTTTTGAAAACACCTTTATTCTATATAATTTAAATATATAAGTTTCCGATACCGACTACTGGCGATGCCGGTCTTGTTCGATTTGCAAATCTACAACCACGAATTCAAAACCATTTTAAATGAAACGCTTGATTATTTAAAAGTTGAAAGAGATTCATGTTTGTATAATTCGATTCCGAATCGTATGATTCGATTCCGAATCAAAATTCTCGTACATAATAATTACACTTATATATGTTGCCAACAGATTGAACCTATCGTATTGTGAACCATTGAATTGGTCAGCAGAGGACCGAACCCGATTACAATTCTATTGCAGATTGTCCAACAATAACACAGTGATACAAAAAATAATGAAATAGAAACTCCTGGGAAGTGATACTCTTTTTCTTCCCAGGAGTTATTTTCTGCCAATTAAAACTCTTTGGGAAATTTCCCAAACAATTACGTTTTAAATCCGCTTTGCATTTATAAGTCTGTATCTTAGTTGATTATCAAACGGATTTAAAAAGAAGAACAAAGAATGAAAGATGTAAACTGGAATGACCAATTTAAGCTTGCACTATCGAGTCTGTCGTCGAAACAGTCACTATTATTATTTTAATGAAACAGATGGCGGACGCTGTGACATCATCCGAGGAAACAAAATCTGGAAGAGATTGAATTGAAGTTCTACTATTATTATACTCTGTAAATATGATCGGGACGGAAAAGAAATTGGCACGCAATATCAGTTCGCTTCAGTAGTAGTCAATACAAAAGTCCCTACAGATTTGATCGAATTGTTTATGATCACATCAAAACACAAAACTGTCATATTTCGCTACACAGGGTGATCGAAATACTGGTATTTTTTAGTCACTAGTGTCGTTATCCCGTTCAAAATCTTGACAGTTGCTCAGTATACCTACGCGGTTGTGAACATTTAGTTTGATTACCATATGTTGACACTTCCTCTAGTTCCTGGGGAATTGATTTCCAGCCACCTGAGCCTGTGAATCATTTTTGAAGCATTTATTCTTTGACATTTGACAAGTAGAAACCATCCAGCCATTACTAAAAATGGAACGATATACGCTTCAACTACGCATGAAATTATAAAAATTCATGAATGAAAATGACCCTGAATTCTATCGAAAAATCATCTTGACTGATGAGGCCCATTTCCACCTCGGTGGCTACGTCAACAAGCAAAATTGTCGCATATGGGGCTCGGAAAACCCAAGAGTTATTGTTGAGAAGCCTAAGCATCCGATCATTTATCTCAAAAAATGGCATTTTTCTTTTAATACCAAAATAACACCTCTTGTTGGAAAATCCCGTACAATAGACCGGAGTGTTACTATCGCGTTTACTAATCCTTCAAAAGTAGGTTAAATTTTTCAAATTTGTGTATTAATAAAAGAATGTTTTGGCCAGTTTTCCAAATTGTGCTTTATTCACCATTATTGCTGGATTGGTTGTTCAATCTAGATATAGTCAACTCTATTCGAAATAACAAAACTATTAATAACGAACGTTCTGCTAAAATCGGATTTTGTCTAGTTTTGCTATCGGTCTCTGATACAAATCGTGGCCGGATCTATGGCTCCTAGATCAAACTAGTCAAACTACATTCGAAAAATAATAAATTAAGAAAAAATAAAAAGAAAATTTCCATAAAAACGAAACTTTTATGAACTTTTTAAAGGGGAGCCGAAACCCCAAATAATTTTGTGGAACACAATGTATTGAGCGTTCTTGTCAAAAAAGGAAAATACTAACCCTATGAGTGTTCAAATCTAGAAAGAAAATAATAAAAATGCATAATTCAAATAAAAATGTTAACATTTATTCATTTGAAAACGTCAAAACTTGATTTACACTTTAAACACAATTAAGAATTTTTCTAAATTTCTGTAATTTTTATATAAATGCCATACAGCTAATGAAGTACACAAACACAATAGGTAAGCAAAAACGAAATAATAAGAATAAGAATAATTTAGCCATAGGAAATTTTGTTAATATTTGTTTACAAATACTTTTTGTTTCCATATATTGTCTGATTTTTCTTTCTTATAAAAAACAAACAAACAAACGACACAATGTTTATAACTTAAAAGAACAATATAAATACTTAATTAGCACTTTTGTGGCGAGAAAGAAGTGATTCAATATTTAAGTAAAATTAAATTAAAAAATAAATGAAAGGAAGAGTAGAGCAGGACAGCGCAAAAGAGTCGCAAGCATACACATTAAAAAATAAAATAATTTATAGCTATTAAATAAAAGTCAAAATATACAACAACAAAGAACAATAATAAAAATTTGGACAAGACACGCTTTAGTTTTTTTTTCTCTTCTTCTTCTTCAGTTTTATCTTAAAACTTAAGTAATGATTTTGTTTCTTTTTCTTTTGTCAAAGGGCCCTCTTCATCAGCACCACCAATTAATACGATGCACACGAGTACATATGCACGTATGTGGAGGTGATGTCTGTCTGTACAGATAGATATCTGTGTTAACTAGTATATCTATGTATAATAAATCCTAAATATGTTTGTTGTGTAGTTTAGAGTACAGAAGTAGAAGCACAGCATTTGAAATGAGGTACGGTACAAACGAAAGAAAAAATCAAACATATAAACAAACGAACTACAAACAGAACCAAACCCCACCCCGTCCAGGACGTGTTCCTTGCGTTAAGTCATCTCTTTTATCAGTGTTGAAAATAGAGTTTTGGGTTGGTTGTGGTGTTACGGTGGCGGTGGTCGTGTATGTGAATCGATTCATTTAGTTTTTCGAGTCGAGAAAGGGAATTTTGAACCCGGACTTCTTGACGACGACAGTACTCGAAATGTCGCTTTTGTTGGCAGCCGCATGTTGGCCGGGACTCAATGGTGGTCTCTCCTGCGAACGATCGACATGGGGTGGCAGTTGCAAGTTCAGAGGATCCCGCAAACGACGCAAATCATATTCAATTTCGGCTATTTGACGTCTCAACAGATTGTATGACTCTACATCGAAGTTCCTCTTTTTGGCACGCTTGTATAAAGTTAAGAGGTAGTGGCGGTCTTTCACTTCCGGTATATTATATTCCTAGAATGTAAAAGCACAATAGTTATTAACAAAACGTTCCCGAGGGTCGATGTATGTATGTAGATTGTGGACTTACAGTTTTTGTTATGCAATAGTAGGCATACATGGCCATAGCAGTGCCGTAGGTGACGAAATATGTGACAGGTTCCATAATATCCCAAGAGTATTCCCACCACGTAAGGCGAGCCAAAATACCAAACTGCACCGACATCAGACCCAAGCCGACCCATGTCATAACGTTGGTTTTCCGTTCGGCCTGAGCGCTTAATTCCGTTTTTTGCTAAATTTTGCAAATGTCCCAGAAATGTATAGATTTTTTAATTATTAGTTATGGCTGATGAGTGATTATACACTTACCCTTTCCAAAGGCGCCAATTGATATTTTAAATCCTCTAATTTTACATTCAATTCTTGTTCTTTTTCTATGTGATATTCGCCCACATGTAAGGCTTCATATAGCTGCAAAATAAAAAGAGGAAACGTTTAATGTAATATTCGATAAAGTTCCAAAGAAAATGCTGTTTGCAGTACCTGGGCTACTAAGGCTTTGACGTCTCCTAATTTCTTGAGATCTTCAATTTGAATCTTTTCCCGTTGCGGTGGAACAACTTTATACTTAAGGTCATTGATGTGTATCCTGGAAAAGAAAAGAAAAGAAAAAGAAAACGGAAAATTAATCATTCACATCCATGGGTGTTGAAGTACATAAAAAATTCCTCTATTACTGAAGTTCGAGCGGATTTACTCGGATTCATGTAGGCAAATTTTATTTTTCGATTTAAAAAGTTTTTGATTTGAACCGGGATATTGTACTGGCTCAAGATTGCTCAGAAAAAATTTGGATTCAAATGAAATATTATTCAAAAAGTGACTTGTGCTTCTCATTCGTTTGTGAGAATCATTTACTTAAAGAGGCCGGGTATGTTGTTGAAAAGTCGCTGCGAAGTGTGCAGCCAAGTAATAAATGTCACCATGCCATTTGCAAATAAATTTGCATTCTATAAAATAAGATGGTCTTGAGCCAGGAGAATATCCCAGTTCAAATCAAATTCAAACAACTTTTTTCGTTGAAATTATCAGGTGGACATTTTTTTTGTTGGACTTATACGGACGAATAATTCTACGGACGAATAGCCTCTAGAATTATTCGATTAACCTAATAATCGAATAATTGTCTACCTCAATAGAGCATAATTAAGAGCTATGCAGGTAAGAACAAGTAAAAAGGCGTCAAGTTCGGCCGGGCAGGAGCTTATATACCCTCCACCATGTAGTGCATTCTATCGATTTCACATAGAAACGATGTAACATATTAGAGAAATTATGAAATGTTTTTGCTAATTGCGATATTTGTTAAATAAATTCTGATATTTCATTCAAATTTATTTAAATTTTGAAATAAAATTAATTAAATTATTAAAATTTTTCTCTTTGGACCGATTTCACCCATTTTCAACCCCAACCTTCCACACTTCCAGGGGAGCATTCTTCAGCTACAGCCGATTGGTTGGTTTCGTGTTTTTCCATATTTTACCCTTAAAACACGAATTCCGAAAAATTCCATTTATTTCGAGTGTATTGCGATTTGAGGGATATACACACCCTCACGTTATGAGCTATTGTAGTTTGATTGGTACCATTTTTATCCCTTTGGCACCAATGTATGGATCACTTTATGGTGTTCGTTTGTGCTATAAAAGTATTGAACTTACCAAATATATAAATACAAAGTATAGAAATTTTCAGAAAGTGTTCAAAATATTAGGGGTATTAGGGGAAAATGTTTCCCTCAGGACCAATTTTGCTCATTTTCAATTCCAACCGACCTACAACTATTAGACATATTCTTGCAAAATGTGTACTTCCTAGCTCGTTTCATTTATGACGATCAAGAATATATATACATTTGCGGTCAGAATAATAGCAGCGCACCACAGCTTAGCAAACATTTTCATATATTTATTTGTGTGATAATTTTTTATTGCTACTACTTCATTAAATGCTGTGTAATGAGGTTACAAACACAAAATAATTGTTTATTTGGTGATATGATTTTAATTGTTTTAGAAATTTCACATTTTTTGGACTATTCGACATTATGGACCGGTCAAAATAAAAACAGCATTCAAAAAATCTCAAGAAAAAGGAATTTTATCTCATCAATCATTTTTCAATTCGATTTGATGTTATAAATAAGATATTATGAAATGTACACTATTTGTGAAATGTTATTGTTTTATTTTTCTTCATAAGTAGGGCGAGGAGAGCATTGCGGAGAACAAAATCGAGTTCATATAAAAAGTTTGAAATATGAGGGTGAAGTTCAGTTTTTTCCAGTGTTTCATTAAAATGATCAGAAATTCGATATTATAAGAAGAAAAAACAATAACACATCAAAAAAATAAGTTTATATCACCTGCAACCATTCGCCGAATAGTAACGTCTAGTACAAAAAAAAAACAATTACGCCCGCCACCAAAATAAAAAACAATGTCTGTCTATCTTTGAGAGTTTAAAATGTTCGTAGAATACTAAGAAAACATAATCTGTAAGCCAGAAGTCCGAGAAAAGTCCCACTTAAAAATAAAAGACATGTCACAAAAAAATTGCAATTTGCAAAAACACAGCAGCCAAACAAAAAGTGGGTGCACGTTTTATGGTCAATTGATTCGAAAATTGTTTTATATGGTGGGACAGTCCCTCGACATTTTGTAAGACGTCCACAGAACACGGAATACATCTCCAGGTATAGTACCAAAACAGTCCAATAGGGATGATCAAGCATAATAGCTTGGCCTTGTTTTTCATATTATGTGTTAGGTCAATACATTGGCCCAGAACTACTATGGACTCTGTTCCAGTACATCAAAATACTGCCTAATATTATGCTTACGTATGCAGAATATGGAATGTCACTTAAATCTTCTAGCAAGTCAATTATCCCGAAAACACCCGCCGACTTGCAAACTTGCGACTTGAGGCAATAATATAGATGATATGGAATGGTTCGGGCAGACACCACATCTCAACATAATCAAACATTTTAAGTGTGATGACTAAAATGAGATCTCCTAGCAATACTGAAAGACAATAACGATATTTGACACGAAATTATAGACGCATGGTCAAAAATACCGCATGAAAGGTGCAAAATACTAGTTGACTCCAAGAATCGACGTTATGTAGCAATATTAATCAATAAAGTCAGTACAACTAAGTGTTAAAATATCGTTATTTAAGTAATTATTCAAAAAAGTTTTCACTTAAAGTGAATTGAAACGAAATATTTTTAGTTTTTATTAGCGCTGCTATTTTTTGACTGGTCTCATTTTTGACATAAATAGTTCTAAAGGCTTAATCTCAAAATTACAAAAACTTAATTTTTTATTTAAAGCCATATTAAGAATAGCACAATAACACCTTTCAATCGCCGTAAAAACTTTTAGGATTTTCGAAGTAAAACTGATATTTTTCTTTGTCGACATTTTTATCTCGTCGCTGCAATTTTTCGGACCGCAGCTGCACTTTATAGGGTATTAGGTGTATAAACGGAATGATAAACTTTGTATGCTGGAGGTTATAAACAAATACTTATCGACCGAAAACAGTATTTTTTTTTAACGAATTTCTAAATTGAAGTGGCCTTTAGGAGTTTTTCAAAATACCTTCTATATGATTCTATTGGACTTATTTTCTACCCTTTCTATCTAAAAATAGCTAAAACAAAATGTAGGGGAAAGTAAACCTCGAAACCGGAAGGAGAAGATCAACTTACAAAGGCCTTTCAAATAAAAAATAATATCGTTAATACCTCGCAAAGAGTGTGTTTTATATTCTATATTAACGTTTCCCGTTTCTATTGGAAAACGTTATATATAATTTAATTTTTTAAATTTAAGTGTGAAAGTCCAGTCAGCAACCTCTTGTTCAAATCAGAATTAATAGAAATCGAATTTCACAGCTTATAATACTCTGAGATCTGAATTTCATACATGTATTCAAGTAAAGAGTGATTTTTTTGAGGTTAGGATTTTCATGCATTAGTATTTGACAGATCACGTGGGATTTCAGACATGGTGTCAAAGAGAAAGATGCTCAGTATGCTTTGACATTTCATCATGAATCGTCTTACAAACGAACAACGCTTGCAAATTATTGAATTTTATTATCAAAATGCGTGCTCTGTTAAGAAAGTTCATTGCGCGCTTCCATTTTATGGTCAGTTTAATCGACCCACTGAAGCGGCTATTCGGGCCATTGTGACTAAATTTCGCACCAAATTTACATTGTTGGACATTAAACCACCAACACGCTTACGTAGAGTGCGAACTGAAGAAAATATCGCAGCTGTATCGGCCAGTGTTAATGATGACCACCAATTTTCGATTCGTCGCCGTTCGCACCAATTGGGTCTCTGTTACTCAAAAACGTGGAAATGCCAAAATTGGACTAAGCGGATGGACCACCTAAGACGCAGCCGCGGTCAACATTTAAATGAAATTATCTTCAAAAAGTAAATGTCATGGACCAATCTAACGTTTCAAATAAAGAACCGATGAGATTTTGCAAATTTTATGCGTTTTTTTAAAAAAAAAAGTTATCAAGCTCTTAAAAAATCACCCTTTATTTCAAATGCTTGTTTAACTTTCTACAACAAAATCTGCGAAATATTTTACAATTTCTGTCTTCAGAGACATTAATTGATCAATAACGAATATTTATCAAATCTATTTATTTTCAGAGAACAAATTTGAATTTGCTTCCGCATCCTGCGAAACATGAATTCATCCGTTCGTGTGAGCAAATAATGAATTCTTCGCGCACCCACACCTCCGAATTCTGGGAATATTGCAGCAATCATTTCTAATATTGCCACGAATACGTGCTGTTATCAACACGTTTTGGATCGTAAAAATACATAAACATATGTGTATACTTACTTACATATAGATAGACCCTTATAAACTGCATATACATATTCATAGATATGCATGTGTCGAGTACATTAAGGTGGAGCTAGTGAGTTGATTTTGCTCGTATGCAATAGAGAAAGTTGTCCTTTGAGCTACTCTAAATATATACAGAATATCACAGACATTTGATGACATTTTTGGTTTCACAGTTGCCAACTGTGAATTTCGGTAAATTCAGGTGGTGTTTGCTCCACCTTAATGTTCATATATATACATATCTTGCATGTATATAGTTAGTGGATATTAACACATTCATGTTAATTCCATTCGAATACAGTGGAAGGTACATAAAATGTAAATTTGTTTCTTTTTTTGGATCAAGCCGCAAACATTGTTATTGATATTCAAATTTCCAAAATAAATGTTTTGCCACATTTTATGCTAAAACATACATCTAATTATAAATTCATATATTCTATGTGAGGGAGCCTCACAAATCAATGTAATATTTCGTATCATTCGTCCAACATTGCGTACGAATTGCATTTTTATATGATAACAACGAGTAAGAATGCCTTATTCAGCCGGATCGTCAAAATCTTATACATGACGATTGTTCAAAATTTGAATTAAATGTTGTTTCTGGTTTATCACTAAAAATGTTCCCTAATAAATTAGAAGAAAAAGTGGTTGGATTAAACTCCAATTGAATCGAGAGTATTAGAGAGTCTTCGATAAGACCGACCATTCAATAAAACTCGGTTGTTTCCGCCTTTCTTTGGACTTCTTTTTAATGCTTTACAAAAGCTAAGAATACTATAGAAGGCTATTACCCCAAAGAAACAATCCAAAAATTCCAAAAATACTTGTCATGAATAATTTCGATTTTAGATTTTTTCTCTACAGCAATGCATAAGGTTTGTGCCACCTTAATGTACATACATATGCGTATTTTTTGTGTAATATATTCACATATTTAGGTATGTATGTTAATCGAAACAATTTAAAAATAAAACCGAAAATTGCATAATTATTATAAACCCTTATTGGGTCAATTGCCGCCTCTTACCAGCAGGTGAATGTCTATTACTGAATTTGAGAATTGAATTTCCAATATATATAATAGTGTATCGCACACAAGAACGGGTTGGTCTTATTACAAACAAAATTTGTGTACAAACAAAGACTTTCTTCCATGTTTCCATATTTTCTGGAAAAATACACGTTTCTAGATTGCTGGCATTCTCAAATGGCGCAAGTTTTGTACCAGTCTGAAGTACTCAACCTTATGGAGCTTAAAAGTAATCTGCAGTGGAGTGATTTTTCGGAATAGCGCCTAAACTACTTAAAACAGAACTCCAAC
Organism: Polietes domitor; assembly: GCA_947397865.1. Classification (NCBI taxonomy): domain Eukaryota; kingdom Metazoa; phylum Arthropoda; class Insecta; order Diptera; family Muscidae; genus Polietes; species Polietes domitor. The sequence continues at coordinate 109,478,003 of OX377621.1, read as the reverse complement.
AATGTGAATGAGATTACAACATACCTTTCGAATACATCTCACCAGAAACAAATACAATTTTTGTTACTCCGTTTGTTGCACCATCGAATAAATCGCTGCTGCAATGTTATCAGTTTCGTTGCTACAACGAGAGGGTTGTTGAAGCAAAACCTGAATATTGCGAAACTAAACCTAGTAAATTTTAATAAGATTGAACAAATAAATGGATTTGTCTAAAAGAAATTTTTTCATTAAACTAAGAAAACACATTTCGTACTATAAACGTTCAAAGCGTTGCGGCAACGTCGCGATATATTGTGGGAACGTAATATTTCGTTGCTGCAGTGAAATGACAATCACGAATCTGATTCGTTGGGGCAATGAACGATTTTTCGTTCAGTATACATGCTTGAAAATCATGTTCGTAAAACCCAAAATTGTATCTATATTTATAAAAGAGAATGCCGTCCGTGTGAACACGCAAAACTTTATAACGGATCGTCTGATTTTCACGATTTTGGGCTTGATGAATTCGTGTTGGCCCAAGGAAGGACATAGGATGTAAAATTGGTACATAAATATTACTGACCACGAGAATGATAAATATGATGCCGAAATTTGGATTTTCATTTTATGTGTGTGGCAATAGTGTTTTTTTGAGCCAGAAGGCTGCAAAATTGGAACGTATATATTACTGACCACAAGAAAGATAAATATGATGCTGGAGTTTGAATTTTCGTTTGGTGGGTAGTTGGGGCGTGGCAAAAGTGTCTTTTAGCTAGAAGGCTGAAAATTGGAACGTATATATTACTGACCACGATAATATCAATATGATAAGATCAATATGAAACCTGATTTTAATTTTACCATTTGTGTTTTTGCCTGGCGAAGCGGGCGGGGTTCAGCTAGTTTTTCATATTTTTGTACTTAATCGAATTGAAAATATATAAGTAATACTTTTTGAAACTCAGTTTAATTTTGTCCATTCACAAATAGGTATACTCACCAAAATGGTTCATCCATAAGACTTTCTATATTACAGGTCGATGCTATTCTGACACCAGATTTGTTCAGTATTGTGGCACGATCAATACCTCGATCCTCTGTTTTCAGCATCTCGATTAGATCACCGACTCGATGTGAGACAGGTTTCAAAGCAAAGCGGCATTTTTCATTTCTACTAGGAAGTGGTATGGTAAGATGTGGCAAGCCATGAATATATTCGACGGATACATCTCCTGCAAAAATAAAAAAATCCAAAAGGAAAGACAATTAAAATAATGGATTTATTGCAATTGACAAGAATTATGAAACTTTGGGAATATTTAAATTAACTTTTTGTGGTATTTGCAAGTGGAATAAAGAAAAGTTAAAAAAGGAATATACAAATGGGCATCTCCAAGTGGCCCGGACGTGACATTCGCACGCCTTAAACTACGCCAAAAACAGGAAGAAACTGAAAAAGTCTATCAGTCTTTTAAGTGTTCTAACGCGCTTAAAGAGTACTACATTTTAAAAATATATCGTCAAGATTTAGTACAAATTAGTACAGAATTATAAACAATTTTACATCGAAACGGACGCGACAAAAAAACAGAAGTACTTTTGAAGGTCTTATAGAAATATACAAAGTTCAGCAATTTTTTGAGAACTTTGTTTTTCCATATATACATGTAAATGAAGGTCAGAAAATATATTTAGTACGCAGATTTATGAAATATGACAATTATCTCTTATTTTTTTTTAATTAGGTGCGGCAGAAATACGGACGGGACAAAAATTTCCACTCGTAAAAAAATTGAGTAATTTCGTTATATCACTTCAACTTTTAATTATTTATTAAAAATAATAATAATTTCAAGTTTCATAATAAAAAAGTTGTCTTGTCGATATAAGGAAAAAATAAAGTTAAAAGCTATTAGTGTGGTCTGATTTCATTTTTTTGGTAGACCTTTTTTGGGAGATGCCCATATATAGATTTCTATGAACTGCATTTTTGTCATTTTGTGTGCGGTGTTATTAGTCAATAGAAATATATGTTAAGATTTTTTAATTTTATCTTATTTTTGATCCATACAAACTATACTTGTATTATTCTCATTTATACAACATCTAGCAATTTAAAATGTTGATGTCGAATCTTGGGAATATTCTCATTTTAGGGCGAAGTGAAAAGGCTTCACTAAAAACGTACAGCCCTTCGAAGTTGGATCTAAACCGTAGGCCCTTTTCAGAGAATATAAAATTATCCCTGACGGAGAGCATTCACCATGACCCGTCGGGTGGGATTTTTCGGTGTTTTGTAATTTCGTCAAAATACCTCGCTTTCTCTGAAGGGAACCTCAGAGAGCATCCAATTATGCTATGTCATATCTGAGGGAAATCGTGTCCCAGTGAAAAGAGCATCCGCCATTTTTGGTTAGCATTTTCATATAAAAATCCAAAACAAATAAGTAGGCTTCACTCAGCTAAACCACTCTCAGAGTACATAATTATTTTCAAATATCAAATTGCAAATGATTTTGACTACCCGTATGGATGTTATATCAGTTTCATTTCAAACAAAGCTTATGTCACTTTGTGTGGGAGGTACCAGAAGGGGCAATATCGCCCATATTCCATATGAGTGCAACTTCTATAAAAGCATTGTCAAATATAAATTTTAATAATATTCCCATCATGACATTGGAATAGGGGTTATTTGCGTGGGAGGTACCTGAAGGGGCGTAGCAATTTCGCCCATATTCTAACTTAAACTAAGTTTGAGAAAAATATTACCATGTGCAAAGATTGACTTGATTCAGTGAAACGGATTTGGTCCACTCCTTAAATGCGTTAGACTCTTTTCTGTCCCAAATGATATATCCCCATATGATATTTGATAAGATCTGCTATATCAATTCCTGATATCTCTTTAATCTTTTGAAATAATTATTTCCAGTGGACCATCAGCACTAAGATCACTCTTTATACGAACCTTTATTGTGCTTTAGGAGGTATCTGGTACTTTTTCCAATGTTGTTAAACCGATTGTTATATGAATTACAAATTATCTTGAATTTAAGTTTTTACCTCGTTCGGTTATTTCCGCCTAAAGATTTACTTAAACTACTTCGTCGGTTATTTTCTTCTCAATATTTACTTAGAATTGTAAATTAATTTATTAGTATAATGAAGAGTTTAGTCACAATTAAAGTCTCCAAAAATAGCACTTAATTAAATTACTTCAATACATAAACCTCTGTCAAGATTTTGTATTTAAGCAATTAATTTCTACTGTTCCATGGAATTGATAACAATTTTTTTGTGTTTGGGCCCAACATTGAGTTACAGTTTCAGTTTCATTTTCTAATTGAGGTTCAATTTTATGGGATTTTTGTCGCGACCCTCTACAACGCACATTTTTTATGGATAAATATGAAAGTTTGCAGGCATACGCAGCCACATGTAAGTTGCACAGTGGTTCAGAATCAAAATTAATCGGCCAAAATTCAATAACTTTTGTTATAGCAGACATTTTTGAGTTCTGAAAATAAATCGAAATTAGACAAGGACTATTTTGAGATATTAGCATTAAAAATCGAGAAATCGGATATATTTTAGAAATCGGCCCAAAGTTGTGTTTATGTTTTTTAACATATTTTTACGTATTTGTTCATAATAATAAAGCTAAGAAACAACAATTTCTAATAGAAAAACTTTGAGTGCAAAATTTCTTAAACTGTCTGAGAAACAGTTCGAAAAATTCAAAAAAATAAATTACGTTTTTTCAATTTTCAAAATCTGAAAAACGTAAAAATCTGTAATATAAAAAAATATTATTTTTCATCGCATTACGAACAAATACGTAAAAAAATGTTAAAAAAACATAAACACAAAAAAATAAAAATTTTAATGTTCTTTAAAATCTAAAAATACGAAAGGTAGTCAACTTTGGGCCGATTTCTAAAATATAACAAAAGTTATTGAATTTTGGCCGATGGATTTTGATTCTGAACCTCTGTGCAACGTACATGTAGCTGCGTATGCCTGCAAACTTTCATATTTATCCATAAAAAATGTGAACTGTCTTGAAAATGGTAATGCATTCATGGTAGCATCCACTAAAAAGGTGGCATGCAAATTTTTGTAACTTGATTTAGTACAAACGAATGCATCGATATATGTGAGCATGAATATCTAATGTACAAACATACATATCACGATTGCAAGAATAAAGTCATAAGCAAGAAATACTTATTTTATGGCAAAATAAACATTGAAGTATTCATTTTGTGCTAAATACAAAACAATATTAAAAATGCAACAATACACAATTCAACTAAATCTAACATCACATTCAATGGGATATCGTGCAGTGCTGAATACAGAACCGAAAGAAAAGAATTATGACTGTCTTCTGGTTAATGGGCCATATTGTGGCGCTATGTTTAATTCGTTGTGAATTCTTCTTTCATCTTCTTCTACTTAATTTATAAAATTTCTAAACATATTGGTTTGATGTTTATCAAAACTTTTGCTAAAACCAAGACGAAGACGAGACACGACCAAAAAATAAAAGAAAATCAGATCATCATGCGAAGAAATATTAACAACAAATAGCGAATAATTAGAGCAAATCTTAATTCATAAAAAAACATATGAACACACACACACATGTAGTACATAGTTACATACATACCTAGATGTGTGAATGCGATGGTATTATTTGTGTGTATTGTATTGTATATCATATGTATGTTTGCATGAATATACAAATCCCCTTACTTATGAAGATATGTATGTATATACATTAGTGTGAACCAAATTTTTCCTTTTTTCACTGGCCATCCAAAACTTGGTAAGTACAACTCATTACCATTTGCAATACTAGATATTGATATCTTATTATCGTTACGATTACTAATAATGTATAAATAATGACTTACTAATAACGACATAAATATGTAGCTGCCTTTGGCAATTTGTTATACCCTCACTCTACAGAGTGTAACCCATTGATGGAGCGACTTAAGGCTCCAAGTATGTTTGGACCAAATCCGTTTCACAACTTTTTAAGTTGTTTGAGCCATGCCCGTCCGTCTGGCTGGTGTACACGATAACTCTCGAAAGGAGTTAAAGAATCAATGGTAATATGTTTCCAAAACTTTGTTTAAGTTCGATGATGGGCGAAATTGTCACGTCCCTTCTGGTACCTACCACACATATGTCCCTTATTCCTATGTTAAATTAAAACAACTGTAATTTCCACACGGATATTCGGAATCCGCTATATTTTTGTATTTAATAATGTTTTTAATCACTTCCCTCTCCTTCCAGTACCTCTCACACAAATCACCCAAAACTACGCAAAATTAAAGCTGTTATAACTTTTATACAAATGACCGGAATACTGTGAAATTTGATATTTGACAATGCTTTTATAGAAATTACATTCGCATGGAATATGGGCGATATTGTCAGACAGCCTCTGGTACCTCCCACACAAAGTCACATCGATCGTTAAAACATCCACACGGGCAGTCAAAACCATATGCAATTTAATATTTGAAAATGTTTTTATAATCACCTTAAAACTAAAGAATTTTTACGTTGTAGTCACGCCCCTTCTTGTACCTCCCACACAATTGTCTATATCCTATGTAAAATTAAATCCTTCATAACTTGTATACTGGTGCACGGGGTCCACTAGGACTTGATCATGTTTTAGAATTGTTTTACAAATGTCAAATCTGGTACAATGTGGCACGAACTTTCTAGTACCTTCCACAAAAATTATCCTGCCCTAAGTAAAATTTAATTCCTTATAACTTCCGTATATATGTTCTCTGAGAGTGAGGCTATACATAAGTCGGTTTAGCTGACTGAAGCTTACTTACTTGTTCCTTATTTCGATTACTATTACCATTATGCAACTTGAATTTAACTTGTTCTCTTTTATTTTTCCATGCTTTATATAAGGTTACTTTCTATATATGTTTGTGTGCCACAAAATTTGAAATCAATTTTTGAAAGCTTTTTTCTCAACCAATTTTGCTCAAATTTTGCACACTTAATCATTTTCGATGACAATACAAGGAAATGGAAAATTTGACCAATTGGACAAAGGGGCGTGGCACCTCCCATACGAAGTTAAAACCTATTATTGAATATTGTCAGTTCTATGACACCTAGAGTGTTGAAATTTTGTGTAAGTGCATCTACCATCAATGTGTGTAGTTCTGCCAAAAATGGGCGGTAATGGAAATGTGGGCGTGGCACCTCCCATACGAAGTTAAAACCCATTTTCGAATATATGCCGTTCTATGGCAGATAAAAAACTGAAATTTTGCAGTAATTTTTCCTTCTACAAAAGATAACTAAAACAGAATTTCTAGGCCCAATAGAATTCTGCTTGCATAAAGCATGGATTTGAAAAAAAATTTTTTTTTTGATTTACTAGTTATTAAATATGTAGTGTTATAACGAAAATTAATACTTTTTTACTGCACGTGGAAATATTTGTAGCATCCGTTTTGTCGCGTACGTATTCCTGCTGTACCAAATTAAAAAATCTAAGAGATAGTTCTCATATTTCATAAAACTACGAACAAAATATATCCTCTGAACTTCATTGACATGTATATTAGAATGGGTCACGAAAATAAATTGCAGCGGTCAACCCCCCAGATTGGATTGTTTAATGATGATCTACAAAATATTTCGTCACTGGGTCAAGCCATCTGTGAGCTAAACGCTCCTGAAAACACTTAAAAACCATATTTTTCAGGTGTAATTTTTTATGTTGCATTTTTGCCCAACATTTTTTTCTGAATTAATAGACCCTTGGAAGCACTTTAAATAAAAATTTTTATTCTTGTCGCATTATTGGACGTTTATATTGATTTTTTTGTGGTTTTTCAAAGTGACAGTTAAACTCATATTTCTCGGAAATATTTTGTAACAGGAGTATTGACAAATAAATAGGAGGAATCAATACTTTTCGAATTATGCCTAACTGATAAATAACGGACGAAAAATGACGTCACCGATTCCATTTTTTTAAATAATTTAATGCAGGAGATGTTTTTGCAGCCAAAAAGTTCAAACACTTTTTACAAAAATGAGCGCTGCGGCGTCAATTTCATTCCGATGTTCATTATCTAGGCATCATTCGAAAGGTATTGACTGCAGCTATTTAATACGAAAAAGTTTTTAGTATCCACAAAAAAAATACTATAAACGTCCAATAATTCAATCAATAAGTTACTCTAAGACAATAATCATAATTTATATTTAAAGTGCTTTCACGGGTCTATTATTTCAGAAAAAAATTGGAAAAAATGAAACGCAAAAAATTACCTCGGAAAAACATGATTTTTAGCGTTATTTTCAGGAGCGTTTAGCTCACAGATGACTTGATCTAGGAACGAAATATTTTGCAAATCATCATTAAACAATCCAAACTTTATTTTCGTGGGGTGACTGGAACTTGGTTTTCCATTTGTATGTATGGCGACCCAGCCTAATGTATATATGGAAAAACAAAGTTGTCAAAAAATCGTTGAACTTTGTATATTTCACTTCTGTTTTTTGTGGCGTCCGTTCCAATGCATAATTGTTTATAATTTTGTACTCTAGTACTACTGTAGTACTCTTTAAGCGCTTTATTTTGATTTTTTCGTATTTTGTGCGTACTAATTTTGGGTCACACTAATGTACATATCCATATACACACAACCATACAAGTTATACATACTAAATAGATAAATACAAACTGGCGACGTCTGTTGTGGTAGTGCTTTTATGTTGATAAATACATAAGTATATGTGTACATACACATGCACATGTACATATTTACACTTTATATCCAAACAAACAACGAGCACTAGTGTTTATTAATATTAAATGATACATTTATGGGCACAGTGTTCATATTTTCAAAGAAATTCGTGGAAAAGAGCATCATCAATAATTTGATGTTGATGTTTGGATAATGAAAAAAACGAAAGAAAAACAAAGATAGTGCCAAAAGTATGATACCATCCACTCTATTATAATATTTTGAACTACAAGCTTTCGATTTTAAAGGATTTCTTAAACATAATATAATCCGATAATCACTTCTTGAGAAAATTGACACAAAATTTGAATTCGTTGGAATACAATCGAAAAAAAAACTAAAATTGTTGAAAAATAGTGTAAAACAACTTCTAAGTTTACACATCGTCCCCTGAAATACAAAAGGGCGTAATTTTACAGGAGGAGCAAGCGATTAGTAGGATACTTTCAAAATAAAATGCAATAATTAAGTAGTTGCCTACGCATTAATGTAGTTATGTTTTTCAAACAATTTAATTTCGTTGTTAAAGTCGACATAGAACTCTAAATATGTGACATGAAAAATCGCCCAGAAATAAAAAATGGAACAAGAAATGATAAATGACCCAAAATGGAAAGTTCAAAAATAAATGCAAAATCCTCAAATCAAAAATCACCCAAAAAAATAGTAATTTTTAAATGTAAAATAGCCCCAAAATATATCTCATAACAAATTGACAAAAAATTTGACCATCCATTCCCACACAATCTTGATATATGTAATATGATTCAATTTGCTCGAAATTTGACATGGATCAATTTTTTCTACCAAGGGCCAACCATATTTAATTTGATAAAAATTGGTTCAGATTTGGATATATGCCTTAACGAAATTTCCCACCAATTTGGAGTATATGGATCCTATAAATATCGGTAACTCAATACCACATGAGAGATAAGAATCATCCCAATATACATAAAATATTATTTGATGTATTTATTTTTAAGTATTAATGAACTTATAAAAAATCACTTGAAATTGTTTAGAAAATTCTTGAATATTAATCTGAGAAACAATTCTCGTTCGTTTGCAGAGACTTATTTCTTAAATAATTCAAGTATTTTTCTAAACAACCACTGCAAAGGCGCCTATCGTGCCTTCGCAGCTATCATGGTGTAATACCTCAAGTCTTTATGGCGTAGGTATCATGAAATTTTCCTCAGTTTAAGTAAAAATTCACTTGTTTTTAGGAAAAAATTAGCAAAATTGTCCACAGTTCAAGTAAATATGTACTTGATTTGAGTAAAAATTAACTTAGTTGTAGGGAAATTTCGGCAAAAAGTTACTTAGATTTAGTAAAAATTTACTTGGTTTGAGTAAAAATTTACTTAGTTTTAGGAAAATTTTACTTAGGTTTAATAAAATTTCGTTAAAATTTTACTTGAATTTAGTAAAAATGTACTCGGTTCGAGTAAAAATTTACTTAGTTTTAGAAAAAATTTACTTGAATTTAGTAAAAATTTACTTTGATTTAGGAAAAAATTACTTAGATTTAGGGAAATGTCAGCAACATTTTACTTAGATTTAGTAAAAATGTACTTGGTTTGAGGAAAATTGAACTAGAATCAAGTTCAAAGTATATACTACTTTCAAGGAAAAGTTTGAACTTGATATGAGGAAATATTGTTTTAGCGCTATACGAAGTTCAATTTTCTTACATTTTAGTTCATTTTAACTCATTATAGGCTTCACTTTTTCCTGAGTGCACATACTTACATATGCAACTCAATGAGATGGCATGTGTACTTTATTACATATTATTATTATTTTTTAAACGCAATTTCGGCAAGTGAGGTGTTCTTCTCGTTCGTTTGTGAGAATCATTTCCTTACAGACGCCGGGTTTGACGTTGAAAAGTCGCTGCGAAGCGAACCTGAACGAAACCTTTAGGTAGGGTTGAAATCATGATAGTGGTAGTCTGCAGCCAAACTGAGTAAACTTTTACTAAATCTAAGTAAAATGTTGCTGAAAATTTTCTAAAACTAAGTAAAATTTACTCAAATCAAGCAAATATTTACTTAAACTAAGGACAAATTTGCTAATTTTTATCTCAAGACAAGTAAATTTTTACTTAAACTGAGTGAACTTAGAATAATTTCAACTTAACTAAAATAATTCAAACAAATGATTTTGCGAAACTAATAAAAAATGTTTACATGAAATATTTCTCAAAAGTTTCATAATATTTCTGCCATAAAGAGTTGAGCTATTACTCCATAATTGCTGCGAAGACAAGATAGACGCCTTTCCAGTGATTGTTTAGAATAATACTTAAAATATTTAAGAAAATAATTCTCTGCAAACGAATGATATTAATATTCAAGAATTGTCTAAACAACTTCAAGTGCAATTTTATAAGTACATTAATACTTAAATGTATGAAGAACTCGGCATAAATTTCAGTAAACACATTAACTTAATTTTAAGAAAATGCACATTTTTTAGTTAAAATTTCCTAAATGGATTTTTCCATACAAAAAAATTCTTAATATTTTTCTTACTTAAAACCTTGGAAATTTTCTTCCACACAAGTATGAATTTAATCAATTCTAAGAATGGGGAAAACAGGCTTGTCACCTATGTTTACAAAAAATATGTTTTCCTGCTTGCTTTCTCGAATATAAATAAACTTGTTATAATTTCTTAAATTTATTTTTTATTATTTTTATTATTAAGTCATAATAATTTTTCATATTTTTTGACGATAGGGCGTTTTTCGTAGCCCAAATCGGGTGAAGATATTCAACGTCTACAGTTATTTACAATTCTTTCGGCTATAGCCGCTTTGATGCAAATCTAAAATTAAAGTTATAAATATATGGCCCACTGTGCAGCAAGGAGAAAGAAGTCTCGCATTGAAATGTTCGTGTTCAGACTGTTACTCGTACACCGTGAATAGGCGTATCGAAATAAATCGGTCAAAAACATAACAAACATCACATTTACGAGTGGGGCAAGGGGAGCGAGCGACTACTATTAATTACTGCAGTCAACTCAAGAAACAAAGCAAAATTCAAAATCACTAAATAAAGAGGCAGTTTTATGCGAACCTACCTACCCAGCATTAACAAAATATTAGCAGGTATCTGCAGCAGATGCAGCAGACAACTAAACCAAGCATTTTCACTCTGTCAGCGGAGAATAGTTTGTGTTTTTTTATCTACCATCTGGGAGTTGCAACAATATTGCAGCGCCTTAATAGTACGAATGGATTAAACATATGAATATTAACATGCGTGTGTGTGAGTGTGTGTTTCACTGGTTGCATGCGGGTACAAATTTGTGTTTATTCGCAGATACAAATGCAACAAATGTTGTTGCTGCAAAAAGTGATTAACTAAATGTTGATAATGATGATACTCTCGTTTAGCCACTAAGTAGGCACGGGGTGTACGAGTATTTATGTAAATAGTTTCGACCAATTTCACCCTGAAAACTAGACGAAGTTCGAGAGGAAAATGCAAACACTGCAAAGCTCTATGGAAAGTGGATTTGAATTTCATTTAGTTACTGGGGTGCTTTTCAAATCCATTCAAACATATGAGGGATTTAAACATCTGACTTTGGGGCGTAGCTAACCATGAAATAAGGAGTCCCGAAAAAATATCAAATCGGTATAGGAAAGAAATAGCACTAGAGCATGTTTCATAAAAATAATTAACTCAATGGTATTGAAAAAATCCGATTACAAAAAGATTCATACAAAATTTTATTTGATCTGAATTGGGATATTTTCCCGGTTTAAGACCATTTATTTTTTGTAGAATGCTAAATTTATTTACAAATGTCATGGTGACATGGATGCGAAGCGACCTGAAGAATGGCTTCAAATCATCACAGTGGTAGTGTGCAGCCAAGTGATGAATTTCACCATTCCATTTGTAAATAAATTTGCATTCTATAACATATAGATGCAAAATGGTCATGTGGTAGGATAATATATAAGTTCAAATCAAATATTGACTGCAGATCAAAATAAAACAAACGAAAAGAATGGAGACAAATGAGAGCGACACGGCGAAGGAAAGAATGCTGTGTATCTATATATATATGCATATGGCAATGTGTGCTTTGTTACATGTTGCGGTGAGTGAGTGCGGAATGTGAGTTGTAATTCTCATTCGATTGGATGAATCATTTACTACTACTACTTTGCAAGTAACCGTTACTCGCAATATCCAATCACTGCAGTTACCCGTGATTTCTCAATCACGGTGATTGAATATGGATCCTCGTGATAAAGAACACACCGCGCATTTGAACATTTGTGGGTGCGTGAATGTTCGGAATTAGTTATATTTTGGTGGTATATGATAAAGTTTTTATAAGCCCTTTAAGCGTGCAAGATATGGCGGATTTTGCCACGCCTCTTTTAGTACCTGCCACACAAATCATCCTAACCTACCTAAAGCTAAAGTTGTTTTAACTCATATAGGCATGATCAGAATACTCTGAAATTTGACCTTTGTCAATGCTTTTATAGACGTTTCATACACTTGGAAAGTGGCATAAGCCTTGGTTAAAATAAAAGATTAGACTTTTTTGGATCAGAATTTTTTTGGATTAGATTTTTGTTTGGCAAATCTTGCATCTTGCATAAAAGTTTTCAAAGCTTTTTACTAAGATCAGAAGCCATATTTGAGGAATGTGAAAGCAGATGCTTTAGCTAGAGAAAACGATTCCAGTTGTTTTCTGCGAATAGTCATACAAAGTGGCAACATTTAAAGAACTACTTTGCAAGTAACCGTTACTCGCAATATCCAATCACTGCAGTTACCCGTGATTTCTCAATCACGACGATTGAATCACCGGTACGAGAATATTGTCCATCTCCAAAAGGTCTTGAGACAATATCCCAGTTCAATCAAATGTTGGATTTATATCATAAAAATCAATATATGATATGAAGAGACTAAGCTTCATTTGAAAGATTTGAATTGTCTACGCTGGACTTTTCCAAGGGGCTTTGAGGACGAGGAGCATGTTGAGAATTTTAAACATCATCTCTGCCTCTGTTCGGGTATCAAAAGAGAGGTTATTGTTTATACTCTGAAGAGTTGGACGACTTGGATAGTACCGATGTAAGCAAGATAAAATGTTTCGTGAGTCGAAACATGGATACCTGCACTCAGAAAAATAGCCTTCTTAAATCTGAGTAAAATCCGTACTCTACTTTAGTTAAAAATATTTTAAGAAGGAATATTAAGTAGATATGAGTCCAATTTCCTTATTCCAAAGCCAGAACAAATAGTCCATTTAATATAACTAGGGTAGTAAAAAAATTTCTTGGATCTAGTAAATACTTCATACTTGTGCGGAAGAAAATATTCTAGCTTTTAAGATAGAAAATAATGAAGAAATTGTTTTTATGGAAAAAATCTATTTAGTAAGTTTTTACTTAAATATATGTATATCCCTTTAAATAGAGTTAATGTGTGTACTTAAATTTATGTCAAGTTTTTCATATTTTCAAGTATTTATGAAAAATACATGAATAATAATCTAAGAAGCAATTCTCATTCGTTTGTCAAGACCTTCTTCTTAAGTACTTCACATACGCAGAATATATATATATATTATATGGTTTGATTTCTTTATAACTTTTTTAATTATTATTCTTTCTTTGCTTTTTTCAGCATTTTGTGAGTGTGACTTGGGGAATTAATTATGAATCATTACACGATCGAACAACGTACAAAAATAATTGAATTTTGTTTTTCAAGCCAAGGGACATATTCGGCGAAAGCATTATTTCGCGCACAAGCGATTTTAACTGGCCTCCGCGTTCACCAGATTTAACAGCTCCTGACAGTTTTCTTTGGGGATATTTGTAAGAAAGAGTGTACGTTAACAAACCAAGATAAATACTCCAACTAAAAACCAACATTCGAAATGAAATCATGGCTTACAGACATCACTTACAGAATAAAATTTTTCAAAGCTAATTGTAAAAAATCCCCAATAATATAAAATCCTCAATAATTAAAAAAAGTTATAATAATCGCATAAATAAACAAGTAAGGAAAGGCTAAAGTCGAGCGGGCCGACTATATAATACCCTATACTCCCTGTGTATATACCTCGCTTTTATTACTAAACCCAGGTGTTTCATGGGAGCAATTTTATGTAGTTCATATAAATAATACAGTGTACTATATAAAGGGTGATTTTTTAAGAGCTTGATAACTTTTTTTTTTTAAAAAAAACGCATAAAATTTGCAAAATCTCATCGGTTCTTTATTTGAAACGTTAGATTGGTCCATGACATTTACTTTTTGAAGATAATTTCATTTAAATTTTGACCGCGGCTGCGTCTTAGGTGGTCCATTCGGAAAGTCCAATTTTGGGCAACTTTTTCGAGCATTTCGGCCGGAATAGCCCGAATTTCTTCGGAAATGTTGTCTTCCAAAGCTGGAATAGTTGCTGGCTTATTTCTGTAGACTTTAGACTTGACGTAGCCCCACAAAAAATAGTCTAAAGGCGTCAAATCGCATGATCTTGGTGGCCAACTTACCGGTCCATTTCTTGAGATGAATTGTTCTCCGAAGTTTTCCCTCAAAATGGCCATAGAATCGCGAGCTGTGTGGCATGTAGCGCCATCTTGTTGAAACCACATGTCAACCAAGTTCAGTTCTTCCATTTTTGGCAACAAAAAGTTTGTTAGCATCGAACGATAGCGATCGCCATTCACCGTAACGTTGCGTCCAACAGCATCTTTGAAAAAATACGGTCCAATGATTCCACCAGCGTACAAACCACACCAAACAGTGCATTTTTCGGGATGCATGGGCAGTTCTTGAACGGCTTCTGGTTGCTCTTCACTCCAAATGCGGCAATTTTGTTTATTTACGTAGCCATTCAACCAGAAATGAGCCTCATCGCTGAACAAAATTTGTCGATAAAAAAGCGGATTTTCGGATTTCGAACCGAACACTGATTTTGGTAATAAAATTCAATGATTTGCAAGCGTTGCTCGTTAGTAAGTCTATTCATGATGAAATGTCAAAGCATACTGAGCATCTTTCTCTTTGACACCATGTCTGAAATCCCACGTGATCTGTCAAATACTAATGCATGAAAATCCTAACCTCAAAAAAATCACTCAGTACATCTTTAGACATATTTTACAAATATAATTGATCCAATTTTTCGGCAAACAATTATAAATTATACAGTAGTAATAGGATGAATCGGTCCGACATTTGAAAGGAGGCCTATAACAACACTTGGGGCCTGGTCCAAAACATGGGCCTATATATTTCTCATTAACGGTAGATATTCATAGTTGAAATATACCATGATCGGATGTAAGACGTACTTTCCAGAGCTGTGTTAAGTTTTTCCAAAGTATGGACTTTGTATTCTTAGTTGAAATATAATATAATATAATCTGCAAAATTTGTAAAAATTAAAATTAAAAATTAAATTTGTAAGGGCTCTACATTAAAAAGTGGTTTCATATAGATCACTTTCAAAGTAGGTATTCTTAGTTGAAATATGACATGATATGCAAAATTATGTCGAAATCTAATGCACGATGTGGGTTTTAGAGATGTAATAGAGTAGAATTGGGGCACAATTTGTATGGGGTTTATATATGTCTTCTTAGTTGAAATATAATACAAGATGCAAAATTTGATAAACTTCCGACGTAAATTGTGGGTCCTAGAGGGGTAGTAATAAAAATGGGGGCCATTTGTAGGGGCGCTACATTAAAAAGCGGGCCCATATAGATCACTTTCAAAGTAGGTATTCATAGTATGAGATAAGAATATAAAATAATCTGCAAAATTTGGAAAACTTGCGATGTAAAATGTGAGTCCTAGAGAGGTAATAATTCAAATGGGACCCACTTGTAAGGGCGTTACATTAAAAAGTGGGCCTTTATAGATCACTTTCAAAGTAGGTATTCTTTATTGAAATCTGCAAAATTTTATCAAGATCCAATGTAAGATGTGGGTTCTAGAGCGATAATAGTGTAAACTGGGGGCCCATTTGTATGGGGGCTATTCCAAAATATTGACCTGTATAGCTGGCTTTCAAAATACGTATTTCTAGTATAAATGTAACATTGTGTGGAAAATTTGATCAAGATCCGATGTAAAATGTGTTTTTTAGAGCAGTAATATTGTAAATCGGATGTTCATTTGTATGGGGGCTACATCAAAACATAGACCCATGTGATCTACTTTCCCGTGAGCTGTTTCTAATTCAAATATAACACGATCCTGAAAATTTGGTCATGATCCCATGTAAAATGTGTATTCTAGAGCAGTAATAGTGTAAATTATAGGGATATTTGTATGGATGGTATATCTAAATCTGAACCGATTTTCTCCAAATTCAATACCAATCTCCTTGGACAAATAAAGTAACTTCTGCCAAATTTCATGACAATCTGACAACAATTGCGACCTATAGAGTGCGAACAAGCTTAGATGGACATCAGACGGACGGACAGACAGACATCGTTAAATCCATTCAGCTGGCGTTTCTAAGCCGATCCGTATACTTAAAGGTGGGTCTAGCTCGATTATTTCTTTGCGTTACAAACATTTGGCGCGAAACTAACTTATAATACCCTAGTCCACGTAGTGGTGTAGGGTATAAAAAGTTATAAACCATTTAAACCATATAGCTCATTTTGCGCCACCCTGTATTATGCTAAACAATCACGGCGAAGGCGCCTATCTAGCCTTCTCAGCAGCTCACCTCTTTTGGTAGAAGTGACTGGAAACGTTTAGTTAAATTAGTAAAATTTTAGTCAGGCTGAGTACACATTTACTTGGTTTAAGGAAAATTTTCCTTAGATTAAGTATAAATTTACTTGGTTAAACTACAAATTTACTTACTTTGAGTAAAAATGTATTTGAATTGAGGAAAATTTTCGTAAATTTTGCTTTAGATTGAAAAATTTTCCTCAGATTAAGTAAACATTTACTTGATTTGAAGAAAATTTGTCCTCAGTTTAAGTAAATTTTACTTGCTGTGAGGAAAAGTTGGACTAGAATCAAGTTCAAAATATGTCCTATTTTAAGGGAAAAGTTTGTACTTGATATGCAAATTTATTGCATTAGCGCTATACGAAGTACAGTACATATTTACTCAGTTTTAGTACATATTTACTTAATCTATGTTAATACAATGTTTGACATAAAAGTCCGTGACAACGCTTTGGACCTCCCCTGATCTAGGCTAATTGGGTCTCCTAACCTTAGTCTCCGATATAAATGTTAAATGTCCGAAATAAATGTCAAAAAATATTTGTCATTTTTTTAGCAGTATTTGATTGATTTCGCTATGATTTTTCTCTCATATACCGAATTTTTCTTAAAAATAGTCCGAACCTTCGACGTCATTCAACCAATTGCTTCATCAAGCTTTAATCAGACTAGAGTTTTGGTAACTCTAAAACTACTCTTCTGGTTACTGGTGGAAACACCGTGCCCCATTATGGGCTGACCATGCCATCAACTTCTTTGTTATTGTTCAAGATCACTCGAAGACGTTCTTGGCAATTGTTTCAGTTTATGTTGCCATATTCAAGTTACACATACAATTGGAGTGGAATGGAGTGAAGTGGAGTTGCGTCTCTCTCTCTTTATCTCTCTTTTAATTACAATTTTGATTAAGGTTTTGACTTTGAAAATTAAATTTCTTTAATTGCTGTGTAACGTACGTATTTCGCATGTGAGTCAGGCAGCTGGCTCACCACTGCGTCTTTCCATGTGAGATTGTGGGTAAGTAGTTAATGTTGTTGGCAGCAACAGCGCCACTGCCACCACCTCCACCTCCACTCTACCACACGAGACTGGGGCGCAAGAATATGTAGTACCCACACACACATGCCAGTGTAGGTAAGTATGCATGGATGGATGGATGGATGGATGTGGTGTTATTGGTAGTACATTTTCGGTGGATGGCTGTTAGTGGAGTACTAGTGCTTAGTACTCCTCCTCGCCTCTCCGCATTTGAGTTATTATTATTTTCATGCATTTTCATATATATGTATATCTTTTTTTGAATTGGAAACTATAAAATGTTTTACGTTTCTGTTTCTTTACTTTTCTTCGAATATGCAGCAGCAGCAACACCACCACCGCCGCCGCCGCCGCCATCGCCACCGCCAATTGGGCGATGATTAAATGGAGAATTTCATATGGAATTATTTTATTTGTTCAGTTAACTTTCAGATTTTCGCGTTTACAGACGTTTTCGAGCCATCGACTCATTGTCAGTCTGCCAGTCAGTCATTGCGGGCGTCAGAGAAACACTGGATCGTTAAACTTGAAGAATACTTAACGGTACTTGCATTAATGAAAAACAAGAAAAAAAAAAAACAAAAACAACGTTTTCAATTATTCAAATTAAAAGTGAAATATGTGTTGAAACCTATACAAGTACATACACATATTCAAACATGCATACATACATACACAAGTGTATGTTAACACAATAAAAGTACAGTGATTTACATATGTATTTCATACATACATACATGCATATATATGCATACATGATATAGTGAACAAACGACAGTCCTTGTACGAGGACGAATTCCTAGAGAGTGAGAGCGAGCGAGAGAGGAGCATTAAGTGCATCAAATAATGTATATCCAGTGTATTTAGTCGTAAACTTAGTCGTTGAGAGGAGCAGGACCAACTTTCAAGGTTTCATTGTCAAATATTTTCACATAAATCCCAAACTCGAAACACAAATACAAATGCATGTACACCGCACATACTTTGGTAACATGGTGACAATTTATTGTTAGACACGACTATAGTATGTATATACATTAGAGTGGGTGCTGAAAAATAAAACAATGGTTTGTTGAAATCTCGTACGATGAGTTCACACAATATTTCGTTTGCGGTCAGAAAAAGTTAATTGACAACATATTACATTTTATTCTTATTATTATTAAAATTATTACTTATAATAAATATAAAATTAAACTTTTGTGGAATATGCGAGAGTTTTTTAAATGTCTATGTGAAAATCATATAAAATATACTGCTGACGGATCATTGGTATATGGTTATGACATCGAAACCAAAGTCCAATCGTCCCACTGCTGAGTTTGTGTCTCATATTATCGGGCTCTTGAAAATTTCATGAATGTGTCCCAACGATCGAATTCGAACACTGCATATAAATAAAAAAAATATATTTTTCAATGTAATTCAATAGAGAAAAGGGCGGTATCACTATGCAAGAAAAATGTTGCCGCAGGGAAATTAAAGAATTTTTATGGATACATTATTTTATTTTTTACTAAAATTCCAATTTTTCCCGACGGTACCTTTAATATTGTACTCTTATTTTGAATATGGACATTTCTATAAAAAGGTCCACCTTGATCAAAAAATACAAAGTTGAAAAAACAATGTTTCTGACTTGTATTAATAAACGAAAATATAAATAAATTAAAACATTATAGGTTGTAGAAGCTTAAAAAAGGTTTTATTAACTCGCCAAATTGTAAAACAAACAAAATACAGGGTTTTCCAACAAGAGGTGTTATTTTGGTATTCAAAGAATCAAGTTGACTGGACCAACTAAATAATTTGGTCCATTGGGTAAAAATCAATAGATAATTTTGTTAAACTTTTTTTCTAGATATATCTTCTTATCAGATTCCATCTTTACGTCGTTCATTGTTGGGTGTAAAGTCAAAAAATGTGAAAAGTGCCACTAGAAAAACTAGCGTAACTTTTTATCGTATAGAGACTGTGGCAGAACAATTTTAAAAGCCCAGATAGAGAAGGTAAAAATATATGCAATTTCAATCGCGAATTTTAGATTTCTTAATTATTTCAAACCATTATTTATTTCAAATCAAAAAATAAATATTCTTATATTTATATTTTCAAAAAGCTTAAATACCATAAATATTGGTAGATAGTGGGTGCTACAGTTGGTTGTATTTCCATTCTACTTTAATTCCAAAAGTACAAATTTTGAAAATCCATTATCAGACGTACATAGTGCAAAATAACAACAAATTTTTGCCGTAAAAGAAAAAGTACGAATTTGGGAAAAAAACTTTTTATTTTGCGTATCTATGCATGCAGTCAGAGGAATGTATACACCGAATTCCATGATTCCAGCTGCGCCCATTTGGTTGGTACAATTTTTACCTCCTTGACGTTTCTACGCAATTAGAATTTCATCATTCTAGCTGTAGTCGTTTAGTTGGTACCATTTTTATCCATCCGTACCCATTGTATCCCTTGAATGTACGAATTTGGAAAAAAACCTTTTATTTTTCATGTCTACGTAGTCAAAGGAATGTATACTCCGAATTTCATGACTCTAGCTGCGGTCATTTGGTTGGTACTATTTTTATCCCTTTTTCTATTTTGACCCCAAAAAGTACGAATTTCGAAAAATCAGTTTATTTTCCGTGTCTACACAGTCAGAGGAATGTATATTCCGAATTTCATGACTTTAGCTGTGGCCATTTGATTGGTACTAATTTTATCGCCTTTTTTCATTTTAACCCCAAAAAGTACGAATTTTGAAAAATCCGTGTATTTTACTTGCCTATGCAATCAGAGGAATGTATACACCGCATTTCATTATTCTAGGTACAGCCGTTTGGTTGGTACCATTTTTATCCCCCTATTCCCATTTTACCCCTTAAAAGTACGAATTTGGAAAAAATACTTATATATAATCTACCCATTCAATTAGAGGAATGTACACACCGAATTTCGTATTTCTAGCTGTTGTCGTTTAATATGTACCATTTTTATCCCTTTTTTGCCCCATTTCACCCCATACAAATAAGAATCACTTTATGGTGCACGTTTTTGCTATAAGGGGAATGCGCATACCAAATATCAAGCAAATATAAACAGACATATTCAAAAAACATAGTTAAATACGCTAAAATATTAGGGATTATTATGGGTATTTTTAGTCCTTGTGAGGGAAAATTTTTTCCCTTTGGGCCGATTTCGCCCCTTTCAATCCCAACTGATCTACGACTTTAAGACGCATTTATGGAAAATTTTAATGGTCTAGCTCCTTTTGTTTAGATGCTAGCGTGCTTTCAACAGTCGGACAGACGGACGGACATGGCTAGATCGTCTTAGAATTTTATGACGATCAAGAATATATATACTTTATAGGGTCTCAGGTCGATATTTCAAGGTGTTACAAACGGAATGACAAAGTTAGTATACCCCCATCCTAGAGGTGGAGGGTATAAAAACAAGTAAGGAAAGTTTAAAGTCGGTCGGGCCGATTATATGATACACTCCACTTTCTCTCCGAATACAATTCAATTTGATAAAAGAAATGAAAACGGGAAGGATTTTTCTACGATTTGTCAAATCGAGAAGAATATTTGTATCGGGGATATATTCAAACATTGAATGAAGTGACCCACTTTCACAATAGGTTCCAGTTCAAGTATAACGTTTTATGCTCAATTTGAAGAAATTCGGTGAAAATTTAGTCGTTTCTGGGGCGGAAAAAGTTATGTCGATAGCAAAATTTGTATGGGAGCTATAAATAAATCTGAACCGATCTGACCTATTTTTACCATGGGTGTTTCTAGTGGAAATATAAGATGTTTTGTCAATTTCGAAGAAAATCTGTTAAAATATGTGGTGTCTAGAGTGAAAAGAGACAAATCGGGAGTGAAATTCGTATGGGGGCTATAACTAAAACTGAACCGATTTTCTTCAAATTAAATAGCGGTCGTCGTTATCCCGAAAAACTTCGTTGTGCAAAATTCCATTTTGTTCTAGCTACAATTGCGACCTGCACTTTGATTACAAGAATATATAGACGGACAAAATCGATTCAAAAAGTGATTCTAAGTCGATCGGTATACTTAACAATGGGTCTATCTCGCTTCAAACAAATTCACAAAGACATAATACTACCGTGGAGTGTACAATTAATAACAGCTATGAATGTCTTGCAAATGAAGCATTGCAAGCGATCGTCACTTCAAAAAACTGTTTAAACCACGAAATACTTATGAATTAAGCCATTTTAAAGAATATTGATGCAAGAATAAAATAATTAAAAAAGCTTAATTTTTAGAATTGTTGTCAGAATTGTTTAAGTCGTCAGAATTTGAAGACAGTTTATGGGAATCATCATAAAAATTCTAAATTTAAGTTGAGGGGTGTTTGGGTAGGCCCAGACCCAGTTTAATATACTAACATTCATACATCTGTTTTGTACTAGAGATGTCGAGACAACTCCTGCCGGTCTTTTGCAGAACTTTTCGGCAATTTTTGTAACTAATACAAATAGGAATCATATAAAAAGTTGTAAATAATAAAATAAATAATGTAAACAGTTCCGGATTAGATGAAACATTTACTTCGAGACGTAATTAAAGCTCATATGATTTGAGCCAGAATTTATAAATTAGAACAAAAATGTGTTTCGTTGTTCGTAGAAATGTTGAACAAACCTTTCTCATGTGAAATTTTGTTATTTTAAATTTAAACTGTCTCAAAACCATTTGGCATCCATATTTTATAGAATACAATTTTATTTACAAATGACATGGTGAGATTTATTACGAATGAGAAACACTACTCACTTTTCGAACTTCAGTCAAATAACTATCTTACAAGCATCTCATTGATTATCTTACAAGCATATGTATACTAAAGCATATCAATTGTATGCATATCATTTGTTTTTATTTTAATTTTAACAGCCTAGTTATCCAGTCTAAACGTATTGAAGGAGTGACTTAAGACCCCAAGTATGATTGGACCAAATCCGTTTCACGACTTTGAGCCATGTCCGTCCGTCCGTTTGGCTGACTGGTGTACACGATAACTCTCGAAAGGAGTTAAGGAATCAATTCAAACGTTGCACATGATAATATATTTCCCAAGCTTTTTTCGCGACTTACTATAAATATTTGTTACTAGCGACATTGGTTCTTAATACACATGCAAATGCATGGATAGATCGCGAGAAAATTACAAAACAAAAATGTCATGCATACAAAATAATTTTAGCTATATCTCCCGCGAAAATGAAAATTTTGCAAAAATACCCAATTTGTATTTTTTGTTTACCGTGTTCTTCCGAAATACCCACCTTTTTGGCGAAAAAGATCGATTTTCCAAAAAAAACATGGACCAATTTTTACCCCAGTAATTTTGTTGTATAAGCTGGCGTGTAATTTTGTTATTTAAGCGGGAAGATCCATATTTAAAACTTTGGTGTCTATGGAGACCCCCACTGAAAGTTCCCGGCAAACATTTTCCTAGAATATTTTAATCCTTAAATGTCCTATTTGAAAGGACTTTTCTTGATTTTCTCGAAAAAAGGTTCAAATTGGTACATAAGGAGGAGAGTTAGAGGGTTAAGATATTCCACAAAAATGATCCTCGTGAAATTTCACTATATAGTTCTGATAATAGGAATTCGCTCAGACATTAACTTACAACTCTTTTTTCTCAGAACAGCTGGACTAAAAGTTTTTTCTACAAAAATGATCTACTCAACAAGCCCTTTCAGAATTATAGGGTCGCTATCCTGTTCCATTCAAAAAGTCTTAATTTGTTGGACAGTGTTATTAAGAAATCTGGATGCTAGACCCAATTTGTACAAACTTCTAGTACCTCCCTCAAACATACTCCGGCGCTAATCACAATTTAAATCCTTCCATACACTGACATAGTTGTGCTAGTCGGCTAAGTCGGTTTAGACGACTGACACTTTCTTACTTGCTTTTTTTTTTCTCTTAAGTAATTGCACTTCAGTATCATGCAAATTATGGGCCTTAATTTTAACTTTCATTCTCCACAATCAGAATAATTCAATGCGAAACTAACAAACCACACTTTCTAACTTTGAATTCCCCCAGTTTCCGCTCTGGCAGCCCTAAGTTCGTACAGAGGCAGCGATGTTCGGTGAAATGCAGACATTTCCGTGATTAAATACTGGTAGTACGTGTGTAAATCTTTGCAAGCCATGTACTGGTACCTACATTTTGGCGTAACAACTGCGTCGACACATCCGGAATTCGTGTTCTCCGAGATGAGTTCATCTACATATTTGAAGTTCTTCGCAGTTCACAACTCGTCTTTGTCTTTGCCTCTGTTGCCGTTGAAGTGTTTGCCGCCGTTCCCGCCAGCCATTACCACTGTTTGTGAAGTTGACACAAATTATTTGTCGAATAATGAATACATTTTGGCAAAATCCATTCCATTATAGCATCATTATCAAAAAATCTTACATTTGACGCGTCGCAGTAATAAATAAAAATGTTGTTCAAACAACATGAATTTTAAAATTCAATTTCAGTTTGAACATTGCAATCGATTGTCGTGGAGACGATGAGCACCGACTGCGACCGAATACCGAATACAAGTGTGTCGTCGTGTGGTGTAATGCCAACCACCACCTCCAGCACCAAGTGAGATGTAATGTTTGGAATGAGGGAGGGAGTCCTAGTCGTCTTTACTATTTTTCAAATGTAAGAAGGAAAAAAATCAATTTAGTCCTTGGCAAATATCGGCTTATTGAGTCTGTTGGCTCCTTGCTTGCCAGCAAAGGTACACCGAAGTGAGAGGTTTGAATGTTGAACGTTTGTGGCAGGAGAAACGCATAAATTGCCAGAACATCACGTTTTCCCACAACCAAATCCCTTGGGCCGTGGGGTATAATATTTCAACGATAGTACATAGATTTTAAAGGACTTACGGGCAATTCTCAGGATTTAATTAACACACGTGTTGAAAATTCACTTCCCTTCCGCACTTGCAGTTAAAGAGAGGTATTAAGATATCGAGAATTTGGTTGTAAAAGAAAGTAGAAAAAGTAATAGGATGTTGATGCGTAAGTACTCTCCAAAAAAACATTTAGGGTCTGTATCCGGATGACGAATCACTCATTGGACTCGTCAGAACGACATACGAAACTTCATTTTCGTTTCTGACTAAAAATAGTATTATTAGGGCAGAATCTTTTTACACATAAAATTATGTTTTTCTATGAACAAAATTATCAAAAAACTACAAAAAGACTTGATGGCAATATTGTACGTATTGGCAAATGTCGTTTTTATAATTTCAAATCATAAGACGTGCTACAAAAACCCAATTTATGAGTCGTTCGTCAGGGTATCATTCGTTCGTGTATAATTTCAATCGTCATCTGGATACACCCCCTTAGTATCGCTTACACGAAAAAGTACTCAATTTAATCTGCTCATTTTAAGTCTAAATTCATATAAAAACAAACTTAAATTGAATAAAGACTTACTGGGTGCCAAACATTCATGTCATGGAGGATTTCAAGTACCAGAATATAAGCTCGCGAACAATTTTCACCTCTTCCAGTTCAATACAAATAAGGTGGTATTTGTAGAATTTGGTCACATTTTCTGCTTTCCCTTTATAAGTATAAGTTTCAAAAGAATCCATTTATGTTCCGCGTAATCGCCAAAAATTACATGTTCGTTTTTTGGCCAGCTGTGACATATGCTAAAATGCCAATGACAATTAACCTGCCTCAAAGTGGCAGTTTTCAAAGAAGTTTCCTGCCACATTTACGCTAATGGGGAATTAATTGAAAATTCCACCGACCTAATTTTTACGACTTAGTCAGTCACACAGAAAAAAGGCCGCCTTCCCATATGGAGCATGGACTAATGACTTCCCTCCCTCCGTTTCGCAGCAGGATAAAAAAGGCAATTTCCACTTCTTACCAAAATAAAGAAAAAGGTTCAAAGTATTAGCCAAAAATCCCACCAGTAAGTACACAAAACCGTTCGGACATGAATTTGGACTGTAAGTATTTAGGCCAACAAATCATGATTGATGGTTTTGGCGTTAAAGTTCTAACGAAGCATGCAAACACCCTTCGTTTCCCACCCTCAAAAGTAGCCAGATGACTACTGATTGCCAAAGAAAACAACAAAACACAAATGATGGTATAAAATATAGGATTACATGTATCACAAGGCATCATAATATATTTACATATGAGATGAAAAATCAATAGCGGTAAAAATAAAAGAGTCAAATACTGATTTGCCAAATTAGTTTACAAAAGATAAGCTATTTAATCGTTTTGCACAATGAGGAAGAGTTGATGACATTAGTCGTTATAGATATTTGAGACACACATATCAGGATTATTAGAATTTGTAGCTGGTATTGGTTGAAAAGTCAAGATCAGCCCCAAACAGTCGCACGTTTGTTTCTCAACATTCAGCCGAGGCTTTATTGAACCCCAATTCCGACAATTTTGACGTTTAACAAATCCGTCAAATTACAAATGAGCCTCATCGTTGAAGATACATTTTTCATTTTGCGATTTTTCCCCCGTGAGTGCGTTTTGCGGTCATCCTCTCACTCTCAAACATACTCTGACAGATTACACACATCAAGAGAATAGTGTGAATGCTCCTTGAAGGCTCAAATGCCCACATGTTTAACGATTTGCTCCAAAAGGATTTTCACATGTCACTGATGTTTGGCATTAGCATAAAATCTGTACATGCATACGTCCGTCCCATGGAGCGAGAGGATTATTTTTATACAATCTGCATAGAAGTCCTTATTGTACATACACTAACGTTGGCATGCCGCATGACACATATAAACATGCGAGTTGACTTGCACTACTACTACCACATGTCAAAGTCAATCCTAGGAAGTCAACACGACCCGACCACGTTGGGACACAAACATACAAACAACGAGTAAAGAAATGGCCACAAAACTAATGGAAATATTGCACAAGACAGCTGCAGGCAGGACTCAAAAGGAATTGCACAATATTCCAAGAAATATTCAAGATATTTCATCCTTTTGTTGGGAAAGTTCGCAAATCGGTATTTTTCCTATTGAGATATGTTTAATTAAATTATTTGCAAATTGAAGAACATTTGCACAAAACCACAAATATTCAATTTAAAATCTCTTCTTTGCCTTACGATTGATGTTTTATTTTAAACCAAAAAAATCAACGTCAACAGTTTTACTTAATGAATCGTTGAGTAAATCAATTTACTATTCCTAATTTCCCATATAATCACATACATACATATATGCACACATATAGGAGTATAGATAGACATTAAAAGCGGAAAAGCTAATTTACCACCTGCATATGTGTGTAGTAGGGGAGTGTACGTTAGGGTGAGTGGATATTAAAAGTTGATGAATAAAATGTCAAGTCAACAAAATTTGAAATTTAAACAATCAATCTGAAAATGTGAAAAGAACACTGTCCAACAAATAAAGGCTTTTTGATTGAAACAGAAAAGAGACTGAAAGTAGTTCTGAAATAAGAGTAAAACAGGATAAATGTTGTCTGTACAGTTAAAAATTGTGAAAAGAGCCTTTAGAAAAAACCCGTGTAACTTTCTGTCATATAGAGAACACCAAAATATTGGTTTGGCATATGATTGCTGATTAAATAGGCAATATTTGTGACAGAATTGTTTCTGAAACCCAGATAGATTTTTGCAACAATAGCAACTTTTTTCACGATTGAAAAAAATAAAGTTTAAATTTATTTTTGGTTTTCCAAATTTTCAAAAAATTAAAAAAAATATTAATTATTGTAGGCCCACTTTCAACCAAGCCTCAAAATGTACAGAAATTTCGAGAAAATAGAAGAGAACAAAGAATTAAAAAATAAAGTTTTAATTTAAAAAATTAAAATTTGTATACAAAAACATTCTGAAAAGTACTCCGAAAAACAAAACAAAAAATAAAAAAAGGGATATCCAATTCGGACCATTATTGACGAAGTTATGAGCAAAAGACTGAAAAAAGAACTACAATGTAACGATTTTTAAAAAAGCTATATCTTTTTAGCGAGTAACCAGTGGGTACTAAATATGTTCCATATATATATTAAAATAAAGTTTGGATTGTTTAATGATGATCTGCAAAATATTTCGTCACTGGTCCAAGCCATCTGAGAGCTAAACGCTCCTGAAAACACCTCCAAAAATCATGTTTTTCCCGAGTAATTTTTTTACGTTGCATTTGTAAGAAGGAACTCAGACCAGCTGGACTATAAGTTCATTATGCAAAAATGATATACTCAACATGCCCTTTCAGATTTATAGGTTGGCATCTTCAGTTTGTGCTTTTGTATGTAACTCTACCAAAACATCATCTATCCCTCAAATATTGAAATCTTAGAAGAACATATTTGGACGGCGTAGAAATGCCAATAAATCAATATTCACTCCGCATCAAATACGAGTTTCACTTGCATCCCGCATAATTTGACACAAGCTCCAAAGGATGTTCCAGATATATAATAGTAGTGCTGCAAAAGACATGTATTAGATCGTGGATCTACGATCATGATAACCAAATCCAATAAAAGTTGTGTGAAAAAATTGTTCCCAGTTTCATCGGAAAAAATGGTTAAATGGCAACAGTGACATTAGTGGATGCGATGATTATTTATATTTTGTAAATTTCAAATAGAAATTACACAAATTAATTAAAAAAACGTATTCAATCGAATAAATTAATTTCATTGTAATCAGTAATTGTTTTTGGACAAATAAACTGTTTCCATTTTGTTTGTGAATTTCATATTTTCCAAGGATAACTGTTTACGATTGAGTTTAAACATAACAAATTCAATACTTTTCCAATTCATTAATGTGGGAAAATCATCTTACGTTCTACCCTAATACGTACTAATTTGTACATTTACTTTTCATAAGCTGAAATTCAAAACGAATTTAATAACAAAAAAGTGGGGTTATGTACGGAAAAAATGAATCGATTTATTCAATTAAAAAATAATTGAAAGTGTTAAAATATCAAAAGAATGAATTAATATATTAATAACGCTTCATTACACCGTGCAACAAGACCATGTACACATGAAACTAGAGGTCGTATGTAGAACAAGTAAAAACGGCGTTAAGAGGCTGTCGATTTTCGTAGCAGTGCAGTAATATTACCGGGAAATATATTTTTTAATATAGCCAAACCAAAACAAATATTGAAAAAATAATTTTATAAATAAATATAATATTTTTATTGGATAGAAATCCACGCTTATAAGACAAGGCTATACTATACGTTTACACTATATATATAAATATATACTGTAATAATACTTCAAGTCAATTAAAAAAATAAATATTATTATATTTATATTTTCAAAAAAGTTTAAATATCATAAACATTGATAGGTAATGGGTGTTACAGTTGGTTGAATTTCCATTCTATTTTAATTCCAAAAGTACAAATTTTGAAAATCCATTACCTCACGTACATAGTGCAAAATAACCTAACCTTTTTCCCATTTTTGCCGTAAAAGTAAAAAGTACCAATTTTTATTTTGAGTGTCTATGCAGTTCATGTATACCATTTTGATCCCCCTTTTCCAATTTTACCCCTTCAAGAGTACGACTATCTAAAATCTCTTTATTTTACGTGCCTATGCAATTAGAGGGATGTACACAACGAATTTCATCATTCTAGTTGTATTCGTTTAGTTGGTACTATTTTTATGCCCTTGAAAGTGAGAGTTTTGAAAAAACTTTTATTTTTCGTGTCTACGCAGTCAGAGGAATGTATACTCCGAATTCATGACTCTAGCTGCGGTCATTTGGTTGGTACTATTTTTATCCCCTTTTTCCATTTGAAACCAAAAAATTACGAATTTCGAAAACTGCTTCTATTTTTCGTGTCTACGCAATCAGAGAAATGTATACACCGAATTTCATTAGTCTATGTGCAGCCGTTTGGTTGGTACCATTTTCATCCCTCTATTCCCATTTTATCACTTAAAAGTACGAATTTGGAAAAAATAATTTCATATTATGTATCTACTCAATTAGAGGAATGTACAGTGTAGGGCGTACCTCAAAAAAAAAGTTCGCCGTACACCTTCGAATATGAAGTATTATTGAAAGGTAGTTTCAAAAAAAAAATTTTTATTTTTTTATGCCGAACGTAGGGGTCGCGCTTTTACATTTTTCTATATAACTTGTATTTATAAACGGATTTTAAAGTGTGATACATCGATGTTTTTGTCTCGACGAGGCCGATTTTTTTGTCTTTGAAGTCATTGAGCTCAAGCACCCCCTTCTGGTACTTACCCATCATTTCTCAGTTGCTACTACCCTAATGTACCACTCTAATAATCGAAAATTAAAGCTCGCATAAAATCATGAATCATGTTTGAGCTCAATGACTTCAAAGACAAAAAAATCGGACAAAAACATCGATGTATCACACTTTAAAATCCGTTTATAAATGCAGAAGTTATATAGAAAAATGTAAAAGCGCGACCCCTACGTTCGGCATAAAAAAATAAAAAAAATTTTTTTGAAACTACCTTTCAATAATACTTCATATTCGAAGGTGTACGGCGAACTTTTTTTTTTACTTGTAACCTGGTACGCTCTACACAGCGAATTTCGTGTTTCTAGCTGTTGTCGTTTGAAATGTACCATTTTTATCCCGTTTTGCCCCATTTTACCCCCTACGAATAAAAATCGTTTTATGGTGCACGTTTTTTTTATCGGGGGTATACTCATACCTAATATCAAGTAAGTACAGGCAGACATATTGAAAAAATATTCTTAAATACTCTAAAATTTTAGGGGTTATTATGGATTTTTTCAGTCCTTGTGAGGGAAAATTTTTTCCCTTTGGGCCGATTTCGCCCAGTTTCAGTCCCAACCGATCTACGACTATAAGACGTATTTATGCATGATTTGGACGTCCTAGCTCCTTTCGTTTAGATTCGAGCGTGCTTTCAACAGACGGACGGACAGACGGATCGTCTTAGAATTTTATGACGATCAAGAATATATATATATACTTTATAGGGTATCAGGTCGATATTTCAAGGTGTTACAAACGAATGACAAAGTTAGTATACCCCCATCCTGGAGGTGGAGGGCATAAAAAGTGTGTACACAGTTTTTCATTTGGTGATCTTTTCTCCTTTGTACAGGACTTTTAATATATGTTTAATAATTTGTTTCGTACTTTCTATCTGTATTAGCATAGCATTAAGAATCATTTCAATTTTTCTCTCATAGAAAGTAAAACATGAATAATTAAACATACTTAGGGGGAGATTTTAAATGATTGGTAATGCTAAACTAATAGAGATAAAGCCATGAAATTTTAAGTATTTTGAATATATATCTTTCTACTTCATTTGATTTCATTTTATATTTCTCACAAACGTACGAAAATAAATTATTGAAACATCTGTATCCTTAGGCAATTAAAAGGAACGAAAAGGAAGAAAATATCACCAAGTGAAAATTTCATATTTATATGGTCTTGCTGAAGTCTAATAGAAATAATAGGCCTGTTCGATTGGTCTTTCTAGCTTATGAAGATACTTGATAAGGTGGCAACCCATTGGTTTTTCTTAAATGAATCAACATGAATAATCTGGCAACAACTCTAAGAAATTAGTAAGCTACTTTCTTGTTAAGCGAGTAAATTCCATACGCGGTGTTATAGGATCAAAATCAAATCCAAATGAATGGGGTTTTTATTTTTGAAACAAAATATAAGGATGTAATATTTTCTGCAAAATTTAGGCATTGGTGAACTTCGTCCGGACTTATAGATTTTCTGCTCTGGGGAATGTCCAAAGTCGTATACGCAGACTAAATGTGTTCTAACCAAAAATAAATGTCCATTTTTTCGTTGGGGGCTATAGGAGTTTTTTAAGATTACCTACTTCAGCAAGATAAAAATGTAGTTTTTGCGGTAATCATAGGCGGCCAAAAATACAAGATTTTTTGACGTATGATCTTATATCTTGGAAACGCGAATTGCTATGACAATTCTGATGTCATACTCGGATTCGGCGTCTTTAGTTTCTAGCAGTTGACTGGAAATGTTCCATGGTACATTGTAAAAAATCTTTTAGCGATTCTTTTTCCTTTTGCGATCTTTTTAATTACATTTTTAGAGTATAACATGATAATTTTGTATTTTTATACACTCCACGAGAGTATTATGTCTTTGTGCATTTGTTTGTACCACCCACAAGGAAACGAGTTAGATCCATCGTTTATTATACAGATCGGCTTAGAATCGCTTACCGTCCGTCTGTCTATCTATTGTTGTAATCAAATTATAGGACGCAATTATAGTCCGATCTTAACAAAAATTGGCACAAGTAAGATTTGTGGATCAAGGAGGAACGCTATTTAATTTGAGGCAAATCGGTTCAGATTTTGATATAGCCCCATAAAAATGTCGCTCCCGATTTGACTTTTTCCGCTCTAGAAACAGCACATATAGTACCCGATTTTCTTCAAATTTGGCTTAACACCTTAAAATCTAACTAGAAATACCTGTGGCGAAAGCGGGTTAGATCGGTTTAGATTTAGATATAGCCCCCGTACAAATGTCGCTCCCGATTTGACTTTTCCGCTTTAGAAACCACATATTGTACAGTTTTTTTTAATTTGGCACAACATCTTATAATCTAACTGAAAACACCTAGGATGAAAGTGGGTAAGATCGGTTCAGATTTAGATATAAATTTATTTATACATATACAAATGTTGCTCCCAAATGTTTAATGCTGATTTTGACCAAACTTAACATATTATATTTCACCTATAAACATAAGTTCCATATTTCAATATAACCCCCAATTTAACATTTTTTGTCAAACACATTTACAGGATACAAAAATCCTTCCCGATATCATTTTTTTAATAATTGAATTGTAATAGTATAGAAAGTGGAGTGTATCATATAGTCGGCTCCGTCCGACTTTAGCCTTTCCTTACTTGTTTGCATATGGAAAATTACACAAAACGGCGGAATTTTTGTAGTTACACCTGTTAGCAGTTCAGACAGCGCTATGTGTGAACGACAAGATGTCAATGATGTGGACGTGGATGATGAGAGAAAGCCACTTTTTCCAATTATAAATCCATTTCAAAGTAATTGAATTTCAACATACAGGACGATATTTTGGCTTGTTAATCTTTCATGTTTTACTATGTGGCTGGCATAACAAATAATGCAAACAGCAGCGGCAACAGCAACAGCAAATAATAAAATGGCTTCAATACTCTCTAGGACACCAGCCACTTCATCTCTGCATGTTTTGGTTTACATACAAAACAAACCAAAATAAAGAAAGATATGCAAATAGACCTCAAACACAGAAGGCGTCCGTTTTTAATTCAAAAGATATACACAAACTTTGTATAAGCATCGTAAGGAGGCTGAAAAGGACATTCAATTCAGCCTATAAGTTGTAGTAGACACATGTCTGTATGTATGTGTGTGTATATGAGGGTGGATTTTACTAAAGTTCCTTTCTGGAAGTGTCAAAGCTCTCTTTTTAAACGAGGGCCCAATAATAAGTCTGATAAAAAACGAAGCAGTATTCATCAACTGTCCCAACTTTTGATTCAATTTTAATGCAAATTACAAGGACTCTTTAATTTAAAAGCCCTTTTGAATAAAAACTATTCAAAAAAAATTTTTATGAGAAAAATTTTATCACTTTCCGACCCGTTACTGGATTTGATCGGTTATTTCTGCCGTAATATATTTTATTCGAAATAGTGAAATTTAGGTCATGGCTGATCCTAAACCACTAATTGCAGAACATCGCCAAGGGAAGCCAACAATCAATTTGTAGTACACATCAGATGATTTCTGTATAATAACATATAACCCAGAATAATATCGATTAATCGAATATTTTCGAATTGTTTGACTTATTTGTCTCATTGATTAACCGAATAAAATTTGGCGGTTGTTTTCTTTCATAGTCATAATTCTACCATAGGGTGCTACAGCATTCACACCAAAGCGTCGAAATTTAAATATGGTAAAAATGGAATTTAGGAAACAGGTGTAATTTTTGGCGGGAAAAATTGTCTTCAGAGACGAAGCACTTTTTGCGGTAAACGGTTTCGTGAACAAGCAAAATTGCAACATTTGATAATAATCCACGGCTGTATGGGATACTCAGAAAAGATCCCGTCACTTTCGGCGCTACGAAATAACCCCCAACGAAAGAAGCCCCAAAACCAAATGAAATAATACCCAAAATAGTTCATGGAAACCACAAATTTGAAATGAAAACCCCCTAAAAAATTGAGGTTATTTCATAATAAAAATTAAATACCAATCAAAGAAGTAAGTCCCAAGCAAATGATATAAACCTCAAAATATTTGAATTATATATTACTTTATATTACATATTATACTTATTTATTAATAACTATATATTAGGCTGGGTCGCTGTCCATACAAATGAAAAAACAAGATACAGTCACCCCATGAAAATATAGTTTGGATTGTTTAAAGATGATTTGCAAAATATTTCGTTCCTATATAAAGCCATTTGTGAGCTAAACGCTCCCGCAAATAATCCTAAAAATCATGTTTTTCCAGTGTAATTTTATTTTTTTTCTGAAATAATAGACCCTTGAAAGCACTTTAAATAAAAATTATGAATCTTGTCTTAGAGTAACTTATTGATCGAATTATTGGACGTTTATAGTAATTTTTAGGTGTTTTTTCAAAGTGACTACTTTAAATATTTTCGTATTTTGTGGCAGTTGTATATATAAAAAATAAATAGCTGCTGTTAATATCTTTCGAATGACGCCTAAATGATGTAAATCGGAAGGAAATTGACGCCGCAGCGCTCATTTTTGTAAAAAGAGTTTGTAAAAAACCCATCTCCTGTATTAAATTATTTCAGTAAAATGGAGTCAGTGACGTCACTTTTCGTGCGATATTCAACATTTAGGTATTGATTTCTGCTATTTATTTTTCTTAACACCTCATGCAAAATTTTTCCAAGAAATCAATCTAAGCGTCTAATAACACGACAAATGAGTTATTCTGAGACAAACAAAAATTTAACATAAAAACATTAACATCAACATTAGGAGCGTTTAGCTCACAGACGGCTTGACCCATCGCCGAAATATTTTGCAGATAATCATCAAACAATCCAATCTTCATTTCTGGGGGGTGACCGCTACAATCTATTTTCGTGACACATAAAATTCAGAAAAACGCATGAATTTATTTGAATCGATAGTACGGTCCATATAATTTAATGTTTGAGGATTATTTCATGCAAATGTTGACCTTGACTGTGCCTCAAATGGTCCATCCGCTTAGTCCAATTTTGGCATTTCCACGTTTTTGAGTAACAGAGGTCCAATTGCTGTGAACGGCGACGAATCGATAATTGATGGTCATCATTAACACTGGCCGATACTGCTGCGATATTTTCTTCAGTTCGCACTCTACGTAAGCGTGTTGGTGGTTTAATGTCCAACAATGTAAATTTGGTGCGAAATTTAGTCACAATAGCCCGAATAGCCGCTTCAGTGGATCGATTAAACTGACCATAAAATGGAAGAAGAGCGCGATGAACTTTCTTCTTCTGCTTCTTTCAGAGCACGCATTTTGATAATAAAATTCAATAATTTGCAAGCGTTGTTCGTTTGTAAGACGATTCATTAAATTATAAAATTATAGACCAAACTGAAGATGATTGACAGTGAAACAATACACGAAACGTGCGTCAGCTGTTTAAACCAGTGTTGCCAAAAAGATAATAGCTAAAAAATCACCCTTTATATATATTTCGAGGAAGTTTATGTCCAAAAATTTTAAACTTTCGAAGGACTCGCGATATAGATAGTGACCCTCACTTTATTTTGCTTCGAGTAGAAACATCTTTATACCAATAATGAAGTTACATTTTAGTCAGTTTAGCTAATTTTTGTTTATTTCTGAGTATTATTGAAATCTAAATTCAATTGGAAACTTATATTGAGGGCCCCTCGTTCCTAAGTACTTTGTATGGCCGGGCCATTCAATTTGCCGTTTGTTTTTGACCAACCAAACGTAGCACCATCATCAGCAGCAGCAACGGCGGCGGTGCCTAGTTACATTCATTAGGCATTAATAGAGATTTTCCGCATAAAAGCTTTACAAACACAGTTTGCTTAGGCACAGCCAGCCAGCCACACAGGCTGACAGGAGGCAGGCAGGTATATTATTGAATATGCAAAGAACAAACACCAAACACCGTAAACGAATTCAAGCGGATAATAGGCCCGAATGGAAACGGAAATGCATGCATGTCGCATGCACTGTTTATGGACCCAATCCACACACATGCAAGGTGGGTTTGAACTGGACTGGGCTGTACCGGGCAGACAGGTGGACATTATTATGGATTAGGTGCGAATGCCAAGCAATTGTTTCGGACACGACACACGTGCTGCATTCACAAACAGCTTTAGGCTACTTAGTCGTCGTCGCTGCCCATAAATTAGGAGACGCAATAAAAAATACGCATTTATTTAACCATGGGGTGTAGCATTGATTTGCTTGCTGCCACAAGGATTTCCGGCGAATGCTGGTCCTTGGAAAAGTCATACAAGTAGACAAACAGAAAATGGGAATTTACGTGTGTCACGACTCTTAATATGCTGCATGTGATGCACGAGATACAAGAGCGCGTGCGTGTCTTTTAAGTTGAAAAAAAACACGCATCAAATCCTAAAAGGATAATTAATGGTAATTGAATCGTATTCGCCTGGCTAATGTAGGCCTATAACGATGACCGCGTCATCGTTTAAAGCGATTTGATCGCACACTTCACAAATGTTCAGAGATTTTATGTGCGCTGGACTTTTTGTGATTATAACTGGTATCTTGTTAATTCATTCCCACAGGTAATGGAAAGGAAAACTTTGGTTAGTATTGCTTTTGTTTCTCCTAATACCAAGCATATGTACAGCAGACGATTAAATATATCGTCGGTGTAAATTCAAATGTTATTGGTTTATTAAATTACTGATTTCACACTCTTTGGCTTGAAGATATTAAGGGAAAGTACTATGTGGCAGTTAAATAAGGAAAATCAAATAAAGACAGGGTAAAATTTGAACTAAATAAGGAACACTGTGATTTTCTAAAGATGATATTCTTCAATTGTCGCAGCCGACTAGAACGGTAGTTCTCTTTTAGTGATATTTATATTTATCATATTTTATTTTTTCCAATGAAACATTCACATTTTATTAAAGTAAAATAAATATATATTTCACAACTAAGCTGTTACAGAATATATATAATATAGGGCAATGTGAGATCAATTCAAACATATTTTCAAGTTTCAAAATTAATTAAAGATCACATATTTCTTATTTGATTGAAAAATGTGGACGCGACGGAGATCGATCGTTCACATTAATAGCATTAAATTAAATGTTTGTTCTTTGTCCGGTCGCTTAAAAAAACTTTAAATTATTTATATTTGGCGCCCAAAATCTACTTTTCCCGGATTTTAATGTTTTCATATGGAGCTTGACAGGAAAAATTCGAAAAAGTGGATTTTGAGTCTAAATCCGAACGCAGCTTAAAAATATTTTGTCATCCAACTGCAATATTTGACATACCTGATTAAAAGCTATGTGATCTAAATTTTTATAAAACATTTTTAATTTTATTGTGGAACTGATGGAAAAATATATGCGAAGAAATATGTAAAATTTTCTACTGAATTCCCGCGGGATTCCCGTACGAATTTCCCGGGATACGGGAAATTAAAAATGTGTGAATTCCCGGGAGGCAAACCCTAATTGCGACCTTTAAAATACAATGGTACTCCAATGGCATATTTGGTACAATTTCCAATTATCTCCTAATTATCGTTTCATGCAAAAGCGGCGTAGACATAAAGTAAAAACACTTTTCATCTTCATACTCTTCAAAGGTCAAAGGTTCAAGGGTCAAAAGGGAACGACGGATATAAATGGTAAAAAGAACACTGTATTAGAATCATGAAATTCGGTGTGAATATTCCACAGTAGAAACGAAATATAATGGGTATTTGAATTGGTACTTTTAGGATTAAACTGGAATAAAAATGACATCAACCAATCTGTTGCAGATCTGACCACGAAACTCAGTATATATGCCCTAGTTATTACCCACTTCTAATAAGAATTACAACAGCAATGAATTTCTTACCTAAGATTCGACTCGGCCGTATTTAACGTCATTTTACTTATTTATATTTTTACGGGTTTTTCGTGTCATCAAAAAAGAACTTTTTTTTCAAAGAAATTACTTTTTTCATTTTTTGGCCACTGTATCTACATTCACAACATTTTTGGTCCGCATAATTACCCATAACGAAAATTGGATTATAATTAAATGAAAATGTATGGACCATTTACAAAAATAAAATCTTTCTAATTTATCCACGAATCGAAAAAGATTACCTGATAACAACCTAGTTTGTCGCAACTCTGTTGCAAAATGTATTTGCGTAGAAAACTTTTCAAAACTAACCAAAATGAAAATGATAACCAAGTGTACAAGTACTTATGAATGGATTATCTACTGCGCAACTTTTTGTTTGTGCGGAGGCTAAAGTAGGACACGTTGTGCAATCAGTGAAATATGACCAAAGGGCATTTGCAGGGACGAGCAGACTGCAGGATATTGAAGTTTTAATTAGGATCGCGCAATAGAAAAACCCAGCAATAGCAAGAGCAACAACAACAAAAAACTCAAGCAAACAAGCTATTTTAATTAAATGGAAAATGCTTGCCACAAAGATTGTGAGTGTGAACGGTGGGACGTGTAGAATGAGAGGAGAGGATTGGATGGGAACCATTGCCACCATTTAAATTTGTCGCCATTCAAAAGGTTGTAATTAGGCAAGTACTCCGTGTAAATTGTTCCTGGGCGATAATTTGTATAAAATCCAAATTTGAAATATTGGTCATGTAAAGGTTTTCAACAAATGTGGATGCGGAAATTAAATTATTCAATTGTAATGTGATAACTGAATTCCACAATGAATGAATGATTTCATGTTTCTTGCTGTCGCCGTTTGATTGGTAGCATTTTTGTTCTTTTTGCCCTTTTTACCACTTAAAAGTATATTTATACCAAAGTGGTTATCTGTTCCAAAAATGAAAGATATTTTTTTAAAACCTAAAGTTCAAGATTTAAAAAATTGTATTATTTTAGTAACAATTAAAAATTAAAATATTTCCTCTACATAAAACCAAACATAGGCAGCAATTATCATTGAAATTGTAAGACGTTTGAAAATTGAAAAGGGGACGCACAGAGGCTTGAAATCGCCAAAAATGGAGATTAATTCGGGGAAGCCTTCGGGTCAGGTAATATTTATATTTTTTCAATATTTATATCATAATCAGTAAAAGAAAACACAATTTGAGTACAATTTAGTGGAAAAAAAAGTTTTTCCTGGAAAATAAATTAATAATCCGTCCGTGTATATATTCTTGTTATCGAAGTACAAGTCGCAATTATTATCCAATCCCAATAGAACTTGGTACAGCAAATTTTTTCGCATCACTGACGGACGCTATTAAATTTGAAGCAAATCAGTTCAGATTTAGATATATCTTCCATACAAATGTCACTCCCGATTTGACTTTTTTCGCTCTAGATACCACATATTTTAACCGTTATTGTTCAAATTTGGCACAGCACTTTATATTTCAACTAGAAACATTTATGGTGAAAGTGGGTCACATCGCTTTAGATTTAGGTATAGCTCCCATACAAATGTCGCTCCAGATTTGACTTTTACGCTCTAGTAACAAAATTGATTACCTAATTTTGTTCGCATTTGGCACATAACATTACATTGCACCTACAAACAGCTGTAGTTAAATTTGGTGATATCGGTCCATACAAATGTACCACCAGATTTGGTGACATTTGCTCCTAAAGCACAATGATTCGAATGTGCCCGAAACTGTCACAGATATTTCAATACAACTAGAATTGGTAGTAAATTTCTTGAAATAGGGTAGAAGATGCAGGGTATCATATAGCCGGCATCAAGCGACTTTAGTCTTTCCGTACTCGTTATACCCTACACCACTTCTTTTATGTGCAGGAATGTTTATAAACTAAGATTTACTGTGCAACTTAGAACCTCATTCCGCTTCTGTGAATGCTTTTCATGAGAAATAATTGTTTCATTTAAGTGTTAAGTAAATAAAAAGACTTAATTTTCATTACAAAATACCTAAATATTAAGTTTTCGTCATATTAAAAATTGCAGTTGTACAATAAAACTTAATGTATGAGCAGCCGAAAAGAGTGGCTATTTTCACAATTTATTTAATAAAATAAATTAGCGCAAAAACACGCAACATGTAATTGCGGAATATTGAAGCTAACACATTGTAATTTAATTAGAAATTCACCATTTGGCGGTATGTTACAGAATTCACATTTAAAACTCCACATATAAATTGAAAATACCTTAAATTTAGACATATTTTCAACAATTTTTTAAAAATATTTCTACAATACTTTCGTTAAAACATTTTTTTGTAAAAATGCTCTAAAATAACTGAACTTGAAGATTTCATAATCAAAGTGTTACTTTTTTTAAAGGACAAAAAGATATTAACCTTTAAAATATGTCAATTTGAACTTTTCACAACAGATCGCGTAAATCTCAAAAATTTCTTGACTTTAAGGTAGTGCAACTGGGAAAGTAAATAACACATGTCATTGATATTTTCGGTAGTGATATAGAATTTTATATTCTTTAATCGTATAACAAAAAAATTTAAAAAAAATAAATTTTGATTTTTGAATTAATCTCCATTTTTGGCGATTTCAACCCGGGACGTCTCGGGACGTAAGTATGTTGGAATGAAATATTTTTGTTGTTGATCGGAAGGAAGGGTTAGGGGAAAAATTTTCACTCTGCATTGATTTTGACCAGTTTCGACTCCCATTTGAACCCCTAGCTTATTTCATTCGGAAGCTAACGTGCTTTCAACAGACAAACGGACAGACGGAATTGACAATATTGTCTTAGAATTTTACCACGATCGAGAATATATAACTTTATGGGGTCTTCGATAAATATTCAAGATGTTGCTACGGAATGACAAAATGAATCCATCCTAAAGAGGAGGGTAATAGTAAATTTAACTAGAAATATATTGAAAGCTTGTCCAAAGTCATGGAAATGTTTCATTTTGATTTTAGGAAAAATATTTTTTAATCATAGTCACTTTTGTAGCGGAGTGTACTTCAATTACTGTATCAATATATAGCCCACATAGTTATCATCAAATTAACTGATTATGTTATCATACAATTACAGGGGTTGATCGGTTAAATCTGTTTCAAGATATAGTTGAAAGAGTAATAATACCTACCGTATCAATATTTTTTAAATTTTCAGAGTTTAGTAGGCTAAAATACATGTGAAAAAATCCGTGACATCGGGATAGATATGATTTTTTATTATCATATCATGAAGAAGTGCTTTAGTTAGTATCCGGGAGCTAAAAAATAATTTGTATATGCCTTGAAGCATACTATTCCGTAAAATCAATGTGCATGTTATGACCCTTTTTTAGGTGTAGAAGAATTTGAAAAAGCGTGTTTTTTAATTTTTGTTTAACTAGATTTTTAGATTTAAAAGATTTCTCTTTTAAATTATTTTTTATTTAAATAATTTTTTATTTTTCTAATCGCTGGCATATTAAGGAAGAAAACAATGCCTATTTGAACATTATCCATGGATAAATTTAGATGTCATGGCCCTTTCTTGTACACGTATCGTATTCATGTATGGCGATACTAACAAAATCAAAAACTTACAAGAAGGACCATAACTTTTACAATCGGCCTTGTTTTCTTCGTTAGAGTATTAGAAATTAAAAAAATAAATAAAATATTACATACATATAATCTAAAGTGCAAACAAGGCTAGAATCCCAAAATATTAGTAAAAATATTAAATTGAAAATAAATTACACTGTGCGACAATTTTACATTTTTTTACTGGAGCTGAAAGTAGAAATCGTACGTAGAAAATCTGTGTACTCAGACTTCCATTTGGTGATCGTTTCTCCTTTTTGCAGTACTCAAACACACTTTTTTCATATACGTATTTCGTATCCTGTGTGGGGATAACTCATAAAAATCATTTTCGAGTTTTCGACACCAAAATACATCAGAAAATATTACACCCAACCCGTCGGCAAAATGGTTGTAAGCTAGAGTTACAGCACATAGCACAGATTAGCATAAGCGGTTAGAGCGTTGGGTTAGCAAGTGAGAAGATATGCAGTTCAAAATCCCAAAAAACTTGTTAAATTAGGACAATACTAATTCAATCCTACTAATTCAACAACTTTTCTAAAACCGAGTCTAATGTTCACTGCAAGTGATGAAGATGGCGAAAGTGTTATGAAATGAATAGCCTTGTTTCCTGGTTAGAATGACAGAGACATTTAAACTTTTTTTGGGGAACTTCGTCCTGCCACAAAGTTAAAAATATGACTCGTCGGAAAATTGTTTGACTGCGACGTGTACAAAGGGGTGGAATGTTGTGTTAAAGCCCAGGGAGGGAGAAGGCGATTACTTTGCAAAATAAAGTTTAGTTTGGCCAAAAGTGTCATGACAAAATATGAAAGCCAAGTAAAGGATTCTCTTGTTTGTAGATGGCTCTTACGTAGGGGGAGGTAATACTTACTATCTGTCGTATTTGCTTAATTAATAAAATAAAATGTTCACAATAACCTCCACCAATAATTTTAAAATTTTAAATTTTGAATAAAATGGAATGCGGATGCAAATGACAATGGAAGGATGATACGGGGAATTCTTGTATGTACATACCGTTGAGATCATCGCTAGACTCGGGTGCTTTCTGATTTGCATCCGCAACACTACTGAAAATTTTGTTCACCGAAGGTTCGAAAGGTTTTGCCAAATTAGAATTATCTGCACTGATCTCTGCCGCAGAATCGCGCTCTGCTTGCTGCACAAAACGCTGCAATCTCTTAATCAATGTTCCCTTGTTGCCGCTAACCGTCAGACCACGACTGCGGCACAGAGCCTTCAATTGTGGCAGCTTCATTTGTTTGAAATCAATTTCTACTCCCGGATGAGGCAAAGCGCGTGGGAGGAAGGAGAGTAAGGAATGGGAGGGGAGTAGCATAAAGAGGTTAAAGTTAAAATAAATCAATCAAAAAAGACGACACAAATCACGGTTAAAATTCATAGCAGAGTAGACAGTTAGACGGACAGGCAGGCAGACAGACAGAGAGAAAGAAATAAAGAAGGAAAATGATTTAAAACAAACGATATACAAAAGCTGGTCATGCTTTGGGCGGCAGTCAGTACCTGTTAAAGGAATTTCATTAATTATGAGCATGTTTTCATTGTCAATGTTCGCAATTTCTGTATTGTTCTTTGGCGTGACAGGTTTTTTGTTTTTGCTGCTTTTAGAAGGAGATGAAGCCACGGTCTTGCCTTTAAGAAAACAAAAGAATGAAAAAATTTTGTTGAAACAAAAGAATAGCAGAAACAAAAACAAAACAAAAAGAAAACGTGAACAAAAAAAGAGAGTTTAAAAATAAATGGAAAGCTAAATTAATAAAAATTCATGAAATGGAAAATTTTAATAAGGAACGAATGCAAACAAGAAGAAAAGGGGCACGAAACAATTAAGACGATGAGTGGCGAGTGGGGAGGAGACTGAAGAGTGGTTTTTAATGCACAGTGGAACGAGAGAGAGAGTTTGAAACGATGAACGAGGATGGTAACCATTCTCTCAGGTTATTCTGCTGCAAACGACAAGTAATGGATAAAGTACATCTTCATATGATTTCGACGAAACACAGGTGTCACTACATTGATTTATATTGATTAGCATTTGTAATAAATCGAAATATTCATTGGCTCGTCCAAAAAAAGTATCCTTCAGGTTATATCGCAAATTTCACAAATATCGTAGACTGGTTAAATTCGAATATAATTAAAATAAATCAAAGGGAAAACAACTTTTCGATACAGAGACTAACATTACTTCTAAATTATAGTATTTCAATATTTTCAACAGCCCAAATATACACTCGAAGTAAAACTGGAATAAAGAATTAGGAAAATTTTAAACGATGTGCCGCTAAAGAAGTTTTTTCTCCTATTAATTTATTATCTTCATTTGAACTCGATCTTCACAAATTTTACTTTATACAATATTTTTCTCAACAATTCAAATCAATGAATATTTTATATAAGAAAAAGGTAATTACATTACACAAATATAATAATACAATGGAACACAAAATTAATTAAAAAATAATTTTGGTGGATATTTAAAAAAAACTCCTGTTTTCGTCGACAAAGACAAAGACAAAGCTACCGCCTGGTTATAATTGAATTATTAATATGGCTGTTATTCTTTAAGACTGGATAACTAAGCTGCGATAGCAAAAATCTAAATAAAATGTTAAAATTTCACTCAAAATAAAAAATTCGTTTTTAAAATTGTCGCCAAAAGCAATATCAATGTGTGTGTGAAAACAAATTTTGAAAAAATAATTTTGTGTTAATAATTTTTGACTTAGCCTGAATAATTATCCAGTGTAAGTCAAAATGATGGATATCGAGGCTAAGTCCAATAAAGTCGACACAAAATATTTTTTTGAAAATTTCTTTTGATACATATATTTATATTGTAGTTGGCGACAATGTGAAAAATATTATTTTATATTGAGCAAAAAATTAATTTTTTATTAACGTTTTTGTTATCGCAGCTTGTTATCCCGGCTTAAAGAAAAACAGCCCTAATAATTAAATTATGAAGGCTTGATATATTG
Organism: Polietes domitor; assembly: GCA_947397865.1. NCBI lineage: Eukaryota > Metazoa > Arthropoda > Insecta > Diptera > Muscidae > Polietes > Polietes domitor. Next base: position 109,433,504 of record OX377621.1, on the reverse strand, counting down.
CCTATAAACAGTGGTTTGGAAACCGTTGCCACAAATTGAGAAAAAATAATTCTTTATTATTTTTTGTTGACCCGAAAACCCCATAAAAATGCAAAAAAATCGAAAAATAATATTTTTATTTTCTTATAATTTTATCAATTTGTAATTATGCAATCGACCTTCCTCTAATATATCTGGATCTGAATAAATACTCGAGCTCAAGGTCTATTTCAAAATTAATATATAAAAGTATGTCATCCACATCATAAACACAGAACTTTTTGTGGATTTTTCGTGCCCCGATTTAAAAATGTTTTTTTTTTTTTATTTTTTTCTTTTCGTAAAACCCTGTTGCAGACAACTAAGATAACACAGTGTCACAAAAAGAATGAAGTAGAACCTCATGGGAAATAATACCAATATTTTTTGTAGGTAGTAAAACAAGAATCTCTATTTTGAATTTCCAAGACACCCCCAAATACTTGATTTACGGGAATAAAGCGGTTTTGCGTACATTTGTCCATTAATAAGGCTAATCCCTGAAATAGAAATACCAGGGAATTGATATTATTTTGCTGGTAGGTGATGTCGAGTTAAAAAAGAATCTGTATTTTGAATTTCCAAGCAGTTTTTCGTACTTTTGAACAGTTATAAGCCTGTAACTTAGATGAATATTAAGCGATTATCAGTTTCTCAACAAATTAAAAAAATAAGAAACTTGGATCTTGTGAACGGTATAGTTTATTTAAGAAAACTCTTTGCTTTTGTCCAGCAAACATACTTTTTAAACAAATTTTAGCCATTTTTCCATTTTGACAATGGTTTAATGCATTTTTTAAGTAAGTAGTAAAATCATATAGTCATATTGCTTTTAAAAACCCTTTAATAATTGACTGATTAATTGAAGTTTTTATTAAAACTAAATTTCTGCAAAAATAAAATTTTTGGACATCTGTCATAATTCTACCAACTGAGCTCCAATAAAAATACATACACATTTTCAAAATAGATAAAAAGTTTAAAAATGTTAGTGCTGTGTATGGTTGACCTTTTGATGTCTATCATTTTGTCAGTTTGTTCGAATAATAAAACAAAAAATAGTATTTTATTGTTATCTTGTTTTTTATTTCCCCATATTTCGACCAACTCCGTTGGTCATCTTCAGGGATATTTTTACAAGTTTTTCACAATAGAAAGTTCTCCTGCCATTCTCTGCAAGCTTTTGTCAACTATTATATTTGCAGCTTTTTAATTTTTTCCAGGAAAATAGCATATATTTGCTAAAGTGGGGAAAATGTTTTCAAAAATTGGGGAATTTTTCCAAATTATATATCATTAATATATCCTCATAATGTTCTATAAGTCTCAGCATTGAAAACTCCAGCTTTAAAAACCGGATCTTAGAAAGATGATTATTTTCGGATTTAAAAATCAAATACATTTCTTCCAAATACAGCTCATAGTTTTGATTAGACACCACTGTGCTGTTAACTCTCAAAACAAAAATAATTCATTTTTTTCTATTCCTATTTTCAGCGCCATAATCTGGCAGAGAATGAATGTTTTGTGTTTGCCTAATGCTTAAGTATCTGGTACTGTTTCGAAAGCGAACCTTTTTTCAAGCAAAATAATTTCAATTTTCATTTAATCAGTTTTGTATGGCTTTTTTATTTTCAATAGCCTCAACTTGGAAATTTGTGTATTGAATTTACAACATTGTATCAAGTTTAAGAATAAGGAAAATAAAAAGAAGAACAAAAGGAGCAAAAATAACGAATAGAAGAACTGATTAACTATAATGAAATATTAACAACAACATAACTAAGAATGCATGCACTTTCACTGTCATAAAGCTACAGAATGTATACTAAACTTAACCTTTTTTGAAAAAAAAAATCGAATCTAACACAAATAGAAAAAATACACATCTTTCTTCAGGATTTTGGCAACACTAATTTAGTTTGGCAATTCGTACCTACAGCTTCATAAAAATTGTTATTTATTTTCTCGTTGTTTATCAATTTATTGTGGAAAAACGAAACGAATTTGGAAAATCTGACAAACAATTTTTTTACTCGACAATACATACAAGAAAATAGTACCACTTCCCAGAGTTTTCTGGATCATTCTTTTACTGTAGATTATATCGTTAACGGAAATTAAACATTTTCAAAAGTATGTCATACAAAAGTCAAATTGCGATTCTCACGACGATATATACCTGACCAAAGTATCGAGCTAAAAGAGGTTTTATTATCGCCTTATTGGACGATATTTTCTCTGGTTGGCCTGAAAACGCCTTCCTGTAACTCATCTATATCTTTTCAAATATTTCTTATAAAGTTGACAATGTTCTTTCGCTTTTAAAATGATAATTATTTATGAAGTCATCAGTATATATCGGACAAACATGTAGATTACTTCATATCACTTAATTAGTTGGTGAAAAACATTGAAGAATAATTCCAGGCATGAACTGACATCCTGCCTGTATGCTTAGGTTTTCAAAGTTATTCCTTATTCATGTGTGTCCTTCTTTAACCTGCTACTCACTGCTAATTGAGTTTTCGGTGTGGGGCATTAACTATTTATATCCATTTACTTTATTACACAACCTTACAAATTTCGTATTCCATATTCAAGAGTTACAATTTTATTTTATTCAAATCAGTATGTACAGACTACGAACGTGTCCTTGTTGCTCTTGTTATGTCATCCCTTTTAGGCATGTGTCTATGTTTGTTTATATGCTTATGCCTGTCCCCACTACAAGGGGTCAGAAGAGGTCTCGACAAAAACAATTTAAATGTAATTAATACAAACAGGTCTCTTGTTAATTTCATACACATCCGCGGGTCATGTTTGAGGCTTCCGGGGTTTCGTGCGGCATTATTTCTGTGTCAATATTTATGTGAACACAGCACAGCCACCTGTTGTTCATAAGAGGAAATTTTATCGTTTTGTTGGAGCAAGTAAAACGGTGTTAAATTCGTCCATTAAAATGTAAAAAAATAACGAAGCAAACGATTCGTATTTGGAAAATATCTATGAACAAATGTAGTTATGACCATTCCTGGAGATGTAAAAGAATTTCAAAAAATCTTTATACCCGCACTTTACAGTATGTAACATTTGGGCGCGCTCAAATGTTAAAGACCTACATAAGTCAAAAAAATGCGTTTAAATTAGAAAACGGCATTCACTTCTCAAGCAGTCTGTATATGAGTCATTCCATGTCAAGCGGTATGATTTTTGACCTAGATAGCTTGGATTGTTGCGAAAGTTTTTGTGTGTATTCATCTCATAAAAATATTTTATACGTATTTTTGGAAAAATAGAATTTTTCATGAGTTGTTATTAAATTAACAGTGGTGAAATTACGATTTTTTTCAAAAAGTGTGTTCATTTAATCGCATGTAACTCTTGAAATTCTTGACGGATTTTAATGTTATATACTTCGTTTGGAAGGTAATTTTTCTTTAAAGGTATTAAAATGTTATATTCTCGCCGCTTTACATTTTTCAAAGATTTTGTAATTTTCTTTTTTTTTGATTTTCGAATTGATTACATTAATCCATTTCTTTAGTTTTAAAAGACATCTAAGGTCTTTTTTAAGACCGCGTGAGTTTGGAAGTGGTAAAATGATGGGTTCCATTTTTTTAATTTTTTGCCAAATCAACCAAAATTTTAGTGAACAATCATCAGAATGATACATTTCTTCATTAGTTGAAATTTATGAGAAGTATACATATACAAACTTTTGTAATAATACAATTGGTCGAGGTCAAAATAGTACTGCTTGACATGGAATGACTCATATAAGATATTAAGAATTCACAAGATTAAGCAATATAATAAATCTGCTTCAAATATCGCGCTTTTCTACTTATCTAGCCAGTCTTTAAGTAAATGAGCGAAATGTAAGGTTGTGGTCAAATTTCTACTGAATATATCAACAGGTACCTAACCTAAAACTTGGAATTGCCAAGGCTCACATAGGCAGACACCCTCGTAACATACAATTAACTTTCCATTAAAGAAGAATTTGTTTTTAAATTTGTGGAAGCAGAAATTTAACACCGTTAAGCTGGTCGAACTTTTTTTAATTTCACTTGAATTAAAATACGTTTGTTAAGGGAAACTACCGCAGTCTTAAATGTCCAGCTTTATATGTCCACTCTAACAGTAGCAACGAGAGAAAATGTGTGTCCTGTCAAAGTCATTCTGTATTGCCACAAAACTTTACAAAGCTTATAAAAGTCCTGCCTTGGATACATTAGTAACCACACACACACGCACACCCATGCACGCATCCATGCATATTTACCATGGACTTATACATACATATAGTTGGCTAAAAGCAGACCTAGAACATATACGCAAATGCATAATAATACTAATATTATACAACATTCGTACACCTAGTCCTCTGTCACACACACACATTTCCCATTCACATTGGCATGGTTGGCAGTAGTAGTTCGTAGTCGTCGTATATCGATTGGTTGCATACCTAAATAATAAATGCGATTTAATCAATGCGTAACGAGGAGGAGGAGGAATAAACATTCCATACGACGACGATGATAGATTCCACAGAGTTGGAAAAGTGTAATTGATTGATGGGGAAACGCCAACAGCGATGAATGGCTGCCATGGAATGAAAAACAGAAACAAACATCAAAATATGCTCGAATGATGGAAAAGAGTTACAAATTCCGAATAGAATGTGAAAGCTTAAATAACCATTTAGAGACATACGAATAGTTACCAATGCAGGCAGACGAAGGTAACACTGAGAAATATTGAATAGCTGTACACTGAAAGAATTATCTTCATAATATTTATGATTTTGTCTTAACCTCAGTAAAAAATTTCATTAAAAAGTCGCCAAAGAAACATTTCATAAAATGTATGAAACATGTTTCATAAAGCACAAATCAATGAAAAATGTCATAGAATTTGTGAAACATTTCTTAGAAACTATGAAATGCAGTTCTTCATTCGATGAACTTTTGTCATAAAAATGCATTATTTTACATATTATGATGTATGAAAATGTTCATAGATTTTATGAAGGAACTTCATTAATTTTATGAAAGAGTTTCATAAATAGTTTCCAGTATACACAAGAAAAGGTCTGACACGTTGACTAACCAATTAATACACATCACCATTGCGATAGTCTATGCAATGAATATGTCTTTACATAAATCAGGGTTCATACTTATGCCAGAGTTAACAGAGCAGAAATGAGAATTGCTAGCATTCAACGAATAAAGCCGATACACTAAGAATGTAGTTGCAAGTTATGAAACATTTCATAAAAAATTATGAAATCCTTCATTATATTTATGAAGACAAATCATAATACAAATATTTCATTGGTTATGACATATTTCATAATATTTAATAATTCTTTAATACTACGAAATCTTTTTTTGATCTTATGAATCTAAGTTTCACTACTTTAACAATTTTGTTTTATGAAATATGTAATTTTTATGAAACATTTCATTTTATTTATGATTTTTTCATACATATTACGAAAAAATTCACTAAATTTATGAACACCTTTTTATGAAATCTCTTCATAAATATTCTGAAGGAAAATTCTTTCAGTGTAGTGAATGTTCGGGTAGTTACTTTTGGAATATTCCCAGATATTCAGTGGAAACGTGAGCTGAAGGTAACTACGACCAAAATCCATGATGGTCACTGTTTATATTGTGAGTTTTGGAAAGTCTAAGTGTTACGTTAAGAGCCAGGTGGTATTTATTCAGAACGTTTTTTTCTTTTGAGGCAACTTTGAATTGTTTTTCGCTTATTTAAAAGTTGAATGTCAGCAAAAAACGGAACTAAGTCGTGGACATTTTTATGCGATGATATATTACAATTTTCCAGTATTTAGGTACCCGAAAGCAAACGTTTGAGGTGTCTCAAGCAGAATAGAAAAATGGTTCGAACTCATGCAATGTATTTTGAAAAGCAAATTCTGGCCTATGTTGTAAAGACTCTAGGAATGTTCAAAGGACATGTACACTATTTGGATAGAATTTAAAAAGATGATTATTGTTTAATAGACGAATATTTTTGGAACTATAGCAACTATTCTTCTCCGATACAAAATCAAACAACTTCCCCAAAATTTCATTCAAAATCGCATCATCTTCGAAAATCATAATTATTAGTGAACAAAATTAAATCAACGAAATCGTTTCTTTCACACACAGTGTCACCATCAGGTAAATCTTCATTATCATTTCTGGATCCTCCCTAGTATACGCATACATTCGTCAATATATTGCGACAAACATTTACAATGTACAGGCGTTTATTGGGAATGAATTTATCGTAAATTACACATCGACAAACAAACAGTGGCATGTGTCGACGCTTGTGCGAGTGAATGCGATACGCAGAGTTCCATCGAATTCAGGGGAGTTCATTCAAACTTAATTATACAGTGGTGTGCATACATATAGCAAGTGTTTTGGAGACATTGGAAATACAGAATTTTCAAGCGTAAATTTCAACATCAACCACTAAAGTAGTGGGGGTATTTTAGAAAGAAATCTTCCGTTTCTAAGTGGCTTGTATGACTTGAATGGAATTTCATAAAAAACCCAGCTAAAGTGGGAGATGGACCAAATGGTGTTAACCAAATTTGAAAAATTCGATTATCATAAAACTTTGAACAGCCGTCAAATATGTTTTTATAGCCGATAACATTTTGTGATTTTTTTTAATTTTTTTACTTTTTAAACTCGAAAACGATATTTTATGGATACATTTTTTTACCGCAATCCGTTCTTAGAAGTCAGATATCACCCTCTTTAAAAGGTACTTATGATAGTTACTAAATAACTGCTAAAAATGACAAAAAAATTGTTTTTTTTTGGAAAAAATCATTTTTGGTGGCACGTAAAAATAAAAAAAATAAAATTTAATATCAGAAATAAAAAAACAATGTATTTATGCAATAGATCTATGGATAAACGTAGAAGTTATGACACTCTTTGTAAACAGAAAAGATTTTTTTAAACAAAGTTTTGTTTAAATTGTGGGAAATGCCTTTTCAAATCAGATAACAGAATGTTTTATTTTTAACAGAATAAATTGAAATTTTAGTAACAAATTAAAAGCAAATTCAAAAATAAAATTCTACAATATCTGATATTTTTCTTAGAAAGGTATGCCGTTGCGTTTGTTTAATTTTTAGAAAAAAAATAAATTTTATTTTTCATTTGTTTTATTTCCGGTTGCAGCTGTAATTTATAGAAAGCTAATTTATTTAAAATGGCGTGATGCCAAGTAATAAATGGCTACCAAGTACAGCAATTATTTATTTTTTAGAAATGGAACAAAATATTTTTTTATCAAAAAAAATATTTTTTTTCTAAATTTTGCCGACGTTCCTAAACCACTGCTTCTACGCGAAGGTGATATTCAGAGGATATGTAACCCTCAGTTTAACGAATTATCGGGCATAATCAGAGATATACTGCCAAAATTATAGTACAAATATTTAAGAATAAAGTAAATTTGAATTTTAGTAATTTTTCCCTAATAATGGATATTAATTTTTGTGAGCGATTACTTCAAGAATCAGTAAAAACAAACTGAGAAAAACTTCCAAAAGTTTGGACAGATTTTTTGTCTATATCGTCAGCTAAAATTACCAAGGACGTAACAAAAAACAAAATATAACATAGTACATTATTCTAATATACACATCATTACAAAATATTAGCTTTCTATTGCCAACGATTGCGACTTTATTAACGAAATTGAAAAAGTTCTAACAACAAAATTATTTTTTATTCTTTAGTTAATTTTTTCTGCCCCATTCACTTCATTCATTTTTCGATTACCTATCTGGAAAATCCATAGCCTTTCCTTCCATCTTCATAGAAACATGGAATATCATATACCTTTTTTTCCTTTCCAATGACAACATATCTTCTTTGCGTGCTCGACTAGACAAGGGCAACTTCTGAACCTTAATTACTGCGTAGTCGAAGACGTCTAATTCTGAAAGTGTCACACTAATTGTGCTATTTACTTGTACCACACTGCAAGGATATAATGTAAGGATATAAGAATAGAAGAATTGAGATGTAGAAAATGGATGACAGCTGCTAATTAAATGGTATTTGTGCAAATGTCTTTGTCAAGTGATTTAATGTATTTTTTGTGATTTTATATTGAAAAATCGAGCATCTTCCTTTAATTAACAACTTCACACTTTGTGTGATAGTGAACATTAAAGATATACAGTAACGAAGATTATACGAGTAATAATAAGATGACTTAAATAAATATAAAACATTATTTGCCAGAGAGTAGGTCAATGTGGTTACCATGACCAGAATACATAAATATTGGCCATCACTGTGAAGCACATCCCTGGCCAGAGCAAAGCAAATGCCCAGAACAGGCGTTGGTGTGTAACTGCCGCAAAGAGGATTAATTATATCCGCTTATTGTGAAAGGGCGAAATGTAGTTAGTTTCTTTTGGATGCAGTCCTGTCCTTTGAGCACAGCCTTCCTTCTCTGTTGTGTCTGGCAGATAAATGTAAACGGCAGCAGCCACAGGAAGTGCGGTGAAGAGTCTCCACGTTTAATCAGGTTAAGAGTCCTTCATTAGTTTACCATGGAGTTGTACTGCAGAAGACAATACAAATGCACATTCTCAGTGCTTTTTTGTTATTGTTCAGAGTTTAAAAATGTAAAGTGAAAGTGAAACTTTAATTAGAAGTGCAATTGTGATGATTTAGATGGCCATGGAATTTGATTGTCTTTACGAATTATATTTGGATGGAAACATGTAATCATTTTTGCTCCGGAATTCAGATAGAAAAATATCACACTTTTAAAAGTTTTTCCCCCTAAAAAGGGGGAAAAATAAGAAAATAAAAGATGTCTTTATAGATTTTTATTTAATATCCCAAACTGATCTCATATGTATATCCACATTGTACAGCTTCCTTTTAAGATAAATTCACGTTGGTTATTGTGAGACAAAACAAGCATAGGGTTAGGGAAACACTTTCGGAGGGCAGCTCTATTATCAGCAATTAAGACAAAAGGGAGCCTTTAAAGCTGTGGACAAAGTTTATGTATTTCGTCCTTAAATTTCATAGTTTTCTGAATGTTTGGGAATCCTGGCACTGCTTTTGATCAATTAAATTCTAGTGTTGCTATTAAATACACTAAATGAGAACTTTGTTGGCATTTTATGTCAGTTCGCTTCATGCAGCTCTTGCACTTCGAAGTTTCTTACTTTTTATTTTATTTGCCACAAACTACTCTCATTTCTTGCCTCCACCCCCATCTACGTCCCAAACAAAGTTAACCGCAAGTTGCTAAACTTAATCAAAACTCGGGAGTTTTTAGTGGTGTCCCATGTTATTAACTTCATGAACATTGAACTCAAGAAGCAGTATTTCAATATACGTACATACATATAATAGGGCGTATCGATTTTTTGGGGGATTTCTTCTCTCTCCATCTTTATAATAAGAAAGACAAAGTTAGAGACCGCTGATAATTGAAATTCCACGAGTGATAGTTGAGAAACAAATGCATCCACAACTTGTCACTGTTTGGTGTGAATGGTGGGCTGGCGGCATCATCGCTTGATTCTGCTGCAAAAATGCGACCAATCATCTAATATCAGTTGATTGTTTTGGCTATCATGACATGATAATTCTTTGGTTTTTGTTCAAACTATATGCTATGGGCATGGGCGACAAGTGATTTCGACAAGATATTGTCGCATACAAACCTGAGACACATTCCAATAACTGCATGAGTAATTCTTTGATTGAGGAATTTCCTGGTTTAATGTGAAGAAGGCCTGGTCGGCAAAGATCTTGTAGTTTGCAGGCATTGTACGTTTAGTTTGAAAATTAAGTTTTTGTTGTTAAAATCTATGTTTTACATATGGTATGAATTTTGATTTTATTTATATTAAATAAAAACTTTTCAAATGCAGATTAAATCGATTAAGTCGATTTCAGAATGATTTCCCTGTCCGGCCAGTTTGACAGTTGTGCGAATGAGTAATATTTATTACAATTAATGCATATAACGTATACGTCACCATGAAATATAAATTCAAATGAAATCACTCGTCACTTTTTATAACCTCCACCTCCCGGATGGGGGTACACTAACTATGTCATTCCGTTTGTAACACCTTGGAATAACGACCTGAGACCCTATAAAGTATATATATTCTTGATCGTCATAAAATTCTAAGACGATCTAGCCATGTCCGTCCGTCTAGAACATGGCTAGATGTCCTAGGAGCTAGGACGTCCAAGTTTTCCATAAATACGACTTTCAGACGTAGATCGGTGGGCGAAATCGGTCCAAAGGGAAAATTTTTTCCCTCACAAGGACTGAAAATTCCCTAATATTTTAGAGAATTTAACATAAACGTACACCATAAGCTGATTCTTATTCGTAGGGGGTGAAATGGGGCAAAAAGGGATACAAATGGTACATATCAAAGGACATCAACTAGAAACACGAAATTGGGTGTGCACGTTCCTCTAATTGATTAGATAGATATTATAAAAGTATTTTTTCCAGATTCCTCCTTTATGGGGTAAAATGGGAATAGGGGGATAAAAATGGTACCAGCCAAACGGCTGCACCTAAAATAATGAAATTCGGTGTATACATTCTTCTGATTGCGTAGACACGTAAAATAAAGGGATATTTGGGGTTAAAATGGAAAAATGGGGATAAAAATTGTACCAACCAAATGACCGCAGCTACAGCATTGAAATTCGGCGTATACATTCCTCTGACTGCGTAAACACGTACTTTCAAGGGATACAATGGGAACATAGGGATCAAAACGGTACCAACTAAACGGCTACAGCTAGAATGATGAAATTCGGTGTATATATCTCGCTAATTGCGTAGACACACGTGAGAGATTTTAAAAGTCATACTTTTAAGGAGGTAAAATGGGAAAAAGGGATAAAAATGGTACCAACCAAATGGCCGCAGCTAGAATCATAGAATTTGGAGCATACATTCCTCGATGTATACATTCCTAGACAAGCAAATTAAAAAGATTTTTCCAAATTCGTACTTTTTTACTTTTAAAAAATTGGTTGAATCATGAAGATAGGTTATGTTCCACTGTGTACGTGAGAGATAATGCATTTTCAAAATTTGTACTTTTAGAATTAAAATAGGATGAAAATACAAACAACTGTAGCACAATTGCGGGTCAGTAATCAGATTGAGATGAAATTTCACACACCCCATTTTAATGTTGAGTGATGTAGGAGGATTGGTCTTGGAGCAATACAAATTCTCATATATTTAGGACCACCCTAATGCGTATATGTTCAAACCTAATATTGTTTACGACATTTTGCAACACGCTCATGTTCAACTCTCACCATCTGTCGCCTGTCTCGATTTATATACAAATGGCAGCTCTTGAATGAAATTTCTGAATGAAATTTAGCCACTACCAGTCACACTGTGAATTGTTGCAAATAGTTTTATTATCAGTCTTCTGCTGTTTGATGTTTACAAATACCGACACAAACACTAATAAACACACAGCCACATGTACACGAGCACGCATAAAAGTTTCTTATCTCCGAAAGTGCTGGCCTCCCGCAGAAACTTAAGAATGCATACAATATGTACATTAGAGTGGGCCAAGCAGATCATCACTAGGCAAACGTTTTTTAAGCAAAATCACGGCTAAACTAAAACTTTGAATAGTGGGGGCAATATGAGTGACATTCCTAAACGGTTTAACCGATGTTGATGACATTTCACACACACACAAAGAAGTTGTGCGATTGTACTATATGGGATGAATAGAGGCTGCACAGTGGTTGCACTAAAATGGGGTGCCTCCGAAAATCCGTCTTTATCGTGTTGCCAAAATTGAATTCAATCAAAAATTTCATCAAAAGGTAAATGAGCGAAGTACGAGTGCACTTTATCTCTAATATCTGTAGAAATAGTGGTTTTAGAAGTTTTTTTTTTCAATTGATACAATACGGAAAAACTAATTGAAGGCTGTTTTATTACGTCGAAAAATATTTGGAATATTTTTGGAATGCCAAAATATGCCCATCCGCATTTTCAACTAGCGTTATTCGTTGTTTTCAGTACACCCTAATATATGTGTTCGTGTGTGCAATGTTAAAGTTATTATCATCGGTCGACAACACGATTATTGTTGTAAGCTGTCTGTCTGACTGACGCGCTCTCCTATGTTCTTGCTTGCCACCGAAGTATGTACTCGACGTTGCGTGTAAAGAAAGGACATCCATTCACCATTCACATATACACCAACACTTCTATACACACATGCACCCACATACAAAAGACCAAGTTCCATTACATTACACGATATGAACCGCAGACAAGAAGAAGTCAGCTGTATATCAGTTTCAGTTTCAGCAAAGTTTGCCAAGTGTACTTGTGCCCGGCCGTCTGTGCCGCCCACCCGCACTTGTGCTATTCATGTTTGTTTGGTTTTCCCGTGTGCGGCCGACTGGTTCCATGTTTGTAAGTTGACACCCAGCAAACAATATGAGATGTTGTAATAACACTGTCAGAGATAAGGACAAATTAAAAGAGCGTCAAGTTCTTCCGGGTCAAACTCTATTTTTCCTCTATTGTGTGTGTGCATTCCACAGTATATCCGACAGATGTTACTTTCGAAATGGAGGAGGTGCACAGGGGATGGTCAAACTCTGCAAACATATTTAATAAATATTTCAATCACTCTCTCTTCATTTCCACGATTTAAGAGAAACTATATTTAAGAAGTAAAGTTTTGAAGCTAAGATCGAAATTGAAAAACAGGAATCCACATATGAAATAGTGGTTTGAAACAATTGTAGATGTCATCAGAGGTCTGGTAGTAAAAGTAATGCCAATTAATCGAAATACCTAACAACCGATTTAAAATTAAGGTATTTACTTGGTACTTTGAATTACAGTTGCCACGATGGTAGTCGGTTGAGAAATCGTTAGCTAAAGTAACAGAAATGAGGGAAGATTTAAAATAAAAATTATCGACATTTTTTGAAGAAATTAAAATATGGAAAAAAATCAATACGAAAATATTCTGAATTATTAGCTTTTCTATTTTTTCCTGGTTAAAATACCCGAGCAGAATGAGGGTTTTCAATGTCTAACAATATTTAAACTGCGAAAAATGAATGGGACAAAACTACAGGATGCAATAATTTCTATTTACAATGCAAGGCATATTGAAAAAAGACAAGTGACATGTTAGTATGAATACGTTTCCTTAACGCAAATCATCTATTAAAATATTTTGTATTTAATTGATATTTAAGATATTATTTGATATTTAATTTATATTATCTTAAAAATAAGATATAAAAAAAAATTAAGGAAAGGCTAAAGTCGGGCGGGGCCGACTACAAACGGGAAGAATTTTTGTATGTTTCCTAATCATAGGCTAATATGACCTGGTTCGATTTGTCAAATCGATAAGAATATATGTATCGGGGCTATATGCAAACGTGGAAAAATGTGACTAACTTTCACAATAAGTTCTTCTAGTTCAAATATAAGGTGTTATGCTCAATTTGAAGTGAAAATTCGTGGTTTCTGGGGCGGAAAAAGTTAAATAGGGAGCGAAATTTGTATGGGAGCTATATATAAATCTGAACCGATCTAACACATTTTTACCACAGGTGTTTCTAGCTGAAATATAAGATGTTTTGCCAATTTGAAGAAAATCTCTTGTAATATATGGTACCTAGTCTGAACCGATCTGACCCATTTTCACTATGGATGTTTCTAGTACAAATAAAGAGTGATTTTTTTGAGGTTAGGATTTTCATGCATTAGTATTTGACAGATCACGTGGGATTTCAGACATGGTGTCAAAGAGAAAGATGCTCAGTATGCTTTGACATTTCATTATGAATAGACTTACTAACGAGCAACGCTTGCAAATCATTGAATTTTATTATCAAAATGCGTGCTCTGTTAAGAAAGTTCAGAAAGAAAGAAATTGTGTTCAGCGACGAAGCTCATTTTTGGCTCAATGGGTACGTAAATAGGCAGAATTGTCGATTTTGGAGTGAATATCAGCCAGAAGCATTGCAAGAGCTACCAATGCATCCAGAAAAAGTCACAGTTTGGTGCGGTTTATGGGCTGGTGGCATCATTGGACCGTACTTCTTCAAAGATGATGCGAATCGTAACGTAACTGTGAATGGTGAGCGCTACCGTGAGATGATATCCAACTTTTTTTTGCCCAAAATGGAAGAACTGAACTTGGTTGACATGTGGTTTCAACAAGATGGCGCTACATGCCACACAGCTCGCGATTCTATGGCCATTTTGAGGGAAAACTTCGGAGAACAATTCATCTCAAGAAATGGACCGGTAAGTTGGCCACCAAGATCATGCGATTTGACGCTTTTAGACTATTTTTTGTGGGGCTACGTCAAGTCTAAAGTCTACAGAAATAAGCCAGCAACTATTCCAGCTTTGGAAGACAACATTTCCGAAGAAATTCGGGCTATTCCGGCCGAAATGCTCGAAAAAGTTGCCCAAAATTGGACTTTCCGAATGGACCACCTAAGACGCAGCCGCGGTCAACATTTAAATGAAATTATCTTCAAAAAGTAAATGTCATGGACCAATCTAACGTTTCAAATAAAGAACCGATGAGATTTTGCAAATTTTATGCGTTTTTTTTTTTTTAAAAGTTATCAAGCTCTTAAAAAATCACCCTTTATAATATATTTCGCCAAATTTGAAGAGGATCTGTTAAAATATGTGGTTTCTAGAGCGTAAAAAGTCAAATCGGAAGGGAAATTTGTATGGGAGCTATATATAAATCTGAAACGATCTGATCCATTTTAACCACAGGTGTTTCTAGTTGAAATATAAGATGGTTTGCCAATTTTGAAGAAAATCTGTTGTTATATGTGGTATCTAGAGTGAAAAGAGTCAAATCGGGAGTGATATTCGTATGGGGGCTATATCTAAATCTGAACCGATTTTCTTCAAATTAAATAGCGTTCGTTCTTATCCTGAAAAACTTCGTTGTGCAAAGTTTCATTTAGTTCTGTCTACAATTGCGACCTGTATCGTGATTACAAGAATAGATGGACAGACAGACAGACAGACGGATGGACATTGCTACATCGATTCAAAAAGTGATTCTAAGTCGATCGGTATACTTAACAATGGGTCTATCTCGCTTCCTTTTGGGTGTTACAAACAAATGCACAAAGACATAATACTCTCGTGGAGTGTATAACACAGTGCGACAAATTGCAGTTTGATCTCTGCAATTCAAGCACCACTATGACGGTTCGTTAGTGTATCCAAAATGATGACGATTGCCTAAAGGATTTTTTTCCTGAGGTACCCGTTTTCGCGGGACGCCCTGGCGCGCTCCCCCACCCACTTTTGTTATCTTATGGTTTTTTGTTTGTCATAACTCGAGAACGGCTGTCCCGATTTAGGTGAAATAAATGTTGAAAAATTAAGAATTATAATTCCTTCCTATTCCTATGCTCTTTCTCGATATTTTAAACAGTTTCGCAGATATAAATAAATTTATGAAAAAAAAATTGCGGGACTGTTTCTGTTAATGTTCAGTCTGACTACATTGCGTATGAGTGATATTACCCTCAATAACCAGTAAGTATACGTTACCTACACACACTACATTATTTTTCTGTCTCTAGAAAGAGTATCATAACTAGGGTATCCAATTATTCCGACTTCTAAGATATTCGATTAATTGTTTATTCGAAAGCTAGGAATTTCCAATTAATCGAATAAACGCCTGAAGAGTTAATCATCAAATAATTGCTCAACTCATTAAAACATAATTAAATAGCTAGAACATTTTATTTTAATGTTAGTCACTACTTTTCCATATTTATGTGTAAATACATTTCGAAATAAAGCAAGAGTTTGCGGGCATTCCTTTTCCTTGACATATTTTTCCGTTTTGAATTTTTTATGATTTTTAAAAACAAAAAATTTAAATTTTTTAGGGATTTTTTTTTCATAAATTTATTTATATCTGCGAAACTGTTTAAAATAACGAGAAAGAGCATAGGAATAGATTAAAGGAATTATAATTCTTAATTTTTCAACATTTATTTCACCTAAATCGGGACAGCCGTTCTCGAGTTATGACAAACAAAAGACCATAATATAACAAAAGTGGGTGGGGGGCAATCGTCATCATTTTGGATACACTAACGAACCGTCATAGTGGTGCTTGAATTGCAGAACCACTGTTGCACTGTGTAATTAATCGACTACGAAAAAATTGATGTTTAAGTTTGATTAATCGATTTTGAAAATCGACATAAAAATGGTTGTTTTTAAAGTCGAAAATGAATTTTCAATCCTGCTTACCATTCCAATAAACCTCTTCCAAAGCATCAAAAATCGTACAAAACTGTCCTCTATACTAAACCAAGTAAACAAATTAAACATGTCATATATATTGTATTATATATTGTAATAAAATCGTAGATAACTGATTTTTATACTGGGTCATGTCCCATTTTTTTGATACGATTAAGCCAGGTTTTATTGACTCTCGTTTTTTTAGTAACACTTTGAAAGCATACAACAATTTTAGTCGGGATCATCCACAATTTTTAATATAGCACAGGACTATTATATCAAGGTGGACCGCGGCTTTCACATTTACGAATACAGGAGTGAGTTCGAAAACTCGCGGGAAAATATATGATGTTAGGATGTTTGCGATTCTCTGATGCGCCTTACCAGACAGAAAAAACTCAAAACTATAGCAAATTGAAAAAGTATTTTTACATACCCCTATGGAAACGATAGTCCCAAATTTCTTACTGGCGTGTTTACCGATATTGAAATGCCTCAAAACTAGAGTTGATTATTATGTATATTTTTCCCCTTTACTCATATGATATCATACACGTCCGACAAGTAAGCAAACATGAAATTCAAAAATTTCATAAAATCAAGAAAAAATGTTTTATGGAAATGTTTTGTTACTAAAATTCTAATTTTCTCCGAAGGTACATTAATATTTGTACTCTTATTAATCGCATCAATTAAAGATCATTACAATGGCTTTATTTCACGCAGAAACAGATGTTTAGGAACAGTTTCCAAAAAAAGTAAGAAAAAATGATTTTTTTAAATCTTTTTTTTTGCAGTCACGAAAAAACAATGAAATAAAAATGGGGAACAAATATTTCGTTTTAGTCTCACGTCTATATTCTAACGATTTGTTGATGAATATAGACGTTGCGGCTCTGATTGTAGAAGCAGAATTTTGTCGTTGTGGTAGCGCGAAAACTTCCTTATTGTAGTTATTAGGAAAATTAGAAAATCAAAAAGTAGGGATTTGTTTAAATAGGCTATTCGAAAATAAACCTTTATCTATTTTTGTCTTTCGCGCTATTTAAACAAAAATTGAAAGATCAAGGTTTTTAAATTCTTTATAGAATCTACATTATAGACATATACGGTCATTTTCGAGCAACCACAATTCCTAGAAGTATGCTTTGAAAAGATAGAATTAATTGCTTAACTATTAATTAACCAGATTGCCAACAATTAATCTCTAAAGGGCGTATCTCGATTTACCGTTTCTTTGCAGGAGAAGGAAAAGACTTATTAAAATTCGAAAATGTTTAGACTGTTTTCTTAGAATGTTAATGCATTCTTAACAAAAATAGACATCAAATTTAATAATAAAACAATTTAATTTTTGCATGGAATTTGTATTTCAGAATGACACACGATAATATGTAGAGAAATTGATTCTGGAAAAAATCGAGATATGCCCTTTCTAGATTAAGCCATCGATATATGTCTCAAGTCTCTTAGTAGTTTAGTAAGTAAACCAATCAAACATGGCCTTATGTAGATTAATGTATTAATTAATTAATTAAGTCATTTCCTCCTGTTTTTATATTAAGAGCTGATTTTTTTATTTTCTTACTCAGTAGTGGTCAATAGCGATAAAGATATTTAAAAGATATTTATATTATCAATTTATTATAAGGGTATCTATCGTATCCCTAGAAAATCTTTAGGGGTTTCAAATATTTTAAATAATTCTCCCACAGTTGCTGTTATCTTCGTAGAACAATCAAAAAGTTAGCTGGGTTAGTAAGAAATAAAAAAATGTTACAAAACACACATTTCAAAGAATTTTAATACGTTCGCTTTATACAGAATTCAAAAGGCCTTTAAAAATGTCTAAAATGAAATGTTTTTCTTTTCCAACACCCCCAACCCATCCTCGACATCATCAAAACACCCCAAATTCTCATTCATGTCAGACAAAAGCCATAAAACTTTAAAAGGCGAACTCATCTTCTTCTGCCTCGGCGACTTGTGCGTGTTGTGGAGAGGCTACATAATCAAGTTACAACTTTTAGTGGCACAATTAGCACGCCAACAGTGTCAACAGCAAAAAACATAAAGAGCCACCTGGCATAGAGAAGACTTTAATTGTCAGTGACTTACTGCACCACTTCGTAAAGTGTTCTTCGCAGGAGATAGAGCGGGAGAGAGAGTGGCAGGATCCTTTCTTTTAATGCTGTCATAATAAAAATATCATTCTTTTTTTATTGAATTCAATTTCAGATTGTTTGCATACGCCAGCCAGCGTGCCGAGTTCTTTCGCTGTGCAAATAACGAAAATCCTTTGATTGCATCATTCTTTGTTCGACGGAGAGTTGGAATAGCTCGGTCCTGTTGCAGTTGCTGAGTTCCTGTTGTTGCTGCTGTTACGGTGGGAAATTCATTTCAGCTGCCAAAATAGGATCCGGCCAGAGTCACAGTCTTTGCTATGGCGGCACAATGGGCAACGGTTACATTCGAACGTCACAAACACGTCGGGACAAACGGTAAGTATTCACTTAGCCAGCCAACTATTTATGTAGCCAACAATTGTGCTGTGATTTTTTTTCTGCTCCATCATCCATTTAGTTCTTATGAATTATTTATAAGTATTTGTTTTTACTGATTTTGTCAATGCGAAAAAAGTTTGTCCAGAAACAACAAAACAAAAAAGAAAGTCCGTCCAATGGATGGGTATGGATGTACTGTGTATCGCTATTGCTGGCTATAAAAAAGGTTTTATGCATTAAATGTCCATAAACTAAATGAAATGTATTCGCTTTTAATGTATTTGTCACTATTAAAGCGTCTAATCTTCTAAGCGATAAGAACATGCGATGAACACAGAAAACTAACGAAGATTATGCGAGCGTTTTTTATTTGATCAAATTAAAGTTTGACCAGTTTAGTGACATGAAGAAAAGTTCTTCGTTTTTTGAAGGAAATGTTATATTTAGATAATAAGTTATTAAATTTGAAAAGATCATCCCATTATAGCGTATTCGAAAAGGCGATATCGCGTCAAATGGTACTGCGGAGCCATTAAAGTTCAAAAATGTTAAAAAAGTTGAAAGATTCATCACTATAGAGGTTATTTTATTGGAAAATATTTCGGAATCGATACATGGCTTCCAAGAAGTAGTCTAATTCTGTTTTCGCTTTCCTTCTCAAATAGTGGTCTGTCCTTATTCACCTTATTTATTTCTCCAGTATAAAACTATAATCGCGAGGTAGACCGAATATTAGAAATATTGATACACTGGGGTCTCAGTTAATCATTGCAATACGAAAATTGGACTAGAAGCTGCAAACATCGATTTAATTGCAAAAAAGTAAAATGACATGCAAAAACCAACCCGAAGTTAATCACGTTTGATATATTTCAAACAATTTTTGTAAAGCATACCTTTAGGGGCAATATTTTTTATGGCATTGAAATATGAGAACTGTTTTTCTTTAAGCCGAGATAAGAAGCGGCGACAACAAAAACTTTAAGGCGTTTAAGTATTATGTCATATTAGTTGGCTCCTTTCAGACCAACAAAAAAATATTTCAATAGTAAATTTACTATAACCCTAAAAGAAGGCTTTGCAAAATACACAAGCAACAATCGATCGATTAATTAACACACAACGAAAAGCCATTTCCCCTGTTTTTTGCAAACGTTAGTTATTTATTAAGTTATAAGATACCATCGATTAAAAGATAAAAAGGATATTGTATGAGATTTCGAATATTATTATTTGTCGACTCAAATGAAACCACTGTTAGTGATTTGTATTAACGTATATATTCAACTATGCAATGACATTTTGAATTGCTTGAGTATGACAAATATTAACAAAATATTTAAACAATGATGCGATTTATATTTTTATTACTTTTAAATCGTAATTGATAACCAAAAATGTTAAATGTTAAAATAATTTATTTTGGCTATCAAAAATATTTAATATTTTACAGTGTATACATAAATAAATGCATCGAATGCATATTTTATTTACAAACTTATCTCTAGTTATGCGGTCAATTGAAAGTTTTTTCCCAGCATTGTTCGGCCGTTTGCTTTATGATATCGAATCTACGACAACACTAAAGTATGAATTGCTATATAAATATCCTTAGGTTGCACAAATTGTTATTGCGACCAGAGATACTTATCATAGTTCAAAGAAAAAAGTTGAGTTGGTTGTGGTTGGCACAATGCCAACTGCAATTTGTGATGCATAAACCAACAGAAACAACAGCAATTTAAAATAACCAGGCAACAGTAGATTCTAATTTATAGAATTCATTTAATAAAATAAGTCGTTATAGTTCAGAGAGAATTATTATTACAAAGTGTCCGATATCACAGTTTGAAAACATTCATAATCCTTGGAAGGGTCATTATGAAAAGTCAAAAGCAAAAAAAAAAATAAGTGTTCATATTTCACATGGACAAATAGGAGCAAAAGAAAATACCATTAAGATGCTACTTAAGTATGGAATAATTAGAATTTTCGCCAGGAATCTGCAAGCATGTAATGCCAAACGACCAAATACACAGAGAAAAATAATTATTATTATATGTTCGCCTGCAGAAGTGTATGTATTTGATAAAAATAGTTATATGTAAACCAAATATGTTTCCACGTAAGTAATTAATGTTTGTAGAATATAAAGACTATTAAATATTGCTATGAACGATGAAATTTAAGAGTGTGGGATAATAATTATGCACACACAAAGGAAGATAATGGTTCTCTAATGTTTGCAGGCAAATCTAATATATTTGGGACAATGCATTTCGCGTGCGTGCAATGAAAACAATTATACGGATGTCCACTACAATTGAGAACAAAGAAGACTTAATTTAAGTACATTTGTAGTTTAAATCAGTAAATAAATAAATCAGTAAACTCAATTTGATTAAATAATACTTGATTTGAGTAAAAAACATAAACAAAATTTTTGCAAAAATACATTTTTGGTCATTATAGTTCGCATCTAACAAAAATATCTAAAATTCATCAAAGCAAATAAAAACGGAGACCAATTTAGCAAAAATCCTAAATGTTGGAACACATTTTCCCGACTTTGGGAATTCGGCTATTTTTGGAAATAATGCTAAATCTGCAAATCAAGTATTTGTATTGTCATTTTTATCTGTTTTGATGTATTTTAGGTATCTTGGATGGACCTTAAATTCGTAATATTTGGAGAGATGTGAACTGGAATAACCAAATCTTGTATTTTTGCAAAAATTTTGTTTTAGTGAAAACTTCACTGCCTCTGTCAATTACTGACGAATTTTTAATAACTAAAAATTTTTTATAACAAAGTGGCATTTTACTCCGTACAAAACATCACAAACTAAAGTGAAAAAAACATTGTCAAAATTTGGAAAATGATGAAAAATGTTAAACAAATGTGTTTGCTGGACAAATGCACGAAGATTCCTGAAGGTCTAAATAAAAAGCGTATATATCGTTCGAAAGGTCTAACATTCTACTTTTTAAATCCGACGAGATACTGTTCGGCTGATAACACAGTGATACAAAATCGAACTTTCCGAACGGGAATGAGATGAGACCAATTGCAAATGAAAATTGACATTATCCATAACAAAACCTTCAAGAAAAAATCAAAAATTGATTTTTCATCCTTCAAAAAGTAAATACACCGTTTTGCTATGAAAATCTACAAGAAATAGCACCATTTGTATGACAGCGCCATCTAGCGTGAGGTTTAGGTCAATCAAAAATGAATTCCTCGACCCCAAAAACAGTAAGGTACCACAACTTTCCAGGATAATAAAAATAAATAAACATTATTCTATCAAATTTTCAATGATCTTTTCTTGTTATACAGCGTTTCAAAATCACCCACTTCAAATACGTGTAAAAATATCTCGCACTGATCTGAAAAACCCCTTGATGGTTTTGTTATGTATAATGTTTCATCCCATTCCCATTTTGGTTGTTGCACTGTGTAATCTAAACTAATTTACAGGCTTTAAAGGGCGCAAAAGCACGCCAAACCGTAAATAAACCCGTAAAATAATATGTTCAGAGAAATTTCACATACAGATACTTGTTTTACTCTACAATTCCTACACAGCACCTGCTATTAACTGCAGCGATTGGTTGATGCCTATCAATGGACACTTTTCTGCTATTACAACAGTATTTCTGTAAACTTTGCTGCTGTTAATTAAAATATAAGAATACGAAATAAAATATGTGTCCATAATTTAAAAGCCTTGCAGATTGATTGAAAACGAGTTTAACTCGAACTTAGTTTTATTTCAGCTCGGGACAATATGTGCATCGTTAAAGAGACAATCGCAATAAGTTCCCTTATAATAACTTTAACAGCTTTTTGCTATTTCAGCAGATACAATTTGCTTTTTTTTCAATACAAAACAAGCTTTTTCAGTAGACCTTCTGCATTCTTTTACTGATAAATTTCTTAGAGTCTACAAGAAGTATAGCATCACTTCACAGGAATTTTGAATTGCACACAGTGTTGCTTGCGAAATAAAAAATTAGTTAAGTGCAACCAAAATATGTTTCCATGCAAGTATTTGATGTTTGGGCACTAGAACTGATTGTGCTAAGATCGACAAATTCTGTAGGTCGTAAACTCAGTACACATCCTGAATAATTAATTATTTATGTACGTGGAAACATATTTGATTTACATCTAAGTATTTTTATATTTGAATACAATTGTTTCTATGCATATAATCTTTGGGTCTGTACTAAATATACATATGTATAATTTTTTGAAGGCAAATGTATAATAATATATTTCTCGACAATTTATTTGACATTTGCAAAGGAGGTAAGTGAGTTTGTATCCTATCGATACTGCATCACATTAATGATGATGTAAATGACAATGATGGAATGTCAATTCCATCAAATTGATTATTTTCTAAAGGACTGCGGGCACCACATTATTGTCATATTGCAATGGAGGATGCTAACAGTGAGAATGTAATCCTCAATGACTTCATGGTCATTTGTTGCCATCAATTTCATTTGTCATTTGCGGAAAACGGAGAAGGCAGAGATTGTTTATTATTCATCTGCATTTTTTTGTCAATCGGAAATTGAGCAGTTTTTCATTTCAATTAAACGTCTGCCAATTCCTTGGACCAGTTTTCATTTGAATAAAATTGCTAATTGTGTTGGATATTGAGCGGAATTTGTACGGAGGAGAACAAAGACAGACAGACGTAATACCGACAATTATTCATTGTCGTTACTACGATACCCTAGTGGCGTATGCCATGAATGGAATAAATAATAATTACGCTAGCCTACAGGGATTTGTGGCAGCTGCTGCCAATATTTTTAATGTTATTACATTTTACATTTTTATTATTATTTTTGAAGAACATGGAAGAGAATTTCGTAAAAATTTTCATTTAAAATCGGTAACACGACAAAAATCATCTGCTGAACTATAATTTTACTAATTTTGATATGGAATCTCGGGACTATGTAGAATCATAATTCAAAATGTTCAGTGAAAATCTCATATTCTTGTCCCAACCAAAGTTGATCATAATGGACAAAACCTATGAACAACAAATAGCGTTTATAAAGTCTTAATTTGTCATTCTAGCGAGATGGGTGGGGTCTCATAGTTCGGTGCTCTAGATTTGTTTTCTCGTGATCTCCTGAATTATTAATATTTCTTTGTTGTCACGTTTCAAGGTGGTACTTAAAACGTTTTTATTCATTCTCCGCAGAACAAAAACGAAATGATGCCATTTCATTTAAAAAAATGAAAAAAAAAAAAAAAATAAAAGAACGAAATATTCGTTCCGTTTGTTAACATTGTTTAAATTTTTAAGTGAACCAATGAATATTTGCTCGCTTTTATTTGTTTTTGTGATTTTATTGTTATCCGAAATTGGTGTTTTTTATTTTTAGTATAATATTGGAGTACTTCCATGTATGTATTGTTGTGTATTAGGGTGGAACGATTTTGCATAAATCTTGAGTTTGAATTTCGGTTCTATATTTAAAATGTAATAGAGATCGGACTTAATACCCACATCTTGGCCAAAGAACATGGACGGATTTTCTTAGCATAAGTTGGCGTGTAATTTTGCTATTTAACTGACAACTTTGTTGTCTTGAAAATTTGAGAAAAGGATCAATTTGAACCATAAAGAGAGGCGCTAGAGGGTTAAGATCTTCCACAAAAATGATCCTCATAAAATTCCACAAAATAGTTACAACATTTTAACTTAGTGTAATGCTCTCTTCGACCACAAGATGAAAACTTTGACTCACTGAAAAAGAAAGTATTATTATATTATTGGACTATAAGTTTATTCTGGAAAAAATAATCTACTCAACATGGCCTTTCAGAATTATATGGTCGCTAATCTGTTCCAATCAAAATGTCTTAATTTGTTGGCTGGTGTAATTTGTATGATATTTTGTTAAAGATTTGGTCAATTCTGCTGGAGATTGGGGTAGGCGTTTGAGGGTAAAATTAGCACATTTTAGTTGCATTCCAAAATCCCAATTTGGATATTTTCCGCATTTGACGAAGTTATTTTGAAGAACTTCCAAAAAAGTCGATAATATGTTAATATTCAGTAGCATTTTCACAAGTGAGTAGTAACCAATTTTTCGAAGGCGAATCGTGTCTCGGGAAAAATCGTAGTATTGTTTAATAACAAACAATGTTTAATTTTATATAATTTTATTAATTTAATCAATTTTGTTTAACATTTTTATACATTTATTGTTTTACTAATGTACATCAAATATATATTTTTGGATTATAATTAGTATTTCATTATATAGAGTTAATAATTTGAATTCTAATTTTATTTAATATATCTGGATCTGAGTAAATAGTCGAGCTAAAGATCTAAGTTTAATTGAATTATTTATTTATTTTTCCCACTGTGCAGAATAAATTGGCGAAGACTCCAGCCCGCTGTTGTGTCTTTTCATAATATTTTTGTTGTGTTTTTATTTGTATTTACATTTTCATCCCCTAAAGATGTTCTTAGACTAAGAACGAAATCTTTTGGAAAATAAATAAATAATTCAATAAAACTTAGACATTGAGCTCGATTATTTAATCAGATCCAGATATATAAACGGAAGGTGGTCGACTGCATAATTACAAATTGATAAAAATGTTATTTAATATTTATTTGCATTCTATATTGGTTCATATTAACCAAATATTTTAAGATAAGTTTCCTATTGTCAATTATATCTAAGAATTATTTGATTTAGTTATTCACCACCAGAAGGTCCGCTGTTCTACACCCAGTAGCGGCGGATTTTTTAAGATAGAATTGAAAACTAATAATAAAATGGATTCTTGGCAACAACTTAGAATTAACTTTTAAGTTTTTCAAAATAAACCGTCCTATGACAACCCCATGTTAAATTTATTGGTGAAGAGCCCAATTTTCACAACTTCCGAATCACAAGATCACTTCTAAATACATTGTCAAAGCTAGAAAATGGTGAAAGAATTGAGAAAAAAATGGACGAAAGTATCGAATTCTCGAGTTTTCTTAAATGTCGTATATGAGTCACTACATGTCAAACCGGACAGCACCATTTCCACATGATTCCAGTGTTCTGTAAATCTCAGGCAAGTTTCTTCTTCAGATAATATTTTATAAGAGCCTAAGGAAACAATTTTTAAAATTATATTTGCAGGCATTGCAATTTCCACAAAAATTTAAAATCCTGCAGACAAGTGTATATTGATTGAAATACTTGTATTTTGCAACTGATTTAACCGACCACCTTGTTTGAAGTACTTTAATCATATTGAATAATTTATGGCCATCACGTGTGACAAACATTTAATTATTTCTAATTTTGGTTTCGGTTTTTAAAAATGATTACGTAAAAATGTTTTTCCCAAAATCCAATAAATACTGAAACTTAAAATTCGCCAAAATGATAAAAACTATGAAAATATTACTAGATTTCTCAAAAAAACCGAATTTCCAAAGTGGGGAAAATGTGTCCCAAAATTATGGATTTTTTCTATTAAAATGGTCACAAAGGTCTTACCATTTTTATCTATTTTGATGAAGTTTAAGTATTTTTATTGAACTTCAATTCGTAAAACAATGAGAGATGTGAACTGGAATGCCCAAAACTTGTACTCTTGTAAAAATTTGGTATTTATAAAAACTTTAATAAGTCCGTTAATTTCTGGCGGATATTTTAAAACAAAGCGGCGTTTTACTCCTTACTAAATGTTTTACTTCAATAAGTTTACTTGTGGTACGGTTACCATACAAAATAATGTACAAAAACATTGCCTAAGTTGAAAAATGGCTAAAAAGTGTGTTTGCTAGACAAAAGTGCACATATTTCTTAAGTTTTCTTGATTAAGCTATAATCTGTCGAAAGTTGCAGATTTCTGCATTTCAAATCCGGAGAGAAAGTTAAAATCGGTTGATAACCAATTACATTACAGGCTTATAAGTGTGCAAAGGTACAAGATGCTTGTTTCTTACCCGTAACCCAAGTTTTCAAATTTCAAATACAAAATTCTTGTTCCACTCGACAATGCCTATCAGAAGAATACTATCACTTCCCAGAGTTTTCTACTTCATTCTTTTTTGTAGCACTGTGTAATTTGAGCTGGCGAATTTTTCAATTGAATTGTGTACATTTTGCATAGATCGATTTTTGTTTGCTGATTGTAGCAAAATAGTGTGTTAGGGAGCCAATGAAATATAGGTGCCACCCTAATACACATATACATACAACATGAATTGTATCCGTGAGTTTTTCCTGACAGACTGATACCGTGGCAAGCAATTGTGATTGTGGCAAATACAAACAACAAAACGCTTCGCTGGTGGATTGCTTGCTTCCCTAGTTCTCTGGCTGTAGTCGACACAAGTGGAGGGTCCCGGGCACAGGTTCTGTTGGTGTTGTTGTTGGTATTGTAAAACAACTTCCGATGTCGGCTGCTTGTTTGTTTGTTTCTTTATTTTGTTTTGCAATATTTTGTAAAACAAAGGTTGACAAATAGGAAACGGAAATGTGTGTGTGTGTGTGAGAGAGAGTGTGTGGATGTGTTGTCACATGGTCTGCCTAAACCCCAAAACACATGTGAATACAGGAAAAGTCACCTTTTCCAGGAGGAAGGAGGCAACGAGGGATTATTATTCACACTGACCTACATTTATACGAACTTCGGTGTTCGGAGTTGTTTGCAATTTGATAGAGTGTAACAATTGCCATAAAAAATGTTTTGGTGTAAATTGCAATATGAATGGAAAAAGTTTTATATACGACTTTTTTAATGCAAAAAGATATTGGCGAATGCTGGGCAATATTGCCCTGTTGAAAAATTGAGTTGCGTTCTTTTTTTGCTAACAACGAAATTGACGAGTAATTTGTTTTAGATTTTTTTCATGCATGTGATGCTGTTGATGTAATTGGCCCAGCAGCAGCTGTAATCACACAATTGCCACCGGAATAAGAGGATTACATGTCTTTGTTGAACTTTAAACGACATGGACAATTTTTAAATAGAACCCATTGGATATTCGGAGAATATATCTAGATCGATTTTAGTTTATTTTGAAGAAAAATGTTGATTTAATAATTTTTAGAAATCGAGACAACAATTAACCGTAATTGCCATAAATTATTTAATAGGATTGAAGTACTCGTGAACAGCTTAAAAAATAATTAACTCAACTAAAACTAACGCCGATACGCCCTATTAAACGGTTACTTCTCTATCATATTTGATTTGATTTCGTTTATTGATCCATGTCATTTCTAAAGCATATGTTTAGGCGTTATCTTTACAGACGATAGCAATCTTTTTTATACACATGCTTGCATTTCGTATATCGATGAAGAATCTAATATCTGAACATTACCGAACGAACGGCTGTATTGAAGATATTTCTTTGTGACAACTTGTGCTGGGAACGAATGTAGATGTGTGTGTGTGTGAGCCAAGGAGGTGCTGTTCCAAGGAGAATAAGGCACGGAATATCTAACGTATCACGGAAATTCCATTCCACTGGCAGACAGACGTGTATTGATTGATTTTGCTGACATCCCTCTTAGACTGCCGTTGCTTCCGGATACGAGTGTGTGTGTATGTATGTATTTGATATCTTCTGATACATAAATTCAATCAGTTTCCCAAAAATTTGGCGTCCAATTGCGACTTTCATGTTGGCAGTTGTTATTTTCTGCTCTTCTTTTTATTCGCGCGTGAGTGTGTGGCAAAAATCCAAGGACGAGACCCAGTCCCAATTGGAATGTAGACATTTTTAACACCCACAGCATGCGACACAAAACACAATGACACGCGTTACATACATCCATACATACATACATATATTGTTGGTCTTTACCTTACCTGGTGGTGTATTGTTTGTATACACGATGTACAATCAGTCAGTCAGTCATTGGAGCTGAAGATTTTGCTTTTGGCGTATTTACCTGCAAAAAGAAAAAGAAGAAGAGAATTTGTAACATTCGTAAATCAGTGGCAGACATAAGCGAGCAGAAGAAGTTGAAACTTTTCTAAATTCGAATAATTGATTAATTGTTTTCCATCTTTACAAGAGGGCCTTAGGGAATTCGACAACAAAATGTTTTAATCCCATTTTCTTATTGGATCGAGTATTCAACTGGAATGGATTAAGTTGTTGGCGAAACTTTTGGAATTCCCGCTGCCAACGACAAAAGCGGAAACAATTAAAAACAATAATGGAAATTACAACAATAAATTTTGTCAAATTTAATACGACTGCAGCCGAGACTTGTTCAAAGAACCCAAAAACAGAATTCTTCTCAATTGTCATATATAAAGAGGATGACTATTTTCGAATTGCTGGAAATTGCTATGAATGATGCAATTGCAATTTGCACAGTCTTATTACAAAGTCAAAATATGTGATTTGAACTGGGATATTGTCCTGGCTCAAGACCATTTTGCTTCTATATTTAATAGAATGCAAATTTATTTACAAATGGCATGATGACATTTATTACTTGGCTGCAGACTACCACGATCATGATTTCGACCATGTCAAAAGTCTTTTCAAGTGGCTTCGCAGCGGCCTCTATAAGGAGATGATTCTCACAAACGAACGAGAAGCACAACTCACTTGCCGAATTTGCGTTTAAAAAATCGCACCAAGTAATAAAGTACACATGCCATCTTACAAGCATCTCATTGAGTTGCATATGTAAGTATGTGTATATTCAGGTATAGTTACCCAGCAATACTTCTGCCGTGCCAACGCTCATTTGTTTTAGTTTTTCGTTTGCATTTTTTGGTCTGTAATCAAAATATGATGCAAATTCATCTAAATTGTTTTTCATGCCCGTTTCTATTTTTACAACATTTGTTGGATTTGTATTAAAAGGTTGTGATTTCTGCGAATAGGTGACGTATAAGTTATGTTATTTATTGATAATATTACTCATACGCTAAAATGAAAATTAAATAAAGAAAATAGTAGATAACAGATAAAATAACTACGAAACTCTCAATTCCATATTTATAAATAGATAAATATTTATATGCATTAGGATTATGATATTTGTTGTCTTTATATTTTTCTGATATTTTGTTTTGTTAATCCTATTCCAATTGGTAACACTGAACAATCCATACTATTCGATAATCGTATTGATTGTTTAGATCGGAGTCCTAAGAAGAAGTATAACGACGCATGTTTATAACCTCACTCTACAGATTAGGAGGGTATATATCATTTGGTACAGAAAAAAGTGTAACGCATTGAAGGGGTGACTTAAGACCCTATGTATGCTTGGATCAAATCCGATTCACGACTTTTTAAGTTGTTTGAGCCATGTCCGTCCGTCTGACTGGCTGGTCTACACGATAATTCTCGAAGGAGCTAAGGAAACTATTCAAACTTTGCACATGGTAATATTTTTCCCAAAACTTAGTTTAAGTTCGAATATGGGACCTTCTTGTACCTCCCACACAAATTACACATATTCCTATATCAAATTAAAACTAATGTAACTTCCACGCGGATTTTCGGAATCAGTTTTATTTTTGTATTTGATATTATTTTATAATCATTTTAAGTGTACAAAATCTGGCGAGTTTGACACGCCCCTTCCAGTACCTGCCACACAAATCACCATAAACTATGTAAAGGGTGATTTTTTAAGAGCTTGATAACTTTTTTTTTTTAAAAAAACGCATAAAATTTGCAAAATCTCATCGGTTCTTTATTTGAAACGTTAGATTGGTCCATGACATCTACTTTTTGAAGATAATTTCATTTAAATGTTGACCGCGGCTGCGTCTTAGGTGGTCCATCCGCTTAGTCCAATTTTGGCATTTCCACGTTTTTGAGTAACAGAGACCCAATTGGTGCGAACGGCGACGAATCGAAAATTGGTGGTCATCATTAACACTGGCCGATACAGCTGCGATATTTTCTTCAGTTCGCACTCTACGTAAGCGTGTTGGTGGTTTAATGTCCAACAATGTAAATTTGGTGCGAAATTTAGTCACAATAGCCCGAATAGCCGCTTCAGTGGGTCGATTAAACTGACCATAAAATGGAAGCGCGCAATGAACTTTCTTAACAGAGCACGCATTTTGATAATAAAATTCAATAATTTGCAAGCGTTGTTCGTTTGTAAGACGATTCATGATGAAATGTCAAAGCATACTGAGCATCTTTCTCTTTGACACCATGTCTGAAATCCCACGTGATCTGTCAAATACTAATGCATGAAAATCCTAACCTCAAAAAAATCACTCTTTAAAATTAAAGCTATTATAACTTCTATACGGATGATCGGAATACTGCGAAATTTGAAATTTGGCAATGCTTTTATAGAGGTTACATTCGCATGGAATATGAGCGATATTGCCACACCGCTGCTGGTACTTCCCACACAAAGTGGCAAAAACTTTGGTTACAATAAAACCGATATAACATCATTTGCAATTTGATATTTGAAAATGTTTTATAATCACTTTAACCTTAAAAATATTTATGCTTTAGCCACGCCCCTCTTGTACCTCCCACACAATTGTCCCTATCCTAGGTCAAATTAAAGCTTTATAACTCCTCTGCCGGTGCCTGAAATTCATTATGACTTCATATTTGATCATGTTTTACAATTATTAATAAATGTGGAAGCTGGGTCCAATTGGCACAAACTTCTAGTACATCCCACAAACATACTCCTTCGCTAAGCAAATTTTAATAATTTAAGTCCTTCCATAGACATGTTCTCTGAGAGTGAGGGTATATAAAGAGTGATTTTTTTGAGGTTAGGATTTTCATGCATTAGTATTTGACAGATCACGTGGGATTTCAGACATGGTGTCAAAGAGAAAGATGCTCAGTATGCTTTGACATTTCATCATGAATAGACTTACTAACGAGCAACGCTTGCAAATCATTGAATTTTATTACCAAAATCAGTGTTCGGTTCGAAATTTTTTAGCGACAAATTTTGTTCAGCGATGAGGCTCATTTCTGGTTGAATGGCTACGTAAATAAACAAAATTGCCGCATTTGGAGTGAAGAGCAACCAGAAGCCGTTCAAGAACTGCCCATGCATCCCGAAAAATGCACTGTTTGGTGTGGTTTGTACGCTGGTGGAATCATTGGACCGTATTTTTTCAAAGATGCTGTTGGACGCAACGTTACGGTGAATGGCGATCGCTATCGTTCGATGCTAACAAACTTTTTGTTGCCAAAAATGGAAGAACTGAACTTGGTTGACATGTGGTTTCAACAAGATGGCGCTACATGCCACACAGCTCGCGATTCTATGGCCATTTTGAGGGAAAACTTCGGAGAACAATTCATCTCAAGAAATGGACCGGTAAGTTGGCCACCAAGATCATGCGATTTGACGCCTTTAGACTATTCTTTGTGGGGCTACGTCAAGTCTAAAGTCTACAGAAATAAGCCAGCAACTATTCCAGCTTTGGAAGACAACATTTCCGAAGAAATTCGGGCTATTCCGGCCGAAATGCTCGAAAAAGTTGCCCAAAATTGGACTTTCCGAATGGACCACCTAAGACGCAGCCGCGGTCAACATTTAAATGAAATTATCTTCAAAAAGTAAATGTCATGGACCAATCTAACGTTTCAAATAAAGAACCGATGAGATTTTGCAAATTTTATGCGTTTTTTTTTAAAAAAAAGTTATCAAGCTCTTAAAAAATCACCCTTTATAAGTCTATTTAGCCGACTGACGTTTTCTTACTTGTTGAAGTTATCAAATTTACTTCAGTATAACAATAATTTTGTTTAAAATTATTATCATTACTATAATAATTTTAATAAGTAGTAAGCTAATGTTATTGACGAATAAAAAAACATTCAAAAAAATTAGCAAAGTATTTTTATATAAGCATAAAATTAATTGTACTCGCTTGAATAAAATTTAGGTTTTTGATTGTTATTTTTTTCTAAGCAAATAGCAAATAAGATACTAAATTAAGAAAGATATTTAAACATTTTCTGAAATAAAAGGTCTCGGGAATTAATCGGTTAAAAGAATGACGTTTCTCTCCAACTTATTGTTCCAAGACTTCGCCGATCTCTGCAGGTTATTTTAATATAAATTTATCATCGAAAACTTAAAATTTTGACTTTTTGGAAGAACTTATTCGTATAATATACTAAAATAATAATGTTCTCTAATAAACAGAGGCAGATAATTGCGGTAATATTTTATTAAAATTATGATATTTTTTCTACGCATCTACGCAATCAGAGGAATGTATACACAGAAATTCGTGATTTTGACTGGTTTAATTGGTACACTTTGAATCACTTTTCGCCCCGTTTTCCCAAGAAACTAAAAAAAATCGAAAAATTTACTTTCACACAGTCATTTAGTCCGTGACAATTTTATCCCTTTTCCTCGTGTTCACCACAAATTGCACGAATGAATTTTTATATTGTAGCTGCATCCGTTTGGTTAGTACCATTTATTTCCCTTCAAATGACAAATCTTTAAGAAATCCCTTTGGTTTGAACCATTTTGATAGCTCTTTGTCAATTTTATACCTTAAAAGTACGTCTTTTCAAAGAATATCTTTATTTTACATGTCTAAACAACTAGAGGGACTGACACAATGAATTTCATGTTTCTAGATATTTCCGTTTGATAAGTATCATTTTTGTCCTATTTAATCCCCTAAATATATGGATCGAAAAAGGTGTGCTTGTAAAACTGACCTTTTCAAAAGATGCCGAAATGATAATGATATTTTTATCCGATTTCATAATTTCGAACTCTAACCGACTTCGTATTCTTATTTTTTTATTTCTGCCACGTTTCTTATCGCTAGACAACACAGTGTTGTTTGGAGGAGGTGCTGGACAATGAACGTTCACACTGTTTATTGTTCAATCAAACAACGCTGGCATAGTTTTGACAATTATTTGTAGCTGATGTTGCCACCAAGAAAAATTTGTTTTTATTCAACTGTATATAATTCAAATTTAAATAAATTATAAACAAAAAAATAAATTTCTTAAAAATATTCAAACATTCAGAGAAACAAAAACAATTTTAAATCAACCCATTTTCAAATCACCAGAAAATCTGCGACCCATATAAATCGAGTTAATCTATTTAACAACAATTTATGCTGTATGTTTGTATGTAAATGTTAACATCCATCCTAACCTGTTTGAAGCACAATTCATGTCGCTAGTGTAAAGCTAATTTATTTGGCATTAGCCAAAGTGCTGATGATGCTAAACTTGGCCAAAAACGTGTTTAAGGGTTGAATTTATTTGGCACGATCACTTTTCGTAAAATTCACAAAGATCAGTTCACAGACAAGAGAGTGGTGTGCACATACATGCATACACCCACGTAACCACCAAGTAAAGGTTAAGTTCAGGCCTGGTCGACTGTGCGATACCTAACGACACAATGTACGCAAAATATCAAAATACTGGGTGCTCTGAGCTGATTTTCATAGTTTTTATGCAATATTTTCGAGGATTCTTCTCTTTCGAAGTGTCGATATAATGCAAATATTCGAAATTCAAGAATCTAGTGTTGTGGGTGCTTTAAACTACAAATGTACTTAAAGCGTGTGAATTTTCTGTTCTCAATTTGATATTTGTTCGAATGGACTTAATTTCTAGTATTTGACAAACCATTGACTTTAAGGAAAAGAGCATTTTTCATATTTAGTAAATGCTGATGCTTAAAGAATTTTTAACTTCATGTGTCCGTCTGACTGTATGGACATTGGAACGATGTATGTTGCCAACAAGACCACAAAGCCATAACACCCAGTTAATAATAATAGGGTGTTGTCGAACAAGAAAAAAACTTCTACAAAATCTCCTAATTAGCATATATATTTTAGGTTGAGCGACTCAATGTAACTACATTTAGATAAAATAAATATGTTAAAACAAATACATAAACAAAACATACATATGTATACATTAGCGTGGGTTAAGATAGAATTGAAACCAAATGGAAAATATTTCAATATTTTATTTGCAATTTTATCGAAATTCAGGAATTCTAAACTTCTGCATTAAAATATTCTATAAAGAAGATGCGAGATAATGAGCTTTTATGGTCGTGTTTTTTAATGTGATTTCGATGAAAATCAAACATCGAATTCAAGTTGCGGAACTAGCAAGCCCGTCATCGTCGTCGTTGAGAGTTGAAATATTTTTGGAGAATACCAGTAGTCGATAAATTCCAATGAGACATGTGTGTGCGACGATAGGTCACCAATGACGCAACTATTTAAAATTTCAACAAAAAAATCGCATAAAAATAACATTGAATTATGAGACATAACATTTCCATTATCTCGCGGTTTTGGATAGTTTTCTGAAATAATTTGAATTTTAACCAGTGGAATTTTGCATTTCAAATAGCAGTGACCTTTTATTAGGGCAAAAACACGATTGTTAGAGCTTTTTTTTGTTCCAGCCGAAAGCTATAAAATATGTAAGTGATTTTTTAAGAGCTTGATAACTTTTTTTTTTAAAAAAAACGCATAAAATTTGCAAAATCTCATCGGTTCTTTATTTGAAACGTTAGATTGGTCCATGACATTTACTTTTTGAAGATAATTTCATTTAAATGTTGACCGCGGCTGCGTCTTAGGTGGTCCATCCGCTTAGTCCAATTTTGGCATTTCCACGTTTTTGAGTAACAGAGACCCAATTGGTGCGAACGGCGACGAATCGAAAATTGGTGGTCATCATTAACACTGGCCGATACAGCTGCGATATTTTCTTCAGTTTGCACTCTACGTAAGCGTGTTGGTGGTTTAATGTCCAACAATGTAAATTTGGTGCGAAATTTAGTCACAATAGCCCGAATAGCCGCTTCAGTGGGTCGATTAAACTGACCATAAAATGGAAGCGCGCAATGAACTTTCTTAACAGAGCACGCATTTTGATAATAAAATTCAATAATTTGCAAGCGTTGTTCGTTTGTAAGACGATTCATGATGAAATGTCAAAGCATACTGAGCATCTTTCTCTTTGACACCATGTCTGAAATCCCACGTGATCTGTCAAATACTAATGCATGAAAATCCTAACCTCAAAAAAATCACTCTTTAATTCAGATAATTATTTGTTGTAATAAAGATCTGAACCCACTCTAGGGTACAGATAATGATAAATGTCAGCCATGTCCGGTGTCATGAATGAAACGCGAATTCGAGACAAGACATTTATTAAAATCTAAAATATCGTATTAACTCAATGATAACATCTTCTATGGTAGAGTAGGTTCGGATGGCCGGCCGGCCGGCGGTATGTCTGTCCGTCCACACAACTAGATTGACGGGTGTAACATTGAACCTTTGAACGATTCAATGTTACAGCAGCTCCACGACATTTGACAGCCATCATCCAGCCGCTTAATTTATGCCCACTGCCAATGATGATTGAGAGAGACGTCCGTCCGCCTGTGTCTGGTGGCATTCTCGTTTTCGAATCGAAAGACCTTTTGTCAAACTACCGGCTGTTGCTAACATTGGCGATGTCAGAGAAGTTAGTTAATAATCATATTTTCGCATTTGTTCAAATTAATTACTCGGCGTCGCGGCGTCATGCCGTTTTATTTAGTTGAACAACGACTATTCCGCTCTTTTTTAATGTCCTGTTGGCGCCGGCTATTACTTCCACAACTTTCCGCTCGATTTGCCATTAACGAACGAACAAAAGCTCAACTGGACTCAAGTGAAGCCATCACAAAAAAAAGGACAACAAACATAAAATTAAATTGTAAAAACTAACAGCAATAGCAATAACAACAACATATTGTAGTTGTCACAAATTGTTGGAATGTCAACAATGACGCGCGTGAACAGTCAACAGATTTAAATAATTGAATCAAGTTTTGATAAATTGATTTTTTAATGATTTACAATTCAATCGAGCCGAGCCGAGCCGAAATGGGAAACAAAAATGCCAAAGTTAATATTTAATATCATTATATAATAACTTTTGTTATTTATTCGACCTTTATTTAAACTATCGAGGTCGTTGTTTTTGTATTTTCAAAATTTTATTAATCGATATTTCGTCGAAAGACATCTTCAGGATTTCAAATAATACAAATAAAACAAAGAAAAACTGAGTGCAGATGTGACGTTATTGCATTTTATTAACATTAAATTTGAAAATACAAAAACAAAGACCTCGAGCTCGTTTTTAATTAAAAAATATATAATTCTTGTATAATATTATTAAATTCCACATTTTTGATAGGGATATATAGTTTATACAAAAAATATTTTTTCAGCTTTTCGATTTTTGCATAAATATGAAGGATAAATTTGTACGAACAAAATCCACACCTAGGATCCACCTGTTAAAAGATCAGAATAATGTGTGCTATCTAATTAATTCAATTGTCATCCCATTTAGATGAAAGAAAAACAACAACTAGTTTATGTTTTAAAAAGAAACAACTTTATTACTAAACAACTTTCGCAACTGTACTTAAGCTTCGGGGGCAACGGGCAAATGGGCACCTTGGGGTTGGAAACCGTTTTCATCAGCAACATAGTTGACGGTGTAAGTTTGACCATCATCACCGACAAAGGAGTAGGAACCGGAGGCAGAGATGGCTTCATTTTCGGTGCCAATGTTCTTCAATTGACCTTGTTCGTTGGCTTTGGTGCCATCGCTGGTTTCAAATCTAGAAATTAATTTGAAATCGTCATCCATAAGCAATTGGCCAATTGAGTTTGTTCACCCACTAGGGGGTGGAGGGGATAGTTTTCCTTTCGGAAATGCTTACCCATAGTTATAAGATTCGGGACCAACTTCGGAATCCTGTCTCACGATTTCAGCTTCGGGACCGGGAGCGGCCAAAGCAACGGCGAAGAGGGCAGCGAAGACAATGATGAATTTCATTTTGTTTGATTTGATTTGAGCGTTTCCGGTGACTTGTCTATGTCAATGGTTAGGCACGGTGTGATGATGATAAACGCTGTCGCCCTTAGTTTTTATAGTCTGATTTCATGATGGCATTTGTGCGGCCGCAAATACCTGATCTAGACAAACGTGTATCGATCGATTGATCGTTGTAGTTGGCATTTACATTAATCTCAATCGTATTTAAATCGAAAGAGATCAACGGTGGTGGATGATGAGGAGGAGGACGGTTGCGTTACTAGAAAAGGGTTTTCAAGGCAAACGAACAATGTGATGGCAAAAACCAAAAATTAAATTATCTGACTAATTTAATCTAATACTGTTGCTACCCTCTCCTCATTTAGAGGAGTTCCCTCTTGTTGGGAATGTTTTGCTAAATACTGGGCTTAAGCAGTTAAGATTTAATGTTACCCGCACGTGTGGACAGCACCACCAACTAAGGCAACAAGGCACCCGTGTAATGATGATTTTGGGTAAGAGCTCATCTATAACTGATCTGAGACCATCTATAGCTAAAACAAGTAAGAAAACGTCAGTTGGCTTAGCACACTTATATATATACCCTCACTCTCAGAGAACATGTGTATGGAAGGACTTAAATTATTAAAATTTGCTTAGCGAAGGAGTATGTTTGTGGGAGGTACTAGAAGTTTGTGTCAACTGGACCCAGCTTCCACGCTTGTTAATAATTGTAAAAACATGAGCACATATGAAGTCATAATGAATTTCAGGCACCGGTAGAGGAAATATAAAGTTTAATTGAACCTAGAATAGAGACAACTGTGTGGGGGGTACAAGAAGGGGCGTGGCTAAAGCGCAATCATTTATTATGTTTAAAGTGATTATAAAAACATTTTCAAATATCAAAACATTTCCATACGGGTAGTCAATACTCATGTGGATGTTATATCGGTTTCATTATAACCAAAGTTTATGACACTTTGAGCCACACCCAGAAAGGGTGTGGCAATATCGCCTATAGTCTATGCGAATGCATCCTTTATAAAAGCATTGCCAAATATTGAATTTTCACAGTATTCCGATCATTCGTATAGAAGTTATATCTGACTTAATTTTACTTAGTTTAGGGTGATTTGTGTGGGAGGTACTGGAAGGGGCGTGGAAAAACTCGACGTATTTAACACACTTAAAGTGACTATAAAAACTTTATCATATACCAAAATAAAACGTATTCCAAATATCCGTGTGGAAGTTACAGTTTAATTAGGAACATGTGTGGGAGGTACCAGAAGGCGCGTGGAAATTTCGCCCATCTTCGAACTTAAACTAAGTTTGGGAGAAATATCACCATGTGTAAAGTTTGAATTGATTCCTTAGCTCCTTTCGATAGTTGTCGTGTACACCAGACAGACGGACGGATATGGCTCAAACATCTTAAAATGTTGTGAAACGGATTTGGTCCAAACATACTTAGGGTCTTAAGTCACTCCCTCCTTCAGTAAAATTGTATATTTCTAAATTTGTACTTTTTATGGTTTGCGCGGGACAAAAAAGGTACCAACTAAAGTATTGTAGCTAGAATCGTGAAATTCGGCGTGTACATTCCTCCGGAATTTGTACTTCTAAGGAATGAGCGTGATAAAAATGGTACCAACTGAAGTATTGCAGCTAGAATTGTGAAAATGTATATGTAAATTTCTCTGGGTGTTTAAATTTGAAGGGCCGATGTTGATTTTGAATGAAACACAAATTATTTAGGAAATTATTGTCATTTCTTTTTATTATGGTAATATTGGCATGGTTCAATTATGTATGGAACAAGACATCGGCCAAATGGCCGCCGAGATATCGGCGGCACACCACCATCCGATGGTCCAAATTTTCGATGACGCTGAGGCATAATTGAGTTTCTATGCCGTTAATGTGCCGAATTATCTCATCCCTTTGCTCTTTTTATCGCCCTATGTTCAACATGACCTTTTGTTATTTAATATATATGAGTCATTCATTGTCAAGCGGTACGGTTTTTGACCTCTATAGCTGAGTTTGTTTGAAAGTTTGTATTTTTGGAAAAAAAATTTGAATATTTTTTTCACGAGTTATGAGCAATTTAACAGAAAAAAATAATACTTTTTCAAAAAGGTGTGTTCATTCAATCGTCTGTAACTTCTTCTGTTATACCTTGTTTTAAAGGTAATTTCAATTACTTTTATAATATTGACGTGGTGTGTTTTGTCAGGGTTAGATCTTTTAGAGTTTTTGCAATTTTCATTCTTTTATTTTGATTTTCGAAATGATTACATTAATCCATTTTGAAGACATTTTAAAGTAGTGTGCTTAGGTCTATTTTGAAGCGACTGTGTGAGTTTGAGTGAAATCAACCACAATTACAGTGAAAAAAATCGTTAGCTGTGTGGCAAGTGGCACCGTTCTGTTGAAACCACATATCGTCCACATCCATATCTTCCAATTCGGGCCATAAAAAGTTCGTTATCATCTCACGATAGCGAAGACCATTCACAGTAACTGATCGGCCTCATTTTGGAAAAAATACGGCTCGATGATGCCGCCAGCCCATAAACCGCACCAAACAGTTACTCTTTGTGGATGCATTGGTTTTTCGACAATCACTCTTGGATTATCATTCGCCCAAATGCGGCAATTCTGCTTATTGACGAATCCACTGGGGTGAAAATGTGCCTCATCACTGAAGATGATTTTCTTCGAAAATTGATCATCCACTGTTGTCATTTGTTGTCGCCACTCTGACTATTGACGACGTTTGCAGTGGTCAAGAGGCTTTAGTTCTTGAGTCAATTGCACCTTGTAAGCGTGTAAATGCAAGTCTTTATGCATAATGTTTATCGACGACGAGCGTGAGAAGTGCAATTGTTGGGCGCGACGACGACTTGATGTGGACGGCTCTTCAACATTTTGATTTGAACGCCTAGTTTCATAATAAGCCTGAATGACTTTAAGGCGTTGCTCGATTATGTATCTTTCCATAGTTCAAAATGATTTAGTCTGAAATTGAGAAATGTCAAATGAAATGCAGAAAAAACTTGACGTTTAGGTGTGGTTCACATTCAACATCGGCCCTTACAATTTAACCACCCTTTAGAAGCACATTAAAATTAGATTTTTCAAAATGTGTACTTTTTAGGAAAGAGGAGCAAAAAGTTATAAGATGGCATCTAGGATATAAATTGCACTGTGGTTGTATTTGTATATTTTGTTCAAAAATGGGTAGAAATAAATACTACCCAAAAACAGAGATGAATAATATTGATAACAAATAACTGGCTTTTAAGCGTGCGAAGTAGCGGGCACTGCTAGTATTTCATAGTACTGTAGTAGTATTACATAGTACTATGGACTGAAGAGTTTATTTTTTACCTTGCTGCCAGACTTATTGCCGAAAATTCTCTCCATGCTCGTTTCCTCTTTTGCACGCCACTCTCCATTGTAAGTGCTATAGATATGAATTGCCCTGGTGGTTGTGTCTTTTAGAGATGGGCGCGTGAGTGATTTTTGACGCACGCTCACGAAGGAACAAAATTTAATCTCGCACGAAGAATTTTTGTTTCTCACTTTCACTCACGCTCACGCGAGTAAAATAATTTTGTGACTCACGTAAATCACGCAAATTATTTTCACAGAAAAAAATAAATATATGTATTTGCTATTGTAAATCGAAATGAGTAAACGTCACGCAAATCCAAAAATTATATTATTTAAATCATTATGTTTTCGATGTTTGTCCTTTATATTCATATTTTTAAGATAGTATACAAAATTAAACTATGCGATATTATCGTATAGTTTAACGCAAAATAAGTTAACAAAAATCGGAAACTACGACATAAAATCAAAGTTGAAAACTAAGCATATAAAGGGTGATTTTCTAAAAGCTATAGGAAAGTTTTTCAAAAAAACACATAAAATTCAGAAAAATGCATGAAATCTTTATTTGAATCGATAGTACGGTCCATATAATTTAATGTTTGAAGATTATTTCATGCAAATGTTGACCTTGTCTTCGCCTCACAAATGGTCCATCCGCTTAGTCCAATTTTGAAATTTCAACGTAACAGAGGCCCAATTGCTGCGGACGGCGACGAATCGATAATTGATGGTCATCATAAACACTGGCCGATACAGTTGCGATATTTTCTTCAGTTCGCACTCTACGTAAGCGTGTTGGTGTTTTAATGTCCAACAATGTAAATTTGGTGCGAAATTTAGTCACAATAGCCCGAATATCCGCTTCAGTGGGTCGATTAAACTGACCATAAAATGGAAGCGCGCGATGAACTTTCTTAACAGAGCACGCATTTTGATAATAGAATTCAATAATTTGCAAGCGTTGTTCGTTTGTAAGACGATTCATAGTTAAATTATAGACCATACTGAAGATGTTTGACAGTGAAACAAAACACGAAAGGTGCGTCAGCTGTTTAAACCAGTGTTGCCACAAAGATAATAGCTAAAAAATCACCCTTTACAACGATATCAGTCGTGTGAACTTTTTTAATAAAAAAATAGTGTTTTATGTTGGCGGAGGGAATGGTGGTTAAAAAGTGTATATGTACATATTCGTACATATGTTAAGAACTTTTCTGTTGGGCCGAAGACTTTTAAGGAAAAGTTGCATCTCCACATTCTTGGGGGTCGTCGTTAATGTTTTTCATATTTTTGTTATCACTGTCCGTCATTGGCGTGGAAAATGTGCGTTATATATAGTGTTAGGTATTTTTAATTTTGTATATATAAAAATTTTATTTATTTATTGAAGAATTGTATTTTCATAAACGATTTTTGTTTGTTGTATTGAATTTCTTTGTTAATTATTTATTTTATTTATTAACCTTTTTTGTTTTACATAAGGTATTTAAGGACTTTCCATACATCTAGTTTAAGTTGTATTATTCTTGAATTGTAAATTGTTTCTATCAATGTATAGTCCGCAATGGGTTTTATTGATTAATAAATTTAATTGAATTCGATAAATATATATTCCCAAAGTTTCCATTCCACGAAAAAGTATTTAATTTGTGGAGGTGAATACAAAATAAAATGAAACAAGTAAAAAAGGCGTTAAGTTCGGCCAGGCCGAACTTTATATACCCTCCAACATAGTTTAAAATGTTAAATTTTTTAATATAGCCAAGCCAAAACAAATAAAAATCTTGCAAAAATAATTTTATAAATAAACTAGCTGAACCCCGCCCGTTTCGCCAGGCAAAAACACAAATGGTAAAATTAAAATCAGGTTTCATATTGATATTATCGTGGTCAGTAATATATACGTTCCAATTTTCAGCCTTCTAGCTAAAATACACTTTTGCCACGCCCCAACTACCCACCAAACGACAATTCAAACTCCAGCATCATATTTATCTTTCTTGTGGTCAGTAATATATACGTTCCAATTTGCAGCCTTCTGGCTCAAAAAAACACTATTGCCACACACATAAAACGAAAATCCAAATTTCGGCATCATATTTATCATTCTCGTGGTCAGTAATATTTATGTACCAATTTTACATCCTATGTCCTTCCTTGGGCCAACACGAATTCATCAAGCCCAAAATCGTTAAAATCAGACGATCCGTTATAAAGTTTTGCGTGTTCACACGGACGGCATTCTCTTTTATAAATATAGATATAAAATTTTAATTATTTTAAACCTCGCTTATAAGACTAGGCTACCAATATGTGTATATATTGAAATAATACAACAAGTCAATTCAAAAAGTAAAAATAATGCAGCAATCTTCAGAAAAGCTTAAATACCGTAACTATTGGGGGATAGTAGGTACATTTTCAGCTACAGCCGTTTTGTTGGTGGCATTTCCCATCGTATTTTACTCCTAAAAGCATTAATTTTGAAAGTCTATAATCTATCACGTACTTCATGATTCTAACAATTTTTTGTCGTAAAAGTAGAAAAAGTACGAATGTGGAAAAATCTCAACGAATTTCATCATTCTAGCTGTAGCCATTTAGTTTGTACCATTTTTATCCCTCCACTATCTATATCCCTTGAAAGAACGAATTTAGAAAAACCGTTTGTTTCGTGTCTACGCAGTCAGAGGAATGTATACTCCGAATTTCACGATTCTTGCTGCGGCCATTTGGTTGGTACCATTTTTATCCCTCTATTCCCATTTCACCCCTTAAAAGTACGAATTTGGAAAAATATTTTTATTTTGCATGTCTTTGAAATCAGAGGAATGTATACACCGAATTCCATGATTCTAGCTGCAGCCATTTCGTTGGTACCATTTTTATCCCCTTTTTCCTATATTACCCCCAGAAGAGTACGCAATTAGGAGGGATTTACACACCGAATTTCATCATTCTAGCTGTAGTCGTTTAGTTGGTACTATTTTTATCCCTCTGTACCCATTGTATCCCTTGTAAGTACAAATTTGGAAAAAAACTTTTATTTTTCGTGTCTACGCAGTCACAGGAATGTATATTTCGAATTTCATGATTCTAGCTGCGGTCATTTGGTATGTTTGTTTATGCTTTAGCCACGCCCCTTCTTGTACCTCCCATACAATTGTCTCTATCCTATGTAAAATTAAATGCTTTATAACTCCTTTACCGGTGCCTGAAATCCGTTATGACTTCATACTTGATCATGGGCCCAATTGGCACAAACTTCTAGTACCTCCCACCTACTACCTACTCCGGCGCTAAGCCAAGTTTAATTCCTTCCATACACATGTTCTCTGAGAGTGAGGGTATATATAAGTCGGTTTAGCCGACTGACGTTTTCTTACTTCTTTAACTTGACAATGGTTTTGGAGCTATTTAAAACAAAACTCCAAAGTTTTCACTATTAGTTTTTTGTGTTGTTGATTAGTGATCGATTGATTGATTTTCTATGTGTTTTGAATGTAATACATTCGAATATCAGCTAATTCGATCAAGTAATTTCTTCTTAAGAAGGAAATCTCTGTTTTTGGTAACGGAAAGGAGGACTACCACACTCAACCATACACACATTTGACCATATACGTATTTCGTTGTCCTGTGTAGAGACAACTCATCAGTGATCTTTCTGTATGGAGT
Organism: Polietes domitor; assembly: GCA_947397865.1. Taxonomy (NCBI): domain Eukaryota; kingdom Metazoa; phylum Arthropoda; class Insecta; order Diptera; family Muscidae; genus Polietes; species Polietes domitor. The sequence goes on along the minus strand of OX377621.1, from coordinate 109,388,635 downwards.
GCTTGCGTTAACATGAAGTCATAAGTTGTATATATATCTACGTTATATGAAAATCACACCTGCGTATTATATGTATACTCCTGAAAACCTCACCGAAAAGTGTTTTGAAGAGCATTATTCTACCTAAAACCTCTTCTCATTACCACTAGTTTTCATTGAAGCATTCCGGTTGTACGCGACCAGACTAGACTTGCTTATGCATGAAATGAGACATTTCCGAAGAAGACTTGATATTATGGACAATTAAGTGAAGGTATCTGATTTTATCAAGAATTTAAAAATCTTTAAAACTGTAAAATATTTTTCGTCACAACTTATCTATTAGCAAGTTATAGTGGATTTAATACTCAACTTCCAATCAAAGAAGAAGATGCCAAATCGTAGACTAGCTTGCTATCTGTTCTAGTCACGAATGACTATTTTTCTCTCTCCACTATCACTATAAATAGTCACCCGATTTTGAAAAAAAAAAAGAATTTTGAACTATTTTATGTTTTAAAAAGAAACAACTTTATTACTAAACAACTTTCGCAACTCTACTTAAGCTACGGGGGCAACGGGCAAATGGGCACCTTGGGGTTGGAAACCGTTTTCATCAGCAACATAGCTGACGGTGTAAGTTTGACCATCATCACCGACAAAGGAGTAGGAACCGGAGACAGAGATGGCTTCATTTTCGGTGCCAATGTTCTTCAATTGACCTTGTTCGTCGGCTTTGGTGCCATCGCTGGTTTCAAATCTAGAAATAAATTTGAAATCATCCATAAGCAATTGGCCAAATGAGTTTGTTCACCCACTAGGGGGTTGAGGGGACAGTTATCCTGTCGGAAATGCTTACCCATAGTTATAAGATTCGGGACCAACTTCGGAATCCTGTCTCAAGATTTCAGCTTCGTTAGCGGGAGCGGCCAAAGCAACGGCGAAGAGGGCAGCGAAGACAATGATGAATTTCATGTTGATTTGTGAATATCGACGACTTGAAAGTGTATGATGACAAACTTGGACTCCCTCCTCAGTTTATATAGTCGCATCTCGCGCTGTGGGTTTTTTGGAGCAAAACATACTTGAACTGAAACAAGCGCTGCTTGGCGATGTGACCTTTACATTAATTTAAATCTTATTTAAACTGGTTTATCGAGCACATTATTAAGCTGTTGTCTTCAACAGAAACATAATTTTTTCGTCTCATCTTAAATTCACACCTACAAATTGTTGTTATTTATTTTGTTTTATTTTTGCTAATCATGTTTTTAAATTTTTTCTTCTTCTTCTTCTGCTTTTGCTGCCTTTAAAAATTAAAAATTGTCAATTTTGTTGTAGTTGTGGTTGTTGTCGTTGTTGTTGGACGTTTAATTAATACTACAGCGCGGCGAGTATTTATCAATTCTGTCTCATATGCAAATGCGACTTTTAATTAATAAACACCGGCGACAGGTGATGGATAACTTTGAACATGGAACGAACTACGGTCAAGCGGTAACTTTTTGACGCTAGATTTCGTTAGGGCAGTGCATGAAGTTCTACATATGCCGACGACCGGTTTCGCAGAAGACCATCTTGGAAACGCAGACTCAGGCATAGACGTGCAATAGTAGATCAGTGGGCACGCATGCGCATGCGCATGAATCAATTTGTTTATTCTGATCCCCATAATTTACTCGAATAGTAAATTAGAGTTTAGATCAATATTATAATTAAGTTATCATATATGAATAATAATGAATCATAATTCAGAGATGAGTCACGAAATGTGAACAAACAAACAAATATCCGACCGAGTTCTGGAAATCACTTTCGATCGAAAGACCTATTGCAGAGTAAATTGAAACCAACGTTTTATTTCTTCTTCTTCCATGGCCTCAAACTACAGATTATATATCGATTGATGGGGACAAAAGGTAGAGGGCACAAAAAGACTAGGTCTAAATGTAGGCCAAATCCTCTTATTCTATTCAAGTCGAAGTATGGACATCCTATTAGTCTATATGTGGCAAATACAAATACGAAAATTGTGGTTTTCCAAAGTTGACCTAATCCCACGGCAGGAAAATCTGTACTTTTTGAGGGCGCAAATGGGGAAAAATTGCGTAGAAACGCAAAATGAAGGGATTTTCCGAAATATTTTACTTTTTAATGTTAAATGGGGGGTAAAAGGTTCCAAAAGGATGATTCTTGCTTCAACCTTGCTGAAGCAAGAATCATCACATTTGATTTGTACATGTCTCTTATAGCTTAGAAGGGATTTTTGGAAATAAAAATAGATAAAATGCTTCCTGACTAAAGCCTAGAATCTTGAAATTGCAAGAAGAAGAAGGACAAATAATTATTTTTACTTTTGGGCTCGAAATTGGGTAAAAAGGGATGAAAATCAAACTTCTGAAATTCAATGTGTAGAAAACTCCAAATGCGTAGAAGAGTACAATTATTCGAAATTTGTGTTCTTAAAGGGTAAATGGGGAAAAGGGGATAAAATTGGTACCAACAACAGGTACTCGGTGTGTATATTCCTGTGATCGTGTAAATGCGAAACATACAAGGATTTTTAAAAATTTAAACTTTTAAGGGGGAAGCGGGACAAAACGCGCATAATAAATTGATTTTATCGAAGTTTGCGCTTTCTTGGTTCATTGAGGCGCAACGAAATTTGTACTTTTAAGAGGGAAGCGAAGGCATATCCTTTTATATGGTACCAAATAAAGTGTTGCAGCTGGAATCGTGAATTAAGCAGTGGCACCAAAAGGGATAGAAAATGGTATTATAGTCGTGAACACCACATAGAAGCGCAACATAAATGCATTTTTGTACTTTTAAGGGGTGAGTGGCACAAAAAAAGGATAAAAATTGTACCAACTAAATTATTGCAGCTAGAATCGTGAATTTTAATATGTAAATTCCTTTGACAATGTAGAAGCGCAGTGAAATTGGATTTTTCGAAATTTGTACTTTTAAGGGTTGCGCGGGACAAAAAGGGATCAAAATAGTACCAACTTAAGTATTGTAGCTAGAATCGTGAAATTCTGTGTGTACATTCCTCCGACCACGTAGAAGGGCAACATAAATCGATTTCTTTGGAATTTTTACTTTTAAATGTATTTTTACACTTTTAAGGTGCGAGCGGGTAAAATTGGGATACAAATGGTACTAACCAAAGTATTGCAGCTAAAATCGTGAAATTTGGTATGTAAATTCCTCGGACTAAGTCCAGTAAAGTTGGATTTGTTGAATTGAGGGTTGCGCGGGACAAAAAGTGATAAAAATGATAATTGCGTAACGTAAATGGATATTTCAAAATTTGTACTTATAAGGAGGATGCTGGGCGAATGGGTATAAAATGCTGGGTATAAAAATGTGTACTTTTTGGGAAAGAGGTTAGAAACATGAGATCGAGGATATAATTTTTTGTTCGAAACTGGGTAGGAAGGAGTTCAGGTAAAATAGTGCAATTCGACAAGCACAATCGTCTGACTGTGTATGAGTGCTATCTAATAGGAGGTTTCCAAACTATTATTTTAGATTTATATATATCGACCAAAAGAAAACTCAATAAATACTATCCAAAAAAAGAGATGAATAAAACTGATAACAAAGTAGCGGACGCTGCTAGTCGTTGGAAATGAAAAAATGTTGTGTTAGCAAATGTTTGCAAAAATTGTAATAACATTTGCATTTAAAACCATAATATTTACATTTTAAAGTCGGCTAGTCTAAGTCTTGCGATTTTTGCTGAGGGAAGTCATATGTAGATAATCCATTCCCACATTCAAATTTACCACAACTTAGCCGTGTTGCCTTATTTTTGACAGTGAAGTTTTAGAAGAGAAAAAAAGAATCATGTTTTTCCAGTGTAATTTTTGTTATGTTACATTTTGCCCAAATTTTTTTTCTGAATTAATAGATGCCCCTTGGAAGCACTTTAAATAAAAATTTTTATTCTTGTCTTATTTTTGCGGGGTTTCAAGGTAACAGCTAAAAACTCATATTTCTTGGAATCATCTTGTAAGAGGTGTAAAAATAAAGTAAAATAAATAGTAGGATTCAATACATAGGAAAAACATGATTTTAGAGAGCGTTTAGCTCACAGATGGCTTGATCTAGGAACGAAATATTTTGCAAATCAACATTAAAAAATCCAAACTTTATTTTCATGGGGTGACTGGAACTTGGTTTTCAATTTGTATGTAGGGCGACCCAGCTTATAGTACAGGGTATTATAGCATGATATTACGCTAGCAGTTAGTAGTATATGTGCTACACAACCTGGAAGTGGTTTAAGCCACGAGTTTTGGCCAGAGTCTGTTTACATTACATTACACGATTACAGCCGCAGTTTTGTGGTGTATGTGTTTTATTCAAAACTTCAAACCAATTTTCTTTTTTGACGCTAAAAGAAAACCAAAACCTATTGCAAATTTGAAAAAGTGTAAAACAAGTCACTCTATTCCACACAAAAGTACATATAAATAGCCTGGCCATATTCATTTTTAGTGCTTTTGATTTGTATACCTTTCAGTGTAGGATCCCTTCAAAAGAACATCGCAATTATAATATTTTCTCCATAACTTCTGAACCAAATGTTTGACTGAAACTGCAATAAATTTGCCTTAGGCTTGGTCATTGGGCAAAAGTATTCTAGATGTAACCACTTTGGAGTACATTATATGGTGCTGGGATTTTTATTTTATTTCGCTTAGCACATATCCATCAACGGGGAACTCCTCTAAAAAAGAAGAAGATGTTCGCAGTGTTTGATTAAAATAGTCTGATAATTTTATTTTCGGTTTCGGCGTAACTTTGATCGTTCGCCTTGAAGGCCCATTTCCAGTATTACAACCCCACCTCCGTTGATCTCTTTCGATTTGAAATTTGATATTAATGTAAATGCTAAGGCGAACGATCGATCGATTCCAGTTTGTCTAGAACAGGTATTTGCTGCCAAACAATTCAAACTATAAAAACTAAGGGCGACAGCGTTTATCATCATCACACAGTGCCTAACCATTGACATAGACAAGTCACCGGAAACGCTCAAATCAAATCAAACAAAATGAAATTCATCATTGTCTTCGCTGCCCTCTTCGCCGTTGCTTTGGCCGCTCCCGGTCCCGAAGCTGAAATCGTGAGACAGGATTCCGAAGTTGGTCCCGAATCTTATAACTATGGGTAAGCATTTCCGAAAGGAAAACTATCCCCTCCACCCCCTAGTGGGTGAACAAACTCATTTGGCCAATTGCTTATGGATGACGATTTCAAATTAATTTCTAGATTTGAAACCAGCGATGGCACCAAAGCCGACGAACAAGGTCAATTGAAGAACATTGGCACCGAAAACGAAGCCATCTCTGTCTCCGGTTCCTACTCCTTTGTCGGTGATGATGGTCAAACTTACACCGTCAGCTATGTTGCTGATGAAAACGGTTTCCAACCCCAAGGTGCCCATTTGCCCGTTGCCCCCGTAGCTTAAGTAGAGTAGCGAAAGTTGTTTAGTAATAAAGTTGTTTCTTTTTAAAACATAAACTAGTTCTCGTTTTCGTTCTTCTATTTTCGGATGACAATTTAATTAATTGATAGTGGTGAGAGACAACTAGTTTTGTTTTTTTTTGTTGGGCTAGAACGGATAGAAAAGAATTGACGAAAACTTGGTAGCAATTGAATTAGTCTAAGCTTTAAGTTTCATCGCTTGGCGGTCGATCTTTGATGTGCATCTTGATCTGTGGACGACATTTCGAGAGTTTGGCAAAGCTGGTCCGCTTTAATTAAGACAGATGGGTTGGGTTGTACAATACATTTATGAGATTGTGGGTTTGAATAAACTAAAAATCAAAAATAATTTGTGTCTGCTGCGACTAACACGTTTTTCACAGCGCCATTTTTCACAAGAATGAGCTAATCTTGTAGCTGTTGCGATGCAATCTAGAAGCCATACTTCTCGCTCGATTTTAATAAAATGACATTTTGTTCATACCTTTTGTTCATTTTCTAAGAGCTCTGAGCAGAATGGTTCACATTTTGGTAAAACTTGATCCCGCACGTTGCACGGTCAATCGAATAAGACGTAGTTTTTTTTAGGGAGGGATACCCTAAAAAGACATGTTGATTAGGAGGACATCAAACAACAATTGCTGCTCTGACACAACCGGCATCAATGACATCGATAAGTGCCAGATTTATAACAATGCCGATGAATGCCTACCAAACAATGGATTTAAGTCTTTGAAGTAGCTCTTCTGCAGGTTTGCCAGGTGTGGGCATTTGTCCCCAACAATGAGGATTTTATGATGGTCAAAAGGACAAAAATGAAATGGGGACAGGGGTTTTTGTGGGGATTTCTTAAAATATTTTGGGGATTTTGTGGGGTATTCAATTTTAAATTAGGAGCTTGTACACGACAAAGGGTGATCAAAATATTCCTGAATTTCTTAAAATAAAACATATTTTTTATAGAGGGATTTTCATGACAATTTTGGGGACAAAAACGATCAAAATATTCCACAGTTGTTAATGATTCAACAAATCATTAAAAAATTGTCTTTGTTTTGATCGAACCCTTTGCCCCCTTGAAAGTATGAATTTCTAAACATTTACGTGTCTACGCAAGTCGTGGATGTAGCCGTCTGATTCCATTTTGTCTCTTAAAAGTACGAATTTGAAAAAAATCATTTTATTTTGCATGTAAACGCTGTCAGAGGAATACATATATACACCGAATTTCATTGCTCTAGCTGCAGCCGTTTTGTTTGGTACGAATTTGGAAAAATAATTTAATTTTACGTGAATCGACACATCGATTTTCTTGTTTCTGGCTGTTGTCGTTTGGTACCTATATTGTTATCCCTTCTGCCCCTTTTCACCCCCTGCAAATATGCACTTTATGGTGCACGTTTATGCTATAACGGAAATGTGCATATCCAATATAAAGTAAAAACAAACAGTCATATTCAGAAAACATGTTAAAATATCAAAATATTGGGATTATTAGAGTATTTTTATGTCCTTGTGAAGGAACCGATTTCGCCCAGTTGCAACTCCAGCCGATCTACGGCTGTAAGACGCATTTATTGGCTCCTTTCCTGCTTTCAACAGACGGACATGGCTAGGACTTTATGGCGATCAAGAATTATATACTTTACAGGGTAAACTTAGAATACTCCCATCCTGGAGGTGCACTATGGTCCCAAATCCATTTTTTTGGCAGAAATTCAAAAAAATTAAAATTGGAAAGTGGTAAATGTGTATATGTTTTCTTTATGGCAACACTCCAAGCAATCAAGAAAATATACTGGAGAAAATTAGGTGGCAACACCACAAGCCTGAATGGTACTTAAACTTTGCGGTTCAAAAAAAGTGGGATTAATTTTGATAAAAAGCAGTTTTACAAATTAATTAAAATCAAGACTTAAAAAGAAAATAATAAAGTGACTACATTATGAAAATTGACGGCAAGAGTTAGCAGTTGAAAAATTATATTTAACATTTTATGATTATTGTGGTCTTGTAAGTATTCATAGGTATTGTAATTTTGTGATTTGCAGAGAACATAATCTATAAATGTCATGGACCAAAAGTCATATGTATGACTCAGCTTGACTCAAAGTGTAAATGTGAAAGTGTTCGTCTGAGGTTGTAGTTTCTGGTGGAATTAGTATCTCGTCAGCATTTTTCGGAAACTCTAAAAATTGTCATTTTATTTTAGCACAGTTTTTGATTAGCCATAGACATTTATATGATTGTATCTCTGAATTAGGTTTGTGTAAGAGGCCCATCAATATTTTATTTAAAAGGTATTGAAAGTACCTTTAAAATGGTATACCACATCATTCACCTTTTTGTACACATGTATACATTTTACTTTATTTCTTGAAATAATTATTTAAATTGCAGTTTAAAGTATACTATTTGTATGTTATATTTTGCTTTTGTAATAATGTTTAGAAAAACACATTTCGTCCAAATAAACAACTCTTCATTCTTTTAAGCTTTCATAAAATTTTGTTTTTGGTCACCCTGTACCAATACAGGGTGATAATTATGTTGGTTATATATTGAGTTTATATGGGAGGTGGTAGTGGGCGTGGTCCGATCGGCCCAATTTTATTTTTTGCGTATGATATTTCTAGCAAATGTGCAAAAGTACAAGGCTGTATGTTTATTTTTCGACTTTATGCCATAAAAAATGGATTTGGGACCAGTGTGGGGTGGAGGGAAAAAATGCTTAAAATCTAGCCATTGATTAATAACCTCCTGTAAAAACAATGAGAAGGCCCCCTGTTGTTGTTCGTTGTTTGTCTCTGCCGGCTGTTGTCACTAGGGTATCCGACCGATTAAATTTTATTCGATTAATCGAATATTTAGTATCAAATATTTGTTTGAATAATCATCGGTTTCGGATAACGAATAATTCGATAATTCGAAATCGGTACCAAATAACCGAATATTCCAAATGTTATACTACCAAACATTTTTGGAGCGAAATATCATTTTGGAAAATACAAATGATTTTGCTTTATATCTACCAACGTTTGGAAGGCATCATTCAATTTTTAATGAAAACTTTGTCAAAATTAAATTCTTGCTTTGTATACAAAAGTCTATTTGGAGTTGAAAACGTTTCAGAATATCATGTCACTGAAAGAGAAAATATTGTCGCTGAAATTAGCCCTTTGTCCGAACTGAACGAAGCAGCAAAAATAGTACAAATTCCAGCGAAAAACGAAAAGTATAATCGAATGACATAAAATATTATTTTTTATTTAGATAAATCGAAAAAATTACTCAAGAACTTAATTACATGTTCTTGTTTCTATTGCTCCGACTTCAACAGTAAGTGAAAGATTTTTTTCGACATCGAACTTTATTAAAACAAAGAAAAAATCGCCTTAAATGCAACAGCTTTTTTCAAATAAAACGACGAAACTTGAGTATGTGTTATATATTCCTGTCAAAATCTAAATAATTTACAGGAATTTTTAATCGATTAATCAAATATTCGAATAAGAGCTGTCGACTTTATTCGTTTAATTAGAAATTGTGTATTTTCGTATAAACGATTAATCGCATAGTCGAAAAGTACGAACAATTGTCACAGACAAGACCAGTCCGTTTTCTAAGAGGAAGCCTTTTCTAGTAACTTGATTGCACTCCTCACGAGGAATACATCAATGCTATCAAAATCTATGCTGTCATAAATGTTTCTGGTCGAAGGATGTCGGAAAAGGCTGATCGATTGACCGAAGACCACAATCTATCATGAGGGACGTGAAATAATCACACAAACATCTCTGAAGCTTCTCACAATCATTGAGCTGCAGGAGGCCGTCGAACTACTGTTTAGAGAGAACGGATCATAAATGTCGCCAACATTTATGAGGTCTTATCTCGATTTGAAGCTATGTTGCCTGGGTGGCACTTACCATAGCGCCACACCTTTAAATCTCACTGAACAAAGGCCGACGGCGTTCCGGTGCAAAACAGGGAAGTGCTCGCCGAATAGTTGTACTCAACAACAAAGTCGATTTCTATACAAAGCAGCGATAAATGAAGACTTAGGCTTTAAATTAGGCTCAATTAGCGATTTGTATCATTTCAGCTAGCTAGCTGTTGCTATCAACCCACTAAAATAAGCAAATCAAGTTTTTTTTTTTAATTTTCGTATTTTTATTTATTTATAAATAAATGATAATTATGTTTCTTAGAAAACAAAGACATGCGGTTTGCAGCAGCAGTTCTTTATAAAAGCAAAGACGAAACATACGAATTTTAATCGTACCTTATTCGGACGCAAAATGCAAATTTAATACACCACCTCACCGTAGGTACTGAGGTTTAGCTTAAGAATAACTAAACGACATTTTGACATGCTCGCAAGGTAGTAATGTTGAATAAAACTTTTGCCTGCTTTAACATTGGCTAATTGCATGAGAATCGGAACAGAAATTTTCTTTAGGTTCTCCGATTTTAATAGAAATAGGGAAATAAAACTACATTTCCCGATTTTCGACAAAAAACATAAGTTGAGTTGTAGACACTAGGATGGATCGAAAATCACGAAATTGGCTTTAAGGTGATTTTAAAAAAATCGTAACTTTTTTCAGGAAGAAGATAGGAATATATATAGGAATAGTATAAGTGTCAGTATTAATTAATTCTAATTCATGTTTATGTTGTTTTTTGCATGTTTTAATGTTTATTATTTCTTGGTGTCTGAGAATTGTTTAATGAAACATATTTTTATTTAAAACCCCTGAAGAAGTCAACAATAAATTGACGAAACGTTGGGACTTTATTTTGAGAATTAATATAGTTATAAATAGCTTATTTAAATAATTAAACAATAAATAGCTTAATATAAAATTATGAAATTTAAAAAAATATTTTTTATTTTGTCTTAATTGAAAATATTTTAGTTTTTACTTCAATTTTTACCCCTTGAGGACCAACAATTAAGAAATGCGATTCTTAATGGTTTAAGAATTTCCAGTAATTACAATTAGCGATCCTGTGAGCCCTTTAAGAAATAAATCGGCCTATAAATATACAATTATGGAGGATTTAACAAAAAAATGCGTGAAAAATAACACTAAAAAGTTGGTGTGTACATTAGCTATTTAGAACTTGTTGACCCCCACTTAACTTTTTCGGGAAATGTTTTCGTATAACATTTTAATCCTTTAATGTCCTTTTTGTCAGGACATTCTTGATTTTCTCGAAAAAGGGTCAAATTGACCCATAAATAGAGGAACTAGGGGGTTAAGATCTTTGGCAAAAACGATTCTCACAAAATTCCACAATATAGTTCTGATAACATAACGTAACAATTTCTGTTATGATGTCTAAAGTTAACCTGTTTGATTTTAATTGTCCGTCTTAAGGTCGCAAATAAACGAAAACAAGATCTTATTTGTTTATTATTTTATTTTTCAAATTTGTTCCCGATATATCGAACGACTTTGCACTAAACAAATAAATATATGAATTACAATGAATATACAAACAAATTTTAAGCAATTATTTAATTACATTTTTAAAAACAAAACGGTCACAAGTGTTTGTCAACTACTGTCCGTCTTTCCTAATCTCGTTGCTCTCTTCTGTTAATATGTCTACGTCGTCAAAGTTGGGCTTGAGACCAATCAGTTCTCAGTGGGCTGCATGTTCATTTTTTTGCTCAAGTGGTCAGATTTATGAGAATAAAGGCTACTCTTTAGTTTTGCCTCAGTAGTACCAACATATACTTCATTGCATAAGTTGGACTTGGCACAATTACACTTAATTTCATATACTACGTTCGCTTTGTCTTCTTTTTTATTTATTTTGTCCTACTAAATAAGATGTTTACTGTGTTGTGAGTTTGAGCTAATTCATATGTGTCTCATCACCTATGCCTGGTAATCTTCTGATGAAATTTGTCGCCGCGTTGAAAATTGCCCTTCTTGGGTGTTTTGAATAAAATTTAATTAATCGCTCTGAAGATGTAAGTCTGTCTCCCTTCGACCAAAAAAATGAGAACTTAGACCCACTATAAAAGGAAACTTAGACCAGCTGAACTATAAGTTTACTCTGCAAAAATGATCTAAACAACATGCCCTTTCAGAATTATAGGGTCGCTATTCTGTTCCAAACAAAAAATCTTACTTTGTGGGACAGTGTTATTTCTATTAAATATTTTTAATTTCGACTGCGGGCAATTAAATTGTAGAGTTAGTTCCAAGAACTTCATCATGAAACTTTTGGGGCGTCTTACTGACACTATTATCTGCTAATGAAAAAATAATTTTATTTATTATAATTTTTATTTTTCAAGATTTAGATATTTATATATATATATATATATATATATATATATTTCTGTCTCCAACCTTGAAATAGATGCAAAAATTTTATAATTACAAAAATCCTGATTTTTCGATCCACCCTAGTCTAGTGTCTACAATTTCATATTTTTTTAAACTCGGGAAATGCAGTTCCATTTTCTTATTTAGAACTACACATCTACAAACTTTTATTACAATCGCAGAACCTAAGGAGATTTTCTGTTTCGTTTCACATGGAATTATATAATTTTTCCAATAAAATAATTTTCATTCTTTGCTTAATTTTCAAAAAATATTTATTTTTTTATTTTCGTTGTTGGTTTTATTTTGGTCTGTAATCAATATTTAATTTGAACTGGAATATCGTTCTGACTCAAGACCTTTCTGCTTTTATATTTTGAGAATGAAAATTTATTTACATATGGTTTGGTGACATTTAATACTTTGGTGGACACTACCACTATCATGATTTCTACCCTGCGAAAGGCTTCGTCTGCGATTTTCCAACCAAATACCTGGACTCTTTAACGAATGAGAACCACAACTCCCTTTCGGAATAATAGCCAAAACAATCGAACATTGTTTGAAAGTATCTCATTGCAATGCATATGTAAGTGTGAATATATGCACTATATATGTTTGTATACCAAAAAATGTTACTAGTTATGACGTGCCGCGCTTATTTGTTTTTTTGGCATTTCCACTTTTACTCTTGGACAGAAGAAACGATGAGTTATCGTTTTTTTTTTTCGATTTAATATTTTGCGTTAATCGAAAATCTAAAAAAAAACATTTACGCACGCGCCGATTCATTTCTAAACAGGAACCCGAGTAAGAACGAAACTAAGAATTTTCGTTCAAACCAGAACTCGGTGTTGAGGAAAAGGTCGAGCTGCAAGCAAAAGCATGCATATCACCAACCGCCCCTACCTACCCCATTGATATTCTTTAATTTAAATTAATGCAAATTGCAACTTGATCGATCGATCGTTCAATACACGTTTGCTTAGTTCAGGTATTTTGCGACCACACGCAACCATCGCGAAATCAGACTATAAAAACTATGGATTGCAGCGTCTATCATCATCATACAGTGCCCAGATCTTGACATAAACAAGTCACCGGAAACGCTCAAATCAAACAAAATGAAATTCATCATTGTCTTCGCTGCCCTCTTCGCCGTTGCTTTGGCCGCTCCCGCTAACGATGTTGAAATCGTGAAACAAGACTCCGAAGTTGGTCCTGAATCCTACTCTTATGGGTAAGTATTTCCTACAGGATACATATTCCTCCCCCACCACTGGGTGAACGGTATCATTTGGCCAATTGCTTATGGACGCTTTCAAATCCATTTTCAGTTTCGCTACCAGCGATGGCACCAAGGCCGAAGAACAAGGTCAATTGAAGAACATTGGCACCAAGGAAGAAGCCATCTCTGCCACCGGTTCTTTCTCCTTCGTCGCCGATGATGGTCAAACCTACACCGTCAACTATATTGCCGATGAAAACGGTTTCCAACCCCAAGGTGCCCATTTGCCCGTTGCCCCCGAAGCTTAAGAAGTTGCGAAAGTTGTCTAGTAATAAAGTTGTTTGTTTCTAAAACATAAACTAATTCTTGTTTTCCTTTCAATTTCGGATGAGAATTTAATTAATTGTTAGTGGTGCGACAACTACTATTTCTTGTGTGTGTGGCTAGAATAGCTAATTGCCATTAAGACTGATTAAAATGCAACATCCTGCTGTATCAGTTTTCAGAGTGGACCTTGATCGCCAGCATAGATAATGCATAAAGCACATAACATCAATGATTAGTCGAATCGTGATGCTATTCATTAGACTGCAATTTAAAGGCCACACGAGCCATAAATTGAAACACTATATTATGGGTGGCGTTGTTGTTGTTGCTGCTGATAGATTATGTGAAAAATATCGCTAAAATTGATGGACTGCATGGATTTAAACCAGAAGTCAACAAAAACAGGAAAACCGCAAAATAGAGATTTAATTTCCAGTTCTTCTACTTGAATGCATTGTTGATGATAGTCCCTGGATAAATATGAAAGTTGTCGTTACGGTATTAGAAGTTAGTTAGATAGGCAAAGCATTCATTCTAAAATGAATTTGAAGAAAATTGAACAAGACAATACGTTGATATATCACACATACAAATGTCCCTTTCGATTTGAATTCTTACTGCTCTAGAATCCACAAATCTTGTCAAAATTTGAAACATACAAAATTCTCATTAACTACAAATACCAAGTTGAATAAGTTGTTGGATTTAGGCCATCAACCAATTTTAATCCGTTGTAATAGACCATCGCGAAAACATTTTGACGCATTCAGGCAAATACATTTCTATCACAGAGACTTCGGTCCAGCGCCAAAACACATTAATTGAATGTAAAAAGTACATCAAATTAATGAAGGTTTTCATATTTTCAAAGTATGTTATGCTTTGACTTGAATGAATAACATTTTTTGAAGTACATTTTTCATAAAATGAAGGAGTTCGGTTTACAGACTATTTGGTACCAAATAGTCTTAGAATCAATGTCGTGGTATCGACGAAATATTGACATCAAACCAATGAAATGGCTTGTGGGCTGAAAAACGATGAGCAGTTTCATCATCAATTTTTCTTTCAGTGCCAAAAAGTATTCAGAAATATTTGGAAAACCACCTCTAAGACAGATAATTCTCAACCACGACAATGTGAATACTCTCAAATCGGCTCAAACAGCACACCTTTTGAACACAAGCACTCTTTATGCCACCCTATGACTCTTCTTGTGCCCGGCGTCAAAGATAAACTTAGGTACGCTCGAATAAAATGTTTCGAGATGTTTCAAGCTTCCTCATCCTGTTAAAGGATAAAGGATGTTAAAAGGACTTCAAAGTTCCAAGGGATACAATTAACTTTTCAAAATTAATTTTAAATACTTATTCGCAGCCTATGATAACGATATAAGTGCCAAATTAAAGAAGAGAATATCTGTTAAAAATACTTAAAATCGTATGCTTCTATCCATATTAATATAGCAGTAAGAACCATTTCAATTGTTTCCTATTAAAAAGAAAAATTTGAATAAACTAAATAAACTATGGGGGAAATTGAAATGGTTGTTAGTGCTAAAGTAATCCAGATAGAAATATGCAATTTGAAGTATTTTTAGTAAACATTCTCTTCTTTAATGAGACTCTTATACCGGGCACTTAGGGTGCGAATAAGTATCCAAAATAATTTTTGAAAAATTGTATCCTTTGGATGAAGAAATGAAAAACTAAAAAAACGACAATTATCGTCATATCATATCATCTGGTTCAAGAGTATCGATTTTTTTAATGTCGTACGGTGTATCTTGATCGATTGAAATCAATAAAAATATCCAGCTTTTCCTGCTGAGAAGAAAACGAACAACCAACATTGATGGTCTTAATTCGAATTATTGAGGAAAAAGACGTGAGTACTTTACCACTCCAACTGAAAAACACTTGCAGCCTTACACAATTGTTTTTATACCCTCCACCTCCAGGATGGGGGTATACTAACTTTGTCATTCCGTTTGTAACACCTTGAAATATCGACCTGAGACCCTATAAAGTATATATATTCTTGATCGTCATAAAATTCTAAGACGATCTAGCCATGTCCGTCCGTCCGTCTGTTGAAAGCACGCTAGCATCTAAACGAAAGTAGCTATAATGTTCAAATTTTCCATAAATGCGTCTTATAGTCGTAGATCGGTTGGGATTGAAATGGGGCGAAATCGGTCCAAAGGGAAAAATTTTTCCCTCACAAGGACTAAAAATACCCATAATAATCCCTAATATTTTAGCGTATTTAAGCATGTTTTTTGAATATGTCTGTTTATATTTGCTTGATATTTGGTATGCGCATTTCCCTTATAGCAAAAACGTGCACCATAAAGTGATTCTTATTTGTAGGGGGTAAAATGGGGCAAAAAAGGGATTAAAATGGTACATATTAAACGACAACAGTTAGAAACACGAAATTCGGTGTGTACATTCCTCTAGTTAAGTAGATACATAATATAAAAGTATTTTTTCCAAATTCGTACTTTTAAGGGGTAAAATGGGAATAGAGGGATAAAAATGGTACCAACCAAACGGCTGTTCCTAGAATAATGAAATTCGGTGTATACATTCCTCAGATTGCATAGACAAGTAAAATACAGGGATTTTTCAAAATTCGTACTTTTTGGGGTTAAAATGAAAAAAGGGGATAAAAATAGTACCAATCAAATGACCGCAGCTAGAGTCATGAAAGTCGGAGTATACATTCCTCTGACTGTATAGATACGAAAAAACTGATTTTTCGAAATTCGTACTTTTTGGGGTCAAAATAGAAAAAGGGGATAAAAATAGTAATAACCAAAGGACCGCAGCTAGAGTCATGAAATTCGGAGTATACATTCCTTTGACTACGTAGACATGAAAAATAAAAGGTTTTTTTTCCAAATTCGTACTTTCAAGGGGTCAATATAAGATATTTTCTGATTTGAAATAAATAATGGTTTGAACTACTTAAAGTATTATATTTATTTATAAAATTATTTTTTCAATATTTGTATTTGTTTTGGTTTGGCTGTATTAAAAAACCGACAACCTCTGTGGAATGCAATCCATGGTGGAGGGTATATAAAGATCGGCCCGGCCGAACTTAACTCCGTTCTTACTTGTTTTTTTATTTATTTCGCTTTATGAGATGAAGTTCATCTCATAATTGCAATTGCTTTTTCTCTTCAATACCATTCGGGTTGTTCTGGTGGTGGTAAGGAACGTGGCTGTGTTCAAGTTCAAGGATGCACAAGGAAGCGCAAGGATGTTTATGTTGCAGTCACATATCCAATTTTCGAGGCTTTCATAATAATGGCAACCGAGATGATTTCGACATGATTAAGGCTGGTTTATACTCTCTGTCTTACAATCATTAGTTAAAGCATATTTCATATGAGTTATTCCATTTGACCTCGATAGCTGCGATTAATTTGAAAGTTTGTGTATGTATTCTTCCCAAAAAATATTTTTGAAAAAAAAAAATAGAAATTTTTTGTCACGAGTTATGATCAATTTAACTGTGAAAAAATAAAATTTTTTCAAGAAGGTGAGTTCATTCAATCGCCTGAGTTCCTGAAGTATTTGACCGATTTTAATGTACTATACCTTGTTTTGAAAGCAATTTCAATTACTTAAAATATATTTTAAAGTTTTTCAATTTTATTTTGATTTTCGAAATGATTACATTAATTAATTTTTTTGAAACTTTAAAGTAGAGTTCTTAAATGTCTTTTTATTTACTGTGTGAGTAGTGAGAAAATAGTGAAATTGTGTCTTATATTTTTTACGAATTTGTTTCGTTTTTTTGGCAAAATTAACCAGAATTCCAGTGAAAAATCTTCAGAATGATAATTTTTTCAGTAGTTTTTTTAACACACGGCTTAAAAACAATAAAAATCGAATTATATACGAGAATGTTCACGTGTTAAAAAAACCTGCTGAATAAACTTGTTAAACTTCCATTGGAAATCTCGCCGGACATATCAGTTTAATCTGAGATAAAACAATATTCACCTTAAAAGTTGTGCTGCTACTGCCTCCCAGGCAACGCACAACTACATGTCAGCCATTAACAATTTGCGGCGGCTATTCCATCTCCAAACTTTAGCTCGCCTCAGAGAGTGAGTTCCTGTCGCCGTTACTCACAATTAAATCTCCGCTGAAAGACCAAAGCATGTCCGTGTCCATGTTTAATCTGTCATATTTATGTCAACGTCTCTTTTACATAAAACGTATTTCATGTCAACAATTAAAGGCGTTTTATCAAATATTGTCCACAAATTATACCATGTGCCACGAGTACATATGTACGAGCATACAAATACATGGTGGCCTGTACATAATGTGATACATAAATCAGAAGCCGTGCACATGCAAACCAATTAAAAGGCCATTACAAAGCCATTCCTGATAAAAACATCAGGAGATTTTATTTCGGGATTTATACATTTTCTGCGTAAGCATAACCACATTTTGACATTTGTATGTTTATACTCATGCATTTGTGTGTGTAAAAGTCAGTAGGTCAACCACAAAAAGGAAGGACGAGGACAAGGCAGAACGAAAACATAACATTTGGCCAAAGTCCCGGACAGATGAACTAGTCACTGTCAAGACAGACTAGACACGTTGACTGACATAAACGAACGATTCGTTTAGACCAACATGCCAGCCAATGGTGGTGGACGGATTCTTGAGACTTGCGGTTTAACTCAAAATCAAATGCCAATAAATCTTCATTGTGACCTTCTCAGTGGGCTTTAGGTTAAAGTACTCGAGAAGCTTAGAAAGTGATTTGTTTGAAAATGGCTGGTATTTGTACCCTCATCAATGGAAGAGCAGCAGCATCTAATGGCTTAATGAGCTGTTACAAGGACGTTAAAGTTTAAACAAATACGGGCTGAAGACACATTTTCATATTTCCAAGTGTGCGAGATTAATATTTTGATGTTCGTATTTAAAAGAAATTTACTCATCTTTTTACCTGCGTATCTACTTTTCAGAAGTTAATGTTACGAAATTAATAATTGCGTTTTGGAACTAAAAAATCTGACTTTTTGCACTAAATGTATCCTATCTTCCAAGGGTGCAAAAGTTAGCCTACAAAGCGGGGAATCCTTCAACCTTTCCAAATATGCATATATTTCGTTAAAGGCTTTTGAAGGAAAAAAGTTGTGTCCAAATTCAGACAATTGTTCAAAAGGCTATTTTTTACAATATTCATTACAACCAAACTATATTTCGCACAAACATAGTTTTGCCGTCTTATTAAAGCTAAGCAATCACAATTTCTAATAAAAAATTGAGTGCAAAATCTCTTAAAATGAGTGAGAGACAGTTCGACAAAGTCAAAAAAAGTAAGTTTATAAAATATATCTGATTTCCCGATTTGAATGTTAATATCGCAAAATAATCCTTAGGTCCTTGTCTAATTTGGGTTTTTACAGAACTAAAAATGTCTACTAGAACAAACGTTATTGAATTTTGGCCGATGGATTTTGATTCTGAACCACTGTGCGACCTACTTTACTCTAAATTCGTTTTTCGTCTGAAGTAGTTCCGCTACTACTATATCTAAAGGGTGTTTTTTATTGGGGTATAGAACTTTAAGTTGGCATCACTTTTTTAACTGGCGGCCATTTTGTGATTAATGTGATTAATATTTAGTTTGGTTTGCCGTTTCATCATGAACAGGTTGACAAAAGAACAACGCTTGCAAATCGTGCAAATTTATTTCGAAAGTAATGGTTCAGTTCGCGAAGTTCACCGCAAGCTCCGTCCATTTTATGGTCGACATAATCGTCCATCAGAGCAATTAATTTGGTTAACCATGGATCGTTTTCGCACTACGTTTACTCTATGTGATAACACGCATCCGCAGAGACGTCGAACAGTGCGCACCGAAGAAACAATTGCCGCTGTAGAGCAAAGTGTTGAAGAGGACCCAAATGAATCGATTCGCCACCGTGCACAGCAATTGGAATTATTGAAGGAAACATTCGATGAGCGCATAATTTCGCAGAATGGGCCTGTCAATTGGCCACCAAGATCGTGTGATTTGACACCATTGGATTATTTAAACATTAATGGCATAAAATTATCCTTCCAATAAAGCCAAATTGATGGACATTAAAACGATTTTCTTGTGTTTTATTTCACCCTTTAGAAGTCGCAACAACCCACAGGACCCAATAGACACTGGGTGCGCTAAAATTTTTGCGAATCGTTCATCAATCGCTACCGGAGTTTAAGTATAGCATAAAGTTAGAAAACAGATTTTTTAATGTTAAAATCATGCAAGGTTCGGGGTGCAGGATGAATGATTGCCTTTATTCGTCCCCACCCATCTAATTCAATTCAGACAAAAATCTCATCACAGCGAGAACAATCGTCTGTTTTTCGGTAACCAGTTGCATTTTTAAACTTCAAGCCCAAAATACGTGGATGCATTGATTGATCTCGTTGACTAAATCGTGGATTGAACTGAAACCCAAATGAGACAAATGAGGCAACCATACGTCGCCCAGACTCAATTTATATGCAAAGAGATTATTTTCCTACGAAAGAAGAGTTTTAAAGAATGCACTATGGCTGAATTTCCAATTTTTGCGGCGAAAAGTCAATTTTCAAACTTCAGATTTTAACAAATTTGTTTAGGGTTTCCGATTCCCAATATATTGAGTAGAAAAACTATAAAAAGTATATGTAAGTTGGCAACCCTGTGTATGTGCAAACTTTCGATATTTTTGAAACAGTCAAGTTCTAAAACTCGGAAATGTTTGAATATTGGCATGCATGTGTGTTTACCTCAATTAGTTTTAGAGGTATTTGAGTTACAAGAAAATATTATTTGGCGAGGTTACTTCAACGAGAATTTATACGCTTCTTAGTACAAAACTTCCAAAAAGGTCCCTTTTCATCCGTTTTTTCGAAATCCTTGCGGTGAATAAAGAATTTTAGTAAAAACATGTTGGTCATTTGTATGCATTTTTCTACTTCGTTATGATATCTAAATTTTTGTAGATTTTACGAAGCGTCCTTTTTGTTTTTTAAAAAGGGCCATTTTTAGCAGTAAAAAGTGCGTTAAGTTCCACCATGGTTTGCATTCTACAGCGGCTGTCGATTTTATGTAGAAGTGCTTTAGCAATTTGTTTAATATAGCCAAACCAAATACCAAACAAAAATAAAAATATTGAAACAATAATTTTATAAATAAATATAAAATTGTGATCATTTTAAACCACGCTTATAAGGCAACTCTACCAATATGTTTACACTATATATGTAGGAAGCCGTCTCTACATACAATACAGGGTAACGGACTCCATAGACTTGACAACACAGGAAGTTTCTGGACATAGATATCGGTTGGAAGAGAGACATAGAGCGAGAGAGGATAAGACAATGACTTTACAAAGTATTACGGGCAGAGAAACTTCTGAGAGGAAAGAGAGTAGAACTTTCGATGTACAGCTTCTGAAAGTTTGACGTTGACAACAGGAACTTCGAACGACAGGAGAACATTATAGATTGCAAACCATCAACAAGTCTCACTAAAGACCGCTTAGTTATTTTAAGAAAAGTCTCTCTAAAGACTAAATAATTATACTAGATATTAAATGTCTCACTAAAGACATATTTACTTTTATATCTGCAATTAATATACATATTCACATGAATATTTTGTAACTAAATAAAAATAAACATTAAAACTGAAAAACGAATGTGCGTTTAATCTCAATAAAGATCAAGCCTACATATATATATATATCGAAATAATACTTCAAGTCAGTTCAAAAACTTCACGATTCCAGCCATTTCCTCGCTACCAGTTTTATCACTTTTCCCGTTAAAGTAAAAAAATATAGTACGAGTTTGCAAAAATATTTTTATTTTGCGCGTCTATACAGTCAGAGGAATGTAAACAACGATTTCCATGATTCTTTAAAGTACAACATTCAAAAATCTCTTTATTTTACGTGTTTACGTAATTAGAGGTTGTAGCTGTAGCCGTTTAGTGGATATCATTTTTATCGCTCTGTTCCCATTGTAGCCCTTGAAAAAAACAAATTTGTGTCTACGCACCCGGGTGAATGTAAATCCCGTTTGGTTGGTACAATTGTTATCTCATTTTTCCATTTATTCCCTAAAAGAACGAATTTCAATAAATCCCTTTAATTTACGTGTCTACTTGTCCATTTTGTCCTTTAAAAGAATTTGGAAAAAATACTTTTACATTATGTATCTACTCAATTAGAGTAATGTAATGTTTTTATCCCTTTTTTCCTCATTACTATAAATTATATGGGCATTTTTAGTCCTTATAAGGGAAAATTTTTCCCTTTGGACCGAATTCGACCAGTTGTAGGCCCAACCGATCTACGTCTATAAGACGCATTTATGGAAAATTTGGATTTGTTAGCTCCGTTCGTTTATATGCCAGCGTGCTTTCAACAGACAGGACATGGCTAGACCGTATTAGAATTTCATAGGGTATCATGTCGATATTTCAAGGTGTTACAACCCATCCTGTGGTGGAGGGTACAAAATGTGATTATCGCTATCGATTGAATGTTAATTGTCTGTTGCATATTATTAAAGCTCAAGTTCGGCACATTCTAAAATGGTATGAAGGCTATATCAAAATTTAAGCTGATCTGCCCAATTTTTGCACCAGATAGTTAAAGTACGAAAATGTAAGTTCGTTTTTTTTTACAGGTCTAATAATCACAAAGTAATCCAGAAATGGATAACTACAATATTTCGCTCAGCCGGTGCACTCGAATATGGTCAATTTTCATAGCAATTAATTTAGTTACACAATGCACCGATTACAAAAGTAAAAATTGAATTTTATCCACAAACATAACTGCTATTATTAAAATCTTCCTTCTTCTGATCCACAATGGTAATGAAGAAATGGCGGTTATTTTTCTAAAAAATCACATTATTGGTATTTATTTCCCCGTTTTAGAAATTGTGCGATTTTTATATGGCGACTTCCATGTTTATTTTTATTTTTTTAAGTTAATAGAAATGTATGTAGCACTTTTCTCTACATATGAAGAGCTTCGGTAAACATCATTTTGTGAATATTACATTTTTTCGCACCACCCTACATATCATATATACTGTCAGTTACCACTGTTCAGAGAAATATTTTTCTACAGCACCAACTTAGTTTCCCAAGATACACTTTTTCTCGGTTTGAAGCCACTGTGTCACGATGATGCTGTAGAACGTGTAGCACTTCATCTCATGCGAAAATTTGAAAGACAAGTGGAGTTATGCTGGTTGATCACAGTTTCTTTCTTTTAATCAAACTATCAAGGTCGTTGTGAAGCAACCAACCCTTGAATCAACCTAGTTGAAACTTTGGCAAATTTTAATTAAAGTGTCTAACCAACCAGGCAGCCAGTCAACCAACCGACAACAAATGATAGCTGTTGCAAAATGGACGCAAGTTGTGATGGGCAATCAAGTGCGAACTGCTCACGAAATTGCATCCCAAAATAGAGCCAAAGATAGTTTATTAACAAAAAACACACACACACAATTAGAATGAATTGAAAACATTTGCCCACTTTCAAGAGCGATTTTTAATTAAAATATTTTTTATTTTAATTTCTTCTCATCATCTGAAAACAAGCGCAAAGCCAACTCAATAAAGAAAAAACAACTCATCAAGTAGCTCTTTAAAATGCAAAACATGCAAACGTTTTTCCCCAAAATTTAGCATTTACATGATCCGTTTTTTTCTCGATTTAAAATTTGAAAGAAAAATGAAAATAACGAACGAATTGGAATTGAAGCAATCAAGTGCTGCATGAATATGAGATGATGAATGCGTTATGCGTGGAAATTAAAATGCAATGAATGCCGATGAAGAAGGCCTCTTATGTTTGCAACACATAGAGCAGCAACTGCTCATCATCATCATCCTCATGTTGAACAACACGAACACTTCGATGATGCTAATGAAGGTTTTCTTTCAAAGGCGCCAAATGAGAATTTCAAACCACCACCCCTCCCTTTAGCTAAGGATCCGTCAAGTAATCGGGCAGCAAATAAAGTGTACTTGACAGTAATTCTCATGGAATTGCTAGAAATTGTGAATTTGATGTTTGTGCAGGCCTAACGTCGGAGTGCTGTTGCTGTTGCTGCTCCTCTGTGGCTGTCATGACTGTAAATAAAAGGCAAAACCAGATGGAGGTCATTTATTTCGCCACAATGCAAGAGCACGTACTTGACGAAGCAGAGCGGAAGACCAAATGTACACCATCATCCAGCCAGGGCACGGTGTGTGGTGTAGGCGCAAATGGAAGCATCAGCACAGTGGCTCTTGCAACCAAAAGGTGCTGGCTCAAATATTTCGGAATTTGCGGCTGAATTGCTATGATTCGGCGTTGTATATACTTCTTGAATGCACGAGTGTATTTGGGCTTTTTCACATAATAATCCTATCGAAGGAAGTCCAATGTTTTATCTTCATATTTATAAATTCACTTGCAGTGAATATAGTAAAATAATGTTGCCACATCAAATTATAAATCAAGTCGGCTGGCTAGTTCTAGGACTGCTCTCGTACATTATTATCGAAACTATTTTGTGTATTTGCGAACCACTGTGCGTCCCTTGAGCTCTCTTTGACCGTTGACCGACCGTATCCCTCGGAATAGACCAAACAGAAAAAGAATGGAAAAAGTACAAATAATAACGCTGCATAGGAACATTCGATTCTTTCTGTTTTTCCCCCAACCCAAGCAGAACTTGTCGAACAATGGCTGAATGGATGGACGTACAAACGAATGAATGAATGAAAGAATGAACCATTTTCCATTCCACGTGATAGCGAAAAATGCCACTGAACCGTAGCGTTTATGGACACAAAACTACGAGGAAAGCTCGAAAACGAGGCAGCCGCAGCAGAATTTTTATATCTGTTCTCAGCGCTCTTGTGTTTGGTATGAATTCCATGTTTCCAAAAGAAGCGAATAGAATGAATGGAGTTTTTATCAGCCTTAATTTATTATTCGTAATATGAAAACCAAACAAAATATTTCAGATACCAAAAAACCTCAACAACACAGAGTGTTTTTATTGGAGTGACGTCCGACGACCACAAAAACAAACATAATTGAAATTTAGTTGAATTATGGGAAATTGCTGTCGATATCCTTCCGCTATTGAAACAAAGGAAAATTGTGTAAACAACAACAAAAAATATTTGAAAATAGAGAATTTTATTTATTGAAAACACTTAAATTATTATGCCGGACTCAGGTCGCAACAATTTTGTTGTTGATGTGTAGTTTTGGGCAAGGAAAGCCATTTTTATAGACATAAAAAATAGTGTGTGGGACACCTATATTTGTATGCCTGATTATCCAAAAAATATGGATAAAATAAAAAATACTAAAATTCCAATATTCTTTTCCTTCAGAGTCAATCCATGTCAAGCGGTACGGTTTTTGATTGTTTCGAAAGTTTGTGTATGTATTCTTCTCATAAAAATATTGTATACGTATTTTTGGAAACAAATTGAAATATTTTTTCATGAGTTATGACCAATTTAACAGTGAAAAAACTACTTTTTCAAAAAGGTGTGTTCATTCCAACGCATGTGACTCCTGAAATACTTGACCGATTTTATCTTCTTTTGAAGGCAATTTCAATTACTTTTAAAATATTACTACAATTTTAATTATGAAATGACGGCTTTTATTTTTTACGATTTTTTTCACAAAATCAACCAGAATTACAGTGAAAAATCGTTATAATGATAATTTTTTCATAAATTGAGAAAAAGATATAAAAACAAGGAAAAATCCAAGCAAAAATAAGTTATTGAAAAAATTATTTTTTTTTCCATTTTTTTGTAGCGTGAAGAAATTAAAAAAAATTTGGCAATTTTTTCTTGAATTTTTCATTGTTTTTATAAGTTGATGTGTGTGTATATGCCGGTATATTTACCCAGCAATTCTTCTGCAGTGCCAACTAGGGTTTGGGTTTTCCCGGACTTTTTTCATTTCCCGGGAAAACGGGAATGAAAAATTTCAAAAGTAATTTATTTATAGGTATGTCCAAAATGGTTTAAATATCAACATTTAATAACTGGTGTTTTTTTTTCAATACTGTCATATTACAAATTAAAAACGAATTTTGTCAAAATATTTTACAAATTATTTTTCATTTTACAAATATTTTACTCTAGGTTATATTCGGAACATACAAATTTATATTGAGAAATGTAAATTCATATTAGGAATATGTAAATTCATATTGGGTAATGTAAATTTATAATGAGAAATATAAATTCTTAATGAGAATTGTTAATTTATATTGAGAACAATTAATTCATAATAGGAACATACCATTTCATAATGAAATATACAAGTTTGTAATCAGAAAATTCAAATTCATAATCAGAAAATACGTTTTCATATTCAGAAAATATGAATTCATAATTTGGGTCCGCCAAATAACCTTTTTTTAAAAGTGCTATAAAAAACTACTGAATATTTTCTCAAATTTCTTTTTCTTATTTGAAAGTACAATCCTTCCGGTTAATAATGGAAAATAATTTCATTCAAATGGCTGCTGAGGGCACCCCACAAATAATAGTCCAACGGTTGAATAGTTGAAAAAAATATGATTTTATATAGGGTCCGCCATCTACCCTATATAAAATCATATTGAGAAAATGTAAATTTATAATGAGAACATTGATAAAATATGTGTTTCTACGAAAATATCCATAGAAAAACGTACATACATTGCTTCGATTATAAATTTTTCAGTTCCTGATTATGAATTTATATTTTATGAATATATATGAATAGAAATTTATATTTTCTCATTATCAATTTGGATTTTCTTATTTTGTATTTATATATCTCATTATCAATTTGTATGTTCTTATTATGATTTTATATTTCTCAATATGAATTAACATTTCACATTACGAATTTACATTGCTGATTGTTAATTATCATGCTCCTATTATGAATTTACATTTCTCCTCATGAACTTACATATTCTGATTATGAATTACATTTTCTCATTTTAAACTTGAAAAGATGTACACTAATCGTCAGAATTGGACATTTATATCGCAGGTAGAAGTGACTGACACATACACTAAATTCAAAATTGAAAACGATTAAGGAAACAAATAACTCATATGATGGAGAATGTTATGACACATTTAATTTAGAATATTCATTCGTCTGGAGACAAAACTATTTTATAGAAACAGGGGGGAATATTCTAAACTGTCAAAACAATAGAAACATAAAAAATAATATTAATTTAATAAATTCATAAAAATAAAAATATTGAAATAGTCCAGTCATTAATTCTTACAAATGGCCATTGAAATACACCGTAGCATATATTTATATTCCTATTACATTTCTCTTGAAATTTTCCAGGTGAACAATTTTTATTGTATTCCTATTTTTAGGCCATTTCTTTCTGGCTACATATGTAAAGTAAATTGTTCTTGAAGAATTATGTAAGTCATAGTATTGTCGGCATGATATTTTTATTTCACAATAAAGATCCTGCAAATAGCCTCACAAAAAGTTTTTATTCCCCTAGCTGGGTTTCGCATAAAATGGCTATTTAGCGAATTTAAAAACTTTTGTTTGTAGTAATATAATAGAAACAAATACTCAACAATGTCAAATTGTCAGTAATGTAAATACATCTAAAAATTCCAATTTATATAGTAACATTAAATTATTGATCAACATAATAAATAAATTATTTTTATTAATATTTCCCGTATTCCCGGGAAATTGAAATTTTTTTCCCGGGAATTCCCGTCCAAATTATTCCGGGAATTCCCGGGAAAAACGATTCGGGAATTCCCGGACCCCAAACCCTAGTGCCAACGCTCACGCACTTACATATGCAACTCAATTAGATGCTAGTAAGGTGACATGTGTGCTTTATTACTTGGATCGATTTTTATAACGGATATTCGGCAAGTGAGTCGTGCTTCTCATTCGTTTGTGAGAATCATTTACATAAAATTGCCGGTCTTGATGTTGAAAAGTCGCTGCGAAGCCACTTGAAAAGACTTTTGACATGGTCGAAATCATGATCGTGGTAGTCTGCAGCCAAGTAATAAATGTCACCATGTCATTTGTAAATAAATTTGCATTCTATTAAATATAGATGCAAAATGGTCTTGAGCCAGCAGAATATCCCAGTTAAAATCAAATATTGATTACAGACCAAAATAAAACAAACGAAATAAAACTAAATCATTTTAAATATAGGCATTGTTTTCTTCGCTAGAATGTTAGCAATTAAAAAATAATACAGAATATATTTAATAGATTTTTTTATATTTAATTATTTTATCGTGCAAGCAAAAAAAGTTTTTTGCGAAAAAAGAATCAATTTTTTTGGAGAGTACCTAAATCACTATTTCTATGTGAAAGTTAAATTCGCATAGAAATATAGCCATCATAAGTACCATTAATTAAACATGTAAAAGGTTTGTTCCGCAAATGTTGACATTTTTCTCAAAAAAAAATCGAAATTGAAATCTCCGATAGTTATTAATATTTTTTTGTAGTTATATAATATTTTACACACCTACTTCAAAGACATTTTTTTAATTGTCATTAATATCAAATATCATATCCATCGATTTTCTTCGAAAATAATTCATTTCGGTCGCAACAGATCGCGATGTACGGTCTAGGTATTAAACTGTTCACTGCGACGAAAGAATAATATAGCGCATTATTGCGAAATATTTTAAAAATAATGGTGATTCTTCGAAAAAATCAAGCGAAGCAATCAAGCACATCTTCCCCTTGATGGATTCGTCAACCTGCAGACTTCAAATACTTCCACAAAGCACACCGCTCCGTTTCATGGACAAACAACAGAAGACTGACTTACTTCAAATTCATTTTTTGGTATCGTTAAAAAAAGCAAATATTGTTTTTTGGTTCCAGAGCAATTCAAAATGGGCGAATTGTATGTAAAATAAATTAATTTTGTAATATCTTTCATGAGTAACTGAAGGAAAAATTATTCATAAATTCATTTTAGATCGAATTTCATACACCTATAATTTCTGAATAGCTGAGAAGTTTGATTCTTTTTATAAATTTAATAAATAATATATTTAATTTTATTAATTAATTGATTGATTTTGTAGTATCGCTCATGCTGACGGAAAAAATAATTCAAAAATATATTATTAGACCGAATTGAATAAACCTATAATGTGTGAATAGCTGAGGAGTTGTACGAACTTTGATTTTTTTTCAATATTGTTTTTAATTTTATTAAATAAATTATTAACAAACATCATAAAATTCGTTGAAATTTGCTTCTACAATAATTTCTAACGAAAAATCTTATCCGATTCTTTTTATTTAATTTTGGAGGCATCATTTGGACCATGACAGAACGAGCCGGCAAATCAGCAGAAAGCCGCCGCCGTCGATAATTATGCTTCGGCTTGTAACTCTGATTGCAGCTTCAGAAGATCTTCAGCGGACATACTGTTTCCAGACACAACATTGCATGAGTTAAATAAAATACAATACGCATGAGAAATTTCCAGGTTCTACACTCACTAGTTTTGGTGACTAGAATTGCCCCCTACAGAATATAATTTCAGTTCCGTATTCCTTTACTTAATTTTAATTGTCAATATTAATTTTACTTTCCTCAACTCCAATTTTTACTGCTCAACATAGAGTTGTATCTTTTCCTCTTTTTCTATGTTCCAAGGCTTTGCTTGGGAGGTAATTAGATCCGATTTTTCACTCGAATGCAATGAGAGCTTCCTCATACATACACCTGGTCGGCGATTGTGTCTCCATCACTCCAAAATGACATCGCCCTCCCTCTGCTGCGTTGCAAACGGTCGCTTAGTTAGTGTTCGGTTAATGAAATATTTTACGAGAGACATACAACATTTTTGTGGAGTTCAGAATTTTTTATTTCTATTTTTTTCTGTGCTGCCTGCCACATTCACATATGACTGGCTGACTGATTCGACTTCCGGTGGTGTTTTGAAACACACACTATGAACTCATAAACTCCAATCCAATCCACTCCATTCCACCAATGCTTTGCTTCAACGTGAATATTTTGCGTCAACAACTGGTGGTTGACGTCGCTGGCAGTCGTCCATCAGCGTTTGACTAAACGCACTTCCGCCACTGCCAGAGTCAGAGTCAGTGGTCTGTGATTACGAGGGGAATTACGAGGTTTTATGTGGAAACACAAAAATACAGACCACAAACTTGTCATACGTTTGTGACAACGAGTAGTCTTCAGAATGCTTTTATTATTATTTTTATTGGTTTCAGTTGGGCAATACCGGCGACGACAGAGCGATGTTATTGTTGTGCAGAATTTGGTCATACTATCGGTGTCTGTATGTATGTGGCTGTAAAGCAAATGTCACACAACCGCAAGGTTAGTGGGGTATTCTGCAGCAGCAGCAACATCTTGGCCTGTTCTAAAATATATACTCAATATGTACTTACTTCAAGGCGGAGACGAGTGGAATTTCTTTTGTTTGGAATTTCGATTTTTTCTCTTTTATTACTTTTCTAATTGAAAGCCAAGTGGTATTTTTCAATTAAATCGTCTTTAGATTTTTATTTATTTTCATTTTAAGATCAATTTAAAGTCGGTACTTCATACTGTGTCCTTAATGTTCAATGTGTTTCTTGTGTTTATTTACGCTTCACTTTCGCTATAAAAGCCAAGTTTATGACATCTTGTGCTTTCCATTAACTTTGAATGGGACATTAATTGGAAATAATATGGCAGTCACCCTGCTGCTGCTCTCTGCTACATGGAAGCACAGAACATTTTCATGGCTTAGGAATACTTTTAAAAACTAATGCTCAATTAATCTTCGAGGCTTCGCAAATCGACAAAATTGTCGAATTTCCAGTTTATAAAATCATGACTGTCTCAGACCATAAGGTTTTATCCAGCTGACCAGAGTGGTTCAGAATCAAAATCCATCGGCCGAAATTCAATAAATTTTGTTCTAGTCAGCATTTTTAAGTTCTGTAAAAAATTTAAATTATGAAAGGACTCAAGGATTATTTTGAGATTTCTATATGTGAAAGATTAAATAACGTGAAAATCCGCTAAGTAATTTTTGGAGCTGAAGAATAGCATATACACGTGAAACTAGACGTCGTGTATAGGAGATCTGAGTACACAGTTTTCCATTTGGTCAGTCCTCCATTTTACAGGATTTTTAATTTCCAAAGGATATACATGTTTTTATAATTTATTTTCGTACTTTTCCGAGACATACAAAAGCGATATGATTATCAAATGAAAAAGAATGAAATCTGTTTAAAATACTTGAGATTTCATACTTCTTTAAGAACCATTTCAAATTTCCCACTTAAAAATAAATAAAATTTAACTTTTTAAGGAGGAAAGCTTGAAGCAGTGGAAATAAATTATTAAATATTATATGTCGTTTGGAAAATAAAAGTCATGTAAAAAGGAGAACAGATCACCAAATGGAAAACTATATACACAATTTCTCTACATACGATATCTAGTTTCTTGTGTATATGGTCTAGTTCAGTTCCATTGAAAAAAATGTAAAATTGTCGCATGGTGTAATCTTAACGAAGAAACCAAAAAAAAACCTAATTTACCAAAAATTAAAAAAAAAAACATAATTTTGTAAAAAAATCTTTTGAGTCTACATTTGTCCATAGATTCTATTTTCCATTAATCCATAGACACTATTTTCCTCATTAGAATGTTAGTTATTACAAAATAAAACGAAAAATTGTTTCTATTTTTCATTAACTTTTTCTCAATTTTTGGAGACTGTTCCTAAACTACTTTCTCTACATGAAAGTGGAATTTGCAGCATTCATTAATGGGGTTTAATTGAACATTGAACAATTGAATCGCAATCAATACACAAACAAATTTGGCATCACGGCCCTATTAGACGTTCACACTTCAACTATGTCTGTGTCTATTTCATCAAAATCGTTGAAGCCATTTAGGTGTGTCATTTCCACACCACCCAATGTGCAATGGTAGAATCTTAGTTGAACTTTACAGCCGATGCATCTTAACCACTTTTCTGGGGTTTACAAGAAATGGAGGTGAAAGTTATTCATAACTTAATAATAACTTTTGTTAAATTAAAAATTGCTAATTAGTCTTGTCATTTATTTTGGTTCGAGACCATAGGTTGTGCCGAAGTCTTCAGCAGAACCCAAAAATAGCAAAGAAGGCAAAGTGAGACCTTTATTGTTGCAGCTGAAAGTTGACTGCGCAGTTTCGATGGGCGCTACACCATCTCATCAGAACTTTCGCAACGAATGTATGTCTTTGACTTAAATCAGGGTTCATATTAGTACCAGCGGTCACATATAACAAATGAGAAGCGCTGATAAACAAAATATTCCACCGAACTAAGTCGACACACTAAAAATGTCACTTTGCCAATTCAACCTATGGTCTCGAACCAAAATAATTGACAAGACATACAACATAACAGACCAACTATACATACAAACAACAATTGCTAATTAGTTTAAATAAAGACAGAATAAATAAACAAAAATCTGCTGTTATTTGAAATCCATTTTCAAAGGCCTAAACAAGGTTCACAAAATTCTTTCAGTGTCCGCTTGAGGGTTGGGCATACTAACTGAATCATTATCGTTTCTTTTGGTGGCAGAGATGCAGACTCACATTCTAGCCCAGTGTTATTATTGTACAGCTGTTTATTGGATGAGAAATATTGCTTGATTCTGGAATTCTGTGCACAGGAAATTACAGCAAATTCGTGTGCAATAAATTTAATACGAAGAGCAAAAAACATTTTTCCAATCGGCCTAAATTGTGTACATTCCTAGGCGAAGCCTTCCTTCTCTCCCCTTCCCATCATCGCCCACAAATAATAACAATAAGAGAATCATATTTATGTCCTTCAGATGAATTGATAACGTAATAGCAAGGCGGGTGAGAATATCAAGCAAAAAAAAACAACAACACCCAAAATGGTCAATAGAAAATCCTATTGGCACCTATATCGACGACTCCATGTAATAATTGTTAGTGTGAATTCCGCTTTGTGGCAAAGCAAGACAAAGACGAATACAGCTGCCGACCGAGGGCAAAAAACGTAAATAAAGAAAAACGATATGGGAGCTCATGTATGTATGTACAAATGTACCCTACGATCTTTTTATATTTACTTAGTTTGTCCTTAGAAAGCTCTTAATAACATTTGAGAACGAAATCGTGCTGCCTTCATCTATTTTAAGGATGCGACACGCTGTCGAGGCACATGGGAGTGTTGATAGACTCCATTCCATACATCCAACACATATGGCAACACAGACCACCACCATCATCATCATTTATTTATACCTTTTGAAAGCCATCAAAATCGTACGTTTTATGATTTGCTCGCCCGCTCGCTCACTAGCTCGTCCTGTGACGTGTGTGTATCTGGCATGAAAAGGAGTGCAGGAGTGCTATGCCGTAAAACGTTATTGATTCCAAAGGAAGAGACAAAATGTGTGTTATGCCATCTCTAGCAACGATTATCCTAAAGCTCTTGATGATATCCCCAAGAAGTTCTACGTCTGTTGGTAGGCAAGTAAACGATGTACTCTCCATGTCCTTGTGTAGGAGAGGGAGGGTATTCCAGTGTGAGTTTTTGTTATGCACGTTCGGAATACACTATTAACCAACTTACACAAGAGATATGCGCACTATGGCTCGTAAACATACGTCTTCATTACGACAACACCACCACCGCCGTCAGTGCCATTCTGCTTCATGAACTAGTTTTGCTGTTGCTGCACTACTACCTCAAAAGAAGAGGAGGAGGAGGAAGTGCTTGACAGATTTTAAGTAGGGTAGGGGAATTTCATTTTCTTTTGAGATATAGTGCACAAATTTTGTTCTTCGAGATGACAGAATTATGTCCACTCAAAACAGAAGCAGATTTTTCAAATTTCATACAGATCTACAATAAAAAAGAAGAAATTACTTCTAAATTAATTTTTATGATTCCGTATTTGAATCTTTCGAGAAACTAGAATCCGGCCCCATCAGTAGAACTTCAATATATTGCACGGAATCAAAAGGGATTCGTTACTAACCCTGCTTCTTAGCCATAACTGGTGGTGACAAACGATGCAGAACAAGGGATGGAAAGTTAGCTCTGGCAACAAATTGTCCAGTTGTTAGTGCTATATCGTGTGCCCTTATTTGTGTATTTCTTGGTTTTATTGGCTCATGCACTCAGAGAAATGTTGCAATCACAACATTTGTAACACATGGGAGATATATTTTGTTTCGTCGCACAGTGGCCCACAATAAAATTACTTCGACCAAAATATAATAACTTTTGATATGGTACACATTTTGGAGCCCTTGAAAAATAACAATTAAATAAGTGTTGCAGTTAAGAAATTAAAAAAAATACAATTTGCGATCAGTAACTTCCTACACTCAGAAAAAAAGAATTCTATAATGAGTTAAAATGAACTAAAATTTAGGAAAATTTAACTTCGTATAGCGCTAAAGCAATATTTCCACTTATCAAGTTCAAACTTTTTCTTGAAAGTAGTACAAGCTTTGAACTTAATTCTAGTTAAATCTCTCTCTCCCAAATCAAGTAAATATTTATTCAAACTGAGGAAACTTGCAGTAAGTTTTTCCTCCAACCAAGTAAC
The DNA here is from genome assembly GCA_947397865.1 of Polietes domitor. Lineage (NCBI taxonomy): Eukaryota > Metazoa > Arthropoda > Insecta > Diptera > Muscidae > Polietes > Polietes domitor. Next base: position 109,354,515 of record OX377621.1, on the reverse strand, counting down.
TTTTTACTAAATCTAAGTACAATTTTGTTGAACTTTTCCTAAATCTAAGTAAATTTTTACTAAATTCAAGTACAATTTTCCTAAAAGTAAGTAAATTTTTACTCAAACCAAGTAAATTGTTACTAAATATAAATAGAATGTTTGTTGCTGTAATTTTCCTACAACTAAGTACATTTTTATTCCAATCAAGTAAATAATTACTTAAATTAAGGACAGGTTTGCTTTTTTCCTCAAAACAAGTAAAGTTTTGCTGAAACTGAGGAAAATTTTACTTGATACAAGGAAAAAAGTGAACTTAAAATAAGTTCAATAGTTGTTTAGAATAATACTTGAAATATTTAAGAAATAAGTCTCTGCAAACGAATTAATATTCAAGAAATTTCTAGACAATTTCAAGTGATTTTTTATAAGTTCATTAATACTTAAATGTATGAAAAACTCAGTATAAAATTTCAGTAAACATATTAAATAAATTTTAAGAAAAAAACGCATTTTTTAGTTAAAATTTCCTAAATGGACTCTTTTCCATTCAAACAAAAAATTTAATATTTTCCTTACTTATAACCGTGGAAATTTTCTTCCACACAGGCACGAATTTGTTATTAGGTCCAATGATATGTTTTTAAGCAAATTTACTACATTACTTATAGTAAACGAACTATTTGCTACGACTTTGAAGTAAGGAAAGTATATAAGAATATTTTTACTAAACTGGAGTAAATTGGTTGAACTAAATTGGAGTGTGGATTTTACTCCAATTTAGGAATGCTATTTTTCTGAGTGTAGCGAGACACTTTTTTAGCTATTAAACAATTACAGGAAATTAAGAAAGAATACTTTTTAAGATTTTATAATTTTATATTAATCTAGAATTCGCTTGGAATTCGACAAAAATAGTATGTATTTGTATTTCCTAGTACTTGCAGCAATTATATTTCCCTTGTTCGGACGAGCAGATTTGCTGATTTTCATTAAAATCTGAGAACCTAAGGAAAATTTCTGTTTCGTTTCACTTTTTCTGAGTGTAACTCTGCTCTGACCCCCTCTATGTGTGTCTTAAATGGTCTGCACTGCACGTTCGTTCTACGTACGAGTAAGCTGTTTATGCTCCCATTATGTCCTTAGGAGAGATAGCAAAAAACCCTTTGGATAGTAAACCGTAAGCATATTCTCTGAATGTTTCTTTCGAAGATGCCTTTATTTTCAATTTTTCCAAGTGTTTAGCAGAGACACACGAGTGTGTCTTCGACTATGGCTCTGATGTAATCCACAGCAGAGGTCTGTTTATGGAATCATTCACTCCTCCACCGGCCGCTCCACTCAGATGCACTTGTTTTTCCTGACACTTCTCCGGAGTGTGACTCAAGTGCTAAATATTCACATTTGACTTTGGATTGTGTCGGCAACTGGAGCTTACCTCACGTTGCGTTGCGTTACGTTTCCTCGCTCGTGTGTCGTTGTCGTCATTTTCTTCTTCTTCATCTTTTGCTATGAGTTTGACTTTCTTTTGACACCAAACAATGGCCGTACTGCGAGCGAGTCTCATTTCTTGTCACTGCCTCATGACTGCGAAGGAACGACGACAAGTCAGTCAGTTAGTCAGTCGGTTTTCTTTTGCAACCGGTTGTAAAATGCAATTAAACTGACTCGTTCCGTTCGTTCGTAGTCGTACCTACGTACGAGCCGCAATGACATTTTGACGTTTTACTTCTCTTCTTCTTCTAGTTTTCCTTGGATCATGTTACGTCTTTAAGCGACATCATCATCAACAACAACAAAGACGACGGCAGTAGCAAAAAGTGAAAACTCGTCTATGTCAAATGTCGGCAAATTTAGTTGGAATTGTCGCCAGGAGTTCATCACAGCGAACAATTAAAAACACTTTGGACGAAAGTTTTTAATGCCAGTCTGAATTATGGCACTTCATTTAACGACGTCATGAACTGTTACTAAATTAGTAACACTTGGGACTTGGGAAAGATGGGTGGTGGTGCTGGTGGTGGGGCGCACGTTTGCCGGCGTTGCATTGTATTGGCCGGATGCGGGTTGTGAGATGTTGAACTGGCAAACGGTTGTTGCAAAGGTTTAACTTGGACCAAATTCATGTGGTGTCTTGGGTCGTTTCTATTGTTATTTTATTAAGCCGGGCCTAAATTTACAACTAACAGCCTCACATGGGGCAAAGAATTAAAAAAGAGAAATGAAGAGCTTGCTGCCGCAGATGATAGGCTTCTAACAACATCTATGTAGTATGAGACTCTAAATTTGACCATATGGATGCCAACACACTTTAGTCCCTTTTAAGTCTTAACACTTATGACCCTTTTTCCGCAACATTGACCCTTTCTTTCAAAGGCACAATCTGGTGCAGCAAAAGTTAGCCCTCAAAAAATGATTTTTACAACAGACTTATATTTGGCACAAACAAAAGTTACAATAAAGAATATTTGATTGGCTTCTGCCAATATATAAACCACCAATGACGAAAGAAAGAAAATATGGCTCTCATAAATAAAGTAAAATTTAAATTAAATTAAAAAGAATTGAACTGGGATATTGTCCTGGCTCAAGACCATTTTGCTTCTATATTTAATAGAATGCAAATTTATTTACAAATGGCATGGTGACATTAAAAAGAATTTTGAAAACTCGTTAGTTTACTATTATCTTAGAATATTTTATTGGTCGAAATTGTGGACGTTTATAGTATTTTTGTTGTTGCTGGTGTTTCGTGGTAACAATTTGTAAAAAAATGAAAATAATGACATCAAACTTGTCCAGAATAAAATTCCATCAGCCCAAATTCATTAACTTTTGATTTAATAACATTTTTTTGTGTTTTGTATAAAAGTGGAATTTAGCAAGGACCCATGGACATTGACTTTTTATACACTCCACGAGAGTATTATGTCTTTGTGCATTTGTTTGTAAAACCCAAAAGGAAGGGAGATAGACCCATTGTTAATTATACCGATCGACTTAGAATCACCTTTTGAATCGATTTAGCAATGTCTGTATCTATTTAATTTGAAGAAAATCGGTTCAGATTTAGATATATCCCCCATACGAATTTCACTCCCGATTTGACTCTTTTCACTCTAGATATCACATATTACAACAGATGTTCTTCAAAATTGGCAAAACATCTTATATTTCAACTAGAAACACCTGTGGCGAAAATGAATTAGATCAGTTCAGATTTATATATAGCTCCCATACAAATGTCGCTCCTGATTTGACTTTTTCCGCTCTAGAAACCACATATTGTATCATATTGTCTTCAGATTTGACAAAACATCTTATATTTAAAGTTGGAACACCTGTGGTGAAAATAGGTCAGATCGGTTCAGATTTGTATATAGCTCCCATTTAAATTTCGCTCTCGATTTAATTTTTTCTGATCTAGAAACCACATATTTCTACAGATCTTCTTCAAATCTTGCAAAATATCTTATATATCAACTAGAAACACCCATGGTGAAAATAGGTCGGATCGGTTCAGATTTACAAATTCCCATACAAATTTCGCTCCCGGATTGACATTTTCCGCCCCATGGACCACTTATTTCAACGAATTTCTTCAAATTGGGTATAACACGTTATACTTGAGCTGGAAGAACCTGTTGTGAAAGTGGGTCACTTCATTCCATGTTGGATATAGCCCCGATACAAATATTCTTCTCGATTTGACAATTTGGACCAGGTCATATTAGCCCATGATTAGAAAACATACAAAAATTCTTCCCGTTTTCACTTTTTTACCGTGGACAGTGGAGTGTATAATATAGTCGGCCCCACCCGACTTTAGCCTTTCCTTAATTGTTTTATTGAACCAACAGTTAGGGGATGTCCCCTATAAATGATGTGCACTGCGTTGGTTAAAGGGAGTTGGAAAGAGGAAGAAGTATTTGTCGACCTTATTTTTCAACGTTAATGAGACAAATATGAGTAACTTTAAACTGAAAAATCAAACTTTTTCCTCTAAATTTATATTCTATCTTCCACGGGGCAATTTATAGTAGGCAAAAGTTACCCTGCAAAAATGCAGAATCCTTCAACCAACTTTCTAAGTATGTATTGCATTCTTTAGAGGGTGTTAAAGGAAAAAGTTATGTTGGTGCAATGTCATATATTTTTTAAATATTTATTACAAACAAACACAGTGTGCCAAAAACAGTCAGACGACTTAGTAAACCACATTTTTCATAAAAAATCTTAGTTTTTTAAATTTCAAAATCTGAAGAAGATTAAAGAAAGAAAAGTCGTAAACTTTGGGCTAATTTCTAAAATAAACCCGACTGTCTGATTTTCAAGGTTAATATCTCAATACCTGAGGTTCCTGTCTAATTTTAGTTGTCTACAAAACTCAACTGTTTACTAGATCAAACGTTATTGAATTTTGGCCGTTGGAACTCTATACAGGACCACTGTGTGTCGCTGAATTAATTTCTGTAAAATTAGTTTGAATTTTTATTTAGAGAAACCAAATTTCTGACGAAAGTGAGTGACTCGTTTTCGTTCGCATAGGTGAAACATGGAGTTAATTTTTTACTAAAATTCCGATTTACCGATAACTTCTACATTTATTTATAGATTACACTAGGCCTTGTTTTTTGTTGTTCGTTACGATTCCAGATTTTGAAAATAGAACTAAATATTCTGCTATTTATGAGATTTCACATTATTTTACAACATATTTAGAAGATCACGTTTTTTTAATCTTTTATGTCAACAAAGAGGGTCATAAGTTATACATTTATCCAAAGATATTTTATATTCACATAGACACTGATTTCATCTTTCTGTTATAATGTTGTTAAATAATAATTGTTAAAAAATAAACGAAAATTTTTTTCCGATTTTTGCTATTTTTATAGCACTTGTCATCTGCAGCACTGCAGCAAGCCTGCAATTTTCGGTTATTTCAAATAGAGAACTCGTTTTCATTGGTTAATTAATATATTAAAAAATAAAAAAATTAACACAATTGACTTCTTCGACGAAGCTTTAGGTCTTAGAAACTCCACGAGTGATTTGTAAGAAACAAATGCTTTCACAATGTCCTCTATGTGGATTCGGGCTAGATGCATCATTTGATATTCTGAAAAAATGCGACAGGTCTAAATATCGATGTGGTGAACACATAGTGTAATTTGACGGCTTGAAGTTTGCTTTAAGCTGCGGGTTTATGCCAACAAGACCATGACCGATCCCATCTTGGATACCTCATGCAATATTTCTAAACACTGTGACCCATATAAATGATTGATGCTAGACTTAGCTAAAAAAAAATTAAAAACATGCATTTCGCTTCCAGTGAAACCCCACTAGAAACAAAATAAATTATTTCGATTCATTTGTGGTGTAATTTGCTAAAATAAATGTCTGCACATCAGATTAATGAACTTTTCTTTTCGTATGAAATCACATTTCAGCACAATTTCACAATTCCATTCCGGCACCAACCTAGTCGCACTGCAGGAACAACAAATGGGCCTTAAAGTGCTCATAAAGAATACAAATCACAAGACAAAAGGACGGACGAGCTGAAAAACACACGTGAAATTAACATTTAACATTTTTCATTAGACTTTTTGAAAAATGAACGCATGGCAAAGTGAGCCTCTCCGCCAACCCGAAGACCTTCGTGGGATGACATTTTGATTGCCGACCTGAAATTTAAATAAAGTATTTGAACTCAGATGCACGCTACCCAATGCCCAAAAATAAAAATGATTGGTGGCCATGAGGAGCAGGAGGAGTGGGTGGATTAGATTTCTCTGTATGTTCTGTGTTTGTGACTTGTTGTGATATTTGCAACCGCAATCATATCATGTGGTGGTTGGTGGCGGGTACAGTTGTTTCTGACACTTTATTTTGGGCAAAACACGGCTGGATTTGTAAACCCAGAAGCTGTCGTCATGCCATGAATATGTATAAACATGTCGCCGGCATTAGACGTCGACACTCGGCTGCACTATGGCCCGGCTTGGCTGGCTCTCTGTGCAGCATGAACATCATCCGCATCGTCATCGCCACCGTCACCATGGAGCTAGCTGCCTGCAGATGAACCCCGAGTGGCGGACTAGAGGGGGAATGAATAAATAGAGCTGCTTGTTGCGGTGTTGTAGATGATGGATTGTTTGGTAATTCACAAACCAACAGCATTAAAAATTCAAATGTTTTACATGAACACATGAAGCAAACTCCACAAAAAACACAGAAAACAATAACAAAACTAGTAGCAAACACACTGACTAATGCAGGGCTCGGATGATGCTTCAAGAATTAGCATAAAACCCTACAGCTCAAACTTACAAAACACTTCACCGTTTTCTGTTGAAAATGGGAAAATACAAATTGAAAATGAGAAATATAAGTTGAAATTCCGAAATGAAATTTGAAATTGCAAATTTAAATTTAGAAATGGAAATTGAAATTGGGAATAAACAACTTGATATTGAGAAAATACATATTATTATTGAGAAAAACAAATAGAAATTAAAATGATAAAAGCAAACTTGAAATTGAGAAGAAATTATTGCAAATTTTTAACCAACATTATAATAGTGTTAGGAAAAGCAATATACAGCGAAATTGAATATATAAACTATTATCGTGCAGGCCTGTATGGGCACAGACGCAGAAGGGTAGGTGTTGTATTTCAAATTAAAACTAGGTCCTCTAAGTGATTTCCGAGTTCCTCCCATCTATTTAGTAATTTCCTTACCTAATCTCTGGCCTCATTTGCTTTAAATGATCCACGTCTCCTATTAATCAGTGTAACACCTGAAGTTGAAATAACACCAATGAGATGAATGTTTGGACCTCGAGAATTTTTCTTCACATCTCTTTATATTATTTATTAATATCAATGAGTATATTCTCAATTTCAATTTGTTTTTCTCATTTCAATTGTTCATTTCTCAATATCAAATTGTATATTCTCTCTCTCTCTCTTAATTTTAATTTCCATTTCAGATTTTCAATTTTTATCTTCTCAATTTCAATTTGTATTTTCTCAATTTCAATTGTTCATTTCTCAATATCAAATTGTATATTCTCTATCTCTCTCTTAATTTTAATTTCCATTTCAGATTTTCAATTTTTATCTTCTCAATTTCAATTTGTATTTTCTCAATTTCAATTGAAAATGGTGTGGAAAAACGTTGACTCTCTTTATAATATCAGTTTATTTTTTTCGATTTTTGTGTGTATTAGGGTCTCCTTTATTTTTTGATCAAATTTTCTTTTCATACAATTTGTTATTATTTTAATTACAGTTGATATTTTGATGCATCCACTCCAAAATCCCCACCTAAAAATTTTATGATATGTTGATGTATTTGTTTCTAACATTCAGTCGTGACTTCTTCGAAAAAATGCAATTTTCTCGCTTAACGAAGCCATCAAGTTGAAAACAAGCCTGCATCTCGCTAAACCTTCTTTGTTTTTTAAATATTACTCAACAATGATCGTCGTTCTTTCGAGTGACACTTTTTTATGCTCTCACATTATTCGTTTTTTTTTTGCCAGCAAGTTACCTCATAAAAGCAAAACTCATAAAAATCCATGCCCTGTTTATCTTTGTCATCTCCGGCATATGTTCATCCAGTGAATATGTATGAACACACCACCACATGTAATGAATATCAGTGAAAAGCCAAAATTCCAACAGCAAAGCGAGTGAGTAGTAACTATAACAACCACTATCATCAGCGGCAGCGCCACAATGCCACGACTACCACACTTACGACTTACCACCGCCGTTGGTTGTAACACTCTCGTGGAGTCACCAGCTGGCTGAAAGCAATCCATTCATCCATCCATCCGCCCGTTCATTCTTCCATTTGATACCACTGAAATGTTGCCGGCGCATACTTTTGTTAGTATGAATTGAAACTCGAACGCGTTAACAACAAACCCTCTCCTCTGAACCCAACTAATAACCACTCGTCGGGCAGTGACTGAACCAGCTGATCCGATCACTCACTCGATTGTTTTCTTTGTGACCCGACAAGTGTTAAAGTGCATTCGCTGCTTTCCCTCCCCGCCATCTACCCACAGTTCCCGACAACGGTTGGTGGTCATTTCGGTAGACACAGGCCGTCCGGCATGCCGGTGGTGTGAATGACTGACGAGCGTGTTGTGCTGTGTTGCATGTTGTTTGTACATTTTGCTCATAATTTGTCATGTTCGCATGCAAGCGGCATGGGGGGGGGGGGGTCTACAAGTTAATTTGAATTTAATTAAACAACAGTTTGTAACAAATGAGTGGACATTAAAAAATACATATATAAATAAACAAAAAAGTTTCACTTTTTACTTAATTAAATTAATTAGTAAATAAATCAAACATACAAAGCAACAACAAACAAGTGTTGTCCGTGACATAAGTGGCGATAACGCGAAAGTACCAATCAATCAAATTTTGTTTACAACTAACTCTACGTTTATGTTGGCAAATCTACTGCTAGCTGGGCGTAATTGAGATACAACCAAGCAGATTGGAATTTAATTATCGAAAGTAAGTAATGGAAATTTCATTATAAACAACATCTGTATTTACATACAAACAGGCAAGCATACTCTGACATACATACATATACATATATCTTATATGTAAAAAGTAATTAGCCACTAAGCTTTCATAATGAGGAGTTCCTCCTACCATAGCTGGCGAGTGGATACCATTTTTTTCATTGGCAAAAATGATAACATTGACCGGCAAATTGTTATGACATTTCGATCATTAGGCGAGCTAGTATGATTTTATTTGTCAACATGCTTTTGCGTCAACGACCAGACGTTTTAAGGGATATATTTAAATATTGTTGCCACACGTGTGTTCATACTGGATGGTTTTTCTTTATTTACTGAAAGTTTAGAGTAATTTCTATGGGCAAACAATATCAGCTGTTCACAATGAACACAATATTGATGCTCCCTGAATCCAATAAATGTTGTTGTTTTTCTTTAAGCCGGGATGAGAAGCTGCGAAAACGTTAATAAAAAGTTATTTTTTACTCAAAATAAAATAATATTTTTTCACTTTGGCGCCAACTACAATATAAATATTTTTATCAAAACTAATTTTCAAAAAAAAAATTGTTGACTTCTTTGGACTTAGCCTCGGTACTCACACTGGATAATTATCCAATCAAAGTCCAACATTTTTAACACGATTTTTTTCGTAATTTGTTTTCACATACACATTGATATTGCTGTTGGTGACAAGTTCAAAAATAACTTTTTATTTTAGTGACATTTTTTACTTTTTATTTAGGATTTTGTTATCCAGTCTTAAAGAAAAACAGTCCTATTGTCTCTTTCGTAATTCAATGTCAATGTCCCAAATAGATATTGCTCGATTAACACCACTTCATTCTACTTAAAGTACACGTTACGTCAATATTAAATAATATAGCATTTTATTGAAATACCTTACGTTAGATGTTGGATCATCCATCTGTTAAACATACCTGAAATGAGAAAATAAATTGAGAAATTAGTATCAATTAATGTATAAAGTTAATTAAAAATATTTCCAAACAATAAACAGAGAGTTTGACGTGCAGAACTTTAAATTGAAGTTATATAATAATATTACGTAATATCGAACTGATAATTGTCTTCATTAGAAAGGTAACGTTATGCCAGTAGTGTGTGAACACAAGTTGGAGCAAGGAATTCGGTGCATACTGGAATTTAAATTGTGGAACACTTTTTCGCACACAATGTCATCTTCCAAACATTCCTGGTTGTTCACTTAAACAAATGACTTTACTCTTGAGAAACTAATTTAGAGGCATTAAATCGCACAGTCTCGGATCGATCTCCCTTAACAATTCGATTGTTTGACGCACTGTATGGCTTGTCCTCTTTTTAAAAATCGGCAATCGTGGTTCTATAGCAGAGATACAAGCCGACCGATTTAAAGCCGCCGCCGCATGTTTCTATACGAGCCGCCGAATTCATCGGCTTACATCGACTTCAACCACGCCGCCGATTTCATCGACTCATATCGACTTCAACCACTCCGCCGATATATGACGGAGTTCTAACTCAGTCCAATCTTACTACCACAATAGACAATCCACATAAAATTGCAAAAGAAAATATAAATGTCGACTTAGACAACCTACTACTGTGAAATATATGGATCTTTCTTTGAATTTGGTATCCCACTACATGATGACGTTTATAGATAATGGTATGATTGTATTTTGATTTGAAAGTCGCATTTATATAAGTCAATTCCAGTATGGCCATCTGTTAATATAAAAACAATAAACAACAGCTCCTCTATTGTGCTTCTTTAGTGTGTCAAAGTAGGTGGAACTTTACGATTCTTTGGGAGGATTATGATATTCAAGATATCTGGTCAAATATGTCTCACATGAAAAGCTGTAATTGCAAAAATATTTATTAAATTCGTCCATATTATAAGTTGTGGTAATGGATACTCACTCCCAAAAAATAATTGTATGGGAAAATAATATTAAATTATGGGAACATTGGCTAGTATTAACGAATATTGAACTACTTGCCAAAAATAAAAGAAAATGTATTAAAAACCAATACAAATTGTCCTTTGCATTTTCCCAAAATTGTCAAATAAATAGGGTTGATCGAATGATAGAACGAGACGGCAAATCAGCCGAAAGCCGCCGACGCCGACCCATTTTGGGTAGCGCCGCCGCCGCCGATAATTATGGGTCGGCATGTAACTCTGTTCTATAGTAAGGATAAACGAATCTAACCATAAATTACTCTAAACAGTTAGTTTTTGTGGATATAACGATGCTTCGTGAATCTCTCGTGAATTATCTTCACTCCAAATGAGGCAATTTTGGTTTGACAGTCCATTAGTCTCATCGCTGAATAGAGTATTACGATAAATCAGTGGTTGATCATGTACCCAAATGATGGTCATTCGACTTTAATTCCTGTCAAACCAAATTTACCACAATTGATAATGACGTTGACAGATTGAACTGTTGTCGGAAAAAGAAACCTCTAACACTAGAACACCCGATACGAAATGATCGAAAATATTATCTTTATTGGAAGGAAATCATTTGCTCCAACATAAGTTAATTTGAATCTAATAAAAGTTGATTCAAACGGACGGGCAAAACTGCTGTCAGATCCCAAGAGGAAGTGTTCAGGAAATGGAGTTTCAATAAAAACACCACTACTGATCTGTTACACAAGAAGGCAAGAACCATGTGTGCCAGGGTACTTAGACGTGAGAAGTGTCTGTACGAACAACGTCTACATGTCAACGTTATTTTTTCTCCCACAGAAAGTAAAAGGTTGAGGCCAATGTTATAGATTACAAGATATTCACCAAGCCGGTTTGCAAAGCCAAACTATTGGATGAAATGTTTGGATGGAAAATTCATCCTCGCAGGAAAGTACAGTGGACGTCCAATAGTACGTACTTTCGTTTCCACGAATTTCCAATAGTACGAATGGTAAATTTTTTGCATTGGCAGTTCTATAGTACGAATATAAAAATGTTTGCTATTCGATAATACGAATAACTGTATTTTTTGTAAGAAAAAAGTTTAACTTTGAAGTTTTTTACTGCTGTCAACTGCGAAATATTCAGTTGGTAGCAAATTTTATAGTGATAACAAGTACCATGTGTCGTGTGTTCTATATTTGATACATACAAAATGTTTAAAGTAAAAGAAGTGAAAAAGAAGCAAATATCTTTAGAAAATAAGTTGAAAATTATAGAAGACAGTGAGAGTGGAAAATCTCTTTATGAACTTTGTAACAAGTATGGATTATCTAAATCAACCATTTGCACTATAAGAAAGCAGAAGGCGCAACTTTTAGCTGCAACAGGTGCACTAAAATCCCGCTACAGAATAGCAACTGGAGAATTTAAAAAAATGGAAGATGCGCTATATGAGTGGTTTTTATGCCAAAGAAAATCTCATATTCCAGTAGGGGCTACGCAGTTAAAATGCAAGGCTCTGGAATTTCATAAGAAGTTTTATGCAGGCAGCTTTTTTGCCAGTGATGGTTGGCTCACCAAATACAAAAAACGCTATGGTATTAGATTACTTAAAGAATCTGGTGAAAAGCTATCGTCTTCTAAAGAACTGGTAGCTCCATTTATCAATAAATTAGCTGCTGTTATTAAGGAACACGACCTTACACATGAAGCAGTTTTTAATGGAGACGAGTCCGGACTTTATTGGAAAATGTTACCGGACAAAACGTATGTACATCAAGGTGAAAATTCTGCACCTGGCAGAAAACTCTCAAAGGAGAGAATAACGTTTTTAATTTGTGCGAATGCTGAGGGAACAAAGAAGATTACACCTTTTGTGATTGGAAAAGCTCAAAAGCCAAGATGTTTTCGGAACAAACACTTGCCTATTGCTTATGGAAACTCAAAATCTGCTTGGATGACTGCTACCCTTTTTAAACATTGGTTTTTTAAAATTTTTGTTCCAGAGGTGAGTTGTTATTAAATTGAAATTTTTATCGAACTTATCTATAAACAATTGCAGGTGGAAAACTTCTTGAAGGCTAAAAACCTTCCCATAAGAGCGCTTCTTTTGCTCGATAATGCTCCAAGTCATCCTCCTGCAGAAGAATTGGTGCATTTAACTAAAGACGGAAAAATTTGGGTTATGTATATGCCGCCTAATGTCACCCCATTAATACAACCCATGGATCAAAATGCGATTAGACTTTTAAAGCTAAATTATCGTAGTAGCCTGCTATCGAAAATTACGGCCTCATCAGAAGATTTTGCAACATCTCTCAAAAAGACAGATTTATTTGAAGCAATATCTTTAGTTGCAATGTCATGGGAAAAACTCTCTACTGTTTCGCTAAAAAAATGAAAAATATTTTAGGTGACAGCGGTTTTGATGATGAAGATGATCTTCCCCTTTCATCCTTACGAGATGGCGAAGAACTACGCACAATAAATCATTGCTTAAACTTACTTAATGCAAATTTTGCAAATTCTAGTTTTAGTTATGAGGATTTGCATGATTGGAATATTGATGATCCAAATGAAGAAATTGATCAGGATACTGATAGCGATGATGACCAAATGTTGGTTCCTGTGAACCCATTCCCAAAGGTTAAACATGAAGATGCAATAAAATGTTTTGACACATGCATTCAATGGGCTGTGGAGAACAATATTGAAACTTCCAAGACACTTTTATTGAGATCTATTCATGAAAAAGCGGTAGAAATGCAACTACAAAACAAAACACGCCAATGTTTAATGACTGATTTTTTTTAACAAACAAGTTGTATACTTAAGTATCTTACATATGCATATCCACAAAAACATGAATTATTACCTATTAGTTTGACCTGAATTTTAATATTTTTTAAGTTTTTTGTATTTTTTGCTTTAAATAAAAAACTAATTTAAATTAAAAATATCTGCATGTGTTTTATTTCAATTAAAAATGGAAAAACCTGTCGTCCAATAATACGAATTTTCCAACATTACGAAAAGGCCTGACATTATATAATTCGTACTATTGGACGTCCACTGTAATTAACCACAACACACGTAGCATTAAGAGGGTTTTCACTAGGGTTTGCATCCCGGGATTTCTCGCGGGAAAATTCCCGGGAATTCGCATATTTTTCATTTCCCGTATCCCGGGAAATTCGTACGGGAATCCCGCGGGAATTCAGTTAAAACTTTTGCATATTTCTTCGCATATTCTTCTATCATTTTCACAATAAAATTAAAAAAATTAAACCTAATTAAAAGCGATATGAGCTTTTAATTAGGTATGTCAAATATTGTAGTTGGATGACAACATATTTTTAAGCTGCGGTCGGATATACACCCAAAATCCACCTTTTCTGATTTTTCCTGTGGAACTCCTTATGGAAAAAATGTAAAATCCGGTAAAAGTAGATTTTGGGTGTGTATCCGAAAGCCGAAAATATATAAAGTTATTCGTTTGAAAATATGGAAGTAACAATTGTTTTAAAAAGTCAAGATGACTGTCTAAAAATTTAAAGTTGTCGAAGCAACTGGACAAACATACAACTTAAACATTTTATTTAAAGCTCTACTGACTATTAAGCCTACAATGTGATCGATCGTTATCCGTCGCGTACACATTTTCCAATAAAATAAGAAATATCTGATGAGGCCGTTGATGCATTGTTTGCTCTTAATTCAAATATACACTTGCATATGTACATACATTTAATTAATTTTGAAACTTGAAAAGATATTTGAATTGATCTCACATTGATTGAAATTCATATTTATTTTACTTTAATAAAATGTGAATGTTACATTGGAAAAAATAAGTTTAACGCATGATACACAATATGTTGACGATTTCCCGTGCTGTCTCGGGATCCCGGGAAATTGAAAAAATAATTCCCGTGTCCCGGGAAATAAAAAGTACGGGAAAACGCAAACCCTAGTTTTCACAAATCTCCTGGGCGGAGATTGGAATGTTGCAAACCTTCAACCTATCCCCAAAAAGGTGGGACCCAGTGCCCCATGATGTCTCACAAGCGAATATTATATTTATGAAAAAATATATGTTGGGTCCCATTCGAGCAGCTTTGCTACTCGTTTCGTTATGTGAAGATTTAAATTGATATCCAAAATTAAATTGTAGATGTGCAAATATTGATTAGAGGAAATGCTTTTTTGCAGATTGACCGTCATATATCCGAATTGCTGACAATCTGTACGAACTTTATAATTAACACTTCTTCTGCCAAAACTCGACCTTGACCGCCATTCAAATTTGTAAAACTTTCGTCCAACTTTCGTTTCATTTTCATCAAACATTTTGCAGCACCTCTCGCAGCCGCGAATGGATTATCATAATAATTTGCAAACGCAAACAAATGAAATTTAACAGTTTAAAGTGTGAAGTGCTGTCTATGTTCATGCATCCCAGATTAATTTGATGAAATAATTAATAAAAAAGTAAACAATTTCATCGACATGAATGGAGGAGCATAACTAATCGCATAGAAATTGAAACGCTTCAATGAAATGGTAATGGATTCAAAATAAATTTCATGCCAAATGCATGATGAAGGCGTGGTATTAACATTAACTCGTTGCGTTTATATTCCATGGGAGTGTTAACAGTGCTCAGAGTAAGTGGACCTTGAATGGTATCACAAGTGGCATAATTAGACTCGTACTGATACGCGAAAGACTATGGGATTCAACTGTTGTGTAATTCACTCCTGAACAGAACAGAATCGATTTTGAATTTATTGTTATTAAGGTTTCAGTCTGTATTTTTATCTTCCATTGCTGCTGCTGAAAATTCAGAGATTTAAATTGGGTAGGAAATATTGCATTTAGGGCTTCCTCGACATGAGCTGCGAATCGCCTATAGAATAACAACGTTTGCTTGTGATCTCTGTAGAGTTTGCAAATTATTTCAGCCCAAGGGTTGGCCATGATGAAACCATCTTAGCAAAACCAATGGAAGGTCTTCCTTCCTCATACACGATCAGCGAGCTGTAAATAAAGTTCATGTCATAATTTCCATTTTCATTTCCATTCTGGCAAATGAAATATTGCCATACGCGTACTTACTTACATGGCTACATACCACAGCATGTACATATATATGTATGTAGACAGGTAAGTACACCATTTTTTGGTTTTGTTTAAATCGTTCACATTTCAAAAGGCCGTTATGGTTGGTGATTTCTTTTATTCATTTCTCACCGAGCTCGGCACATGAAAATATAAACAAATTACGAAAAACAAACAGCGACGACGACGAAAAATGTGCTAAAAGTCACAATGTTTAATTACGTTAGCACCATTATAGCGGCGCACAGTGTCGTGAGAGTAACAACAAATGGGGAAATTTATATTTTTAGAAGGTGTATGAGGCAGTTTTCAGAATAAAATAAAAAAATCGCAATTGTGGAAATTATAAGTAATTATTTTTTAATTTCAAAATTCTTATTATTTAATATTTATTATATATTTTTATTACATATATAAATGTTAAATATATCAGTATAGGCTAATGGTGTGTATGGCTTTGCTGGCTCAAAAACATTCTCTTGCCTGATCTTGTCATGACTGCGCTTGAAGTACAGCGGTCAATTTTTTCTTTCACAGTGACTTTGGCTATGAGATTGTTGGCGGAAATATTTGGCTTCAAAAACTCCGAAAGATAATTATCCAACTCCATTTGTTTTATAAGTCCGATCTAGCCACATATTTGTATAGAGGACCGCAAAATAATAAAAAAATTCTCGGGATGTCATCGATATCTCACTTATTTTCATTTTCATTCCAATGGACTCAAAATCGGAAATTAGAAGAAAAAATCGAAAAAAAACTTCGATAACTTTTTTAGTAACCGATAACAGCCTCAGTTATCGATAATTTCCATAGTAATCGATTGTAGAAATTCTATAAAAATTATGTGTATTTTTATTTAAAACAATATTTTAAATTACATTTGTTTCATAAATACAGTAATAGCGATTTTAGGCCTACTGAATTGTGCTTAATTTTTTCCAGAAATTATCGCCCACAATATAAAGTGTGTCAACAGCGATGTTTCGCCAATTGAATGACCTGCTGAATACTGTGCTTTTCTACACATTTCGCGAAGATATTGTACAACGTCGATAACTACGCCAGTTAGCGACAAATTTTACTTACCTTTTTCTGCCTATTTTCGAGTTTACTATAAACGTCAGCTTTTTCCGATTTTTTTTGTTTTCGATAACTCAAAAATTATCGAGAATTTTTAGCTGATTTATATTCACTTTTTTGCAACATTTAAAAAATAGACTTTTTAAAATTTACAATTTTGATATTTCGATAACTAAGTAGTTATCGTAAATATTTTTTGTGTTTTTTGTTTCACAAAACATATTTTTTTCGATTTTTCCAAACTTTAACCAACGATAACTCGATAACTAAGCGAGTGTTCGATAACATGTTGGCCATTTTTTGCCTCTCCAGATCTTATGGCTTCATACCCATATCATTATCTAGCCGAAACCGTTAATTTATATTAGAATCTTTAAAATCACCATGTAACTATAAGTCGAGGCATGCCCACCTTTTATCGACTAGTCGTAATCGGTCCAGTGGAAAACATATCCTACAAAAACACAGAAATTACATTTTTGGAAAAATTCTGATTGGAATACACTATATTTTATATACGTTATTTTGATAAATTCAGCTGAAGGGTATTGGAAGCTTTTGAACCAATTGGCTTCGTGCCACGGTGCGCCGTCTTGTGTTGTGTCGCAACTGGGGGCTTCTCCAGTCTCCGTCTGGTGTTGACATTTTCGGTGATGATTGGGGAATAATCATCGCCTGATGTGTGCAATGAGATACTCTCGAACTGCTGATTTCGTTTATGAATGTCACGACGAAGACGATGATGACGACTACGACACAGATTTACCAACAGAGACAAAGGCAAAGACAGAAAAATAAAAAATATGTAATTCTTTGTTTCTTCTTTGGCGTCACCCAAACAACGTCAGTGGGAAGACAAACAAACCGACAGACTGACAACAAAAATTGAGAAAAGTTTTTATTTATTTTTTCTTTACAGGCAATGAATTATTTGTGTATTCATAGCAAATTATTCAAATGAGCCCCTTCTTTACGGTCCCCCAATCCCAACATCGACCGGGAGTATGTCAGTCATTCCGGGCAAAAGAAGAAATTATGCAAATTGTCCTTTCTGGGCGGGCAACATTTTCCTTGGCTATGAAACAAAAAATAAAAGTATATTTTTATACTGAGCTTTGAGCTTAAGTTGCTTAACAGGGGGAGGGGTGTAACTTCTTTCCTGGTGAATACACCCATTTCGAAAAAAGAAAACAATTACGAAAATGATGTCCTCTGTGCCCAGCCTCCATTTGGTAGAGTTTGAAGCCTCTGGCTGGGTCAGGGAACTGTTACATTTCACGTTGCGGGTCACGTTTATCTTTCTTTGTTTGCTTTGTTGTTGTATGCAAATGCTATGCATAAACCGTAGAGGCCATTACAACAAAATTTAAATCAAATTTTGAAATAAATTATAAAAAATAATCTTTAGGGCCGTCGTTGTCAGAAGTCGTTGTATTATTAACGAGCGTCGTAACGAGAATTGAAGCTGCCGACACTTTACGACATTTATTGTGTCAACCAGACAGACAGGCAGGCAGGCGGTCGGGCACAGCTCAATCATCCTAAACAAAGCAAAGCCAAAAGTTATGACAGAAACTTATATTTATGCACTCTCACACCCCACAAAAATCCGTCCGTCCGTCCGTCCGTCCGTGTAACGTTATTTCCCATCAAGAGAATGAAATTTCCCAGAAAAACTCCCTCTCCTTCAAACGAATCGCAAGAGAGCATGAAAAGTGGTGATAGCATTAGGCGAACTAAGCTACTGAAACCAATTGACATAAATTGCATAAAATTCAATTTTCTTCGTTGAATTTCAATCTGTTACATTCTCGGCTACTGTTTGTAATTTGCACATATTCAAGCGGAACTGTCTTCCTTCCTCAATTCCCAAACACCCACTGCTGTGGCCCTGTGATTGTAGGAGAAGTTCTCGATTTAGTCCTGATAAATATCTATCTATCCGTCATGTCTGTCATGTCGAATATTTTTCAAAATGAATTTGTTGTAAAAATTAAATAAACGTCTTGCAACGCCAAATGTTTAAGACTCAGAAAGCATAGCTGCAGCGATAAGTTAATCCACTCGCCAGAAGTCATTTATCAGAAAGACGGTCTTCACGAGGCCGGTGGGGGAGGAGGGGACGGAGAAGTGCAATCGTTTAGCTGTTAAGTGCTGCTAGTGCAAGTGGGAGCGTACGTGGAGCACAGACACATGGACAGGGGAATGCACTCGAAGGACCCACAAAGTGCTAAAAGCTGTTTTCAAACATTCGCAACAAATTAGCTGTCATGCCGCCGCCCTCTCACTGTGCGCTGGGGTGAGGTGGGATGGTCTACACAACAAACACTTCTACTCCTACGGTGTTGTCCTATTTGTTGTACAAATACGTCTCGAAGTGTTTGCAGGAGTGTAGAGACACAGTCAGTATGGCCATGTGTACAGTGTCCGGCCAAGTAATTATGAACTACTTTGATAAGCTATACTGTCCTGAAAGAAAAACGCTCCATTGTCTCAATGTAATGGTTTCATTTGCTCGATTTTAATAAAATAAAAATAAAAAACTTTCTAGTTGTTAGTGTTTTTTTGATTACACCGTACGACAACTTAAAAAAAAGTCGTTACACTTGAACCGGATGATATATGTCTGAAACTATAAGCAAAATGGAGTTACTTTTCGTTTCTCAATTCCTCATCCTGTTTCCCCTTCACACCCTATGATAACGGTATTAGCGTAAAATTAAAGAGGAGAATATATATAAAAATACTTCAAATGACATGCTTCTATCTGTATTTAAAGTTTAACCTTAGTTTTTCTTGTTTATTCATATCTTGTTGTTTTTTTTAAGAGACAAAATTTTAAATGGTAGTTAATACTAAATTAATACAAGTAGAAGTGTTTTTAACACTTTGATTTGGCATTTATACCGGTGTCATAGGGTGGGAATAAGTTTTAAAAACAATTTTTGAAAAATTGTATCCTTTGGTACTTTGTAGTACTTTTAACGGGGCAACAGGATGAGAAAAAGAAAAACTAAAAACGCCAATTAACTCTATTTCACCTATAGTTTCAGATTTATATCATCTCGTTCGAGTGTAATATGGCCTGGCAGACAGTGTTACTGATCGATTTTGATTGACTCGTAATTGTGTTTGGAATGCACAACATTCGAATGCCAACTATTTCGATCAAGTTATTTTTTCTTGCGAATGAAATTTTTTGTTTAGTAATGGAAAGGTGGAGAAGTCCCCAGACGTATTTCGCATTCTTTGTGGGGATAACTCATCAGTGGATCTTTTGTACAAAGTGCTTGTTTTACAACGCTGTTATCAGCCGTATATAAAGGGTGATTTTTTAAAAGCTATAGGAAAGTTAAAAAAAAAAACATAAAATTCAGAAAAATAAAATAAAAACATAAAATTCAGAAATTTAATGTTTGAGGATTATTTCATGCAAATGTTGACCTTGACTGCGCCTCAAATGGTCCATCCGCTTAGTCCAATTTTGGCATTTCCACGTTTTTGAGTAACAGAGGCCCAATTGCTGCGAACGGCGACGAATCGATAATTGATGGTCATCAGTAACACTGGCCGATACAGTTGCGATATTTTCTTCAGTTCGCACTCTACGTAAGCGTGTTGGTGCGAAATTTAGTCACAATAGTCCGAATAGCCGCTTCAGTGGATCGATTAAACTGACCATAAAATGGAAGAAGCGCGCGATGAACTTTCTTAACAGAGCACGCATTTTGATAATAAAATTCAATAATTTGCAAGCAAGAAAGTAATGATGATGTAGGCTGATGAATTTTCAGCATTGTACATCCTTCTCTCCACGAACACGTTAGACATCTACCCACAACAACAATGAGTGGTGATAAATTCTTCGAGATGAGTTCGTAGTATCAATTAAACCTTTTCAATCAAACACTTTTAATGGACAATTTTCTGTTAAAGCCTTCATGGTTATTTTTTACTAAAAGGTAGCGAAGGTAGCTTTAGTATTTAATAAGTCCAATCGTGCCCACTTATCGTTAAACAGAAGTTTTCTTACAGTATGATCGTAACATATATTATATTTATTCACAGGGTTTCTTCAACCAGGAACTGTTTTCTTCGTTAGTATGCCAGATATTAGAAAATGGAAAAATATATATATTTGCAGTGTTTGTTATCAGTTTTATCCATCTCTTTTGGATAATATTTATTGAATTTTCTTATTAAAAATAGTTAAATTTGTTTGTGTATTTTGAGCTGGAGGCCTTAGCTAAAAATTTCTATTGGAAAAGGTCGAATAAAACACAAAAATATTATGAAAATAGATAAATTTAAAATAGTAATTTGAAAAAATCCTATTAGATTGCACTTATACACAGTCAAAGGAATGGGCTTGTCGAATTATACTATTTTAGCTGAACTCTTTTCGTATGTACCATTTTTATCATTTTCTACCCAGTTCCGAAGAAAAAATTACAACCGCAGAGCCTTTTATATCCTCAACAACACATTTTGTAAAATTACTGTAGGTAACGTGTACTTTATTTGGTACCACGTTTATCCCATTTCGTCCCGCATACGTCTTATAAGTACAAATGTCCACCATTTTATCACTTTTTGTCCCACGCACCCCTTAAAAGTACGAATTTCGTAAAATCCTCTTAAGTAAATGATTCTCACAAACGAATGAGAAGCACAACTCACTTGACGAATATGTGTTTGCAAAATCGCATAAAGTAACAAATGTCACCATGCCATGAGGAAACCTTTGACGGGGTGCAAATCAAGATAGTGGTAGTCTGCAGCCAAGTAATAACCCTGTAGGAAGCCTGGGGTCAAGTGTCTCCAAGTCACCACTTTTGGAGACTTTTTGGTGGCATTGTCAACTAAGCGTCTTCCTTTATACCTGTACCTTTATATAATTTTTATATTTATAATAAAACAACAATTGTCTGAACTTATTCATATTGGAAGAGGCATCAATATTACTAGTGTGAAAATCCAGTAAAAAATCGAAAGTGTAGACAAAATGTATTTCTGAATCAGTAGTTCCAATGTCTCCATGTGGAGACATTAGGACCACCTAGTCGATGGTTCTAAGGTCAGTAGTGGATTCTCAATGACAAGCGCATGTTAAATGTCAACAGAGAGAGCTGGGGTACAATTTGTCAGTAGTACTGGTGACAAGGTCAATACTGATTCAGTACTGTTTTACTATCGACATTTCCTAGAGGGAAATGTCACCATGCCATTTGTAAATATTAAATATTGATGCAAAATGTCTTGAGCCAAGACAATATCGCAGTTCAAAAAAATGATTTTCTAAATTTGTAGCGCGAACAAGCCTTTGTAAATTAAATAACAGAATACATAGTTTTATTTTGTAATAGCTAGGATCATAACGAAGAAAACATAGCCTATTTGAAGAAAATCTATGAGTACAAATATTAAAAGTACCTTCCACGAAAATAGGAATTTTAGTAAAAAAAAATAAAAAAGTGTATACATATTTTTTTATATTTTTATACCATCCACCTCCAGGATGGGGGTATACTAACTTTGTCATTCCGTTTGTAACACCTTGAAATATCGACCTGAGACCCTATAAAGTATATATATTCTTGATCGTCATAAAATTCTAAGACGATCTAGCCATGTCCGTCTGTTGAAAGCACGCTAGCATCTAAACGAAAGCAGATAGAACGTTCAAATTTTCCATAAATGCGTCTTATAGTCGTAGATCGGTTGGGATTGAAATGGGGCGAAATCGGCCCAAAGGGAAAAATTGTTCCCTCACAAGGACTAAAAATACCCATAATAATCCTTAATATTATAGCGTATTTAAGCATGTTTTTTGAATATGTTTGTTTATATTTGCTTGATATTTGGTATGCGCATTCCCCTTATAGCAAAAACGTGCACCATAAAGTGATTCTTATTTGTAGGGGGTGAAATGGGGCAGAAAAGGGATAAAAATGGTACATATTAAACGATAACAGCTAGAAACACGAAATTCTGTGTGTACATTCCTCTAATTGAATGGGTAGATTATATAAAAGTATTTTTTCCAAATTCGTACTTTTAAGGGGTAAAATGGGAATAGGGGGATAAAAATGGTACCAACCAAACGGATGTACCTAGAATAATGAAATTCGGTGTATACATTCATCTGATTGCATAGATAAGTAAAATACGCGGATTTTTCAAAATTCGTACTTTTTGGGGTTAAAATGAAAAAAGTGGATAAAAATAGTACCAATCTAATGACCGAAGCTAGATTCATGAAATTCGGAGTATACATTCCTCTGACTGCGTAGACACGGAAAATAGACGAATTTTTCGAAATTAGTACTTTCAAGGGATACTATCGTACAGAGGGATAAAAATAGTACCAGCTAAACGACTACAGCTAGAATGATCAAATTCTAATTGCGTAGAAACGTCAAGAGGGTAAAAATGGTACCAACCAAATGAAATCATGGAATTCGGTGTATACATTCCTCTGACTGCATAGACACGCAAAATAAAAAGTTTTTTTTTCCAAATTCGTACTTTTTCTTTTACGACAAAAATTGGTTGAATCATGAAGTTAGGTTATTACTATGTACGTCTGATAATGGATTTTCAAAATTTGTACTTTTGGAATTCAAATAGAATGAAAATAAAACCAACTGTAGCACCCACTATCTACCAATATTTATGGCTTTGAAAATATTTTTGAAAATATAAATATAAGAATATTTATTTTTTGAATTGCAATAGCATTACCTTATAAGCGTGGTTTGAAATAATTAAAATATTATATTTATTTATAAAATTAATTTTTCAATATTTGTATTTGTTTTGGTTTGGCTATATTAAAAAAATTATATTTTCCTGTAATATTACTGCACTTCTACGAAAACCGACAACCTCTGTGGAATGCAATCCAAGGTGGAGGATATATAAAATTCGGCCCGGCCGAACTTAACTCCGTTTTTACTTGTTTTTATATACATAGCCCTTCGGCAAAATTGTTGCATAGTGTTATCTGCGTGGACAACAACTTTCGCGTGCAGACATGACCCTCCTACATGGTGCGTAATGTTTGTTTGGCCGGATGCTGTATGTAAATGTTGCAATGTTTGCATGTAATAAGCATATTTGTCTCAACTCAATGCATTAACGAAGTCATTATTAAACTTCAATGGAACTTGGGTGGCAATAAAAGTCCATAACTACAACAACAACGCCTTAACACTACAATGAAATGCAATGGCTATAGGTTGCGTCGGTGTTGTAGACATTAATGTTGTTGTCATTATCACGTGAATTGCAAATTGTCTTCAAACTCACAAAGTAATGCGAAACACTAGGGCAGTTCACGATTCACGGCATGGAGTACATCATCTATAGCCTCAAAAGTGCAAATCACAGCAACGGAGTTGTGCATGTGTTGCGGTAGAAATATTTCCAAGTATGATCGCCTAAAAATGTCGTAAGGTTGCGAAAAGAAGTGACAACTACGACTAATTTCAGGAAATTGTTGTACTTCCGTGTAAATGGCCTATTTCCTTATTGGTCTTTATGCCTTCTTTCCCGTCAATTACGATTTTTAGAAATTCAAAACAGACGTCAACAGACACTCTCTCTTTCATTTCCAGTACCTTTCCTTCTTCCAGTACCTTATCGTCCTTCTGCCAACCCAATACACTGCATTTATAGGCGACATACCTTGAGTGTTGGGTCAGTAAAAAAAACAAGATAGATCACAAATCGTTTATTGTACCATTCGACTCTGAATATACATATATCCGAGTAGATATATAGCATTTTTAGAATATTTATCCGATTAGCTATATAGCATTTTTAGATTAAATGAAACTATTTTCACATTAAATGAAGTCTTTTTCAAATTAAACGAAACCTTTTACAAATAAAATGAAACTATTTTCACCTTTTTCCAATGAAATGAAACCCTTTTTAAATTGAATGGAACTTACTTTAGAAAATATTAAATAATTCGATAATTGTTATAAAATAAGACCCGACCTATTAAATAGGAATACAATAAGAAAAGGCTAAAGTCGGACGGAGCCGACTATATGATACACTCCACTTTCTATCTTATTACAATTCAATTGTGTAAAAAAGTGAAATCGGGAAGCAATTTTGTATCCTGTAAATGAATGTGTTGGACAAAAAATTTTAAATCGGAAAGGACATGTGTTTGGGGGCATATTGAAACACGGAACGGTGTGACCTGCATTCACCATGTATGTTTATAGGCGAAATATAATATGTAAAGTTAGTTTGGTTAAACATTTGGGAGCAACATTTGTATAGATGTATATATAAATATATATCTAAATCAGAAGCGATCTTACCCAATTTCACCATAGGTGTTTTTAATTGGATTATAAGATGTTGTGCCAATTTTAAAGAAAATCGGGAGTGACATTTGTATTGGGGCTATATCTAAATCTGATCCGATCTATGCCGCTTTCGACACAGGAGTTTCTAGTTAGATTATAAGGTGTTAAGCCAAATTTAAAGAAAATCGGTTAAATGCGACCTGTAATTTGATTACAACAATAGATGGACTGACAGACAGACGGACATGGCTAAATCCAAACCCAGAAAGTGATTCTAAGCCGATCTGTATAATAAACGATTGGTCTAACTCGTTTCCATTTGGGTGTTTCAAACAAATGCACAAAGACATAATACTCTCGTGGAGTATATAAATATTAACTATTCAAAGGTATAATGTAGAATAGTGTGATTTCATAGAAACTTCTGATTTTAATCCAAGGTGCACTTTCTTAATAATGATCAAGAGTTTGTTTATAAGTTTGTATTTATGTTCTACAGAATGCTAAAATCTGCCTCATGTCTCAAATAATAATGGATGAATAATTTTACTTGTAGAGTCGATACGGGGTTTTGACAATCCAATTGAGTTCAGTCTATAACTGGCTGCAGCATGAATGGATACAAAAGAGTGCCAAAACTTCAAAAATAAAGTATAAAGTTTAGATACTCTAGCTTTTTGTTATTGTGTTTGGCTTCAAATCGGTTCAGATTTACATTAACCTCCCATACAAATGCCGCTACCGATTTGACTTTTTCCCTTCTAGAAGCCATTTCTTTCAATTGTCACAACAACTCATATTTCAACTAGAAAAAAATGTTGGAATTCCATTAAAGTAGAAAGTGAAGGATATTATACAGTCGGCACGCCCTACTTTAGCCTTTCCTTACTTGTTTTAAAATAAATTAGTATTTGTTGCAGCCTAAAGATATGCCACACCAAGTGTCTGTATATTTTTTGTCATGTATTAATGAATGACATGACAAAAAACGTGCAATTCACTGAAAATGAAAAAAGACACTTGACTAAGACACGGCACCTAGTATTACAGAATATCGAATGTATAATTAAGCCCACTGCACACAGTACTATCTCTCTCTTACGTCATCAGGAAATGATGATAATGTCTAATGTATTACAACCCTTAAAAGTCAATGTCATGTTAATTAGTATCGTCCCGCCATTTCCCAGCCCCATTTTCATCAAGTCTGGTTAGCCTACATTTAGAGCTAAACAACAGTTATAGATATCACAATGTATGGAGTTTGACATCTGTAACTGCTGGCTATCTCTAAACAGAGATGATAAAAATGAGGGCGTCATACATTTATAAAATAAAAATATTTGTTTTCTTCTAGATCATCATATTGGTTTCGGATCTTTTATAGGAATCAACAATAATTTGAAATTCCCATAATCGGGGTTAAAATGTGAATTTATATTTGTAATACTTGTTATCCATTGGATTAGCATTAAATATCTCTTTTCACTCAAATTTCAATTTGAAACAAATTGGTTAGGTAAACTGCTGGAAATGCAAGTGCAAAGAGAAACGCAAAGTCAAATATTTTCTATAAAACAATTTTCGGAAAATGGACCAAAGTGCATTTACCAACCAAATAATGCCAAAGCAAAGTGCTGCATTCTAAGCACTGCTCAATGAACAGTATACATATGCTAGAAAGAATAAATTTGTATATTGTTCGTACGTAGGTGTATTAGAGTGCCGCTCTACACAAACTTTACATGTTTAACAAATATGTAATTTGAAGAGCATATCAAATTGATGCTAAGCATTCTGTTTTGCACGACGAGAATCGTGGCAGATTCGAAACAAACGTCTGGTGCGGAAAGCAATTCTCTTGATTTCTTAGATGAGTTTAAAAAATCCGTAGTTGTATTCCATCTTCGGCCTGATTTTGGTACTGTAGTTATTGAGAAGATTATGAGGAATGCAACAATTGGGTGTCGATATTTTCAATATCAAATTGAAAATATGAACTGCAATTGGTTTTATTTTTATACCCTCACTCTACGCAGCAGGAGGGTATATATCAATTGGGACAGAACAAAGTTTAACGGCGATATTGCCACGCCCCTTCAGGTACCTCTCACACAAATGACCCACATTCCTATTAAAACTAATGTATCTTCCACACGGATGTTCGGCATCAGCTATAGTTTGGTATTTGATAATGTTTTATAATCACTTTGAGTGTACTAGATATGGCAGGGTTTTTTATGCCCCCCGATATGCCACACCCCCTCTGGTACCTCCCACACAAAGTGGCATAAACTTTGATTACAATAAAACCGACATAGCATCCATGTTTTTATAATCACTTTTAACCTAAAAAATATTTACGCTTTAGCCACGCCCCTTCTTGTGCATCCCACACAATTGTCTCTATCCTAGGTAATATTAATTCGTCATAACTTCTATACTGGTGCATGGAATCCACTATGACTTGATATTTGATCATGTTTTCACAATTGTTTAATAAATATGGAAGCAGCAACGATGTGACATTAACCTCCTAGTATCTTCTACACAAATTATGCTGCCGAACGTAAAATTCAATTCCATATAACTTTCTTATATATGTTCTCTGAGAGTGAGGGTATATAAGTCAGTTCAGCCGACTGAAGCTTTTTTACTTGTTTCTTACCATAAGAAGTTTAAAACTTGTTTTTCACAAACTGTTGTCGTTAAAACTTGATCACAGCACCTCACAGGCTCAGGCACTCTACTGTACATTTTAACCTCTACACTCTGATACACACTCACATAGATATATATGTTTGTATATATGTACACATAATATGAATGAAATGTACAAGTGGTTACCGAATATTCACATTCCCAATAAAAGGGAAGACTCCGTGCATGCATGTCCTTTGGTACTGTTTAAAATCAATATGAAAAGAGGCAACACAACTGAATGCAAATGATTGCAACAATAGTCCAACTTGCTTGCAACACACGTCACTGTCCAGAGTAGAGGATCGAGAGACCATGCTTCTGCAAGTCCTTTTGCGATTACCCTGGGAAGAGGAGTGAGGAGAGGGGGGCCAGAGACAAGGATTTGCCATCTCTGCTACATCCGAAATTGATGTTGGAAATTGAATTACATACAGGACGGACGAACGGACAGACGGACATGTCCAAAATGTTTTCCAATTTGGGACAGCAACATCGTGTTGGCGACGAGAGGGTGTTATCGCTACGAAAACATGCAATTTCAAGTGTAGACGAGTAGAGGATGGAGTACAAATTCACATATTGGCAAATTCATTGCAGCCAAGGACTGTAATTCGATTATAACCGATACTGAATATTTGGCAACCGAAACATTTCAAATTATTTAACATCAACAGTATGTGTGTTGCTGTTGTTGTTAAATTGTAAATTTTTATAAATGACGAACAGGGAGTTAAAAATTTTCAAGTGTGAACGTGACTTTTGGCAATTGTTCGCTAGTTCGGAGACAGTTTTTAATTATTTAAACCACCCATCATGCGTCCATGTCGATGGAACTGTATTCATATTTATTCACTTTCTGATTCAATCGCGATATGTCTATCCCCCGGTTGTCATCCATCTGTTTTTATTTTTTATTTGTCTGTCCGTCCATCTATATAAATGTCTGTCCGTTCGCCTCTCAGCCTATCTGTCCGCCAGTTGGATCGTCTGCATGTCCGTATTTCTGCACAACTGACTATGTGTCTGCCCATATATCTGTATGCCAGTCCATCCGTCTATCTGTACGTCCGCTGTCTGTCTGTCCTTCTGTAAAACTGTCTGTCTTGCCGGATGTTTCCAGCAATAACAAGTAAGGAAAGGCTAAAGTCGGAAGGAGCCGACTATATGATACTCTCCACTTTCTATCCTATTACAATTCAATTTGGTAAAAAAGTGAAATAGGGAAGGATTTTTGTATCCAGTAAATGTATGTGTTTGACAAAATGTTAAATCGGAAAGAACATCTGTATGGGGG
This sequence comes from Polietes domitor, assembly GCA_947397865.1. Classification (NCBI taxonomy): domain Eukaryota; kingdom Metazoa; phylum Arthropoda; class Insecta; order Diptera; family Muscidae; genus Polietes; species Polietes domitor. Next base: position 109,325,513 of record OX377621.1, on the reverse strand, counting down.
TATATTGAAACATGGAACGCTGTGACCCACTTGTATGTTTATAGGTGAAATATAATATGTATAGTTTGGCCAAAATCGGTTAAACATCTGTATATATATATAAATAAATGTATATCTAAATCTGAACCGATCTTACCCACTTTCTGCATAGGTGTTTCTAGCTAGATTATAAGGTGTTAAGCCAAATTTGAAGAATATCAGGTACAATATGTGGTTTCTAAAGCGGAAAAAGTCAAATCGGGAGCGACATTTGTATGGGGGCTATATCTAAATCTGAACCGATTTGCCTCAAATTAAATAGCGTTCGTCCTTAATCCACAAAACTTACTTGTGCCAATTTTTGTTAAGATCGGACTATAATTGCGACCTGTAATTTGATTACAACAAGATCAAGTGATTCTAAGCCGATCTGTATAATAAACGATGGGTCTAACTCGTTTCCTTTTGGGTGTTACAAACAAATGCACAAAGACATAATACTCTCGTGGAGTGTATAAAAACAATAACTTCCAACTAAACATTTTTCATACAACCGAATAGTGGACGAATATCTCCAAAACAAACCCGAATATTTCGTTGATCTCCGCCCAGTCATTAGTCCATTTGTCTGTTCGTATGTCTATATCCCTGTCCGTCCGTTTGTCTATCAGTTTGTATGCCCATCTGTCTTTCCCTTAGTCCGTCAGTCCGTCCGTCAGTCCGTCAGTCCGTCCGCCTGCCTGTATGTCCGTTAATCTACCGTTGGAATCCGAATATTTGACTTAACAAACTCCCAACCCCTGAATGTTTTGCCGGCAATACTTTAATTTATCGCTTTCTACTATTTTTGTATTTTCCAGAAAATCTAAAGAATACATCTACAATTACGTAGATCGTGTTCGTTTCGCTGAAGGCTCCTTCCCCGACTACAAGTGCCCGTCGCGAGGCTCCGGTTGGCGACAGAACAAGTCCGTGTCTCACCTGGATTTGGCCACAAGCTGTCACAGTGCAGCTTCCGGTCTAAATCACTGGTCGTCATCGCATCAGTCACGTCACCAGTTGCGTCATTCACGGTCGTTGGACTACAACCATATCGATCGCTGCAAAGACGCTCTGGACATTGCCGAATACTATTGGCGGCTCGATCACGATCCGGAAGTCTACGACGAAGAGGAGGAAGTTGACATCGAACCGGAACACACCGGATCGCAGTTGAAGTACGTCAGTGAGCATCATCATTACAGAGACTTCAAATGTGGTAAATATTCAGAAAACTGGTTAAAAATTTCGACTTCAATTGACTGTGTCAATTGTTTTCATTCAATTTACAGCTGATGAAAATTATCATCATTCTGCGAATAACATCTACCAATCGTCCCAACAACAACAGCAGCAGCAACAACAACAAACCGGTAGACAGACATCGGCAGGGTCGCTTCAACATCAGCCAACAGCAGCGGCCGGTGCAATACCGCCACAAGCTTTTGAATTCGCCAGCGATTCGTGCAGTCTGCGTCGGTCGCGCAGCTTGGCTGTGATACGTGAGGAGACATTTAGCGACCTGCAAATTAGTTCTTCAAATGGCAGTCGACGTTCACAATTAATTCCGCGTGCTCGTCTCGTCAATCGAGGCTATTTTCGAGAACGTGATAGGTAATACACATTATATTAAACATTAGCGGTGTTTTGTCTTAGAAGTCCTAACCTTTTCCTACCCCTTCCCCAGCAGCGTGAAATGGCCAATAATCATATTTTTTTAATTATCACATAACTTTTGACATTTTTCTTGGACTGATAAGCCCATATGACACAGACTTTTCTACGACTTCGTTCTGCATTATTTTTCTTCGAGTGATAGAATGAAATGACACATGTGTGAACCGAAGAGATATACAAATTGAAAACAAAAATTTTCAAATTCTTACTAAATCAAAGTGGACAAAAATCTTCGTTTTTTTGGAATAACACTTATAAAATCGCTAGCTTCTGACATTTACATATATTTATTTATCATGAATTAAAATACAATGTAATATTCTAATATATATCATATTCTAATTTTGGGTCCAGGGTTTGAGCCGGCTGAAGACCATTTTAACTAGTTAATGCAGCGCCAGAACAAGGACTCTGGTGAGAATCGAACCCTCGCGTTGATAGCCGAGCACAGTATCAACTCGACTACCGGGCGCTCTTCTGGCATTTTTATAACATTTTCTGTGGAACTATAACCAGACTGTTCTTTTATTTTTGCTTATTAAATCCGGAATTGGGAACTTTAGTCTTAGTCTTCCTAATATGCTTTAATGAAAACAAACATGTTGTAAAGAACCAAAACAATCCAGGGAAACGGACTAGATAAGATTTTCTTAAACTTTCTATATCTCAAAACCAATTACACTATGTAACATATAACAAAAAAAAATTGTGTGCAAGGCCTAAAAATTTATTTTTGGTGTGCATTGAGGTATACTGAATCATAAAAATTTTTATGTATAATTTTTTTACTAAAATACCAATTTTCATCGAAGGTACCTCCAATATTTGTTCTCCTATTATGGAAGTATAAGTCCGAAGTATAAGTGCCAGCAGAAAATATTTGTTTGGAAAAAAATATAATTTTCTCGATTTTTAGCATACTGTTCGTAAACTACGGTTTCATTGGTTTATTCCTGTTTTACTTTTTAAGGGGAAATTTTTGAAGTGTTTGTTAATGCTATACTAATAATGAAAGCATTGAATTTAAAGCATTTTTAGGAGATATCCTTCTCTTTAAATTTAAATGAAAAATTTCAATATTATTGCATTCAAAATAAAATATTAAAAATGTGAATGCAACTCGCATTTTTTTGATATCTCAGAAACTACTGGTCATTCCAATTTTCAAAGTGTGCAAAGCAAAAATGTAGCTTTCCAAAAATTAAAGGAATTTTTCAAAAAAACAATAAATTGCAATTTTTTTGAAAAAAAAAATATTCATTATCATCATTTGGGACCAAATGCGTCCCACGACATTTTAAGATGTTTGAGCCGTCCGCCTGTCTGGCTGGCTGGAGTACACGATAAGTCTCGAAAGGAGCTAAGGAATTTCGACTCGTGGGCGAAATTGCCACGAGTCGATTTAGCCGACTGACGCTTTCTTACTTGTTTTTGTTAATTATAGCCTACACCACAGGGTATAATGTGTTTGTGTATTTGTTTGTAACACCCAAAAGGAAACGAGATAGACCCATCGTACCGATCAACTTAGAATCACTTTTTGAGTCGATTTAGCGATGTCCGTTCGTCCGCCGGTCTGTCCATCTATTCTTGTAATCAAAGTCCCGGTCGCAATTGCTGTTAGAACTAAATGAAACTTTGCACAACGAAGTTTTGGGATAAGAACGAACGCTATTTAATTTGAAGCAAATCGGTTCAGATTTAGATATATAGCTCTGGTATTAGATAAATAGCTCTGGTAAAAATAGGCCAGATCGGTTCAGATTTATATATAGCTCCCATACAAATGTTTCCTATGATTTGACTCTTTCCGCTCTAAAAACCACATATTTAAACAGATCTTCAACTAGAAACAGCTCTGGTAAAAATGGGCCAGATCGGTTCAGATAAATATATATATTAGCTCAAATACAAATTTTGCCACTGAATTGATTATCTCCGCTCTAGAAATAGCATATATGAACATATTTGCATAAAATTTGGCAAACCAGGTCATATTTCAACTACAAACATCCATGGCGAATGTGGGTCAAATCAGTTCAGATTTATATATAGCTCCCATATAAATGACTCCCCCGATTTAATTCTTTCCGCTCTAGAAACCACATATTTAACTTCTTATCTTTCAGAAACTGCTAAAAATGTGTTAGATCGGTTCAGATTTATATATAGCTCCCATTCAAAGGTTGTGTTAAAATTTTCTTACAAATACAGCTAAAAGTATGAAATTTGTAGTATATATACCCGGTTCAAATGTAACGACCTTCTTGTACCCTACACCACAGGATATATTGACTATGTGTAGGGTATCATATAGTCGGCCACACCCGACTTTAACCTTCCTTACTTGTTTTTATTTAATGTTGTTATTTGGCAATAACAACAAATTTCTTCCATACAACAAAAAAACCCAGTCTCCTTAAATATATAAAATCATGTGGTTGCACTGTTTAAAAAAATACAAAAACTGTGAGCTCGCAATTTCTCATAAAACGTAAGAATAAAAAATGTATCTTTGATTTGACGTGTAATTCTTCATATCTCGAAAACTGGTGCCAATCAGGTAAATACTTGCACAATTCAAAGGTTTCCTCAGGTGGCTTCGCAGCGACTTTTCAACAACAAGTGAGTTGTGCTTCTCGTTTCGTTTGTGAGAATCATTAGCTTAAAGAGACCGGGTATGCCGGGTGCTTCGCAGCGAAGCCGCTTGAGGAAACCTTTAACAGGGTAGAAATCATGATAGTGGTTGTCTGCAGCCAAGTAGTAAGTGTCATCATGTCATTCATTGTGTAAATTTGTATTCTATTAAATATACTAGATGCAAAATGGTCTTGAGCCAGGACAATATCCCAGTTCAAATCATATATTATATTCTATTTTTAACATTGACATATTCGGCACATTCAATTGAGAAGAACGAAAAGTTTAACATAATTTCGAGTGCATTAGAGATCGATTTTCTTCATCTTTTCATATCGATTTAAAAGAGCCCTCATATCTTATTAATTGTCTATGATTGGTCACTCTCATATAAATAAAAAATAATCAGATTTAAATTAAAACGAACAAAGTTATGGAGCGAACATAATAACTTTGTGATCTTCCATTTTGTGTGGAATTCGTTGGCTTTATCGAAAGCCATTCGATTAAAGTATTGCAACTCAATCAAAGTAAATTGATTACAGGTAGATTATTGTGATTCATGAAGCAAACATGATTAACTCTACTTTTTGACATTCCTGAAAACTCATTACTGAGAAAGCTTTCAAATGAAAAACAGAGTTGCTCCTTTAGATGACGGCCTGGAGTTGTTAGAAAAAATATTTCTTGTATGGATAATGAAATGGATAATGTCTCATGGATAACCTCTCAAGTTATGATCTATATAATGTGATGTGTATCTAATAAAATGGCATGATTTATTAAAAACACTCACAAACAGCCTCTCCGTACTCTCGTTATATTATGTACCGACAAGCTCCCCGAATAGCCACAAAATGCACATCATTATTGTTGGTAATCACTTTACCACCATTCTTCGAAATGCCTACTCTGTCTCGCGCACTTTGAGTCTGCGGTTTTGTAGATATTCTTCACCAATTATGCTGTGGCCATCTATACCCCAAGTTGCATTTTGTTCAGCTTCACCTTGGAGTGTTGATACCTTCGATTTTCCCCTATTTCCCATTAAACGTAGTTAACCCACATTGCAATTGAGACACGCCTATCCTTGTCCCCTGCTAACCGGCTGCCATTCAATATTATTAAATTACAACTTTAAATTTCTATCAAATTAAAAAGTTTCCCTTAAAAAAATTGAAATTCTGAACGCCGACCGGAGCATAAAATAGACGCTAAATGAAGCTAATGAAAAAAGTGCTGCTAACGAGCGATTTATGATATTGTATGAAAATCAGCGAGTTTGCCGTGCCGTGCCGCGCGACGCGCTTTACTTATCCGAGTATAAATTTCAAAAGTGTCACACTGTCACTTTTGCTTAAGATTATATTCTTTAATAGGACATTATGGATGCCTACAGAGTCCTGTGCGGGTATGTGTGTGTGTGCGCACGCTCCTCAAAATATTCCATTAAAAGTGTGGCAAAGGAAAGGAAAAGCCAAGGAAAGCACTGCGTGCTCTCGAGAATGCGCCAAGTTATGAATTAATCCAATCATAATTCAGCCTTGAACATGGGCAGAGTGTCGACGTTGCCGTACTTAATTCACAAAATTTACATTTATTGCCCAAAACCCCCTCCACCCTGTACAGGACCCACAGGCAGAGATTTGTAAGAGAGGTGGTTGTAGTTATTGTTGTAGTTTTAGGTGGTTTGTTTATTTATCATTTCGGCTTGAAACTGTGGACAAACGCTTGTCTTCGTTCAGATAAACTACTATTCGGTGTATTTGTGTGGATCTAGCGAATAAAGGGAAACGTTTTCCCTTTCGCGAATGAAGCTGAAAAACTTAAATCGGATATTGTCAGATTCACAGATAAACACTAGCACAATTCCCCACCACCCATTCATGTACAGTGGTGTTAAGCGAACATTTTCTAATAATACTATGCACTATGCAAAAAAATGAAAAGAGACCCGAGACCTGAAAATTTATTTGTTAAAATAATTTTTATGGATATATATTTTTTAATTTTTTACTAAAATTCCAATTTTTGTCGAAAGTATTTGTAGTATTTTTAATATTTGTACTGTAATTTTGGAAATAAAGGGTGATTTTTTAAAAGCTATAGGAAAAAATAAAAAAAAATAAAATTCAGAAAAATGCATGAAATCTTTATTTGAATCAATAGTACGGTCCATATAATTTAATGTTTGAAGATTATTTCATGCAAATGTTGACCTTGACTGGGCCTCAAATGGTCCATCCGCTTAGTCCAATTTTGGCATTTCTACGTTTTTGAGTAACAGAGGCCCAATTGCTGCGAACGGCGACGAATCGATAATTGATAGTCATCATTAACACTGGCCGCTACAGCTGCGATATTTTCTTCAGTTCGCACTCTACGTAAGTGCGAAATTTAGTCACAATAGCCCGAATAGCCGATTCAGTGGGTCGATTAAACTGACCATAAAATGGAAGCGCGCGATGAACTTTCTTAACAGAGCACGCATTTTGATAATAAAAGTCAATAATTTGCAAGCGTTGTTCGTTTGTAAGACGAGTCATGGTTAAATTATAGACCAAACAGAAGATGTTTGACAGTGAAACAAAACACGAAACGTGCGTCAGCTGTTTAAACCAGTGTTTCCAAAAAGATAATAGCAAAAAAATCACCCTTTATAGGTATGATCACACCCTTTTATATATTCAATTAAAGGTAAGTATGACGATAAGTGTAAATTTCACATAGAAACAAAAAAATGAGAAAAAGAGAAAAAATTTTACTGACACACAAAAATTATAAACAAATAGAAAAAAACTAAAAATAAATATTTTATATTTATTTTTAAGAGCTACAATCTAACTAAGAAAACGATGCCTATTTTTTGTACGCACAAAAAAATTAAAAGAAAATCATAATTTTTAAAATTGCTGTCGGACTTATATTTCCAAAATAAGAGTACTAATACTAAATGTACCTTCGACAGAAAATATAATTTTAGTAAAAATTAAAAAAATATCCACAAAAATTTCGTTTTGGCGTTTAGAAAACCAAAATACATAAATACATAGATCTTCAGCAAATTTGTTGATGCATAGTGTAAATAGTATAGTCAACAGCAGGTCTGTGCTTCAATACTGAAAGTATAAATTTCGCTAGAGTCCTTTAGTGGATTGTCTACGTATGCAAATTTATGAATGTAGCAGCAGCCGGTATCAATTTTATCCCCATTTGACCCTAAAAGTACGAGTATATTTTTATATTTATTCATTCGTTAGTTGATACTCGAAGAACGAATTTCTAAAAATTGCTGTATTTTACAAATATGCGCAGACAGAGACTCCGAATACTCCGAATTTCATGATTTCTTCTTCAGCCCTTTGGTTGGTACCATTTTTATCCCACTTTTCCCATTTTACCACTTAAAAGTACAAATTTAGAAATATCCAATTATTTTATTTCATCTTTTGGCCAAACTGCAAAATTTCTTACAAACTTCGATCTGTGAGAATTTTTAAAATGTCTTTAAAATAAATTCTTTGAATAAATATAAATATTTATTCAACCTTTCCGACTTTAACTTTAAAATAATTCGAGCTTTGGGCAAATTTAAAAATTATTATTCTCAACTGACAGTACAGTTCAAAGAGTGAGAATCTCCTGAAAAATTCAATCTATATATAAAAAATCAATGTGTGTCTGTATGTTCCGTATAGGACGCCAAATCGGTGGACCGATTCGCCTGAAAATTTTACTGTATCTAACTTCTCGACAGAGGATGGTTCCTACACCAAAAATACTTTAAAACTATCAAACATTACTCATTTTATCTTCCAAAGCATACGAAGTAGGGGAATAGGGAAGAATGAACCCGTGCTACGCCGGGTACAAAATACTAGTTTTAATTAAAATTTAATTTAATGAGGACTAACCAATTACCAACAATTTGCTTTTTGTTCGGAGCGAGCCACTGTACATCACCGTCTCTCCGTGCCATCGCGTGCTCGTCTTGTTTACACTGATGACGCAGAACCATTGACGCGATGAGAATCAACTCGCAACTTTTGTATCTGTAGCTCAGTATCGGCGGGCCTGTGTAACTGTGTGCGTGTGTGAGTGTGGAGGGAGGAGCGAGGTTTGTTTGGTTTCGGATTGTGGACTGGGGGGATGGGTCGGTCTGAGGCTTTATGTGGTTTCGAATTTGGTACAAACAGTGGTGAAATCCACAGGTTGTTAAAACTTTTTGCTGAATTTTTAGATTCAGTTGCTTCTGACGTTTGTCATATGCTAAAGTTAACGTTAAAGTTCTGCTCCATCCATCCACTGAAACAACCAAACCGCGTACAAACCGCGTACACAGCTAACCACCACCGGGCAGGGAGGCAGGCAGGTGAATTAAAACCTCTGAAAACACCAGCTATAGTTGGGGAAGCATCAAAAACTTTAAACTGGTAGCCGGTAATTAATGGAAAAAATTCGTTGTTTTTTTTTGTGTGAATTCTTTGGTGAACTCTGTGGCTGGCGGTGCGTCCATGTGGCCATGTGGAACTGTGGAAATATATCAAATTTCACGGAAACAGTTCATTCGGTGCATTCAATTCAATTTGTGTCGTGTTATTTACACTTCATGACACGATTGAGGCTATGGCTTTAAGTCAAATAAGCCAAGAAAAAAGGTTTTGTTTTTGTTCGAGACGATAAGAAAAAAAATGGGATTTATCGCAGTTAAACAAGAACCTGAATCACTGAGTGTTTTATTAAATTGCATTAAAGTATAATATATATGAAATTAAAAAGCAGAACGCAATTGAAAAGAATGCACACATGAGAAGTGGAGATGATTTTCAGTAATTGTTCATAAATGAAATAAAATCGAAAATTGCAATATCAATTGTAATAGCCCGAAACAATAACTATTAATTGACAACACGGCATTAAAATCAATTTTATAATTCAAAATTTAAATAAAAAAGAGTGCAGATGGTTGCTGCGGAGATTAAATTAATTTTTAAATATTTTTTTGCTCGATGTCACTTTCACCGGTGTTTGTATGAAGCGGAGGCTTAGTGAAGAGTTTCGGTGACAAAGTTAAATTATTTAAGTTAACACAATTTGCAAGTGTAATTCCGAATACACCACTTGATTAAATTCTTTTTCATATTCAGAACGCATGAACTTTTCTGAGTTTTCCATAGAAAAATCGCGCCACTGAATCATGCACAGTAGTTTTAAATCGATTTTTTATTTAACGATTTTTTTAATATACGTAATTTTACATGCGTGGAGCAGAGGTGCTTTCCATATTGGATTCCTAATGGTGATGAGGCTACTGAGAGACCCTCCACCGTCTGTCATGTCAAAATTTGCTTTGACTGCGCAGAGACAGTGACGTGTAAAATGTGATTACGTGTGTGTATCTCAAGAGATATTTGAGTTGCAAGAGAAAATACAGGTTGGCGAGGTTAATTTTATATTTTTAACGTTGTCATCTCATTATTGCCCTGATCTTCAAACTATCTATATTGATAAATTCTGTTTAATTCCGTAAAGGGAAATAAAAACACATTTTTGAAATTTATTTTCCCCGTTTTAGGAATTGTGGGATTTTTTATCACAAAAGTGGGTAACACGATTACAAATTCTTGAATTGCTTTCAAATTATATCGTTGATTTAAGAAAAGAATTCGAAACTCATTTATCTCAGTTCGACTGTGAGATGTTAGTTAGGCCACTCTTGCTTTGAACTCATCAACTGTTCGCGAACGTTAAAATCTTGAGACACATTTTATACAAATTAGTCAAAGACAATTTTAGGTCCACAAGGAAAAAGCTGGACTCAAATCATGAATTTGAGAATTTGTTCAATTTAAATTTTGAACGAAATATTATTTTCTGGCTTTTTAATGGAATAAAACACACAACTAATTACACTATATAAAATTTTTGTAAAATCAACACTACATTTTTTATGGATATTTTTTTAATTTTTGTTAGACGCAAAAGAATTTAAAAAAAATCTCAATTTATGCTGAAATTACGCTTTACAAATTAGATAACAGAATATTTCTTATCATCTAAATGAAGATAACAAAGCTTATTTGAAGAAAATCTTAGTATAAATGTAGATGTTCTGATCCTTTTTGTAGACGAAAGGGAATTTCAAAAAATCATGTGTCATTTTTACCAAATTTTTATCATGATTTAAAAAAATACTTTTGCACAAAAAGTGTCATAACTTCTATATTTATCCATAGATTTATATGTAGACATTGATTTTTGTGTTAGAGTATTAGCTATTAAAAAAGAAAACAAAATATTTTTTCTGATATTTATATATATATATTTTTGAGTTTTTTTTCGTAGCAGCAAAATAAGACTTTTTTAAATGGTTCATCCTATATTAGAATGAAAGTCCAAATATTAACTTCGACGAAAATTAGAATTTTAGTAAAAAACTAGCTGAACCCCGCCCGCTTCGCCAGGCAAAATACAAATGGTAAAATAAAATCAGGTTTCATATTGATCTTATCATATTGATATTATCGTGGTTTGTAATATATAGGTTCCAATTTTCAGCGACGTGAAAGGTTTGACCTTCTTATTGGCGGCATGATCACTAAAATGAAAACCCAAAATATGTAATAATATTCGAAGAAATTAATTGAGTTTCATAATTACCGACATATGAAATCACAAAAGAAATGACATTGACATGAAAAAAAATTAAAACATTCGAAATATTATTTGGTTTTGTTAAACTCACAAAAAAAAACAGTAAAATTTTCGTTAAAATCTTCCCGGATTTTATATTTTTCTGGAAATTGTCCTACATCCTATGTCCTTCCTTGGGCCAACACGAATTCATCAAGCCCAAAATCGTGAAAATCAGACGATCCGTTATAAAGTTTTGCGTGTTCACACGGACGGCATTCTCTTTTATAAATATAGATATCTATAAATTACTTTTTTCCATGCTTTATATAAGGTTACTTTCTATATATGTTTGTGTGCCACAAAATTTGAAATCAATTTTTGAAAGCTTTTTTCTCAACCAATTTTGCTCAAATTTTGCACACTTAAAAAAAAAAATTTGACCAATTGGACAAAGGGGCGTGGTACCTCCCATACAAACCACAAATTAAAAATCTATTATTTCTGCTCCTGATAACGGTATTTAAACAAAATTTGGTACGTCGGTTTGGTGTGCATGTTGTAAGTGCTGCTGCAAATATGGGCGGGATTGTACAAAGGGGCGTGGTACCTCCCATACAAACCACAAATTAAAAATCTATTATTTCTGCTCCTAATAACGCAGTAATTTTTCCTTCTACAAAAGATAACTAAAAAAGAATTTCTAGGCCCAATAGAATTCTGCTTGCATAAAGCATGGATTTGAAAAAAAAAAATTTTTTGATTTACTAGTTTAACATCGCTTTCGAGTTTAGAAGGCCAAAATACATCATAAAGTGTTATACTTGGTCCTTCGGAAAAGTTATGTTCCTCAGTGTTGTGACAGCCGATAGTTCAAAGTTCTTTAAAATAACAATGAGTTTTCTATATTAGGCAATTATATAAGATATATTGCAGGGTTTTCACAAAATCATATTCAGCGACGAGGATCATTTCCATTTGATGTGACAAGATTTTCATTTTTAGGATTTAGAAAATCCCCGAGTGATTGTGTCGCTGATTGTTGCGTATATTGGTATTGTAGATACCGTCGCGATTATCTCGTGAACTTGGCAAATATACGGTTAAGTACCATCATAGTGGTCCTTGTGACTAATCATATGCTAAATAATCGACTAAGGTTTTTAGTCCTTCGTCATAGTCCTCGCTTAAATTGTGTTTATTTGTTTTTTTTTGTCATTTCAATCTCACCACTGTGCACTTCAGAATTTATTGTCAAGTTTTTTGTGAAACATCACATCACTCAACTGAATTGATTTATTTGTATGCCTTCAGTCTACCAGTGATAGCGATGTGCTCTCATCGAGGTCAAGGACTTTATTTGGGCAAATTACAAATCGCACATCATTCGCTGGATTAGATAGCGATGCTGCTAATGAATACGTTTAATCAATGGTTCTGCTTGGTTGGCCGGTTCTTAATAAAGTTGTTTTTTTAGGGAGTGAAAAAGTGTAGTGTTAGTGTAATGGAATTTTCCTGAAATTAATTAGCATTAATCAATCAAATTTGATTAGCCTGAGGTGGCTGCAATATGTACGTGGCATTGCTAAAATCAAATGGAATTACGATACGGATGGAAAAAGAGGCATCGGAAACATGTTAGCCATGTAAATGCATTGAAATAGAACACTTTGAGGAATGAATTTCTCGCTTCCATTTTCAACTAGGACATGATTTGAAGCAATCCATCGTTTGCATGCTGCACCAAAATATATAGAAAGGTACAATCGCTCAATCGCTGTTTGAATATTTGTTCTGTTTCGGAACATTTATAAGGACACGTACGGATTATCCTTTTATATTTTACATCTATGTGGTGTATTCATACACCCCCTAAAATGTTACGTTCGTTTCGTGGCAACTCTAAAACATCCTTCACTATTTATCATTTTTAATAAAAGAGAAAAGAAAAAAGCAACAACGTTTCTATGCAAAGTGACATTTTTTGAGGAAGGAACCAAACAAGAACGTATGCATGTATGTATGTGTGTAATTAATGGCAGGACATATCGCATAATCCCACATCGTTTGTCAGCCAGCTTAACGTGTGTTGCGCTCCTTGATGATTTCATATTTCCGACTCATGGAATTTACATGTAATCAAGAGGCCTAGTTGCCACAGCAACTCTTATCCTGCCTGTCCATTTGTTGGTATGTGTCCTTAAGCCATTTTTATGTTGTTTACAACATCTCTCTCTCTCTCGAACACACACCCCCTCCACCACACGCTTAAGGGCATCCAGCTGAGCTTATTATGTATTCAATTTCATTTCTGCCAGACAAGTATTTAATTGTTGGCGTTGTTGAAGGCGGAGGGGGGAGGACTGGACTTACTTGTACTTGGCCAAATTAACTCTGTTTGGATTGCGAATTGTGTCCATGGACTCAATCAAGAGCTTCTGCAAATACCAAAAATCCATGTTCGAAGTGGCAAAAGCTAAGCGTTGCGAATTACAATCGATTTTCAGGACATGTTTTACATATTAATGTCCTTCAAAGTGTGAGCTGAATTATTCAGCTCAAGATGTGAACTTTAAAAGGTTGCAAATGGTCCAAGTAAAGTGTTTTTGGCATGATATTGCTTTGTTTTACTCTCCTTTCAAAAATATTCCTTAGAAGATTACACATGAAAAAGGACACAAAGGAGTGGACTTTATTTTGTGGCAACATGATAAATAATTCGAATTGCTTTTTGATGTCGTTGTTGATGAGAAAGAATGTCTTTAAAATAAGCTATGGAATGGACATCGATGGAAGGACAGTCAAATGGACAAATGTAGAACTCTATTAAAATGACGAAAATCGAAAATGAAAAATCATTCGCAAATTTGTGCATATATTTTTCTCAAAAAAAAAAAAAATATATAAAATCATGAGTTATGATCAAATTACCAGAGGTAAAAGTAAGATTTTTTCAAAAAGGTGTTTTCATACAATCGAATGAAACTCCTGAAATACTTGACCTATTTTAATCTGCTCTGCCTTGTTTGGAAGATAATTTTACTTGTTTTTAAAGTATTCAGATTTCTCAAAGTCTTTACAATTTTAATTCTTTTATTTTGATTTTGAAAAGATTATACCGTGCGACATTTTTACATTTATGTTGTTGTACCTGAGCAAGACAATATACACGTGTTACTAGATATCGTTTTTAGATAAACTGTGTACTCCATTTGGCGATTCTTTCTCTTTTTTACAAAGGACATATATACATACAATTTATTGTCATACTTTAACAAGTCACGCAAAGGCTATATGGGTATCATATGAAAGAGCAGAATATTTACTAAAAATATTTTAAATATTATGTTTTTATTTCTATTTGCTTAGTATTAAAAACAACAATTTCAAGTTTCCACCCTTATTTAATTGGTTTATTCATCTTTTACTATATAAGGTGGAAAACTTGAAATGGTTGTTAATGCTAAACTAATACAGATAGAAACATAATATTTCAAATACTTTTATAGACATTTTTAGTATTGTTTACATATATTCTTCTCTTTCATTTGATACCCATATCGCCTGTATATGGCTCTCGAAAGTTATGAAAATGAAAATAGAAGTCCGGTAAAAAGGAGAAAAGATCACCAAATTTAAAACTGAGTACATAGTTCGTCTACATATTACCTCTAGTTTCACATGTATATGTCTTGTTCAGGTCCAAAAAGTGAAAAATATATATTTTTTATTTCTCTGGTGGTGCAATCGCACTGCAAAAAATAGAAAACAAAAAATTTTTCCATCAACTACACTTTCTTAGACTTTTTATAATTTTTATTACCATTTGTTAACAAACTAACTACTTTAAAATTTCAAAAAAATGGATTAATGCAATAATCGAAAATCAAACTAAAAGTATTTTTATTTGACTTTAATTCGTAAAATAATGAGAGACGTGAACTAGAATGACCAAAACTTGTATTTTTGCAAAAATTTGGTATTTATAAAAACTTCAATGACTCAGTCAATTAAATTTTTAAAGACAAAGCAGCGTTTTACTACTTACTAAATGTATTACTTAAATAAGTTTACTTGTGGGTGATTCCATTGGAACGGATGTGACACTTTTCCTTAAATATGTTTCAATATCTCTCATATTCATTGACTGAGATTTTTGCTATATTGTCAATTGAAAACGTCAGGTTAACGTCGGATTTTTATTGCAAATACAAATATTTATTGCAAATATGTTTTAAATATAGGCGATATACTACAACCTAGAGCGTCACGGGTGTGACCATAGCTTTGAAGAAAATCTTGAGGTTTTACTTATTTTCTTGAATTTTGTAATATTCTCATGTAATGACTTTATTAATTTTTTCTAATCAAAAGAGTAGTTCATACACCTTCTCCTAAAGTATACAGTACCGACATCTCTTTATGAATATAGGAAATATAGGATATTTAAATTGTAACGGGTGTGACATTTTGATGGAAATCCTATTACGACACCAGTCTATATCTGGAAAAGAAAATGATCAGACCTATTGTTGTCACATATTTTTTTTTGAAATATAATGAAAAATATGTAATATGAGAAGTATAAACATTACGAATGTCTATCGCGGTTTTCTTAAATTGTAAATTGGTTTTAATATTTTGTCGAGAAAACGGTCACTTTACGTGAACTCACCCTTGTGGCACGGTTACCAAACAAAATAATGTGCGAAAGTTGAAAAATGGTTAAAAATTGCTCAAAACGACGAAAAAGTTTTCTTAATCTATCATCTATCTATCTATTGGAAGCTCTAGATTTCTTCTTTTTATATCCGTAGATAAAGTTAAAATCGGTTGATAACCAAATAAGTTTGCAGGCTTATATGTGTGCAAAGGTACGAAGAACCGGGGTTTTAACCTTAACTCAAGATTTTGGGGTGTCTGGCAAATTTCAAATACAGATTCCTTTTCTACTCGACAATACCTACCAACAATTGGAATAAGCCAGCTTTTTTATTTGACTTTGTCTCATACATATAAAGAGCTTTTGCATTCAGTAATCCGCCAGCTTAAGAACCATTGAAATGAATTTAATTGATATTCGGGGATATTACCATTATTATTGAATATTGGCCAATGGAAATTGATTTGGGAGCACTGTGCGCCGCACTCTAGATTAACTACTTCATCGACTGACAAACTTATTTTAGTTATTAGTTATTGGACCAAATAGAGAGACTACATCTGACGAAAAGTACATTATTTCGTTACTATTTATACTTTTCGGCAATATTTTGTCTTTTTTAGACAAACCATTTTAAAACTAGACAACTCTTTGCTGCACTCACAAGAATCGACAATATATCGTAAGAAATGCTAAAAATAGAAGACCTGTGTCTAGAGCTTATTCTGGGTCAGTTAATTTACTTTTTTAGAATGCAAATTGAAATCTACATACGAATGATGTTATACGCCATTTAAGAATAAATCAAACCATATGGTAATTTGCATTTTAAACCTGTTAACGAATTGATCTAGAAGAAGTGGTGGTAAAGTTGGTTTCATGTCTAAACCCTCCAACAGAATATATTGAATGTATCCATGTGTGCACGTTTTGAGATAAACAAATTAAAACAATTATTATTATCAAAGTTCCTAAGTGGAACATGGAGTCAGAACAACGTTTTTCCATTCATTTCTACTTAATGCTAACTGTTTTGTTTCGAGCTATTTGAGATATTGGAGTCTTCTTTAATTCATTTCGCACTTCTCGCCTCCATGTCTTGGTGGTTCTTCCTCTCCCCCGGCTACCTCGTGAGTTCCATTCGAGGGGTTCTTTGGTTTTCTTAGCGTATGCCATATCCTTCGGCACTTTCTTTTAATATAATATTTGGCCAGTGAATTCGCAATAATAGCAATTTTTGTGGAAAAATCTAATTTTATTTCAAAACACTTTTCAAACATTTTGTAATCGGCTTGAGAAAATTTGCATATTTTCTTTCTAAAATTGTTGCCAAACACATAAAACAATACGAAACAACTTGTCAAAATTTGAATAATGTTATTGTTATTGTGTGCGATATTCGATTAATTATTTACAAGGTTACTGAAGTGGAATGATTCGAAGCGCCATTGATGGAAAACTTCCTCCAATTCAATAGTGATGTTATTTACATGTTTTCCGACCTGGCTTCGTGTTGATTGAATTGGTAACTCAAAAACCAAATTGCCTTTTCCAAAGCGATATTTCATTGCCAACGATTTGTGAATACACAAATCACACTTAATATTAATAGTAAATCCCTTGAACCCCTTGTGAAACGCTGTGCAAATCGCATACATATCTATTCATCCATGCATTTAAGTGAATGCGATTTGTCGGTCGACGAACAACAATTGATTCTCATCGCATTTAATTTGTTCTAGTATGCATTCGATTATTGCTCGTTGTCTATCTGATTCTATCCGATTTCATTGAAAATCAATTCTCAAATCTCACGAGAAGCCAGCAAGCCATCCAACCAAACATACAATTACTGATGAGGCGAGATGCGAGCTTCACAAACTACTACTGCATATTCATAGATGCATCTTGACATGAACAAGGCCGCTTGAGGCATTCATACGGAACGCGCGACATGTTGTCAACCCACAACCCAGTAGGGAGGTGCTTGAATGGTTCAGCAACAAAGTGCAATCCCTACATCCGCCTCCTCCTCCCAATCCAAACACCCACCCACCAATTTCACTTCAGTCATTAAGTCAACATTTGCCAAGACAATACGCTCATGTAATTTTCATTATTTTTGCTTTGTTTTGTTCGTTTTCCCAATAGATTAATTTATAGCAACAATAAACATCATCATCACCATCACGCGTCAAGAGAAAAACTAACAAATTGCGGTGGAAGCGGTAGTGGCAGCGGCAGTGTGAGCGGTAGCATTGGAGCCGGAGCGGGTAGCAGTGCAGCATCCCTAGACGCCGATGAGCAGAGCAACGAAAGTATAGCCGAGACTTGCGACTCGCATCAGCAACAATTGCAGCATTACAAGCAGCAACAGCAGCTGCAGCAGAAGTCACACAACCATCAGCCACAGCAGGCACATCTCCACTATCATCCGCTGTATCAAGAGGCACAGCCGACAGTAACGTCAACAGCGGCTGCCGTGGCCAACGATTACTACGATCATTTGAAGCGTTTAGATAAGCTGGCACTGGGCCTTGTCGCCGAACAATTGCACCCGTGGCACAACGACAAGAGCGATTTGGAGAGTCTAAATTCCGATTATTTCAAGAATTCACTGCATCAGTCGCACGATCCGAAACAGCAGCATTTCGAAATCGATGCTCTGGAACACGCTGCCAATTTGCTGAGCCACGACAAGCCGAGAATCTATCAGTCGCGCCGCCAGAAACACCACAGCGGCGCAGATAACTCGCAGAAGCTAGTTCAGGCGGCGGGCGCCAGTGGTGGCGAATCTTGCCCCGAGAACAGTCAGAGCAGTGTCTTTCCCGAGACCACAACCAGCAACTCGGACGATCAGAGTGACAGTGGCTCTTTGTCGGAACAGGAATACGACATAACGAAAATCGAGGAAATCTATCAGAAGACTCACGTAGCGCGAGACGAGGACAGCTACGAAATCATCAGTCTGACCACTACGACGAGAACACGTTTCGAATCTACCGGCGACGAGGGTGAAGACGACATCGGCTACGACAACCAGCGTTTGGACGAATGCGATTACAGTCTACATCCCCACGAAGACTATAACACTGAGGAGTCCAATCAACACACCACTACAGACACCGAGGTCGAAGGCACTCTCAAGAGATCGCGGGCCGTGAGCGAAAATCTGCAAAAGATCATTGCCTACGACTCGGTGTATCTGTCGTCCGAGGAGAGCTCCGACAGCACTCTAGTCGACACCGATCATTGCGACACTTCGCTCGAGGTGACCAGCCTACGTACCTGCATCGACGAAGTAGAAACCGTGCTGCACATCTCCATAGAGGATGCTATTTACGAGCCCAAAGCCAAGCAAAACAAACTCGAGACAAGCCAGCTTGAAACCGCAGATGAGGCCATAAGTTTTGTCGAAAGCGTAAATACGAAAATCGAAATATTAGAAGAAGACTCCTGCGACGATTTGGACACAGAAGACACTTCGCCCATTTACACACAAGTCCTGAAGGTTGAACACACGCCGAGCACTGTCACCCCACAGCATTCGATTATTAGCCCAGCTCCCGTTGGGGTAACTTCCAGTGCGGCCAGTAAACCAAAAATTCTGTCTGTGGTGGAAAAACGTAAACTCAAGCGCTACTCCGACTCGGCCTACTCTTCCAACGTTAGTGATTCGTCCGAAAAGACACACGGGAATTATCCCTCCAACGAAGCGTCTGCCTTCACACACCATCTGAAGCGACAGGTCGCCGAACCGCTGTACATTCCGCTGAAATCAAACCTCAGTGAAAATCAATATCACAGTCTGCCGGACGTTAACATTGGCCAGAGTCTAAAGGTTTCCGAAAGCATTGATGCACATCTAAGGTCTTCCTACAACTCGGATAATTACCGGTCATTAGACGATAACACCGGTGTGGAGTGTCATTTGGACGATAGCGCTGACGCCACTGTCTCGTACACGAGCACACCACATGAGCCGGAGAATCACTACAGCAGCAATAACAACAGTAGCAGTTGTCGTAAGAAGCGGGAAGAGGTTGTGACCAGTGAGCAGATATACGATTCCATAAAACGTTTCGGTAGGGCACACCAAAAGTATCGCCAAAGAGAGATCAAAGAATGCCAACAACAGCAGCAGCAGCAACAGCAACTGTTTGAGCAGCCAAGAGAACAGATCTACAAATGTGTCGATGAAAACGTAGACGTAGATGAAGGTAAGTAAAATTGATAAGTCATACATATGGAAAGTGATAAGGACTGAACCCAAGTCCACAATGGTGTAGAAGATAAGAAGGGTCTGAATTGGCGTTAGGCTACCGTACATCCCCTCCACATGCATATAACGTAAAATCTCGGTCCACCGATACAATTTCTAATTTTGAAAACAGGATAAGGAGTCGGCAGATAGATGTCCCTACATCACTTCATTAAGTTTGTGCTTGACAACGACCGATATTCTCTTGGGATTTAGGTGGTATGCTTAAATCTTAAGAAATCTTTTATTTCTGCGGAAGGACCATATTTAATAATTCTGGTTCTTCTTAGGTTGTCAACTCATGAACTGGCTGAGGAAATGGCTGTAGTTTAACTTGGATTGGTTAGGTTGCATAACATAACTCTTCTGGTTCTCCAACCATACCCGGTTGCACTTCTCAACTCATCTTTAAATTCTTTGACACTTTAATATCCAATCCCAAAAGATTAGGTACTGCACGAGAAAGGACAAGAGTTGGTTAACGAAACAGTTTTAGTTTAATATGCCAAGAATAGATAGAGTATTCGAGGATCCGGTTTCAACGACATCAGTGTTGTGTTCAGTATAAAATAGATCTGTCGGGGTAGGATAATCAGTTCAACTTGTTGACTACATGGGGCATCATAGCCAAGTAAATTAAGTATTCACTGATCCGCCATCAGAAACCACATTGTTTACGGTTTACGTGGCCGCTCTCGCGGGGGCGTGAAGTAGTGTCTTAAGGCACCATTTTGAACGCTGAAGCCACATATCTGACCTGGTTCTCCAACGGTTCTAGTTCACAAAGGGAAGTGTATTGAATGCTTGGACCACTATCACCATCAAAGTATAGGTTTCTCTGTTCTATCGGTATCTCCACGCTCAATCGATACACCAGGGTCGCCATGGCATCTGTCAACTAAAATTCCTTCTGAGGAATGTTGGAAACAGCTCTGTACTCTAAAATATTTACGTATATAATTAATGCTCTCATCTTCCGCCTCTCTCTCTCTTTACAGAACCACATGATAGCTTTGTAGAGACATACAAACACAACGAAACGTACAACACTTCAGAGAACAAAGAAATTTATATTATTGTCGGAGACAGTGCTGAAGATTTAAGCCGCAACGAAGATCGACAGAACCATACCGATTCTCCCGTTGACAACTCAGTGGATGATATATCTCCACCAGCCAGCGATCTATACGACAGTTTCGAAAAATCCAAAGAAGCACCCGCCATTACAGTGGAAAACTTTAGTCAACAAATCGAGCGACGAGCCAAGGAAATACGTCAAAGCGGCAGACGCAACAAACAGCAGCAAATTGAATTTGCCAATCGATCCAAATTCCGTTTGGAAAACACCTTAACCAGTTACAGCGAAACGAACGAAACCAAAGCATATACATACCAAAGTAAACCGATACCGGCCACATTCCGAATTGTGGTCACAGATGCCCAGGACAATATCATCGAAGAGGATTCTATAGAAAGCCTGGAAGACCTGCCTCAGCTCCAGCGAAGCGCGGAGGAAAAAGAAAACCACAACCGTCTTAACCTTCACGAAAGGCTCGACCAGACGGCCAACGATTTGCTCTTTGTTAAATTCAACAAGGATCGCTTCAAAGACCGAGCTTCCCCGTTGAACTCCTGCCACAGACAAAGCTCGCTGAAACGAGCACCCTCCAAACCAAAACGTCAACAATATCCAGCCAACTTAAGTCAGCAACATCAACATTTAAGCTCTGCGGAAACAAAGAAACTCCTGCTCTCGCCCAAAACGAAGGAACGTCGCGTACTAAGCAACCAAATCTATCGAGCACGTCCCATTAAAGTGATTACGGCGACAGACTCCTTTCGCCGCAACAAAGTTAAACAAACGAGCAGCAAAATGTCGCGTCCTCAAATTTTACAAGTAATCGATAACAAGCGTAAATCACATGGCAGCGTTGCTACCAACAGCGCCTCCACAACCACCAACCACATCGAGGGCAGCCAAGTGGAAAATGAATATTTGAAAAAGGTTGACGCTGTACGTTGTTATTGGTCCAAATTGGTTAACGATGAAGATGTCGCCGACCGCCAGGAACAGCAGCAGCAACCGCACCTCCCCAGGGACGATGTAGAGGTCGCACAGGTGGAGAATTCCACCGTGTCAAAGCAACCTGAACGTGAACCGCCCCCACCACCCGAAGGGAAAGAGCAAATATCAAAGCAATCAACAGATGTGGAAAGCACAAGCCAAAGACTACAGACACAGGAACCACAGCAGCAGCTGCAGCAACTCCCAGAGAAGCGCAAATTCATTTTGGGTGCCCAAAGTGTCAATACACAAACAACCCAGGCCAAACCCAACACAAATCACCATGATGACGCCAGGGCGCTGCCACACAGCAATCCCGACGATTACTGCAGTTTCATGCCCAGCATTGAGATTGTCGAATTAGACGGTGACAAGACGGCGACCATCGTCAGTGCGGTGCCATCCAATGGCACTGCAGATGATACACTTGACGCCACCGAACCACAGTTCGATCATATCCGGTACAAAGTCATGAAGTCACAGCAATTGCTACGCAGCAATGTTTTGGCACGTAACACCAAGGAGGCACAATTCGATGGCCTCATTCAGTATCTGCAGGACTACAGCTTCCAAGAGTTGTTATCCAACAATAATGTAGTCATTGTGGAGCCAGTCCGCACGAAAATCGAAAGGCCATTATCCTCTTCCTACGCCCCGCAGTACCAGCCTCACAAAAGCACCAAACAAGACAAGAAACTCTCGGGGCTACACAAAGCTCCACATGCAAACACGGGCTTTAATATTGCCTCCTGCCACGAGGATGTGCGAAGAAAGCAGCACAGCTATAGTACGACCAGTGGTGGTGGTGGTTGCAATGGTGGTGCTATTGGCAGTGGCATAAAGCGTCACTTTTTCTATCAACCCGTTCAAGTGAATCGTGAACTGTACGAGGAGGAACTGCCAAATCCCGATACAGTGCGAAATGTGCGTAAATTCTTCGAGGAGCACATACTGCCAACTCCTGGTCAGGGTCTTTTAACCACAGCGCTGACAGCGACGGCGACGGCTACGGAGACCACAACCACAATGACGACTACGACGACGACGGCGACGTTGACAAAAGGCACGAACAGAAACAATGGCAACATGTTGGCCAAACAAACAAGTCCTAAATCACGCAGAACCCGAAAGTATCGCTACCTTACCATAGACACATCGTATGGCCATGCGGCCACCACCAACACATCTAAGCTACACCGCCAGCAGCAGCATGAAACGAAAATGGGAAATTCACAGCAATCACGTAAATGGGACACAGCCAGCCTTTCCAGTGGTGTTTCCAGCGGAGATTTGTCATCGCCCTGTGAGTGTAATGAAGCGGAAACGACCACAGAAGGGGATGCCAACCACTCGCAGGAGCCCCACTGTGGCCCAGCTAAAGCACCCTCCGATGAGGTTTACGAGGAACATGCAACGATGCAAGGTGTCCACGTCCAGGACATTGTTAAGCAGCACAACAACACTTCGGTGAAAAAGTCGCGAACCTCGGGGACTGGCATACCAGTGCGATCTTCCAGTGTTCGGCCACGTAATCCAATTCCGGGTTCATCGACCTATGCCACCCTACACAAGTCGGGCAAACCGAATATCTATCGCAATGTCTACGAGTACCATGCCATTCAGGGTCAGCTGCAGCATGACTCCGATGATCAGGCGGCCGCCGGAGCCGACGAAGATGATGATGACGACGATCTGTTCGGTGATGTGGACGATGACGAGAATGAGTTGTGTGACACCTACTATGTGAGCAATGTAAGTACATAAAATGTCTAGTTACGTCCTTTTGCATTTTAGTTAAAGCTTCATACCTTTGCCCATTGTCCCATTAGCATTTATAGGTTAATTTTGAAAATTACATTGTTAGGCCCGTTTAAGATGAAAGCATTTTGAGGATTTGCAAAGATTATGATGATGGCTTCCCATTTGCCCTTTGTTAGCAGGCTTTATTGAAATGACATCGACTCGTGCATTAGGGCTTGTGTTTTGTAAAATATTTTCAACATTCTCGTTGATGGATCGTCTCGTGTTAGTTCATCACCTAGGCCTCATTAATAATTCAAAATAGGCCGGATGTCTGCATCAGCATAAATGATGAATGCGTGGTTGTGTACGACAAGAATGACAATGAAGCACAGTGGGAGGTGTTCCCCACAAAAAGTGGTGGATATAACTTTCATCTGGAAAACAGAATCCGCAGAATGGTACAATTCAGATAATTTCGACTTCGGTGGCTTTGCGAAGCGATTTTAAATGACTGAAATGAAATGAGTACCGTTCAATGTTGAAATCCTTTTATATATGGAACGATGTCGTAGTTCAAATGTAGTTCACGGATTCGAACGACTGCACTTTTCTTAGTCTGGACAGCTCATCAATGTACATGTCATGCAGTTAGATGTAATCACATTCTAGTAGATCTGTGTCATCTATCTCCAAAAGATAGCCACCTGCTTTGGGTTCGTTTATAGAGACCAGCTGAGTTGGTTTGGCTGTGCGGTTGAATAACTGTGCGGCCCATGGCTACAGATGGGGAATATGTTCTGCACGTCCGCGCTCAATACGAATTGAGGTGGGTATGCCATACAGATATCAGCTGCATCAGAAACCAGGTTTTTCGCGGCAGATCCTTCTCCTCAGGAGATATTTCTCGTATGGTTGTTTACTGCCGCTGCGACTGCGTCTCGGTGAATATAGTTTACACCTGCCTCCTATGCAAGCTGGAGCTCTCTTTTGTACTGCTAGACCTCTCTCTCTAGATCCTGCAGGTCTATCCTTACCTGTCTGGGCGGAGGGGGCAAAACTATAAGATTGTGATTAGGATGGCCTCCGATAATACTAAATCAGCCACTGCGTAGACAACATTAATCTGATTGGCCCCATTAATGTAGGTATCATAGAATGATGATGCCCGCACCAAACAGTAACTTTTTGTGGATACATTGATACATCTGGGCTTGGCGTCGTCATATGTGACAATTTTGTTTGTTATTATAGCAATTTGTCCAAAATGGGCGCATCACTTGCAACATTTTCACCGATCACAGATGCTCAATCGTGAGTCTTAACATAATGATTTGGCATCACTGATAAATAAATACGGAACTACTGCAATATCTTTGGAATTCAAGCATATGACTATTTTGGTAACACATATTATGTGAAGGCTGTGCAATCCAACATCTAAGCTAAAAACCAATAACAAAGTTTAAAATTCCCCCACTGTGCTACATGGGAAATAAAGAGCAAAAAATGTTGATTAATACCCGCTGCCAACTGCGGTGCTGTGATCTGTTTTTCGGTAGCTATACTAAGGAACAAGAGGGGAAAGGGGGTCAGATGATGTTGTCTCATAAATTTTAAAGGACATCATATTTCATGTGTGTCTGTGTGTGCATGCTCCTTTCGAAGGATTTTGACAAAAAAAAACGAAAACAAACGACAAAGGGTATGTGACAAAAGTAGGAACAAACAGATAAGATTTTCGATACTTTCAATGGAGTGTTTTTATATCATAAAATGTACACAAACACTTACACATACACACACTCGTGCATATACACACATGTATGTATAATATCCGTTGTATCCGTGTGTGTTTTTCCAGCGTTGGAAAGGCTATGAAATTTTAAATGGCTTTTTGACATTTTGTTTGTGTTTGAGTCGACTTGGATTAACCTTTCGACTCCATGTGCTAATTTCAAATTGGAAAACATTAGTCTGCCAATAAAATGCTAATAGACATGAATAAATTATACCTTAGGGGAGGGGATAGAATACAGAGAAGTGGGAAATCGACTTTCATATTGCGGAAAATTTCTGTAACTTGTGATCCCCTCAGCTATTCAATAGTTTGTGATTCGCTTACTATATAGATAATTTATATGTTTTTATCTGAATGAGATCAGAATTGTAATTCAGGTGAGTTTTTCATCACAGGTGACACACGTACTTGATCGTACTTCAAAAATGGTTCTGTAAATACAAAAATTTATTTCCAAACCAGAGGTCCGCATCAAATTTTCCTATTCGAATAGTTGGCATCGACTCTTAATTACCAATGACTCTTAATTTATACAAAATATTCTTTTTCTCTCTTTGAACTGCTGTTGGTCAAAAGGAGTGGAAAATTTGAATCGAATTTTATAAAATTACACGTTTTCTTTGAAATAGTAAAAAGTCCCAAAAAGAAATATCCATTCGTAAAAAGTCTTTTAAAATCAAGAAAAGGGTAATTATATTCAATTGGAATTTGGACATTTCTCCCCCATTCGCCGCAAACTAAAGTTCTCTTCAATTTTTGTCATGGAACATCAATCTTTTCCGCTCTAGAGACCACATAATGCATCAGATTGTCTTCAGATTTGGTAAAACATCTTATATTTCCACTAGAAACACCCATGATGAATATCGGTCAGATCGGTTCAGATTTATATATAGCTCCCATACAAATTTCGCTCCCGATTTGACTTTTTCCGCTCTAGAAACCACATAATGTATCAGATTGTCTTCAGATTTGGTAAAACATCTTATATTCCCACTAGAAACTCCCATGGTGAATATCGGACAGATCGGTTCAGATTTATATATAGCTCCCATACAAATTTCGCTCCCGATTTGACTTTTTCCGCTCTAGAAACCACATAATGTATCAGATTGTCTTCAGATTTGGTAAAACATCTTATATTTAAACTAAGAACATCTATGGTGAAAATAGGTCAAATCGGTTCAGATTTAGATATAGCCCCCATATAAATGTCGCTCCCGATTTGACTTTTTCCGCTTTAAATGCCACATATTCTAATCGATTTTCTTTAAATTTGGCACAACATCTTATAATCTAACTAGAAACACCTGTGGCTAAAGCGGGCTAGATCGGTTCAGATTTAGATATAGCTCCCGATTTGAATTTTGCGCTCTAAAAACCATATATTGTACCCGATTTTCTTTAAATTTGGGACAACATCTTATAATCCAACTAGAAACACTATGCAGAAATTGGGTAAGATCGGTTCAGATTTAGATATAGCCACCATACAAATGTCGCTCTCGATTTGACTTTTGCCGCTTTAAAAGCCACATATTGTGCTCGATTTTCTTTAAATTTCGCAGAACATCTTATAATCCAACTAAACAAAACTATGGTGAAAGTGGGTAAGATCGGTTCAGATTTAAATATAGCCCAAAAGTCAAATGTTGTTCCCATAAGTTTAACCGATTTTGGCCAAACTATACATTTTCTATTTCACCTATTTCGTTCCAGGTTTCAATATATACTCATACAAATGTCCTTTCCGATATAAAATTTTTTGTCAAACACATACATTTACAGGATACAAAAAACCTTCCCGTTTTCACCGAATTGAATTGTATTCGGATTGAAAGTGGAGTGTATCATAGAGTCGGCCCCGCCCGACTTTAGCCTTTCCTTACTGGTTTTTGCCTGAAGGCGATTCCCTCATAAACAAAAACATTGCGAAACGTTATGAGAATAGTTTACGTTTACCCAGGGTTTCGAGAGGAGACACACTTTGATTGCAGGAATTCGTCACCTCAATAACTCGGTAATTGGCTCTCATTAATTGGTTTCATTTATCATATTCATATGATTATACTATGGGTATTAGAGTGTCCCCTAAACGGATACCTATTCTATGGGGATACGATTTGAGAGAGAAAAGATATAGGTAGCTAGACAAATGCCATCATTCCTTCAATCCCTTGTGAAGTATTCGACAATTGGTAGTCATTTGCCACCGTTCGCCTGTGAAATAGCATTGGTAGCCGCTTGACATCGATCGTTAGTGAAGTAGTCGACACTTTCCACCGGTCGCTAGTGACGTAGTCAACACTTGACCTCAATTGCCACAAATCACTAGTGTCGTAGTCGACACGTGGTAGTCAGTTGCCACCCATAATATCCTTGGAAGCATCGCAAATATTAACTCGTTTCGAGGGATTGAAGGCGATTATTTCATTAACGAAATCATACAAGGGAAGACATTGACATAGGGAAATATTATGGAAACATTTTATGGTCTCCTTGGACTTCAAGACTTTCACATCACTGATTCTGAGGTCTCGATCAAAGTCAGCTTCTTGTAGTATTTCCTTTCTACAATTTTATTGTTCAATCACCTATGTATGTACAAGCCTTAAACATTTAGACAAATTGTTCGAGAACAGAATGGAATTGTCCATGTTGTCTCTTCCTCTTAAATTATATTAAAGCCTTTGTAATGCGATTTTAAAACTGGTTCCTATTGTTAAGATTCAATTGTCAGCGAGCTTCTTCTTCATGTATTGCTGAACCAGAAAGTCTAAATAGTGCACAATGCACTCTCTCTCTTCCTCCTTTTCATTCACAGGATGTTTTGCGCAAAATACGTGAATGTGGCTCCTCGGTTACCTACTATGGCGGTCGGGTCGTTCAAACCTCCTCCACATCGATGTCAGCGCCAAAAACTTTCGAAAGTCACTACAACAATGGCAACAATGGACTGATGGCAAACTCGAATGGGAACAATAATGCTGCCACAACAATGACGTTGCACAATCCAACGATGTTGTCACAGACCCAAACAAGAGCCAGAGTTCGTGAAATAGAGACCTGCTCCAATGCAGCCTGTCATCCGGCTAATGAATGCCTGCACAACAGCAGCAGTAGCAGCAGCACCAACCAAAACCGTTTGTTACAACAAAAGAAAATCCACTTAACGAGAAGCGATAACCAGCAAAACAAAGCGCTATCAACAACAGCAGCAGCAACAACAAAACCAAACATTAACCCAAAAACAATGCCCCAAGGACACCAGGACACGGCCACCGCCGCTGCCAGTAACAAAGCCAACAATAACACTTGTGTGGAGGGTAAGTAAAACAATCAAATCGAAAACAATTATCTCAATTTTATTAATTCCCTGTGCTTTTATTGCCACCCGACCTCGTTCTTCCATTTTGCTTGGCTGGTTTAGGTGGCATTACTTTCAAACTGGTCAAATCGAACAGCTGCAGTAGCCGGTTGGAATTGGCCGGCACGGACGCCGACATTGTGGTGCACGAGGAGCCGGAGGAAACGGAAGTTGTACGAAAGATGGTGCATCACTTTGAGACGTCCACCAACGGCCAAAGAGCCGCCAACTCCGGGCCAGAAGTTCCCCTGACCATCAACAACCAGACGCCCCTGTGTCTCGATGGCCAGAAAGTGGCGGAAGGCACACATGATGTGTGTGTTAAGCCAGTGACTGTGAATAATCACATCAATGTAGCCGATGTAGGTAGTATCTGGACACATTCGACAAATGAGGCGATAAGGCCTGAAAACGAAAACGGATGCAAAGACGACCATGACGACGAACAGCAGCAGTTGCCAGGCGGGGAACCGAAAACCTTTCAATCCGAAGCCAAGGACATACATTTGGCCGCCGGCGGAGGCAATGCTAACGAGGCTGCGATGAGTGCGAAAGTATGCCGTAATAAAAATGTCGATTTGGCATTTACGCTGGTGAAACAGCAGCCAGCCAAATCCCCGGGGATCAAAGAGCAAGAAATTGGCAAAAATCACAAACTCACAAATATTGCCAAGCCGAAGAGTTCGAGTGGTAATCCTCAAAATTCCATCATGGCCGTGCACGACACGAAATGTGTCACATATGAGAACACTCTGTTGCCCACCATAACTGCCACATCCATTGTCAGCAGCAGCGGCTCACATAAAATGTCAGCCGGGAATTTAAATGTTGACGAAGAGATAAACACCGACATGACGACAATGTCGCCCCTCCTCTTCTCCTCCGCCCGGGAACAAATAATTGTGCCCGTTGAAATACATCGGGCGGCGGATAACCTCTACCCTGCCAAGCAACAGCCTCTTACCACCCACAAAGGTACGGAGGAGAAATGTTGTTTCCTGCCCTTGAGCACCACTTCGAGTGTCACATCCATTATTGACAAATCCGTGGTGAAGCATTATGTGGCCAACGACAGGAGCATCTACGAGAAGCGCAAATACGACGATATTGAATTTGAGGAATTCGAAATCTATGATCCGACCAAAGAGTTTGAGAAACTCATCGAAGAGGAAGAGGCCAAACGAGCCGCCTCCGACACCCACCATCCGGAGGGGGGTCAGCAAATGTCGACGTCAAACACGTCATCCATGCGAACCGAACCAAGTCGACACACAAACGTCTCAACGGAAACGGAAACAGATTGTTATGATAGCTTGGATGACAAGTTATAGGCAAGGAAAGAGGAATGACAGGAACCAAACAAAACATTCAATCGAACGGAGACATTTGCTAACT
Source organism: Polietes domitor (assembly GCA_947397865.1). Taxonomy (NCBI): domain Eukaryota; kingdom Metazoa; phylum Arthropoda; class Insecta; order Diptera; family Muscidae; genus Polietes; species Polietes domitor. Next base: position 109,295,253 of record OX377621.1, on the reverse strand, counting down.
ATTAAGTCTACTTTAAAATATATATTTTAAAAGGTAACAACAAAATAACAAAAATAAATAATTCTCATTGTGGTGCAACGATCTGGGTGTAGGGGTAAATTATGTACTTCCATTCTTAGCTTAAGTTCTGCTCCCCCAAAAATGTCGTATTTGAACGAACCAAGTTTGCTCAATTATATATTATTAAATATTTACATACGCGACCGGTGGTATAATGATACCGGTATTAATTTCATATTCGTATTCGTCGTATTCATATTCAACTTCAAATTATTTGTGTTTCAATTGTTATCGATTTAATATTTGTTGAACATTTTCAATGTATATTATGTGTTTTTCATAATCAATAAATTTACTTTTACTAAAGATTTATTGTTTTATTCATTATTTCATCGTAATCAGATGAATATGACTATACTATGTATATTAGTGTGTCCTATAAACGGCGACCTATTCTGGCAGCTTTGGAGAAAATAATATTTAATTTGAGAGAAAAAATCATTGTAGTCGATATGTGGTAGTCAATTGCCATCTGTCGTAGATGCAGTAGTCGACATTTCGATATTAATTGACACTAATACAAGCTGTAGCCACTTGCAACCACTTATTAGCGACGTAGTGGGCATTTAGTAACCATTTGTCACCGTTCGCTAGTGAAGTGTCAACATTTGGTATACACTTGACATCGAGCGTTAGTGAAGCTGTCGACACTTTCCAGCGGTCTCTAGTGACGTAGTAAAGAATTGACAATCAATTGGCACCAATCACTAGTGAAGTAGTCGACAGTTGCCATCAGTCATAGCTGTAGTAATCGTCACTTGGAAGTCAATTGACACTAATCTCAGTGGAAGAAGTGGACATTTGGTAGCCAGTTGCTACCGACATGGTCGACCTTTGCTAACCAACTTTTTCCAGTCACTAGTCACCATGTAGCTTGCGAATGCAGACTAGTTTCGATATAGATCATGTGACCCACAATTTATTATTACAATTTCAAAATCTTAGGAACAAATAGTCGAAATAAGGTCTTTGGAAGCATCGCTAATATTAGGAAAACAAAAACTAAAGATTTATTGTTTTATTCATTATTTCATCGTATTCAGATGAATATGAATATACTATGTATATTAGTGTGTCCTATAAACGGCGACCTATTCTCGGGGCTTTGGGGAAAATTACATACAATTTGGGAGAAAAAACATAATGGAGCTGCCTCGGCCTTTAAAATAAATATGCAATTGCCACTAATATATGGTAGTCAATTGTCACCAATTCCTGATGAAGTAGTCGACATTTGGTAGCAGCTTGTTCGGTATTCACTTCTCATCGTCCGCTTGAGAACTAGTCGACACTATCCTCCGGCCCCAAGTGACGTAGTCAACACTTGACAGTAAATTGCCATCAATCACTAGTGAAGTAGTCGACTTGTAGTAGTCATTTTCCGCCAATTATAGGTGTAGTTGTTGGAACTTGGTTGCCTCTTGGTCTCCATCATTCTCAAATGAAGCGAAGTACACGTGTAAAAAATCTATAAAAATCATGATTTCTGGTGGAAATTCATCTTACAATTACAAAATTAAGAAAATAAAGAAAGTTATTGGAAGCATCGCAAATATCAATAAAACAACAGCTAAACTATTGAGACGTCTAAAAACTCTGGAATCGAGTTATAATTATCAATAGAGTGAACACCGTGTTAAAATTTGGAGCTAAGGCGATGTACTTATATACCTAAAAATTCACCAACTTATGTGGAGTACGCTAGTATACACGATGATGTCAGCTATTATGAAAGTGTGTCACATAATGTCCAGATAGGTGTAATTATATAAAAAAATATATAAATAAATTATACTTACTACAGCTCATAAATAGTTGCCATAAAATATGCTTAATTCGCTCGCGTTTGCACTGTATCGTCTGTATGAACTGTGTGAAAGGCTAAATATCATGAGAGGAGTTCGTATGGCTGGCCTGGCCAGTTTCTTTACGTAGATGAGGTGCAAGGTCTTTGAGCAATAACTTGGTGGCGAAGAAAACCGGCATTTTCCCATTCTTGGTCCAAAACAAACACACAGTGAAATATTTATATAGAAGGTGCCGTAAATATTAGTAGGAGCCAAACTTAAATTTAAATACATACATCCCCTCATCGATTTTCATCATCTTATCGATGGCATACTTTCATGACAAATAATAGATTATCACTAAAAAGTATACTATGAAATATGGTTCATTTTTTGGATAAAATTAGGAATTTGTTGCCGTTGATTTCTGCTGTGCTCAATCTCTATTCAGTTTCGAAGTCTCAGAGATATTGCATTCCTAAACGTAAATAATTCTCTCTACTAAAAAATTTCATTATCTCAAAACATTATTTTGCCCAAATTAAAAAAAATGATTTAAAAGTAATAGAGAAAATCCCTTGTTTGGATATACAAAATGATGAGATGAGTACAAAAGTTTGCCTCAATTAACCAAAAGACAAGTTAAAAGGGCGTTAAGTTTGGCCGGGTCGAACCTCATATACCCTCCAGCATGGATTTCATTCAGCAGAGGCTGTCGATTTTACACAAATGCAGTAGAATTGCCAAAACAAAATACAAACGAAAAAACTAAAACAAATAAAAATATTCAAAAAATAATTTTATATATAAATTCAAGTCAGTTCAAAAAGTATATATAAGGCAACAAACAATCTTCAAGAAAGCTTAAATACCCTGAATATATAGGGAAAGTTGTGCATTTTCAGCTACAACCGTTCGGTTGATTGTATTTCTATCCTAGTTAAACAGGTTCCAACTAGGGTGCCCAAAAAACGGTTATTTTAGAAAGGCGGTTTCGGTTTAACCGAAAACTCAATTTTTTTAAAAACCAGTTTTCGGTTATAGTTTTTGTACAAAACCGGTTATAACCGGGTTTTTAAATCAAAGTACGAAAATATTTAAATTAAAATTTTTTATTACGAAAATAAATACAGTTCATTTTTAGTAAAGGTACATTAAATAAGGAACTTCAGTAGCATTTTTTTGTTTTAGATCATTTTAAAATAAAGTCAATTCTATAAAATAATTCATATTTTTACGTACAAAAAACTTGAATAAAAAGTTTACGTAGAATCCTTCTTATAATAATATCGCAATACCAGTATACAATTCAAGTGATAATTTTGTAAGCGATTTTTTTTCTTTGTTTTTGATAAAGCTTGACATAGAAAATACAGGCTCTCTGAATGTTTATGTTAGACATCATATAAGTAACATAGCTTTTCAGTTTTTTTGTTTTGTCAAAAATGCGAAATCGTCATATAAAGTCGACTGTCTTCGCCATTTCGAGCAATTTTGGGGTTTTTATAATTCATTTGCAAATTCCTTTGTATCCGCCATCGTTTAACGGAAATTTTCTGGAACTTAAAAACAGCAAATGTGTATTCAATGTTTTTACTCTTCTTTCTTCAAGTCTCGCCATCTGCCTTTGACACAAATCCAGGGCGTATGTGTCTTCTATCTTTTTTAAATTTTTGTATTGCACCAGCTTCTTTAATTGCTAACACAATGTGCAATTTTCTCTTATTTACCAAAAATCGGTTAACCGACACGAAAAACTCGGTTTTCTCGGTTAACCGAAAATGACCATTTTACAAAAACCGGCTGACGGTTTCGGTTTTGGATACCCTAGTTCCAACCAGTTCAATGGCCCTGTTGGTTTCTCATAGACGGAGTCTATGTTACCATCTGTATTTGGATGTTACTGCATGACCGTGACGTCGATCATATGACCGATTTCCAACCTGCCAGTATCAGCTGATGTTGATCATATGGCAGGGATGCAAAAATTGGTACAATTGTACCATTCTTGGTACAATTGTACGCGACCAACATTTGGGTTTTACGCGGGTGGATTTGCTAAAAAGGGAGTAGGAGCAGAGTTGATTGAAGAAGGATGGAGTATAGAATGGATAGGAAAAATAGAATGGCGATGTACCCCATAGTAAAAAATCTTTTTGTACAATAAGAGCCGAAAAAGTACACTTTATTAAGGTCGATGGTATATTATCCAAATTATGATTTTGCATCCCTGTCATATGGTCGATCTTCAACACTATTTTAATTCCAAAACTACAAATTTTGAAAATCCATTATCTCTTACGTACACAGTGCAAGATAACCTAACTTCATGACTCTAGCCATATCCTCGCTACCAGTTTTATCACGTAGACACGCAATCAGATGAATGTATACACCGAATTTCATTATTCTAGGTGTATTTTACCCCATAACAGTACGAATTTGGAAAAAAATATATATTTTGTATCTACTCAATTAGAGAAACGTGTCGTTTGATAGGTACACTTTTGATCAGACATATATACATGCATAGACAAAACATGCTTAAATACTCTAAATATTAGGGGTTACTAGGGTCCTCCTCCCAATCCCAACCGATCTACGGCTATAAAACGCATTTATGAAAAAGTTGGACCTCGTAGCTCCTTTCGTTTAGATGTTAGTGTGCTTTAACACATTGAGTGCAACGTCGTACGTTTCCGTACGATACCTAACCCGTCGTGGGGTGCCACGGCGTAAGTTTCCGCACGACAGTGATTGCTTTTACTTATAGCCCAAAAAATGTTTGGCCTCCTGGGAAGGTTAAGGTTTGTTTAACAGACGGACATCACTAGATCGTCTTAGATTTTTATGACGATCAAGAATATATATACTTTATGGGGTCTCAGGTCGATATTTCAAGGTGTTACAATCGGAATGACAAACTTAGTATACCACCATCCTGTGGTGGAGGGTATAAAAACGACTATCCGCTTTCGTTCCATATCATAGCGGATAATAAAGGGTGTTTTTTATTGAGGTATAGAACTTCGAATTGAAATAAAACACAAGAAAATCGTTTTAATGTCCATCAATTTGGCTTTATTGGAAGGATAATTTTATGCCATTAATGTTTAAAAATGATTTCGGGCATGTGGCCGCTGCGGCTGGCACGAATATAGCCAATACTACAGGTCCAATTTTCAACCAACGCCACGAATGTTGGCTTCCAAGTCCCCTAACGTTTCTGGTTTGTTGGCGTAGACGAGCGACTTCACATATCCCCAAAGAAAATAATCCAATGGTGTCAAATCACACGATCTTGGTGGCCAATTGACAGGTCCATTCCGCGAAATTATGCGCTCATCGAATGTTTCCTTCAATAATTCGATTGTGACGTGCGCTAAATGGACGGAGCTTGCGGTGAACTTCGCGAACTGAACCATTACTTTCGAAATAAATTTGCACGATTTGCAAGCGTTGTTCTTTTGTCAACCTGTTCATGATGAAATGGCAAACCAAACTAAATATTAATCACTTGACAGCTGACAAAATGGCCGCCAGTTAAAAAAGTGATGCCAACTTAAAGTTCTATACCCCAATAAAAAACACACAATTTCCAATGAACAAGGGAGGGAATCAGAGGAATGCCACGAATTTTCATTGAAGATTGCTTTTTAAATGGTAATTAATGAATTGCAAAAGAATTTCTGTTAAAAAGGTAGCTTCAGTTCTTGTGGGGAATCATTTTCTGGTTGATTTTTCCCACGATTATGATTTCAACCGACGAAACAATGAACTTCTAAACCAAATGACAAATTTAGTATAATCAGCTTTTGACATGGTCACCGAAAAAATGATAGCACGATCGTGTATGAGTAGGACTCGATAGTAGCTCGTAGATAGTAGCTGATGTACAATGTCATTTTCCAATGAAGGCTCCACTAACAGCAGTTTCTACCCATATTTTTTACAGAATTCATGAACATTTTACTTATTTAAGTTACTTAAGATTGCATTCTTTTAAAGTAATTGACTATTCTTTGCTCTCTATGCTGTCGTCTAAATCCAATCAGATTTTAGTACACCTTATTAAATGAATCCGCTACATCAGAGAAGAATACGCAAAGAGCATTTCACTTGCCATCCAACGAACCTTGCTACCTTGTAGCATACCACTCGCATTCACAAAATTCTAACCCAAGTTTAATGAACAATATTAAAAATTAATTGAAGTTTGTTGTATAACAAACTCGTGGTCTTATTGAGTTTATTACAGAGTTCATACACTTTTGTTCAAAAGAGAAAAAGTTATGTATTAAATGTGTATTAATACTGATTGCATTATTAGCGGAAAATATTGCATACATCTTGGCGCTGCCGTAAATATTTGCATATGTTTCTCCGAGATTATTTATTGTTGTATATATTGCAATAAATGAATAATCTCGGAAAACCATTTGAAAATATTTACAATAAACCTGTTGTTTGTCTATTCTTTTCTTTTCGTAGATTTGTTATTTCTATTTACTCAGATTCGAGTTCATTTACTTTTGCTTTCTTAAATAGAAAACAAAGTTTTTTAAAAACAAGTAACTTTATATACCCTCCACCATGGATTGCATTTCATAGAGGCTGTCGATTTCCGTAGAAGTGCAGTAATATTACAGGAACATACATATATATATTTTTTGAATATAACCAAAACAAATCAAATACAAATTTTGAAAATTCGGTATCTCAAGTGCAAAATAACATACCTTCATGATTAAACAAATTTTTGCCGTAAAAGTAAATAGTACGATTTTGGAAAAATCTTTTTTTTATTTATTATTATATGCAGTCAGAGGAATGTATACACCGAATTCCATGTTCTAGCTGCGGTTATTTGGTTGGTACCATTTGTAAACCCTTTTTCCTATTTTACCCCCTTAAGAGTACGACTTTCTAAAACCTCTTTATTTTACGTGTCCACGCAATTATATGGATGTACACACCGAATGGCTGTAGCCGTTAAGTCGGTACCATTGTTATCCCTCCGTACCCATTGTATCCCTTGAAAGTACGAATTTGGAAAAGAGGAATGTATACACCGAATTTCATGACTCTAGCTGCGAACATTTGGTTTTATCCCTTTTTCTAATTTAACCCCAAAAAGTACGAATTTCGAAAAATCCGTTTATTTTACGTGTCTACGCAATCAGAGGAATACACCGAATTTCATGACTCTAGCTGCGAACATTCGGTTGGTACGTGTTTACGTTTACGTGTTTACGCAATGTATGTATATGCACCGAATTTCATTATTCTAGGTGCAGCCGTTTAGTTGGTACCATTTTTATCCCTCTATTTCCATTTTATCCCTTAAAAGTACGAATTTGGAAAAAATAATTTCATATTATGTACCTACTCAATTAGAGGAATTATGCAAAATTTGGACCTTCTAGCTCCTTGCGTTTAGATGCTAGCGTACTTTCAACAGACGGACGGACATGTCTAGATCGCCTTAGAATTGTATGACGATCAAGAATATATATACTTTATGGGGTCTCAGGTCGATATTTCTAGGTGTTACAAACGGAATGACAAAGTTAGTATACCCCATCCTGGAGGTGGAGGGTATAACAAGTGTGTGACATTTATTTAGTCTCTGGTTGCAGACGATCAATAAAGCTCAATATTCCATATCGCATTTTAATCTATATATATAAAAGAGTTGCGTTACTGACTGACTGACTGACTGACTTATCATTGACCAGCCCCCAGACCAAACGGCTGAAGCCAGGGTCATGAAATTTTCAGGGTAGTTCCCAAATATGACGTAGACGTCGACTAAGAAAGGGTTTTACGAAATTCGTACTTTTAGGGGATAAAATGGCCCAAAAAGGGATAAACATCGAACGTTCGTCCTGACTAAACGGCAGTAGCTGTAAACATGAAATTCGGTGAGTTCCTTGCAATGACCATGCAGACGAGCTACAAATAGGGATTTTTCGAAATTTGTACTTTTAAGAGACGAGCGGGACAAAAAGGGATAAAAATGGTACCAACTAAAGTATTACAGCTAGAAACGTGAAATTTGGTATGTAAATTCCTCTGACCATATAGAAACGAAGTAAAATTGGATTTTTCGAAATTTTTACTTTTAAGGGACGAGCGGGACAAAAAGGGATAAAAATGGTACCAACTAAAGTATTACAGCTAGAAACGTGAAATTTGGTATGTAAATTCCTCTGACCATATAGAAACGAAGTAAAATTGGATTTTTCGAAATTTGTACTTATAAGGGACGAGCGGGACAAAAAGGGATAAAAATGGTACCAACTAAAGTATTACAGCTAGAAACGTGAAATTTGGTATGTAAATTCCTCTGACCATATAGAAACGAAGTAAAATTGGATTTTTCGAAATTTGTACTTATAAGGGACGAGCGGGACAAAAAGGGATAAAAATGGTACCAACTAAAGTATTACATCTAGAAACGTGAAATTTGGTATGTAAATTCCTCTGACCATATAGAAACGAAGTAAAATTGGATTTTTCGAAATTTTTACTTTTAAGGGACGAGCGGGACAAAAAGGGATAAAAATGGTACCAACTAAAGTATTACAGCTAGAGACGTGAAATTTGGTATGTAAATTCCTCTGACCATATAGAAACGAAGTAAAATTGGATTTTTCGAAATTTGTACTTCTAAGGGGTGCGCGGGACGAAAAGGGATAAAAATGCTGTACAATCCTATGTTACCAAATAAAGTACATATTTTTAGGGGAGCAAAAACACATGTTACCTATAGTGATTTTTCAAAATGTGTACTTTTTGGGAAAGAGGTGCAAAAAGTTATAAACTGGCTGGCTGAATCTAGAAACATGAGATCGAGGATATAAATGGTTGTAATTTTTTGTTCAAAACTTAGTAGAAAACTATACATACGAAGTAGTTCAAGCACATTCATTTGACTGTGTGTGAGTGTTAGCTAATAGGAGCTTACCAAATTACTATTTTAGATTTATCTATATCCACCAAAAGAAAATTAAATAAATACTATCCAAAAACAAAGACGGATAAAATTAACAAATAACTGGCTCTTTCGCGTGCGAAGCAGCGGGTACTGCTAGTTTTTTATATAAAGGCTCACCCGATCTAATCAGCATCCTATGAGGTAGTGCATAGTGAATAATTTTTACTATTGATTTACTTTTTGTATTTGTTGCGCTGTTTAAGACAGCTGAGCGATTGTAGATCCTGATTTATTTAAATAAATAGAATGTAATAAAATAACTGCAATATTTTGGTCATGATTCCAGTGAATTCCATTCCATATGAAGTACAATTTTGTAATCATGATATCACCTTCGTCTACATACACACACACATCTACATTGAATTCTCCAACAATTCTTCGTTAGACATCATTTTCACGATTCTCCGTCTACACATGGTGCTGAATATACCTACAGACTGTCAATCAGTGCTATAAATTAAACTTATTTTTAGAAAAGAAAAAAAAACAACGAAAAAAAGTGAAAAGAAGAAAATCGAAAAAATATAATTTCCCCGGACCTGAATACCTGAATGCGGAAATATGGACTAATTCTTGAAAATCATTTTTCAAACACAAATTTGACAAGTAGACAAAATGATGAAGAAGTTTAAATATATCTCAGCCACATATCCGGGCTGAGTGGGAGTGCTAGCCTAGTGACTTTGTGTTAGCGAATATGAACGAAAATATGATTTACCTATGCCATCGTCAAGTCGAATTTCGCGTAAACAAATTAGTTTTGATTTTATTTTCTCTGCTCGCTTTCATCTCAATTGGCAGCAGAATATTTGATATTTATATCATATCATTGTCCGACAGTGGTTCCAAACCGGTGATTTGGGGGACACTGATAATCTGCCATATTCCACGTTATCGTAAAAGTGGAATAGTTTCACTGACACATGCCGTCAGTCGATGACATGACTAATGGCGTTTTTCTTATTTGTCCTATATATGTATTCTTCTCATAAAAATATTGTATTCGTATTTTTGGAAAAAAGAAAAAATAGATTATAGCCGGGTTAGACTTTTTAAAGTTTTTACAATTTTAGTTCTCTTATTTTGATCTTCGAAATGATTACATTAATCTATTTTTTGAAATTTAAAGTAGTGTTCTTAGGCTTCTTTTTAAGCGACTGTGTAAGTTTGGATGTGGTGAAATGATGGGTTCTATTTTTATGATTTTCTGTTGCAAAATCAACCAGAATTTCAGTGAAAAATCATCAGAATGATAATTTGTTCATTAGTATATAAATACAAGGCAAAGAAACAATGAAAAATCCAAGAAAAAATAGATAATAAAAAATATATATTTTCTTCATTTTTTGTATTGAGTGATTGATTGCTCTATCCATAATACCCTAGTACAGGGTATAAATACCAACCAAAATAATGTGAGTTAACATTTGGGAACAAACAATATGGTATGTTTAACCTCCGCGTATATTTTATTCTCTTTTGTAACCACTGTGCGCCGTTGGTTTGCGGTGCAATTGCAACCAACATCATCTTCAAACTAAACAAGACACTGAAGTGAAAAATGATGGAGCAAACTGTGGAGAATCCTTAATTTTCTTTTTAAATCAACAGAGCCAATCTATCAATCACTCCATGTTTGCCAGACAACGACTGTGATCTTTGTGAGAAGGGAATGAACGCTTCGAATGTTGGAGTGTGCAGGGAAGATTCCCTCCATTTCTCTTGATGCAATCATAGGTCAGGATTTGTTATGATATAATTTATAATGAGAAAACATATATTGAGCTGTAGGACCAACGACAACAACGTCAGTCAAAAGTCCTTAAACAATGGCGCCACTCCATTATCCCTGTCAGCGAGTGCTGCAAATATGCCAGCTGTGGCGGTGCATTCACTTACCTGAGTTTAAGTCTTCAGTGGTGTTTGTGCAGTAACTTTGTCGTCCTCTAAAACTCCATGAATTCTGCAACGAAAAATAAAACAGAAAAAATATATGTTGAAAAGTGATATAAGCCAGGAAAACATGCACGACAAAAAGAAACTTTGTTTTTATCCTTTTGACGCTGTGAACAGAACAGCCGAACAGAGAGACAACATTTCCTTGAAACTTTCAATGGAAACATGTTTCAGGTTTATGATGTCGCCCCTCCCGCGCACACACACCCACGTACCCACATGTATGCTTTCAGAGAGTCAACACATGGACAATAACATCCTGCCACGCCCGACATCCTATTAAAAGGCCATAATGGAAAAAACGGATGGGAAAACCAACTTTATTTGTTGTACAAATCGAAAAATTCGAAGGGGAAAGAAAGCACTTAAAACAAGAAATCAATATGGCCGGTGGACAGTTATGGAACTCTATTTCAATTTGTGCCAAAATAATGACGCCAATGATTGGCAGAAAGAACAACGAGGACAAAATGTACGAAAACAACTTCAGAAAAGAGAAATTGAGAGGTTTTGCTGGCACAATGATGGGTGATTGACGGATTGTGATGGGATCGCTAGCGAAGAAATACTCCATCAGATATGAACATTAATAAGGACGAGAATTTTCAGTTTTCTGTAGGTATCTCGTGAGCGTCAAGTAGTGAATTCAGCGTGCATTGTTTTTAACCCTTTGACAACCATAGGCAAGTATACATACCGAAGGGTTGTTAGTACTTGTCCGGGTGAGTGATATATCAACTATGACAAAAGGTGATTTATAGACGAGACTTGGGGTAGCGACAACTCTCTATCTGGCTCTCTATCCCCCGTTAGGAGGCAACAAAATGTTCATCTTCAATACATCCCGAAACTGCTTCAGTTTTCAAATTTTTTATGTAATTTTATGATAATTATGTAATCATTATTATTCATATTAACTAAATTTTTTACTTTCGATTTTTTTATTTTTTTTTGGGTAAAAAATAACCCACGAAAATTGTGGGCAAGTAGTGGGTCTAGGGTACCAAATTTGTAGGACGAATATCAAAACTGAACCAAAATCACTTCGGCCAAAAATTTATTTTCAACACAAGGTCACAATACTAGGAAAAATACTATTGTATACGTTCGGAAATATTGTGTTAATGGACCGCCTACATCAATAGGCGATGCGATAATCCACGAAGTACATTGATAGAAAATTCTTAAAAGTGATGCAAATCAAACACACGATAATGCTAACCGACGGTTATAACTGTACAAACCCACGCTTAGTATTAACGTTTGTTAATATCTAACAGACTTATCACATTATTTTCTATTCAATTTCCATCAACAAGCCAAGTTATTTTTCCTATAACAATTTCGCCTAAAACTAGGCAATAGTTTTATGTAACGACTGGCTGTTATACCAAAGAGAGAGATATTGAAGTTATGCGGCCAAAATCATCATCAGCAGTGAGGTTCATTTTCACCACAACGGCTTCGTTAATCATAACAATTGCCGGAATTGGCTTTCAAGTTTTTTTTATTTCTAACATTAAGCACGTCTTTCTTCACCACACCATTTGCAAGTTTCATTCAGAAATTCTATTTGAAATTGGAAACTCATCAATGATTTTCAGAAATTCCATTTTAAATTCAGAAAATATAATTTGTAGTTCAGAAAACATCAAGTGAAATTCAGAACTTTCTATTTGAAATTCAGAAGTAATCAAATGAAATTCAGAAGCTCCATTGGGAAGCCTTACCCTTGGTTAAGTACACATCAGTCAAATATAATTTCATTTGACAAGTTCTGGTTTTCAAATGGAAATTTCTGAATATCAAATGAAGTGGAATTTCTAGAAATCAATTGACGAGTTCTGAATATCAGGTGGGATACCTGAATTTCAATTGATTTATTTAGCACTACATTTCGAAATGGTTTAGTATGTTTGGATCCGATTCAGAAAATTTAAATTAGGACAGTTGGTAGGCAGTGTTTCCGCAGGATCATCGATCCGTACTTCTTCGAAAAGCATGAGGATATTACTGTAAACGGCGCCAGTAGTAGAAGCCATTTTTTGGGCTTGATTTTTCTCATACAGCGGCGACGTGGACTGGCCAGTGAGATCTTGCTGTTTGAACCCGATCAAATTCAGCCAGATCTTCAAACATTGGACATTCCGTATTCCCAACACCCATTGAAGTGATACACCTTTAAACTGTTCGAATAATTTGGTGATATCGCAGACGAATCTATTTTTATTCAATTTTAACTTCTACTTAAAATTTGGACAAATGATGAATAAATTCAGGACCTTATAGATCCACTTATGAGTTATAAAGAGATCCACAAATGATGAATAAATTGAGGACTTTATCTACCTAGAAATCAGTTTATGAATTTAATTTTATTAACTAATAATTGCACACCTTATGGATCCCCATTAATAAATAAGTTTGAACACCAAGTTCAATAGGAGAACTTTTTTATAACCAAAAAAATCTTTTTCAGTTTTTGGGCAAAACGTAAGGGTAATTATTGAAACTTTATGATTTTTTTTTAGTTTTTTTCGTTTGTATTTTTTGGTCTGTAATCAATATTTGATTTGAACTGGGAACAGGACAAGATCCCAGTTCAAATCATTTTATGAAAATGTCCACTCAATTTTCAAATAAATCACACCATGTGTATCTATTTGAAATATAATATGATGTGGATTTATTGATAAAGGTTCAATGTAAAATTTAGATTCCGTGCAGATATAGACAACATCCGAGGGATATTTGTATATCTAAATACGACAGAAGCAACAATTGCGACCTGCACGTTGAGAACAATAGATAAACAGGCATTGCTCGATATCGATTCAGTTGGATATTCTAAGACGATCGGTATGCTTAAAGTGTAAATTTATGTTGATTTTTAGGTCTCGGCCACAACATTTTTATTTCATTTTTTAGTTGCATAAATTCATTATCATTGCTGACGACTGTGAATACTTGGTGTAATCTAGAGTTTATCAGTGAAACTCCCACCCACATTTTAAATAAACTTGAAACTGGTGGGAATACAAATCATTAATAATTGTTTGACAAAAATGTTAGCATATCGCATCATAAACGTATAACTAATCCTTAATATGCCAAGCTTTTATAAATTTCCCTCAAACATCGGCCACTAAATGCTGAATATTATTTGACCTCAAGTGTGGAGCCTACATTTGCGGCCATGAAAACTAATCCGATATTTTGGGTAATTTTTAAAACCCATCCCCTCGCAACCACCCCCAACCAACCAAAACTCTAATCTGTAATGAATTGGGTAGGCTCATTTTCCCACGGCAAATGCCCTGCCAGCCAATATTATCTTGCCTCGAAATCGTTAAACAATCCGTCCTTTGTTGGCATCCTTTGTGCATACTTTCGTTGTTACGTATTCACGTCCTTTTCAATAATTGTGAAAACACTTCGAATAGCAAATGGTCCTTAAGATGATGATTCAATTAATTTCAAAAGGATGTTACAAGCTTGAGAACACTCGCACTCGCACACACCCATAGCCATACAGCTCATATACCCAAATGTGATTATATCCTTTCGTTTTGTGTAGCGACGGATGGAATGGTATCGCATCGCATCGTATCGCATAGTATTTTAGTTTAAATAAACGTGAGTGCCACTTGAATGGAGTGGACGGAAAGAAGATGTCGAAGAAGACGAAGAGAAAGAAAAATGGTTTCAATGTAGACATACAGGATTTGTTAGCGCCGTTTGTTATGGCAGATTCATCTGATTCCGATTCCAAATGTTTTTCCTATTTTTTGTCTCACTTTCTGATGCTGGTGATGATGATGACGACGATGATGTGTTCCTCAGACTCAATCGACTAAATTAATGTACAGACATATCATGCATGGCTGGTCTGGCCTTTAAGCTCGTGTTCAGCTCGTTGGAATGCACAGCGAACTAACGGCACTCAATAAATCATTTGGTGAACAAACAGACTATTTGAACCCTGCACGGTGGGTCAATTGAATGAATGTGAATAATATGGGAGAGAAGAATAGTTTTATGCAGTGTTTTTTCGTACATAAATCATATGAAGGCCTCTATATAAATGTCATATTCTAATTTACAATACACAAGGATTAACTATTCCCCTTCTCATCATAACACGTCCTTGAAGACAATACAACGACAAATTGACCGTATCTTTTATTATGTGATGCATGACCAACAGAGGATTGATTGTTTCTGTTTTCAACGGAAATGGGTCAATCGAACCGAAGAAACAAATCATGCGGCCAAGTACAAGTATTCGGGACGGGACACTCGGACACAGAGAACGGCAAAACCTATCATGGCTGCAGGCGATTATCAACAAACATCCACAACAATCAAATGATAATAAATTCCAATACGAAAGATGTATGTTTGCCATTAAATATTAACATGAATATGGGAGAGAAGAAAAAAATAAACATAAATACGAGACATACATGCCCGAGGGAGGTTGGCTTATTCAGTGCCTTAAAGTATTTTCCATTTGGTGATTTATGGTAAGATTAACTGGTGCAGTTTGTCTCCCTTACAAGAGTCACTGTAGATAGTGGAAGCCTTGGCAGGTGCCAGTTTATATTTCCAATGAAAAATTTGGACCGTAAACTTATTCACAACGATTGGTCCCTTGAGCGCGCTTTGTGTTGTTTGCCTTTAGTTAAAAGATGTGTGTCAGCAGAGAAATGGAATTGACTCGTGATGATGCTGGTGCTTTGATTTATATCGATTTTCGATGGGTATAGTGGTTACACAAATCTTCTTCCATATTGCGGGATAAATCTCCGACTGTTGTGTGTCAGCAAAGAAATGGAATTAACTTGTGCAAATTTTCGTTTGAGGCCCAGTAAAACCAACATTTCGAGTCATGACAATTTTATAATATTTTTCTTGTCTAAGTTGAACAGTCCTTTGAATCGCATGTGGTCACTTGTTGCTCAGATCAAACCTTTTCGGATTAGTTGACTTCTGATTTCATTTAAAAAAACTCCATTGTGAAACTGCCTCACAGTTGTCCTGCTAATTTCCGATCGCGCCTCGTTCTTCGCGCACAGACACATTTGTAGCTGCTTCAGATATTTTTGCAGTCAGTCAATATTAATGGGCCATTTGTTTACACCAAACGAATATGCATTTGTAAGATGTGCCACTCCGGCGGATGTGTTATATTTATATATACTTACTTATATATGTATGTATGTATGTATACAATGTATTCATGCTTTTTCTGGGTCCACTTAACGCGAGAACCCCAAATCATATTTTTATGACTTTCTTATATTTTTATGGGCATAAAGGGGAACTGGTGGATGCTACTAATGTACCATTTGTTCCGACGAGACGGCGCATTAATGTTTGCCACTGTAACCTGCATTATTAACACATTAACGATGCTCTCACGGCCGGAAAAGTGAAGTGTGTGTGTGTGCGGGGGCGAGAAATCGTTTGACGCATTTTTTCCAACATCGCCCATATGTGATGAAGAACAAGGACATACAGACAATGTCGGCATTCAAGCACGTTGTTTTTGCAAAACAATAACACAAATAGTAGGTGACGGAAGGGGAAAATTCTCGAAAAAAACTGTGATTGAACCAATTATCGTGTGTGGTGCCTAAGTACCTAAAGTATGCATCGTTTTTAGTGCGGAAAATCTCTTTGAGTATGAATAGAACAAACGACGAAAATGTACTTAATGGAAGCGTTTATACCATGTTAGTTCAAGGTTTGATGGTTCTGCAAGAACCATTAACCCTTAAGGGAACACCAGGTTTTTTGCTATGCTTTGGCATGGGATGGAGAATACTAAAAGTTATCGCCCATCCCGCTTTTTGTCGCCCAGTCGTTCGTAAATTGCTTATAGCTTTTTATGTAAAAATTCCAGCATTTTTAATTTTGCATTTACATTGGCCTTTAAATCTGTCACTTAAGTTTAACTGCGGCGGCTTTTTCTATTTTGGGGTTTTGTTTGGCAGGCAAGAATATTAATAATACCATGGCTCTAATTCATTGGCTCTTCTCCCTGATTTTGATGCAATTTTTCAACTATGTACTTTTCTATATGAAACAAGTAAAAAAGCGTTAAGTTCGGCCGGGCCGAATCTTATATACCCTCCACCATGGATTACATTCTGCAGTATTACTGGAAGATTAGTGGCTGTCGACTGTACATAGAAGTTTTGAACCATATTAGGAAAATTGAAATATTTTTTATGCACAAATATATTTGTTTACTATTTCAAATTATAAGGCATACTTATGCGCACTGTTTTCAATAAATTCTATTGCTTCATTATTATAATAAAAATAGTCCTCTACTATATAAAGGGTGTTTTTTATTGAGGTATAGAACTTCGAATTCAAATAAAACACAAGAAAATCGTTTTAATGTCCATCAATTTGGCTTTATTGGAAGGATAATTTTATGCCATTAATGTTTAAATATGATTTCGGGCATGTGGCCGCCGCGGCTGGCTCGAATATAGTCAATTCTACAGGTCCAATTTTCAACCACGCCACGAATGTTGGCTTCCAAGTCCCCTAACGTTTCTGGTTTGTTGCCGTAGACGAGCGACTTCACATATCCCCAAAGAAAATAATCCAATGGTGTCAAATCACACGATCTTGGTGGCCAATTGACAGGTCCATTCCGCGAAATTATGCGCTCATCGAATTAATTGCTCTGATGGACGATTATGTCGACCATAAAATGGACGGAGCTTGCGGTGAACTTCGCGAACTGAACCATTACTTTCGAAATAAATTTGCACGATTTGCAAGCGTTGTTCTTTTGTCAACCTGTTCATGATGAAATGGCAAACCAAACTAAATATTAATCACTTGACAGCTGACAAAATGGCCGCCAGTTAAAAAAGTGATGCCAACTTAAAGTTCTATACCCCAATAAAAAACACCCTTTATATATAAATATAATACTACAATTGCAATCAAAAAGTGAACATGAGGCAGCAATCTTCAAAAATGTGTGGCACCAAATGTTGGTGTATTGGAATGTATACATCTAATTTCATGATTACATCCGTTTGCTTGGTACCACTTTTATTCCTATTTCATTTTGACCCTCAAACTACGAATTTGGAAAAATACTCATACTCATACGTCTACGAACACAGACGAGTGTAAACACTCAATTTCATGATTCTAGCTACAGTCGTTTGCTTGGTACCAATTTTATCCCGTTTTGATACTAAATGTACAAATATCAAAATATATACTTATTTTTCGCATATACACAGTCAGAGCAATGTATGCACCGAATTTCACTATTCTAACTGCAGTCGTTTGGTTGGTACCTTTTTTATCCCCTTTTGCACTATTTTCTACCTAAAAGTACAAATTTCGAAAAATGCCTTCATGTTTCGGTTCTACACAGTCAGATGAATGCATACACAGAATTTCATGATTTCAACTTCAGCTGTTTAGTTGGTACCATTTTTATCCCTCTTTTCCAATTAATTCCCTTAAAAGTACGAATTTCGAAAAATCTCTCTATTTTAATTACAGGGATGTACACACCAAATTTCTTGTTTCTAGCTGTTGTCGTGTCATTGGTATCATTGGTACCATTTTTATCCCTTTTTGTCCCATTTCACCCGCTAAATATTTTTGTACTTTTTGTTTTTTTTTTTCACGTTAATAGAGGAATGCCCGCAACAAATTTCAAGTGTATAAAAAGAAAAAATTTTCCAAATATTTGCTTAAATAATATAAATATTAGGGAGTATTTTCAGTCCTTGTTAGAGAAAAAATTTTCCCTCTGGGCCGATTTCGTCCACTTTCAATCCCAACCGATCTGCAACCATAAGACACATTTATGGAAAATTTGAACCTCCTAGCTCATTTCGTTCGGAACCTAGCGTGTTTTCAACAGACAGACAGGCGGACATGGCTAGATCGTCTTAGAATTTTACCACGAGCCAGAATATATGTACCTTATATAGTCTCCGATGAATATTTCAAGGTGTTACAAACAGAATGACATAGTGAGTATACCCCCATCCTAAGGTGGAGGGTATAAAAATATGAAATTGTAGACACAAGTGTGTATCAAAAAGAAAGTTTGTTTTGTAGTAAGGTGATTTAAAAAAATGTAACTCCCTTCTAATGTAATAAATAACTCTGTGGAACACAAAAATAACGGGGTTTTGACAATGGATTGTGATAGAGGGGTAAAAAAGAATATACATGTTTCGGCGCTTTGAACGTTTAGGCGGGTTAATATTTCCCCTTTTGCACATTCTTATGATGAATCGGCATAGGAATCCTTACATTTTAAATATACGATGTGTTCAGCAATATTACTTAAAACACTAAGAGGAACATTTTCACCCTGTAGCTCCTCAATGTGGGGGTCGATTTGTTTCCTTTTGGGTAGATGGGGTAAAAAACATCCCTAAAACAGGGGTTTCATGGGTCAACATGTTCTACAAAAATATTTTCCATAAAATTTTACTAAAGTCCTCTGAATACACCAAAACTCAAAACTTAACTTAAATGCCAGAAAATTCATTTTAGTGATAATATCTTACTTTTTCCGAATTGGTGCTAAACTGTCCCACAAAACTGAATTTTAGTGTAGTGCACGCTGTTCCAAATCCATTTTTCTGCCATAAAGTCGAAAAATAAAGATACAATCTTATAGTTTTGCACATTTTCTAGATATAACATATTAAAAAATTGAAAAAAAAAAATCCCATATAAATTCAATATATAATCAACATAAATATCACCATGTATTAGTACAGGGTTACCAAAAACAAAATTTTATGAAAGCTTAAAAGAATGAAGCTTAGTTTGCTTTGACGAAATGTGTTTTTCTGAACATTATTACAAAGGCAAAATATAGCATATTCTACATATTCTACTTGACATTGCAATTTAAATAATTATTTCAGGAAATAATATAAAATGTCTTCTTGTGACACATACACAAATAAATAAAATAATATCTTGATGGGTCATACACAAGACTGATTCAGAGATATGATCAAATGTGTTAACTGCGGCTAATCGAAAACTGAGCTAAAATAAAGTGGCAATTGTAGGAGTTTGCCGAAAAATGCTGACGTGATATCAATTCTGCCATAAACTATACACTCAGATGAACACTTTCACGTTTACACTTTGAGTCAAGTTGAGTCCATGAGTCCATATAACTTTTGGTCCACGACATTTGTAGGTTATGTTCACAACGAATCACAAAATCGCAACACTTAAGCTAACTGATAAGACCACAATAATCACAAAATATTAAATAACATTTCAACTACATACTTACTCTGGCCTTCAATTTCAATAATATATATTTCAATAATATGCTTTACTACGCCTTAATTTTAAGTATCTTTAACCCCGATTTAATGCCACTTATTTGAACGGCAAAATTTAAACGCTTTTCAGTCTTTCGGTTTTGCCACCTGGTTTTCTCCAGTATATTTTCTTGATAACTTGGAGTGTTGCCATAAAGAAAATATATACACATTTAACAATTTCCAATTTAAATTTTTTGAATTTCTGCCAATAAAAATGGATTTGGAACCAGCATGTGCTGGTGTGAATGGAAAATTAAAATTTTATTTCAAGTCACCGAACAAAAGAATGGTGTAGATAATATATATATATATATCAGTTTCAATTTGGGTATTTAAACAAGAAATTGTTTATTAAATTTTTCTTTTATTTATTTATTTATTATGAATTACAATACAAAGTAAATTTATATTCTAATTTTCGGTACAGCGACAGACCAGAGCCTCTGGTGGGAATCAAACACACAACCCCCACGCTGATAGCCGAGCACGACTACCGGGGCGCTCGATTTTTTTCTATTAATTCTTGGTAATTCTATACCGTTATCAAACAATTTCCAGCATATGACAGCTATAAGAGAATGAATGCTCTTGCCTTTATCGTGTTTGATGAAATTGTTCTTCAATGTTCCTATGTCAAGGTAACAGAATCTGATGAACAAGAAGAACAATTTCATCAAACATGTGCGCCAATTCAAGAACGTGATAAAGGCAAGAGTATGCATTGGGGCATACTAATTTATAAAATCATCTCATACAATTTGTATGAGTATTTTTTTATAAACCACCGTTTCTATGTGAAAGTGAAATACACTGAAAACTTCCACGCACGGACACCTCTCTTAAATGGGCACTTTTAAAAAATTCGCGTTTTATTTTAAAATAAATCACACGAACAAAAACGAACACCTCTCTTATGCGGAGAAATTTTGGGTGACCGTGACTCTCCACTGTTGAGAGGTATCACTCTTGTGAGGTGATATTTGCATTAGGATTAAGCTATATTAACTTCATTATAAACAGCCAATGCCAAATTTAACTCAGAACACTTTTATAAATGTAATGCTGACCAATGTCACTATAGTTATAAAAATCTTCTATAAAACCTTCAATTAGAATTATCTCAAAAGTTAATATTTTGACACTGGCCATGTTGGCATTAAATCACAGATACATATGTGCCAGTTAGAATGATAGTGGTCAAGTCACACTTTAGCCGTTCTGAGATATGCAATGGTTTAAAAAAATATTTTTCCACCGAAGCACAACATTTTTTTCGTAGAATATCCTACTACTATATCGAACTTTTATGAAAAAATCGACAACATTGGTACTTCTAAGGGAATCATTCTTCTCAAAGTTGCAAAAATTGAACAAACAAAATTTTTATTTTTTTTCGCAAAAGTAATATTTCCCTACAAAAATGAAAGAAAACACAAAATATTTCTTTTAATTAAAAAAATATTTATAATATGTTCGTCTAGAAAATTTATATTGAAATTATTAATTACTTTTCAAATAATTTCATTTTATATGGTATTCAAATTATCTGAATCGCCTAAAATGGACATTATAAATAAAAAATGTTTGTTTACATCACCACACATCAACGTCAGTGGATATTGTGTGACTTAGACCACTTTCAAACTAACACTAAAGACAATTTTGGTGTGCACAAAATGAGAAATGTCATTGCAAGGGTACATTTTTTATAAATGTCAAAAATAAAAGTTCTTAAATTAGAAGAGATCTGATCAAAGTAAAGAGAAAATTTGGCATAACTCATTTTTTTTTATTTT
Organism: Polietes domitor; assembly: GCA_947397865.1. Lineage (NCBI taxonomy): Eukaryota > Metazoa > Arthropoda > Insecta > Diptera > Muscidae > Polietes > Polietes domitor. The sequence continues at coordinate 109,273,295 of OX377621.1, read as the reverse complement.
TGACTTAGACCACTATCATTCTAACTGGCACATATGCATATACTATACATTGTATAGTTTATCAATATATGAACATTTCAGTTCATTGGATTGCATGTTTTTAATTCATTTATTAAAATGTTTTCCATGTTAATTAAGTTTCACTTAAATGTAGGTCAATAAAATTAGAGTCGCCATTTACAAATGAGAACGACATCAATAGATTTATTTTGCTGGCGGAAAGCTTTGAACATCCTAAACTCTTCCATGACCTGCTCATGCATTAGTAGCGGATGATATCGACCGTGAAACAGGAATTAGGTTTATTTTTGCTTTACAAATTAACAAATAAATTATTTTTTTTTTTTTCAAAATAATGGATTTTTATAAATTTAATATTCTTAGCATTTCACTTAACATCGCTACACTAATATGGCGAGGGAGTAATACCCACTTCTTGTTATTCTATACTCTGTGGCCGGAAGAAAGACAAATTTTATGGATTTGAAGAAAAATACAAAAAAAAGATTTTTTTATGTATCGTTGACCTTTTTGTTAGTTTAATTTTAATAAGAAAAAAAAAACAAAAAGTTAAATTTTTGTTTTAATTATTACCATTCCATGCTACCACTTCCGAGTACTGCAATGGAAAGCCCAAATAAAAAACGATTTATTGGCTCAACTAAACACGGGCAGCCAAAAGATGGGCCCTAACAATTTCAAATGGAAATCCCTTGCGAGTAATATATAATTCATCTTAAAGCCAAACAAAAAAAAAAGAAATTAAAAAAGCACAACATGCCAACAACATATACATACATATGTATGTATGGCCGTGTGGATTTCAGCCGAGAAGAAGGAAAAGCCAATGTCGAGAAACACTTAACATTTCATGGAGAGCGAGCCGAGCGCCCACCATTTTATGGGTTAAGCATATAATAATTTATGTTTTTTATCCCCAAAACAGTTAAGCTCTCTTCTGCAAGAAAAAAATCATCAACAGCACACACAGCCACACAAACAAAACACAAAAGCTGAGGAAACCCACAATTTGATAGCTTTCACAGACGAGCACCCATACTGGCTATGCTGTGCTGTCTGTAGCAGGCTTAAGCTTCCATCCGCAAGACAAAGGAGGTTACACATCTCAACATTTTGTTACGGAACAACAACGACACAGAAAAGACAAAGAGAAAATAACAAAAACAATGTGTAAAACCTCAGAGAGCAGATATGCAAACACACAACGACTACTTTTCCACACACACACCCACACACTGGCGTACTCATTCACACGTACACACACATAGATAAGAATGTTATTCCAAGCAACTGAACACGAATAAGGGATTAAAAAACCCGAACAATAAGCAATGCCTCTTGCGAACTCTCATAATAAGTAGTGCTCTTTTGTTAACATGGGTGTGTGCGTGTGTGTGCTTGGGGCTTGGGGTGCCGACTGAGTGTATGTGCACTTGTATGTATTTGCATGTACAATTTATTGTAAACAGATCCGACGACTACAATGACTTTATACAAAGACTACCACCACCCCTCCCCCACAAGCACTCGGTGTCGCCTGACATAAAAGGATAATGATTTAATTGCCAACATGGTGGGAGTTGTTTGCGGGGTCACCACACCATTAAAGGACAAACATTAAACAACGAGTTCACATTTTGCTTGCCCTGAGAGCACCGAGGACTAAACAAAATAAATTTAATTATTATTTATCATGCAAAAGATCAGATTATACAGATTGAATTACAGAATGTATACATATAAAAATACATTCACGAAAAGCTATGTCTTACACACACACAGGAGCGCTAAGGAATGGCCAAGAAAAAGTAACCCTTTTTATAGCCTCCAACGCACGGTGGGGTGTTTCGAAGAAATAAAATGCAAATTTCGTGCTTTTGTTTTGAAAATGGTGGTAAAGTTCCTTAGTCCATACCAAGTTCATAAATAAAATGTTAAAAGGGCCTAAGGTTCGATTGGGCCTTATCGTGAAAATAAATCCGAAAATTCTGATAGCGCACGTCCAGGGCTATCTGTGCTATAAATTTTATTCACCCAATATTTTCCGTTAGGATACTATAAACTCCCATAGTTACCCTCCATCAGAATTTGTTTCTTCTGTTAACTTCTAACAGATCTCTGTTAACAGCGCTGCTCTGTTAACAGCTCTGTTATTGAAGTGTATTCCACAGAAAAATTTTAATATTTCTATATAGACTGTTTGATTACAAAAATAGGGAAATTTTTAACAGGATTCACCTCAAAACGAAGTATCCACAATTGAATTAATAAATATCAGTCCTTGTTCGAATAATGTCACCACCGAGACTAGAAGGAACAAATGGCGGCCGCGGTCACCAACTTCGCTATTCATCAAGTAATATAATTCTTTTTTCTATTCCAAGAAAAATATCAAGTCCAAGATATCCTAATCCGTCAGTCTTTTTCTTCTCAGAAAAACATATTTTCGTTCGACCATCTGTTCCTTCTTTCGTTATTTGATTGTTGCTTCTTCGTGCAACAATATCTCAAACACACAGCTCAACTTTATGCTAGTCGTGAAATGAATGAACTTGAATGAAGTTTTATTTTTATAATAAATCGGTAATAAGCCAGTAAATAAATCAGTAAATGAATGAATGAATGAAATATATCGATAAATTTAAACCATAAATAAATATATTAATAATTAAATAAGTCGATAAATAAATACCGATAATGGGTTTATTATAAATATAAATAAATATACAGATAATAAAATAAATAAATCATTAAATAATAAATCGATATATAAATACCTAAATTGACAAGTCAATAAATAAGTTGATAAGTAAAGAAAATAATCAATAAAAGATAATGAAATCGATGAGTAAATAAATCAACCAATCAATAAATAAATCGGCCAAAAAATAGATAAATCGATGTACATAAATCAATAAATAAATACATATATCGCTAATGAAATAACGATAAATAAATAAATTGATAATAAAATAATTAAATCGATAAATAAATAAGTAAATCGATAGGTAAATAAATCTATATATATATAATGAAGTAGGTAAATAAATCGATAAATATATACCGATAAATAAATTGATAATAAAACAGTTAAATCGAAAAGTAAAGAAAGAAATTGATAAATAAATATATAAATCAATAAATAATTTTCAAATAAGTTGATAAATAGGTAAATAAATCGATAAATAACTTGATACATAATTATATCGATATATAAATACCTAGTTGATAAGTCAATAAGTTATTTGATAATAAATAATAAGTTGATAATAATAATAAATCGATATACGTACATAATTAAATTTTTAAATCAATAAATAAATATATCGATAATCAGATAAATAATAATATAATTAAATAGATAATTAATTCGATAATACAAGTAAAAGAGGCGTTAAGTTCGGCCGGGCCGAACTTTATATACCATTCACCATGTATTGCATTCCACAAAGGCTGTCGATTTTTGTAGAAGTACAAGAAAATAGCCAGGTCGATAATTAATAAATAAATTGATAAATAGGTGAATAAATCGATAAATAACTTGATATATAATTAAATCGATATATAAATATCTAAGTTGATAAGTCAATAAATAGGTTGATAATAAATAATAAGTTGATAATAATAATAAATCGTTAAGTAAATAAATGAATCGATATACGTACATAAATAATCAATAAATAAATACATTTATAATAAAATAGATTGATAAATATATATCGATATACAAACAAATTAAAGTAAATCGATGAGTAAATAAAAAAATGATAAATGAATATATAAATCGATAAATAAATAACTTTTTATATCGATAATTAACAAATAAATAGATAAATAGGTAAAAAAATATTTATAAATATCTAAATCTATAAGTGAATAAATAAATCGATATACATAAATATATTAATCAAATCGATAAATAAATCAGTTAATAAACAAATTATTAAATAAATCGATAATAATACATTTGAAATCTGTACAAAATTTTCGTCTTTCCTAAAAAGACATGTTCCAAATTTCAAATGATGTAATCATTTATTTTCAGAATAAATTGATTTTCCACGAGAATTCAATCAATTTCTCCTATTATGCACTACATCAGAGACATGTGGTAGGCGAGCCAAAAAAATCACTTTAACGAATATATTCGATATGACCGTATATCTACATTCAGAAGTGTTTCAAACGGAATGACCGACTTAGTATATCCCCATTCGCTAGTGCAAAATGGCTGGAAATTATTGGATAATTTTGAATAATTGGTTTTAGGCTATAGGATTCCGAAGTTTATCACTTCGGATGTTACAATGCTCCATAAAGCAATAGTTTTATTTTTTCCCAATCTTTATTTTATTTCCAATAAATCATATATCATAGAGTCAAATACTATTGATTTTTGTGTCATTGCGATAAATATCATATCTATACCAAAGATGAAAACTGAAAATCCAATTAATAAAAACTTTGCTCCAAAAACCAATCTTCCCATGCCCTCTAAAAATAATAACTGGTTTACCCCTCTACTTGACCACATAGGCCACATATTCTTTCCAATAAATATATGACCACAACTCAAGTTTGCAGCTACTACTCCATCCATCCATCCACTTTGGAATTTTAGTTTTGCTCTATTGCTCACTTGACACAAGAGCTAAAGCAAACTAAAAGTTTCGATTTTTTTTGATAAATCTATATTACTCATATAATTTATGTTCGAAAAGTTTATTTGTTGCTGAAGGGTCAAGTGTCTGGTGAATGAAGCAATTATTCCGTCCACCACAAATATTTCAAGCGACACGTTTTGCATGACGACACTGGAGGCGGAAAAATGTGGCAGCATCTGTGCGATGCAAAAGTTTCCTTTGACAACAAGGAAGGTTGGACTTATGTGAATGCGACAGCTGAGGCACACTTGTGCAGCAACACATTCGTTTGACTTTTGCCCACTTCAAGCCATTTACATTAAGGCTGAAATACATGTTCATTTCATCTCATCCGCACAAAGCAAAGCCAAACAAAACAACAACAGACGTCTGTCCTTTGGGCATGGCTTGAGTACTGCTCAGTAGTGATGCCGCTGCCGATGTTGATGTTAATCCTTTTAGAGCTACTGCACTGTGCGCCACAAACACAGACCAGACCAGACCCTGCGCCGCAACTTCAAGTGGAAAAATTGTCACGTGCCCCGTATTCTTATTTGTGTGTCGTCTTGCAGTCATTTCATCCTTCTTGCTCGCTCTGTGGCTCATGCATGTATGCAGGATAACAACGACAACAGAAAAAAAATCGAAAAAGTTGAAGGAAAACTTTTGTTTTATATTGGCCCCATAAACATTTTAATGTCATGTCGCTGTTCCACTGCTTGCACCTCCGGACTTTTTAATTTTTTTCGTGGATATGACAAAAGTTTTCGCAGTTTTTTTAGTTGACAAATGTAATCGCAGTGTATTTGATTAAAGAGTGATAATCGCTTTTTAATAAAAACCTGAACATTTGTCGCGTGAGAAATTGCACAATAAATGTGGGGCAATTACAACACTGGGTTACAAAATACAAAGGATTTTGGGGCGGGGGGTCATAAGAAACCCAACACAACAATACAATGTAACATTGGGTTTCCAGGCGACTAATGTGTGTGAATACGTGAGAAAATAGACTTCTATAAGTAAGCGAATTTCATCTATTTGTTCTCCATAGTGTGGTCCTATGGTAATACGATTCACTGCTGCGACTTGTGAAATCCAATTTTAGTTGTGTTTTAGGAAAAAATGGAATTGAGAAGTGAAATGCTATGATTTATTTCGATTTTCGATGTGGATTGTCAAGACATAAGTAAGATAAATCTTCCTCTGCTTTTGGCGAGGAAACTCCACCGTTAGCCACTGTCAAACACGGTTGCAACGAGTTTGATAGTGCACGATTTTCGCTCCAGGATGAATGTCATAAAGGCAGAAACGTTCACTTTTGGCGATGAAGCAACATCCTTATGTGACATACTATACGTATATAAAATAATCGTTATCCTTATTTAATTCTGAAGAAGCTTTATTTTCGTTAATTCCGGCGTATTTGAAAAAAAAAATGGTTTATATAGACAAAAAAGGCAAATTAAGGTAAATTATCACATTTACAACCTCATTTATGACATTCGAACCGTTTGTGGTTGCATCAAACCACTTGATGTTCCATCAAAAATATACAACAAACACACAACACATGTGTTTGATATTCGTCATACTTCTTGTATGTACATCCTAAGCTTTTCTAAGGCTTCAAACTGCTGGGTATGATATCGAACTTGCTTTGAATCCTCTTGGCCAATTTAGACTATTTTGAACGAAATAATAATGAATAGGCAAATGGAGTTCTATTTTCACGATCACAGCTGCAAACCACTTGATCTTGAATCAAAGCTATACAACAAACTTCTGTCGGATAGTTTTGATTTTCATCAAATAACGTGTGAAGATAAATCCCAATATTTGTGAACGTTTCAAACTAATGTTATAATATCGAACTTCGCACGAACTCATTGTAGGCCTGAATCAATATTATAAGTTTAATGTACGGCGCCAATGCAGACAATTTTTAATGTATTAAAGTATCAGTTAAAACAATTATATTGAAATTTGTTTCCATAAAATAACTCTTGCCCCTATCGCTATTTTCTTATAGAAAAGCTGCTCTAAACCGATTAAACAAGCTTATCTTATAGATCACAATTTGGGAAGAATTTTTCATAGAAAAGTTTTTATAGAGAAGTTAACCTGAACATACATCTTTTATAGGAAAGATGCCATAGACAGACTTTTTATAGTAAAGCTGGCCTGGACAGTATTTTCTTATAATAAGTTGCGCCGGGGACACTTTTAGGGAAGTTGGTCAGGGCACACTTTTCTTATAGAGGAGTTACCCTGGGCAGACTTTTCTTATAGAGAAGTTGCCCAGGAAAGTCTTAAAACAATAATATCGACTTATGGGTAAAAACGGTTTTATGTACCTTTACACACTTATAAGACTGTATCGATTTTAAGTTTCACAAATTTGAGGGCCAACAGCTAATACCTAAAATTTAAATAAATATATTATAAATATAAATTTATAATATTTAATTTAAAATTTATCAAAACAGATAAAAATTATGAAAAAATAGATTTGCTAATTTTGATTTTTTTTAAAAGCCAAATTCCCAAATTGGGGAAAATGTTTTCCAAAATTTTTACTAAAATGCCTTTAATAACAGTTTTTATCTGTTTTAAAGAATTCGTTAAATTTTGAGAGATGTAAACTGGAATGACCAAAATTTTTATTTTTGCAAAATTTTACTTTAATTGAAAACTCAGTCAATTAACGATGTATTTTTAAAAACAAAGTGGTATTTTACACCCTGCTAAACGTATCTGTTAAATAAATTAACAAAATAATGTGTAAAAACATTGCCAAATTGAAAAATTACGAAAAATTAAAAAAAAAGTTTGCAAAGTCATCTGCAACGATGACACTCATTTACAAGTTGACGGTGTCAAATTTGTCCCATTTGAAGTTCAGATAATCCCCGAGTGATTGTTGAGAAACAAATGCAATAACGACTTCTGGAATGTGTAACAAGCGAGCCAGCCGCGTTACACCAATGTCTCAAATTATGTTCAAAAAGTAATGACATATGATTGTCGCTTTAATCTAAGTCAATGTCAAGTTTTGAAATTATTTATGTTATCTATGAAGCATGTCTGGATCAATTATGAGGATTGCATGTGGATGGGATTTCCAATTACATAGTTGCTACAATTACATAATTTCTTATAATCCCACATAATAAGCAGATTGGAGTGTTACCACCACAATTTATCATTTTACGGGACACACTATTACCTACCCACTCTGTTAATTGCGGAACGTAGCGTCAACAATTCTTCCATTCTTCCTTTAGATGTACGCGTAATCCAAAGGATGTTGACATTTCGACTTTCCGCGCCTCTTAAACTCAAACCCATAAAAATGATGTCTCATCAATAAATATTTTTATGGCTGCAATTAAGCGCCTGCCATCGCGATAATCCTTCAATATCCTGTTGTAACACAACAACACACAAGCTGTGAATTAAAGTCATTTCACATTCAACTCGTGCCAACGTGACCTGTCGCACTTTATTGAAGCAATCAACGCCGTTCATGTGCGCTGTGCGTTGTGCGTTGTCTCCTCCGGAAAAGCACAGCAAATCTTAAGAGGGCGACGGCGAGGACAACGGAAAGGTCGGTCACAAACAAATATGAATAAATTCGAGATTGGCATGTCTGGTGACAATTATCACATGTTGGTTGTACACATGTACATACATACATATGTGCATATATATGTATACAATATCAGAGCATGTATTTGGGATTGCTACCACATATTGCCGTACTACTTAATGGAATTAGTATGTTAATGAAATTAAATATTTAATTTGGCATTCCGCTCAAACTAATATCGGTTTCATTGCTACGGAACCAGAGCCGGTGTGGGGCATGAACGACATTGGCAGGAGCCGACCACAACAACAATGCAATGCCTGCGAAGAACAACGTGCGAATTGACTCGATATAAACACAATACATACTAATGGATTGTCAACAATACTGCGAGTATTGCCGACATTATTTCAAATTGAGCTAATTCCAATAAATGTTCCACATGACAGTGTATTTGTAGCGTATGTATCCAAAGACACATTTGATTTCGATTGAGTCTACCTTCTCTTGTATTCCAACGGCTCGAACAATTGGTTCATTATGTTGTAATTTCCAACATAGCATGGGAGTGCATTCGGAGAAGCAAAAAAATATTGTTTAAAATATTAATAAAAAATTTAAGTTCGGCCGGGCCGAACCTAATATACCGTATTCCATGGATTGCATTGCACAGAAGCTGTCGATTTGACAGAAAATTTTACATTTTTAAAAATATAGCCAAACCAAACAAATAAAAATATTGAAAAAAAAATATAAATAAATATAAAATTTTAATTATTTTAAACCTCGCTTATAGGACAAGGCTACCAATATGTTTGTACTATATATATCGAAATAATAATTCAAGTCAGTTCAAAGGCAGTAATCTTCAAAAAGCTTAAATACCCTTAAAAGTACGACATTCTCTTTATTTTGCATGTCTACGTAATTAGAGGAATGTACACACCGAATTGTATCATTCCGTTTAGTGGGTACCATTTTTATCCCTTTTATCTCTCTGTTCCCATTTTATCCCTTGAAAAAACGCATTTGGAAAGAAATTTTTTATTTTCCGTTTCCACGTAGACGAAGGAATGTATACATCGAATTTCATGATTCTAGCTGCGGCCATTTGGCTGGTACAATTTGTATGCCCTTTTTCCATTTTACGCCCCTAAAAGTACGAAATTCGAAAAACCTTTTTATTTTACGTATCTACGCAATCAAAGGAATGTATACACCGAGTTTCATTATTCTAGGAGCGTTTGTTTTGTACCATTTGTGTACCTCTATTCCCATTTTAGCCCTTAAAGGGCTCGTTTTGGTTAATAAATATAAGCAGACATACTGAAAACAATCATGCGTAATTACTCTAAACACACGGGGTATTTTCAGTCCTTGTGAGGGAAAATTTTTTCCATTTGCACCGATTTCGCCAAGTTGCAATCCCAACCGATCTACGACTACGAAACATTTATGGAAAATTTGGACCTCCTAGCTCCTTTCGTTTAGATGATAGCGTGCTTTCAACTGACGCCGCTATATTGTCTTAGAATTTTATGACGATCAAGAATATATAGTCTTAGGTCGATATTTCAAGGTGGAATGACAAAATTAGTACACCCCCATTCTGTGGTGGAGTGTATAAAATACCAATTTCAATCACAAATTACACTGTCCGCCAAATTAAGACTGTTCGAATGGAACAGAATAGCGAACCTGTTGAGTAGACCACTTATGAATAAGCTTATAGTCCAGCTGGTCTGAGTTTCTTTTTGCAGTGGATCAAAGTTTTAATTTTTTAGTCGAAGGGAACATTATAATAAGTGAGAAAAGTGTTGTAGGTTAATGTCTAGAGAGTTCTTATTGTCAGAACTATAGTGTGGATATTTATGAGGATAATTTTGGTAGAAGATCTTAACCATCTGTCTCCTGTCTTCATGGGTGAATTTGAGAATTATAGGTCGCTACTCTGTTCCAAAATTGCTGTTGCACAGTGTTATTAATTCATTAGTGGGCTTACAACAGGCCTGTTCGATTGGGCTTACTAGCTTATAATTTAGATACTTGATAAGGTGGCAACGTTGCTACTCATTGATTTTTCTTAAATGAATCAAAAAGAAAAATCTGGCAGCAACACTATGAGAGTTACAAGCTACTCTCTTGTTAAGCGAGTAAATTCCATACAAAAATTAAGCTAGTAAGCCCAATCGAACAAGCATAATAATAAGTAACCCTCGTATTATAATTATTCGATCTGATAATCTTTATAATATTTCTCACCCATGGCAACACGGATCAAGCATTGATCAACTTGGGTAGGTAGCAAAGATGTTAAGCTTTAAGAAGAGTGTCCCATTTCTGTCACAATAATTTTCCATTCAAAATTCTCATTGGGGAATGTACAGTGTTTGTTTTGGCAGCAGCATGAAAATGCACTGAATTTATTTCGAATATTTTTGTTGTTAAGCACATCATACTGTTTTCAAATTTCGCACAACACTGTGCAACAAACTTTGTATTATGCTCTGGCCAATGGATAAGTTTATTGGATTAGTAAAACCTGCAAAAAGGATAAATGCCTTGTCAGGTTTGGATGCAAACAAATGTTCAAGAAATATTTTCAAAAAAAAATAATTTAAATTTTTTAAAAATGCAAAATAAAACTCCATTAAAACGTCCGATTTGAAATGATCTCTGAATATCGTATGTTATCAGTAACGAAAGGAAGTACATTTTAGCACTGCCCAAGGGATATTGAAGCCCTTATTAGAGAGAAAAGAAAGCTTAGAAGGGAATGGCAGAGATATCGCTCCCCAACTCTGAAGTGTCGACTTAAGCATTGCCAGAAAAGATTAACGTCTGCCCTTAAGGCAAAGGAGGAATCTGCCCTCAAAATCTATCTAGAATTTAGATCCAACAGAGAGAAGTGATTTTAGCCTCTGGAAGGCCACAAAAGATATGCGAAGCCCTATTGCGCATGAATCCCCGCTACGCCTTCAGAATGGCAGTTGGGCAAAAAGCACTGAAGAGAAGGTCAATGCACTTGCCAACCACTTGGAAGAGGTATTTACACCAAATAGTGGACCATGTTCTGTCAATCCGCCCGAGATAGACGAAATGGTCCCTCACCCACTGCGTCTCAGGTTTAAAATCATAGAAGAATCTATTAAAGACCTCGAAACTAAAAAATCCCCTGGTAAGGATGGAATTACAGCGAGAATGATTAAAGAGCTTCCTCATTCAGCAATGAAAACTATTCTATTTATCTTTAATAGTATTTTGCGTACGGGCTACTTTCCAACATCTTGGAAGAGGTCTGAGATAGTAATGATTCCAAAACCCGGAAAGGACTTAACTCAGGTTAAGTCATACCGTCCGATAAGTCTACTGTCGATATTGTCAAAAATGTTTGAGAAAATTCTATTGATGAAGATTACACCATCCATAGAAAATAGCGGAATTATACCCGATCACCAATTCGGGTTTCGTAAAAGCCACAGTAACATAGAGCAAGTACACCGTATTGTTGGTGTTATTAGAAGGGCGTTTGAGAACAAGCAGTATTGTTCCGCCCTCTTCATAGACATTTCCCAGGCGTTTGACAAAGTTTGGCATGATGGGCTTGTGCATAAAATAACTCGTTTGCTGCCAAATAACACACACAAATTGCTCAAAAACTATTTAACAGATAGATCGTTTGAAGTAAGATTGAAAGGCAAATTTTCTAGCCCTAAGAAAATAACTGCAGGCGTCCCTCAAGGTAGTATTCTGGGACCCATCTTGTATATCTTATATACGGCAGATATGCCGACGAGTTCTCTTACACATTTCTTTAGCTTTCGTTAGTGTCCACAATGACTCAACAATTGCGTCTTATCAATTGCAGTCACACGTCCATGTGCTTCAAACGTGGTTAGTGAAATGGAGGGTAATGGTAAATGCAACAAAGTGCACACATGTCACGTTTACCCTGAGAAGAGACACTTGTCCACCAATTGATATATTTAATAACAGTATACCTCAAAAGGCAAACGTAAAGTACCTTGGAATTCATTTGGACCGCCGTCTTACATGGGCATACCATATTGATTCCAAAGTAACCCAGATAAAGCTGAAATTGCTACAGCTACAATGGCTTATTGGACCACGGTCTGCTCTAGACCTTGAATATAAAGTCCTTATTTACAAATGCATTATAAAACCCATATGGACATATGGTATCCAGCTTTGGGGTTCAGAGTGTGCATCTAATGTCAATAAGCTACAGAGAAGCCAGTCAAAAATTCTACGATTGATTACGAACGCCCCTTGGTACATCAGAAATGGAAACATTCATAAGGACCTTAACATCCAAATGATCAAAGAAGAAGTCAAGAGATACTGCCGGAGCTACGTTTCTAAGCTACACATCCATCCAAATACACTCGCTCGAGAGCTGCTAAATTATGAAGGAAACAGCCGTCTGAGGAGAAGAAATACCCTAGATCTAGTTTAGAATTTTGAATTGTCACAATGCTAATGTAATATTTTGATAAAACTTTTATTATATACTTTTGCAAACTCTTGCTGGTTATATACTGTAAATAACCTTTAGAATAAGAATCCTAGGTTAAGATTTGAATACTTATTGTTATTTTCACAAGTTATGAAAGATACAATAAATAACAAAAAACGATAAAAAAACTTTTATTAAATACGTCGCCTAATGACGAAATATATATAAGTCTTATGTAATTCCGATATCAGGACAAGTAATTTTGTACCATTATTAAAATCTAACGCTTCATTGGAGCAAGAATCTTTGCTGCACAGTGCCATTTCATTTGACCGATCCAATTGTCATAACATATTTATATTTATGCGAAGCATTAATTTTGTTTTTCAAAAATTGTTGCGTTCCTTGGGAAAAATACAATGTCCCACAACACGAGCACCAGCATCTCAAAAATAAAAACAATAAATTTTGGTGGCGGCACATGTGCCATGCACTTTTTGTCCTCTGCACGAACACTGACTGCTGTCAGAGAGAAGAGGAGATGTGGGCGAGTGTTATTTTTAAAATTTATTGACATTATTTTCCCCATAAAACAAGTCATGAATGCAGACAAAAATTATATGCTCTGTTGCGGTGTGCTCGAAAACATTTGCAAATGACGCACAGTGTTTGGAAAAACCACTTTACGCTGCAAATTGCTGGTGAATAGTATTAATGATAGGTACACCCACACCTGATAATTTGGCATCTGAGAAAACATGGGCACCTCAACACAAATAAAATTTGGCTTAAAAGTCTGCAAAAAACGATTTTTTAATTTTAGAAATTATGGAAAACCTACCAACATTCTTACTGATACATTTTAAAAAGAAGTAAAAGGGCTTTGCAAATTATTGTCCCTTTTAAAGTTGTATATTAAATATATATAATTGTGTTCTTCTTTTGAATCTCCGCTGACAAAAATGTCAGATTCAATGCGCTAATGTGGATATCTGACGGTCCACGTTAGGGCGTATCGATGGGCGGAAAATTGCTTCGTAATAGCTAAAAAAAGTTGGGAGATATTTGCCAATATTACAGCACTAAAAGAGAAGAATCTTAAAATTCTTCTTCAATAACGATGAGCACAATAAAAGAAAAATATCAAATAATTGTCGATTGTCTTTGTTTAACATTTCCAGCACGAATATTAATCTACGTTCGATTTTATTTACATAATTGATGCCAGACGGCGTGTACGAAATATAACTAAGCACCCATGTAGTAAATAAACGATATGATATTTGAAATCTAATAAAAGTACACCAAATAAAAATTTGCGTTTATTATCGAATTAAAAAGTCTTTTAGAAATTCTTGGCAAAATTCAATCAGTAAAGAGAGATTTGGGCGCATGAAATTTGGGATTTTTACCGCTGGTAATACACTGTGCGGCTCTGTTGTGCAAGCAACATAAAGCCAAGAGCTCTATGTTTTAAAGCTTTTACTCTGTGAAGGTGGCCGCTGCATGTCGTTTGTATCGATGCAATTGTTTTGGGTGAAGATCGAAAAGTGCAAGACAAAAACAATTCCCATTCGTTTGATATGCAAGCATGCATATTATGATAAACATGCCGAAATCGCAGCTATATAGATTTCACATTAAAATTAATTACATACCTAAATGATAGAATCGATTTTAAAACAAAGTGTTTCAATCACTTTATATCGGGTGATTCATCGTGAGGTATGATTTTCAATAGAGTTTTTTGTCAGAGCACGTGTGACTCATATCAAACTGCTTTATCATGCTCAGTATCGTTTGGCAAGAGCGGCAAACAGCGTCTCCATTACGAAAAACAGCGAAGAGAATTTAGCAGCTGTAGCATGAGAGTATCAACCGGAGACCCTATGAAGTATATACATATATTATTGATCGCCATAAAATTCTACGACGATCTAGACATGTCCGTCCGTCTGTGTACTGAAAACACGCTGGCATCTAAACATAAGGAGCTAGAAGGTCCAAATCGGTTGGGATTGTCACTGGGCGAAATCGGTCCAAAGGTTAAAATTTCTCCTTCACAAGGGCTGACAATACCCCTAATATTTGAGTATTTTAGCATGTTCTTGAATATGTCTGCTTATATTTCCTTATTTCGGACCCGCACGGCCCGGCCCGTCCCGGGAGAACTTACACTCCACGAGACTATTATTTCTTTGTGCAATTGTTTGTAACACCCAAAAGGAAGAGAGATAGACCCATTGTTAATTATACCGATCGTCTTAGAATCACTTTCTGAGTCGATTTAGCAATGTCCGTCTGTCTGTCTGTCTGTCCGTCCGTCCATCTATTATTGTAATCACGATACAGGTCGCATTTGTAGACAGAACCAAATTAAACTTTGCACAACGAAGTTTTAAGAACGAACGCTATTTAATTTGAAGAAAATCGGTTCAGATTTAGATATAGCCCCCATACGAATTTCACTCCCGATTTGACTCTTTTCAAATCGATACGACATATAACAACAGATTTTCTTCAAAATTGGTAAAAGATCTTATAGTTCAACTAGAAACACCTGTTTTCAAAATGGGTCAGATCGCTCCCGACTTGACTTTTTCCGCTCTAGAAACCACATATTGTATCAGATTATCTTCAGGTTTGGCAAAACATCTTATATGTAAACTAGGAACACCTATGGTGAAAATAGGTCAGATCGGTTCAGATTTATTTCATTAAATTCATTAAAATGTCAATCCCGATTTGACTTTTTCTGCTCTAAGAACCACATATTTTAACAGATCATCTTCAAATGAGGCGAAATATTTTATAAAACAAATATAAACAGCCATGTTGCAAATGGGTCAGATCGGTTCAGATTTATATATAGCTGCCACACAAATTTCACTCCAGATTTCACTTTTTCCACTCTATAAACCACATATTTTAACAGATGTTTTTCAAATCTTTCAAAATATCTTATATTTCAACTAATGGGTGATATTTTTAAAGCTATAGGAAAGTTTTTCAAAAAAAAAACACATAAAATTCAGAAAAATGCATGAAATCTTTATTTGAATCGATAGTACGCTCCATATATTTTAATGTTTGAAGATTATTTCATGCAAATGTTGACCTTGACTGCGCCTCAAATGGTCCATCGGCTTAGTTCAATTTTGGCATTTCCACTGGAAGAACTTATTTTGAAAGTTAGTGACTTTAATCCTTGTTTGGATATAGCCCCGATAAAAATATTCTTTTCGATTTGACAAATTGGACCAGGTCATATTAGCCTATGATTGGGAAACATACAAAAATCCTTCCCGTTTTCACTTTTTACCGAGTTGAATTGTATTCGGATATCATATAGTCGGCCCCGCTCGACTT
Source organism: Polietes domitor (assembly GCA_947397865.1). Lineage (NCBI taxonomy): Eukaryota > Metazoa > Arthropoda > Insecta > Diptera > Muscidae > Polietes > Polietes domitor. The sequence continues at coordinate 109,257,193 of OX377621.1, read as the reverse complement.
TAGCCTTTCCTTACTTGTTATTTCTTATCTTTAGAAATTTATATTTTTTACTTGGAACATTTTTCTTTTCTGCGATATCCCCTAGAGGAAATTAAAGTACATGAGTCGATATTTAATATAATCTCTACAAACATTTACAAATTCAAACTTCTAGTAACTCACGCACAAATTATCCTGTCGTATTTAAAATCAAAGTATTAAAACGCCCCTTCGTATGCTCGTATGGGTTTCGAAAAACCCTTGTTTTCACCACATAGACGTATTACATTCAGTTGTTCATCTTTTGCAAAATATTGCCACAAAACACGAATATTTTTTAACGTAACATGAAAGCCTCCACCACAGACTGTCTTCCCAAATCGGTCTGATTACTTTTGCTATTTCTGCTTGCTCTTACATAGTGGAGGGTACTTAAGATGCGACCAGGTCGAATTTTTGTTCTTTATTTGTTGTTTGGATTTCAATACGAACATAAAGTGTTTTTATTGGCTACTTAACGGCATTTTTACAATTTTGTCCGCCCATATATTTGGTCATAACGTAAAATTTATTCGAAAGAAATTTTCCATCTGGCCAACAAAATGAGAGCCACCCACCATATTCATCCCACTTGCCAGCAAATCAACCTTGAACTCGTTCCACCCGCCAGTCACCATGGCAGCGTTTGAGAGCTGTCACAGGTAGCAGCTGAGGGTGTCGCGTATGAGCAACTTTGGAAAATTCAAAAGACATTTCATTACGAAACTCCTTAAAAGTTTCTCCAGGGGAACACATTCTCAACGAATGTTCGTAATTTCGATAATTGTCGTCATTTCGAAAAGGATGGAGGAAAGAAACTTGGATACAGAAGATTCATTAAAACGACGCGTTGTGTTTTGTTGTGGCAGTGACTGAAATGCTCGAAAGGAAATGGAAAGGAATGAAGTGGAGACAACTGGAGCTGAGCTAAATGCATTTAAATGTTCATTACAATTTAAATGTTTTTGTCGTTCGTCGTCATACGACAGCAACAGCGGCAAGGTTGTTAATTTTTATTGCAGACGCTTAAGACCGGAGCATACGTACCTGGCATGCCGACTTGTAAATGGAATGGAACACATGTTTAAATTAACACACACACACGAGCGCAGAATGATTTCCCAACAGCACACATATGGTGTCGCCATCTAATCTTGGGGAAAATTCTAAAGGATTTCCATGAATTGCTCAGCACGAGCAACATCATTTCCATTTTTATGGCCGAATTTTGTCATCTTCAAAGAATTCTATTTCACGGAAAATATTTGATAAACATTTTGCTACAATAATAATAACAAACACCAACAACAAACAATATGACGGTGAATGCTAATGTGTTTGTTGTTTATTTTATTTCGAGAACATTAGGCTTTGTTTGTTTGTTTCCATTTTGTAAAATATAGTTTTGTTTGCTTTCAGTCGAAGAAAACACAACAACAAATTTAGCCGCTGTTGTCGAAAAGAAAAGTTCACATTTCGTCTAATGACCGAAATCCGCCAGAAAACGCACCACACAAACACACACTAAATCGGACCACAGCGCCGCACAGTGGTACAATGAATACTGACTATCTAAGGAAGGAAATATTTATGATTGCTTTTTTGTAAGAACTTCAAAGTATCTCGGGTTTGGAGAAAAGGATTTAAGCTCCATCACTTTTGATGACTTTAAAAATATTTTATTGCTTTTTTGTAAATTTGAATTTTGACTGTCGGCCTACAAAAATTGTTTGCTCAAAAAGATTATAAATCTGTTCTCAATGATCCGAAAGGAGTCCGAAACAGTAACCATATATTCTCAAAAAAAAAAGTAAAATATAATGTCAAAATGTTGATCCACTGCATTTATTATTTATTTTTTTTTTTGGACTTTCTAAACTAATAACGATATTAATTCAGGTTTTGATGGATCACTTTTTGTTTACTAAAATTTTAATTTTCGTCTTAGGAATTCGTCCGGTAACTATAGCGTATATATTCAACTATCAGTATCCGCTACTACGCATGCGAAAAACCCAGTTATTTATTATCACTTTTATCCATCTCTGTTTCGGACACTATTTTTTAAATTTTTTTTGACGGATACAGATAAATCTAAAATAGTAATTTTGATTTTTGTAATAGCTTGCCGAATTGCACTAATCTAGCTGAACTCACTTCGCGTGTGTCCTTTTCTTCCCAGTTTCGAACAAAAAAACTGCACCCGCAGATGCCTTTACATACTCGATCTCGTATTTCTAGATGCATTTTATCGACAGTGTTATCATTGCTTGTTCTTCTTTCCAAAAAAGTACTCGCCTATCCCGTAAATCATGTATTTTTAAAAATCACTTTATGATGCCCATCATGGTTGGTACTTTAATTGGTACCGCGTTTATCGCTCTCGCCCCTTTTCGGCTGTACACGTCGACTTTCACGATTTTAGCTACAACAATTTGTTTCTCCTATTTTTATTCTTTTTTTGTCAGGTTCCCCCCTTAAAATTAATTTTTTTTTAAATGTGTTGTCATTTATTTTGATTCAAGACCAAAGGTTGTGCTGAAGTCTTCAGCAGAACCCAAAATTAGCAAAAAGGCAAAGTGAGACCTTTATTGTTGCAGCTAAAAGTTGACTGCGCAGTTTCGATGGGCGCTACCCCATCTCGTCAGAACTTTCGCAACGAATGTATGCCTTTGACTTAAATCAGGGTTCATATTAGTACCAGCGGTCACATATGACAAATGAGAAGCGCTGATAAACAAAATATTCCACCGAACTAAGTCGACACACTAAAAATGTCACTTTGCCAATTCAATGTTATGCATGTGCTCGCATCGCTCGCAACAATGCAAAGGTTGTTGTTGTACGGTATGTCCCGTCTTCACTGTACCTCGTGTGTATTGTTGTTGTTTGTATGTATTGTTAGTCTGTTATGTTGTATTTGTTGTCATTTATTTTGGTTTAAGGCCAAAGGTTGTGCTAAAGTCTTCAGCAGAACCCAAAATTTTAAAAATTCTTATTTATTTATTTATTTATTTATTTATTTATTTATTACATAATTATACTTACAATAAATTCTAAGTATAATGGAAAAAAGCTATGACTACAGAGGTCTTAAGTTTTATCAAAATTTGTGAACTTTAATCTAGTTTTTGTACTTCTAATACATTTTTGTGTTAAGTAGAGTAATTTAATTAATTTAATTATATACAATTATAAAGGTTGCTTTTTTTTAAGAAATCAATAACAATTTTTCTGTTACTGTCATTATCAAGATTTTGTAGTAGAACCAATAAATTTTTGTCGGGTGTGAGCCTTAGTTTCATTTTATTTATTTGTGGTGGAGGTCAGAAGAAAGTGTTCCATGTTAGTTGTGTTTGTATTTCTACGTGTTCAGAGGTTGTATCATTTTTTCTCATTCTGTGACAATTCGAAATATCTATTCATATGGAGCTTCTACATTATCAGAAGAACACCGAATTTCACGATTCTAGCTGCAATACTATGCTTTGTGCCATTATGCTCTTTTTCCACTTTTTCTCTTAAAAGTAAAATTTCTGAAAAATCCCATATTTCGTAGAATTAATTAAGGTTGTACGTCTACGTGGTCAGAGGAATGTTTTAGCTGAATTTCAGGATTGATTTGATTGGTACCATTTTTATCCTTTTTTGTCCCATTAAAATGTTCAAATTTCAAAAAAAAAATAATGTATGTGGAGCGTCTATATGGTCAAAGGAGTGTATGCGGCGAATTTTATTTATAGATGCAATACTTTGGTTGGTGCCAGTTTTATTCCTTCTTGTTCCGTTTCCCTTAAAAACACAAATTTGGAAACAAAGTTTTCATATTTTGTTGCATATTTTTATCATACATAAAATAATTGTCATTAGATCCCGCATAATTTGAAAGAACTCCAAAAATTGTTCGTGAAGATGAGGAATGGGAAAACTACTCCAACAAACCTAGCTGCGAAAATTGAGAGGCCTACGCCAAATAGGCCTGGAAATTCAAATATTCCTTCCCCAAACAGGGATGTCAGAAGGCTTTCTTCGTACTTAATCCAAGTATAGCGAAAATGTCGGTAGACATTACCAACTCGATTCACAATATAGGCCCTTCTCTACACTTCTAAAAGATTCCATGGAAATTTGTTTTCCGCTCCATTAAAGAGACATGCGAGAACCATTGGCCAAATAAATGTTGGCTCAGGGCACTATTTTTTTTTATTTCATATTCGAGGTTTTTAATGAATTTTAATTTCTCATTTAGTTCTAGTATTGTTTAATTAGTAATCAATTTTGATGACTTTTAGGATTTTTGAATGTAATAACCTGCATGTCTAGGTCCAGTCATCTGTGCCTTGAAAACACCACCATAAATCACGTTTTTCCCTTGTTGCACTTTTTCCAAACTGAATAGACCTTTGAGAGCAAATTATATATAAATTTTTATTATTGTCTTAGAACAACTTTGTAGTCGGATTATGGACGTTTATTGTATTTTTGAATAAAACTCATTTTATTATTTGTTTGGATCGCGACCCATCCTAATGTATATACCCGAAAACCACACAATTTGAATAGTGTTTTCTTCTTCAAACAAATTTGTCTTTAAGAAAACCTCTCTGTCCCGTTGTTAAGCAATTATTCTTAAAGGTCTTCTAAGCTCAAGATAAATATAAAAGTATGAATATTCTTCTCATAAAAATATTGTACACGTATTTTTGGAAAAAAAAAATAATATTTTTTTCACGAGATATGACCAATTTAACAGTGAAAATACTAATTTTGTTCAAATGGTGTGTTCATTCAATCGCCTGTAACTCCTGAAAGACTTTACCGATTTTAATTTGTTATACGTTCTTTTGAAGGTAGTTTCAATTACTTTTTAAATACTGATGTGGTTTATTATAGCAGGGTTAGATTTTTGCAATTTTAACTCTTTTATTTTGATTTTCGAAATGATTACACTAATCCACTTTGTTGAAATTTTAAAGTAGTGTGCTTAGGACTATTTTTAAGCGACTGTGTGAGTTTGGAAGTGGTGAAATTTAATTTTTTCATTAGTTCATAAACGCAAGGTATAAAAGAATGAAAAATGCAAGAAAAAATTGGATATGGAAAAATATTTTTTTAATTTTTTCTGATTTCACTTTCACACTTAACCACTATTTTAGAAGTAATAAAAATTACCTTCAAAACAACGTATAACACATTAAAATCGGTAAAGTAGAGCTACAGGTGATTAAATGAACACACCTTTTTGAAAAAGTAGTATTTTTTCACGGTTAAATTGACCATAACTCGTGAAAAAAATTTTCAATTTTTTCCAAAAATACGTATAAAATATTTTTATGAGAAGAATACATACACAAACTTCGCAGCTATCGAGGTCAAAACCCGTGCCGCTTGGCGTGGAATGACTCATATATTATATTTTTAAATCATTCTTCATTTCCCATTGACGATGTGACAAATTTAGCTCATCGTAAATTGGTACCTTCATTATTTCTAAATGGATACACATTTCAAGTCTTCGAGTAATATTTATTTTCGTATAAAATAATTCATAATCGAATTACTTTCTAATTTCATTATTTGTTCGTCCTCTCAGACAATGTACCACCGTGCACCGTAAAAATGATTCGAAGCTATGCTAGCTTTACGTTTTTGACTTTTTGCCAAAACATGCAGAAGAATCCTACTAAATGTTGCTGCCGATGTTAGTTTTTAATTAAACAAAAGAAAAGCGTTCACACTCATGACAAACATAAAAAACGATACAGTTTCCTTCTATATATATATATACTATATAGATATTATGAATGTTGATGAGATTTATGACAGATATGCCTCGAGGGAGACATTCGCAGTACAGACATCATGCACGAACGTCACGAAGAGAAAAACGAATCAAATCACAAAAATTCGCCACGTTTAAACGGAAGAGTGTGTGACAGAAAGTTTTATTGGGGCGACAGCCACACAACAACACAATCAACGAATTATAGTCAAATTTTATTAACGCAGAAAGGGTGGTGTTGGTGGAGCGTGATCAAAGTTTATAAAAATATATAAATACTTTCAGTGTCACTAATCACTGGGCAAATGATGCATCCATCCGACTTTGTATTCACAACATGGTAACCGACAACTAAGCTAAAAATAATCATAAATAAATATATGGGCTGTTATGGGGGAAGATTTACGAGATGTCACCACATTCATTTGGACGCAGTCTTTCTTTCGATTACTTTGATAGCTGTGGAAGATCAACGAACGGACAAGGGACACTGAGAAAATAATTTCACTTAAAATCGCTTAGCATTCATTCCTTCACTTTTTCATATCCCCCACTGTACTTTCGACATAGATGAAAGTAAAACTTTCTGTCTTTCGAAAGAAGAGTCCTTTGCTAAAGGCTTATCTAGGGGGGGGGGGGTTACAGACATGTTTATGCGTGCTCTGACATTGTAATTTTAGCCAATGTATTATTTTTTAGTTTTCCTCTCTGGAGTTATATTTAGACATTTGTTGAAACTACAAAGACAAATTTATTAACGACCAGAGAGAGAACATGAATGACTAATAGTTTATTTGGGCAATACAGAACATGTGTCTTATAAATAATCTTACAAAGTGACTGTGGCTATAACATTCCGTTTACGAAACTAGCCGCCTCCCTCAATAGATATTTCTTTGAGAGATTTTCAAATATTAACATAAAATGATAAATCAAAAGTGCCGATGTTTATAGTAAATGTGGAGCTAGTGGATTTTTTTATTACTTTATCCTTTAGTTTTTTGATCAAACAAATTTATGTTTCTGAAGAAAGCTTTATCAACGATATTTGTTCATGCTCAGATCGACTGCTTATTGAACTGCCCTCGTACTCGTGCACATGTCAGTTAAATCATTCGCTTCATTCATTAAATTGAAATTTGATTCGACCCGATTTAATGCAATTAATTGCATTTGCATTTTAAATGATCGCATAGTTGACATTGATTTCTTTACGTTATTTTACGGGAATCGCCCTGGCGCCATTTACACATGCATCCGTGTGGGATTTTCGCACAAAACAAGCAGATAATAAAAATTGAAAAAAGTTGGACCGGTAATGAGTTGCATTGCTCGGTATGCTTCATTTTCGTTTCATCACTTACGATAGTGGTGTGGAAAATATCATTGTAAAATTATGAGAGATACTCGAGATACTCTCACTTGAAAGGTCGCAACTTCCATTTTTATTCATAGATTTTCTTTACAAATTAATTGTTTTCTTCTTGAAGATGCTGACAGTGTAGGCAATTTAAAAACGATGGCCACCACGTTTTCATTGTTGTGGCATCATTTCCACCTTGATGGCTTCATTAAATGACAAACTTGTTGCATTTGGGGTTTAGAAAATCCACGAGTGCTTGTTGTTTGAGACAAATGCGTACACAGTGTCTCACTTTTTGGCGTTGATTTTGGGACACAATCAACCCAATTAAAGTTGCTTCTTTCGACTGCTCCTATTCGATACAGCCTAATTGTTCAATCAATTGGCTGATTCATTTCTTGATAGTATATTTTACCGGTTTTATGATTGACAAGCTCAGATCATGCGGTTTAACGGCGCACAGTGTTTTATCAGCGGGAAACTCCCAGATTCGATGTGCTCAGTTACATGGTCATTTCCCTGGTCTCATATGCCCAGCAAAAAAAAATTGGAAGTAATTCCGTAGAAGCACATTTTAATCGCTTCTCAAAATCCAAATGTGCATTTTTCCGCTTTTGAGGAAGTTTTTTTAAACAACTTCCAAAAAATTCGATAATATGTTAATATCCCGTATCATTTAACGAATATCATGTTCACAAGTGAATGGGAACGAATTTTTTGTATGGGGTCACAGAGGTAAGGTGTCCGCTTTGCACCCAGAAGGTCTCAGGTTCGAATCGTGGCTCGGGAAAATAACTTCTTTTTTATTATTACATTTGTAAATAATATTAACAATTTAATTTTTTTTACTTAAAAAACATATTTATTGCTTTATTAATGTACTTCAAATATTTCATTTTTTATTTTATATTTAATGTTACATAATATCAGCAAATTTAAGTAGTGTTAATTTATTTAAAGCTAATTTAATTTGCGTTATATATTAATTCATACTAAATGCATATTTTGTTAAGTTCCCTATTGTCAGTTCTAACGAAAAAAATGGTTTGCTTTAGTTATTCAGTACTTACAACAGAGGATAGCTGAGATGGCTAGAGTGTTGTAGTAGCAATCATCAGGTCCGCAGTTCTACCCCCGGTTGCGTTTAATTTTTTAAAACACAAATAGAAACTGGTGAAAATTGGTTTTTTTGCAACACTTTAAAATAACGTTTAAGTCTTTCAAAATAAAAGACATCCCTTCTATGACAACTCCATGTTAGATTCATTGGTGAAGATCCCAATTTTCACTACTTCCGAATCACAAGATGAACATCTTTTTCACTTCTTCGGGTGCTCTCTTTTACGTTTTACGTACGATTCAAAGGGATGAAAAGCAAGCAAACACTTTACCTCCGTATATATTTGCTCTCTTAGATGCTTTATAATAAGAAGAAAACAATTATTACATTAAAGACGGTGCGTAACAAAAATAAGTCTTTTTTTTCATTCTTTATAAAAACGCACAGCATCCGACATTTTTTGATAAAACCTTTTTTGAAAGATGTAGAATATTTTTTTCTTTGTTTTGCAATTTGGCGACTTAATAAAACTGTTTTTTACAACCTACAATGTGAACAGGGCGTGACTTAATGTGATGTGACATAAATTGCTATTCTAGTGTCAGGGTATGAGACAAATGAAAATTTTGCACAAAACTGATACTTATTATTTATTCTTTCATAAGAGAGCACTGGGTCATTTAAAATTTTAAATTAGAATCGGCCAATGATGCCGCCAGCCCAACATCCACCTCAAACAGTGATTCGTTGTGGAAGCATTGGCTTCTCAATAGTCACGCGTGCGGCAATTTTGCTTATTGACATAGCCACCGAGATGAAAATGAGCTTCATCTGAAAACTCGAAAATGTTCTACGTAAATTTCTTACAGTTTGCGTTAAAGACTCACTACTTTGGAAGTAAGTTTTAAATATTTCCCAATTTTGTTCGCGTCCCATTTAGCAAATGTCAAACATAAACATGAAAATAAAAGTGAATGTTATTCCAGTAATCTGTAGTTCAAATTTAAAATGTTACATTTCCCACTCTATATTATTGCTCCATGCAGAAAAATTTAAAAAATGGTCTTCAAAATAAAAAATAAAACATGAATACAACTTTGCAGTCCGAATGATCACCATTTTAACTAAGCTATGCTTTGGAGAAATGTCCATATTAAAAAAATGTTGGTGATATCGCAGCTAAATATTGCTGTGGATGCATTTAAAGTTCAAAAGTTCATGTTTTCGCTCACCTTTACTACGGTGAATTTTGTACACCATAAAAGCACATTCGCGAAGATGACAGATGTCTTGCAAACATCGATTTAATCACCGAAATGGTAAAATCTTCTAAGCCAAAATAACGCAATATTATCCTCCATTGTTATCTGTTGCTGTCATTTGGAAAATTAATTTAAACATATTTGAGGGATGTAAAGTTCTATGACGCGCGAGCTCAAAATGAAATTAAAAAGATATCCCTTAAAGTGTACCTTAAAAAATACTGCTGATTACTGTTTAATGAACAAAAGCGATAGGCTATTATCCCCTGATTTTCTTTCAAATGTCGTGTTGATATATTAAGCTTAAGTTAGTTATTAAGTTAAGTAAGAGGTGCTGCTTGATTAAAATAGACAATATGGATGTTTGTCGTTAAGACTGGATAACTAAGCTGCGATTACAAAAATCTAAATAAAATGTTAAAATTTCACTGAACATAAAAAATTCTTTTTTTTTTTAAATCAACACAAAATATTTTTGTGAAAATTTGTTTTGACACATATATTTATATTGTAGTTGGCGACAAGTGAAAAAATATTTTTTTGTTTTGAGCAGAAATTTTTATTAACGTTTTTGTTATCGCAGCTTGTTATCCCGGCTTAAAGAAAAACAGCCCTAATGATTTTATCAGAAATCTAAAAATCTGGAAATTCTAGCCAAGGAGTCCATGATTATCCGCACTTTCAAGAAGCAAAATGACCAATGTAACAGTGAAATTAAGTCACATTTATGCAAAATTGTCATGACAAAAGAGTGTGACCATGATGACCATTCAACCGATGACATATTCCAATGAGTACCTAATCAAACAAAACAAATTTGAAATTTCAATTTAAAATCCTATGATTTCTACCAAAATCTGTGCTAACTTTGATATATAAATTTAAAATAAAATAATATATAAATAAATAAATAAAATGTGTGAAACAATATTGTAATATTGTAAAGAATGTAAATAAGAACATGTGGCATGTACAACACTAACAAGTGGCATAGGGAATATTAATAGGTTGTATAAATCTAAATATCAACAAGTGTTTTGAACATGTATATTACATACACATGGGTTTGAATAAAAATAACAAATAAGAAATAATTTGTTTCAAGTGTTTATAATTAATGCCTCATTGCAAGTGCAAATGAAAGATGTATGAGATTTATTGTTTTTCCTTTTTCTCAGACAATATTTTAAAAAGTTGCGATATACTCAGCTGGCCACCAACACAGTATTAATCAAATTTTATAAACAGTTGGCATTGTTCCTGAATATGCACTTGCCAAACAGTTGGCAGCAGCTGCATATTTAGGAAAAAGTGATCTTCTTTTGATGACGACTATTATACATTTTTTATAGACTTTGCGATGAAAAACAGAAAAATTAATTTGAAATAAATCGGATGGATCACTAACAAGTAAAAACATCGAGGATGTCGATTTTCGTAGAAGTGCAGTAATATTACAGGAAAATATAAATTTTTTATATATTCAAGTCAAAACAAATACAAATATTAAAAAAATAATTTTATAAATAAATATAATATTTTAATTATTCCAAACCACGCTTATAAGGCAAGGCTAACAAGACGTCAATTCAAAAAAATAAATATTCTTCTATTTATATTTTCAAAAAGCTTGAATACCATAAATATTTATAAATAGTGGGTGCTACAGTTGGTTGTATTTCCATTCTGTTTTAATTCCAAAAGTACAAATTTTGAAAATCCATTATCAGACGTACATAGTGCAAAATAACCTAACTTCACGATTCAACCAATTTTTGCCGTAAATGAAAAAGTACGAATTTGGAAAAAACTTTTTATTTTGCGTGTCTATGCAGTCAGAGGAATGTATACACCGAATTCCATGATTCCAGCTGCGGTCATTTGGTTGGTACTATTTGTACTCCCTTTTTCATTTTAACCCCAAGAAGTACGAATTTCAGCCGGTGTAGGTGTAGCCGCTTGGTTGGTACCATTTTTATCCCTCTGTACCCATTGTATCTATTGAAAGTACGAATTTGGAAAAAAACTTTTATTTTTCATGTCTACGTAGTCAAAGGAATGTATACTCCGAATTTCATGACTCTAGCTGCGGTCATTTGGGTGGTACTATTTTTATCCCCTTTTTTCATTTTGACCCCAAAAAGTACGAATTTCGAAAAATCCGTTTATTTTACGTGTCTACACAGTCAGAGGAATGTGTACACCGAATTTCATTATTCTAGGTGCAGCCGTTTGGTTGGTACCATTTTTATTCCTCTATTCCCATTTTACCCTTAAAAGTACTAATTTGGAAAAAATACTTTTATATTATGTATCTTCTCAATTAGAGGAATGTACACACCGAATTTCGTGATTCTAGCTGTTGCCGTTTAATATGTACCATTTTTATTCCTTTTTTCCCCATTCCACCCCCTACAAAAAAGAATCACTTTATGGTGCACGTTTTTGTTATCGGGGGAATGCGCATTCCCGATATCAAGTAAGTAGTCATAGTGAAAAAAAGTGCTTAAATACTCTAAAATATTAGGGATTATTATGGGCATTTTAGTCCTTGTGAGGGAAAAAATTTTCCCTTTGGACCGATTTCGCCCCGTTTCAATCCCAACCGATCCACGACTATAAGACGCATTTATAGAAAATTTGAACGTTGTAGCTCCTTTCGTTTATATGTTAGCGTGCTTTCAACAGACGGACGGACGGACATGGTAAACGGAATGACAAAGTTAGTATACCCCCATCCTGGAGGTGGAGGGTATAAAGATGTAACATAAAACAACTGAAACATACAATTCAAAAATACAAGAATACAATATTGAGTTCTTCCCCGTTATCAACGATGCCAAATGTGAATAGATAACAAAAAATTACTTGGAAGTTATAAGGAATTAAATTTAAAGTAGGGTAGGCTAATTTGTGTGGAAGGTATTAGGAGGTTCGTATCACATGGTCTCAGCTTCCACATTTATAAAACAAATGTAAGAACATGATCAAATATCAAGTCATAGTGGATCCCATGCAACAGTATAGATGTTATGAAGGATTTAATATTACCTAGGATAGAGGTAATTGTGTGGGAGGTACAAGAAAGGACATGGATAAAGCGTAAATATTTTTTGGGTTTAATGCGATTATAAAAACATTTTTAATGCAAATGATTTTGACGTATGGATGTTTCGGTTTTATTATAACCAAAGTTTATGCCACTTTATGTGGGAGGTACCAGAAGGGGTGTGGCAATATCGCTCATATTACATGATAAAAGTATTCCACTATAAAAGTATTGCCAAATTTCAAATTTCACAGTATTCCGATCATCTGTATAGAACTTATAACATCTTTAATTCTACGTAGTTTTGTGTGAGGTACTGGAAAGGGTGTTACAAAACCCGTCGTATTTAGTACACAAACATTATCAAATACCAAAATATAGCTGATTCCGAATATACATGTGGAAGTTATATGGGTTTTAAATTTACATTGGAATATTGGCTATTTGCGTGGGAGGTACCCACGAACTCGAACTTAAACTAACTTTAGGAAAAATATTACCGTTACAATTAATTCCTTAACCTCTTTCGAGAGTTAACGTGTACACCAGAACCAGCCAGAATGACGGACGGACGGGATGACATGGCTCAAACACTATAAAAAGTCGTGGAACGGATTCTCTGCAATTCTGATGTACAATGCCATTTTCTTTTGAGTTTTGTATCTAGGCAAGAAATGGTTAAAATGAGCATTTTGCTAAACGTTCTTCAGTCATTTACGATTGAAAATATTAACACAAAAATCAGAAACCCATTCAAGGTTCCGAATCTGCCCTTATCTCAATTTGACGTATACAGTATTATTCAAAAAATATATGTTTTTAAAATTTTAACAAAAGGGGCATAACTGCAACATCGAGTATAATGATTTCTATATTTTTCCATACATTATTTCATATGGATATTGTTTTCTTCGTTAGAATGCTATAGGGTGGGTTATGTAACATTTTGAATTAGAATCGGCTATAAAAGAAAAAGGACCGTTTTTTCATTTTATTGGAAAAGTTGATCTTTGTCATTTAATAATGAAACACAATGTCATTATCAATAGTACCCAGCAAAAAGGGAGCACCCAAAGAAATGAAAAAGATGTTCATCTTGTGATTCGGAAGTAGTGAAAATTGGGATCTTCACCACTGAATTTAACACGCCATAGAAAGGATGTCCTTTATTTTGAAAGACTTAAACGTTATTTTAAAGTGTTGGAAAGGAACCACCAGTGAATGGTTTCCATTTCTGTTTAAAAAAACGCCGCTATTATAATATTTGAAGTACATTATTGAAGCAATAAATTTGATTTTTTTCAAACAAACAATTTCTAAATTGTTAAAATTATACAAAAATTAAACATTGTTTATTTATAAAACTAATAAAAAAATCCGAGCCACGATTCGATCCCGAGACCTTATGGGTGCAAAGCGGACACCTTACTTCTGCGACCCTATACTAAAGAGTGATTTTTTTGAGGTTAGGATTTTCATGCATTAGTATTTGACAGATCACGTGGGATTTCAGACATGGTGTCAAAGAGAAAGATGCTCAGTATGCTTTGATATTTCATCATGAATAGACTTATTAACGAGCAACGCTTGCAAATCATTGAATTTTATTATCAAAATGCGTGCTCTGTTAAGAAAGTTCAGAAAGAAAGAAATTGTGTTCAGCGACGAAGCTCATTTTTGGCTCAATGGGTACGTAAATAGGCAGAATTGTCGATTTTGGAGTGAATATCAGCCAGAAGCATTGCAAGAGCTACCAATGCATCCAGAAAAAGTCACAGTTTGGTGCGGTTTATGGGCTGGTGGCATCATTGGACCGTACTTCTTCAAAGATGATGCGAATCGTAACGTAACTGTGAATGGTGAGCGCTACCGTGAGATGATATCCAACTTTTTTTTGCCCAAAATGGAAGAACTGAACTTGGTTGACATGTGGTTTCAACAAGATGGCGCTACATGCCACACAGCTCGCGATTCTATGGCCATTTTGAGGGAAAACTTTGGAGAACAATTCATCTCAAGAAATGGACCGGTAAATTGGCCACCAAGATCATGCGATTTGACGCCTTTAGACTATTTTTTGTGGGGCTACGTCAAGTCTAAAGTCTACAGAAATAAGCCAGCAACTATTCCAGCTTTGGAAGACAACATTTCCGAAGAAATTCGGGCTATTCCGGCCGAAATGCTCGAAAAAGTTGCCCAAAATTGGACTTTCCGAATGGACCACCTAAGACGCAGCCGCGGTCAACATTTAAATGAAATTATCTTCAAAAAGTAAATGTCATGGACCAATCTAACGTTTCAAATAAAGAACCGATGAGATTTTGCAAATTTTATGCGTTTTTTTTTTAAAAAAAGTTATCAAGCTCTTAAAAAAATCACCCTTTAAAAACTCGTTCCCATTCACCTGTGAAAATGCTATACGTAAAATGTTACGGCATAATAACATAATAACTTTTTGGAAGTTGTTTAAAAGAACTTCCTCAAAAGCGGGAAATATGCTCATTTGGATTTTGAGGTGCGATGTACTTCCATTTTTTTGCTGGGTATCAATAGTAGTACCTCATCCGATCAACCCAAATTTTCAGTACATTTTCGATTTGTCCGGCTCGAATCTCTTCAATGGCAACTTCGATTTTACGTTTCAACGCTTCAATTGTATCTGGATGGTTTGCGTAACATTTGTCCTTAATGGCTCCTCGCAGAAAATAATCCAAAGGGTCTCAAATCACAGATCCGGGTCCGTCAATTGACATCACAACTTTTTTTTAAATAATAATATTTTTTCTCAATTTTTAGGGGAGTGTTTCAAAACTACTGTTTTTATGTGAAAGTGAAATACGCAACATTTGTGGCCTTTTATTGAAAACATAATCGAAACTATATTCCTAAAATGAAAGTACAATCATTTAAGATATCTTCAACGAAACGGGCCATTTTTAGTATTTGTTATTTAATTTATAAGACAGTATTCCTCATCAGTATGTCTAGAGAAATTCTACTCTCTCATATCGATCTCCCTACAATGTACGTGATGTACAACAATTACTAACAGCAAACTTTATTTGCAGTCAACTTTCTGCTATTAACGCAATATTTTCTCTCATAATAACAAACTGTTTGCTGTTCTGCTTCAGCAGAATACTGAAATAAATTGATGTTTGTTAAATTTTTTATTGACATTTTGTTCATTCGAAGAATTTCCATTTTATTATTACCCCAAAAGATATACAATGTAGATTAAGTGGCTTGGCTCTCATAATAACAAACTGTTTGCTGTTCTGCTTCAGCAGAATACTGAAATAAATTGATGTTTGTTAAATTTTTTATTGACATTTTGTTCATTCGAAGAATTTCCATTTTATTATTACCCCAAAAGATATACAATGTAGATTAAGTGGCTTGAATTTAAGAAGATTTTGCAGTGTCTCTGTCTTTTTCACACCTAAGGAGATGGAATTACAGCGATAAGCAACATCTTTTGATATATTTCGTATTCAACTTTATTAGCTTGCGCACATTTTCGTCCGGAAATCTATTACACTTTGCATGGAAATGTACGCAAAAGAAAACAAGAATCCGGATGATTTGGAAATCATCGTACGATGTCATGCGAACGAGGCATAAGAGTATTTGGAAATAATTTAAGGCAGCCAAAAAAAGACGCACAAAAGCCACAACGAAATTGACATTCCAAAGGTGTACAGGTACAACAAAAAGAGCAAATTGCTATCAGGAATCGCATTAAAATGCTATGAACTTTTCAAAAGAAATCCGCAAGCCCTCACTCTCTCTCACACTTTCACTGGGAATACTTTCTGTGGTACTTAAATCCTACGGAAATCGAAATGACATCGAATTGTAAATGTGAATGTCTTTGTAAAACCTTGAAATTTTCATTTGGAGTTTGTTTTTTTTTCTGTTTGATTTCAAATAAAGAATTATGGAATCGGCAATAAAAGAACTGAACACTCCCAGCCAGCAGAGCACCGAGTAAGAAGATTAAATGATTTAAAGCTGTTGATGATGACGACGATGATGTTTTGAAATGGAATAATACACAAGTACAGGCATGTCGTCGGCCTAAGAAGATTAAAAGGACTAGAAAGGGACTCAGTGAACCTAGGCATGTGTAAGTGTAGTCTATGAATGCCTGTAAACCAATGCATAATAAAAAAAAGATGGATGTTGTTGTTGTTTGTATTATGTCTTTGACATGGATGACATAACATACAATCGCAAGTCATCCCAGTGATAAGACAATTTTTGCGAACCACTAACAATGCGTTTGAACATAAACCAACTTGGAATCGGATTAGGCAATGTAGCATTCAAAACAAATGAGCTATGTTTAATAACACTATGTAACAAACATACAAATTTTGTGTTCATGACCTAATTTTTTGTAGACATTGGGACATTCTGATTCATAAAATCAAAACAAATAAAATTGTTTATGTTTTTACCAAAAAATATATGTATTTGGAACTTCTTTGATTACGAATTTTTATAATTACCTTATGACAATATTCCTAATTTTCTATCAACCCTAGTGTCTACAATTTAATATTTTTGAAAATCATTAAATGCAGATTTATTTCTCTTATCAAGAAGTACAAGTTTGCAATCTTTCATTAAAATCGGAGAACCCAAGTAAACTTTCAGTTCCCTTTAACATGGAACATGGAATAACAGACAGAAAGAACACTTTTGTAAAAACCTCAAAAACGCTCCTTCATAAAGTTGCCTTTTATATTAATGTTATAATTCCGTACCGTCTATACTCAACTTCGGTGGTAGAAATGACCCACACTACTGTATACGCTCTGCTAAGCTAATGTGAAAGCTTTCTGAACACACACACACACAAGCCGAACAAGTCAATAAACAATCAAGCAGGAGAGATAAAAAAGGATAATTCATATTTCAGTCGACAATCGCCCACTGACACGTACTACCACCCTCCCTCCTCCACACATAAGGGAGTGTGTCGTCCACTAGGAGTGCGGTGACGTCCACCAGGAGTATACAATACAGCCATATGAATGTATGTTCATTACCTCCATAAAATTGAGGAAACTATTACCGCAAACGCATTAAACCGAATAGGATTAGAAAAGTTTTACGTGTTAACCAGTCGTTTGTGGATGTGGATGAAACCATATTAACATCAATGTGAATGGAAGGGATGGCATGGAGTTGAATGGATACCTGTGCTTGGACAGACTTATAGAAAAACACAAGTCGTTTCATTGAAATGACTTTGCTTTAAGAAGCAAAAAGGTCGATGGTTTCATGGTCTTCATCAAAGGCTTATGCTGCTGACCATGTATGTCACAATAGGATGGCCACTAAGTAATTATCGCCAATGGAATGACACTGTGCAGGAGGAAAAACGACCAGAAACGATACAGTGTTGAAGACAATGAAAAGGAGTTGTGTAAATGGACACACAATAAAGCCATAAACAGTATGGGGGTGATCGTTCCTTGTGGCACAACGAATCAAACACGTTATTGATATTTTGTTGAGGCACCAACGTAGTAGGTCACTGCAACGATTTGCAAATTTTTTATAATAATTATAATTATAAATCTATAATTATAAATCTTGTTTTTAGACTATCCCATTCTTTTGAATAATTTTATAAAAATTAATATGTTTTATACAGAATTTTAAATTGGCGGAAGGTTGCCGCAACAAAGTTTTCAAAGTTTGATGAGCCCCAATCTGTACTTTTTTAGTGTATTCTGCAAAGAACATTCCAATCAATCATATTCTAAAAGATTTCGGAAATATCGTGGAAAACAAGTGCTCTTGAAGTGTCCTTTTGCTTTAAAGAGTAATTTCGGTTTCCTTCCCAAACAATGGTTTACCTGATAGTTGTCCTTAAATAGCATGTTTATTTTTCGGCAGCATAAAACTATATTTGCTAGGCTGGCCGATGCCTTGGCAGTTACAAACACTGATGAGGATGTCTCAGTTAATCATTGCAAAAAGAAAATTCAGCAAACATTTATTTAATTACAAAAAAACAAACATTTATATATTTATTCATAGTTCAACTGTTGTGTTGCTGCAGCAGCAACTACAGTTGGACTACTTTTGTACAGCATACCTTTGGGGTAATATTTTGTTATGACATTCAGCTATGTGTATTCATTCGAATCTATAAGCCAAACAACAAAATATGTGAATAGTAAATTTATAATAACCCTAAAAGTTTTTATCTGAGATTTCGACGCGGTACTGGCAATTTTCATTTTTTGTGGACTCAAATTAAATCACTGGTAATGCCTTGTATTAACATATACATTAAAATAAGAAATATATGAGGTATTTTATATATAACAAGTGTAAAACGGCGTTAAGTTCGGCCGGGCCGAACTTTATATACCCTCCACCATGGATTGCATTCCACAGAGGTTGTCGGTTTTCGTAGAAGTGCAGTAATATTACAGGAAAATATAATTTTTTTAATATAGCCAAACCAAAACAAATACAAATATTGAAAAATTAATTTTATAAATAAATATAATATTTTAATCCACGTTTATAAGGTAATGCTACCAATACGTCAATTCAAAAAATAAATATTCTTATATTTATATTTTCAAAAATATTTTCAAAGCCAAAAATATTGGTAGATAGTGGGTGCTACAGTTGGTTGTATTTCCATTCTATTTTAATTCTAAAAGTACAAATTTTGAAAATCCATTATCAGACGTACATAGTGCAAAATAACCTCACTTCATGATTCAACCAATTTTTGCCGTAAAGGAAAAAGTACGAATTTGGAAAAATCCGTCTATTTTCCGTGACTATGCTGTCAGAGGAATGTATACACAGAATTCCATGATTCCAGATGCGCCCATTTGGTTGGTACCATTTTTACCACCTTGACGTTTCTACGCAATTAGAATTTCATCATTCTAGCTGTAGTTTAGTTGGTACTATTTTTATCCCTCTGTACCATTGCATCCCCTGAAAAAGTACGAATTTGGAAAAATTCGTCTATTTTCCGTGTCTACGCAGTCAGAGGAATGTATACTCCGAATTTCATGTCTCTAGCTGCGGTCATCTGATTGGTACTATTTTTATCCCCTTTTTTCATTTTAACCCCAAAAAGTACGAATTTCGAAAAATCAGTTTATTTTCCGTGTCTACACACTCAGAGGAATGTATACTCCGAATTTCATGACTCTAGCTGCGGTCATTAGATTGGTACTATTTTTATCCCCTTTTTTGCATTTTAACCCCAAAAAGTACGAATTTCGAAAAATCCGTGTATTTTACTTATCTATGCAATCAGAGGAATGTATACACCGAATTTCATTATTCTAGGTACAGCCGTTTGGTTGGTACCATTTTTATCCCTCTATTCCTATTTTACCCCTTAAAAGTACGAATTTGTATCTACTGAATTAGAGGAATGTACACACCGAATTTCGCGTTTCTATCTGTTGTCGTTTAATATGTACCATTTCTATCCCTCTTTAGCCCCATTTCACCCCCTACAAATAAGAATCACTTTATGGTGCATATTTATGGACATGGCTAGATCGTCTTAGAATTTTATGACGATCAAGAATATATATACTTTATAGGGTCTCAGGTCGATATTTCAAGGTGTTACAAACGGAATGACAAAGTTAGTATACCCCCATCCTGGTGGTGGAGGGTATAAAAATATATAAATATAATAAATATATGATGTATTTTAATTTTTAAATCGACTTATGTCTACCCTCCCTCTCTGAGAACATGTCTATGAAATTTGTAAATAATTTTAAAAACGTGATCAAATATGAATGGATTTCAGGCTCCGGTTATAAAACATTTAATTTTACCTAGGATTGAGACAATTGTGTGAGATGTACTAGAAGGGGCGTGACTATAAGAACATTTTCAAATATAAATAAAATTGCAACTGATTTTGACTACCCGTGTGTAAGTTATATCGGTTTCATTTTAACCAAGGCTTATGGCAGGTACCAGAAGGGGTGTGGCAATATCGCCCATACTCCAAGTTAAAGAAACGTGTATAAAAGCATTGTCAAATGTCAAATTTCAGAGTATTCCGATCATCCGCATATAAGAACTACGAAATTTTGTGGATGTACACACACAATGTCATAGAACTGACAATATTCGATAATAGATTTTAACATCGTATGGGAGGTGCCACACCCACTTTTACAATACCACCCATTTTTGCCACAACTGTGCAGACTAACAATTAGTGAACTTTCACATGAATTCAAGACTCTCGATGCAACAGTACTCCGAATATGCTAATTTTTAAAAAACGAATAAATCCACAATTTGTGTAGGAAGTGCCACGCCCTCCGAAAATATCAAAAAATTATATAGCCTATTTTACCACCGGTTAAGCATAAACATACTGTGAAAATTTCAAGAAGATCGGTCCAGTGGATTCAATTTTATATCTGTATATATATAACAGTTTTAATTTTAGGTAGGTTAAGGCGATTTGTGTGACAGGTACTAGAAGGGGCGTTACAAACCCCGCCATATCTTGCACGCTGAAAGTGCTTATAAAAACTTTATCATATTCCCAAATAGAGCTAATTCCGAATACCGGTGTGGAAGTTTCATTGTTTTTTATTTAACATTTGTGTGGGAGGTACAAGAAGGGGAAACATATTGACATGTGCAAAGTTTGAATTGATTCCTTAACTCCTTTCGAGAGTCAACGTGTACACCAGCCAGCCGCACAGACGGACGGATGGATGGACAGAGCTCAAACACCATAAAAAGTCGTGAAACGGATTTGGTACAAACATACTTGGGGTCTTAAGTCACTCCTTCAATGCGTAACACTTTTAGTCTGTGACAAATGATATATACCCACCTGCTCTGCAGAGTGAATGTATAAGTATACAAATTAGTAAAGATCTGTCGTCGTTACCTTAGAAAGTCATTAATTTTGTGCTGAACACACTGTGAAATTGTCACACTTGCATCACCATTAGTTATTGAGATATTCTCACAAAGACCGTCCCAAATTCGAAGATTTTATTTTGTAATTATTCAAGTTCGTTATAATATGCTTTCTCTGGTTAACTTACTTTATTTTATAAATTGAATTAATATATGAACACATACCTGCAATGAAAAAAAAAGAAAAATAGCAATTAATAATAATATATAATAAATTATAAATAATTATTTGATAAATAAATAAATGTTTGATTTAAAGCTGTATGTTTTCTATCGGTACACATACAAAAATTTGTTTTTTAAATTTAATAATTATTGTCAATCCTTTACATAATTCGGATGGAATTTGGTACCAGAGCTTATCAACTTTAGCATCGTGCGCCACAACCTTTGTCATAACAGGGTGGCCATAGAATTTATTTTATCACAGCCTTATTTCTCCTCTGTCGCCCCACCCATTGTGTTACATTACTAATCGCTTGGAAAGATACAAAATTATTGTTGCTTTGCGTGGAGTCATAGAGTCATGTGTGGGCAGGGAATACATTTATTCAGCATCACAATATGTTGCCACTTCCTGTCAGGATTCTTAAAATAGTCCTTTTAATAAGGACATTTAATTAGTATGAATAACTTTTAAATAGTCATGGGGACCCATTTAATGTCTTTAGTCCACTGTGGCACCACCACACATTACAAACACACACACACATATGTTTCTAACTTCACATGACCAACATTTTATGAAAACGTCAATCCTAAATGAACATACGCATACAGCTCCCGTAAGTCCTTTATCATCATCATCCTTGTACGTTTGCATTTCATTTGCAATTCTGCTTTCGAGATTGTCTTATAATTACAGCAGAATTGCCAACCACAACAATAAAACTTTCAAAAGTTCCCCAACAACATTCCGACTAGAGTGAAGCGCCGCTTCCCTCTCGATTTGTGTTGCTGTCCTGGAAAAGGATATTTTGTTGTGTTGCTAGCAACGAGCTCACCATTATGTCGAAAAACTCAAGCACAACAATAAATTGCTCGAAAAATAAATGTCTGAAGGAGTAGGAGAACATGTGAAAACCGCATCTCTCTCGGCAAGTGCTCCTGCACTCCGCAACATGGGTTGCCTCGCTGCCAGGCTGGCTGGCTGGCTGACTGTGATGTTCGGTCTAATTAGCCCATGGATGAAATCTAGTCAGTGCGGTTGCGTATGGCATGTCATCATTCATACTTTCATTACATTACAAAGTATTTAAAATGAAATTTTGAAAAACAAATAAACAAAAAACAGCAGTAAACTTTCCTAAACGAGCTGGAGGGGAAAAAACCTTCGCATGAAGGCGTCCACACATAACACAAGTGGATGTGTGTGCTGAAGGAGTTACTTTAACCCTTGCAAGGAAGATAAAAATACTTTTATGAATTTGAAGACTAATTACATGCAAAATTAACAATGCATGTTTCACTACATAAATAGTTGCTACGATATAGTTTTCGATTCGGGTGAAACACAATCTTATAAATAATAATCTTGGGGAGGATTTTATGCCAAAAGTAGGGTTTAATAAACAGGCCACTGGAAATCGTAAAATGAAAAATATAGGATTTTATGAAAATAATCCCCTTAAGTAGGATTTTTACTAATAAAAATGTAAATATATACGGCTGTTAACAACTGTTGTTACCAGTCTCTATACAGAAGGTCACCGATTATTATCCCCACACATTATATTAAATGTGTACGTCTATGGCCAAAGTGTGTATAGTTGAGTGTGGTTATCCACTTCAGCTAGGTCTATATAATAATTATATTCAAATCGAACCAGCCAGTTAGAAATGAGCATACGATATCTAAAAGACACAATTTCGGATGAATGATTATGTGTAACGCACAAAATTGGGACAACACGAACCCACGGGGCATCGGCACCCCACATCGCATCCACAAAAAATTACAGTTATGTTACGGTTTTTGAATTCTGGGACGCAGGCATTAATGGTCCGCACTTCTCGTCGTCTAATTTGAATGATATAGACGGACATGTGCTTCCAAAAAGCGAACGCCGCAATGGGGAACAATTTAAGGGCATGGTTATATTTTCCAATCAATATCGTGAGATTTGACCCCGCTAGAATTTTTCTTATCAATCCATCGATGCCCTCAAAGTCAATATAACCCAGGAAACCCGGCTGATGTTACACACCATACATAAGGTAGACGTGGACCTTTCAAATAAGAAAATAATTTCGGATTGAATTAAAATAGTGAGATTATATTATTATGTCATCAAAGTAATAATTGGCTTTCTAAGGAGATTATTTATCAGCGGCAAAAAATCCAAAATCCGTTAGTAATTGACTGAGTTCTTGAAGTTCTTTTACTTAAAACTAATTTTTTGTAAAAATATAAGTTTTGGTCATTCGAGTTCACATTTCTCATAATTTCACTAACTGGGATCCAATCAAAATACTTAAAATTCGTCAAAATGATAAAAACGATAAAAATACTAATTTTCCTTTTTTTCAAAAAATACACGAATTCCTAATGTGGGGAAAATGTGTTCCAAAATTGAGGAATTTCTTAGTAACATGGTCGACGTGCTTTTGACATTTCTTATCTGTTTTGATGAATTTTATTTTTATGAACTGGAATGACCAAAACTTACATTTTTGCAAAAATTTGTATTAATAAAAACTAGTCAATTACAAACGGATTTTCAAAAACAAAGCGGCGTTTTACTCCTTACTAAATGTGTTGTTTAAATAAATTTACAATGGTACGGTTACCAAAAAAATAATGTGAAAATACATTGCCAAAGTTGAAAATTGGCTAAAAAATGTGTTTGGATAAAAGCGCACAGTTTTCTTAAAAAAGCGATATATCGATCGATCTTTTCAAATCCGATGAGAAAGTGAAAAGCGATTGACAACTATCTAAGTTACAGGCATACAAGTGTGTACAGGTACAATCGGTTTTTTACCCGTATCTCAAGATTTTGGGGCGTCTGGCAAATATCAAATACAGATTATTGTTCCTACCAGAAAAATAGTATCACCTCCCAGAGCTTTTAGACTGTCGCTCTCAGACAGTTTAAATAAAAACCAACATTTTAGAGGTTATTTTTTGGTAAATATCTCAATAATGACCTAATGTATTGGAATGTTGTTTAGTTCAAGAGCTCTTGAGGTATTGTTTTACATTTCAGAAAGTGTATTTCTCTTTTCGTTTTCCTTTTCAGACATTGGTTTTAGGGCAACTTTCAGGTGTTTTATGAGTCGAAATAGCATCATGGTCGGTGCGGTCCAAGAAACGAAGGTCGACGACACCTGTAGTTTGCACAGTTGTAATGGATACAATATGCTAATACACCATTCTATGCAATACAGACCTATCACGTCTGAGCTTGACTCTAGAGACCTACTCATTGAATGTATGGGGGTAGCAGTCAAGTCTGGGACTGCCGAGAGAGAGCTGTATGTATGTGTTCTTCCCATCCCATTCGATGTAAGGGTAGCAGAGAAGAATTTCCAGGTCATCGTCAACGCAGCGGCCGCTCGCCATATTCCGCTGGTCGAATACCCAACGTAAGCCAAACTTCCCAGCAGAGGCTGGAGGACTCGCAGACGACGAGGTCCAGAGTTACAAGAGATAACCTTTAGATCAGCGCGCATATGAGGCACGTTTGAACGATATTCATCGAGATGCAATCGCAGCAGTCGTCAACAACTACGCCGTTCTCGGAAACTCGCGAGGTCGACCGATACTTTGGCATTTACAGATACTTGGGTCTCAGTTTATTATTGAAACAAGAATATTCAGCTTATAGCTTCAGACATCGATTTTATTACAGAAAGTGTAAACCAGCAAAAACAAAGCAAAATTACTCTTCATTGTCCCCTTTTCGAAAATTTATTTAAAGCATACTTTAGGGATGTATAGTAGTTATATGATATGCGAGCTGAAATTAAAGGTAAAAATCTATTCCTACATGCCTCTCATGCGACAAACAGCTGATTTGGGACCCACTAACAGGCTCCAGAACGACAAAGCGAACGAAAATCTATGCGAACGATAACGTAAGCATTTCAGTGCAAAATCGGGCCCACTAACTTTTTGTTCTGTCATCTGTGCGAACGTAAATGTCAAAAGCACTCACTTGTGTTGTGTCTGTCGTTACAGTTAACAAAAACATCAAAACATCAGAAAAACATCAATATAATGGAAATAAAAGGTAAGTAAATAATGTTATGAATAATTGTTCGTATTTTATTGAAATATATGTTTGTTTCAGACCATCAGGAATTAAAGTCATAGCAGTGATTACACCAACTTGACATCAGATAGCAACAGTCTCATTAACAACAACATAAGCACATTCAACAACAACAACGTCCTCCGGCCGACAACAGATCCTCAGCCAAGAAAACATAAACAACACAATAACAATAGCAGCAAAGGAGTTCAGGTGCCAATGACAGAAACAAATTGTAGAATATTTTGAGTTAAAAAATAATGAAAACGCACAATACAAATGTCTTGTATTAATTCAATCATTTTTGGTAAAATTTATATTATTCTACAACACAAAAAAAAAACAACCACTAAATTTTGTTTGTTTACATTTTTCTCTCCGTTATAGTGGTGTCTACTTAATTTTTATATGCTGCAATTTACTCATTTTGCGTTTTTTCTTGTCATATTTGCAATTATTTGAGAATTTTTTGATCTGGCAACATTTTCATTCACTCACAACACGTAAGGCTATGCGAACGAAAAGTCAGAAAATAGTGGGTCGCTTTTTGATGCGAAAGTGAGTGACTGGCTTTCGTTCGCATAGGTTTTCTTTCGACATCGTGGCCCAGGCAGTTAGTGTTTTTTAAAAAATACTGCTGTCTACCTGTATCGATTGACACTGGTTATTTGGAATTATTCTTAAATTAACAAAAACTGTTTCATGTTTATATAATTTATTTACGAATGGCATGGTGACATTTATTACTTGGCTGCAGATTACCACTATCATGATTTTAACCCTGTGAAAGGTTTCATCAGATAGTTTCGCAACGACTTTTCTACAACATACCCGGTCTCTTTAAGAAAATGATTCTAACAAACGAATGAGAAGCACAACTCATTTGCCGAATATGCGTTTAAAAAATGGCACCAAGTAATAAAGCGCACATGCCACCTTACAAGCATCTCATTGAGTTTCATATTTTATAAAATTTAGATGCAGGATAATTAGGGTGGAAGGTACTAAGAGGTTCATGTTACAGCTTCCATATTTATGAAACAACTGTAAAAACATCGTCAAGTGAATTCCAAGCGCCAGCATAGAAGTTGTGAAGGATTTAATATTTCCTAGGATATAGTCAATTGTGTTGGAGGTACTAGAAGGGGCGTGGACAAAGCGTAAATATTTTTAAAGTTTAAAAATTATAAAAATATTTTCAAATATCACCTTGCAAATGATTTTGACAACCCGTATGGGTTGTTATGTCGGTTTTATTGTAACCAAAGTTTATGCCATTTTGTAAGGGAGGTGCCAGAAGTGTTGTGGCAATATCGCCCATATTTCATGCGAATGTAACTTCTATAAAAGCATTCCCAAATGTCAAATTTCAGAGTATTCCGATCATCCAAATATAAGTTGTAGCAGCTTCAATTGTATGTAGGTTAGGGTGATTTGTGTGGGAGGTACTAGAAGGGGCGTGGCAAAACTCGTCATATTTATTACACTTAAAGTGATTGCAAAAACATTATCAAATACTAAAATACAGCTGATTGATAGCGGTGTTATAGTAACATTAGTTTTAATTGTCCAAACATACTTAGGGTCTCAAATCGCTCCTTCGATGCGTTACACTTTTTTTCTGTCCCAAATGATATATACCCTCCTACTCTGTAGAGTGAGGGTATAATAAGAAATATAAGAAACAAAAACTTATAAGGCTCTTTGCCTTTTAATGTTTGCCGCAGCTATTACGGATACATGTGCGGCGCCTCTTTGTAGATTCTCTTCACTCCTAAACGCAGCAATTTCGCGTATTGGCATGACCAATGAGCCATAATTGAGCCTCATTTCTGAACAGAATGTTGCGATTAAACAGCGGAATGATTTTATTTTCGATAAATTTGCCGAATTTTCTTGAGTTGTTCTGTCGTTAGTATATTCATTGAAGACAATTGATAATAGAGTTAGTGACCGAAGTGACCAATTTGTATCCGTATAACCGTTAGATCTCATGAATATATACGATTGACTCTGCTAGACTGAGCTATTTTCTTAAAAAAGAACGAAACATTCATTGTTGCCTCAAACTGATTCCGTTATGTCCGAAAATTAAACATCGATCGGGGGCATTCCACTATTGCTTTGCTTACATTTTTCAATGCAAATGAGTTGCTTTTCAGTATTTGTTAGACAACTTTGCACCGGTCCCCCCACAAAGGGTTAAGCTCGTACGGTTTGTTCATTATTCATTAAAACATAACTAAGTGGGAATCCTCGAAAATGTATTGAAACTGCGATATTTTTCATAGGTCAAGGAAAACGTCGATTTCGCTGGTACTGTGTCCTTTAAATCGTGCTCGTCTTCGTTGGCTGCCGTTTCCGTGTATTTTCGGGGCGAATACTACGAAATGTTGTTAGATGCAAAACCATGACGATGTTGTGTTGTTTTTGTTTTAAATATGACCTTAAATGTTGTTTACAGCTGCAGGCAACTCAGCTCCATGCAAACCGAGCAGAGCAGAGATGGCAGGATGGCGGGAGAGGAAGAAAGGATTTACGTATTGCCACAGTCCATATTCCAAATGGCATAATTGTGGCTGCTTGATGTTGCCTGCAAGTCCTTCAACACGGTCTTTGTTCTCCGTTCGAACTGCGGCTGTGGCTGTGGACGGAAGGATGGATGGCGGAGAGAATAGCAAAACCACAAAAGCGTTTATTTCCATTATTTCTACGCTCGGACACGTTTAATACCCCCGTGTCGTCATTTTTGTTTCCCCATCTTCTTCTTGTTTGCAGTACACGCCGCATTGTCTGAAAGCGTTCCTTCATAATTAATGAGGTTTGCGTGAGTGTGAGTGCGAATGTGTGTGGCAAGCAACAAATTAGCTGGCGAAATTTGTTGGCGCGCGTTGCGAAATTAGTAGCAAACGCGCTTATTTTATGTGCCACTTCACTCCACTCCGCCCCGTTCCTTGGCGATGACGGCAAGGCGCTGAGAGTGTGAGAAAATCAGCGACTTTATGGAAATGTTTAGCTCAACGGAAGCACCCCACTCCACGCCATGCCGTTCGAATTTCTTTGGAATATTTATACCACAATAAAGAGTTAATGCAAAAAAAAAAAAGAAAAACGAACAAAATATGCTCCATGCTCGACACGTCAGCCTAAAAGTATGCCATGCCACGCCGAGCGGCTCCAGAGCACGCGCGTTACCCATTGTGTCCGATCGTCCGTCCGCACGTTTGAATTTATGATTTGATTTGTGGCTTAATTCCTCCGCAAGTTACTTGTTTTTTTGCTGACTTTGTTATTAACAAAAAACCAACGGGTTGGGTGGTTGTTTGGCTGGCTCGCTTGTCAACTGGAGTGTCTTCAGAATTAGAAAGCAATTTGCATTCAATGTCTGAAGCACATTTTCGAAAAGGTTAAATTTGGACTTTGTTATGGCATCAATTAGGTAGATAATTAGGCATGTACAGCGGCAGGCCCATTAGTACAATGTTTCGAGTGTTCAGATGATGATGTCTGCATCATAAGATAGCATCAATATTTTGTGGGACAACAAAAAATTTTGGACGACCCACATGATATTCGTCCTTGACCGAAAGTGGACCGCACTCAGTCTCGTAAAAATACCAGCGCATAATGTTTCCAAAAAATTTTTTTTGGAGAGAAGTTTCCCAGATGACTTAAAAAACTTTGAATCCCTAGTGGGTATGGCAACCATGCAAAATTGGTAAGAGTACAATTTACAATAGCAAACATATTTTCTAATAGTGCTGGTGAATAACTAAAAAAATATTTGGGAGATCTCAATTAGTTAATGAGATATTTGACTTGCAAGAAAAAAATATATTTTTGTACAGGGTTGGCTTAGTATTTTATACGTTGCGTTCTCATTGCGCTAGTTTATAAACATTTATTTTTTAATATTTATCATTTATTGTTGTCCCACAAACATAGTACAGATATTAGAGGTACCATCGAAAAAATAATATTACCCAAAACATTGTTTTCGGTTGATTTTATGGATCTTTATAAATCCCAAAATAATGATTTGTTTGGAAATCAACTGTAAAACACATCTGCTCTGTATGTGAAAATGTGTGTATTTTAATCGATTTGGGACCACTGTGTAGTAGGGAATTGTATGCAGGATTGAAAATCAATTTTCGACTTTTCGATCAATCATTTTTCTTTTGATTTTCAAAATCGAAGCTAAAAATCGCTTTTTTGTAATCGATTAATTTTTATGCCATATTTTTCAAGATAATATAAATTATGTCCAAGTTCGCTTAAATATCAAATAAAATATTTAAATGGAGGATTTGTCATGCATTGCAAATTATTATTGCCGCCTGCAAGTTACCTATAGTTTATCTTCAAAAATTCTTCCAACCAACACTTTGGCCAATAATTGCGGTGGTCCTTAATTCTATGAAGAAATGTCTATATTAATTTTTGTAAAAAGCTAATATTTACTCATTTATTGTAATAAAAATGTATATTCATGTAAAATATATACAAAAATCGATTATTTACATTCGATATTTCTCTGTCGACTTTATTTTCTGTAAAACATCAGATTTAAAAATTACTTTTTATATTCAAAAGAGATTCTGAAATTCATTCCTTTTTAATTTTTGGCAGCTCAAATATTTTTAGACATTGAAAAACCTCACACTGTTGGCGAATTTTACCTGTGAAAAATGGAAAAGTAGTAATTCAGAATGTTTTATAAGGAATATTTTAGTATAGAAAAAATAAGCATTTCAGTACAATCATAATGAGAGGAATATCTTGGATTTTTTCTATATTTTTATTTCTTCAAAAGATGTCATTAATTTTTATTTTAAGTCATCCCTCATTTCTATTACTCCAGCTAACGATTGTTCAACCAAAAAATATATAAACTAATTAAAAGAGTGGCACGGTCGTCCGTTCCAGATGGTTGTTAGACATTTCGATTAATCGGCACTAAAAGTCGATTTCTGTATAAAGTTGGAAGCGAAAAATTGACTCCATAAAATCGATATTTTGACCACCAAAATCGAAATCGTAAATCGATTTCCCTGCTGTGCAGTGTTTCATATAATTGGGTCATTGTCAAAGCGGAAGAAAGTTAATGAGTACATTAATGTCTTCATAATCCACATCGAAAATCGTAAAAAATCATCACATGCACATGTTCAATAGTTAATTCCACATCTCTGCTGACACATAACTTATGTGTATGTGGTGGGAAACAATATAAAGAACGCTAACTGTTCTGAACAAGGTTATGTGACCAAAAATGTCAAACTTTCCATCAGAAATATCAGCTGGCACACGAGGAAATCAACGAAAGATTTTCCACTTGTAATGAAAATTGACGAGAGTGTTTGTATTAGACGAAATTATTGCATAGCTTGAGCAAAGTAGTTTAATCATGTCATTTCTAGAGAGAAAAATATTGAAACATTTTTGTTGCAGAAGAATTACACAGTGCTACAAAAAAGAATGAAGTAGAAAACTCTGGGAAGTGTTCGTATTTTTCTGGTAGATATTATCGAGTAGAACATGAATCTGCATTTAAAATTTGGCAGGGAACCCCAACCAAAATCTTGAGTTGCGGATAAAAAACCGGTTTTCGTACCTTTGTACTTATAAGCCTATAACTTATTTGGTTATAAACCGATTTTGACTTTCTCTACGGCTTTGAAAAGAAGAAATATGGAACTTTCGATAGATATTTAGCTTAATTAAGAAACGTATTTTAGGAATTGAGGTCCAATAACAAATACTTCAAATTCGCCAAAAATAATAAAAACAATGAAAATATTACAGATTTCCCATTTTTTTCCAAAAAAAAAAGAAAAAAAAACGAATTCCCAAAGTGGGGAATGTGTTCAAAATATGGGTTTTTGTATTGAAATGCTCGCCATGCTTTTTACCATTTTTATCTATTTTGATGAATTTTAAGTATTTTTATTGGACTTAAATTAGTAAAATAATGTGAAACGTGAACTGAACTGAAACTGGTATTTATAAAAACTTCAATAACTCAGTCAACTCGTCAGTAACTGACGGACGGTCAATTACTGACAAAGCGGCGTTTTACTCCTTACTAATGTGTTACTTAAATAAGTTTACTTGTGGTATGGTTACCAAACAAAATAATGTGCAAAAACATTGCCTATGTTGAAAAGTTGTTAAAAAATACTTAAAAAGTCAGTTTGCTAGACGAAAGTGCACAGATTTCTTAAGTTTAAGTTTAACTAAGCTATATATTTAACGAAAGTTCCAGGTTTCTTCTTTTTAAATTCGTAGATAAAGTTAGTCAACTATGTTACAGGCTTATACGTTTGCAAAAGTACGAAAAACCGGTTTTTACCCGTAACTCAAGATTTTGGGGGTTTTTGACAGATATGGCAAATAGAGATTCCTGTTTTACTCGACAATACCTACCAGAAAAATGCTATCACTTCCCAGAGTATTTTGACTGGCGCACAGTGTTACTAGTTTTTGCCGAATACAAATTAAAACCATTTTTCGCATATTTTTAAATATTGAAATTTAGTTCTTTTGCAAAATATCCATGTCAATTTTGTTAATTCTCCGGTAGAAGCAACTACATACTCCGAATATTTCAGAGTCGGATCGCCAGTAGTTTCTGAGCAATCAACAATTTAGAACAAGAGTACATTTACTGCATGGGAAATTATTTTTTGAAAATAATCCTATCTTAGGGTCTGTTTCCGGATGACGAACCACTAATTGTATTCGTCAAAACGACTAACGTTTGCGTTTCCGTATAAATAAATAATAAATGTCAATTTTTGAGTAAAACACAAAGCTTTCTGTGGATTTCAAAAAATATATATTATCTATAATTTCGAAAAAAGTGCAACTGAAACAACATAAATACCATGATGAAAAAAAATATCACGTGCAACATGTCACGTTCGACCGCTTAAAATTAAATTACAAAAAAAATATTAATAATTTTTGGATAAAATCAAAGCCATTTTTAAGAGACATCGCAACGTTCTAAAAATGGTCACATTGAAATATTGCCACGATTTCGCTGAAATCGGCGTTAGAAATGTTGGTCGCGAAAACGATTCCTGTTTTGGTCACGTGCGAATGCTTTGTTTTTTTAAATTATCTTGAAAACGATAAATTACCCAAAATCCAGATTAGCACCAAGTATACAGTTAATTAAGAGCTATAAGTTAATTATATGGTCAAAATATAAAACCGTTATATTTTGACTTTTTTGACACTTTAAGTTTGTACGACGGTCACGTTCGGCATCATGGAAATGCCCATATTTAGATATCTATATAATCTTGTCGTGATCTTACTAATCATGGTAAAAATCGAAGTCAACGGATTTCCACTACACCATTTTCATTGTTCCCAACTCTGCACTTTTTCGTGATTTCAACAATTTTCAAAGAAATCGGAAATGGTGACGTTAAAAAGTGCAACTCAAGTTGATTACACACCGAAATAAAAGAAAACAAACAAAAAGTAGTTTTAATATATTTATAATATTTTCTATTTATATTTTTTTCTAAAATTTATAATTTTTATAATTAATTGAATAACTGATATAATTGAATAATTTAATAAATTGTTAGATCTTTGAGTTTATTTATTAAATTCCAACGGCATAAGATTCCTTTCTAAACTATCAGAAATGAAGGGGGAACAACAAAATAAAGCTCGAATAAATGTGTGGGAGTCTATGAATCTATCGTAAATGCGTAAGCGATCGATCCGTCATAAATTGTTTTAATTTTCTTTGCAAATGTATATTAGGCTGTCCCAAAAATGCTAATTTTAGAATTAAAACAATAAATTATAAAGGGTGATTTTTTAAGAGCTTGATAACTTTTTTTTTAAAAAAACGCATAAAATTTGCAAAATCTCATCGGTTCTTTATCTGAAACGTTAGATTGGTCCATGACATTTACTTTTTGAAGATAATTTCATTTAAATGTTGACCGCGGCTGCGTCTTAGGTGGTCCATCCGCTTAGTCCAATTTTGGCATTTCCACGTTTTTGAGTAACAGAGACCCAATTGGTGCGAACGGCGACGAATCGAAAATTGGTGGTCATCATTAACACTGGCCGATACAGCTGCGATATTTTCTTCAGTTCGCACTCTACGTAAGCGTGTTGGTGGTTTAATGTCCAACAATGTAAATTTGGTGCGAAATTTAGTCACAATAGCCCGAATAGCCGCTTCAGTGGGTCGATTAAACTGACCATAAAATGGAAGCGCGCAATGAACTTTCTTAACAGAGCACGCATTTTGATAATAAAATTCAATAATTTGCAAGCGTTGTTCGTTTGTAAGACGATTCATGATGAAATGTCAAAGCATACTGAGCATCTTTCTCTTTGACACCATGTCTGAAATCCCACGTGATCTGTCAAATACTAATGCATGAAAATCCTAACCTCAAAAAAATCACTCTTTATATATTTTCCCTGTTACCGGCACTTATTCGTAACTATTCAATTTCGAATACCGAAAGAGTAATCTTGAACGAAATCCAAAACGTTGCAAAATTTGAATTATTACGTTTTCATCGCTGAACCATAATCTACGCCTATAAACAGTCTCTAGAGTTTATATTTTTGAGAAAACTCTTTTGAAAAAGTTGGCTTTTAAGTCCGAGATTCTTGAATAAGTGATATCTTGGGGGCCAATTCGTGTACAGCCTTGACAAATTATTAAATCAAAAATGCACGACAGCTCAAAAATCATTAGATTTTTGACCGGAAGAGTTTAAACTTTCGAACTATATTTTCAGTTTTCATATATTGGAGAAACAAATGTCATCCATCCCAGACGTAGCCTAGGAGTATAGACGAGACAATCTAATATACATCCAACTCGGCGTATTATATAATCTATATAATATATACATATTCATATGTATAAAAATATATATTTTATCGCACCACAACGATTGTGTTTGTTTCTTTGCCGCGTGAATGTTTGTTGCCTGCAAATATTTTAGTCGATTTCTCACCAACCGCAACTTGGGTTGAGGTTTCTGGGTCGACTTTTAAAAATATTCACTCGGCGGGTATTATTATTGACAAACTAATGACACATTCTTCGACGTTTCCCCCGCACAGAGCAACTGATAAGGCGGCACGGCGTGATATATATTCGAAAATGTTTACAAAAATACACTCATATGTACATTAGGGTTACTCGTTAGAGATTGTTATACTCGTAATGTAAAACCACACCAGTGATTGATTGAGTGACATTTTGCCCCCATCGTATAAATAGCAGCCAGACTTTCAGACAGATTTATTTAACAAATTAAATTAATATAAGTTTATTCAAATGCACAATCAGTTATAAAATTACCACAAAAGAAGTACTCACAAATTTTCTATATCTTAAAATTACAAATTTGTTCGCAAAATCCAAACCGTTTCAAGGTCAGAAAAAATCCAATATTTCTTTCCTAATTTCAAGCCAATTCGCAGCTTTTACTAGAGCCAATTGGATTTCTACTTGGCGCAAATGTTGAAAACACATTCATCCTAATATACACTTCAAATTATTCATGCATTTACTAGAAGAGATAAGATGAAGGTGGCACAATTCTGACTATTCAATGGGAATGAACTCACTTGTTGTGCTTTTAAACAACACCGCCAGTCAGATTGAATTTATATTTTTTTTTTGGTGATAAGATAAAGTGGTGGCAAATATGTTTAGTCAAACAATCAGCCATCACAAAACATTAAAAATATAAACATTCAACAATAATTTGCTGTAAATTAACACTTGAACCTGAATTAATTAAATAAATAATAATAAATTAAACGAATATCATTTTTATTTGCGTAAGAGATACGCAATCATAGTTGGTGGTTTATTTAATTAATTCATTGATATGTCGATGTCTTTTTTTGTCGTGTTTAAATAAAATCGGATTGGATTTGTTTTAAGGCCAATGACTTTTCCAAAGTCAGTCGTTTTTTATTTGTTTTTTGTTTTAATGAGATTTTACACATTAAATCATAATTTAAGGGGGGTAATTCTCTAAATACACATCACGCAATCTGGCTGTTTAAGGAAATGTCTTATTCTTGAAAAGTACAAGAAACTGAAATAGCGTTGCGACATTGCGTTTCACTTGTGAAAAAAATTTAAACTGTGTGAAAGTAGCAACAGGTATGTTCATTGTATTAAATTTTCCGAGTGCTGGAGGAGGGGTATAATTTGCCAAATTGACTCAAATTTTCATTCATATATGTAAACAAAATTATTCGGTTATGGCATGAAACTGCCAAATACTGAAAAGTGTAAAGAAAGAACGAAAAACTGAGGTTTTAATTATAAAATCAGTGAAAGAAATTTAAATCAAGAGATGGTGTATCGCTTTCAAGCTGCCTTTTTGTCTCTAATATTTCAAGAATGACTTCTCCGTCCAAAGTCACCCTAAAATGGATCCTTTGACATATGGATCTTAAAATCTATATATCGCCGATCTCAAATGTAGTTGGGAATAGGATTTGTTTCTGCACAAATTCTCCTTGAACAAAGATCAATACTTAAATCAGGAGTTGTTGGGCACAACATTTGCCTTTGGATTGGTGCATTATAGCTCACGAGATATTCGATCTTCATCGATGCGGGGCCAGTATAACATACTTATATAATTACACTAGTTTGGAAGTTATGTAAGGTACATACACCCACTTGTCCTAAAATATTTTCGTCCTCAGACAAAGGAATCCTTTGAATTAAAGCGCCATAAATTGTGTTTTTTAAGTGTCCCGAAATTGTAATATGTGGAATAACAGTTTTCGTTAGTCTGAACTGGGATATAGTCCCGGCTCATGACCGTTTTTGCGTCCATATTTTATAGACGACAAAATTATTTACAAATGACATGGAGATATTTATTATTACAATTATCATTCTGAGAATTTTTCATTGAAATTTTGGTGGATTTAAAAAAATAGAACTCATCATTTCACCACTTCCAAACGTATATCTAAACACACTACTTTAAAATTTCAAAAAAATCAATTAATGTAACCATTTCAAAAATCAAAATAAAAGAAATAAAATTGTACAAACTCCAAAAAAATCAAAAGGTGCGATTTCGTACCACTTCAATTCCTTAAAAAGTATTGAAATTACCTTCAAAACAATGTACTGTACAGTAATATCGGTAAAGTATTTCGGGAGTTACATTCGATTGAATTTACACATCTTTTTGAAAAAATCGTAATTTCACCACTATAAAATTGGTTATAAATCGTATTTTTTTCCAAAAATACGTATAAAAGATTTTTATGAGAAGAGCCAAAACTGCCTCGGAGTCACCTCAGAGGTGTTAAATGTAAGACTAAAGTGACCATCCATCCTGCTTTTCGCGCTATCCCGCTTTTTGACTAAAGAGAAAAGCAACATTGTTAATAGTAATTTAAACATTACAATGATAAAATGTAATTCTAAATTGAGGTGTTAATTTAAAAGAAAATTAATAGTAAAATGTAAAATTAAAAGAAAAGATACTCCAAAGATGGTATAAAATGTCCTTTCAATATTCCAGCGGTGCATTTGTTATGTTCGACAAGTACGAACGTTTTTTCTACAATGAATAAAATATGGATCCATAAAATTATCGCCTAATTTTAACGACTTTAAAATACAACATTAGAGACAAATTTTGTTTTTTACATTCTACATTCGTTCTTCTATGAAATAAAAAACTAAATCTGGAATGTAACAAAAACTTAACCCAGTTTAGAGGTACACAAGAAATTAGTTGAATTTATCTAAAATTAGATTTAGATTTCTAAGATCTCCGTACCTGACATCCAAATTAGGTAAATATGGCCTACCAAATACGACTAAAACAACTATTACAAACTACAACCTATATAAAAACTACTAAATGATAAATTATGTAAAATCTAGTCATACAAATGCTAAATTAATGAGAATTTTGGCAGGTCCATATCTTTGAACATTTAAATTGGAACACTGATGTTGAAAATTGAAAGTGTGAAATTTGTTAACTTTGGTCCGCATACAAAATTAAGGAAAATCAAAATAAAATAAATAAAAATTCTAAACCCAGCTATTTGTATACAATACAATAAAATGAAAGATTTTTCCACAATCCCGCTTTTCTACAAAATCCCGCCAAATCCCGCTTTTTGAATTCATATATCCTTTTTGGCCAAATAGAGATGGTCACGTTATGTAAAACTGACCCTCATTAATTTTCCCTCCCCAACATTTTTAGAGTCTACTGCGGAGCAGTTTTTGGCCTTTCTACCATAAAAAATATAAAAAGAACAGGCCAATGTATGGGGCCACCTTAAGGGTTGCAGTTGGAGGATAGATGTGTTCTGAGAAAATATTGATGCTGAAAAAATATTAGAGACTGGCCATACATTTGACTCCATAAGGATCTCGTTGGGGCAGTTATAGCGCTTGGAGCTAATTTTATAAATATTATGGGAGCTGTGGGATGGAGATAGGCGCAGGTATGTTTGGGGAAATGTTCGGGAGGGAAAGTTAATGGTGGTCTGTCTTATGTATCTTCCCTCTAGAGGTGACTAGGGGACAGTTTTGGGCCTTTCCTTCATAAAAAATTATAAAAAATAAAAAAACTGTGTGGGGACCATCTTAAGGTTTGAAGATAGGGGTTGGATACGTTTTGGGAAAATAGTGGAGCATCCTTGGGGCAGTCAGAGTGGTGGGAACAAATTTTATAAAAAATAATTTTTGTGTGTTCGAAAAAATACAGGGGATTGTGGGTCGGTCTTACCTTTAACCCCTCATTGTGGCTTTTTATGTATTTTTACCCCTTTTCCCTCACTTTTGACCACGATGAGAGCCCACTTACACTCAACCCACCAGCCCCATTTTTTGGCTCATGAATTTTGTTTCTGAACCTCACTAAATTAGGGGTTCTAGCATATCAAATATTTGGTATTGATTTGTATGGAAAAGAATGCCGCAATGTAGGTACACAAAAAAAATAACTTTTGTGATCCTGACACAATTTTTTAATTTTATAATAGGGCTGTTTTTCTTTAAGCAAGCTGCGATAACAAAAACTTTAATAAAAATTTAATTTTTCGTTCAAAATAAAAAAAGTCGCCAACTACAATATAAATATATGTATCAAAAGAAATTTTCAAAAAATATTTTGTGTCGACTTTATTGGACTTAGCCTCGATATCCATCATTTTGACTTACACTGGATAATTATCCAGGCTAAGTCATACATTTTTAACACAAAATTATTTTTTCAAAATTTGTTTTCACACACACATTGACATTGCTTTTGGCGACAATTTTAAAAAAGAATATTTTATTTTGAGTGAAATGTTAACATTTTATTTAGATTTTTGTTATCGCAGCTTAGTTATCCAGTCTTAAAGAAAAACAGCCATAATGTTATTGGCATTTTAACCATTTCGATCTATTTGAATTGAAGTATTGTTAAAGTAGAAAATATGAGAAAATTCCGTTAGTTAAATACGTCCCACTGGTTTGTTCCCAGGCTGTGTATCGTAGTAACTTTATCCACACACTCCTACAACCGCACAGTAGCGCCCGTAGAGCAAACGAGGTTGCAAAAATCAAAATTTTCATGAGCGCCGACGAAGTTTTGAATAAACCCATGTTATAGGAAACTTTTCAACGATTTCAAATCTGCCACTCTTAATAATATCACATTTTTAGTTTAAAAGATATAGCCGTTCAAAGTTGACCGACTTTCGGTTTTCAAAAAAACACACAATTTTTAGTGAATTTGTTGCGATTTCAGGTGTAATATCACGAAAAATAGGTAACGAATCGCCTTATTTTTTGTTTGTATTGATTGATGTATTTATTAAATGTATAATGATAAAAAATTAACTGTTTGCTTTGTGTTTCTCCTGGTAAATCACTATTTAAAAACTATCCGTTTTTTCACTTTTTTTCAACTTTGACGGAAAATAAAAAAAAACTATATTTTTCTATATTAGCCATATTTGCAAAACCTGTTCATTGATTATTTCTTTACATAATTCAAAAATTTTAGCTGCCCGTACGTGCCCGTTTGGCAGAAATTGTATGACGTCCATCCCTTATATGTTTTGACTGACAGTAGTTTGATCTAATAGTTTGAAAAAAAAAACTACTCATTGAAATTAGCAGGTACGTACCTCACTTAAACAATACTTTGGCGTACAAATGGTCAAGAACAATATTGACTTATGGTCCCTATTTTTATTTTTTATTTTTAGGCATGGTAGCATAAGCCTATATATTGGATTACTCTACGACTGAAAGTTGGCGCAACAATTACTGAAACCATTAAACAATTTAAGTACTGAAAACATGGCGTTGAACAATTTTAAATTATTTGAACTGTTTAGAAAGTCAACCACACCAAATTTTTTCACGGAAGCTGCTTTAGAAGAACTTGATAGCTTATACGGAAATATTGAGAGAAGCGAAATTATAAAAAATAAATTTTATCTGATATATGCAAATATATGCAAATAATCTAATCGAACCATTCAGAACTTCAACTCCAAATACGAGGACTGGCTTAATGAAGACACCATCCTGGATATATTGGCAGTAGATAAACCCACCACATCAACCAGAGGAGCAAAAGGAAGGCAAAAAAAGGATTGAGGAGTGTTCAATTTTCACAAGGAAGAGGAAACTTGCCGATGCCACCAATGACTTGACCACGAAGTAATTATCGGACGCGCTGTCTATTAAATTTACAAAGGATAGTGAAAGATTTAGGTCGCAGATAACCAAATCTGTTGCAGATGCAAGCCCACTGCGACTAAAAAGGATTAAGGAAAGCATTCCCACGCCCACAAACGCACACATTAAAAAGTATGGATCCGAAGAAGCCTTGGCCTTGTTTATGGACTTAGAACTTTCCAAAGAGAAATATGAGAAACTACGGACATCTTTAACGCGACACGGCGCTGACGTTTTACCCGGATACAAGCATATTACGCAAGCCAAAATAAATTCACGACCACTGCATACGGAGTTTACGGAAGTCTCTGCGAAAGCCAATCTGCAGGATCTCATGGGCCATACAGCAAAACGGTTGTTGGAGAGTCTTCCTGAAAATGAGGTGAAAATTCTTCCTGAGAAGTTGACATTGATCAGCAAATGGGGCTGCGATGGATCATCCGGACAAAAAAAAAATAAATAAAAAAATAAATAATAATAAATAAATAAATTAAAAAAAATATTTTTTTTAATTTGTTGGGTAATAATTTAAAACATAAAACCCTAAAGAAAAAAATAAAAACAATCTAAAAATAATTTTTTTTAGTTACCATAAAATTGATTTTTCTACTAATTTTAACTTTGATAACCCATAATTAGGCCCCTACAGAGCGTAGCACCCTTTCCAAACGCTGATTTCATAGGCTGAGCAGTTATCTATCATATGCTGTTTAAACTGTTCAATTATCTTATTCGGTTCAAAAGATGTGATTTTTGCAACGAAAAAACTCAAATGGCGCCATTGTGCACCGTTTAGACAATAAATGAATGAGTAGCAATCCTATTCACATGACCCCTACAGGTGACTACAGCGCAATTGAATTAATTGTGTTTCCTCTCACCCACGTGGTCACGTGTAATCCACGAATGATACATCCGCATGTCCAGAGCTTTCATAACTTTTCCGGTTGCCACCCCAATTCGTGTTTTATTCAATTTCCATAAAACCAAACTTTAGATTTGCCGCATAAAGTTATGAATGCATTGGCCGCACGGTTTTTATGAAATATAAAATTGCAGGTCTTTATATGGAAAAATGTTCACAACGTGTGTGGGCGGAGGAAGAGGAGGAGGAGTAGGAGGACGACGATATGGATGTGGATGTGGTTAACATTAATGCCCCGGTATTTATGGACGGATGAATAAACAAAGAGCTCAGCACAAAGCTTTGAGGTTCGTTTTCATTACACATCGCACATTGGGGAGCAGAAAGACGTCTGCCTGCGAATGGGGAGTGCTGATGATGATGATGTACATCAATTACTCACGTTTTGATCAAAGCGCCCAACACACATTGAGTGAATACCAATTAACCGGTATAACAATAACAAAAGGACTTCGATAACATAAAAACTTTTTTTCGAACACACGAGAGGCTTAACGATGCCTTTTCGTTCTTCGGCTCGAAAGCAAAATTGTTGGTAAAGATTTAAAGAGATTTTTCCAAGGTTACGGTAACTACACGGTGCTACAAAATTAAGTGCTTTTGAGAAAGGAGAAAAAACGTATGTGATGGGTTTTAGCCTGGGAAACGATAAAGTTCGAAAAAAAAAGGAATTCTGTGAAAAACACACAACTCATTATTACCAAAAGTACCAACTCATTAACATCTGAGCAATTTTCATTTGCATTAACAATTAAATCATTGCACTCGCGGATATATGAATATCCAGCGATTCCTTTTCAGGGTGATGCACTATATTCAAAATTCAACTCCACTTTTAATACACACAAGAATACAAAATGGTGAAACCGGCAATTGAAATTAAAAATAATAACAACATTTAGTCGAGTGCATGAAGGCGAACAACAAAACACTTTAAAAAGTTGTTAACTCAACGATGGTGGCCAAACAATGGCTCCTTTTCATGTGAAAACAGGAATTTTAATTAAAGGCTGCCGCTGAAGAAAACTAACCATTTATTCACCGAATGAAACTAACGACTTATGAAGGGGGATGTATCAAACACTAGCCTAGGCAGGCAGCAGGTCGTTCAGTGAGCATTCCTCTGGAAACATACCCTGGTCGTCCTGCTCGAACACGTCCGCGTTAATGTTGTTATGTAACACCAGAGGATACTCTGCTCTGACTGGCACGTACAATCTAGCATCGTTATTTAAATTCTGCCATTGAATAATGTAGAAGCATCGCAGCATGCCACAATATGGGGCACTAAGCATGAGATTTTATTTTTGCATTTTTTGAAGGGTCTGCACTAGGGAGGGAAATTCGAATAGACAAATCATGGAGTATCACGGGTGCCTAGAAGAGCACTCGTTAAATAATCATGTGTGCAATGCCCCATATGCCTAAACAAGCATGTGTAGCCGAAAGTGTTTGTGTTTTAAATTATTTCTTCTACAACACCAGGATTCAGCTACAAAATCTGCGTACATGGATCTCAGTGTGTGTGTGTGCGAGTGTTTCACTAGCGTGTGTGTGTATTGTATGCATACCTATATCATGGTATGTGTGTTAATTGCATATTATATGCCATTATCCTTGGAAATTATTTGTTTCTCGACGTCGCTCTCGTGGAGCGATGGAATTATTTAGATAACGTCAAGAAAAATGAACAAACTGGCAAAGACTAACAGCCAAAAATAGGCAAAGTGAGTGAGTGAGCCATCCTCGCTTGGAAACCTTTTCAATGCCTGCCATGTGAATTTTTAAATGAACCATTTTTTGTTGGGGGGGTAGGTGGGGAAATGCATCGTAGTGCGTCGTTGCGGTGCCAATTTCACATGTATCGCATGAGTTTGGCAAAGATGGAAGGATGTGCTGCCAAACTGTTTTAATTGGCGTAACGAAATCTATTTGGAATCATTAAGCTATCACTAACCTTAGATGCTGTGTTTATTTGAACTAAAAAGAAAACCATTAGACAGAATTTTGCATTTCATATTTATAACAAACTTCTGCGATATAAAAAAATATGCATTCATACATTGTACTACGTATTTAACTATCCAGCAAAAACTTGGTAATGACATTAATGTTTAGCATTATCTAGTACTGACCTGCATTATGTTGAAGTGTGAAATAATTACTTCCTTATAATGGCTTCAATAAGTAGTTATTGGTAAGTTAGTAATTCATAGAACATCAGATTTGAAAAAATAATCTTCTAAATTTTTATGGTGAGTCAGAGAATAGCACTGCTGTTGTTAGTTATCCAGGCTTAAAGAAAAACAGCCCTAAATTCTGTATTCAGATTGTTAACAAGTCGATACAAAATAAATAATTTAATAAAAATGTTGTTTTCATCACTTATTAAGCCCATTATTGATAATACATTATTTGGCTAGTTATCAATAATGACTTATTTTGTATCTTCCTGAGGCCACTTATTTTACAACTCGTTTAGAAGTACTTATTTCTCAACTTTTTGTAAGCGTGCGTGGAAGTACTTATTTTTCTACAACCCCTTTATAAAAATAATTAGAAACAGATCCGAAACATAAGTGGTGAAGGTTTTTGGTCTTGCCTTATTCCCCACATTACTTGGTAATGAGAATTTTTGCTGGGTAAGTATGAAATTATGACAAAATCCACTATGGGTGCCGGTAGTGTGAGTAATTGGAATAGAAATTACTCATACCACCCACCCACCGTAGTGCATGCATGCTTGTGTTTATTAGGGTATACTAAAAAAAGGCCTTTTCGAAGCATGCTGACAGCCCTAATTACTCTCACTCACCTCACTCTACAGAGTAGTAGTGTATATATCATTTCGGTCAGAAAAAAGAACACATGGAGTGACTTAAGACCCTAAGTATGTTTGGATCAAATTCGTTTCACAACATTTTAAGATGTTTGAGCCATGTCCGTCCGTCCGTCCGTCTGGCTGGCTGGTGTTCACGATAAATCTCGAAAGGAGTTCAGAAATCAATTCAAACTTTGTACATGGTAATATTTTTCGCAAAATTAGTTTAAGTTCGAAGATGGGCGAAATTGCCACGCCTCTTGTGGTACCTCCCACACAACAAGGCCATATTCCATATGTATGTTAAACAAAAACCATTGTAACTTCCAAACGGATATTCGGAATCAGCTATATTTTGGTGTATGATAACGTTTTTTACAGGAACTTTAAGCGTGCAAGATATGACATGATATGGTCGGAATGCTCTGAAATTTGACCTTTGACAATGCTTTTATGGACGTTTGATACACTTTAAATATGGGCGATATTGCCACACCCATTCTGGTACCTCCCACACAAATTGGCATAAGCCTTGGATAAAATTAAATCGATATAATTTCCATACGGGTGGTCAAAATCGGCTGTAGTTTGATATTAGAAAATGTTATTATAATCGCATTTAGCCACGCCTCTTCTAGTATCTCCCTCACAATTGTCCCTATCCTAGCTTCTTCCATACCGGAGCGTGGAATCTACCGTTACTTGATATTTGAACATGAGTTTACAG
The DNA here is from genome assembly GCA_947397865.1 of Polietes domitor. NCBI lineage: Eukaryota > Metazoa > Arthropoda > Insecta > Diptera > Muscidae > Polietes > Polietes domitor. Next base: position 109,212,226 of record OX377621.1, on the reverse strand, counting down.
CTTTTTTACCTTTCACATAAATTATCCGACCAGAGATCAAATTTAAGTCCTTATAACTTTCAATCATATGGTATCTGAGAGTGAGGGTATGTATATAAGTCGGTTTAGCCAACTGATGTTTACTTACTGGTTTTTCCGATAACGCTGTAAAATCCACAAAGATTAAAGAAAGATTCTGACACAAGTTAACCGGGATGTTTTTAGATTTATTTAAAGAAACAAAGACACCGCTCTACACAAATTTTGTGTAGAGCGGTGACACAACTCCATTTTTTGCATAAATATTTGTGGCGGACGGCAGTAAATCCAACTTAAAAACACCAAATATTTGTACAAAAAAGTTGTTTCTTTATTTTTAATGTCAAATTTTGATTTGCTTTATGTCATCGAAAATAATACTATATAGTCCAATGATTCTGAAATTCATTATTTTTTAATTATAGTAATTTACAAATATTTTTTATTTAAATTTCTAAACTGTAAACATTTTGGGTTCTGCTGAAGACTTCGGCACAACCTATGGTCTTGAACCAAAATAAATGACAAGACATACAACATAACAGACCAACTATACATACAAACAACAACAATACACACGAGGTACAGTGAAGACGGGACATACCGTACAACAACAACCTTTGCATTGTTGCGAGCGATGCGAGCACATGCACAACATTGAATTGGCAAAGTGAGATTTTTAGTGTGTCGACTTAGTTCGGTGGAATATTTTGTTTATCAGCGTTTCTCATTAGAAATATGTGACCGCTGGTACTAATATGAACCCTGATTTAAGTCAAAGACATACATTCGTTGCGAAAGTTCTGATGAGATGGTGTAGCGCCCATCGAAACTGCGCAGTCAACTTTCAGCTGCAACAATAAAGGTCTCACTTTGCCTTCTTTGCTAATTTTTGGGTTCTGCTGAAGACTTCGGCACAACCTATGGTCTTGAACCAAAATAAATGACAAGACATACAACATAACAGACCAACTATACATACAAACAACAACAATACACACGAGGTACAGTGAAGACGGGACATACCGTACAACAACAACCTTTGCATTGTTGCGAGCGATGCGAGCACATGCACAACATTGAATTGGCAAAGTGAGATTTTTAGTGTGTCGACTTAGTTCGGTGGAATATTTTGTTTATCAGCGTTTCTCATTAGAAATATGTGACCGCTGGTACTAATATGAACCCTGATTTAAGTCAAAGACATACATTCGTTGCGAAAGTTCTGATGAGATGGTGTAGCGCCCATCGAAACTGCGCAGTCAACTTTCAGCTGCAACAATAAAGGTCTCACTTTGCCTTCTTTGCTAATTTTTGGGTTCTGCTGAAGACTTCGGCACAACCTATGGTCTTGAACCAAAATAAATGACAAGACATACAACATAACAGACCAACTATACATACAAACAACAACAATACACACGAGGTACAGTGAAGACGGGACATACCGTACAACAACAACCTTTGCATTGTTGCGAGCGATGCGAGCACATGCACAACATTGAATTGGCAAAGTGAGATTTTTAGTGTGTCGACTTAGTTCGGTGGAATATTTTGTTTATCAGCGTTTCTCATTAGAAATATGTGACCGCTGGTACTAATATGAACCCTGATTTAAGTCAAAGACATACATTCGTTGCGAAAGTTCTGATGAGATGGTGTAGCGCCCATCGAAACTGCGCAGTCAACTTTCAGCTGCAACAATAAAGGTCTCACTTTGCCTTCTTTGCTAATTTTTGGGTTCTGCTGAAGACTTCGGCACAACCTATGGTCTTGAACCAAAATAAATGACAAGACATTTTCAATTTTTTTTCTAAAATTCCAATTCTTTTCGCTTAAAACTTAAAGCACAACTTTATACAAGGGTTTGGATTTGTGGGACAATTCCAGAGTATTGCAAGATATTACGTTAGTTTTTCGAAAAATATTGAAACTATTGCAACTCTGTACCGTTAAAGTGTTTCATATTTGTATTAAAATGAGGCTTACTCAGCCAGTGAGAAAGAAAGTAAAAAATATTTTTCTTTTTTTTTAATATTGAAACTTATTTTTAGAAAAAAATTGCATCTGTGAATTTACTCTGTAAATTTCAGAGTGAACTGTTCGGTAGTTTCTGAGATATCAGACGAAAGTTTTGCACTATTTAAACTCGTTCAGTAAAATCGGAAGGCCTTCGAAAACGTCTTTTGTTTTACGTTGAATTCCTCTAAGTCCCTATTTAAATGTTTTGTCATTTGCACTTTTGTTAGATTTCCTTTACAAATTGTGTTTCATTATTTATTATTATTTATTTCATTTTTGTCGATTAAGCACCATCCTAAACCACTGTAAAATGCTGGTATAACAACTTTGAGCAGGGGCATACTTCGCTAAAGTATGCATTTCTGGAAGTCGTCCAAAAGTTGTAGTATCACAATACATTGATTCCCCAGATAACTTCATAAAATATTCCAACATCATTTAGACGTAAAAGAGCTCGAAGGACTTAGAAGTGCTCCGAGAAATTAGGAAAATGAATCGCCAGAAAACGGATAATTCCCCACCAGGACAATGGGAGATAAGCACATATGAAATATAATTAGTTCATTGTTTTAGAAGTCGTACAATTATTTACACCTTTTAAATACTCCACTGTGCCCAGGGGCTGAATGAAGTCGTGTTAATTAATTTATTAAGATTTAATATGGTGCATTTAAAGATAATATTTTAAGAACATTATACATTCATAACAAAGGCGTCCACTTCCAAGGATAATTGGAGCATATGTTTTTAGACCTACACCCTTAGAGATTAGCCTAATCGACTGTCTTTGGTTCACCAGATGCTTATCATGACATCAAGTACATCTCTAAAGTTTGGCCTACAATTGGCATGACAAAGCTGAAGCTGCATTTATGTCACCCACCCACCACAAACCCCCGGGAACTTAAAAACGCATCTCATTATAAATTCTCTTTAGAAAAGCATTTGTGAATTAAAAAACGCCGCGCATAATGCATTTGGTCAGAGCGGCAAGGTGCAGAAGAACAATTGACCGCGCTGTCATCAAAGGAACGCATCACAAAGGGAGCGACTTCGTTCTCCTTTGTGGAGATGTTGGTGATTATAAAGCATCAAAGTTCAGGGAAATCACAAAAGATTTAAATGTTAAATGGTGACGTCTGAGATGAAGCACAAAAGAATAAAACATACATGAATTCAATTAAAAAACATAAATTCATATGAAAAATATTAAAACAATGTTCGAGTCTTTAATGCCAAGTAGGAGAATTTCACATATAAATTACAAGTCGTATGGATCAAAATATAGACAGAGGCTAGTATGTCTATCAAACGTTTATGCTCTCGGAAATTTGTTAAAATAAATAAAAACAAATAAATAAAATTAAAAAGTTGGTAATAAACTTTCACAGCCGTATATTTTGTATTTTTTAAATTTAATGTCACCATGCCATTTGTAAATAAATTCCCATCTATTAAATATAGATGCAAAATGGTCTTGAGCCAGGACAATATCCCAGTTCATTTAAATATCCCCTGAACGATGTTAGTCGCAATATTGGCCAAAATAAATAAATTAAAAAAGACGAACCTAACAACATAAACAATTAACAATATAAGGTTAACAATCAATGCCTTCAAAATAAATAAAATGAATAAAAAATATATAAAATAAATAATATAAATACATATAAACATAAATACATAAAAAATCAAATAGAATAAATAATATAAAAAATAAGTCAATTAAATAAAATGAATAAAACAAATTAAATACATAATATAAATATATAAAATTAAATAAACAAAAAATAATGTAAATTAATTTGTAAAATAAATAAATAAGTATAATAAAAAATAAATAACACAGATAAAACAAAGAAAATACAATTTTTTGGCATAATTTACTTTAAAACTTTAAGCAGATAACATGACCACAACCATTACATTTCGATGGCCTTGTAGGCAACACGATGTTCAATCACACTAAGCCAGCCAATGTACCTGACGGTTTACCCCGCTCACCATTTAGAAAGCCACACAAGACTTTGATACTCGTATCGACAGGACTCTCCACAGGAGGGCAAACACGAGCCATGGCAATTTCAAATAATTAGACTTATGAACACGTTCCTGCAACTCATCTGATCCTTCTGCAATAGGACGATGATGATGGCTAACTACGTCCACAAGCACAAGAGCAGCAGTAAATTTTGTGTAGAGCTTAAAGCGTTTCTTTATCAATTTGACATCTGAATATCAAAGCAAATGAAATTAAATTGCAAACATGCCGGTTGGCTGGCTGACCTCTTCAGATTCGGTGTAGAATAAACTACCAGCAGCTGGAGCTGGAGGTGGGAGTGTTACATGGCAAACGGAATTGCATTTTTCAAGATGAGACATGAAAGTCAATAACAAGAACACAACATGTTAAATTCAGCTCGCATAAATAACATGCAACGCACAGTGGGCATGTAAATTTTAAAAAAGGTGAATGAAATGGGCCCAAAAAGGGATAAAAGTGGTATAAATTAAAAGACAACACGTAGAAACCGCAAGTTCGGTTTTTACATGACTCTTATTGCGTATTTTTTAGGAATTCCTACTTTTTGAGGGAACTGGCCGAAAGGGGATAAAAATGGTACCAACAAACGGCTGTTGCTAGAATAATGTAATTCGGTATATTTGTGGCTCTGACTACGTAGACGACTGTTTAGTTAGACTAAACCGTTTTTCCAAATTCGTACTTTTAAGGGGTAAAATGGGAACAAGGGATACAAATTGTACCAACGAAACGGCTACAGGAGTAATGATTTCTGTTGTATATTTAGTTGTTATTTGGTAAGTTTAATCCTTTTATTGCGTGAACACGCACCATAAAGTGATCCATACCTTTTGGGGTGAAATGGGAGAAAAGGGATACAACGATAATAGCTAGTAAACTGAAATTGGATGTGTACAGAGAGATAAATAAATTTCGGGGTGAAATGTATAAAAAGGGATAAAAAAGGTACTGACCAATTAGCTGCATCTAGAATAAATAATTTTGCTATATTCATTCCTATGACTGTATAGAAGTGCAAAATCAAGAAAATTTTCGAAATTTGTACTTTCATGGGGAAACGGGGAGAAAGGGGATTAAATCGGTACCAATCAAACCGCTGCAACTAGAGTAATGGAAATCAGTGTATTCATCGACTCTAAATATAATGCTACCTTTCGATACTCGTACTTTTAGGGTCAAAATGGGCAAAAAGGGATACAAAAAAGGGATAACGTCTTTTTACTTGTTTTAATTTATTTTTTGTTAGAGGTTGATTCACTGTTTCTTTTACAATTAGTAAAAGCTCAATTCCAAGACATCTTCTTGGAGTACAAAACATTGCCCTGAATATGTACAGTAGGGCGTACCTCAAAAAAAAAGTTCGCCGTACACCTTCGAATATGAAGTATTATTGAAAGGTAGTTTCAAAAAAAATTTTTTTATGCCGAACGTAGGGGTCGCGCTTTTACATTTTTCTATATAACTTCTGCATTTATAAACGGATTTTAAAGTGTGATACATCGATGTTTTTGTCTCGACGAGGCCGATTTTTTTGTCTTTGAAGTCATTAATTTCAAGCACTCCCTTCTGGTACTTACCCATCATATCTCAGTTGCTACTATCCTAATGTACCACTCTAATATCAGAAAATTAAAGCTCGCATAAAATCATGAATCATGCTTGAGCTCAAAAAAATCTGCCTCGTCGAGACAAAAACATCGATGTATCACACTTTAAAATCCGTTTATAAATGCAGAAGTTATATAGAAAAATGTAAAAGCGCTACCCCTACGTTCGGCATAAAAAAATAAAAAAAAAAAATTGAAACTACCTTTCAATAATACTTCATATTCGAAGGTGTACGGCGAACTTTTTTTTACTTGTAACCTGGTACGCTCTAATGTACAGTAGAGTGGCTTCAAAATAAAAGTTGTGGATGTTCCCGACTAAAATGAAAGATTGGCTCGGGTCGGATTTTAATTTCTAGCGATTTTTTCTCAATACCATTCTCATCGTCAATTCTTTTCAAGAAAAACCTAATTTATTGAGGTTATTTTGAACGCGTTCAGCTTACAACGGACAATGATAAAAGCGAAATATTTCGGGAGAACACCAATCCTTCATTTTAGTCGGGAACACCAACAACATTTTTTCCTTCCTCCCAAAAGAAGCCACTCTAATGTACAATGGGCAATATTGAAAATGAAATTAAAAAATCAAATAAATATATTCCAATATACAAATTTTATAAAGTTTTGACCATATTTTGAGACACAAACAACCGATGATATATATTTGTAGTAATATTTTTGAGTCTCCGAAATTTCTAACCCATTTGCCAGCAGCGCAGGAAATGAGTTTCCAGAAATTAATTTTTCCATACATAATGAGAAACCATTGGACTTTACAATCAACAACCTATCCATGAGTACATTACAAGTCAGATAGGTGTACTCGAACATCTACTAAAATTCAAATCTTCGTCGTTTGTCGCTTATATGTTCTATTAATGGTAACAAAATATGGCTAACAATTTTGGATTTCCTGCAAATAGGACTTCTTTTCTTCATTTAGATGCCAACTATTAAAAAATAAAACAAAATATTCTATTACACTGGTCGACAGTTCATATTGCACCTGAACCAGATAATATACATCTGAAACTTTAGGTGAAATAGAGGTAATTGGCGTTTTTAGTTTTTCATTTTCTCATCCTCATGCACCTTAAAAGTACTACAAAGTCTCGAAGTATACAAATTTTCAAAAATTATTTTTAATATTCCATGTAAAGAGGTTTCCACGCGTCTACAAAGAGTGTCATAACTTTTATATTTATTTATCCATAGATCGTTTGCATATGTACATTGTTTACTTTGTTAGACTGTTAACTATTTTAGATTTTTTCTTTTTTTGTTCCAGCCAATTTTTTTTTTTGACTTGAACATACAGGTGGGATCCAACTTATATTTAAAAAATGAGAGTACAAATATTAACAGGTACCTTCGACAAAAATTTGATTTTTTTAAACAATCTTAGAAAGCCAAAATTCAACAGAAAATGATACACATGGCCCTTCGACACAATGTTTATTGCATAGTCATATAGTCATCGAAGAGTATAAATTATTTCCATTTGTTTGTTTTAATCCACCCCACTGTGCAACATCAGACGTCAAAAATCCTAACCAAAACTGGGTAAGACATAACGGCATAACAGAAAAGGAAACGAAACGGCGCCAGTCAGTCTGCGAAAATGTGGAACACAGATGTCAACATGTTAAGGGGTGGTGATGGTGGTGGTGGTGGCATGGAGCGCTAGAAATTTATTATAAAAACTTTTGGGGTTGTGGAAACAAAAATATGCCATTCGTTGCTGCTACACAATGTTCCGAGATAGTTGAGTTTTAATTTCTATGCGTTTCCCCCCTTACTTCTGCTGTTTCTGCTTCTGCTTTCAACAACGAATTTGCATCGAAATAAAAATGTCATATTGAAATTCCATTCATAATAATACAGAGAGTTGAGATAAAAACATGTATTTTTATAGCAATAACAAATATTTTAATGTTTCTTTGGCCAACTTTCAAATATGGGTTGAGGAATTGCCCAAACAAAAAACGGAATTTATCGAAGCCAAAAGTGGTTATGGTGGCTGATATGCTTGTTTTTTTTCTTTTTCTTGGTAGATAATGATGGGTGGAGATTCATTTGGGGAGGATCTTCAAATCAAAGTTTTTAGTTCGGTTTCAGCCGTGAGACATTTTGCCATGGAATGGAATCGCTCTCAGAAAAATAGCATTCTTAAATCTGAGTAAAATCCATACTCCAATTTAGTTTAACAATTTTTCTCCAGTTTAGGTAAAATTTCCTTACGAGAAGGAAAATTAAATAGATATGGGCACACTTTTCTTATTACAAAGCCAGAAGTAATAGTACATATACTCAAAATAGGGTAGTAAATTTGCTTAAAAACATTTTTTTGGATCTAGTAAAAACTTCTTACAATTAAGTATATTCATACTTGTGCGGAAGAAAATTTACTAGCGTTTAAGAAAGAAAATAATGCAGAAAAAAAATTCCATTTAGGATGTTTTTACTTCAAAATGTGTTTATTACTTCAAATAAAGTAAATAAATGTAATTAAATTTATGCCATGTTCCTCATACATTCAAGTATAAATGAACTTATAAAAAATTCTTCAGAGTGTTTAGAAAAATACATGAATAGTAGTCTAAGAAGCAATTCTCGTTCGTTAGCCGAGACTTTCTGCGAACGCGCCTACCTAGCCTCCGCAGCAGTCATGGTGAAATATCTCAACTCTTTATGGTATAAGTAAGATGAAACGTTTGAGAACTATACCATGTTGTCATTTTTCATATAAGTGTTGCATACTCTGAAGCGAAAAAATTTATTTCAATTATCAATTATAGTCGTAGTCAGGCTGAATACAAATTTACTTGGTTTCATGAAAATCTTAGTCAGGCTGAGTACAAATTTACTTGAATTAAGGAAAAAAATTCGGAAAATTTTCCTCAGATTGAGTATAAATTTACTTGGCATGACTACAAATTTACTTAGTTTGAGTAACAATTTACTTGGATTGAGGAAAAAATCGGAATACTTTCCTCAATTTGAGTATAAATTTATTTGATTTGAGTAAAATTTCTTAAAAATTTTCCTCAGATTAAGTAAAGATTTACTTGATTTGAAGAAAAATTTTCCTCAGTTTGAGCAAATTTTACTTGCTTTGAAGAAAAGTTGAAGTGGAATCAAGTTCAAAGCATGTCTTATTTTCAAGGAAAAGTTTGTACTTGATATGAGAAATTTTTGCCTTAGGGCTATACGAAGTTCAATTTTCCTCAGTTTTAGTACATATTTACTTAATCCGTGGCATACTTTTTTCTGAGTGTAGCTTTGATTATTTCGAATGTGTGTGTATATTTATATACTTTTCTTGGGGTTGATTTTTTGCGAATTTCATACCAAAATGTCTGTGATTGTATGTCTGAATAATAATGTCTTAGTTTTTTTTACAGAAAAGAAAAAGTAGTTGATGGACAAATTTTAAAAACACAAATTTTCAAAAAATCGAGTCATGTGAAAATTTTGCTGTCCTGTTTGACATGGAAAAACTCATATATTTCTGAACTTGTTACCGATTCTTTGCTATGCCAGCTGTCATAATACTTCTGCAATGCACTGTTTTGGAAGCTGCATATAAATATGTACGTACATAGTTAGTAGTCGATAAGAAAAACAATGCACGAACATTTTCGTTAGAAAACTGAATGAATGAACGAGCGAGCGAGGGAATGATTAATCAAAAATTCCAATCATTGCTTCGGTGTCAACGAGCCAATAACAGCATCTATCTGACGGCGACGATCTCATAAAAACGTGGACAGAGTTTAATGATCGAGCCGTGAATCATTTGACAAAGGCCGGCATAAGCCTCTGTCTACTCCAACACAAACAACGACTTGTCAGCTGTTATACAAGTGGATATGAACTTCGAAAAGAACAACAACAACACCAAGAAAACACAACATTTTCGAAAACGTAAAAATGTTCATGCTCTGGCTGCTCCGGAGAGAACAAGATTTTGTTTATCATTCAATCCAACTAAGCAGAACAACAACAACAATCACACCAGCTGAAATTTCGAAAAATGTTTGTTTGTGTATTTCTCGAAGAACTTTAATATTAAAATTCATTTATTTCTATTTTTGTGTTTTTTTCTCGCTTTGGGTGGATTGTTTTCGTAAGAAATTATGGTGATGTTTAGTAGCACCACGAGCGAAAACAAGTTTGTTTAAATTTCATCGCATCTTAAATAAAAGTTCTGCAAACCAGATGGAAGCAATGGGAAAGGGATAGGGAAGCAAGGGGCAGACATATTTAGAAATATGAACGTAGCTGGGTATGGCTGCTAAGTAGGGAGGCTGCGTCACAAGTTACAAGCCAGAAATGATTTTGTTCTAAAATTATATTTTGATTGACATATACCGCCCACAGAAGAACAGAACAGAAATCTGTTCTTTGCTGCCAAAAGAACACGTTTTTCTGATGCAAAAATGGATTTCCAGAGTTTTATTTAAAAAGATTTTGTTCGGGTGACTTTCTTTTACCCGTTCAAGTGTCTTATAAATACTTAAAAGGCTGTCCATAACATGTTGAATTCGATTATGGTCATAAGTTTCTGATGTGCTTTGGACACTTGCCAGCTGTCACACACATTTGTTTACCGTCCAGCAAGGATGGGCTTGTGACTTTCGTTCACGCTGCTATGCTTTTGAAAGGGGGGGCGGGGGTTGTGTGAAAGTGGTTACCAGATGTACCACTAAAAAGTAAAAACGGCGAAGTTCGACCGAGCCTAACTTTATATACCCTCCACCATGGATTGCATTCCACAGAGGCTGTCGATTTTCGTAGAAATGCAATAATATCACAGGAAAACACATTTTCTTTTTAATATAGCCAAAACAAATATTGAAAATATTATTTTATAAATAAATATAAACTTTTTATTATTTCAAACCACGTTTATAAGGCAAGGCTACCTACCAATACGTTTACATATCAAAATAATACTTCAAGTCAATTCGAAAAATAAATATTCTTATATTTATACTTTCAAAAAGCTTAAATGCCATAAATACTGGTAGATAGTGGGTGCTACAGTTGGTTGTATTTCCATCCTATTTTAATTCCAAAAGTAAAAATTTTGAAAATCCATTATCGCACGCACACGCATTCGACAAATTTCTGCCGTAAAAGTAACAAGTAAAAACGGCGTTAAGTTCGGCCGGGCCGAACTTTATATACCCTCCACCATGGATTGCATTCCACAGAGGTTGTAGGTTTTCGTAGAAGTGCAGTAATATTACAGGAAAATATAATTTTTTTAATATAGGCAAACCAAAACAAATACAAATATTGAAAAAATAATTTTATAAATAAATATAATATTTTAATTATTTCAAACCATTATTTATTTCAAATCAAAAAATAAATATTCTTATATTTATATTTTCAAAAAGCTTAAATACCATAAATATTGGTAGATAGTGGGAGCTACAGTTGGTTGTATTTTCATTCTATTTTAATTCCAAAAGTACAAAAAAAAAAACATTATCAGACGTACATAGTACAAAATAACTAACTTCATGATTCAACCAATTTTTGCCATAATAGAAAAGGTACAAATTTGAAAAAAAAACTTTTTATTTTGCGTGTCTATGCATGTCTATGTATACACCGAATTCCATAATTCCAGCTGCGACCATGCGGTTGGTACCATTTTTACCCCCTTGACGTTTCTACGCAAATAGAATTTCATCATTCTAGCTGTAGTCATTTAGTTGGTACTATTTTTATCCCTATGTACCATTGTATCCCTTGAAAGTACGAATTTCGAAAAATTCGTTTATTTTCCGATTCCTACGCAATCAGAGGAATGTATACTCCGAATTGCATGACTCTAGCTGCGGTCATTTGGTTAGTACTATTTGTATCCCCTTTTACAATTTTAACCCCAAAATGTACGAATTCCGAAAAATTCGTCTATTTTCCGTATCTACGCAGTCAGAGGAATGTATTCTCAGAATTTCATGACTCTAGCTGCGGTCATTTAATCGGTACTATTTTTATCCCTTTTTTTATTTTAACCCCAAAAAGTACGAATTTCGAAAAACCTGTTTATTTTAAATGTCTACGCAATCAGAGGAATGCATACACCGAATTTCATTATTCCAGGTGTTGCCGTTTGGTTGGTACCATTTTTATCCCTCCGTACCCATTATATCCCTTGAAAGTACGAATTTGGAAAAAAACCTTTTATTTTTCATGTCTACGTAGTCAAAGGAATGTATACTTCGATTTTCATGACGCTAGCTGCGGTCATTTGGTTGGTACTATTTTTATCCCCTTTTTCTATTTTGTCCCCAAAAAGTACGAATTTCGAAAAATCCGTTTATTTTCCGTGTATACACAGTCATGTCTACGTAGTCAAAGGAATGTATGCTTCGAATTTCATGACTCTAGCTGCGGTCATTTGGTTGGTACTATTTTTATCCCCTTTTTCTATTTTGTCCCCAAAAAGTACGAATTTCGAAAAATCAGTTTATTTTCCGTGTATACACAGTCAGTGGAATGTCTACTCCGAATTTCATGACTATAGCTGCGGTCATTTGATTGGTACTATTTTTATCCCCTTTTTTCATATTAACCCCAAAAAGTACGAATTTTGAAAAATCCGTGTATTTTACATATCTATGCAATCAGAGGAATGTATACACCGAATTTCATTATTCTAGGTACAGCCGTTAGGTTGGTACCATTTTTATCCCTCTTTTCCCATTTTACCCCTTAAAAGTACGAATTTGAAAAAAATACTTTTATATCATGTATTTACTCAATTAGAGGAATGTACACACCGAATTTCGTGTTTCTAGCTGTTGTCGTTTAATGTGTACCATTTTTATCCCTTTTTTGCCCCATTTCACCCCCTACAAATAAGAATCACTTTATGGTGCAGTTTTTTGCTATAAGGGTAATACACATACCAAATATCAAGCAAATATAAACAGACATATTCAAAAAACATGCTTAAATATGCTAAAATAGTAGGGATTATTATGGGTATTTTTAGTCTTTGTGAGGGAAAAATTTTTCCCTTTGGGCCGATTTCGCCCCATTTCAATCCCAACCGATCTACGACTATAAGACGCATTTATGGAAAATTTGGACGTCCTAGCTCCTTTCGTTTAGATGCTAGCGTGCTTTCAACAGACGGACAGACGGACGGACGGACGGACGGACGGACGGACGGACGGACGGACGGACGGACGGACGGACGGACATGGCTAGATCGTCTTAGAATTTTATGACGATCAAGAATATATATACTTTATAGGGTCTCAGGTCAATATTTCAAGGTGTTACAAACGGAATGACAAAGTTAGTATACCCCCATCCTGGAGGTGGAGGGTATAAAAAGTACGAATTTGGAAAAATCTTTTTATTTTGCGTGTCTATGCAGTCAGAGGAATGTATACACCGAATTCCATAATTCTAGCTGCGGCCATTTGGTTGGCACCATTTTTATCCCCTTTTTTCTATTTTACCACCTTAAGAGTATGACTTTCTAAAATATCATGTCTACGCAATTAGAGGAATTTACACATACAATTTCATCTGTAGTCGTTTAGTTGGTACTATTTTTATCCCTATGTACCAATTGTATCCCTTGAGAGTACGAATTTGGAAAAAAAAAACTTTTATTTTTCGTGTCTAAGCAGTCAGAGGAATGTATACTACGAATTTCAACACTCTAGCTGCGGTCATTTGGTTCGTACTATTTTTATCCCGCTTTTTCATTTTAACCCAAAAAGTACGAATTTCGAAAAATCCACTTATTTTACGTGTCTACGCAATCATAGGAATGTATACACCGAATTTCATTGTTCTAGGTGCAGACGTTTGGTTGGTACCATTTTTATCCCTCTATTCCCATTTTATCCCTCGAAAGTAGAAATTTGGAAAAAATACTTTTATATTATGTATCTACTCAATTAGAGGAATGTACACACCAAATTTCGTGTTTCTAGCTATTTTCGTTTGATATGTCCCATTTTTATCCCTTTTGGGCCCATTTCACTCCCTACCAATAAGAATCACTTTATGGTGCACGTTTTTGTTATAGGGAGAATGCGCATACCCAATATCAAGTATATGCAAGCATACATAATGAAAAACATGCTAAAATACTCTAAAATATTAGGGATTTTTATGGGTATTTTTAGTCCTTGTGAGGGAAAAATTGCCCAGTTTCAATCCCAACCGATCTACGACTATAAGACGCATTTATGGAAAATTTGGACGTCCCAGCTCCTTTCGTTTTGATGCTAGCGTGCTTTCAACATACGGACGGACAGACGGACATGACTAGATAGTCTTAGAATTTTAAGATGATCAAGAATATATATAATTTATAGGGTCTCAGGTCGATATTTCAAGGTGTTACAAACGGAATGACAAAGTTAGTATACCCCCATCCTGGAGGTGGAGGGCATAAAAAAGGCGAAGCTGCAATCATGAAATTCGTTGTGACTATTCCTTTGACTGTGTAGATCGTAGGCTAATAAAGGATTTTTGATATTTGCATTTTTAAGGAGAAAAGGGATACAAATGCAGCTAAAATCGTGAAATCCGGTGTGTGAATCCCGTCCTCTGACTACGTAGACGCGCAATATAAATGTAGTTTTAGAAATTTGTACATTTAAGGGGAAAGCCATAGTGTGCTAGAATCGTGAAAGTCGGTGTGTACATAACAAAGAATTTTAAAACGTAATTAAGCGTCAGTCGGCTAAACCGACTTATATGGCCTCAGCTTCCACAGTTATAAAACAGTAAAAACATGATCAAATATCAAATCATAGCGGTTACCAGGCAACCGTATAGGAGTTTTAATTTTACCTAGAAGAGTGAAAATTGTGTGGGAGGTACTAGAAAAGGCGTGACAAAGGTATAAATATTTTATTGATTTGAACTGATTATAAAAACATTTTCAATTATCAGATTACAACTGATTTTAACCAAAGTTTATGCCAATTTGTGTGGGAGGTACCAGAAGGGGCGTTACAATTTCGTTCATCTTCAAACTTAAACTAAGTTTGAGAATAATATTATCATGTGTAAAGTTTGAATAATTCCTTAGCTCCTTTGGAATGTTCTCGAAAAACCAGCCAGGTAGGCAAGCGGACGGAGGGACATGGCTCAAACAGCTTAAAAAGTCGTGAAACAGATTTGATCCAAACATATGGGGTGGGCACGTAAAGTTTTAAATTAGAATCGGCAAGAAATAAAAGTATGAATCAATCTTATTACGAAGATTGTACTTTCGATTTAAAAAAAGACACTGGTTTGTGGTCTGGCCAGACCAAATTTGACTTTGGCCGAGTGTAATATTGTGTCTAGGCAAAAAATACAAACGGTTTCCGTGAATTACATATGTTGTGGTTTTAACAAAGCGATACTGATTTTGGCCTGATTCGGCCAAATAATTAGTGCAAAATTATCGATGAAATTCAAAACATGCTGAGTGTTCATTGTGGTCTGGCTGGACCACTGTCAAACATCTTCAGTTTGATCTACAATTTAACCATGAATCGTCTTACAAACGAACAACGCTTGCAAATTATTGAATTTTATTATCAAAATGCGTGCTCTGTTAAGAAAGTTCATCGCGCGCTTCCATTTTATGGTCAGTTTAATCGACCCACTGAAGCGGCTATTCGGGCTATTGTGACTAAATTTCGGACCAAATTTACATTGTTGGACATTAAACCACCAACACGCTTACGTAGAGTGCAAACTGAAGAAAATATCGCAGCTGTATCGGCCAGTGTTAATGATGACCATCAATTATCGATTCGTCGCCTTTCGCAGCAATTGGGCCTCTGTTACTCAAAAACGTGGAAATGCCAAAATTGGACTAAGCGGATGGACCATTTGAGGCGCAGTCAAGGTCAACATTTACATGAAATAATCTTCAAACATTAAATAATATGGGCCGTACTATCGATTCAAATAAAGATTTCATGCATTTTTTCTGAATTTTATGTGTTTTTTTTTGAAAAACTTTCCTATAGCTTTTAAAAAATCACCCTTTATTAACTATATTTCATACAAAAATTGTTTCTGGATATTCTTTTTTGTAATTAATTATGTACTCATTTTTCTCTCGTGGTCTGGCTGGAACACAAAGAGCATTTAGTGGTCCAAGAGTCATTGACCATCCTAGAGTTAAATATAAACTTTACATTATACTCGTTTAAAAACATTGCAGAAAGTCCACGTCCGGTACTTGCAATAATTCTGGACAATGATACTCGCGTAGTCACTGAGCAATTCTAATATGTTACCCTTTTCAGGCATCGGTATTACTTAGTAGCAAAAATAAGTATGCAACTCTTAACAATATGCAGTGTCGCAAAAAAGAGTATAACGCCTAAAAATATGCAAAGTTAAAATATGACAGAGTTGCATTTAATGATCCGATTTGTATATTTATGTTAAGTTTGAATTAATTTGCGCAGCTGCATTCCGAAATGAAAGAAACCTTAAGGGATTTACAAATAAATGATAACTCAAAGAAAATGGGTATTGTCAATTAAATGATAATATAAAATACAGTTGAACTTCGATTAACCGTGACTCTATTAACCGTGAAGCTGAGTGGTTGATTTTTTACCTCTATTAACCGTGATTTACTTCTATTATCCGTGATGCACATGTCCATGTGACTGCTTGTTTGTTTTTTTCGTATAATACACACACATCTCTCATATTAAAATTCGGTGATTCCCCTTTTTCATGAAAGTGTAATTTTCATATCAAATTTCATATTCATTCATCAGTGTAAAATTTGATCTGTCAAGACGTGTTTTCCTTACATCATGCCACCGTCAAAAACTAAATCCGCGAAAAGAGCAAGAAAGGTTTTTTCAATTAAAGAAAAAAATGGAGCTGATTAATGAATACTCAAAACGTAAAGTACCTTTTAAAATGTTGTCTGAAAAATATGGAGTTGGAATTCAAACTGTATCCGATTTAATAAAAAACAAAGATCGGATTTTAAAATTTTGCTCCGATACTGATTCAATGCTTGGCCTTAAACACAGATATACACTAAAAACATCCGAAAATCCAAAAGTTGATTTCGCAACATATGAATGGTTTCGGCAAGAAAGATTAAGGGAACTCCAATTTCAGGTAAGTTAACTGAAATCGAGATATTGATTGATGTCGAAATGAAGTTAAACATGAATTCAGAGTGCACTTATACATTTGGTTGGTTGGATAAATTCAAAAAACGTCATGGAATCCGTCGACTGAAATCTACGGGAGAAAAGGAGTGTGCTGATTATGAGTCTTCTACGATATTTGTGGACGACTTGGATGAAATCATTAAAAACGAACAACTTACAACTGAACAGATCTACAATGCAGACGAAATCGTAGACATGGTTACCCAAAGTCAAGAAGATGAGCTTGATTCAAATTCCGAGGAATCAGATGGAGGTTATGCGGACGAAACGCCTACATTGGCTCAGGCAATAGAGGCTAGTAGTATTTTGTTAGGCTTAAGCTAAAAGCATAAGACAGACTTTCATAAAAGATTTTTTTAAATAAATGAATGTATTCCTAGAGATATGATAAGTTATTTATAGACGCAGATTTACATGTTTTTGTCAAAAATAAATAAAAATAAAAAAATTTATACATGTAAAATTTTACGTCTTTTAACCGTGATTTTCGGTTATCCGTGATTAGCCCGGTCCCGAGCATCACGGTTAATCGAAGTTCAACTGTATATGAAATACTGGCTGCTTGAAGTAAGGATTTTTTTTTTTCAAATTTCTGTTTTTTTTCAAATTTCTCATTTAATAATGGACTCGCATTTAATAATGGACTCGCGGCAGTGCTCAGCCGATCAACCCAATTTTTCAGTACAGCCCAAAATCTACACCAAACAGTGACTCGTTATGGATGCATTGTCTTCTCAATAGTCACGTGTGGATTCTCTGAACTCCATATGCGGCAGTTTTTGACATAGCCACCGAGATGAAAATGAGCTTCATGAAGGCTGAATTGAAGACCGATCTCTTTCCATGTAAATTTCTTACAGTTTGCGTTAAAGACTCACTACTTTGGAAATAAGTTTTTAATATTTCCCAACTTTGTTCGATCGTATAGCGTCCCAGTTTGCAAATGTCAAACATAAACCTGAAAATAAAATGAATGTTATTCTATGACCCAAAGCCATCCTATACTTTGGGTCATAAGTCATTCCTTCATTGCGTTACACTTTTTTCTTTCCCAAATGATATTTACTCCCCTACTCCGTAGAGTGAGGGTATACAAATGCAAATTCTCTGCATAAAGCGCTTTACTCTAAAAGGTGCATTCTTAAACGGCATCATTTTCGAAACAAAAAATACAAAATGTTTAATAGAGAAGCCACAAATACCACAAATACCGTCTTATTTAGATAGAAAGTGGTAGAGGCCATGTGCTATTAATGTATATTTGCTTTGGCATTACCCTGTGGAGTAGAAAAGTTACTAAAGAATATACACCCCCAAAAAAATGGATTTGTTTTGAAATTTTAAATTTGTTATGACATTTGTTGCTTTTGTTTTCCACAACATTGTACATTAACAGACGCACGTGTTTCGTAAATAAACTTGCAAAAGTTTACAATAAATTCTTAATGATCTCCAAAGGGGACAGCATTGTGGAGGTAGGTGTATGAGTTAGTAGCTGACCCAAAAATGTACTCAATTAAAGGGGGTGGCAAAGAAAAACCTGTTGTTTGACCGGAATGTAGTGTCAATTCTATTTTATTAAACCTTCAACTCAACTTTGTCCCCGTTCAGTGTCAATATCCAAATAAACGGAGACAACTTGTGACAGTCTTTGAAATATTAAAACAGCTGTTGTGCTATGCGTTCATTCAATATTGAAAAATGTGCTGGAAATATTTTTCATATACTTGCGATGCAAATACTCGTCCATATGTGCCTGCTGCCAATATGAGAGTTCATATTTTTCTAATCGTAGGTGATGTGGAAACATTGTTTCCTCTATCGACGATGCTGTGAAAATCTTCAGGGAAATGAAATTTATTTCGTGTTTTGTATATAAAATTGGAATTTAATTTATTTGATCTGTTGGCCTCCCGCTATGAAAAGAACAACAAGCACTTATTGATTAATGACTAACAATGTTTGTGTACTCTCGAGAGGATGGAGGTTCCATTCAGCACGTCATTGTGTATGGAAATGTTGGGTGGGAATTGAAAATCTGTGTAATATTCGACAGCTTTTTGAAGCACTTTTAACACAATATATAGATATATTTTTAGAATCGAATAGCTATAAAGGATGTCCCAAAATTCATATAAGTTTTGATAGAAAGTCAAGGGTTTAAAATCGATATTTTATTTTTTTAGTTCCTCATAACGTACACAGAGTTATGTACTGAACTGACTAATATTCACAAGTTTTTCAATCATTCGCATTCACCCATTTGCATAAGTATGGCTGAATTTTTATTTCATTTCGCTGAATTTTTGTTTCAATGGATCTTGACATAAACCTTAAACTTCAAAAATTCCAAATGTAAGAATTGGACTTGATGTTAAACAGAATAATTTGGATCAACTCTGATCATTAATCTAGGAAAAGAAACTATCCTGCAATTTAGCTGAATCGTTTCTCAGCCTGCCTGATATATAGCAAGGCCTTCGTGTAACCACATATCGTCCACATGATGGATGCGATTATGCAATTTAGTCACAACAAATTTAGTGGTTGGTTGTTTAAGGAATCGTTGAAGGGAAAAAATGCTGCAAGTTAATGTCTGAGATTTATTATTATTGTCAGAAGTTATGAGGATTATTTTTATGGAAGATCTTAAACCTCTAGCTCCTCTCTTCATGAGTCAATTTGTTCCTTTTTCGAGAAAATCCAAAAAGTCCTTTCAAAAAGGACATTTAAGGATTAAAATATTCTACGAAATAATTTGCCGGGATATTTCCGTGGGGATCACCAAAGTTGTAAATAAAGCTCTTCACGCTTAAATAGCAAAATTATACGCCAAAATATAAAAACGTTGGCCCAATGTAAAACGAAAATCAGTATAGGGTCACTATTCTGCTCCAATCAAAAGTCTCAATTTGTTGGACAGTTTTAAATGCGTTGTTTTATATAAACTATCAACTATCATGACTTGTCAGAACTTTCGCGAAATTTAAATCTTTCATGAATTTTGGGACCCCCTTTCTACATGAAAAATATATGTATTTGGCTTGGTAGATGATGGACAGAAACACATCAAATGTCGTATGAATGTGCTGTCATAAAAATCCAAAAGAGCTGTAAAAATTGAAAACAAATTTTCATTGAAATACAAAAGAAATACAAAAGATGTAGATTGTGGCGTATCGAGAATCATAAAAATTATATTGCTATTACAACAAAACATGCTCGGAAGAACGGAAGTGCCAGATTATGTGAAAGGCTAAAAGAGTGAATTTTATATAACCCTAGACCCTACAGTGTAAGAGGCGTTATAAATCAGTTGGGACAGTGTAACGCATCGAAGAAGTGACATAAGAGACCCTGAGTATGTTTGGACCAAATCCGCTTCAGCATTCTTTCATCAGTTTCAGCCGTGTCCGTCCGTAAAATAAAATATTTTATGAATTCTATGTATTGTATATGTACATGTCATTCCAATCGGTACTGTTTTATTACTAAAGAGTGATTTTTTTGAGGTTAGGATTTTCATGCATTAGTATTTGACAGATCACGTGGGATTTCAGACATGGTGTCAAAGAGAAAGATGCTCAGTATGCTTTGACATTTCATCATGAATAGACTTACTAACGAGCAACGCTTGCAAATCATTGAATTTTATTATCAAAATGCGTGCTCTGTTAAGAAAGTTCAGAAAGAAAGAAATTGTGTTCAGCGACGAAGCTCATTTTTGGCTCAATGGGTACGTAAATAGGCAGAATTGTCGATTTTGGAGTGAATATCAGCCAGAAGCATTGCAAGAGCTACCAATGCATCCAGAAAAAGTCACAGTTTGGTGCGGTTTATGGGCTGGTGGCATCATTGGACCGTACTTCTTCAAAGATGATGCGAATCGTAACGTAACTGTGAATGGTGAGCGCTACCGTGAGATGATATCCAACTTTTTTTTGCCCAAAATGGAAGAACTGAACTTGGTTGACATGTGGTTTCAACAAGATGGCGCTACATGCCACACAGCTCGCGATTCTATGGCCATTTTGAGGGAAAACTTCGGAGAACAATTCATCTCAAGAAATGGACCGGTAAGTTGGCCACCAAGATCATGCGATTTGACGCCTTTAGACTATTTTTTGTGGGGCTACGTCAAGTCTAAAGTCTACAGAAATAAGCCAGCAACTATTCCAGCTTTGGAAGACAACATTTCCGAAGAAATTCGGGCTATTCCGGCCGAAATGCTCGAAAAAGTTGCCCAAAATTGGACTTTCCGAATGGACCACCTAAGACGCAGCCGCGGTCAACATTTAAATGAAATTATCTTCAAAAAGTAAATGTCATGGACCAATCTAACGTTTCAAATAAAGAACCGATGAGATTTTGCAAATTTTATGCGTTTTTTTAAAAAAAAAGTTATCAAGCTCTTAAAAAATCACCCGTTACCCTAGATTGCTTAGTAAGTTCGTCTATAATTTATTCTCTTACAAATATTTTATACGTGTTTCAGGCAAAAAATAAAAAAAAATGACGAACTTATTTAACTTTGGCGAAATTACGATTTTCATAAAGGAGTGTGTTTCCAATTTTTATGCTTGCTCTGGAGGCAATTATAATAATTTTTTAAAATGTCGATGTGTTATGGTATAGTTTCAAACGTTTTTCTTTTTTCTTCAAAATGATAACAATAATTGATTTTTTTCTTTACCATTTCAATTGTTATTTTTGAGTTTTTTTTTCATAAAAACGTAATACATTTCGTTCGATTTGTGTTTTAAGATTTAGGAAAAAGATAAATGAGCAGGTAAACGTTACAAATTGGGAAATTCATATTTAAATGCAAATATATCGTTGCAAATTAAAGTCGGCTTTGCTGTGTTTTTTCTCAACATACAAGTCAACGATGTCTTGTATGAGCACATCAGGTAATTAAATTGTCCATCACATCAACAACTACTACTTTTATGTGAGACTATTCTCAAATGTATATAGGAATATATATATATATGTGTATATTATACATTGTTTTTCCATCAACCCATAAATATTCCATTAATGTCGGGCATTGTAAAATTCACTTTTTTATTACACTGCCCAGAAGAAACAGACGTTAAATATCTCTCGCAGTTTTGGTCGATACAATATTCAATCAAGCTTGCAGCGCTTCATATTTTGTAGCAGAATTTGAATGGGTTTTCCTTCGTGGCATGACACTCAAATTGTTATTACTTTTTAACAATTTGTTGTATATGCATATGTAAATATAAAGATTTTTTGTTTAGTATCCGATTATACGTTTGTATCTGATGTAATAATATATATATAAAAGCCTCAGCTATTCAAAATAAAAAAAAACAAGTAGAAGAAGTATCCGAAGAAAAAGAAATATTTGTATGCCTGAATGACTTAAAATGTTGCAATCAGGCCTTGATAGTATTTTATGACGCTCATATGACAACAAAGGAGAATTCCAGATGGCCTTTTAGTCCTTTTCAAAGGACGTAGACAGACAGTGGTGGTGGGATAACTCTGCTTGTTTATGAGCACTCATAGGGTCGTGTTGTTGGGATGCTGTTCGGATGTCCATGCAAATGTTACTCGTACGCCTTTCCGCCCAACATCCCAATCATCTTATTGTTGGCACCAATTCATATTTCACATAACAAGATTCCAATTGTACTACGTACAGTAGAGCGGGCACAACAATTACACAATAAATTTAAAAATGCGATGAGGGATGTAAAAGCTCACCTCTAGATAATTTTACTAAATATATATATATATATATATTTATATTATATATATATATTAAATTACATGTAGTAATCGTCGAGACTTACACAGAACAGAGACCCAACTTGTACTTACGGTACAAAAGACGAGGCTCGGGAGTTTTTGTTATAGAGACCACCCAGCTTAATACACACCCTTAAGGGTTTAAATTTAAAGGCATTACACACCAGTTGTGCGGTGCGCTGCGACTTTACGTGTCACAAAAAAAACGGGAAATGTCATTCTCGCATTTATCAAACCATCTGCGCCAGGAATAATAAAGTAAATCATACTTGAACTGGCTCATGAAATCTTGTGGTTTGTGACAAGATGAGACGTCCGCCATCTTGCAGAATTTCTGGAGGTGTTGGTCTGGAAAAGTGTGATAAATTGGAAGACATCTGAGAAAGTCATGGTGACGATTTAATATCTGAATGTGCATTTGACAGAAATTTAATGTGTTTATGAGGCACTTTTCTTTAAAGTGCTTGAATTTGACTTTGAAGAAACAAATATTCAATGGCTGTATACTGATTGGATACCTTACCAATAGTCTCTCAAGTTAATATGTAATAACAATCAAAATATGTGTGTTGAAGACCTTTTTTGGAAACCTGTTCACTTCAGGTATTTATTGCTTCAAATGGATAAATAGATCATCATGTATAGAACATACAATCAGACAACATATTACTTCATTAATTTATAATTACATTTTCAAAGAAGAACCGACAATAAATCAGTGAGCAGCTCTTGCATATCTCACAATTCAGCGTTATTCACGCACTTCCTGACAATAGGCCTGTTCGATAAGGCTTACTAGCTTAATTTTTGTATGGAATTTACTCGCTTAACAATAAAGTAGCTTGCTACTCTCTTAGTAATGCTGCCAGATTTTTCTTGTTGATTGCTTTAAGATAAATTAAGTTTCCTTATCCAGTCTCTTAATTGTAAGCTAGTAAGTCCAATCGAACAGGCCTAATATCATCATATCGGGATTTTCCGAAACCTTCATTGAAAGACCAATGTTCCTGATAATGTTCAACATTACAATATGAAGGTAAGATTCTCATCAGAATCCGGAGCACAGATATAACTTTTGAACTCCAAAGTTTCGTTATTGAATTTTCTATAACTTTTTTCGAAAAGTTTGCATCCATCTGAGCCAATACTTTTTAATATATTTTGTTTTAAGGTAGGATTAGCATTTAATTATGTAACATAACGCATTAGACTACCTTTTAGACTTCCAATTAATGACACATCCAGGAGGCTTCAGTGCTGTCCTTGACGGTTCTTATATTAAAGCTTACATTATTTAAAGTTTATTTAGACAAAATAACAAAGATTATATTACACAGCACTCTATCACACTGAGTAGACCACAAAATCACCATTTACATCTCCTGCCATAACAACAACCAAGATCCCTGGCAACATTTTTGCAGGACGAGTATCGCTGCTGCTGCTCCTGCAAAATATTTTATGCCACTTTTCAAGGCTGTACCAATTAACAACGTGCTCAAATATTATTCCAAAAGAAACAATAATAAAAAGCCAAATATTCTTAACGGCTTCCGTTCTAACTTCAAGCCAACTGCCAGGCATCCAACCGTACTGAGCGTGAAATTTCCTTAATATTGGGCTTTATTTACGACACAGAGAGAGAGTGCAGTGAGATAACAAAACCATGATATCCTTGTTGGCGGTGTGTAATGGTTAAAAAATTATAACACCCGGCAAACAGCCAACCATACAGTTGGGGGCTGGCGAACAACAAAAACAAAGACAAAGGCGAAGACAACGAATGAATGGTACTCCTAATCACGATGCAATAAAAAAGTCGTAAAGTATCACAATAAAGTGAGTGGCGCAGAAGGAGCCGCGCAGGAGGCATGGTGCCGACCGACGCTCATAAAGATGTTGCACGCCGACAACAGTGGCACGCTTTTTCAAGAAGGACTCTGCCGCATTCTCGTGAATTTAAGGCAACACTCCCTGCGAATCGAGTTGAGTTTTAATTATTTGTTGCGAATAAGAAACAGCACCATGACAAGCAATTATGGAGGGAGCATGAAAAGTGCCAGCATTTTTGGTATGATTGGGCGCCAGATTACAATTACAATTACAATCAAATCATGCCTCGAATCCTGACAGCAGAGGCTTTGGCCTGTCGCTGAAAAAAAATAAATATAATTGTGCTGAACAACAAAATCAAACGATGACAAAAACTGAAATAACAAGATTTAGCCAACGGATTCTGGTTGAATGGGCCAAAAATATATACATGTACCGACATTATGAAAATGTACGTCTAAAATTAGGTAAAATTGAGATAAAAATATGGAAACATGTTAACCTAACATTTTAGGAATAGGGTGTGTTCTGTACATTTATGTCGAACATCTTTACCCTCTCGCTCTTCAATTTAACCCTTGTATTCTCCAACGATTATAACAGCCGGTAGTTGTTCTACAAAAATCAAAGTTATGTATTGAAATGATCCATTTCGATGCATGTTTTCGGTGGAAAACATCGGAATATGAAACAAGTAAAAAGGCGTTAAGATCGTCCGGGCCGAATCTTATATACCATCCACCACGGAGTGCATGGTATACCGGCAGATTAGAGGCTGTCAACTTTACATAGAAGTGCACTACCACATTAGGAATATTGTAATGCTTCATTATTATAATATTAATAGTCCTCTACTATATATAAATATAAGGCTTCAAGCGGAATAAAAAGGAGAACATTAGGCAGCAATCTTCAAAAAATGCGTTCTATTTGCAATTTCTTGATTTCAGTTGATGTTCCACTATGTTACAGAGTGGAATACATGAGTTTAGCTTAGGGTTTGCATTTTCAAGTACTTTTTATTTCCCGGGAAACGGGAATTATTTTTTAAATTTTTCGGGTCCCGGGTGTTTTTTTTTTCAATAAAACACTCACATTTTATTAAAGTAAAATAAATATATATTTCACAACGAATCTGTTACAGAATTCATATAATAATGCGCAATGTGAGATGAATTCAAACATCTTTCCAAGCTTCAAAATTTATTGAAGATCAGATATTTCTCATTTTATTGGAAAATATGGATGCGACGGAGGACGATCGTTCACGTTAATAGTGAGTCGCTTCGGAAACTTTAAATTCTTTATTTTTGGCGTTCGGATACACGCTTAAAATCTATTTTTCCCGGAATTTTTTTTTCAAATGGAACTTGACAGGAAAAATCCGAAAAAGTGGATTTTGAGTCTGCATCAGAACGCAGCTTAAAAATATTTTGTCATCCAACTGCAATATTTGACATACCTGATTAAAAGCTATGTGATCTAAATTTGTATACAACATTTTTAATTTTATTGTGGAAGAAATATGTAAAATTTTCTACTGAATTCCCGCGGGATTCCCGTACGAATTTCACGCGATTCGGGAAATGAAAAATGTGCAAATTCCCTGGAATTTTCCCGAGGGAAATCCCGGGATTCAAGCCCTAGTTTAGCTACATCCGTTTGGTTGGGCCAGTTTCAATCCTTTTTCATTTCGACCTTAAAAGTATGAATTTAGAAAAAATCGTACCTCTTTTTTCCGCGTGAAAATACTGACTATTATTTGATTGTTGCCAAATGTAATCCCTTTTAGATCCCGAAGGTAAGCATATCGAAATATCTCTTTATTGTTCGTGTCTACGCAGTCAAAGAAATGTATACACCAAATTCGTTTTGCTGGTATCAGTTTTATCCCCATTCTCCCCATTTTCCGCCAAAAAGTACAATTTTCAAAAAAATCCTTTTTATTTCGCTCTTCACAGTCAGTATACATTCAACTGACTGTGAGGAGCGAAATAAAATTCATGATTTCAACTTCAGCGGTTTGGTTGATACCATTTTCATCCCTCTTTTCCAATTTTATCCCTTAAAAGTACGAATTTTGGAAAATCCCTCTATTTTACGTATCTACGCAATTAGAGGGATGTACATTCCAAATTTCATGCTTCTAGCTTTTGTCGTATCATTGGTAACATTATTGTCTGTTTGTCTGTTTGGAATGTACGCAACAAAATGCTTAAATAGTCTAAATATTAGGGGGTATTTTCAGTCCTTGATAGGGAAAATATTTTCTCTCTGGGCCGATTTCGCCAACTTTCAACCGATCTCCAACCATAAGACACAGTTAGGGAAAATTAGAACAACCTAGCTCATTTCGTTCGGCGGCTAGCGAGCTTTCAGCAGACAAATGGATATGGCTAGATCTTAAAGTAAAATTCTACGACCCAGAATATATATATACTTTATGGAGTCTCCGATGTATATTTTAAGGTAATTCAAACGGAATAGCAAAGTGAATATACCCCCATCCTTAGGTGGAGGGTATAAAAATAATAAGGCTCTTGCCTATAGGTCTGCACGAAATCCCCCGGCACTCTTAGAACCCACTTTCAACACAGTTGTTTCTAGTTGGAATAAAATATAAACGGAAAAAGTCAAATCGGAACAGAGTTCTGTGTGTGCATTATATCTAAATCTGAACCGATTCAAATTCCAATTAAATAGGGTTGTCCTTTGCCCAGGAAACTTTATTGTGCCAATTTTTGTAATGTTCGGACAACAATTCCGACCTGTTTTTCGATTACAAGGATAAACGGCTAATCAAAATTTGATTCTAATTCGATCGGTATACTAAACAAAGGGTCTATCCTTTTGGGCGTAATCATAATTTTTTAATTCTTACTTTCACAAAGAGTGGTATCACTTCTACATTTATACATAGATAAAACATGGACAGCAATTGCAACAAATTATTTTCTCCGTTTTTTTTTTCTAATCATTTTTTCTCATTTTTCTAGTTAACCTCTATTTCTATGTGAATGTTAAATTCGCAAAGTTTGTTGTCATTATAAGTATCTTCAAATTAACATAAGTGGAGGTGATGGGACCTATATTTCCAAAATGAGAGTAAAAATATTGAAGGTGCTACGACAAAAATTGTAATTTAACAAAAAAGAAAACATAATGAGTTGATTTTATGAATCAATATCAATCAGTAATTAATGCTCGCATAAAAAAAACAAAACATTTTTAGTCTCTGTCACGATTTTTTTTATTTTTTGCTAAAACTAATGTTTTTATTCGTATTAAACGATTTTTGAAAGTTTTCGTCTGTTATTTAAAAAAAAAACAATGATGAAGGTGTACGAAGTACCTACACAGTAACAGATATGCATTGTATGATTCACTGTCACTCCTCCTCATTACAATTGGAAAAAACATTCAACTTGACGAATGCTTTTAATATTCATCCAAAAATAAAAAATAAACATAAATCATCAAAAAATAATTCCGACTTGGAAAAAATCGGAAACAATTAAACAAAATACAAATAAATAGTAAGTACATCACAACTTGTCCAGAAAATGTGGTCACACGCGGCCGTCAATTTTCCCACATTTATAATTCTGCTCGCTTCATAATGCCTACAGGGATAACTGTAGATATTTAAATGCTCTGCCAGCATAACTTGAAAGGAGCCCCTTCCTGACATAATAAATTCCATTTGTTTTCATTTAAGTTTTGAGGAAGTTGACTCTGCTACCTTCCAACGGAATCAAAGTTATTAAAATTTGCCATCTCCGACCTCCACATCCTTCTTCGGCTTATGGTTGGATGGAGGGATTACACGTTATTAATCATTCTTTAAACAACATCAAGGAATTACACAAGACTTATGGCCAAACTTTTCCCGAGTAATCTAAATGCGAGCATAACTTGAAATATTCCGGCAGCAGTAGCAGCTGCCGCAACACCAACAACAACCAACTCGTCCTTAATAAATCAGTCGACTATGCACGGCAACAACCGACATGTTCACAGCAAATCAATTTCCCTCTGACAGAGGTAAATGTATGTTAAACGGCATTCCGTTAAAGGGCAATGGAGCAAACTTTTCATTAATTCCAACACACTACCACCGAGCCACTGAGCAATTATCAGGAAGCCCTGAAATATGGAACCATGCCAAAACCGCGGCAAACAAGCCATGCCAATCGGCTCTGCTGTACGTAAATTTCGGAACAATATTTGGACATTTCTTTTACTTCTTCCCCTGGTCTGTGTGATATTAAATTGATTTTCCGTGCAATTGGTTTGGCAAAAACCAAATTGGAGGCAAACAAAGTGAATGAATTTATTAACATGGCCACAGCCGCGCCATTGGGCGCCATAACTGCGGTTTAAAATTCTATAAAACATACTTTGGCTGGAAAGTCATTGAAATGTTAGATATTTAAAAATGTTGTGTTGATTTAAAGGCAATTTTGTATTAAAGACACCCCTCTCCCCGCACAATGCATTATGTATTTATGGCATATAAGGTACAAGGTAAAGCGCGGCTAATGTCAACCACAGAAACTTGAATTTTGTTAAGCTACACTCACAGGCAAACAGCCAAAGGATATTCCAATTCACGTTAACACATGTCAGAGCAAACCACATGCCGATGATATTGGGATGTAATGCCATCGACAGCGTCATCGCACAACACCCACTCCGCGGATAATGACGATAAGTCTGTGTTCGGGAAAGCCTAAAGCCAGCGAACAAAGAACACGAAAAGTTCAACGCTACCACATCGGGCTGGTGCACATACTAGATGATGGAGGGCAAACAATCTTGTATATATATATACACACACGCTGTTAGTTGCTTGTAATCAACACAGACATATGTGTTATAGATTTGGTTCCACTCCGACGATTTGTTGCCAAAATTCAATTTTTTATAGAACAGACAAACCTAGAAAAATGATCAATCAATCAGGAGTTAACACCTCGAGACTTTTGTCCGTTTGCAATGTCGTGAAATATTCATCGGAGACCCCATATGGTATACATATATTCTGCGTCGTGATAAAATTCTATGATCATCTAATCTAATGTCCATCTGTTTACATCACGCTCGCTAGCTTGCGAACGAAATGAGCTAGAGGCTCAAAATTTTGCACAAATATGACTAGTAGTGGCAAATCGCTATTGGCAATGGGCTAAATCGGACAAAAGAAAAAAGTTTCCCTAACAAGGACATAAAATATCATATATGGACATTTCCATGATGTCGAACGTGACATTTAAAGTGAAAAAAGCTGAAAATAAAACGGATTTTTATTTTGACCATATGCTTAACAATAGCTCTTAACTGAATAATTGGTGCTAATGTCGATTTAGGGTAATTTTTCGTTTTCTAGATAATTTATAAAACCCAAGGCATTTGCACGTGACCAAAACAAAAGTCGTTTTCGCGGCCAAAAGTTCAAACGCCGATTTCAGCGAAACCTGTGTCAATGTGGCTAATTTTAGAATGTTGTGCACAGACAGATACCTCTTAAAAATGGTTTTGATTTTATTCAAAAATTATTAATACTGCCATGTGGAAGGTGACATTTTTTCCATCATTGTATTTATGTTGTTTCTGTTGTACTTTTTACGAAATTATAGGTATTAAATATTTGTTTAATCAACAGTGGTATTCAATGTATTTATTCTCACATAATAACGGCAAACAACAAAATTTTGTTTTTATTTTTTTTTTTAATTTAATGTTTTATAATTTTAACTGATCTTATTTCAAATTTCCTACCGCCGTTTTCAAATCGCTTTATATTTTTTCACTTCTGTTTTTGCTCATCTAGTTTTATATAATTAAAAAATATTTTTTTTTAAATAAATAAATTATTTAAATTAGATTTTTCCTATTTTTTTAATTTTCACTCTTAAAATGTCGAACGTGACCAACTTTAAAGAAGTACCAAGGTCACAAATTTCCTTATTTTCCAGTAAGGTTTATTTTATTTAAATCAATACTCAAAATTTGATGTACTTTGGACGCAGTAACAACAAATTTTATCAACAACAAACAAGTCAAAGAACTTTCATTAAACAAAATGTTCAAAAGAAATATTCAAACGAATAAAGCTGAACTTGCTCGACTTTGCATTCGAATATCTCGAGATGGGATATGAATAAATGTAAAATGTTTGTACATTAGTTAAATTTGATTGTTTCCATATGAAAATATGATACGACAAAGTGTTTACAAGAACTTTTAATTTTTTGGTCTTGGTGGACCTTTCTGTAGAAATGCACATATACTATGTGGACTATTTAAACATCTTAAAAAAACTCGACATTTTGTACATACCCTCATTTATAGTGTTATACGTTAAAAAGGGTACAAATCTACCCACAACAGCTAGAAATATGAGTGTGCATATCTCCAATTTTGTAGACATATAAAATAAAGGAATTTTTAGGGGTAAAATTGGCAAACGACTAAAGTTGAAATCTTGTACTACATAGATGTGCAACATAAAGACATTTTTCGAAATTTTCAGTTTTAAGCGAAAAGCGATAAAAATAGTACCAACAAAACTGCTGCAGATAGATTATCGAAATACAGGATATACGCTCCTTTGAATGCGTAGATGCGCAAAACAAATGTTTTTCCAAATTCGAACCTTTAGTATCAACATGATTAGAGGGATAAAAATGCTACAAATGTAATCTGGGTGTATGAAAGGTTTGTATGCAAAAGGATAAAATTGATCCCTAACAAGGACTGACTATACCACCAATAAACACTATTATTTATTATATTTATTCACATCTTTTTATGATTGCTGTCTCAACACACTTGATATATTTCAATAAAATGACTTAAAAAATAGTAGATAAATTAGTTATTTTTTAATTGGATTAATTAATCAAATTAATTGATTTTTTAAATTAGTTTAATTGTTTTTCAATCAATTATTTTATTCGAATTAATCAAATAAAAATTTTAATTGGTTTTATTTTTATTGATATTCCCTAAATAAACCTATTGTCAATGTTCTTAGTTTAAGATTTCCTCCTTCCTCAGCCCTTTGTTACAAAACTAAAGTTATATTCTGAATACAAACTATTAATTGTAGTATGCGCTGGGGCTATTCTTTATGCCGGGATAACTACGCTAAGATAAATAAAACGTAAATAAAATGTTAATTTTTCACTAAATGGAAAGAATAAGTGATCGCATTGCTGTTAACCACAATATAATGGTGTGTGTATCAATGAAATTAACACCCTGACCCTGAATATCGAACATTAATGTTAGCTTGGCATCAGTACGACAAAATAAACGAAAATCTATGCGGATGAAAACGTAAACAATTTATGCGAATGAAAAGCCAGAAGATAGTGATTCGTTTTCGTTCGTTTAGATTTTCTTTCGACATTGTGCATAAGTTTATAATAAAAATTTTCGACTTGGCCTTGAAAACTATCCAGTATAACTGGAACTTATGCTGGCTAAGACTAAAAATGTCAACGTTATTTATTTATTTATTTTCAAATGAGTATTACAGTAAGTAACGTATATAAGAATATCTCTTATAATAAGAAAGTTTATTCAAAACATAGTGTACTTTTACATTTTCTCAGTACTACAATTATTTCATATAAGAAAAGCTCCTCCATGAAAAATACCTGATACAAGAACTTATTGTCAATCACCAAAACTGGCAAACTCATTTGAAATGACTTCATATCAGAACGTTAAAACATTTTCCAGTTTTGCCTAATATTCCCTAATATTTTATTTTGGATATTAACATTGGAAATTGGGTATATTTTTTGACTACTTTTCTTACATTATTTGTGGCTTGACTAATTTCATTTCTAAAGAAACTCAAAAAGGTTACCTTGATCAAAAGTTATTAAATTTTGGCTAGTGGAGATTGATTTTGGACCTCTGTGCAGCATGATAAATCACTTGTCAAAAAAAAATATAAATATTTTCGTTAAAATTATTGCAATACTATATTGCCAAGATCCTCTTTTGTTGCTTTCGTTTTTATTATTTTTAAACCATTGAATGTTTTTTACTTAATAATAATAATCAAAATATATTTGTGGAATATATGCACCAGTATATATGTATAAGAACCAGATTACATTAATACGTGGTTACGCCTCTTCATATACATAACTAATATTTTTCTATAAGAAAAAACATATAGTCCACAGTCCATATTACACTTGAACCGGGTGATATACGTCTGAAACTATAGGCGAAGGAGTTAATTGACATTTTTTTAGTTTTTCATATTCTCACACTGCCGCCCATCCAAAGGATAAATTTATTTTAAATATTTATTCCACCCAATGTTACCGGAGTAAGTGTCAAATGAAAAAGAAGAATATCAGTTACAAATATTTCAAAATTCATGATTCTGTATGTATTAGCTTAGCATTAGCAATCATTGCAAGTTTCCCCTCTTAAAAAGTAAAATATGAATAAATTAAAAAACTAATGCTAAAATAAAACAGTAAGAAGCATGCAAATTTAAGTGTTTAAGATGTGTTTAAGATAACGAATAAGTATTTAAAATAATTTTGGAAAAATTACATCCTTTGGATGACGACAAGATTAGAAATTGAAAAACTAAAATCGCCATTATCTTCAGACCTACAATATATGGTTGAAGTGTAGCAACTTTTTTTTAAATGTCATACAGTACCTTTACCGTCTATTAACGTACGAACATATAGAATCACGTTCTATATGATTTTCCCAAATATGACTGATTTTAAACTTAATTTCTTAATATGTGTCAATCTAATCAGTGTCATCGTGTGAATCTGCTTTAAGCGCAAAAATCCGCTTGTGGTAAATAAAACGCGCCTATTACCCAAACTAATAAGCAACCGAATCAATTGAGTATTGTAGGCTGCTAGCTAATTTCTCCCCAGACAATTCCCACTGTGTAGCACAGCGGAGCATCACCTACTTGGTTTACGTATCGTAAAAAATAAAAATGTGAGCCGAAAGCACATAATTTGCTAAACTTGGATCTCTGTTTGGTTCAATTCTTTGGCTTATTTTCAGGGAAAATTAACTGAATTTAGGTACAACTTCAGTACAACTACTGAACTAAAATTGAGTATTGGCTTTACTCTAGCTAAAGAACAAATTTTGTTTTGTTTTGATTTGGGGGGGATGTTGTAGCAAAAGGGCAATATAAAAAGTTTTTTTTTAGTTTTACCCTACCCTTGATAAGGGCTGAACGCTGCATCATAACTTGGAATTTGCAAAGTGGCTATATAAAGTATAACATATGGTCTGCTGATAAAGTTCCTTTGCTATTTAGTAAGTGTTTGCTGGCTTGGTTGCCTTTATTCCTATTGGAAATTTAACCTAATTCGGTCAAACATACATATCCTCTCCCATCCGCCACCCCCTTGCAAAATGATGGCAAACACAATACTTTGCAAAAAACAACACGGGAAACATGCACATGACCGACCGACCGTCTTGTTCACCCCGATATGGGGGGACTTGTTTCTCTGTCGTTATGTCGTGGAGAGACAGTTCAGTTCAAGTTCAGTGCTATACAAACAAAATGTAACTGGCGACGATTACAAAACAAAAAAGAAGCAACAAAGAAAAACACAACAACAGAAACGACCACAGCAGAGAGAGCGGAGAGTGGAGAGAGCGAAGTGTAAAGCATGCATGAATGCGGAAAAATGGAAAAAGTAACACCGTTTTTTATGGACAAAAATAAATAAATAAAATAGAATAACAATAAAAGGCACTAGAAGATGGGCCGACAACAAACGAATAGCAAAGTGGGAGAGATGAGAATGGCGTTGAATCTGTACCCCGGTCCGGTCCCGGATTACAACACACTATCGACAATCAAAATGAGAGTGAAGGACCACCACCAGGGCAAGAGAGTGGGGAAGAAAAGAAGAGTCAAATGGTGATGATGATGATTAAGTGGCTGCCGGGAATCGTAGCGACTCCACAGACATGTCGTATGTCGTGTGTGGTGCACACTTTACACTGCCTCGTGCGTTTTATGCTCTCGCTCTGTTTCTGCCTCTCCTCTGTGTCTTTCGACGTTGACCGTTTTCTCTTGCAACACTGGAGTGTGACTCGAGAGATGAACGGCCACATGGTGTATTTGGCGTAGAACACAACCCCCCCGCACACGCGAAATTATCCAACGACTAGTACTTACCATGCTAACAGTCGCCAGCGGCATGATGCGTATACCGGTGCTGCGGCGATTGTAGTGCGTAAAATCCACCGTACGCCGCATTAGCATACGCAGACTTGTTACACATACGCCCGATGCCATTGTTGTAGTTATTGTTGTTGCTGCTACTGTTTTATGTTCAGTCTTCTGCTCTGTTTGGACTGGCTGCTCTTGCTGTGTGTCTACTACAGCTGTTGTTGTTCTAGCGTTTCCTTCTTCAAATGTCTACCACACCTAAAATCATCAAAACATATGTAACACGCACTCACAAACGCACACACACTCACACGCACGCAAGCTCACTCACAAAAATTAACTTCACTTTATTCCTTTTTATTCTTTTTTCACTTTTGTTGCCGTTGTTGTTGCTGTTGCTCTTACAACTTTTGCTTTTGCTATTTATTTTTGCAACACACTTTTCGCTTCCTTTCTACCGTGAAACGTTAAAGGGAGGGCGGGGGCACTATTGGACTATTGGCTACTGACGGTGGAGTGGCGAGGGAAGGAGTAAAACCTAATCACTTTTTCTTGTTGTTGTTATTTATTGGAAAACTTAGGTGATTTTGGCAATTGTATTTCCCGAGCGAATAGTGGACCGCTTTTTATGTTATCGTCCGTCGAACAAAAATAAAAACAAGAACAATTCTAGCGCGCACACACACGCACACACGAACAGGTAAGTTTACGCTTTTGCCGAAGTGAATGTGTGGAACAAGTGTCGTCGGCCGGTCGGTCTGTCGGGCGGGTGTGTTTAATTAAATTTTTTCTCTTTTTATCTGGACTTTTTCTTTGATTTTGATAAATTTTCTTTTCGAATACCGTAAAAAAGTGTAAAAAATATAGAAGACGCGCTGATACACTCACACACACACGCACGGACGTTTGCGATTCGATTGTCACAATCGATGAGAAGAGAGACGGACGCTACGCTACGTACGTTTGTACCAACGGACAACTAAACAATCACTAACAAAAGTCTCGGATCATTTCAGTGCCTCCTCATCATCATGTGCGTGAGGCCAGAGTTCTTAACACCGCTACTGCTGCTGGTGGTGCTGTGCTGTGTGTTATTCTCTCTCTCTCGGCGTTGGTGGTGTTCTTTTACTTTTCACTTTTCTTCTGTCGATTTCGCCAAAAATGAATTGGTGCTCACGGCGCAAGTTTCTTGATCCCCAAAAGTCAGTACACACGCTGTGTGGTAATAACCAAAACAAACGAAAAAGTACGGATGTCAAGAACCCGAACGAATATCGCGTCAAAGCGTAATGTCAAAAGAGAGCTTTTGACGTAAAGCTTTACGCTTTACGTGGAAGGAGTTGCGAGTTGCTAAAAAAAGGAGTAGAAGCAGACCGCAGAGTTGAGTATAGAATGGATTAGAATGAAAGACAGAACAATTTAAGAATGAGAGAGCATAAAGGGCAGAACAATAGTGGTGAGTTTGCTGATTTCACCACAGGAGAGCACAGAGAGTGGAGAGATCAGCGAGAGGATGCCAGCCAACCAGTGTTAATTTTCCCTGTCAAGCTCCGGGAAAAATAGATTTTGGGTGTCCAATAAAAGTCAAGATGATGGTTATCGAGGCTAAGTCCAATAAAGTCAACACAAAATATTTTTTTTGAAAATTTCTTTTGGCACATATATTTATATTGTAGTTGGCGACAATGTGAAAAAATAATTTTTTATTTTGAGCAAAAAATTAAATTTTTATTAACGTTTTTGTTGTCGCAGCTTGTTATCCCGGCTATTAAAATATTCAACAAGAACTGTCAACAAAAAATAAGGTATATTTAAAATTTATATTCTTAAAATCATGAACTCACTAAACAAAAGTTTTCAAAGTGAGACTTCATGTGAGACTTTCGATGACAAACAACTTTTTGAAAACATTTTAAAAAAGAGTTTATAATGTTTACAGAGATATCGATTATAAAAATATTCTCACGAGTTTATATGAACCCTTTTTATATAAAATCTAACGAAGATATCAACTATTTTGCCATCGGGCCTGAATTTAGTGATGTAATTAGCAAACCACAGGCTTTTGTAAATGAATTACAATTATTAGAATATATCGCTAGTACTAATGTCGAAGTTTTCTGGTATAAAGTGGGAAATTTAAAATAAAAAGTAACTAAAAATAAATACCAAAATGTGATTTAATTTATTTTTTAGTTTTAAACAAAATAATAATTATTATAAAAATAAAACATTGAACAGTAAAACATTTTCTAACTGATGCAAATAAAAAAGAAATAGCCAAACAACATAAAAAAAAAATAGCTGACAACAAAACAATCCAGCATAATAATACCGCGTCGCGCACCTACAATCCAAAACAAAACAAATAATCAACCAACCAACCAACAACAAACAAATCTACAGCATCGACAAAAACAACTTCAACAAAAACAGCAGCCTCAGCAGCAGCGCTTCACAGACCATACGAAGGGTTTCTATGTCTCCTTCGTTGTGTGTCCGTTGGCCCCCTCTCCCTCCACTCCCTTTCCCTTTCGTGTAATTCAATTGTCGATCTTCTCTTCTTGTCGTTGTTCGCCCAATGCCTAAGGCATAACACTAGGCATTGGGTGAGTATAACAGCGGTAAGGAGGGAGGTCTGACAATTGTGGTTACGCATTTCGACTTAGTGTTTTTTTATTTCTGTAAATTATAATGGTTGGTAAGTTTAAAATACAATTTGCCAACATACGAGGGCTTAGAGCGAACTATTTTGCCGTGTACGCTCATGTACATTTCCATCGGCCTGATGTTTTTGCTCTTTGTGAGACTCAGGTGAGTGAGGGTTCTGATCCACAGGATTTTCACGTACCTGGGTATCACACCCTGTCCCTCTTTATTCCCCACAGAGGCCTTTTGGTATACGTACGTAACGACATAGTGTTCCAGAGCCAGCAAGACTTAAACTCAGAAAATCCAGAATTTAACTCCCTTTGGGTTAAATTCAAGATTGGAACACACGTACTACATTTCGGATTCGTGTATAGAAGTCCAAACGCGGAAAGGGAGGTATCCCTAAATGGCTTTGACGCCCTTTCCGATTCAATTACAAAAATTTTAGAGGATTGTCCTGACAGTGAAATTGTGGTTGCTGGCGATTTCAATGTCCATAATTCCTCTTGGCTTGCCCATTCGAGTCACTCAACACCGGAGGGTCAATACGCCGAGCTTTTTGCCGCGCATAATGATTTGACGCAACTAGTGAATGAACCGACTCACATTCCGTGTGTCCAAGGGCAACACTCTAACATTCTTGATCTTTTTTTAACTTCACACCCTGAAAAGTATGAAGTTAACGTTCTAGCACCTCTTGGTAATTCGGATCACTGTATTGTTTCAGCATCCTTTTCGTATTCCGCTCTTCGTGTCGCTTCGACCCCAGCCCCAAAGCGGACAATATATATATACGAAAAGGCACGTTGGGCCGAGCTCAACAACTTTTTCCAGCATTTTAATTGGAAACTTTGTTTTCTAAATAGCGATATAGATGCTGCGGCTGAAATGATTGAAAATATTATCTTGATTGGAATGAAATCATTTATTCCAATTAAAGTTATTTCGGATAAACCATCTAATAAAAGTTGGTTTAACCAGACATGCAAGACTGCTGTCAGATCCAAAGAGGAAGCGTTCAGGAAATGGTGTTTAAATAAAAATGCCACAACTGATCTGCTGCGCAAGCAGACAAGAACCATGTGTGCCAGGGTACTTAGACGTGAAAAGTTTCTGTACGAACAACGTCTTCGTGCCAAAGTTCTTGCCTCTCCTAGGGGAAGTAAGAGCTTTTGGTCATTTGTGAGAAGAGTAAAGGATAACTCCTCATCTATCCCAACTCTTGTTAAAGATGACCAGATATTCACTGACCCGGTTGACAAAGCTAACCTATTGGCTGTAATGTTTGCAAGGAATTCATCCTTGCCGGAAAGCAATCAACCACTCCCCGTGATCGAAAATATATCTAGTTCCATGCCTCAGATATTTTTTCGAACACGTGGAGTTAAAAGGGTTCTCGCAAATCTCGACGTAAATAAATCTCCAGGCCCGGATGGCATTTCAGCACTTGTCCTATGTAAGTGCTCTTCGACGCTTGCCCGTCCCCTTCGCAATCTTTTCAACCTTGCATACCGTGCAGGAGTTTTCCCAGCGTGTTGGAAGATTGCGAACATCCAGCCCATCCCTAAAAAAGGTGAGGCTAATAACCCTGCTAACTATCGACCGATCGCTATTTGCTCAGCGCTCTCGAAGGTTATGGAGAGTATGGTTAACCACCATCTTGTGAGGTATTTAGAAACTAATGACTTACTTAATGATCGACAGTATGGCTTCCGTAGGAATCGATCTACGGGAGACCTGATGACACTGCTATCCGAAAATTGGAATCGTTCTATTCACCAGCTTGGTGAGAGTAAGGTCGTTGCTCTAGATATCTCCAAGGCCTTTGATAGAGTTTGGCACGGCGCACTCATATCAAAGCTTATCGCTTTTGGTGTTGGTAGTGACTTCTCTCGATTTATATCGAGCTTCCTCAGAGATCGCACTATACGTGTTGTTGTAGATGGGTTCTCATCCGACGAGCATAGGTTAACCGCAGGAGTACCACAGGGCTCTGTCCTTTCCCCCTCCCTTTTTCTTATTTTCATCGACGACCTTTTGGATCGGACTTCGAATCCAATATACTCATTCGCGGATGACAGCAACCTCTGTCATTCATACTCATTTGATCATAGACCAAGTCGTCAAGAAATTGAGGATAAAAGGCGATTGATGGATGAGTCACTTAGCCAGGATTTGTTGGCCATTTCTGAATGGGGTCGAGTGAATAGAGTAGATTTTAATGCACGTAAGACCCAGTGCTCCTTGTTGTCTCACAAGCGATTCACTGATCCAATGGTGTCGTCGATTTTAATGAACGGTGTAGATATTGAGCAATCAGATGCTCTCGATGTTCTCGGCATGAAAATACAATGTGATGTTCGTTGGACAAAACATGTATTTGATGTGTCGAAAGATGCCTTCAAATGTTTAGGCTTTTTAAAAAGATGTAAGAAATATTTCACACCCTCTGATCTTCTCAATATCTACACTACCTACATCAGACCAAAGATGGAATATAACTCCCATATATGGTCGGGTGCTCCAGCTTCATCGCTGGAGCTACTTGACCGTGTCCAGAGGAGGGCGATGGTGTTGATAGGCGATGGTAGGATATCCAATTCTATTGTCTCCCTTGAACACCGTCGTAATGTTGGTTGTGTGTCATTGTTCTATCGATACTTTCATGGTATTTGTTCTTCGGAAATTCGTGATCTCATACCGCCCGTGAGAACGTTCGGTAGAGATACGCGACTTTCCAGGAATTCTCACCCATTTGTTGTCGATTGGACAACTGACCGGACCACACATTACAGAATGAATTCGTTCTTCGCCCGCACTATCCGTATGTGGAATCGACTTCCGGCAGATATCTTCCCGGCCAATTATGATGTTCAGAAGTTTAAAACTAGAGTCAACAAACACTACTCCCTCTTTCCTCCTCCCAATACCGTATCTTCCTTCCGCCAACGCAATGCGCTGCATTTATAGGGGACATCCCCTGAGTGTTGGCTTAGTGAAAAAAAAAAAAAAAAAATATATATGTATATATGGGTCACGAATATGAACTGTTACGGTCACCCCCCAGAAATGAAGATGGGATTGTTTAATGATAATCTGCAAAATATTTCGTCACTGGGTCAAGACATCTGTGAGCTAAACGCTCCTGAAAACACCACTATCATGTTTTCCCGTGTTATTTTTTCATGTTGCATTTCTGTCCAAATTTTTCTATGAATTTATGGACCCTTGGAAGCACTTAAAATATAAATTTGTCATTCATTTGTCATATTATTGGACGCTTATTGATTTTTTGTGGGGTTTCAAAGTTACAGCTAAAAACTCATATTTCTTGGGAACAGGAGATGGTTTTTCAGATCCAAAAGTCTTTTTACAAAAATGAGCGCAGAATGTGGCGTCAATTTATTTCCGATCTACATGATTTATGTATTGACGGCAGCTATTTATTTTTTATGAGATACTACCACAAAATACGAAAAAGTTTACAGTTAACAAAATACATAAAAATTACTATAAACGTCCAATAAGTTACCCTAAGATAAGAATCAAAATTTTAAATTTTGTATGTAATGCATGAGAAAACACAATTTTTGGGCGTTTTCAACGTGATATTTTGCAAATCATCGTTAAACAATCCAAACTTTATTTTCATGGTGTGACTGGAAATTGTTTTTCCATTTGTATGGACTGCGACCCAGCCTAATATATATATGTATACAAATGAATTGTTTTTTGTTAACTTCATGTAATCTGTTGTTTTCTCGAAATAAAAACTAAAAAAGTGTGCCACTTTTTATGCCACTTTTTTCTAACAAATGTGCCACTTTTTTTGAAGAAATCCCCTTTTTGTGATACTTTTTGAAATTTCGCAGCGGTAACACTGGCCAGAATGTGATAATTCACCACTCTAAGAGTAAATGAAAGCTGTTGCAAAGTTGTGGGGAATAATAAAGCACAGCTTAGCATATGCGGGAACCGGATGTGATACGTGTTCGGCATTTCTGCGATAGGAGGTTTATGATATGTTGCTGGTACAATAGATGGCACAATACCTGGACAAATGCAAAGAACTAGAACATAAAGACTGAGCATATGGGAAAATGGAAAAATATGCAATAGATGTCTCTAAAGTAGTCATGGCAAAAATAGAAATATTTCCATTCTCTCTGAGAAAATTGTAACTGACACGAAATATTTGAAACACAATTTAAAAAAGAAAATTGTAACTGACATGAAATATTTCAAAACACAATTTAAAAAAGTAAACGGTTGGATTTTGAAAATTTTAAATATAATATGCATCGCTGCATTTTTAATTGTGCTAATTTTATACACACATTTCGTTTTCCGAATAATGTCGTGAAAAGGGAATTATGGTGTAAAATTCTCAAAATAGACTCCAAAATATTAAAATATGGTTCTCGGATTTGCAGCCACCACTTTGATCCCAAAGATATAGGATCAAAGAAACTGCTAAAGAATGCTGTTCCAGGTTAGAAAGCACAGCCAATACATTTCGTCAAGAGAAATTCAAAACTAAGTAACAACAAATATAGCAAATTGATATTTTGAATAATTGTGATACATTTGTCGCAATACATCAGATATGTGACTTGGAATGTTTTTTACTTCTCCTTAAAAGTGCATGTACATACTCCATGATTAACAATTTTGGAAATATGCAAGAATAACCCTTGAGGAAAGCACACAAACACGGTCAAAAGGCATTTTACATATTTTTACCAAAAATCGTTCTATTTTTAAAATATTAGTATGTGAAGCCTAAAATATGCAAAATGGAATAGATGTAAACTGGGTATGTTTGAACCACAAACGTGACGTTTTAAACCGTATAAGAAAATGTGGGGCTGGATGTGAAACACGAGAACTTCCGAAATTCTTAGCGATTTTATGCTAATTCTTACAAACCCCCCCCCCCCCCCCCCTGCGCACGGCCCTGTTCATTCCAATTAGATATACTACAAATTTGTCCAAAGTTTGGCACTCATAGTTAAGCTACGCATCAAGCTAATTATTTGCTTTTATTACGAATGTTTTTAGATTTCATTATGATATCTTAGTGATTCTTATTTACACTTTTTTAAACGATTTGATTTATCTCTCGCTGGGGTGACGTGAATTCGCTGCCAAATAACAATCAATTTCGTTAATGCATCACACGCGACTTGTTTTCTTTCATTTCAACAACATTTCGTTATTTAATCGTTTTCATAATATGAATTTGCGTAATGTCGGACCACTCTAGTCAAAATAATTTTTAATATTCAGATTAAAACACTTTTTGTGTGTTTTCATTTATTCCTTCGTTATCATTATATGCATGAACTTGAGTTGTTTCTGGCTCGAGAGCATTTGTAATTTCTAACCAAAAAAAGCAAACAACACAAATAATTGATACAATTGTTCCGCAATCACGTGTAAACGGCTGAACCGATGTTGTTGAAATTTTCAGTACAGATAGATGTAGGTCTGGAAGGAACTATAGGCTACAGAATTTTTAAAAATTTGCTCTGTGGGCGGAGGGGGCGTGACAATAGTGTTTTTGAGAGCTAGAAGGCTGAAAACTGGTACATATATATTACTGACTTCGAGAATGATAAATATGATGCCGAAATTTGGATTTTCATTTTGTGGGCGGAGTGGGCGTGGCAATAGTGTTTTTTGAGCTAGAAGGCTGCAAATTGGAACGTGTATATTACTAACCATGAGAATGATAAATATGATGCCGAAATTTGGATTTTCATTTTGTGGGCGAGTGGGCGTGGCAAAAGTGTTTTTGAGAGCTAGAAGGCTTAAAAATGGAATGTATATATTACTGACCACGAGAAAGATTAATTTGATGCCGAAATTTGGATTTTAGTTTTGTGGGCGGAGTAGGCGTGGCAAAAGTGTTTTTGAGAGGTAGTAGGCTGAAAATTGGTACATATATATTACTGACCACGATAAAGATCAATTTTATGCCGAAATTTTGATTTTCTTTTTGTGGGCGGATTGGGCGTGGCAATAGTGTTCTTTGAGCTAGAAGGCTGAAAATTAGAATGTATATATTACTGACCACGAAAAAGATAAACATGATGCCGGATTTTGAATTTTCGTTTCGTGGGTGGTGGGGGCGTAGAAAAGGTGTTTTTGAGAGGTAGTAGGCTGAAAATTGGTACATATATATTACTGGCCACAATAAATATCAATTTGATGCCAAAATTTGGATTTTCGTTTCGTGGGCGGCGGGAGCATGACAAAAGTGTCTTTGACAGCTAAAAACAGCTACTGACCACGAGAAATATAAATATGAATTTGGATTTTCGTTTAGTGGAGGTGGCTATAGTGTTTTAAGCTAGAAGACTGCAAATTGGAACATATATATTACTGACCACGAAAAAGATAAACATGATGCCGTATTTTGAATTTTCGTTTCGTGGGTGGTGGGGGCGTAGAATAAGTGTTTTTTTAGCTAGAAGGCTGAAAATTAGAACGTATATATTACAAACCACGATAATATCAATATG
Organism: Polietes domitor; assembly: GCA_947397865.1. Taxonomy (NCBI): domain Eukaryota; kingdom Metazoa; phylum Arthropoda; class Insecta; order Diptera; family Muscidae; genus Polietes; species Polietes domitor. The sequence goes on along the minus strand of OX377621.1, from coordinate 109,168,340 downwards.
ATAAGATCATTATGAAACCTGATTTTAATTTTACCATTTGTTTTTTTTTTTGCCTGGCGAAGCGGGCGGGGTTCAGCTAGTATGTATATATATTAGAACATTGATTTGAGTAAGAGTAATCGTTGCAAATATTTCGAACAAGGCCGCGCGCGTGTCAGTTAAAAAATCATCACTTCCTATACTCGGTATTTCAATGTTAATCCTAATATGGAAGTGCTTAAAATGAAATCTTTCCTAACACTACCTCAAAGGAATTTGTCAGTAAAAGAAAACCGAAAGTCTGCACTTTGCTGGTTTTACCAACAGGGAAAAACGCTATCTGAAGATTTATGCATATATACAGAACATCATAGCTAATTGAATATACATATTCACAGCACTTTTTCGAATAAAGTTTATTACAAGGCAATTTATTACCACTGATAGATATTGCGATTGTCTTTTTAATGATACGCATATTGTACCAAGCTTTCGCCGTCAATCTGAAAAGCTTTTAAATTATGAACGTTTAGTTTTATTATCCATTTTTATATTTTAATAGCAGCCATTTTTAGCAAACTGCGAACTCTTTAGTAGTAGGAATGGTGATGCTGTTAATAACAGACTTCTTTCTCTAAGCGCAGTATAAAAGAAACTATACATTCAAAAAGTCACGGATCAGTTTCAACACGTTTTAGCCTTCTCACTATTTACTTAGGTAGATTCGATTTTTAGATTAGGGGAGCTGTGCAGAACTCAGAAAGTTTATTCGTGGCCATCCACAAACTTAAAACATATATGTACATATAGCTAACAAAATAATTAGTCATAAAAATATAAAAACTAAAACATATTTTTTAATTAAAAATAATGGAAACATACAGTATGTGATAGCTTTTGCCTTTTTATACCCTCCACCTCCAGGATGGGGGTATATTCACTTTGTCATTCCGTTTGTAACACCTTGAAATATTTATCGGAGACCCCATAAAGTATATATATTCTGGGTCGTGGTAAAATTCTAAGACGATATAGCCATGTCCGTCTGTCCGTCTGTCTGTTGAAAGCACGATAGCGGCCGAACGAAATGAGCTAGAAGGTTCAAATTTTTCCTAAATGTGTCTTATAGTTGTAGATCGCTTGGGATTGAAAGTGGACGAAATCGGTCCAGAGGGAAAAATTTTTCCCTCACAAGTACTGAAAATACCCCTAATATTTAAAGTATTTCAGCATGTTTTTGAACATATTAGCTTGTATTTACTTGATATTTGCAATTCGCATTCCCTCGACATTCTTTAATCTACTGGTAATACTGTGGAATGCACTCCGTGGTGGAGGGTATATAAGATTCGGCCCGGCCGAACTTAACGCCTTCTTACTTGTTTGCTTTCACTTTTTGTAATCACCTTTGTAAAAAGTATGTGTGATGACATCCACGTGGAAATGAATGATCGACAATAGGCCTGTTCGATTGGGCTTACTAGCTTACGATTAAGAGACTTGAGTAGGTGGCATCATTGTTGGCAATTGGTTTATCTCAAATGGATCAACAAGAAAAATCTGGCAGCAACGGTAAGAGAGTAGTAAGCTACTTTCTTGTTAAGTGAGCCCAATCGAATCGAATCGTGCAAAAAAATGTTTGCTTCATAATCATGTTAAATAGACATTCGTTTGATAATTTTAATAATAAGTTCACATTTTCGAACCAACCAAGATTTTAATGACACAAAAAATATGTATATGGATTTTCTTAAAAATCGTGATATTCTTTCCTTTCACCGAAAATCGAAAGCCATCACATACCCGGTTATTTATTGGGGTTCTGTTAGGTCTTTAATACAATGTCCAATTACACTACTCAACAAATTGAAAAAAATTTCATGTACTCCGGATGCGATAATTTTTTCTGTGTAGATAACCTTGACATGAGCTCGAAAAACGCAATAAAAAATTTTTTTTTCGTTTGGTTTTTTTTTTATTATTTTTTTTTTAAATTTAAAAAATTTTTTTTTTGGTTAATTTGTTTCGTCCGGCATAACTCGGGAACCACTAGCCCGATTTAATTGAATTAAATTTTAAAAAATTTAAAATTACAATTCCCTTAATCTGTTCATATATTGTTTTCCTATACAAGCAACAGTTTCCAAGTTAAAAATGAATATATAAAGGAAAAAACTTATTTTTTGCCTAAAGATTTAATTTTTTTTTTTTTAAAATCCATAAAAAATCCAAAATGAAAAAAAATGTCATATCTTATTACTTTTACGTAAAGTCACATAACCTATGAGCAAAATGAGACAAAGATCATGAAAATCGATGCACGCGTTTCGCTTTTATTCGCAATTGAGTAAAGGTATGAATTTCAAAAATTTAAAAAATTTTTTTTTGGTTAATTTGTTTCGTCCGGCATAACTCGGGAACCACTAGCCCGATTTAATTGAATTAAATTTTAAAAAATTTAAAATTACAATTCCCTTAATCTGTTCATATATTGTTTTCCTATACAAGCAACAGTTTCCAAGTTAAAAATGAATATATAAAGGAAAAAACTTACACTAGTCAACAGTCAAAATGTACTCGGGATGCGATAATTTTTTCTGTGTAGATAACCTTGACATGAGCTCGAAAAACGCAATAAAATTTTTTTTTTCGTTTGGTTTTTTTTTATTATTTTTTTTTTAAATTTTAAAAATTTTTTTTGGTTAATTTGTTTCGTCCGGCATAACTCGGGAACCACTAGCCCGATTTAATTGAATTAAATTTTAAAAAATTTAAAATTACAATTCCCTTAATCTGTTCATATATTGTTTTCCTATACAAGCAACAGTTTCCAAGTTAAAAATGAATATATAAAGGAAAAAACTTATTTTTTGCCTAAAGATTTAATTTTGTTTTTTAAAAAAATCCATAAAAAATCCAAAATGAAAAAAAAATGTCAAATCTTATTACTTTTACGTAAAGTCACATAACCTATGAGCAAAATGAGACAAAGATCATGAAAATCGATGCACGCGTTTCGCTTTTATTCGCAATTGAGTAAAGGTATGAATTTCAAAAATTTAAAAATTTTTTTTTTGGTTAATTTGTTTCGTCCGGCATAACTCGGGAACCACTAGCCCGATTTAATTGAATTAAATTTTAGAAAATTTAAAATTACAATTCCCTTAATCTGTTCATATATTGTTTTCCTATACAAGCAACAGTTTCCAAGTTAAAAATGAATATATAAAGGAAAAAACTTATTTTTTGCCTAAAGATTTAAATTTTTTTTTTTTTTAAATCCATAAAAAATCCAAAATGAAAAAAAATGTCAAATCTTATTACTTTTACGTAAAGTCACATAACCTATGAGCAAAATGAGACAAAGATCATGAAAATCGATGCACGCGTTTCGCTTTTATTCGCAATTGAGTAAAGGTATGAATTTCAAAAATTTGCTCGACATATGCACAACTTTGTCTATGGTAAGGTTTTTTCTTTTTTTTTTTATTCTCAGAATTAACAAAACGGAATAAACAAAGGGTTATTTAATTTTTATGATTGCGTAAGCAAAGTAATAAACGCTAATAAATGTGCGTGAACAATTAAAAGGAAAAAAGGAAAGGGGACTTTTTTAATTATTTGGGTTTTCCGTTGGCTACCTGTATGATTTTTTTACAGAAATGCAACCCACATTTAAGGGTGGTCATTATTCGGAAAATTTAAGACTCACACATGGTGAAACAGGTATGTAGCCACCGTAAAAAAATATACACCCATTTATAAGTACCTGTCAGTAAAATACTAAACAATACACAGTATAAATAGGTCTTCATTGATCGATTTTACTCATTCAACAAGTGTCGACGAACGCGATAGTTAAAATGAGCAAACGTTCGCGAGGATTTGAATGCAATACCAATCCAAGTAATTTTTGTTACATGTGCGCCATGCTCGTCACTCACATCGCCCAGGTTGTCCGGAAAGAAGTCCAAGTGCGAGTGTAGAAAATGTATCTTAAGCGACATATTTGCTCTAATTTTTTTATAATTTTGGAGTAGTTGTTCGACGATCTCTCTGTAATTTGAGCTTTTGTTGTTTCCAAGAAATCCGGAAACAATTTGCCGAAATGAGTTCCAAGCTGCAGCTTCATTTGGTGATAAAATGTGCTCAAACTGTTGGTCTTGCAACAACTTTTTAATTTGCGGACCGTCGAAAACGCCTTCCTTTATCTTTGCCGATGAAAGGTGAGGAAAAATGGTTTTTAAATAGGCGAACGCTTCGCCATCTTTGTTGATAGCTTTCACGAAGTTTTTTATGAGTCCGAGCTTTATGTGAAGAGGTGGGAGAAAAACATTTTCCTTTTTTATGAGTGGTGTATATTTCACGTTGTCGCTGCCGGGGATGAAGTTAACTCTTTCTGTCCAACTCCTCCTGGTGTAATGATGTTGACGATCGCGGCTGTCCCAAAGGCAGAGAAAACAACAGTACTTTGTGAATCCACCTTGTAATCCACAAAGGATACCGATAACCTTAAGGTCGGCACAAACTTTCCAATCGTGCCTCTCATAGTTAAGGCACTTTAGTAGATTGTCCATGACTTCGTATGTTTCCTTGGTGTCAACGGCATGAGCAATTGGAATCGAAGGTTTCTCGTTGCCGTTGTGCAGTAAAATTGCTTTAAGGCTCTGCTTGTTGCTGTCGATGAAAAGACGCCACTCTCCTGGATCGTAAGAGTACCCGAGTTCACCAAATAATCCGGGAATGTCCTTACAAAAACAGATGTTGTCTTTTTTTGTGTAGTAACGGACGGTTGCGGGTCCACTTGTTCTTCGGAAAATGGCACTGGAAAATTCACTGTTGAAACAGCAGCGTAAGTCCATCGTATATTTTTTCCCACGCCTGTTTTTTTGCTAAGACAGAAGTAGCAATCTGTTACATGGCAAAGCGTAGCTCTCCAAAGCATTGGAATGATGATTCTCGGCTGTCGTCTGAAAGAATTTCAATAATAAGTTATATATGTTCTTGAATTTCGTAATCTACACTTACCTTGAGTCAGCTAGCTGTACGTAGCACCTTGGACATAGAGCACTTGGTGTCCACCGCTCATCTATGTTTGAGACCTTTAAATTGAAGCTCTCTTCAAATGAATCTCTCAATTTAGGTGAAAAACAACGCTTGTTTTTTTCAGAAACGTATTCTCCGCACATGTAACAAAAATTACTTGCTCATTTTAACTATCGCGTTCGTCGACACTTGTTGAATGAGTAAAATCGATCAATGAAGACCTATTTATACTGTGTATTGTTTAGTATTTTACTGACAGGTACTTATAAATGGGTGTATATTTTTTTACGGTGGCTACATACCTGTTTCACCATGTGTGAGTCTTAAATTTTCCGAATAATGACCACCCTTAAATGTGGGTTGCATTTCTGTAAAAAAATCATACAGGTAGCCAACGGAAAACCCAAATAATTAAAAAAGTCCCCTTTCCTTTTTTCCTTTTAATTGTTCACGCACATTTATTAGCGTTTATTACTTTGCTTACGCAATCATAAAAATTAAATAACCCTTTGTTTATTCCGTTTTGTTAATTCTGAGAATAAAAAAAAAAAGAAAAAACCTTACCATAGACAAAGTTGTGCATATGTCGAGCAAATTTTTGAAATTCATACTTTTACTCAATTGCGAATAAAAGCGAAACGCGTGCATCGATTTTCATGATCTTTGTCTCATTTTGCTCATAGGTTATGTGACTTTACGTAAAAGTAATAAGATTTGACATTTTTTTCATTTTGGATTTTTTATGGATTTAAAAAAAAAAAATTAAATCTTTAGGCAAAAATAAGTTTTTTCCTTTATATATTCATTTTTAACTTGGAAACTGTTGCTTGTATAGGAAAACAATATATGAACAGATTAAGGGAATTGTAATTTTAAATTTTTTAAAATTTAATTCAATTAAATCGGGCTAGTGGTTCCCGAGTTATGCCGGACGAAACAAATTAACCAAAAAAAAAATTTTTAAAATTTAAAAAAAAAAATAAAAAAAAAACCAAACGAAAAAAAAAAATTATTGTGTTTTTCGAGCTCATGTCAAGGTTATCTACACAGAAAAAATTATCGCATCCCGAGTACATTTTGACTGTTGACTAGTGTTAGTGAAACTTAGTTTCATAAGATCAAAGAAAGATTTCATAATAAATATTACAGAAACAATTCTTAAATATTATGAAATATGTCACAACCAATAAAATATTTGTGTTATGAAATGTCTTCATAAATATAATGAAGGATTTCATAGTTTTTACTACATTTTTAGTGTGTCCACTTTTTCGGTTGAATGCTAGCAATTCTCATTTGTCCTCTGTTAACTCTGACATTTACCAAGATTTTGGTTAAAGACATACTCATTGTAAAGACTCTCGCAATGATGGTGTGTGTTGATTGGTTAGTCAACAAATCAGACCTTTTTTGTTTTTTTTTTTTTTTTGTTTATATTGGAATTATGAAACTTTTCATAAAATTAATGAAGTTTCTTCATAAAATGTATGAAAATTTGCATAAATCATATTATGAAAAATAATGAATTTTTATGACAAAAGTTTAGCGAATGAAGAACTTCATTTCATAGTTTCTAATAAATGTTGTTTGATTTTTGCTTTATGAAACATGTTTCTTTGGGGACTTTTTAATGAAAATTTTCACTGAGGTTAAGACAAAATCATAAATAGTATGAAGATAATTCTTTCAGTGTATAGTCGGCCTTTCCTTACTTGTTTTTTTTTTGTTTTTTATATATCAGACTGTTTCAAATGCAGTAACTTTTCTTCGCTCGCACTCGTGGAAATTGAATAAAAAGTTTGTATAAATTACATAAGTTTGTTATGCTACTTTTTAAAATTTAGCGACCCACAAAACACTTGTGTGACTGTGATATAGAAAAAGTCTTTGTAGAATTTCCTTTTAATGTTTTTTTTATTCTTTTAATTCCGCTACTCGATAGAGCAGCAGTAATCAATTGGTACAATAACAGTAAGTAAGTAAGTTTCATTAGGTTAATCCGACTTATGTAATTTAATTATATCCTAAAGCATCGGGCGCACCAAGGATATAACTGATTCCGAACATCCGTATGGAAGTTACCAGGCCCGTGCGCAGGATTTTCCCCTGGGGGGGTTTTCATCTACACTCAAAAAAAATTTCCCTATAATGAGTTAAAATTAACTAAAATTTACCAAGTACATTTTTACTAAATAAGTAGAATTTTGCTGAAAATTTCCTAAGTAAATTTTTCCTAAAAACAAGTAATTTTTCACTAAATTTAAGCAAAATTTTCCTAAAACTAGGTAAATTTTTGTAAAATTTTGCTGAAAAAAAATTTCCTAAAACTAAGTAAATGTTTACTCAAATCATGTAAATTTTTACTCAAACTGAGGACAATTTTGCTGATTTTTTCCTCAAAACGAGTAAATTTTTAATTAAACTGAGGAACATTTTATTTTATACAAGAAAAAAGGTGAAATTAAAATAATTTCTTTTTAACTAAAAAATCAAACAAATAGTTTTGCTTCAGAGTATGCAAAACTGATACAAATATGACAACATGAAATATTTCTCAAAAGTTTCATGATACCTCTGCCATAAAGAGTTGAGCTATTACTCCATGATTGTTACGAAGGCAAGACAGGCGCCTTCGCAGTTATTGTTTAGAATAATTCATAAAGAATTTAAGAAATAAGTCTCTGCAAACGAACGAGAATTGCTTCTTAGATTAATATTCAAGATTTTGATTTGAACTGGGATATTGTCCTGGCTCAAGACCATTTTGCTTCTATATTTAATAGAATACAAATTTATTTACAAATGGCATGATGACATTTATTACTTGGCTGCAGACTACCACGATCATGATTTCGACCATGTCAAAAGTCTTTTCAAGATTTTTTTAACAATTTCAAATGTTTTTTATAAGTTCATTAATACTTAAATGTATGAAGAACTCGGCATAAATTTCAGTAAACATTTTAACTTCATTTTAGGAAAAAACACATTTTTAAGTTAAAGTAAATTTTAATTTTTTCCATACAAAAAATTTCAGTTTTTTTCACTTTTCTCATTGTCGGTAATCCATCTATCAGTACATTCAAAGGTATATATCAGTAAAAGAAAGAAAAAAGTCTACTGAAAGAGCAGATTTTCTGCTGTTAAAAAAGAGACAGCAGAGTTGTATCTGCTGAGATGGTAAATACGCATTTTGTCCCAAGCTAATATAAAAGAAAATTCGAGCTAAACTCGCTTTTTTATATTTTAATTAACAACAGCCAATTTTAGCAGACTACAAACTCTTTAGCAGTGTGAATGGTGATGTAAGATTGCAGAAAACTGATGTTATGCAAAAAACTGCTGTAATAGCAAAAAGTGCTTGCTGATAGACAGCAGACAATCGCTGCTACTATTAACAGACATGTTCTCTAAGTGTAGAACTTTTCAGGAGAGCGAAAAAACTGATTTTCTCCTTAATTTGAAGAGAAATTATTAATCGTTCTTCCACAGTTTAATCTAAAAAGGATTACTAATTGCTACGATTAAAAGGTTTTCGAAATTTCCTATTATTCGCGGTTTCATGGTTCATAGCCACTTTTGTATGTTTAAAATTGAGCACTATGAATGTTGAAATAAGAATAAGATTTATTGTAAAGTCCATAACTTTTTTCATGAAATCTTGGCAATGTTTCATAGAAAACGCATTTTCTGCGATGTACACAACGAATTAAAAGATTCCAGTTCCATCCGTCAGATTGGTCGATTGTAACATATATGTAGCTAGTCGCGGAAATCGCTGCAATTGATGATAAATCTAAAATTCGCCGTTCCTTATATTTTAACTTTCTTCATTCATAATTCTGAAACTTTTCATACACAAATATTCCCCATGAAGTCAGCAATCACATGACAAAGAAATATTTTGGTATTCTCGATATAATAAAATGTTACGCCGGTTTTCTAAATATACGTTTCACAATTTTTGACTTTACAGTAGGGTTTGGGGTCCGGGAATTCCCGAATCGTTTTATTTTATAATTTTAAATTCCCGGGAATACGGGAAATATTAAGAAAAGTATTTTATTGATTATTTTGACCATAAATTTAGATTTAATACATAAATTGGAAATTTTATACATTTTTCAAATTCATATATTTACATTGCTGACAATAATAATGGGTATTTGTTTATTACTACATACAAACTTTTTGTGAGTATATTGCATGATCGTTATTGTGAAACAAAAATACCATAACGACAATACTATGGCTGACTTAATGTCAATACTTAAACCCTCGTGCTGGTTAAACTTTAAATTTCTTGTTTTCTAGAAGAATCGGCGAAATAAAAGGTGAAAATCTTCTTAATTAACAATTTACTTTACATATGAAACCAATAAGAAATTGTTAAAAATTGGGATACAATAAAAATTTTTTTAATTGGAAACTTTCAAGAGAAATCAAATATGAATAGAAATAGAAATATATCCTACTGCATTTTTAAATAACCCTTTGTAAGAACTAGTGACTGACTAATGACTAATGACCATTGAAATAGGTTTTTTTTTATGAGTTTATTTACTTAATATTATTTTTTTATATTGATTTACGTTTTAGAATATTTTATTTGTTTCTGTAATTTTTTTATATGAATCTTCTAAATTAATTATGTCATAACATTCTCCGAGTTATTTGTTTCCTTAAACATTTTGAATCTAGTGTAGGTGTAAGTCACTTGTATCTGCGATCCAATTTTATGAATCCTTTAATTCTGACGATTAGTCTAGAGCAAAGTATTTGTAAAGCGAAAACTAATCTGTAAAATATTTTGACAAAAACATTCGTCTAAGTTGTAATATGTCAGTATTTTAACCTATTTTTATTTATTACTACAATAATAAAAAATATTTATTTTTAAATTATTATTATATTGTTTTGTCCTTCTCGATAACTTACACTTAAGAGACTTGAAAGGCAACATTTTTATATATTGTTTTTTTTTCTTAAATTAGAAGAATTAGATTCAAGAAGAAAAATCTGACAGCAACGCTATGAGAGTAGTAAGCTCTTGCTAAGCGAGTAAATTCCATACAAAAAATAAACTCGTAAGCCCAATCGAACAGGCCTATAGTTTAATAATCAGGAATTACATTCATATTTAAAGTTGCCAAAAAAGTACGAAAACCTTGAAATAGTGTACACGGACGTGTATGGTGGGCGAAAAAAGTCCGGGAAACCCCAAACCCTACTTTACAGCCACCATTTTTCCTATTTTAGCCAGATAAATGGGGAATCAAAATGTTATTAACACGAAATGATGGAATTTGATAGTATGATATGCCCTAAATCTAGAAAAATGTTTTAAACAAAATCGTTGTAGCGAATTATAACCTTCGGTTTTATGCTGCTCCATTGTTGAACTATTTTATTTCTATTATTTTTATGTTCATAGCCACTTATGCAGTCACAAACTAACGTGCGAGAGGATAGCCAAATCAGAAAATTAAGAAAAATGACTAGAAAAAAAAATCTTTTCCAAATTTATATGACAGATGACATCCAAATCTGAGAATAGTTCGGCATCAAAAACTCATTTTCGAGTAAATGGTTCATATCCACTTTTGAATATAAGCCCTCGATATATATTTTGAAGAAATATTACACAAAAAACGATCAAATTCGTCGGCGATAAACCCTTCAGTCCCGCATTTTTTCTATGATAAATGCAGAAAATTGGATATGCTTTTTGACAATGTATGGGTTTAAATAGGATGTCTAAAGAGTTTTGGGTTTTTTTAATTTATATAGGACATGAGTAACAGGATGTTTACTCAAAATCTTTATACGCATATTCCGATTAAATAAAAAATATTTGAAAATGTTTCTTCATTTTTATAATCTTAAATATGTGTAAATTCAATTAACAAATACAGTTTTTTTTGTATTCGATGAATTGCAAGAAGAAGCAACTAGAAATTTTAATTCCAAAAAACCAAATAACTGGTATTTTAGAGTTTCGTTTTCCTACGTAGATCCAAGTTACTGAATTTGTTGTTTCTCTTTTGAATAATACTTGTTACATATGTGCAAAAAAACTAGCTCTGAAAAACATTTGACGTAAGTGATAAATTTCTTATTGTTTCGCAACTTTAAAGTAGATTTTAAAATAGAGACCTACACGCACAGAAAAAATGCATTTCGTAGAATCGAAATTTTAGACTCGTGAACATAGTTTTTGAGTTTCTTTTGTGGGAAAAATTTGTTTGTTTGCGGTAAACATGTTATCAGTTGTTGTAAATGAACAAAGAGAAATGAGCACCTGTGATGAAAATAGGACACAGATTTCAGATTTAGATACAGCTCCATAAAAATGTCTAATCGCAAATGTTACATCTTAGCGCACTACAAGCATCAAACAAATTATTTGCATTTATTAAGAATATTTTAGATTTCATTATGATATCATAGTGATTCTTATCTACACTTTTTAAAATTACTAAACGATTTTGTTATTAAATTTCCAAACTTTTGTTGCTCTAGTCGAATGTCAAGAAGTGGTATCGGTTAATAAAAATGGAAATTTTCCGTCCATTAGCACAATCTTGAAATTGGCACAATTCGTTTAGTTTGTTTGTATTTTTCATAACCTTTGTCCGAAATTCGAGAAAGTGGACACGATTTTTCTATGTAATTTTCGTGATTTTACTGCAAAATTACCATTTCAGACGAGTTATTTTAAAAAAACTCTTAAAAATTGTATATTTTATTGCTTCAGAAAGTCTAGAAGGTTTTAAAAAGTATATGTTCGAAACCTCTCTGGGGGGGGGGGGGGGGTTTGAACCCCCAAAACCTGCGCACGGCCCTGGGGCTGAATACGCCATTCAAGCCATCATAAAGACCACTTACCCACTAGGCCCAGATTGAGAGTGGGCTTTGATCCTGACAGCAGTCGTTTGGTCCTAATGTCGACTGGGGTGAAATGATGACCACAGACTCGGTCGGACATATTTAATGGTCTGGAGATTAGATTCCTATAATCTCCTTGCATATCGCCTTGTTCGCTAAGGTGAATCTGTACATAGGTACTCCATCACCTCGTCGAACTTTGCAGCCTTTCACTGAACACATACTTGTGTACATAATTAATTATTAATTATTTAATTTATAAAATATAAATCACATTTAACGGGCGCGGGCTTTGGGAGCTTTACGCTTTACGTGGAAGGAGTTGCGAGTTGCTAAAAAAGGGAGTATAGAATGGATTAGAATGAAAGACAGAACAATTTAAGAATGAGAGAGCATAAAGGGCAGAACAATAGTGGTGAGTTTGCTGATTTCACCACAGGAGAGCACAGAGAGTGGAGAGATAAGCGAGAGGATGCCAACCAACCAGTGTTACCGTTGTGCCACTAAAATGGCAATTTTCCCTGTCAAGCTTCATATGAAAAAATAAAATAATCCGGGATAATTGGGCGTGTATCCAAAAGCCAAAAATAAAGAATTTAAGTTTTCGAAGCGACAGGACAACGAACAAACATTTCACTATTAATGTGAACAATCGTTCTCCGTCGTCGAGGCTAAGTCCAATAAAGTCGACACAAAATATTTTTTTGAAAATTTCTTTTGGCGACAATGTGAAGAAATAATTTTTTATTTTGAACGAAAAATTAAATTTTTATTAACGTTTTTGTTATCGCAGCTTGCTATCCCGGCTTAAAGAAAAACAGCCCAAATAAAATTATTCAACAAGAACTGTCAACAAAAAATAAGATATATTTAAAAATTTATATTCTTAAAATCATAAGAGATTAAGAGACTTCACACAAGATATAGTTTCGATGACAAACAACTTTTTGAAAACATTTTAAAAAAGAGTTTATAATGTTTACAGAGATATCGATTATAAAAATATTCTCACGAGTTTATGTGAACCCTTTTTATATAAAATCTAACGAAGATATCAACTATTTTGCCATCGGGCCTGAATTTAGTGATGTAATTAGCAAACCACAGGCTTTTGTAAATGAATTACAATTATTAGAATATAAGTCAAATGATAAAACTTACGAGCAGTATTCGCTAGTACTAATGTCGAAGTTTTCTGGTATAAAGTGGGAAATTTAAAATAAAAAGTAACTAAAAATAAATACCAAAATGTGATTTAATTTATTTTTTAGTTTAGTATATATATGTATATATGGGTCACCAATATGAACTGTTACGGTCACCCCCCAGAAATGAAGATGGGATTGTTTAATGATAATCTGCAAAATATTTCGTCACTGGGTCAAGACATCTGTGAGCTAAACGCTCCTGAAAACACCACTATCATGTTTTCCCGTGTTATTTTTTCATGTTGCATTTCTGTCCAAATTTTTCTATGAATTTATAGACCCTTGGAAGCACTTAAAATATAAATTTGTCATTCATTTGTCATATTATTGGACGCTTATTGATTTTTTGTGGGGTTTCAAAGTTACAGCTAAAAACTCATATTTCTTGGGAACAGGAGATGGTTTTTCAGATCCAAAAGTCTTTTTACAAAAATGAGCGCAGAATGTGGCGTCAATTTATTTCCGATCTACATGATTTATGTATTGACGGCAGCTATTTATTTTTTATGAGATACTACCACAAAATACGAAAAAGTTTACAGTTAACAAAATACATAAAAATTACTATAAACGTCCAATAAGTTACCCTAAGACAAGAATCAAAATTTTAAATTTTGTATGTAATGCATGAGAAAACACAATTTTTGGGTGTTTTCAACGTGATATTTTGCAAATCATCGTTAAACAATCCAAACTTTATTTTCATGGTGTGACTGGAAATTGTTTTTCCATTTGTATGGACTGCGACCCAGCCTAATATATATATGTATACAAATGAATTGTTTTTTGTTAACTTCATGTAATCTGTTGTTTTCTCGAAATAAAAACTAAAAAAGTGTGCCACTTTTTATGCCACTTTTTTCTAACAAATGTGCCACTTTTTTTGAAGAAATCCCCTTTTTGTGATACTTTTTGAAATTTTGCAGCGGTAACACTGGCCAGAATGTGATAATTCACCACTCTAACAGTAAATGAAAGCTGTTGCAAAGTTGTGGGGAATAATAAAGCACAGCTTAGCATATGCGGGAACCGGATGTGATACGTGTTCGGCATTTCTGCGATAGGAGGTTTGTGATATGTTGCTGGTACGAATAGATGGCACAATACCTGGACAAATGAAAAGAACTAGAACATAAAGACTGAGCATATGGGAAAATGGAAAAATATGCAATAGATGTCTCTAAAGTAGTCATGAAAAAAATGGAAATATTTCCATTTATTCCATTCTCTCTGAGAAAATTGTAACTGACACGAAATATTTGAAACACAATTTAAAAAGAAAATTGTAACTGACATGAAATATTTCAAAACACAATATAAACAAGTAAGAAGGCGTTAAGTTCGGCCGGGCCGAATCCACCACGGAGTGTATTCCACAGTATTACCAGCAGATTAAAGGATGTCGACTTTATAAAGAAGCACAGTACCATACCACAGACAAAGTGATAAGAAAAGTATAAATCTTAAAGATATCCCCATTCTCCTTTTTCCATTTGAACCCCAAAAAGTGCGAATTTTGGAAAGTTCTTTTATTTTACGTGTCTACGCAATCAGAGGAATGTATATATCGAATTTCATTATTCTAGGTGCAGCCGTTAGGTTGGCACTATTTTTATCCCTCTATCCCCATTAACCCCTTATAAGTACAAATTTAGAAAAAATACTTGTATATTATGTATCTACTCTATTAGAGGAATGTACACGCCAAATTTCGTGTTTCTATCTGCTGTCGTTTGATATGTACCATTTCTATCCCTTTTTGTCCCATTTCGCCCCTACAAATAAAAATCACTCTATGGTGCCCTTTTATGCTACAAAGAGAATGCGCATTGCAAATATCAAGTAAATACAAGCTAATATGTTCAAACAACATGCTGAAATACTCTAAATATAAGGGGTATTTTCAGTCCTTGTGAGGGAAAAATTGTTCCCTCTAGGCCGATTTGGTCCACTTTCAATCCCAACCGATCTACAACCATAAGACACATTTGGGAAAAATTTGAACCTCCTAGCTCATTTCGTTCAGCCGCTATCGTGCTTTCAACAGACAGACAGACGGACAGACGGACATGGCTATATCATCTTAGAATTTTACCACGACCCAGAATATATATACTTTAAGGGGTCTGCGATGAATATTTCAAGGTGTTACAAACGGAATGACAAAGTGAATATACCCCCATCCTGGAGGTGGAGGGTATAAAAAGTAAACGGTTGGATTTTGAAAATTTTAAATATAATATGCATCGCTGCATTTTTAATTGTCTAATTTTATACACACATTTCGTTTTCCGAATAATGTCGTGAAAAGGGAATTATGGTGTAAAATTCTCAAAATAGACTCCAAAATATTAAAATATGGTTCTCGGATTTGCAGCCACCACTTTGATCCCAAAGATATAGGATCAAAGAAACTGCTAAAGAATGCTGTTCCAGGTTAGAAAACACAGCCAATACATTTCGTCAAGAGAAATTCAAAACTAAGTAACAACAAATATAGCAAATTGATATTTTGAATAATTGTGATACATTTGTCGCAATACATCAGATATGTATGTAGACTTGGAATGTTTTTTACTTCTCCTTAAAAGTGCATGTACATACTCCATGATTAACAATTTTGGAAATATGCAAGAATTACCCTTGAGGAAAGCATACAAACACGGTCAGAAGGCATTTCACATATTTTTACCAAAAATCGTTCTATTTTTAAAATATTAGTATGTGAAGCCTAAAATATGCAAAATGGAATACATGTAAACTGGGTATGTTTGAACCACAAACGTGACGTTTTAAGCCGTATAAGAAAATGTGGGGCTGGATGTGAAACACGAGAACTTCCGAAATTCTTAGCGATTTTATGCTATTTCTTACAAAACTTAGTTTGGTGCCCAGATTGCAATATATTCAAAGCCACATAAAAACACAACATTAATAACTGTAGTTAGATATTGCATATATCGTCAAATCTATATGTATGAGTTATTTTGTAGTACCGCGGTTCATTCCATCGACAATGTGCCCATCTAGGCAGCAAGTAGTTTCATCATCAACAATCACAGAAGTGGAAACATCATCTATGTCAGCAGCTGAAACTATAGTCGGAATTGCAGTATCGTCAATACCGTCAACAACAATACCATTAACAGATAACACAGAAATATATCTGAATTCAAATGCAATAACCACAAATGATTCGTTCCGCTTTCAACAAATTGGAGTGAAAAGGACATATGAACGCGTCCGTATGAGTAATGCATTGTCACATGATCATTGCTATGCAAAACGATCCCGTATTCACACAACAATAGAAATAGAAGAATCGTGTACCCCTAGCTCCAATAATGATAATGAAATATCATATCTTTTGCAGAAGATAGAAGCACTAGAAAAGAAGGATTTAGAAAGAGATTATACAGAGAAAGACTTAATGGATCAAATAAAATTCCTAAAAGAAAATGAAAATATAGAACAGAAGAACACGGAATCAAAATTGGTTAAAAATAATTTGAAAAAAAGAATTAAACAGTTGGAAGATCAAGTAGCAGATTTGGTGAAATGTAGCATAATACCATCCGGTAATGCGAGTGAAGAAAAAATTACATTTTTACGCATGGCAGCTGATTCCAAAAGGCAATTCTCGACCAATGAGCAAAACATAGCTCAAAACATAATTTTAAAATCGCCTGAATGTTACAACTATTTGCGTGAAGGTATAGGATTGAACCTTCCCCATCCTACAACAGTACGACGTTGGCGACCTGTGAAGTCTGTAAGTCCTGGAATAGACGCAGTAGTAGTGGACAACTTAAAAAAGTTGGTAGCTTCCCTCTCAAGAAGAGATCGATTGTGTATGCTGATATTTGACGAAATAGAAATCAGAAAAGAGTTAGAGTATAATAAGTCCGCAGATATCATAGACGGCTTCGAAGATCTAGGAAATGGCAAAAGAAGTAATCGAATTGCAAATAAGTGCACATATTTTATGTTGAAAGGTATATGCGGCAATTGGAAGTATACAATAAGTTATTATGCAGTGTGCAAGAATTCAAATTGGCTTGCTCTCCGTGACATGACATGATATACGAGAATTTAGAAGTTGCAAAAGAAGTTGGTCTCACCGTTAAGTCTCTTGTTTGTGACCAAGGAGGTTCAAATATTGCTGTATATAGATCGTTATGTAAGTCATTGTTGAAGCAGCCATACTTTGAATTTGACCATTGCAAAATTTATTGTCTTTTCGATTATTGCCACCTAACAAAATCTATTAGAAATAATCTTTTCCAACACGGGTATTGCACCAAAACAGGCACAATTAGATTCGATGTTATTAAGAAAGTGAGAGAAAGACTGGAATTTTTTGTATGAATACCAATGTCAAAGATGGTGAACGGTTTTTTGTTTTACGCCATCTACATTTCATTTTTTCTTATGCCATGCTCTGTCTTTATGCTTTTAGGTCTTTGTGTCATGGTGTGTGCACTGCCCTCTTCATGTCAAGAGTTAAAACCTAAAAGTGATGCCAAGTTATGTAGAGGTCGAATAAATGAATAGGCATCATTGGTGATGAACTGTGCTCAAAGATAACGAAGTACATAGATAAAAAAGTTTGTAGTTGAAGCCAAGACCACTAGGGGGCGAATGAACAATGTGCATTCGAATTCACTCAATTTTAATCACTCATCACTCTTTCGTTTATATCAATGCAAATTTAACAAAAACCGATGTCAGTTTTGTAGTCCAATACCATGCTCTTGTTGGTTTATTTTGCTTCCATTTATGTTAGGCTTTAGAAAAAACAATAACCTAGAAATACATGCAAAATGCGTATTTGGATTAAATGGCGCAGGATAAAAGAACGGTTTTAGTAAGATTCAAGTCGACTTTCGTCGATAATGTGTAAACACAAAAACCTGACAACGGCATCAGCTACCCTACAGGATCATCTAAACCGAGTTGAGAATATACAATTTATTTTCATTTCTTAATTTCAATTTTCATTTTCTGAATTTCAATTTTCATTTCTGAATTTTAATTTGCATTTTCTCAACTTCAAATTTCATTTCTCAATTTTAAATTGTATTTTCAGAATTTTAATTTACATTTCTCATTTTCAATTTGTAGTTTTATCAATTTCGTAATGCATTTCTGAATTTCAATTTCTATTTTCTCAATTTCAATTTACATTTCTGATTTTCAACTTATATTTTCTAAATATCAATTTTCATTTCTCAATTCAACTGAAAATGGTGTAGTTATAAATCTACTTCAAAGGCCGAAGTGGAAACCCCAAAAAGGTAAAGTATTGATTGCTGCAGTTAACACTCTACTTCAAGAGGCTTAAATACGCCCTTGTGATGTGTAATTTTCTTGAACTTTTCGAAATAAGCGAAAACTCGAGAAGAAAATAATGGAACATTTAAAATCCTAAACGGGATTTATGATTAACCCATTACCGCGCTCTGTCCCCATATGAGGACACATGTTTAGTGCCAGACATTTGAACAACAGATTTTTCTGGGCGTTAATGGGTTAAATTATTTTATAAAATTCGCATACAAATTGTGTGGTTAGTAGGAGCACATTCAATATCAAACAAATAGAGCAAAATTAAAAATATCTGCATATAATAGCAAAAATTTCCACCAAAAATATATCGGTTTACAAAATAGAACTCTGTCCCGAAAGGGTTAAATAGTAATCCGTTTTAAACTATATGGAAATACAATGGCCGATTAAAGTAAATTAAACTACGTATCATAATAGGCCTGTTTGATTGGGCTTACTAGCTCAATTTTTGCATGGAATTTACTCGCTTAACAAGAAAGTAGCTTACTATTCTCTTAGCTGTGTTGCCAGATTTTTCCTGTTTTTCCTTTTATAAAAAACCAAAGTGTAGCAACGTTGCCAACTTATCAAGTCTCTTAATTGTAAGCTAGTAAGCCCAATCGAACAGGCCTACTGTTTTTAAAGTAATTGTTACACAAAAGTAAAAAAATTAATAATTAATTATTGAAACATAATAAAGTAAAAACAAGTAAGGAAAGGCTAAAGTCGGGCGGGGCCGACTATATAATACCCTACACCACTCCCTCGTATGTATCTCGCTTTGATTGCTAAACCCACGTATTTCATGGAAGCAATTTTATGTAGTTCATACAAATTATACAGTTACTATAAATTCATCTTTAGTCATATTTAACGTATATTGTACAGACAAATACAAATTATACAGTAGTAATAGGATGAATCGGACCGACATTTCAAAAGGGGGCCGATAACAACATTTTGGGCCTGGTCCAAAACATGGGACTATATATTTCTCATTCACGGTAGGTATTCCTAGTTGAAAAATATCATGATCTGCAAAATTTGATGAAGATACGATGTAAGATGTAGTTTCTAGAGCTGTAATAGATCAGATTGGGCCCCATTTGGGTTATACCAAAGTATGGACATATGGGCATCTCCCAAACAAGTAAGGAAAGGTTAAAGACGGACGGACACATTACAATTCAATTCGGTAAAAAATTTAAATCGGGAAAGATTTTTGCATCCTGTAAATGTATGTGTTTGACAAAAAATGTTAAATCGGAAAGGACATTTGTATGGGGGTATATTGAAACCTGGAACGATGTGACTCGCTTCACCATGTCTGTTTATTGGTGAAATATAATATGTAAAATTTGGCCAAAATCGGTTAAACATTCCGGAGCAACATTTGTATGAGGGCGATATCTAAATCTGAACCGATCTTACCCACTTTCACCATAGATTTTTTAGTTGGATTATAAGATGTTGTGCCAATTATAAAGAAAATCGGGTACAATATGTGGATTTTAGAGCGGAAAATGTCAAATCGGGAGCGACATTTGTATGGGGGCTATATCTAAACCTGAACCGATCTTTCCCAATTTTTGCATACGTGTTTCTAGTTGGATTATAAGATGTTCTGCAAAATTTAAAGAAAATCGGGTACAATTTGTGGTTTCTAGAGCGGAAAATGTCAAATCGGGAGCGACATTTGTATGGGGGCTATATCTAAATCTGAACCGATCTTACCCAATTTTTGCATACGTGTTTCTAGTTCGATTATAAGATGTTCTGCAAAATTTAAAGAAAACCGGGTACAATATGTCGTTTCTAGAAGGGAAAATGTCAAATCGGGAGCGACATTTGTATGGGGGCTATATCTAAATCTTAACCGATCTTACCCAATTTTTGCATACTTGTTTCTAGTTGGATTATAAGATGTTCTGCCAAATTTAAAGAAAATCAGGTACAATGTGTGGCTTCTAGAGCGGAAAAAGTGAAATAGGGAGCGACATTTGTATGGGGGCTATATCTAAATCTGAACCGATTTCCTCCAAATTCAATACCGATGGTCCTTGGCCAGAAAAAAATAACTTCAGCCAAGTTTCATGACAATCGGACAACAATTGCGACCTGTAGAGTGCGAACAAGCTTAGATGGACAGCAGACGGACGGACGGACAGACATCGGTAAATCGATTCAGCTGGTGATTCTAAGCCGATCGGTATACTTAAAGGTGGGTCTAGCTCGATTATTTCTTGGTGTTACAAACATTTGGCGCGAAACTAACTTATAATACCCTAGAGGTGTAGGGTATAATTAACAATAAAATTTGAAAATAAAGTATTTTATCAGAAAGTTAAATAACTGAAGGTAACAATTAGACTAAATAGACTACACAATATTTTTAATGTATTTGAAGAAGAGTACACCGCCTCATATATTCAAAGAAGACATACGAGGCGGCACTATTGTCACAGCGACATGAAACTATAGTGTAGCGTCTGTCTGGTGGATTTTAAAGAGGTTGAAAAATAAATTATTAATCAAATATGGACATTTCCCTGGTCACATACGTGACCAAAGGGGTGAAAAACAAGGAAAAACTTAAAATTATTTTTACTTTGATATATATGTTTGTGTACATCGTAAGAAGCTCTATAATAATTAAGAAGAAGAAAACAATTGAAAAGAAGGTGACGTGACGTGACACAAATTCTTTCTTTACAAAAAACGTACAGCAGTGCGAAACATTTTTATTTTGTTTTACAATTTGGCGAGCTAATAAAACTTCTTTTTTACTTTTTTACAAGCTAGAATGTGAACGTGGCGTTACTTTACGTGATGTGACATACATTTCTATATGTTACAGGACATGAGACACTAGAGCGGCCAATGAAAGCAAATCAAAATTTTGCACTAAACTGATCTGTATTATCTATTCTTTCATATTATTGGCGTTGGTTATTGTCGTAAAAAATATGTTGTCATAAGAGAGCACTTGGATCAATGCTTAACGAAGCAAATTTTTTAGAAAAAATTTTCTTAAAACTAAAGAAGTGAATAAACCATAAAAGCAACTTTGCAGTCCGTATGATCATCATTATAACTTTGGACTCTTTAATTTGATTATAATTTCGTCTACTAATAAAGGTGGTTAAATTGTAAGGGCCGATGTTGAATGTGAACCACACCTAAACGTCAAGTTATTTTCTGCATTTCATTTGACATATCTCAATTTCAGACTAACTCAATTTGAACCATGGAAAGATACACAATCGAGCAACGCGGTTAAGTTATTCAGGCTTATTATGCAAATGGGCGTTCAAATCAAAATGCATATCGTGCACTTCGTGATTTTTTCGGTCAATTTAATCGTACACGTACATAATCGTATCCACAGGATTCGCCAATAAGCAGATTTACCACATTTGGGCGAATGATAATCCAAGAAATCCAATGTCGAAAAACCAATGCACCCACAAAGAGTGACTGTTTGGTGCGGTTTATGGGCTGGCGGCATCATCGGGCAGTATTTTTTACAAAATGAGGCCGGTCAGGCAGTTACAGTGAATGGTCTTCGCTATCGTGAGATGATAACGAACTTTTTATGGCCCGAATTGGAAGATATGGATGTGGACGATATGTGGTTTCAACAGGCAACGAAACAATGGTTCTTTTGCGTGACAAATTCAATGGCCGTGTTATCTCACGTGGTGGCGGTGTCAATTGGCCGCCAAGATCATGTGATTTGACACCGTTGGACTTATTTCGTTGGGGTTATTTGAAAGATGTACATCGATAAGCCAGCAACAATTCAGGAGCTAAAGGATGAGACAATTCGGCACATTAACGGCATAGAACCTCAATTATGCCTCAGCGTTATCGAAAATTTGGACCATCGTATGGAGGTGTGTCGCCGAGGTCGCGGCGTCCATTTGGCCGATAGTTTGTTCCATATATAATTGAACCATACCAATATTATCATAATAAAAAGAAATGACAATAAATTTTAAATTATTTGTGTTTTATTCAAAATCAACATCGGTCCTAAAAATTAAACCACCTTTTACTTGTGCGAAACAATATTTTTTAAACTTTTATTTTATTCGAGCACTGTTCTGGAGATAACATCATATCAGGGTTGTTTTTCTTTAAGCCGGTATAACAAAAATGTGATTGATTTTTACGTTAAGTGTAACACCAAGAAATAATTGAGCTAGACCCACCTTTAAGTATACGGATCGGCTTAGAATCACCAGCTGAATCGATTTAACGATGTCTGTCTGTCCGTCCGTCCATCTAAGCTTGTTCGCACTCTGCAGGTCGCAATTGCTGTCCGATTATCATGAAATTTGGCAGAAGTTACTTTTTTGGCCAAGATTTAGATATAGCCCGCATACAAATGTAGCTCCCGATTTGACTTTTTCCACTGTAGAAACCACATATTGTACCCGATTTTCTTTAAAATTGGCACAACTTCTTATAATCCAACTAAAAACACCTATGGTAAAAGTGGGTAAGATCGGTTCAGATTTAGATATAGCCCCAATACAAATGTTGCTCCCGAATGTTTAACCGATTTTGGCCAAACTTTACATATTATATTTCACCAATAGACATACATGGTGAAAGCTGGTCACATCATTCCAGGTTTCAATATACCACCATACAAATGTCCTTTCCGATTTAACACTTTTTTCAAACACATACATTTACATGATTCAAAAATCCTTCCCGATTCCTTTTTTACTGCATTGAATTGTAATGAGTCCGTCTTTAGCATTTCCTTACTTGTTTGGGAGATGCCCATATGTCCATACTTTATAATAACCCAAATGGGGCCCCATTCTGCTCTATTACAGCTCTAGAAAGTACATCTGACATCGGATCTTCATCAAAGTTTGCAGATCATTATATGTTTCAACTAGAAATACATACCGTGAATGAAAACTATGCAGACCCATATATTGGCACAGGCCTCAAGTGTTGTTATAGGCCCCCTACAAATGTCCGTCCGATTCATCCTATTACCGCTGTATAATCTGTATTTATCATTGGATCTTGATCAATTTTTCCAGATTATGATATATTTACTTTACTCGGAATATCTGCTGGAAAGTCAATTCAATTACTCTATTATTTACCATATTCATTAAATTTGACTAAAGATTACTTTACAGTAACAGAATAATTTATATGAACTACATAAAATTGTTCCCATGAAATGCCTGGGTTTAGTAATCAAAGCGAGGTATATACGCAGGGAGTGGTGTAGGGTATTATATAGTCGGCCCCGCCCGACTTTAGCCTTTCCTTACTTGTTTTTACTAAAAATAGAAATTCTTTTTTTTTTTTCAACTTGTCGCCAACTTCAATACAGAACAAATTAAAAAAAATAATTTTATATTAACATTTGATCGAGGCCAACGATTGCCAAAAATTCCACTTATACTATATTATATTTATCCGGGGTAAGTCCAAAATTTGAATATATAATTATTTTTTATTTTTTTGTATTTGCTACTCTATGTGATCAATTATTTTTTCCATTGAGCGGAAAATTAATATTATATTTGCGTGTTTGTGATCTCAGTTTAATTTGCCCGGCTTAAAGAAAAACAGTTCTATCGTTTGTTGAAAATCCCCTCAACCACACTTGAGAGTGGAGCTACAGAAATGTGCGACAAATACCTTCCTAATGAACAGTTTTAGCTCTTTGAGAAATGGGAGCGAATTTGTCACCAGTTTTACTTATCAAGATCAGCGTTGCCGTTAATATTTTTCAAATAGTGCCCTAAAATGTATGTATATGTTCAGGAAAAAGTATCAAAAAAGTTTATATATTTTTAAAAAGCTATCAAAAATAAATATATTTTAACAATAATTCCGCGACTTTTTAATTATCAAGGACCTTGAGTCGAACTATCGTTTGATTCATCGAGAAGTTTGATTTTCAATAGGCTTTTTTGACAGATCACGCATGACTCATATCAAACCGCTTTGTCATTTTTGTTCAGTATCGTTTGGCAAGTCATCATGGAAAGACTCACACCACAACAGCGTCTCCAAATAATTCAGTTGTATTACGAAAAACAGCGTTCGTGGCGAATCGATTCGTCGTCGCTCTCAGCAGTTTGGCTTTTCGTATTCGACAACTTGGCGTATTTTACGTAAGTGTCTCGGCCTTAAAGCATCCAGTATTCAACTGTACAAGAATTGAAGCAGGCGACTTAAATCTGGGTTTTATTTGCAGTGAATGGGAGATACCGTAGCTATGCTCGAACAAGCCGCCCAAAATTGGACTTTTCGAATGATGTCATTTTCAAACAGTAAATGCCATAAATTAACTACACTTTCAAATGTATGTATTTTGTTTACATTATAAATCAAACCTCACGATGAATCACCCGTTATAACATAAACAATTAGAATTACAAGGTCAACAATCAATATCTTCAAAAATATATTTTTTTCACTTATGAAACCATTTATATTAGGACGGGTTGATTTTTTTGAAATCGTATTGAAAGGTAAACTACATAAAAATTCTAAGAAAATTCTCCGAAGAAACCATGTATCTAAAATAAAATCCTAATCCGCGCCTCTCGACTTGAAAATTTATATGCTGTGGTGAATATTTTTTAATGAAAAAAAAAACTGGAGTGTATAAAAAGTATAAAGTACAAAAGAACTACCTTACTAAACAATTTTATTCAGAAAATTCGATTTCTTTTTGGAAAAAGCTATTTTTTCTAACATTTATTATTTTTTGGCAAAGTTTGTTTATTTGTATGGAAAAAAATACCTTTTCAAGACGAGAGGCGCGGATTAGGGTTTGATTTTCGACCCATGGTTTCTTCGGAGAATTTGATGTAGATTACGTTTTTGCTATACGATTTTTAATTTTTTTTTTCATCCATACAAATCATTCCGCCCTAATATATATATGGCAAAATTGCACTACATGAAATTTTCGTCAACGATTTCTCGGCATACTTTTGTATACATATTTCTAGCTTAAATTGAAGCTGTACATCTTGTATGTGGCTTCTATTAAACTCCTTCGAGGACAACTTGGGTGGCAATATGTTCATGTTCAATGAGGACTTATGTGAAAATGTGTAGTATTGAAAGCAGTTGGCTGTCTATCAAACTGGCAGCCCGGGTCTAACTCCCGATAAGACCGTCTAACATATCGATGAATTACGGGTGGGGTTATATGATTTTTGCGGCACTTGTATGAGAATGTCCTTCGCGATTTGCTTTGGTCTTGTTTAAGGTGTCTTAACATCATTGGCAACTGTGATGCAGTCAATTATGTTTGTGTAGTTTTAAATAATAAAATAATTAAAACAGTTTAACGAAAAAAACTCTCATTTATAATTTAATTATTTTAATTTAAATAAATAACTAGTGCGAATATTAACCTGGGGTATATATATTTTTTAATGTGTAATTAGTTTTTCAGTCCCTTTCCGCTCTCGTGTCACATTTCATTATAATTGCGTTCACATATAATTTTATTCATTCATACGAACAGTGTCGGGCAAAAAAATAATTCCAATTTTAACAATTCCATCATGTTCCCTGTAGTCTTGTATAGTAACGTGATGGATAAATTAAAGTTTTGTCATATTACTGTGTAATTTGGACCTACATACGGTGGAGAATGTATGGACACAGGGTGACTAGCATTGCACGTTTTCTTTATTCGTATGTAAATAGGGATTTTTCCAAAATTTGCACTTTTAAGGGAGGAAAGAGAGAAAAAAAAGAATAAAAATGCTGCCAATTTAAGTATATTCATGAAAATTGATATTTATATTTATATTTGTCTGACAGCATAGACTTGCAACATGGATCTTTCGAAATTTGTACTTTTAAGGGCAAGCAGGACAAAAAGGGATAAAAATGGTAACAACTAAAGTATTACAGCTAGAATCGTGAAATTTGGTTTGTAAATTCCTCAGACCATGTAGAAGCTCAGTAAAATTGGATTTTTCGACAACTAAAGTATTGTAGCTAGAATCGTGAATTGGACTGTACTTTTATTACAGTTTCAATCGTGCAAATTGGAACGTAAATTCCTCTCACCGCATAGAAGCGCAATATAAATGCAGTTTTTTATGGTGTGGGCGGCACACAAAGGGATAAGCGCAATCTAAATGGATTTTTTTCGAAAAAGGTATAAACATAGTATCAAATAAAGTAATGTAACTATAGTCGTGAAATTTGGTGTGTAAATTCCTCTGACAACTAGAAGCGTAAATCTAAAAGGATTTTTCGAAATTTGTACTTATAAGGGGTGATAAAAAATAAGGGGATACAAAATGATACCAACTAAAGAATTGCAGCTAAATCGAATTCCTAGAATTCCTCTGGCTATTAAAATTGGATTTTTCGAAATAAGGACGATGCGGGATGACAAGGGATAAACGTGGTTTCAAATAAAATACATGTTTTAGGGGAGGCCAAAACAGATTTTTCCTATAGTGATTTTTCAAAATGTACACTTTTTGGGAAGGAGGTGCAAAAAGTTATAAAGTGGTAAAGAAGAAGTGTGGACATTTGTTTGTTTTCGGAGACTACTGAACTGCTTTTAAGTCCGAAGCAGTTCTCATTCAATTGAGTTTGCGAGGCAGCCAATAATTAACCAGAGTAGTTGTTGCATTATTACACTGGGCATTGATAAGGGGGAGTAGCGTCCCTTGAAACGATCGTCTGCCCTGCTAGCAACCGAACCAAATAAATGTCGCACACTTCTTTTTAAAATACTTTGTTTTCTGTTTAAGAAAACAAATGATTTCGAACCTGAGTAAGGGTTACAACAAAAACTATGAAATGAAAAGATCAAATAATATAAAAAATAAAATAAAAAAACACAACAAGTGGTCGACTGCATCTACAAACATGAGATGGAAGATATAAAAGGCTCTGCGGTTGTATTTTTTTTGTTCAAAACTGGGTGGAAAATTATACATACGAGGGGAGTTTAGCTAAAATAGTTCACACCGACATTCCTTTGGCTGTTTATGAGTGCTATCTAAAAAAAGGTTTCCGAATTACTATTTCAGATTTATCTATATTAGGATTTGCATCCCGGGATTTCCCGCGGGAAAATTCCCGGGAATTCGCATATTTTTCATTTCCCGTATCCCGGGAAATTCGTACGGGAATCCCGCGGGAATTCAGTAGAAATTTTACATATTTCTTCGCATATTTTTTCCATCATTTCCTCAATAAAAATGTTGTACAATAATTTAGCTCATATCGATTTTAATAAGAAATGTCTCATATTGCAGTTCGATGACAAATGCGTTCGGATATGCAGCCAAAATTCGATTTTTCGGGGTTTAAAAATCCGATTTTGGGCGTGTATGAAAACGCCCAAAATAAATGAAGTCAGTCGTTGTTTTACTATTTTAAACAATACTATAGAAAACGTAAGTAAAAATATTGTATTAAAGAAGTCAAGATAGCTGTCTAAAAAAATAATTTATAGTTTTCGAAGCAGCAGGACAAAGAACAGACATTTTATTTAATGCTCTACTGACTTTTGAATGTGAATGATCGTTCTCCGCAGCGTCAACATTTTCCAATACAATAAGAAATATCTAATGAGGCCATAAATGCATTGTCTGCTCTTAAATATACACTAGCAAATTTTGATTGCATACGTTATTTAATTTTGAAACTTGAAAATTGTTTGAATTGAATTCAGTAACAGGTTCGTTGTGAAATAAATTTTTTACTGCACTGGGAAACTCTCCCGGCTTTAGACCATTCGTCTAAAGCCAGGTGGCCTCATTAAGTAAATAATTTTCACAAACAAATGAGAAGCTCAGCTCACTTGCGGAATATCCTTACCTTAGTAAAATGTGAATGTTTCATTGGAAAAAAATAAGCTTAACTCATGGTAAACGATATATTGACGATTTCCCGTGCTGTCCCGGGATCCCGGGAAATTGAAAAAATAATTCCCGTTTCCGGGGAAATAAAATGTACGGGTAAATGCAAACCCTAATCTATATCCACCAAAAGAAAATTAAATAATAATAAATAAATAAAACTAATAAAAATAACGGCCTTTTTTGCGTGCGAAGCAGCGGGTACTGCTAGGTAAACATATTTTGAACGATCAAAATATTGGTCAATTATACAATTTCATATTCACGTACACAAAAGAGTTCAAACTATAGTATCTGTTGTTTTTCGTTCAAAAGGGACAATTTATCCCAAGGTGATCCTTGGTCAAATTATGTCATAGCAAATGTAAAGAAAACTTGACTTTTATTTAGAGGAAATTATTTTGAAACCAGCACTTTCTATTATCAACCACTATATATAGGCAGTCACGAAATATGTTTAAATTGAAAATTGGCTTTGTTAGAAATATAAATTTTTGTCATTATAATTTTGGGCATGCAGCGGCTATTCTGGAAAATTTCAACGGTCTCGGCACAGATTCGCACATTGCCAATCACGTAATCCATGAGAAAAGAGTTTTATTTAAATAAACCGGGTTTTTTTGATACTTCTAGTGTGGATGCTTTTGCTTCTTAACAATTACTCGTGGATTTTCTGAAACCAAACTGCGACAAGATGGAAAAGAGACTGTTCGAAAATTCTTAGCTTACCTTAACCCATCTTTGGTTAAATCTGAGACGCAATGTGACTATTTGATTAAAAATTTATAACCTTTTGGCTTCTAGTATGAAAAGTAGTTCGAGAAGCATATCTGTAGTACACTCTTACTATAAAAGCTCATACGTACAGAAGTACAGTAAAACTACAGGAACACATTATTTTTTTTAATATAGCCAAATCATAAAAGATAAGAATATTTTAAAAATAATTTTATAAATCAATATAAAAAGTTCATATTTTAAACCACGCTTATAAGGCAAGGCTATTAATATTTATTTATTTATACCGAAATTATACTTCAAGTCAATTCAAAAAGTAAATATAGGGCAGAAATTTTCAAAAAAGCTAAAAACCCCTAAATATTGGGGGTTAGTTAGTGGGCGCATTAGCAGTTACAACTGTTTGGTTGGTTGTATTTCCATCCTATTTTAATTCCAAAAGTATTAATTTTGAAAATCCAGTATTTCTCACGTACACAGTGCACCTAACCTCATGATTCAACCCATTTTTGTCGTAAAGGCAACAAGTCTGTATATCAGAGTTACAAGCCGAACCATAATTATCGGCGGCGGCGGCGCTGTTCAAAATGGGTCGGCGGCGGCGGCTTTCGGCTGATTTTCCGGCTCGTTCAGTCATTCGAATACCCCTATTTATTTGACAATTTTGGGAAAATAGAAGGAACAATTTTCTTTTATTTTTTGGCAAGTAGTTCAATATTTGTTAATATTAGCCAATGTTCCAATAATTTAATATTGTTATTAGGGTATCCAATTATTCGGACGTTTATATTAATGGATTTTTCGTTTATTTGAAAACAAAAAATTTCCAATTAATCGAATAATGAAGTCGAGAGTTATTCGATTAACCGATAAATCCACTTAAATAAAATATTATTAATAAGAGTTATATAGACAAGATACGGCAGTTTACGGGTAGTTCAACTATATATTGAACGTTTATTATGTATCTGATTTTAATTAAAAATTGTAACATCAAATTCGAGATTCATTAGAAGTTGACAAAAATCCTAATATCTTATCAAAATAAAGAACATTCCCTTAAATGAGCATAATATCAGAAGTTATCCATTGACTTTTTTCGAATATGGATCATATGATTTATAACAGAACTGACTTTATTATCACGGTGTTAACCTCAATTTTTCTATGAATTTACTATTCTACGAAATTACTATTCTTTAAATTTTAAATAATTCCGAAGTTATTGCTATTTTTAAATGAAGTCGGATAAATCGTTATTTTAATATCTGTGGAGCATACAAATCAAAAATCGAAAAAAATTGTGGTTTTATATTTGGTGTACCCAAATGGAGCAAACTGGCTATTCAAAATCAATTTATCATACAAAGCATACGACGATTTCATATGTTTTTAAAGGCAGAACTTATAATATCGATTAATCGATTATTTGGGACAATTTATTCGAATTATTCATTATTAGAAAATAATGATTTTTTATTGTTCGAACAAATATTTGACAAAAATTATTCGATTAATCGAATAAAATTTGATCGGTTGAATACCCTAATTGTTAACCCATACAATTCAAATTCCCAAAATTCATAATATAAATAAATAAATGTAATAAATATTTTTGCAATTACAGCTTTTCATGTGAGGCATATTTGACCAGACGTTCTTGAATATCATAATCCTTCCAAAGAATGATAATACTCTACCTACTTTGACACACTAAAGAAGCACAATAGATATTGTTATTTATAGGAACACGTGAACACACGTACTGGAATTGACTTATATAAATGAAAGAAAGATCAATATATTTCACAGCAGTAGGTTGTCTAAGTTGACATTTATATTTTCTTTTGTAATTTTAAGTGGGTTGTCTATTTTGGTAGTAAGATTTGACTGAGCTAGAACTCTGTCAAATCACGGCGGCGTGGTTGAAGTCGATATGAGTCGATGAAATCGGCGGCGTGCTTGAGTCGATTTGAGCCGATGAAATCGGCGGCGGCGCGGCTCGTGCAGAAACATGCGGCGGCGGCGGCTTGTCGGCTTAAAATCGGTCGGCTTGTATCTCTGCTGTATATACCGAATTCCATGATTCTAGCTGCGGCCATTTGGTTGGTAACATGTATATCCCCTTTGCCCCATTTTACCCCTTAAAGTACGACTTTCAAAAATCTCTTTATTTTACGTGTCGAGCGATGTCTTTATCCCTCTGTTCCCATTGTATCCCTTGAAAGTAAGAATTTGGAAAAACCTTTTTTATTTGGAGTGTATACTCAGTCAGAGGAATGTATTTATACCAGAAATAAACATAATAGTTACATTTTTCTTATTTTGCCTAAATTTAAAATTTTCTATTATAATCCTTTAAATTCCTAAAATATATCTAAAAATCTCCTGATTTACTTATTTAAGTCAAATGCATTCGTAAGCTCGATAACATAAAATTTCGTCAACTTTCGCACTGGTAAGATCGAATATCAAAAAAAAATTGTTGAAATCCATAAAATCCTAATACAATTGTTTTTTTGTTCTTCCACTTCGTCCAAATGTGCGTACAATCGGAAAAAACGTGCAAACCGGGTCTGTAGGAGATGTGAAAACACCAGTGCATGCTCGTACTGCAGAAAATTTTGCTGCTGTTCGGGATAGTGTGGCTGAAGAGGCGTCCACCTCAACTCATTGTGCCAAACAATTTCACCTCTCACGCTCGTCGTTGTTGAACATTATGCATAAGGACTTGCATTTGCACGCTTACAAGGTACAATTGACTCAAGAACTAAAGCCTCTTGACCATTCCAAACATCGCCAATGTTCAGAATGGTGGCAAGAAATGGCAACAGTGGATGATCAATTTTCGAAGAAAATCATCTTCAGTAATGAGGCACATTTTCACCTCAGTGGATTCGTCAATAAGCAGAATTGCCGCATTTTGGTGAATGATAATCCAAGAGTGATTGTCGAAAAACAAATTCACCCTCAAATAGTGACTGTTTGGTGCGGTTTATGGGCTGGCGGCATCATCGGGCCGTATTTTTTACAAAATGAGGCCGGTCAGGCAGTTACTGTGAATGGTCATCGCTATCGTGAGATGATAACGAACTTCTTATGGCCCGAATTGGAAGATATGAATGTGGACGATATGTGGTTTCAACAGGACGGTGCCACACAGCTAACGAAACAATGGCTCTTTTGCGTGACAGCTTCAATGGCCGTGTTATCTCACGAGGTGAGGACGTCAATTGGCCGCCAAGATCATGTGATTTGACACCGTTGGACTTCTTTCTTTGGGGTTATTTGAAAGAAAGGGTGTACGTCAATAAGACAGCAATAATTCAAGAGCTAAAGGATAAAACAATTCGGAACATTAACGGTATAGAAGCTCAATTATGCCTCAGCGTCATCGAAAATTTGGACCATCGGACGGAGGTGTGCAGCCGATATTGTGTTCCACATATATATACTTGAACCATACCAATTTTATCATAATAAAAATAAATGACAATAATTTCCTAAATAATTTGTGTTTTAATCAAAATCAACATCGGCCCTTAAAATTTAAGCAACATTTACATAAACAGAATGTATACAACGAATTTCATGAAAAAAAACAACCGAAAAATCTCTTTATTTAAGTGTAAAAATACTATTATATTATGTATCTACCCAATTAGAGGAATGTGCATAGCGAGTTTCGTGTTTCTAGCTGTTGTCGTTTGATAGGTATCATTTTTATCCCTTTTTGTCCATTTCACATCCTACAAATATTTTTTAACCCTTCTGCAGTGTTTTGGGTCAAAATGACCCAATTTATGAAATCTGACAATGAACACAGCATCACAAGTAATCAGTGTAAAACTTACCAATGAAAGATTAAACACAGCTTTGCTTCTTCTATTGCTTACATATTGTTTATTTCCTGTCTAATAAATAAAACTGAGCTATAATATGTATTTTGTTAACTTATTAGTTAATATGTTTATAATATTTCTATTGCGCAATGATAGAAATTCAATCATAAAGTGAGTTAGTTAAATTCTTAGTCAATCCCTATAATAGGTGTGCTTTATTTACCACAAGCGCATTTGCCTCTTAACAGTGTTTGTTAGAAAAATTTCAATATTTTAGAATTTTAAAAATATTGTTTTGATTGCTGAAATGAGCACTTAAAACACATGCAATTAATTTAGTTTTTTTTTAATTTTGCACAACATAAATTATACATCTAAATTGCTAAGCGGGCCTACTTCAGGTTTTAGTTGTATGAAATCGTCTACTTATAATTTTAATTTTTTAAATTAATAGTTACTGGCAGATAAAAAACAACATCCAACGTATCTTCCTCTCGATATAATAATAGCATATATTTTTTGGCGTTTTGAGAAAATCGTGTTTAAAGTTTTTGTCAAATTGGATATAATCTCAATATTGTGGTAAATAATCGCCCTTATTCCGGTGGTCGTCGCCAACGTCGTCGATTTTGAGTCAACGTCACTTTGTATCAACGTCAACATCAATTCAATGCTAGGTTTGTATTCTGTAACACTATTGGGGCGACGACGACTGTTTGTCGATAATTTACACAAAACAACTAGTAAATCAAAAAAAAATCTTTTTTCAAATCCATGCTTTATGCAAGCAGAATTCTATTGGGCCTAGAAATTCTTTTTTAGTTATCTTTTGTAGAAGGAAAAATTACTGTTACGTTTTTAAATATTTTTTTATTAATTCAGTGTTACAATGTTACATTCACGTACGTTAGCGTCATATCATATTTATCCACCCTAATGCCATTCAGTCCTCGGCACGCATCTCACCTTGACGTTGGGTGCGAGTAAGAAATAGTTCTCAATACTTTAACCGAGATTCGAACTCGGAACTTCCAGAAGAATTTTGAAATTTTCCTACAAATTTCGACTCTCTTCCCAACCAAATTTTGTTCAAATACCGTTATCAGGAGCAGAAATAATAGATTTTTAATTTGTGGTTTGTATGGGAGGTACCACGCCCCTTTATACAATCCCGCCCATATTTGCAGCAGCACTTAAAAATGCACACCAAACCGACGTACCAAATTTTGTTCAAATACCGTTATCAGGAGCAGAAATAATAGATTTTTAATTTGTGGTTTGTATGGGAGGTACCACGCCCCTTTGTACAATCCCGCCCATATTTGCAGCAGCACTTAAAAATGCACACCAAACCGACGTACCAAATTTTGTTCAAATACCGTTATCAGGAGCAGAAATAATAGATTTTTAATTTGTGGTTTGTATGGGAGGTACCACGCCCCTTTGTACAATCCCGCCCATATTTGCAGCAGCACTTAAAAAATCCACACCAAACCGACGTACCAAATTTTGTTCAAATACCGTTATCAGGAGCAGAAATAATAGATTTTTAATTTGTGGTTTGTATGGGAGGTACCACGCCCCTTTGTCCATTCCCGCTCATATTTGCAGCAGCACTTAAAAAATGCACACCAAACCGACGTACCAAATTTTGTTCAAATACCGTTATCAGGAGCAGAAATAATAGATTTTTAATTTGTGGTTTGTATGGGAGGTACCACGCCCCTTTGTCCATTCCCGCTCATATTTGCAGCAGCACTTAAAAAATGCACACCAAACCGACGTACCAAATTTTGTTCAAATACCGTTATCAGGAGCAGAAATAATAGATTTTTAATTTGTGGTTTGTATGGGAGGTACCACGCCCCTTTGTACAATCCCGCCCATATTTGCAGCAGCACTTAAAAAATCCACACCAAACCGACGTACCAAATTTTGTTCAAATACCGTTATCAGGAGCAGAAATAATAGATTTTTAATTTGTGGTTTGTATGGGAGGTACCACGCCCCTTTGTACAATCCCGCCCATATTTGCAGCAGCACTTACAACATACACACCAAACCGACGCACATAGGAGTATTTCACATGTAAAACCGGACAAAATTATTTTATACTTTATTTTGCTATTTTATGAAATAAAAGTCAATAATTCATCATTTATTTTAAAAAGCATTTATTTAAAAAGAAAAACAAAAAAAAAAAAAAACAAAAAAAAAATGTATTTAAAAAAAAAGTCTTTCTTCCAACAACGAAAATTTTTCTTCAATCATCTTTCCTTTGAACTCTTTAATAATATTATAAAGCTCCATTCTGGTGATTTTTTTCACTCTATCCGAAGGATCTATGACAAAAGAAAACAAAAAAAAATAGCTTTGTCAATATAATTATAATCTTCCCCATACAGTTTGAAGTACTATAAAAAATATGGGGTGCGTTGGGGGGACTTTTTATTCATGTTTTTACTTCCTTAGAGTCTACATTTTATGCCCACATAAAAACTTTGAGGCGACAAGGCGCGACACATAAACAAAAACACTAATGTATTTAAAATTCCTTTAAAAAAACGAGTCAAAAAGTGCCGCTCTTTATTTATAGCTATACAAGTAGAGAATTCGGAAGAAACATAATAAAATATACTTCAGTATATAGTACTTACCTTCTAAATATATCCATGTCGGGATAGTTTATCTCCTGTTGTTTGCTACACGAAGCCATTTTAGCATAGAAAACTGATAAACATAAACGAGAGCGCCGAGAATAAAGACACGCGTGCAGTACGTTGACTGGGTTACGATTGATGCTGTGGTGCATGTGCGGGGGAGTTGAGGGAATGCAGACCCCTGCCTTTTGATAAAACGGTTATCGAAGGTTAAAAAAGTGTATTTTGGGTGCAATAGGATTAAAATCACTATTTTCAATTTTGTCCGGGTTTACATGTGAAATACTCCTATGTGCGACGTACCAAATTTTGTTTAAATACCGTTATCAGGAGCAGAAATAATAGATTTTTCCATGCTTTATATAAGGTTACTTTCTATATATGTTTGTGTGCCACAAAATTTGAAATCAATTTTTGAAAGCTTTTTTCTCAACCAATTTTGCTCAAATTTTGCACACTTAATCATTTTCGATGACAATACAAGGAAATGGAAAAATTTGACCAATTGGACAAAGGGGCGTGGTACCTCCCATACAAACCACA
Organism: Polietes domitor; assembly: GCA_947397865.1. Classification (NCBI taxonomy): domain Eukaryota; kingdom Metazoa; phylum Arthropoda; class Insecta; order Diptera; family Muscidae; genus Polietes; species Polietes domitor. The sequence goes on along the minus strand of OX377621.1, from coordinate 109,132,212 downwards.
AATTAAAAATCTATTATTTCTGCTCCTGATAACGGTATTTGAACAAAATTTGGTACGTCGGTTTGGTGTGCATTTTTTAAGTGCTGCTGCAAATATGGGCGGGATTGTACAAAGGGGCGTGGTACCTCCCATACAAACCACGCCCACTTTTCCAATACCGCCCATTTTTGGCACAACTATGCGAATTGATGCTAGATGCACTTACACAAAATTTCAGCACTCTAGGTGTCATAGAACTGACTATATTCAATAATAGGTTTTAACTTCGTATGAGAGGTGCCACGCCCACTTTTCCAATACCGCCCATTTTTGGCACAACTATGCGAATTGATGCTAGATGCACTTACACAAAATTTCAGCGCTCTAGGTGTCATAGAACTGACTATATTCAATAACAGGTTTTAACTTCGTATGAGAGGTGCCACGCCCACTTTTCCAATACCGCCCATTTTTGGCACAACTATGCGAATTGATGCTAGATGCACTTACACAAAATTTCAGCACTCTAGGTGTCATAGAACTGACTATATTCAATAATAGGTTTTAACTTCGTATGAGAGGTGCCACGCCCACTTTTCCAATACCGCCCATTTTTGGCACAACTATGCGAATTGATGCTACATGCACTTACACAAAATTTCAGCACTCTAGGTGTCATAGAACTGACAATATTCAATAATAGGTTTTAACTTCGGAGGTGCCACACCCACTTTTCCAATACCGCCCATTTTTGGCACAACTATGCACATTGATGCTAGATGCACTTACACAAAATTTCAGCACTCTAGGTGTCATAGAACTGACAATATTCAATAATAGGTTTTAACTTCGTATGGGAGGTGCCACGCCCACTTTTCCAATTGGTCAAATTTTTCCATTTCCTTGTATTGTCATCGAAAATGATTAAGTGTGCAAAATTTGAGCAAAATTGGTTGAGAAAAAAGCTTTCAAAAATTGATTTCAAATTTTGTGGCACACAAACATATATAGAAAGTAACCTTATATAAAGCATGGAAAAAAACGCATCTCTAATATTCAGTCAGCTGATTTATGTTGTGTTGTATTTTTGTGCAAAAATGTTTTTTATTTCTGATTCAAATTCTGGTTCGAGTGAGGAAGAAATGAAACAAAATCTAATATTGCAAAGAAGATTACCTAGACAGCAGTCTAATATCTTCATGTTACCAGATAAAAAGTGAGTGAATATGAATATGTTTTTTGTATTATGTATTTTCTTATTTCCTCAAAAGGTTTGCAAGTTACTTTCGACTCAATAAAGCTGCTTTTACACAAGTGTTGGAAACAATATCACATAACTTGAAAAACGGAATCAGATCAACATTCATTTCTAAAACTATCAAATTGGCAGCAACGCTTAGATTTTTGGCCCAGGGATCGTATCAGCTGAGTGTCGGAAATGACTTGGGACTTTCACAGCCAGTCGTTTCCAAAATGCTGTCTGAGACTCTGGATGCCTTGGAAAGGAAAATATGTCCCCAATGGATAAAATTCGAAATGACTGATCCTGAAAAAAACGAAGCCAAACTATTTAAAAAAATGATTTCCCTGGTATTGTTGGGTGTGTGGATGGAACCCACATCAAAATTTCAGCTCCAAATAAAGAAGACCAGCATTTATACTCCAATCGTAAAGGATATTTCAGTTTAAATGCTATGATTGTACGTATGTACATATAGTATTTTATAATCATAGATGTTTGCATTCATTGCAGATTTGCGACCACAAAATGGGGATACGATTTTTGGATTCCCGATATGCGGGTTCTGCTCACGATTGATTAATCGGGAATGTAAGACACGCAAAAATAGTATTACAAGATCTTTATGACGCTGGTGAACGTAATTCATGGCATTTAGGTGCAAGTTTAATGTTAATTTAAATATCATTTTCTAACGTAAACTTTTTATGCGGGGTATCCCCTTCAGCAATATCTGATGACACCATATCGCTCTACTGTTGAAGGAAGTGCAGAGGCTATTTTTAATGCAAAATATTCTAAAGCGAGAAATATTGTAGAAAGAACTATTGGTGTGTTAAAAATCGATTTCGCTGTCTTCTTGGAGCACGACAACTTCATTATAAGCCCGCTAAAGTAATTAAAATTGTCAATGTTTGTGCTGCACCACACAATATATACATTGAATATGGATTAAATATAACACATGAGGATATACGTAATGCAGAAAACCAACCTGATATTGAAGTGCATGATGCAGAAAGTACACAAAGTACTGAGGCATCTGAAATAAGAGAAGAAATAAAACGAAGTTTTCTCTAGTTTCAATCAGTCTTTAATTCATTTTTTTAAACTAAATATAATAAACAAAAAATAAATCTTAATTCAGAAATTATCACTTAATTTGTAATGGATTTGCATAAAGAAAAGACAGTTTCGTTTACTTTTTGGTAACGGGCCTGTTGTTTCAATTGAAATGTTAATATATAACTATAACTGAACATCAGACACGTTACCAAAATTGCTAACGAAAGTGAGATTTAGATTTAGAAAATCCTAATAATTTCCTTCCTTGTTGAGCAGATCAAGCTGCTTTTCTTTTATCAACATTTTGATCTTTTTAACTTTGAGTTCTGCTTTGAAGAATTCCTTCTCCCTTCTACTTCTCTCCACCAACAATTGCAGTTTCCTTTTTTTTGTACATGAAGTATGTTTAAGTATGTTGTTGATGTTTGTTCATGTCACGTAAACTGCGTTTTACCGACAGTGCCCCTTCGAAAGCCTCTTGCAAGAGAAGGATTTTTTTCCAACTTTTCCACAAGCTTCTCAAATTGTTTCGAATTTGTAACTTTAATTTTTTTCTATATCTATTATTTTTTATTCTTTCAAACACTTGGATAAATTATCAAGTCGTTACCAAAAACGGCGACGACAAAATCAGAGTCGCGTCAATACAATATCAACGTCACATTACCTTACAGAATACCGAATATCAGTCGACGGATATCGATTAATCTCAATATTGACAACTGGAATACCAATTTACAATCGTCGACGCATTTACGATCGCGACATTTTGTGTCGACGACGACAACCGGAATAAGGGTGAATATTTTTTAGTGGATTTTTCTATGACGTTTCTATTCTGTAAACTGGTCGATTTATAATATTCTACGCATCCTTTAAGAACATAATTATACCATTTAAATCAATCACAAACACACCACGTAGACTGTTTCATTTATAAAGAATTATTATGGTGTATCTGATAAACAATTTTATTTAATTTTATTCGATAACACTGTCCAACAAACAACAGACAACAGAATAGCGACCCTATAATTCTGAAAAGGCATGCTTAGTAGATCTTTTTACAGTGGGTCAAAGTTTTCATTTTTTGGTCGAAGTTCATAATTCATAACTATTCATAAACAATTGTTGGTTTTGCATTTATGGAAAAAATAATTTGTATGTCTCGGGCACAATTGTTTTTGTTTCATAGTGTTATTGCTTCCTGTGGGAATTATTTTCGGACGCTTCATAAAATGAAGAAAGGCCAAAGGCAATAGGACATCATGACCCTCTCTAATGTACTAATATACATACATATACGTATGTATATTAACATGCATTCTACATTTCATAATAACAACTTATTTATGGTGCGGAAGAGGTGGCATGTTTTAATTATTTTGATTTTAATGAAAATATATGAAATTATTTATGTTTGTATGTGTGCACAGTTATGGATATGAACAAATGCATAATTAACTTTTGTAATGAAAACATTTTGTTTTCGGAATTGCAGATAAATTATACAATTTCAAATTAAATGTATGCTCAGGTGTACATACTTACATATCTCTCTGACTCTCTGCCTCTCCGCATATGTATGTAGGAGTACATTCCCGCAAGTTAATGACGTAAACCCTGATTAAACAGAACAGAAAACAAAATATTTAAATTCAATTTAAAAATTCACATAACAATAATTGCTCTGATTTGACAGCAACGTCATTATAAAAGCGATATCATAATAAGCAGAGATGTTGCATTTAATAAAGCTATTCTGAAAGAATTATAATGTTTTATTGCGGTGCGGTGTTTCAGAGATACATAGCCTTAAGCTGTTGGATGGTTCTTGACTTATTCGCATACACTTGATCAGAAAATCTACCAAATTCGGGCAAAATTGTATTAATCTGTGAAATGTTTGAATAAATCTTTTAAAACATTTTGAAACTATCGTGCACACCACCCAGACGGATGAACGCAATTGGCGCAAAAAGCTCCCTTTGGGAGTCTTGTATTTCTTCCCCATTTAGTTGGCTGATCTAGTTCTGAAAAGTCAGCAACAATCAATAACAATTAAACATTTTATTCCCAATTTAATTTTCAATTTTTAAAATTTAAAATTGAATTGTATCACAATATTCATAATTATATTTAATGCAAATCTTGCAACGCTTTTGTTTATTTAATACTGGTATAATGGCAATTGTCATTTCAAATAAAAATAGAAATACACAGTAATCAACTGTAAGTATTAAAAATAAAATAAAAGTCATACACAGAGACAAATTTTGAATCAATTTCGATTACGAATATTGTTTTGTATTTGATCACATACTTATTTGGGTTACCTGCTATTACAATCCTGGATAACCAATTACGAATACTGCAGTTCTACGTAGTAATTGAGAATACAAACATATTTTAAATTCGTTGATTATTTTCACTTTAAATTCCCTCAAATCAGTGATAGAAATGTTAGAGGCAAATACTTTTCTGTGTAAGTTAATGTAGCAGATGTTTACATGACTGAACAAAGGTCGTTGGGACCAGTCAAAGGTGCACGTATTTGCATATACGGTGGCTCAAAGTAATTTATCGTATCATTGAACAAGTTAATGCCACAATGCCGTCGAAAATGTTCCTATTAAAAACATTATTTTAATGGCTTCTCAATTAATACTGTGTGCATTTAAAATCGAGTCGATAAAAGATTCGGCTTTAAGTTAAAAAATCAACGAAAATCAAAATAAAAGGATTGAAATTAAATGCTGATAACTTTTGAAAAAAATGTTTCTTAGATAGTTTCTGCACATTTGCATAAAAATCGGAATCATTGAGTTAATTATACCCTCCACCTCCAGGATGGGGGTATACTAACTTTGCATATTTTTTCAATATGTCTGCTTGTACTTTCTTGATATTGGATATGCACATTCCCCCGATAACAAAAACGTGCACCATTAAGTGATTCTTATTTGTAGGGGGTGAAATGGGGCAAAAAGGGATAAAAATGGTACATATTAAACGACAACAGCTAGAAACACGAAATTCGGTGTGTACATTCATCTAATAGATATAAAAAAATATATATACAAAAAAAATATAAAAGTATTTTTTTCCAAATTCGTACTTTTAAGGGGTAAAATGGGAATAGAGGGATAAAAATGGTACCAACCAAACGACTGCCCCTAGAATACTCAAATTCGGTGTATACATTCCTCTGATTGCATAGACACGTAAAATACACGGAATTTTCAAAATTCGTACTTTTTGGGGTTAAAATGAAAAAGGGGATAAAAATAGTACCAATCAAATGACCGCAGCTAGAGTCATGAAATTCGGAGTATACATTCCTCTGACTGTGTAGACACGGAAAATAAACGGATTTTTCGAAATTCGCACTCTTTGGGGTCAAAATAGAAAAAGGGGATAAAAATAGTACCAACCAAATGACAGCAGCTAGAGTCATGAAATTCGGAGTATACATTCCTTTGACTACGTAGACATGGGAAATAAAAGGTTTTTTCCAATTTCGTACTTTCAAGGGATACAATGGGTACAGAGAGATAAAAATGGTACCAATCAAACGGCTACACCTAGAATAATGGAATTGGGTGTATACATTCCTCTGATTGCGTAGACACGTAAAATAAACGGATTTTTCGATACTCGTACGTTCAAGGGATACAAATAGTACATAGGGATAAAAATAGTACTAACTGAACGACTACAGCTAGAATGATGAAATTCTAATTGGGTAGAAAGTCAAATAAAGAGATTTTAGATAGTCGTACTCTTAAGGGGGTAAAAATGGTACCAACCAAATATCCGCAGCTGGAATCATGGAATTCTGTGTATACATTCCTCTGACTGCATAGACACGAAAAATAAAAAGTTTTTTTTTCCCAAATTCGTACTTTTTCTTTTAAGGCAAAGATTGGTTGAATCATGAAGTTAGGTTATTTTGCACATTGCACATGTACGTCTGATAATGGATTTTCAAAATTTGTACTTTTGGAATTAAAATAGAATGGAAATACAACCAACTGTAGCACCCACTATTTACCAATATTTATGGTATTTAAGCTTTTTGAAAATATAAATAGAAGAATAATTATTTTTTGAATTGACGTATTGGTATCCTTGCCTTATAAGCGTGGTTTGAAATAATTAAAATATTTTATTTATTTATAAAATTATTTTTTAAATATTTGTATTTGTTTTGATTTGGCTATGTAAAAGAATTATATTTTCCTGTAATATTACTGCACTTCTACGAAAATTGACATCCTCTGTGGAATGCAATCAATGGTGGAGGGTATATAAAGTTCGGCCCGGCCGAACTTAACGCCGTTTTTACTTTTTTTCTAATATTGTACGGTTTGGTATATATAAAACTGTTGGCTGACTCATTGATCAGCATCCAGAGCAAACGGTTGAAATTTGGAGGGAAATGGATTTTTAGAAATTTGTATTTTTTTGAGGGCATAGCGACAAAAAGGGATAAGAATTGATGTTGCAGCTAGAATCAGTATATTTATCGTAATGCGTCGACATGCTATGTGTCTTATACTATAACGGATGAGTCGCCACCCTAGATGGTTAAAACTAATAACAAATATTTTAAATAAGATTAGTTGATCAATAGTAGGATAAATGCTACAAATAACGAGAAATAGGAACTGGTAGATCTGAAAATTTTCAACGCTTTTTTCTACTTCTAACATAAGTTGAAGGTAGCAAGAAAAGTCGATATTAATTCCGAAAGTGTTAAGTTCATCTGCAGATTTTTTTTTTGGTGTTGAACATACTTTTCAAAAATGATAACTTTAAAATGTCATATGATGGATGCACATTTCGAGAATTTCACGGTCGCCAAAAAATTATGAAAAATTAGATTTTTTTAGTCTTTTTTTGTGCAACGAAAACTCCATAACATAATAGAAAGAGTCAGCCAATTTTATTTTTTAAAAGCTAACATTCCAACGAACAAAACCATGTCCATTTTTATAAGATCTATGGATAAATGTAGAAGTTAGGCCCTCTTTGTAGATGTCAAAGATAAAAAACTGATAAAAGAAATATTATTCTCATTATTTTCTAATAAATGAAGAAGTAGTGATTTTTGAGCCTAAATTTCTTGCTATTAAAGAGTAAAATATATATTTTTTATGGAGTTATTTGTTCCAAGTAAAATGCAAATTAAAAACAATACTTTCTCAATTTTTAGGCGACTTTTCCTAAACCACTATTCTATAACATAAAAGTAATAAAAAATACAAAAAATAATAAATGTGAACAAAGGGACCATGTTGCTTGTAATTTTGAAGAACAATGGGATGCAATAACAAAAGACGAGTAAAGAAATCATGAACTTATTAGCCAACAAGACTGGTGGGAGTATATTCAAGTGATCTACTCTCAATGAAAGTGGAAATTATTCTTATGATTAGAAAGTAATTAAAACTGTTTTAGTATTTTTGTTTCAATCTTAACTTTTATTATCTATTCGCTGTTATTATACCCTCCTCCTCCAGTAACACCTTGAAATATCGACCTGAGACCCTATTAAGTATATATATTCTTGATCATCATAAATTTCTAAGACGATCTGGCCATGTCCGTCCGTCCATCCGTCTGTCCTTCTGTTGAAAGCACGCTAGCGTCTAAACGAAAGGAGCTATGATGTCCAAATGTTCCATCAATGCGTCTTATAGTCGTAGATCGGTTGGGATTGTAAGTGGGCGAAATCGGTACAGAGGGGAAATTTTTTCGCTCAGAAGGACGGAAAATACCCATGCTTGTACTTACTTGATATGGGGTATGCGATTTCCCCCAATAACAAAAACGTGCACCACGAAGTGATTCTTATTCGTAGGGGGCGAAATGGGGCAAAAAGGGATAAAAACGGTACCTATCAAACGAAAACAGCTAGAAACACAAAATTCGGTGTGTACATTCCTTTAATTGGGTAGATACATAATATAAAAGCATTTTTCCCAAATTCGAACTTTTAAGAGGTAACATGGGAATAGAGGGATAAAAATGGTGCCAACCAAATGGCTGCAGCTATAATAATGAAATTCGATGTAAATATACGTTCCTCTGATGGGGTTTTTCGAAATTCGTACTTTTTGGGGTTCAGTCTTAAAGAAAAGCAGCCATAGTATAAACGCATTGGTAGCCTTTCCTTGTAAGCGTTGTTTGGGACAATAAAATATTTTGATTTCTGTTAGTTTGGATATATGTTAAAAGAGTTTAAATTTCCCTGTATAGTTAATGCACTTCTACGAAAATCGACTGCCTCTGTGGAATGCAATCCATGGTGGAGGGTATATAAAGTTCAGCCCGGCCGAACTTAACGACGTTTTAACTTGTTTTTGTTTCATAGGGCTACAAAATAAAAGATTTAGATGTTCTCGACTAAAATGGAAGATTGATTTGTTTTATGTGTTCTCCCAAAATATTTCGCTTTTATCATTGTCATTGTCCGTTCGTGAGATGGACGCGTTCAAAATAACCTCTGATTTGCAGAGAGGTTTTCTTGAAAAAGAATTCACGGTGAGAATGGGATTGAGAAAAACTTAAAATCTGACTCGAGCCTTATCAAAAACTTGTAATATGACTAGGGTTTGCATCCTGGTATTTCCCGCGGGAAAATTCCCGGGAATTCGCACATTTTTCATTTCCCGTATCCCGGAAAATTCGTATGGGAATCCCGCGGGAATTCAGTAAAAATTGTACATATTTCTGCGCATATTTTTTTCATCATTTCACCTTGATCATTTCATCATTTCATGACCTTTAATTAATTTTGAAACTTGAAAAGATGTTTGAATTGATATCACATTGCGCTTTATTATATGAATTCTGTAACAGTTTCGTTGTGAAGTATATATTTATTTTACTTTAATAAAATGTGAGTGTTTTATTGGAAAAAGCTTAACTCATGGTAAACAGTATGTTGACGATTTCCCGTGCTGTCCCGGGATCCCGGGAAATTGAAAAAATAATTCCCGTTTCCCGGGAAATAAACAGTACGGGAAAATGCAAACCCTAAATATTACCCAATATAAAGGCCAAAATTTTACGATTTTAGTGCAATTTTTGATGCTTTTTTATAAAACCCGCAATAACATCCACATCCACAACGCATTCTAGTCTTATACAAAGCTAATTTTTGGAAAAAATCAAACATTTCCATTTCCCCCCTTTAAAAAGTAAAACACGAATAATTACTATATTACTTCGAGCCACTGTACGTATCCAATTTCATAATATTTACCTTTATTTAGAACAAATTCACAAAACAAGCAAACTCGCACAAATGAATAAATAGATGCAAATAGAGCTGCAATTTGTTGTTTGTTTATTGTTTCTTTTTCATTTTCACATAAATATTATTTAATAGCACCAGTCCGAGTACGAGTAATAGAATGCGCATAATTGCCAATGCTAAAGCACAGAGTAGTCACTAGCATATCATGATTTGTTGTAATGACAATGCATATATAGACATTGTATTTGAATGGTATGGGAAAAACATTTACATACGCCCGTAATCCTAATGTTTCGACTGAAAAGTGTGCATTTAAAATTATATTATGTTGAAATAAAATTAAAGAAATTTTGGTTTTTCGGGCAAAATACTTTTCATATTCACTCAAATAATTGGCGGGGGCAACCCTCCATTTTCTACCCTGTTACAAGGATTTTCTTACCAATCCTAGATGTTTTAAAATAAAAGTGAAAGTTTAATGCCGAACACATTACAAATGTGGTTCTGCACAGACCAGAGTACTAACATACATTGAATCCTATTTCAATATGTCAATATCCATTGACCTCTACAGAGGAAGTGCCTTGAACTCCGTAGACGAAAATGTAACACGTGCAACACTAGCCGATGCCAACATACCTAAAAAAGCGGAATCTCTGGCCCATGCTGAGTACTCCAGCAGCAGCTGACTAACAAACACATCGTTCTTCATCAAAAGCTGGGACAGCATATATGATTTGGATGACATCCTTAATATTATTATAGGGAGACAAAAGCAGTTGAAAACAGGCAGCCTATTTATGGTAGCGATAGTCTCACTAAGAAGATGGCTTCAATCAATGTTGGCAAGTCACTTATCGGTAAGCGTGTCCACATATAACATGCCGAATAGTCGAATTTATGCAGATGTAAATAATTATACCGTAGATTGGATTTGCATAAACCTTATTTGTACATATCATACATATTTTATGTTATGCAAAATATGCTAACATCAAATTGGCTGTACGAACTTAAAAAACAATTATAACCATCCGTTTAAAATATGATGTTGCATAAAAATCCGCTGTCCGTAAATAATGTCGTACACGGCCAAATTCAAAACGGTGCCTTAAGGTACTACTTGACGCTAACGTGAGAGCGGCCACGTAAACCAACCATACACTCCATCCTATGAAATTAGAGATTGCATACCGGGATTTCCCGCGGGAAAATTCCCGGGAATTCGCACATTTTTCATTTCCCGAATTCCTTGAATCCCGCGGGAATTCACTAAAAACTTTTACATATTTCTTCTCATATCTTTTCCATCATTGTCACAATAAAATTAAAAATGTTGTACAAAAATTTAGCTTATACTGGTTTGCTGCAAATATTGCAGTTGGATGGTTGCGTTCGGATATACACCCACTTTTTACGAATTTTGCCTGTCAAACTCCATATGAAAAAAATTAAAATCCAGAAAAAGTAGATTTTAGGCGTGTATCCGAACGCAACTTAAAACTATTTTGTCATCCAACTGCAATGTTTGACATACCTAATTAAAAGCAATATGAGCAAAATTTATTGATTTTGAAACTTGAAAAGATCACACGTTGCACTTTTTATATGAATTCTGTAAAAGTTTTTTATAAAATAAATAATTATTTTACTTTAATAAAATGTGAATGTTTCATTGGGGAAAAATAAGTTTAACGCAATGTCAGCAATATGTTATACCCTCCACCATGGATTACATTCCACAGAGGCTATCGAAATGCAGTAACATTACAGGCAAATGTTAATTTTTAACATATCCTGACCAAAGCATATAAAAATATTGAAAAAATAATTTTATAAATAAATATACATTTTTAATTATTTTAAATAACGCTTACAAGGCAAGGCTGTTTATATATCGAAATAATACTTCGAGTCAATTCAAAAAGTAAATAGGAGGAAGCAAAAAAGCTTAATTACCATAAATATTGGGGGATAGTGTGTGCATTTCCAGCTTCAACCGTTTAATTGATTGAATTTACATCCTATTTTAATTCCAAAATTACAAATTTGACCATCCATTATCTCTCACGTACACAGTGCACGGTAATCTAACTTCATGATTCAACAAATTTTTGCCGTAAAAGTACGAATTTGGAAAAAAGGTTTTTATTTTGCGTGTCTATGCAGTCCGAGGAATGTATACGCCGAATTCCGTGATTCTGGCTACGGCCATTTAATTGGTACATTTTTTATCCCCTTTTTCCAACTTTACCCCCTTAAAAAAGCGAATTTTCTAAAATCCCTTTATTTTACGTGTCGACGCTATAGCCGTTTAATTGGTACCATTTTTATCTCTCTATCCCCATTGTATCCCTTAAAAGTACTAATTTGGAAAAACCTCTTTATTTATCGTGTCTACACAGTCGGAGTAATGTATACTCCGAATTGCATGACTCTAGCTGCTGTCATTTAGTTGGTACAATTTTTATCCCATTTTAACCCCAAAAAGTACGAATTTCGACAAATCCCTTTTATTTTACGCGTCTACGCAATCAGAGGAATGTATACACCGAATTTCATTATTTTAGGTTGGTACCATTTTTATACCCCTATTCCAATTGTACCCCTTAAAAGTACGAATTTGAAAAAATACACTACAAAAGAATGAAAAAATTAAATTTTTCCATATCCTATTTTTTCTTGGATTTGGATTCTATGAGCTAATGAAAAAATATAATTGTGATGATTTTTCACTGTAATTCCGGTTGATTTTGTAAAAAAAAACGTAAAAAATAGAAGCCATCATTTCACCACTTTCAAACTCACACAGTAGTTTCCCAATAAGCACAAAGTCGGACTCGGATCCGATTCGGATCCGATTTGAGTCCGACATCTCGGTTTCTCGCTTTCTCTCTTCCGATTCGGATCCGATTTGAGTCCGAGATGTCGGACTCCGCTTTCTCTGTTCCGATTCGGATCCGATTTGAGTCCGAGATGTTGGACTCCGCTTTCTCTGTTCCGATTCGGATCCGATTTGAGTCCGAGATGTCGGACTCCGCTTTCTCTGTTCCGATTCGGATCCGATTTGAGTCCGAGATGTCGGACTCCGCATTCTCTGTTCCGATTCGGATCCGATTTGAGTCCGAGATGTCGGACTCCGCTTTCTCTGTTCCGATTTGAGTCCGAGATGTCGGACTCCGCTTTCTCTGTTCCGATTCGGATCCGATTTGAGTCCGAGATGTCGGACTCCGCATTCTCTGTTCCGATTCGGATGGCGATTAAGATTAGTAACCAATTGGATTACGTTTTAAAAATAATTGTAATAACTATATAATTCTCTATCAAACAAATTCTGATTACTAATTGACAAGGACAAATTCTGATTACTAAATGACAAGGAATTGTTTAATAGAGAATTATATAGTTATTACAATTATTTTTAAAACGTAATCTAATTGATTACCAATCTTAATCGCAATCTAACAGCTTATTACTATAAGATAGTTTGTAATCGTTTATACTTACCTATGCTATAAATAAATGCGTAAAAATTGAATTTGTTCCGCCTTATTATTTTATGCTAAATTATGCAGGATCAAAAATCGTTTCGGCAACGGATCAGAATTCATTTCGTTTTCGGATACGAAATCATTTGGAGATTGGATACGAACTCATATCTAAATCGGATCCGAACTCACTTCGATGTTGGTTCCTACATCGTTTTGAGTTCGGGTCCGAAATCGGACTCAATTCTCGGTCCGATATCGAAGAGGGAATTGCTCCCGTTCTCGTGACTGATCTCGCACCGAAATCGGACCCGTTCTCGAAACCAAATCAGAGAAGTCGGATCCGATGTGCTTATTGGGTTAAAAATAGACCTAAGCACACTACTTTAAAATTTCAACAAAATGGATTAGTGTAATCTTTTCGAAAAACAAAATAATTAAAATTGCAAAAAATTTAAAAAATCTATCCCTGCTACACCACATCAATATTTTAAAAGTAATTGAAATTACCTTCAAAACAAGGTATAACACCTTAAAGTCGGTAAAGTATTTCAGGAGTTACCGGCGATTGAATGAACACATCTCTTTGAAAAAGTAGCATTTTTTCATTGTTAAATTGGTCATCACTGGTGAAAAAATATTTTCAAATTGGTTTCTCCAAAAATACGTATACAATAATTTTATGAGAAGTATACATACACACACTTTCAAAACAATCGCAGCTATCAAAAACCGTACCGTTTGACATGGAGCGACTCATGTACTTTATAGGGTCTCAGGTCGATATTTCATGGTGTTACAAACGGAATGACAAAGTTAGTATAGCCCCATCAAGGAGGTGGAGGGTATAGAAATAGTTCCCGTATCCCAGGAAATAAAAAGTACGGGAAAATGCAAACCCTATATGGTGTACAAAGCATGTTAAGTTCATTTAGTTCTTGTATTCAAGTTTGAACTACGATCCACAAGTAATTTCGTTCAAACACTCTCCTACTGTGGCCAGAGCCCCTAAGCTTGTTTGCGAACAATTTGACAGACATTTTTTTAAACTTTTTTAAATTTCAGCGAACAAACATTTTATGTACATAACTTATTACATAACGTTTGTTTTCATCAAATACAAACTAAACTGGAATGAAAAAAATGTCCTAATGCTATTCAATACCATTCAGCTGTGCGATAACAAGACATACTTTGAAATATCATTTCGTGTGAATATCATCACTTGAAATGTAAAATGACGAAACCCACATTTTCATGAGTTTTCAGGAGAAACTAAAAACGGTAAATAATAAAAATGAAAAACATAAAAATGTAAATTATAAAATATAGTTTTTTTTATGAAATAAAATATTTGTAGATATCATTATAGAATAGTTATTTTTAGGCAAAGAAAACTAAAACTTTGTAAAATTATGTATTTTAGTCAAATCGACAGGCTTGCATTTCAGGTGTGAATGTTTTTTTTTTAATTTTAAATTAAATTTATTGAGACTTATAATTTTCTTTACCATTAGTCAGAACAAAATGATGTTTCAAGAAAACTTAAAACTATAATGTATTGTTTTAATAACATATAAAGTAAAAGTTGAAAAACAAAAACATAAGTAGTAATTAATACTAAGTGTAGGTAGTGAATAATATAGAGGAAAATAGTGCTTGCTCCCGACACTTGAAGTGACTTGTAGAGCTGAGTCTACTAATCTTTTACGCAAAAATTAGGTACCAACACGCTTAAAGTAAGTCCTACGTACTAATTTAAATCTAAAAAAACAAAACCCTGTGTCTTCCAGGCGTCCTACCAGAGTAAAAGTTTCGACCAGGAATATCGAGTTGTTCCTGTAGGATACCAATCGCAGATAAGTAGTTGGTGTTTGACCAACTATTGTTGGCCTCAGAAGACAGTATCTCCTGCATTACGTTTCCTTCGAACGAAACCGGGCCTTCTATAAATCTACGCATCAGACAAGGAAGAGAGCGAAGAAATCTCATAAACATATCGGTTAGAGAACTTTCTATTAAATGACCGAAAATTCTTTCCTATGCACCTCCGAACTATGTCTCTCTCAAATATCTCCAGTTTCTTCATTACAGTTGGAGATATGGAGAACCATATCGGAAATGCATACAAAAGAATCGGTCGTTATAATCACTTTATACAAAAGCAATTTGGTTCTAACCGGTAATTATTTGTTCCCAAAAAGAGATGAAAATGCTCTTTCGTCCTGTTCGCTTTCAGTATGTTATGCCTAGCATGATGGTTATTCAATTTAAATAGTTTACTAAAGTTAATACCGAGGTATTTAAAACTGTCTTCAAATTTTATTTCATTTTTCCATCCAAAAAGAGTTTTAAATTCTTACTTTGGGGAAGCACAAAATACTTGCACTTCCCCGAAGCATAACGCTTTGCTTTTCGATGCATTAATTTCCAGTCCGAATAATTTTGTTAACATGCCTAAGATGTGCAGTCACCCACTGAAGTGCAGTTATTGGGGATTCGTCATGAGCGTATAGCATGGAATCGTCAGCATAAAGAATACCATTTGAATTTTGGAAATGGTGAGGAAAATCTTAAATAAATATGATATATACATGAGGAGCCAATACCGAGCCTTGGGGAACATCAGAAGTAACATCACCCAAACATAAAATATTATCAAGAGATATACAAAAAAAGCTTTTGAGTAACTTGTTAATCGTAGGTGGAAAGCCAATTGATACCTTAAATAAAATCCCATCGTGGTAGGCTTTATCAAAGGCCTTTTCCACATTGAGCGAAACTGCAACTGTGCATTTACGGTTTCTCAAGTTCTGTACCACATCATGAGCATGAACTGTAGAGTTTCAATTTTTAAATCCGAACTGGTATTCGGGTATAAAATGTCCAGTAATACACGTGACCATTTTTCCCTTAATTTGGAAGTAAGGAAATAGGCCTGCGAAAATTAATATCATTGTTTCCCTTCTGTTTGTGGACAGGAACAACCTTAGCAATTTTCCAGGAATTTGGAAAATAGCTGTTGTTGATGCAATTATTATATATTGTAGTTATTATTATATATTATAGTTAGGTATCAAAAAGCTTCCATGGGAAACCTTCTAATCATAAAGTTCGATATATTGTCTGTTCCACCCGATTTCATGTTATTCAGCGATTTCGAGAAATCCACAACAATCCCCTGGGTGGTGAAGACCGAATTCTGAAAATTCAAAGAAGTAATCGTATCATTGAATGACATAGTTTCCTCTATTTAGTGTCTCTAGCTGGAGGGGAACCTGAACAAAACGATGAAAAATGATTCCTCAGAAGATCAAGTTTCCGCGATGTCTCCTCGATCTTGACACCATTCACAGAAAGATTTTCAATAACTGACCAATTTTGAGGGCCAATAATATTAAAGATTTCCTTATACGTTGAGGGGCCCGAGTGAATTTTATTAAGTCTATCATTGAACGATTTAGCCTGATCAATATCAATCTGTTCCTTTAAATTAACCTGATTAATTCAATTTGTTTCGAGATTCATAAATAATCTGGGCGCCTTCTGTTTAGGGTCCTTGAATAAATTCTTTTCAAATCCTTCTGCCAATCATACTTAATTTTCAAAAGACCCACCCTTAACTTTATCCGAAACATTAAATTTTCTATTTCTATGCTAGGCTATGAGGCCTCGAATTCTTGAATGTAGTAATCTATTTCCTGGTTCGACAAATTTCGGAACTTCGAAGGGAAATGAGTCGAAATTAAGCTGCTTATATCATTCCTAAACAATCTCCAATCGCTATTCCTAAAGCAAATGAATTTATTTGGAAAATTGAAAAGAAAACTAAAATCAGACAGTTTAATTTTAATTCCTAAAAGCAAATGATCTGAAAATGTAGGGAGATTGTAGATGTACTTTAATTCGTAACCAAATTATTAATTAAATTTTTGCTAACAATGAAGTGATCTAAATGCGAAGAACCATTGGGAAAAGTGGGACAAGAATCTCATATCCTAGTGACAAATAATGTCACTCCCAAAATCAAACCATCAAAACGCTGTGAGAAAGTCAAAATGGTCAATAGACCATTTGTAATTATAAACCGGTTATAATTATATAGGAATTATATATAGCAATTATATATAGGAATATATATATAGATTATTATTATAGGAATATAAACAGAACCAGGAATAAGTTTCTTACTTTCACCATCAAATGTGACATTAATTTCTACAAAAATATGAATTTTATGATGGAGGACAAAATGAATATATAAACTCCTATGATATGTACTCAAGACAATGGTGCAGGGAAACTTTGGAAGTAGAAAATATACAAAGTTCGCGGTAAATTAAATATCCTGACTTTCCGTTGAAACCGGATGATTACACTGTGCAACATTTTTGAAGTCATTTCAAAATAACCATATACGGACACCGCTACATGATAAAAGACCAAAAAAAAAAGACCCGTGTTTTTTTTCCCCCAAAGTCATGCACTTTTTTTTATGGGCCCCCAGAGATTTGAGGCCTCGGTGTAATTTTTGGAAAAAAGTGATCATATTCTCAGGCTCATATCTTGCAAACCGTTCGGAATTTTGATTTACTCTCTGAGCCAAAGTTCTAGCTCTTGTCATAAAGAACAAAAATTGTGAACATATAAAATCAAAAAACTTCATCTTCAAGGTCAAAATCGATTTTTTTAACCTTTTTTCCCCTGTTCAGGTCCATAGGTAGCAAACCGTTGAAAATTCAGGGAAACAATCAACTATAGAGTGATTTTTTTGAGGTTAGGATTTTCATGCATTAGTATTTGACAGATCACGTGGGATTTCAGACATGGTGTCAAAGAGAAAGATGCTCAGTATGCTTTGACATTTCATCATGAATCGTCTTACAAACGAACAACGCTTGCAAATTATTGAATTTTATTATCAAAATGCGTGCTCTGTTAAGAAAGTTCATTGCGCGCTTCCATTTTATGGTCAGTTTAATCGACCCACTGAAGCGGCTATTGGGGCTATTGTGACTAAATTTCGCACCAAATTTACATTGTTGGACATTAAACCACCAACACGCTTACGTAGAGTGCGAACTGAAGAAAATATCGCAGCTGTATCGGCCAGTGTTAATGATGACCACCAATTTTCGATTCGTCGCCGTTCGCACCAATTGGGTCTCTGTTACTCAAAAACGTGGAAATGCCAAAATTGGACTAAGCGGATGGACCACCTAAGACGCAGCCGCGGTCAACATTTAAATGAAATTATCTTCAAAAAGTAAATGTCATGGACCAATCTAACGTTTCAAATAAAGAACCGATGAGATTTTGCAAATTTTATGCGTTTTTTTTTTTAAAAAAAAGTTATCAAGCTCTTAAAAAATCACCCTTTACAAAAATGTACCTAAGATCTCAATAAACAACTTTCTAGAACATATGAACTTCCTAGGAATTATTCTTAACACCGTTTAGGTAGCGCTTAGGTAGCCGCAAAAGTGAAAAGTTTTCCAAAAATTAGATTTTTTTCCTTTTTTGCCCTGTTCAGGTCCATAGGTAGCAAACCGTTAAAAATTCAAGGAAACAATCAACAACAAAAATGTACTTAAGATTTCAATAAACAACTTTCTAGAACATATGAACATATGAATTATGCTGTAGCACTTTTTCTATAACTTTGTCCGCTGAGTTCTCGTTGACGTCGCGCTGTGTACTGCCTCAATGTGAGCGTCGTGTCGCTTTTATATTGTGTGCTGCGGCTACATATGTGTTGTTAATGTTGTTGGTACAAATGGATTGCGACTACTTCGCTGCTTTGAATTGTCATGTGTTTTGTTAGTGCAAATTTTTGGACCGACGACTTTGTTGTTGTTTGTTGAATGGCATCGATGATGTCGTGTGGGTAAGAAATACTGGAATAAACAATTTTTCACTTTTGCGGCTACCTAAGCGCTACCTAAACGGTGTTAAGAATAATTCCTAGGAAGTTCATATGTTCTAGAAAGTTGTTTATTGAGATCTTAGGTACATTTTTGTAGTTGATTGTTTCCCTGAATTTTCAACGGTTTGCGATTTTGACCTTGAAGATGAAGTTTTTTTGATTTTGTATGTTCACAATTTTTGTTCTTTATGACAAGAGCTAGAACTTTGCCTCAGAGAGTAAATCAAAATTCCGAACGGTTTGCAAGATATGAGCCTGAGAATATGATCACTTTTTTCCAAAAATTACACCGAGGCCTCAAATCTCTGGGGCCCATAAAAAAAAGTGCATGACTTTGGGGGGAAAAAAAACACGGGTCTTTTTTTTTGGTCTTTTATCATGTAGCGGTGTCCGTATATGGTTATTTTTTTCGTGTTGCACTGTGTTAGTTGCCAAGCAATGATATGAATCAACGGCGTGCACCTGCAGTAAATTATGATATCTAATAATTACGAGCATTCCTGTTTCCTGGCTTGTTCCGACGACTTTCCAGTCGTTTCTCCATACTTACGTCTTCTTGTTTTACCATTCATTCAAAACAATCGTAGACATCGTCAATTGCATTTATAATGTACTCTCTTTATTATATTTCTTTTATAAGTTTCTGTTTTGTTGTGATGGTATTGTTTTATATTTTATATACAGATGGTCAAGAAAATATTTGCAAAATGAAAAGTTTTTTAAAAAATTTCAAATTGTGAATGAATTAGTATTTTTTCTAATTTTATTCAATTGTCAGTTAATTCTCAAATAAAAACGGGAAGAAAACACATTTTATTTAATGTCACATAATTCTATTAAGAGTCCAATCCAGAGCCCATAACGAAATCAATTAGGGACGCCACAGAAATTTAACGACTATTTAATTCACATTTCAAAATCGTAATGACTAAAAATGTACTTTTGAGAAAAGTTAAATAAAACAATATAGTCTGTTAGATTTCATCATGTTTTTTGAAAGTGAATTAAAAACGCAAATTTTATACGTTTTTCACTTTCTATAGAAGCTAAATCATGTTCATTTTCAAATTCGAACGATTTGAAAGTCTGTGACATATTGTATATTATAACTTATATTGAGAACATCCTTTTGTTTTATCATTATTATTTTTTCAGCTCATGAATAATATCAGCATGTTAATGAAATTTCCATTTGGATGGGATCATATGCAATATTCGGAAGTAGTAGCCCTGGGGAATTTGTAAATAAATTTAATTGATCAAATTCGTGTTATTTTTTGGTGCCAATTTAATATAGGAAGATTCTGATACCAAACACAATTCTGTTAAAATTTTTCGAAATTTTAATTTTCGATCACTACAAACATCAAGTAATGCGGCCAATAAGACAAATTAAGATAAAATAAGACCTTTTAAAGGTCTATTCATTGAAAAAAACAAGATTTAGACTAAATTGCATTATCAAGCTCGCAGGAGGCTTGACATTGATCCTTCTTTACTTTTTACTAAAATTTCAATTATCGCCGAAGGTTCCTTTAATTCTTGTACTTTCATTTTGGAAACCAAAGACCGATCACTCCCGGTTATATGTTCAATTAAAGGTAAGGATTCGATGGCAACCAATGTTGCGAATTTCACATTTATCCATAGATCGTTTACAAATAAGCATTGTTTTCTTCGCATATTGTTTCTGTACAAGGCGTGTTGCAGTTACAAGCTAGCGATGTCAAGCGTTAAAATAAACTCCCAACTAGAAATAATTGAGGTTTTGAAGAAAATTTACATCATGTTGAACAGTGTGTCAAATACCAGCAGAAATTTACAGATTACAAGCGACGACGTAAAAGGCAAAGAAAAGTACAATCAAGCCAAAGCTTATATCAAATTTCTGCAGATTTTGGGTCATTTAAAAATGTGATATTTCGTTTCTAACAAGTATCCCTTATTCCGTTATTAACTATTTGCTTAAAGTCACTACCTTGTGCCGAAAACACGCCTATAATTTCAAATTAGACATTGCACTATGGTCCCAAATCCATTTTTTGGCAGAAATTCAAAAAAAATTGGAAAGTGGTAAATGTGTATATATTTTCTTTATGGCAACACTCCAAGCAATCAAGAAAATATACTGGAGAAAATTAGGTGGCAACACCACAAGCCTGAATGGTACTTAAACTTTGCGGTTCAAAAAAGTGGGATTAATTTTGATATAAAGCAGTTTTACAAATTAATTAAAATCAAGACTTAAAAAGAAAATAATAAAGTAACTATATTATGAAAATTGACGGCAAGAGTTAGTAGTTGAAAAATTATATTTAACATTTTATGATTATTGTGGTCTTGTAAGTATTCATAGGTATTGTAATTTTGTGATTTGCAGAGAATAGAATCTATAAATGTCGTGGACCAAAAGTCATATGTATGACTCAACTTGACTCAAAGTGTAAATGTGAAAGTGTTCGTCTGAGGTTGTAGTTTCTGGTGGAATTAATATCTCGTCAGCATTTTTCGGCAAACTCCAAAAATTGTCATTTTATTTTAGCACAGTTTTTGGTTAGCCATAGACATATGTATGATTATATCTCTGAATTTGTTTTGTGTACGAGATCAGTCAATATTTTTTTAAAAGGTATTGAAGTACCTTTAAAATGGTATACAACAACATTCACCTTTTTGTACACATGTATACATTTTTCTTTATTTCTTGAAATAATTATTTAAATTGCAGTTTAAAGTATACTATTTGTATGCTATATTTTGCTTTTGTAATAATGTTTAGCAAAACACATTTCGTCAAAATAAACAACTCTTCATTCCTTTAAGCTTTCATAAAATTTTGTTTTTGGTCACCCTGTACCAATACAGGGTGATAATTATGTTGGTTATATATTGAGTTTATATGGGAGGTGGTAGTGGGCGTGGTCCGATCGGCCCAATTTTTATTTTTATTTTTTGCGTATGATATGTCTAGCAAATGTGCAAAATTACAAGACTGTATGTTTATTGTTCGACTTTATGCCATAAAAAAATGGATTTGGGGCCAGTGTGCATTGGACAGTGTGGGTCTACATATAAAAGGATATTGTTTTAGGACTATGGAAAAAATGTTTTTATTTTTGTAATTGTCTCAGGGCGAGCTTAAATTTTTTTGTTAGCCCAGTTAATCAGACATTCAGACCCAAATTCAAAATAATCGACCCAGTGATGGCTACAACGATTCAAACCACCGCGGAAGTTATCAGAGAGACGATCATTTTCTGCACTTTTCACTTTTTGTTGAAACAAAAATACCTTTTGAGACACTCTTGGTTGAGCGTTTACAATTTTATTTTGAAAAAGGAAAAATTATTCTTCAAGTGAAGTGGGTGCATCTGGCAAACATTTTCTTAACCAACCGTATGTCTGTATGTATGTGTTAGGTATGTTTGTTATGTTCGTATATTATGTTTGTTTGTATGTACGTTACATTCTTATCGTTAGTTAGTTACTCGGTATGCTACATTAGTTATCATCTCGTTCTATGTACAAAGCATTCATTAGACTAAATATTTACTTAAAAACATCCTTCATCTCCATCGTCGTCACTTTCATTTCTTTTCTCTCTCAATCGCTCGGTGTGTGTGTATGTGTCTGACAGAGTCTATCTGTCTGTGTAGCAGCAGAGTAGTGTGTGTGTGTTTTCTTTATTTCCGCTTTTATTTTTTTATTATCATTATCATCAACTACTGCTTAAGCATGTGTTTGGTTTTTTCTTTTTTCAATTACATAAGTATTAGTATTAGAGGGGATGCGGATTAGGAAGGGGGGGAGAAGAGTACTCTAGTAGTAGTCAACGAAGTCGTTATTTGTTTTTGTTCTTTTTGGTTATTCTTTACATCTACACATACATCTACGTACACATGTTGGATTTACATTTACACAGTGCATGGAGTGCATCCTTACAATACTTTACACTGCGGCAAAGGATGAGCACGATGGCGTCGTTGTACAACTAAATTCTAAATGGATTTATATCTTTAGTACGTATTCTAATCTATAGTACATTTATATGGGTCAGTGTCTCTGTGTGTGTGTATGGGTGTGTTGGTTGAGGGCTTTCCTAGACGGATTGCTTGGAAGTAATTATTGGTAATGGCTTAATGTCCTCGTGGTGATGATGATGATGCTGCAGATGCTGTTAATGGAGACTGTTTTATTCACTCCATTGGCAGGCTATCTTCTAGGTTTCCATCACCGTAGACGATGTTGCTGGCTGGCTGTTCTCATTGTTTGCCGTCCATTAACAAGGACTTTTTATTATTAACAACAATCACTCAACAAATATCCACATCCATCCATTCACATTCACATTCATTTGAATCCAACTACACACACATGTATGGGGCGGGGAGGAGTTGGAGGAATCTATTTTGTTTAGTTATTACAATTCCTGCTAAAATAGTTCATATCCGTTTAGGGAGTGTTAGGGATGTCCATAGAATACAGCTTGTTGCGGTGGTGGTATCGATAACGGTTGAATGGGGGGCAGCAGCGTCAACACTTCATCATTATCGAACTGTTCATCATCGGCTTCCCCATCAGCTTCGTCATCCTCATACGTCCTTGTCGATCTGTAAGCACGTTGTAGTTCGCCAGAATAAAGCGACAGAGAATGACGACGACCATGATGGTGACGGAGGTGGAGATGGCGATGATGGTGGTGTTGGTATGGTTGCAATTGGTATTCGTATTGGTGGTGACTATGGCTGTGGGCATGATGACTACGATGCACGTAGTGCTGATGGCTGTGATGACGAGGTTGAGGATTATTCGACAGTTGCTGGTGTTCGACAGCCCCATGTTGGTGCTGCTGCTGTTGTGGCCGCTGCTGTCGCTTCTCCTCCGAGTTCTGGTGTTTGTGAAATGTCGGCTCAAAGATGAACAATTGTTGCAATTGTTTTCTTAATCTTGCACGCAGTTTACGTAATTTGTGATGCTGCTATCACGTACCCGTTGACAGGTCATCCTTAAGCCACTGTGGAATGGGACGTGCTCCAAGTTTCTTCAATAGTTTCACAAGTGCCGTGTTGTGACTCAAATAGTATCTGCAATGTGAAGAGCAAACAAGAAGACGTTGTGAATAAGATGTCGTAGAAGTAGAAATGCAAAAAAAAAAAATAAATAAAAATGTTCAGCAAATATTTAATACGAAACGGGGGGGGTGTAAACGAAATTCTTGTAGGGTAAATGTTCACCGACCACCGAATACTCTATAATGCTCAGAACAACAAAACACGGATGATTAATTCATATGACTACCTTTCTTATTCCAAGATTACTAAAAATATCAATCAATATCACAGTGATACAAACAAGAATAAAGTCGAAACTCTTGCAATGCCATTTTTCTTGTAGGTATTCTCGAGTAAAACAAGACGTTTCTCAGACACCCCAAAATCTTGACTTACGAATAGAAACTCGGTTTTTCGCATATATAAGGCTGCCATTTAGTTGATTGAATCGATTTTCAGTTTCGAATTTAAAAGGAAGAAACTTAGACCTTTCGAACTATATAAATTAGAGCCATTCACAGAAAAAAATTAAAATGAAGACAAATATATTTTATGATTATTCATAAAACATTTCGGCTCTAGGGACATCCGCTAGCGATTTAAAACATTTTTAAATTTCACCAAATTATATGGGAATGATTTAATTTAACACATTATTTTCTTCATTTGAAAAATATGTTTATGAAGGAGTAAAACACCACTTTGTTTTTAACATTTAACAGTGGTGGTGATAAATTGTACCTCTTGACGATTTTTCAAATACTCTCGTCTGTTTTGATTATATCATTATAAAATATAGTAATATATTTCCCAGCAACAAATAAGTACCAGAATAAATTGAATAAAACTAAATGGGGTAAAATTTACTTCACTTCAAAGACTATTTTCACATCCATAGTTAAAGGTCAAAAATCCTTCTGTAATTCACTGAGTTATTGAAGTTTTCACCAAAACTAAAGTTTTGCAAAAATACAAGTTTTGGCATTCCGCATTTCCCAAAATTTTACGAATTTCAGGTCCGACAAAAACAACTGAAGTTCATCGAAACAGATGAAA
Organism: Polietes domitor; assembly: GCA_947397865.1. Lineage (NCBI taxonomy): Eukaryota > Metazoa > Arthropoda > Insecta > Diptera > Muscidae > Polietes > Polietes domitor. The sequence goes on along the minus strand of OX377621.1, from coordinate 109,107,140 downwards.
AAATTACTATATTCGCAGATTTTGAATTTTTATCCAAAAATGACAAAACTCAGAAAGTGGGGAAATTGTGTTCCAAAAATTGTGATTTTTACTAAAATGGTCGTCATTCGTAAAATGTTGAGATCAAAATAGGTAATAGAGATTTGATAGTACTGCACTCAGAAAAATAGCATTCTTAAATCGGAGTAAAATACATACTCCAATTTAGTTTAAAAATTTTACTCCAGTTTAAGTAAAATTTCCTTACGAGAAGGAAAATTAAATAGATATGGGCACACTTTTCTTATTACAAAGCCAGAAATAATAGTACATATACTAAAAATAGGGTAGTAAATTTACTTAAAAACATATTTTTGGATCTAGTAAAAACTTCTTACAATTAAGTATATTCATACTTGTGCGGAAGAAAATTTACTAGCGTTTAAAAAAGAAAATAATGCTGATTTTTTTTTGTATGGAAAAATTCCATTTAGGAAGTTTTTACTTAAAAATGTGTTGTTTACTTCAAATAAAGTAAATAAATGTAATTAAATTTATGCCATATTCCTCATACATTCAAGTATAACTGAACCGATAAAAAAATACTTCAGTGTGTTTAGAAAAATGCATGAATAGTAGTATAAGAAGCAATTCTCGTTCGTTAGTCGAGACTTTCTTCATAAGTACTTCCAATATTACTCTAAACAATCACTTCAAAGGCGCCAACATAGCCTCCGCAGCAGTCATGGTGAAATATCTTAACTCTTTATGGTATGAGTAAGATGAAATGTTTGAGAATTATACCATGTTGTTATTTTTCATTTGAGTGTTGCATACTCCGAAGCGAAATAATTTATTTGAATCATCAATCAGTATAGTCGTAGTCAGACTGAAGACAAATTTACTTGGTTTAAGGAAAAATTTCCGAAAATTTTCCTCGGTATAAATTTACTTGATTTGAGTAAAAATTCTTAAAAATTTTTGCTCAGATTAAGGGTGCGTTTCCGGATGACGATTAAAATTACATACGAACGAATGATACCCTGACGAACGACTCATAAATTGGGTTGTTATAACACGTTTAAAAGTTTTCACCTTATGATTTGAAATTATAAAAGCTTTCGTTCATTTGTCAATCAACAATATTGCCATCAAGATCTTTCGTAATTTTTTTGATAATTTCATTCATAGACAAACATAATTTTATGTGTAAAAGGAGGCAACCCTAATTATTATTTGTTTACAAAATAATTATTTCAAAACAGTTTGTGTAAATACATTTTGTGGACATAATTGTGCAAAAACAACATATTTGTTTCAGATCCCCTTTTCCAACGTTAAGCTGGGTGCAGGATAAAATATAGTGTTATTTTAAGTGTATATGTATGTGAGAATTATTTTGTATCTTGTCCAATTCCAGTATTTCCATTATTCCCATCGGAATGAATGGTAACTGATTATTTAAAAAGAAAATAAATTTCCATACATTTCAACCGTTTGTTTTCTTTTCTCAACGTACACGAAAGGGTTTTTCTAATCGTCCAGATTTGACATTTGTGACGATAGGTTTCGTTTTGGTCGCCCGAAATCTTGACAGAAAGTCAGTATCATATTTTCGCGGAACGAAATGAACTGCTGCATGTTTGAACATCCCAACGATATAATTCAAACTTATTTCCAAAGTAATAGCTGTTTAGCCCAAACAGTGAGTTTATTGAATAGAAGTTTTGGCCATCACGCCTGCTGTACGCAAGTTTGTTCAAAATGTTCGTGCTAGTGGACAACACTCACGGCTCCCGTCATCGTATGGTGCATAGTAACGAGAATGTGCATTTCGCATAAAAAAACATATTGAAATCAAGTTTTAAAGGATTTAATAGCCCTCATCCGATTTGTAGAGAAGTCCTCCTGGTTGAAAATAATCAATGGGTAATGAGGATAAAATATGAGATAATGCCATCTTCCCTTCACTTATCATTCAATCCATCACCCTACCTCAAGTTTTTATATTTTTTCCCATACTACTTAGGGAATCACAATCTCCCGAATTTAGTTGGCCTCGAGTGAACCCGTCGGTTGTGACCACGACGGATAGGCATCCCCTGCTATCTAACCTAAAAGAATAAAAAATGAATTCAGCTTTTTTCCCACGATGAAAAAATAATTAAACATTTATCTGTGGGGATATTTTTGTTTTTTGAAATATAAAAACTTGTTAATACACAACGTAATTGTAGATTCATTAGATAGTCTATTTCCCATTTAATTGGAGAATGTGAGCGCGATAGAGAATAATATTGCACACTGAAGAGATGTATTATTAATAGTTAAAAATCTTAAATTATCAGTTTCTAAATTTATATTTTGCGGCAGCAATATTGTCATATCTTCAAGACATAGTTGCTACTTTAGACTGTGTGGATATTTTTTTAATTTATTAGTAAAATTTTTAATATAATTTTTTTCTTATAAATACTATATCTCCACAGATATTATTGAAATCCCGGGATGCAAACCTTAATCAAAAGACCACTTTTCTTTGAAAATGCAGCTGAAAATGACATTTCGCTTAACGGTATAATAACTTTGGTTTCACCATGATGGCGCGCCGTGTCACACAGACCAAACTAAAAATTAAAAAATTGGCTGCGATTTGACGTTGTGGATGATCGATATTATGCCAAGAATCAATACGAAGGAAAGGTCGATATGCAACTTAAGGGTGCCAGCCATTCGTGAAATAGAGCCAGAAACCGTCATCAATGACTTGGAAAATTGGGTTGACATGATGAGCTACTGCGTAGCCTGCCACATGAATAAAATCGTGTTCCATAAATAATGAGAATGTCTGTTCTTTACAATAAACCAATAATATGGCGAACAAAATTATTTTTTGTTATTTTTTTTTTGAAATTTTAAAAAGAAACTTGGACCACCCTTTAAAAAGAAACAATTAGCCGGATATAAAATTTCGGAATTTTTAAAAAGGAATTAACTTTTCGAAATTTCCCGCCTTTTTCAACTGACTTCACCTGTGGATTAAAAAATCATTAGATTTCTTCTTGGGGGAAATCGCCAAGGTTTGTGCTGTTCAGAAAAAAACAACGAAGAAGAAGGCTAAAAACACATTTTAAAATTTGATAGTGAAAACTTTTAAAACTTTTCCCCTATTTTCTCTTTTTCGACTTGGCGGTAGAAATACACAATTTTGTTTGAGATGGTTTTCAAATAGCTTTATTCCTCAATCGTTTGAGGCAAACTATTTTTACTTTGATTGAAATTCGATGACTTGAACAACGAATTGATCCCTCATCCACCGTAAGCTACTGATTCATGATCACGGAACTATTTCCTTATTCTAGATCTGAAGATATTAATCATTTTTTGGAGGGGGATCTAAAATGTTTTAAAACCATTGAAAGGAAACAATTTTGAAAAATAAGCAATTATATTAAGCAAAATATTGATCTGATTTTCAATCTGTCCTCATATTTCATCATGTTGTACATCGTTAACAATTTCATAAAGACACCTTGGAACTCAGAGTCAAGTTTCAAGGTGACAAAGGCGGCTTGACCTCTTGACCCCTTGTTCTTTATGGGAATATTTGTAGGATTATTAGTATTCGCCAGTACAAACAAACGCAAAACTCCGAGGCTGGTTGATCAAATCCAACTTAAATCCAAATCATATCGAAAACAAAACAAGAAACATGTTACTAAAATCTCTTATCGTTGAAGAGTTATTTATTTATGTGTTTTAATATTTAAGGCTAGTTCTAGTCCAATGAAAATATCGGCTTTTAAGCAAGCGAATAGGGGCGACATTTGAAGGGGTCCATATCAATACATGGACTACATGGACATTCTTTTACTGTTGTGTTCTGATGTTCTCTGAGCAAAATACTTTGCAATTTGTTGGTTTAAGAGCGATAGCAACTCAAATCGAAAGAGATATTTCCTAATTTTCTTCATATTCAATACGTCCATGGTCCAAAAAACACATGTGACAAATTTCATAGACATCCGACAATAACAATGACTTCTACGGAATTCACAAATCCCTAATACCCTGTGGAAGGTAATGAAATTTTCGTGTCCAAAATATGTGTCATGTGAAGAGCTTTGCTTAAAAGAGGTATAATCCATGAATCTATCTATTCATGTAATCAGTCCTAAGTTGTTTTCAAAAGAGAGTTCAACATTGATTTTAAAATTTTAATCTAGTTCAAAGGATTGCAAATGATTACAAACGGATAGCTGAACACAGTATTCCTCACAGCCTGTACAGGAGGTTCATCGAGAATGTTTCCTCTATTAAAACTTGAAGAATATATATGACCCTCTTGCCAGTGCCCTACTACTGGCTGTCGTGGCAGGAAAGGACATAAGAAAATTATATTTGCATACAATTTCTGCAACTTTGTCCCCTAAAGTAGGTGGTTTATTCATTCATACCCTCTTCTGCTCTGCTCTCTTATTAAAACCGAAAATCGTATGAAAAGAATTCTAAAGAAAGAAGAAGAAGTAGCACATCGCAGACCCTCGATGTGGAATGGGGAAAAAACTGAACGAACACAAGCAAAAGAAACGTGCTGCCAACATCATTGACTTAGTCTTGTACAAACAACTTTTGCAAAGATTATCCCTCCCTTTTACGAGGGAAAAGAAGAAGATGAATGAAGAAGGCACCAACCAAACGAGATAATAAAACACTTGAGTAAAAGCATCAGCAAAGAAAACACAATTAATGACGATAGCGAAAAAAGCGCGGACGTGGGAGAGTGTGAGTGTGCGCGCGCGAGTGCTTGTAAATCTTTCATTAAAGACCTCTTTAATTAGTTTTACTTTCATTGTTTGCCCATCCTTTGTTTTCCTTCATCCATGATTCACTTGTACTTTTTTGGGCCTGTCTTGCCTCACAACTCAACGTGGACATGGACCATCGATACGTATGAGTAATGCCTTTTAATTGGCTTGAAACTCGCATTACTCATACCCACCGGTGGCCAATGTTAATTTATAACATACGAGCGAGCCGGCGGGCGGTCGGTCATCGTCCACATCCACTCATGGACGGAAAAGGTTAAGATTTCATGGCATGTTGGCAATACAAAGAGAACATATTGTGACAGAGGTGATGACTCGTCCAATATGGGATTGAAATGTTGCCCAACATCAGGTGTGAATACAAATTGCCAGCCACACATCTGGATGGTTGGTGCTTAAAAAATCTCGGCCTCTCTCGGTGAAATCAATTTATTTATTAAGATGTTAAGAAAAATACAAAAAAGGGAGAAATGAAATTGTATCCGATAGGCAAATATGGATGAGGATGAATATGGCACAGTGGGGGAGAATTACTTGCAGAATGATTTACAATTTGGTTCCAGAAGTTTTTGTTTTTCGAATTGTGCTTTGTAATATTGGATATATATTTACATGTGTTATATTTAAAGTTTCAATATCAGGTCTCTAAATCTATAGATAAGTAAGGAAGTCAATGTCGATTTCACATTTTAATCGAAATTCATAAGAGTTGAAAAAGTCAATCAATGTATTCTTGTTATGACATATATGTGTATTATTGTAGAGGTCCAGAATTTGTGACGATTAGTGGACGATATTGGGCCTCCATTTCAATAAATAATCAACAATTTTAACATTTGCATATCCCTGAAAAGAACCTATCAATCACGTTGAAGAATTTAAAACGAAAAAGACTCATGGGGGTGCTGTATGTGATGCCATAATGGAAATAGAAAAGTTTTCCTGGCCTGAACAACCCCCCCCCCCCTTCCCCACACACACACAGTTTGTTATACCATAAAACGTGAGCTATGGTCCATCCTTTTTTGTAAAAAGGAAAAAGTGACAAATAAAATCAAGTCTAAGTGATCATTAGTCGTTAAATAGAGGTTTAGTTCGTCATTCATTCATTCATGACACAGAACGATTCCCCAATGTTGCCACAAAGAGCCGACCCAACCCAACCGACCGTCAACAAACACAAGCCGAAAGACACAACGATTTAAAATTCATGAATGCAAAATTAACCTGGTGGTGGAACAGGAATAAAAATAAATTAAATATCATTTGAGATGTTGTCCTGCGTCCCTCCACCAACACTACACACATTCCTCCATAAGTGAAAACGTCAACCCTTCTTATGCTACAAACTGAACAGGAAGAACTGCTGGATGGAGTCCATGTGAATAGAAATAGTTTTGAGGCAGCCTCACACACACAGACAGCTGCCGTTGCAAAGGTTCACCGAATACCGAATATTAGCAGTGAGACAAAGCCCGCCAACAGAATGAGATGACAATGATGAGGATGCTGCTGCTGTTTTTGCTTCTGCTCATGATGATAATGATGATGGCGCACAAAAAATTCAAATCATTTTAATATGCCAACGTGTGTCTCACTCTTTGCCTTTGTGTGTGTGTGCGCAGATAAAAAGGAAAGCAGCAGCAAAAGCAATCACATTTTTTTCGAAGATGGGAGGAGTGGTGGTACGAATGAGAACCAGAACTAGAACAAAATGACGGACAAAATGTAAAAGAAAAGCTAAATAAACAGAAAAATGAAAAATTGTAAAAAGCAACTAAAACAGCATGTAGACACATCCATCATTCCTGGGATGCTTCCTCCGTCGTCATCCATTAAACCTAACCTCAGCAACAGAAACAGTTTTACTGCCTCGCCAGACATTTAGTTCGACTAACACAAAAACCCACATTATGGACCCAGGCAAAACAAAAAAAAACGAAAGAGCGAAGGCAACAGCGCCATCCAGCGAGGGAGAGGAAGGGTTAACCAACAATCTACGTTACTCAAGAACACGACATACAAACAACAGCAGCCAACCAACCAACCAACAAACCTGCTGTTCATCCATCACTCCCTAACCCGAGTTAATGGGTTTCCCTTTTTGTATTCTACAGATAAGTAGAGTCCCACTAGAGAGCGAGTCACAGTGGTTAGCAACCAAAGAAAAGTGGTTTATTCGCATTTAATTGTTCTCATTCTTTTTCAACCCCGACAGAGTTATAATGTTTTGATTTTCTAAGTAAATGAGGCATATGAAACTCTTTCTTATCACATGACTTTGAAGATATTCAACTGAAATATTTTAAAATTGCATTTTCATATACTCCATTACTTTAATATACAAATACACTCAATCATTAAAAATCTGTCTTTCTAACAATAATTGATACATTAAAGAACCCAGAAGCCAATCGTATTGTCGTATTTCTATGTAATCGAGTTGTTATTATGTGCCCACAAAATTTAAATGTAATTGATTCGTGCTATCATTTCACAATATCCAGATTAAGCTGGTATTTTGTTCATAATCTTTGATTATTTTATATAGATTGTGCAATTCACTTATAAGAGTAGTCTTATCTTGAGTAGAGACTTAATATTGATGTCATTTTGTTTATTGCTTATTGGGATGTGTAGGGTATTATTAGTTCTTTTTATAAATTTTAATATTGTTTCTAAGTTAATTTTATTATTCATAATTTAAGATGGAAGTATTTTATAACCACATACGGCCTATCTGGCTCGGTTATTTTTTTTTGAATAAAAATAAAATAAATAGCGTCCAAATACGCATTCGTCAAATAGAAAATATAGCCCGATTAAATACATTTTAATATAATTTTCTTTTCCCCAGTGTGTGAAATAACTGAGCGAATGAGTAATATTTCAACACAGTAAATATAACTTATACGCAACCAATATTGAGATAGATAATTATAAAACTGTTGGCAGTTCGATGCCTTTTGAACTGAAATTAGGTGTATAATCATCAATGAATGTCGTTAGAAACATTCAACAATGTAAATTCAGTAAATAGTCGAAAAATCAAATAATTAATTAATTAAATAAAAATAAATTTTGATAGAATTATATCAGAATATATTGAAAATGAAATAATAAATAAATAACACAGTGCTACAAATAAGAATGAAGTAGAAAACTATGGGAAGTGATATTATTTTTCTTGTAGTTATTGTCGAGTAGAACAAGAATCTGTATTTAAAATTTCCCAGAATATTGAGTTACGGGTAAAAAACGTTTTTCGTACCTTTGCACACTTATAAGCCTGTAACATAGGTGATGGTCAACCGATTTTAACTTTCTCATCGGCTTATTTAAGAAATCTGGGAGCTTTTGTCCAGCAATCACAATTTTTTAAAAAATGTTTACTCAATTTTCAATTTTGGCAATATTTTTCACATTATTTTTTTTGTAACCCTACAAGAGATTTATTTAAATAACACAATTATGAAGGAGTAAAACACCTCTTTTTAAAAATCCGTTAGTAATTGAGTGAATTATTGAAGTTTGTATTAATACTACATTTTTGAAAAAAAAAACAAGATACCAGTAACATCTTTCATAACTTTACCAATTGCATTGAAAATATAATAAACGTTGAAAAATACTATATTTTCAATTTTTTTCCGAATTCCCAAAGTGGTGAAAATGTCTTCCAAAATTGGGGATTTTTTATTAATGCTGTTTTACCATTTTTATCTGTTATGATGCTAAAATTCATTTTATTGGATTTCAATTCGTAAAATAATTAGACGAAAACTTGTCTTTTTGCAAATATTTAGTATTAATTAAACAGCTGAGTCAATTATTAAGAGTACGGTTACAAATGGTACGGTTACTAAACAAAATAATGTTCAAAGATATTGCGAAAATTTGAAAATGACCAACAATTAAACAAGTAAGTAAGCATCAGTCGGCTAAACCGACTTATATACACCCTCACTCTCAGAGAATGCGGAAGTTATAAGGATAATTTGTGTGGGAGGTACTAAAGGGTGATTTTTTAAGAGCTTGATAACTTTAAAAAAAAAAACGCATAAAATTTGCAAAATCTCATCGATTCTTTATTTGAAACGTTAGATTGGTCCATGACATTTACTTTTTGAAGATAATTTCATTTAAATGTTGACCGCGGCTGCGTCTTAGGTGGTCCATTCGGAAAGTCCAATTTTGGGCAACTTTTTCGAGCATTTCGGCCGGAATAGCCCGAATTTCTTCGGAAATGTTGTCTTCCAAAGCTGGAATAGTTGCTGGCTTATTTCTGTAGACTTTAGACTTGACGTAGCCCCACAAAAAATAGTCTAAAGGCGTCAAATCGCATGATCTTGGTGGCCAACTTACCGGTCCATTTCTTGAGATGAATTGTTCTCCGAAGTTTTCCCTCAAAATGGCCATAGAATCGCGAGCTGTGTGGCATGTAGCGCCATCTTGTTGAAACCACATGTCAACCAAGTTCAGTTCTTCCATTTTGGGCAAAAAAAAGTTGGATATCATCTCACGGTAGCGCTCACCATTCACAGTTACGTTACGATTCGCATTATCTTTGAAGAAGTACGGTCCAATGATGCCACCAGCCCATAAACCGCACCAAACTGTGACTTTTTCTGGATGCATTGGTAGCTCTTGCAATGCTTCTGGCTGATATTCACTCCAAAATCGACAATTCTGCCTATTTACGTACCCATTGAGCCAAAAATGAGCTTCGTCGCTGAACACAATTTCTTTCTTTCTGAACTTTCTTAACAGAGCACGCATTTTGATAATAAAATTCAATGATTTGCAAGCGTTGCTCGTTAGTAAGTCTATTCATGATGAAATGTCAAAGCATACTGAGCATCTTTCTCTTTGACACCATGTCTGAAATCCCACGTGATCTGTCAAATACTAATGCATGAAAATCCTAACCTCAAAAAAATCACTCTTTAGAATGTTGGTGGCATATGGTCCTAGCTTCCACATTTATAAAGCAATTGTAAAAACACGATCAAATATCAAGTCAAAGTGGATTCCATGCACCAGTATAGAATTTATGAAGGATTTTACCTAAGATATAGGCAATTGTTTGGGAGGTACTTGAAGGGGCGTGGCTAAAGCGTAAATATTTTTTAGGTTTTAATTGATTATAAAAAGAAGTTCAAATAACAAATTGCAAGTGACTTTGACTACCCATATGAATGTTATATCGGTTTTATTTTAAACAAAGCTTATGTCACTTTGTGTGGGAGGTACCAGAAGGGGTGTGGTAATATCACCCATATTCCATGTGAATGCAACTTCTATAAAAGTATAGCCAAATATCAAATTTCACAGTATTCCGATCATTCTTATAGAAGATATAACAGCTTTAATTTTATGTAGTTTAGGGTGATTTGTGTAGGAGAAGTACTGGAAGGAGCGTGACAAACCCGCCATATTTAGTATACTAAATACTGATTATAAAAACTTTATCAAATACCACAATATATATGATTCCGAATATCCGTGTGGAAGTTACATTGGTTTAATTTAACATAGAAATACGGACCATTTGTGTGGGAGGTACCAGAAGGGACGTGGTAATTTCGCCCATCTTCGAACTTAAAGTAAGTTTAGGAAAAATATTACCATTTGCAAAGTTTGAATTGATTCCTTAACTCCTTTCGAGAGTAGTCGTGTATACCAGCCAGCCATGCGGACGGACGGATACACGGACATGGCTCAAACAACAAAAGTCGTGAAACGGATTTGGTACAAACATACTTAAGTCACAGTCAATGCGTTACACTTTTTTCAGTCCCAAATTATATATACCCTCCTACTCTGTAGAGTGAGGCTATAAAAATTACTGGACAAAGGTACACAGATTTCTTAAGTTTTCTTAAATAAACTATATATTAAAAGCTCCATATTTCTTCTTTTTTAAATTCGACGAAAAAAACGGTTGATAACTATGTTACAGCCTTTTAAGTGTGCAAAATTCGAAATACGTTTTTTTTACCCGTAACTCAAGATTTTGGGTGTGTCTGGGAAATTTCAAATACAGATTCTTGTTCTACTCGACAATACCTACCAGAAAAAAATATCACCTCCCAGAGTTTTTGGACTATCGCACAGTGTAATCATCGATAACTGTCGTTAAATGTCATCGATCTAAATTGATTAAATAGTCGAAAAGTAAATAAATAAAATAAAAAATATTTTGTTTGTCTTTGAATGAAAATTAGAATTCAAAATATATTGAAGATGAAATAAAAACTTTTATAATAATAAAAAGGGCGTCCAAGTCTTGTCCATGTTCAACGGCAATTATAAAATAAATGATAGACTATTCCGATTATACATATAGAAGTTATGAGGACTTTTAATTCTACATAGATTAGGCTAATTTGTGTGTGAGGTACTACACCATTTCCAAATGTAGTACAGAATAAATCAATAAAAATTCATAAATTCAACTTGAAATTCAGAACATGTCAACTGATATTCGGAAATTCAATTTGAAATACAGAAATCATTTTAATGAATTCCATTTGAAATTCCGAAATCATCGATTGACTTTCAGATATTCCATTTCATACTCAGAACTTATCAATTGAAATTCAGAAATTCCATTCCGTAAGTAAGTCTTCCGAAGTTACATATGGGCATCTCCCAAAAAATGAAATCAGATCACATTAATAGATGTAACTTTATTGTTTCCCTATTTCGAAAACTTCTTTTATTATGAAACTTGAAGTTAACTTGTTCTCTTTTATTTTTATTAAAAGTTGAAGTGTGACGAAAATTACTACTTTTTTACTACGAGTGGAAATATTTGTAGCGTCCGTTCTGTTGCGTCCGTATTTCTGCTGTACATAATTAAACAAATTTAAGAGATAATTCTCATATTTCATAAATCTTCGAACAAAATATAACCTCTGACCTTCATTTACATGTATATAATGAAAAACAAAGTTCTCAAAAAATCGCTGAACTTTGTATGTTTCTATAAGACCTTCAAAAGTACTTCTGTTTTTTTGTAGTGTCCGTTTCAATATAAAATTGTTTATAATTTTGTACTAATTTGTACTAAATCCTGACAATATATTTTTAAAATGTATTACTCTTTAAGCCTTTTATAACACTAAAAATGGTTTTTCAGTTTGTTTCTTGTGTTTGGCGTAGTTTAAGGCGTGCGAATGTCGCGTCCGGGCCATGGGAGATGCTCCTATTTAATATAATTTATAAAATTTTAAATGGAGCTTCTGAATTTCATTTGATAATATCAGAATTTCAATTAATGTGATCTGAATTTCAAATGGAATGAAATGATAAGTTCTGAATTTCAAATCAAATTTCTGAACTTTATTGATAAATTCTGAATTTCAATTGATGTTTTCTGAATTACACTTGGAACTGGTTTAGAAAAGCATAATTATTTTGTTGGTTAAAAGTGAGTATAAGATATTTCCAAATATTCATATTGGTGTTATTTAAACTTAGGATAGTGCCAATATGATTCGATTGAATTTCGTAACTGCTCCCGAAAGTTATTTTGTGTATTTTTCCGATTTGGCACCACTGTGTGACGCATGTTGTATAAACGTTAGAAATTGAAACTCACTCCCTTCCCCCTACCAACAAACCACCACATCCCCATCCACTTACTTACCTTTGTAACAATTTAGCGCTACGTTCATCCATGAGCGGATACTGGCGTCCCTTCGATTTGCCCAAACACTTATTGCGTTTCTCGCTGACCACCTGGCAGAAGAAGCCCTTCTTCACATCGTAACGCAAATGATTCGAATAATCGAAAGCCGGTTGAATTTTCAAAAAACGCTGCAAATCGTTCATCACATCCACGGGATTGAGGCGCAATTGTTCGCCATCGATGATATGCACCTGCTGGGCGGGATAATAGGAGAGCCAACGTTCGAGGTGTTGTGCGTATTTACCAGGATTAAGGCAACGATTACGTAGATCCCTGAGTGCTTTTGGTGCTGAATCCGAAGCCGTTATGACCTGCAAAGAGGGAAGGCAAACAGAGAGGACAATTTATTATAAAGGAATGATGCAAAGTTCTCCAAACAACACAAACAAAGTTGGAAATGATAGCCAGGTGATAGAGCAAGGACACAAACGCACCCACCAAAGACCATTGTGAAGTTGCAACACCGAGATTAACTTGTTGAACTTGTTCAACGCGCTGAGATGAAGTGCCACATTGCCAGCTGCAGCGTCGTTTGAGTGGCACTTTTGCCCATCAAGTAATTCTGATATGCTTTTAGTGGGTTTTATGCCTGTTGCGGGTTGAACCTGGTGATGGCTGCAGGGTGACTAGGATAAGTTTTCCGCCATTGCCATAAAATGCTTTTCATTAGATGTGAATGGGGAAAAGAGTTAATGGCTCATCAGCTGAAACGTAAATGGGCATAACCACACTATTAGCGGGTTTACCAAGCGCTAAGGTTATGTCCGTTGGATTTAATTTTTTTTTTAATTTTTTTTTGTTAAATTATTCGAAAATCGAACTTTTCTGGTCAATGCGTTGCAAAAAACATGTCAGAAGTTGCTACACTCAGAAATATATTTTATTTCCAATTCTGAGAAAAATTTATTTAAAATTTTTAAATTTATTTAAAAGTATTTATTTCTAAGTATAAATAAAGTTTCCTTCATTTGCAAGAAATAGAGTATTAAATGTACTTAGAAACATTTATATGGATCTAGTAAAACATCTTACAAATGAGTAAATTTGGATTTGTGAGGTAGAAATATCTTAAGTTTAAGGAAAGAAAATAGCGAAGATATTTTTCGTACGAAAAAAGTCAATTTATGATAATTAGGTCAAAATCTTCACACATTCAAGTAAAGAGTGATTTTTTTGAGGTTAGGATTTTCATGCATTAGTATTTGACAGATCACGTGGGATTTCAGACATGGTGTCAAAGAGAAAGATGCTCAGTATGCTTTGACATTTCATCATGAATCGTCTTACAAACGAACAACGCTTGCAAATTATTGAATTTTATTATCAAAATGCGTGCTCTGTTAAGAAAGTTCATTGCGCGCTTCCATTTTATGGTCAGTTTAATCGACCCACTGAAGCGGCTATTCGGGCTATTGTGACTAAATTTCGCACCAAATTTACATTGTTGGACATTAAACCACCAACACGCTTACGTAGAGTGCGAACTGAAGAAAATATCGCAGCTGTATCGGCCAGTGTTAATGATGACCACCAATTTTCGATTCGTCGCCGTTCGCACCAATTGGGTCTCTGTTACTCAAAAACGTGGAAATGCCAAAATTGGACTAAGCGGATGGACCACCTAAGACGCAGCCGCGGTCAACATTTAAATGAAATTTTCTTCAAAAAGTAAATGTCATGGACCAATCTAACGTTTCAAATAAAGAACCGATGAGATTTTGCAAATTTTATGCGTTTTTTAAAAAAAAAAAGTTATCAAGCTCTTAAAAAATCACCCTTTATTAAATAAAGTATTATGTGTGTAGAAAATACTTTAATAGTAATCTAAGAAGAAATTCTCGTTCGTTTGCGAAACTTATTTCTTAACTAAATTAAATAGAATTCTAAACAAAGAAATTAAGGAAATTGGTATTTGGCCCCCAGTATGTCTTTATTCAATTTAAGTTTATTATACACTCCACGAGAGTATTATGTCTTTGTGCATTTGTTTGTAACACCCATTGTTAATTATACCGATCGACTTAGAATCACTTTTTGAATCGATTTAGCAATGTCCGTCCGTTTGTCTGTCTGTCCGTCCATCTATTCTTGTAATCACGATACAGGTCGCAATTGTAGACAGAACCAAATGAAACTTTGCACAACGAAGTTTTTCGGGATAAGAACGAACGCTATTTAATTTGAAGAAAATCGGTTCAGATTTAGATATAGCCCCCATACGAATTTCACTCCCGATTTGACACTTTTCACTCTAGATACCACATATTATAACAGATTTTCTTCAAAATTGGAAAAACATCTTATATTCCAACTAGAAGCACCTGTGGTAAAAATGGGTCAGATCGGTTCAGATTTATATATAGCTCCCATACAAATTTCGCTCCCGATTTGACTTTTTCCGCTCTAGAAACCACATATTGTATCAGATTGTCTTCAAATTTGGCAAACCATCTTATATTTCAACTAGAAACACCTGTGGTAAAAATGGGGCAGATCGGTTCAGATTTATATATAGCTCCCATACAAATTTCGCTCCCGATTTGACTTTTTTCGCTCTAGAAACCACATATTTTAACAGATCCTCTTCAAATTAGGCGAAATATATTATATTTGTCCTAGAAATACCGATAGTGAAAATGGGTCAGATCGGTTTAGATTTAGATATAGCCTCCATACGAATTTCACTCCCGATTTGACACTTTTCACTCTAGATACCACATATTATAACAGATTTTCTTCAAAATTGGAAAAACGTCTTATATTTCAACTAGAAACACCTGTGGTAAAAATGTGTTAGATCGGTTCAGATTTATATATAGCTCCCATACAAATGTCGCTCCCGATTTAACTTTTTCCGCCCCAGAAACCACGAATTTTCACCGAATTTCTTCAAAGTGAGCATAACACCTTATATTTGAACTGGAAGAACTTATTGTGAAAGTTAGTCACATTTTTCCATGTTTGGATATAGCCCCGATACAATATTCTTATCGAACCAGGTCGTATTAGCCTATGATTAGGAAACATACAAAAATTCTTCCCGTTTTCACTTTTTTACCGAGTTGGACTGTATTCGGTTGGAAAGTGGAGTGTATAATATAGTCGGCCCCGCCCGACTTTAGCCTTTCCTTACTTGTTTTTGCTTGAATTTGGTACGTACATATTCTAATCAAGTAAATTTTACTCAAAATGAGTTTTATTTACTCATTCGCTTAAATTGGACTCCGTTTTAAGAAAATTTTATAATATTTTATATTTTTATACCCTATACCTAAGGATGGGGGTGTATTCGCATTGTCATTCCATTAACCCATTGAAATATTCGTCTGGGTCATGGTAAAATTCTCAGAATATCTAGCCATGTCTGTCTGTCGGTTGAAAGCACGCTGGTCGCAGAAGGAGATGAGCTAGGAGGTTCAAATTTTCCCTAAATGTGTCTTATGGTTGTAGATCAGCTGGTATTGAAAGTGGGTGAAATCGGCCCAGAGGGAAAAAAATTTCCCTAACAAGGATTGGAAATACCGCCAAATATTTTGACTAATTAAGCATTTTTTTAAATTTCTGATTTAAATGCACTTGCAAATTTTTGCGTACATTCCTCTTGTAATTTTAAAGCACCAACAAATTAATAACAGTTTTAGCGGGTGAATGAGACAAAAAGGGATGAAAATGGTACCAATGATACGACAACAGCTAGAAACTGTGCATCCCTCTAATTGCGTAGATACATAAAATTGAGGGATTTTTCAAAATTTCGTACGTTTAAGGGATACAATTAGAAAAGAGGGATAAAAAGGTACCAACCAAACCGCTGTATACATCTGACTGTGAAGATGCGAAACAAGAACGATTTTTTTTTAAATTTGTACTTTTAGGCGGGAAATGGGGCGAATGTGGAAAATGAATTTTACCAACCAAACGGCTGCGGCTATAATAATGAAATCATGTCTTTGAATGCGTAGACGCTGAAAGAGATCTTTCGATATAAATTTGGCACCAATTAAGTGGCTAAAGCTTGAATTATGATATTTAGTGTTTGTACTCGTCTGACTGAATTTTTCTAAATTCGTACTTTTAGGCTCAAAATGGAAACAAGGAGTGGAACTGGTACCAAGTAGTCGGGTGTAGTTAAAATCATGAAATTAGGGTGTATATTACATTATGAAACATATTGTATCTTCAATATTAGAACTATTCCTATCGAAATTGTACAGACATTTTAAGCTGTAGCTAGAATAAATAAATTGCAAATGGGGAACATCGTGCTGGAGGGAAATTGTTTCTACCTAATAATATTTAGGACACATTTTTGAATACAGCTGATAATGTGCATTTTTCGATTACACTTGAAGTTTTATATGAGTCATTTCATGTCCAAAACCTATTTTTTTTTCTTGGATTTTTCATTGTTTTTATACCATCTGTTTATGAACAAATGAAAAAATATAATTTTGATGATTTGTCACTGTAATTCTGTTTGATTTTGTAAAAAATAATAATCGAAAGCCATCATTTCACCGAATATCCGTTATAAAAATCGCACCAAGTAATAAAGCACACATGCCACCTTACTAGCATCTCATTGAGTTGCATATGTAAGTGCGTGAGCGTTGGCACAGCAGAAGTATTGCTGGGTCATTATCATTTTTTCATTAGTTCATAAACAAAACTTATAAAAACAATGAAAAATTCAAGAAAAAATAGCTAATGGATTTTTTTTTAATTTTTTCACGCTACAAAAAAATGGAAAAAAATAATTTTTCAATAACTTATTTTTGCTTGGATTTTTCGTTGTTGTTATACGTTTTGTTTATGAATTAATGAAAAAATTATCATTATAATGATTTTTCACTGTTGATTTTGTGAAAACATCAAAAAAAAATATCGTAAAAAATAAAAGCCATAATTTTACCACTTTCCAACTCACACAGTCGCTTAAAAATAAACCTAAGCACACTATTTTAAAATTTCAACAAAATGGATTAGTGTAATCATTTCGAAAATCAAAATAAAAGAATTAGAATTGCAAAAACTTTAAAAAATCTAACCCTGCTACAACACGCCACATCAATAAAAGTAATTGATATTACCCTCAAAACAAGGTATAACACATTAAAATCGGTAAAGTATTTCAGGAGTTACAGGCGATTGAATGAACACACCTTTTTGAAAAAGTAGTACCTTTTCACTGTTATATTGGCCATAACTCGTGAAAAAAATTCAAGTTTTTTTCCAAAAGTACGTATATAATATTTTTATGAGAAGAATATATACACGAACTTTCAAAACAATCGCAGCTATCCAGGTCAAAAACCGTACCGGTTGACATGGAATGACTCATATGTATATAGTAGATGACTATTAATATATTATAATAATGAAGGACCGCAACTTTTCTAATATGGTAGGTGCACTATGTAATGTCGACAGTCCCAAATCTGCCGGCAATACTGTGGAATGTACTCCGTGGTGGAGGGTGTATAAGATTCGGCCCCGACGAACTTAACTCTGTTTTGCTTGTTTAAATTGTTTCCGTTTGTTTTACTTCGGCCTTAAAACTATTTTATTTGCCTTAAAACCTTTATTTACAACTGACATAGTGACATTTATTACTTCGCTGCTCGCTACCTATACACCACGACATACGATATTTAAGATATTGATGCAAAACGATTTTAAGTCAGGAAATTTTTGAGATATAAAATACTGTGTTTACTTCGCTTCAGAGTTACAAGTCGAACCATAACACTGTGCAACATTTTTGAAGTCATTTCAAAATAACCATATACGGACACCGCTACATGATAAAAGACCAAAAAAAAAAGACCCGTGTTTTTTTTCCCCCAAAGTCATGCACTTTTTTTTTTATGGGCCCCCAGAGATTTGAGGCCTCGGTGTAATTTTTGGAAAAAAGTGATCATATTCTCAGGCTCATATCTTGCAAACCGTTCGGAATTTTGATTTACTCTCTGAGGCAAAGTTCTAGCTCTTGTCATAAAGAACAAAAATTGTGAACATATAAAATCATATTTTGAAATGACTTCAAAAATGTTGCACAGTGAAAGGAAAAAAATCTAATTTTTGGAAAATTTTTCACTTTTTTTGCGGCTACCTAAGCGCTACCTAAACGGTGTTAAGAATAATTCCTAGGAAGTTCATATGTTCTAAAGTTGTTTATTGAGATCTTAGGTACATTTTTGTAGTTGATTGTTTCCCTGAAGTTTCAACGGTTTGCTACCTATGGACCTGAACAGGGGAAAAAAGGTTAAAAAAAATCGATCGATTTGCGATTTTGACCTTGAAGATGAAGTTTTTTTGATTTTATATGTTCACAATTTTTGTTCTTTATGACAAGAGCTAGAACTTTGCCTCAGAGAGTAAATCAAAATTCCGAACGGTTTGCAAGATATGAGCCTGAGAATATTATCACTTTTTTCCAAAAATTACACCGAGGCCTCAAATCTCTGGGGGCCCATAAAAAAAAAAGTGCATGACTTTGGGGGAAAAAAAAACACGGGTCTTTTTTTTTTGGTCTTTTATCATGTAGCGGTGTCCGTATATGGTTATTTTTTTTCGTGTTGCACTGTGTAATTATCGGCGGCGGCTTTCGGCTGATTTGCCGGCTCGTTCTGTCATTCGATTACCCCTATTTATTTGACAATTTTGGAAAAACGGAAGGAGCAATTTTATTTTATTTTTGGCAAGTAGTTCAATATTTGTTAATGTTAGCCAATGTTCCAATAATTTAATATTGTTATTAGGGTATCCAATTATTCTGACTTTTATGTTATTCGATTTATCGTTTATTTGAAAAAAAATCCAATTAATCGAATAATGAAGTCGAAAGATATTCGATTAAGCGAACAATTGTCCACTTAAATAAAATATAATTAATAAGAGTTATATAGACAAGGCACGCCAGTTTACGGGTAGTAGATCTATATATTGAACGTTTATTACGCATCTGATTTTATTTAAAAATTGTAATATCAAATTCGAAATTCATTAGAAGTTGACAAAAATCTTAATATCTTATCAAAATAAAGAACCTTCCCTTAAATGAGCATAATATCAGAAGTTATCCATTGACTTTTTTCGAATATGGATCATATGATTTATAACAGAACTGACTTTATTATCGCGGTGTTAACCTCATTTTTTTATGAATTTACTATTCTTTAAATTTTAAATAATTCCGAAGCTATTGGCCAGTTTTCGCTATTTGAAGTCTGATAAATCGTTATTTTAATATCTGTGGAGCATACAAACCAAAAATCGAAAAAATTGTGGTTTTATATTTGGTGTTTCATAGTTTTTTACCCAAATGGAGCAAACTGGCTATTCAAAATCAATTTATCATACAAAACATACGACGATTTCATTCGTTTTTAAGGCAAAACTTATAATATCGATTAATCGATTATATGGGACAATTCATTCGAATTATTCGAAAATCATGATTTTTTATTATTCGAAAAAATATTGGACAAAAATTATTCGATTAATCGCGGTTGGACACCCTAATTGTTATCCCATACAATATTTTTTTGGGAGTGGGAATCCATTCCCAAAATTTATAATATGGATCAATTTAATAAACATAATTCTTCCAAAGAATAATAATACTCTACCTACTTTGACACACTAAAGAAGCACAATAGAGGAGCTGTTGTTCATTGCTATTTATAGAAACACATGGCCACACGTACTGGAATTGACTTATACAGGGTGGCCCAGACAGACCGAAGTGGTGTGAATTCCTTATAACTTTTTTATTATAATTTTTTTTTTCTTTTCTTTTCAGTATTTTGTAAAGAAGACTTGGATAATTTATAATGGAGCAATACACAATTGAACAACGTGCCCATATTGTTGAAATTTACTTTTCAAATCAACGGTCCATTGTGTTGACTCAGCGTGCATACCGTCGTCAATTTAATGTGCGGGGATTTAACCGCTCCAGACTGTTTTCTTTGGGGCTATTTAAAAGGAAAAGTTTATGTTAATAAGCCTAGGACTATTGAGGAGTTAAAAACCAATATTCGAGAAGAAATTAACAACATACCACCGGAAGTTTTGCGAAAGGTCATGGAAAATGTGTTGGAAAGAGCACATTTGTGCGAAGTAGAATATGGCCACCACTTGCGGGATATCATTTTTAATAACTAATCCAAAAATATTCCCCATAAATTTAATGTATTTAAAAAAAAAAATTAAAAAAATATCTCTTAAATAAAAAGTTATAAACAAAACAATTCACACCACTTCGGTCTTTCTGGGCCACCCTGTATAAATGCGACTTTCAAATCAAAATACAATCATTAAATTTTCTATAGCCGTCATCATATAGCGGGATACTAAATTCAAAGAAAGGTCAATATATTTCACAGCAGTAGGTTGTCTAAGTCGACATTTATATTTTCTTTAGTAATTTCAAGTGGGTTGTCGACTTTGGTAGTAAGATTTGACTGAGTTAGAACTCCGTCAAATCTCGGCGGCGTGGTTGAAGTCGATATGAGTCGATGAAGTCGGCGGCGTGGTTGAAGTCGATTTGAGCCGATGAAATCGACGGCGGCGCGGCTCGTGCAGAAACATGGGGCGGCGGCGGCTTGTCGGATTAAAATCGGTCGGCTTGTATGTCTGCTTCGCTTGTCGTATTACTGGCACTGATTTTCATTTTGAACCCAGGAATGCTATAATGATATAACTAGATTGAACGTTGTCTATACATTTTCTTAGAAAAACCTGTCCGTCCGTTTAGCTGCTTGAAATGGTGGTGACTTTAATAGGAAATAACCTAATATAACCTATTTTTCAGCTCTAAACAGCCTTTTGTAACTAGTTTTCGTTCGTATACGGCCAACGATCAAAAATCATTCAACTATTTTAGCTACGAGCTCCTTATGTGCTTCTCTATAAACACAATAGACTCCTGTGGCTTATAGATTTCTCGTAATAATTGAGTGATTTTGGATAGTTCGTGGTAGACGAACGAAAATAAGTTACAGAAACAGGCCCTAAATCTCTACAAAATTTTGTAACTCCTCACCAAAATTTTGACGTTAATTGAATTTCTGGGGAAGTTTGTTTTATCATCAGTCTCAGATATTGGTTTTCTACTCTCACGCTACGGAGTAGGAGGGGTATATATCATTTGGGACGGAAAAAAGTGTAACGCATTGAAGAAGTGACTTAAGACTCTAAGTGTGTTTGGTCCAAATCCGTTTCACGACTTTTTAAGTTGTTTTAGCCATGTCCTGTATAAAAAACGATGGGTCTAACTCGTTTGCTTTTGGATGTTACAAACAAATGCACAACAACATAATACCCTTCTGATCGCGTTTCTCAATTGAGAAATTAGATAATTATTTCTCATTAGCCAACTTTTAAGGAAATTTGTCTAAATTAGAGTGAAATTTTTGAACACTTTTTTCTGAGGCGTTTTTTCCTAAAAGTCTATCAAATTTTGCCAATGAAATCCCACTGCTCGTGTTAGTCTTGCAACGAAAGGCCTTTGCATTGTGACATGATGCAGCAGTAAGAGCAATTCACTGTAACATAAAGACATTCTAAAAATTCCAAAATACTTAGCAAATAAATATTTGATAGACAAGTACAACTGGCCAAATAACATTTGTCGATGGTAAATAAATAAATAAAATAAATTGTTAATTGTTTTGGCCAAAATAACATTATTATGCGGAAATGCCATTTAATCCTTGAGATTTCTTTGAGATTCCTCAAAGCAAAAACATACAAATTGAAAGGGGGCGGGAAAGGGGGTTTGGAGTGAGACCCTTGTAAATCGATTTTAAATCATTGAAAAGGGCACTTTCTATGTGTCGTACGAGTATGTGCTGTCTTCTGGTCTTGGGCAGTTATAACAACTCAATATTTTGTGGTCAACTCGGAACCACTTAACTTGGCTTAAAACTGAATTAAATGACCACAACTAAATCGTTTAGAGCAGCAACTCTTACACAACTCAAAAGCACAACTAAATCCAAACCGACACTGGAAACATAATGACGGATGGCAAGTGGTTTCTGGGTGTTCATGCATAAGCAACATCGTCGTTGTGTGCCGCCTTCGGCAATGCAGGACAATGGATGATGTCCGCAAAAGTTTTTTCTTTCATAAGCGTACTTATGTATATGTGAGCAAGTACTGTTGGCCGATAGAAGAGCACAGGTGTGAACACTTCGATAAGTTCGAAATGA
This sequence comes from Polietes domitor, assembly GCA_947397865.1. Classification (NCBI taxonomy): domain Eukaryota; kingdom Metazoa; phylum Arthropoda; class Insecta; order Diptera; family Muscidae; genus Polietes; species Polietes domitor. The sequence goes on along the minus strand of OX377621.1, from coordinate 109,084,416 downwards.
AATTATCCGGGGGTGTAATTTGCATAGCAAATCATATATAGAAAGAGGAAAATTTGGAAAATTTTTAGCTTAATTAACTAATTAATTTTTAGCTTAATTAGCAAATTAAATTGCTGCTGCACAGAAAATGTAAAATGATGAAAGAAAAACGCTTTCTTTACTTTTAATAGCAAATTCGTTGATACTTGGTTCCCTCCAGTCATAAATTGTCATAATTATAATGAAACATTCTTCGTATAAACAAAGCTCTTTAAGGTGATTCCACGTAAAGTGACCCAATTTCGACAAAATTTCAAAACCAATTTATAATTTGCAAAAACAGCGATAAACATTCGTAATTCTCATAATACAAATTTTTGATTATATTTCTAAAAATAATGACAACAATACTGCCGTCCTAAGAAAGAAAGTCACAAGTGGCAAAATACCAAAATTGAGATAAGGGCAGATTCGGAATCGTGATTGACTTTCTGATATTTGTGCTAAACTCATAGGACGCATTTTCAACTGTAATTGACTGAAAAGCGTTAACAAATAACGGCTATACCTACAATTTCTTACCTAGATAAAAAACTTAAAAGCTAAATATCTCAAAACTTCTAAAATGGAGATGTGACTTTCTTTCAGAGGAGGGCAGAATAGGTCTGATGATTTCCTTTTCTCGATATAGACTGGTGTCGTAACAGAATTTTCATCAATATGTCACGTCCGTTATAATTTAAATATATGTTGTATATCTCCAATATTTAAAACGCGAAGACATATTTATATTTGTAATAATATTCCAATTAACCGGAGGTTTTCAATTGACAATATAGTAAAAATCTCAGTCAATGAATATGGAAGATATTTAAACATATTTAAATAAAAGTGTCACACCCGTTCCAATGGAATCACCCTTTAGTTATTTGACTTTTAAGTACAAGTTCTAGAAGATCTATTGGATTAGATGTTCAAACAGCGAGCATAAATGTATATCACGCGCAGCTTATTGGTTGAGAAATACTATCTCTGTCTCGTTCTTTCGGCGATATTTGTACATTCCGCCCATGGGCAAACCAAGTGTGCTACTATTATTTAGCCCACCACTGTAAGGTTTTCCCGGTGCAGAATGACAAAAGATGTGCGCAGTGAAAACGGACGTCTGAAGCTTTATGCAGACAAACAAATAAAACAATTTTGCACAATATCGTGCATGGAAACTTTAGTCTATGTTATAAATCATGGCCGAAATCACGTCATCATCATCATCATCGTCGTCGTCCTCGCTCTCGTTACCGCCATCCTCCTCAGCAGCATTATGCAACCATCGTTAGACAAAGTTGTGGTGATGAATAGAGTTTCCCCAAAATCATTATTCATACATTATTACGTACGTACCCTACTGCAAGTACCACACTGGAATGTCTGTGGTGCTTGTTTGTGTGTGTGAATTTGGTAGAATTGTGTCCTCATGCTCGTCCTTGTAATAATTTATGTAAGAATGAGCTCTGTACATACGACCACACACACACACACATATATACGGCGAATGATGACCATAAATATTCATATCAACCAAAAGCGATGGGACTGGACAAAATGCCCAAAATCGGAAGGCGACACTTTTACACTGAGGCACTAGGCCTGGTGTCAAAACAACAAAGTACCAAATGTTGGAAGGTCTCAGAGAAAAAGAGCCTTATCCCAAGGTTAATTTAAATTAATATTAATAATTATGTGAAAGTATTTTCAATTTATTTTTTCGAGGGTCACTATTTTGTCTACATCTTGAATCAGTAAACACCCGATGACGTCTGATAGGTTCCCTATATAAAGACAACTATTTGGGTTACAAATGCTACAAAAACAGTCTAACAATCGGTTGTGCAATTAAAATAGATGGTAAAAAGTTGCAGAAAAATCAGGAAAAATAGAAAAGTTTAATTTTATTTCTTTGTAAAATTGAATCAAATTCAAATTTTTTTCTATCTTTTTGCATTTTTATGATTTATTTCCGCACTCGACTTTTTTCACTACTTTTTCTTTAAATTTTTTGCCCACCGTAGTTTAATAAGTGTTACATTATTGAGTTGATAGATAAACACATATATTCGAAATAGAGAAAAAAATAAAATTTTATTAATTTAATTTTCTTCGTTGGATCTCAATAAAAATTGGATTAAATAAAAATTTCTTTTATGTTAAAAAAATAGTTTTTTTTAAATAAAAAACAAAATTTTTGCCATAAAAATTGCATTTTTGTAATAGTAACGTACTGAGAATAATAAAATGTACTTCGCAATATTATTAGAAATATGTTTTACATTGAAGCCAACATCAAAAATTGATTTTTTCAGCCTAAAAGAAAGGCTAAAGTCAGGGGGCCGATTATATTATACCCTTCACTTTCTACGCCATTGCAATTCATTTAAGTAAGTATTTTGGAAAGTATCCTATATCACGATGATAGGGTCCGCCATCTAACGTTTTTTTCCAACTATTCAACCGTTGGACTATTATTTGTGGGGTGCTCTCAGCAGCCATTTGAATGAAATTATTTTCCATTATTAACCGGAAGGATTGTACTTTCAAATAAAAAAAAGAAATTTGAGAAAATATTCAGTAGTTTTTTTATAGCATTTTCAAAAAAAAAGTTATTTGGCGGACCCTATATAACTTTTTCTTTACTAAATCTGTTAAAATATGTGTTTTCTGGAGCAGAAAAAGTAAAATCGTATTTTGTATGAAATCTATATATAAATCTGAACCGATTTGACCCATTTTCACAATAGGTGTTTTTAAAATATGTGCAATTTTGATCAAAATCGGTTAATTTGTGTAGTTTTTAGAGCAGAAACAGTCAAACGGGGAGTAATATTTGTATGGGAGCTATATATAAATCTGTACCGATTTGACTCATTATACCCTCACTCTACAGACTAGTAGGGTATATGTATATCATTTGGGACAGAAAAAAAGTGTAACGCCTAGAAGGAGTGACTTAAGACCCTAAGTATGTTTGGACCAAATCAGTTTCCCGACTTTTTAAGGTGTTTGAGCCATGTCTGTTCGTCCGTCCGTCTGGCTGGCTGGTGTACACGATAACTCTCGAAAGGAGTTAAGTAATCAATTCAAACTTTGCACATGGTAATATTTTCCCAAACTTAGTTTTAGAAATTGCCACTCCCCTTCTGGTACCTTCCACACAAATGATCCATATTCTTATGTTAAATTAAAACCACTGTAACTTCCACACGGATATTCGGAATCGGCTATATTTTGGTATTTGACAAAGATTTTATAATCACTTTAAGCGTGCAAAACATGGCGGGTATTGTCACTCCCCTTCTTGTACCTCCCTCACAAATTAACCTACGTAAAATTAAAGCTGTTACAACTTTTATAATGATGATCGGATCGGATGAAATTTGATGTTTGGTAATGCTTTTATATATGCTGCATTCATGTGGAATATGGGCGATATTGCCAAACCCCTTCTGGTACCTCCCACACAAAGTGGCATAAGTCATGGTTAAAATAAAACCGATATAACTTCCATACGGGTAGTCAAAATAATTTGATATTTGAAAATGTTTCTATAATCACTTTAAACCAAAAAAATATTTACGGTTTGGTCACGCCCCTTCTTGTACCTCCCACACAGTTGTCAATATCCTAGTTAAAATTAAATCCTTCATAAATTTTGTAATGGTGCATGTTTTTGCAATTGTTTTATTACTGTGGAAGCTAGGACCAAATGCCATGAACTTTCTAGTACCTTCCACACAAATCATCCGGCCCTTCGTAAAATTTAAGTTATTATAATTTTCTTAGATATGTTCTCGGAGAGTGAGGGTATATATAAGTCGGTTTAGCTGACTGACGTTTTCTTACTTGTTTGTTTTAGTTTTGCATACTCTGAAGCAAAATCATTTGTTTGAATTATTTTAGTTAAATTGAACTTATTTTGAGTTAATTTTTTTCCTTGCATCTGGTAAAATTTTCCTCAGTTTATGTAAAAATTTACTTATTCTGAGGAAAAATCAGCAAATTTGTCCTCAGTTTAGTAAATATTTACTTGATTTGAGTAAAAATTTACTTAGTTTTAAGAAAATTTCAGCAACATTTTACTTAGATTTAGTAAAAACTTACTTGGTTGGAGAAAAGTTGACTTAGTTTTAGGAAAATTTTGCTTAAATTTAGTAAAAGGTTTGAAGAAAAATTTACTTAGATTCAGGAAAATTTAAGCAATATTTTTCTTAGATGTAGTAAAAATATACTTGATTTGAAGAAGTTGAGAGCTGCCTTTATTATTTTTTTATCAGTTGCGGAAATGCTGCAGAAGCTTAAAAATAAAGGAAACCTTTAAGAAGCTGTGCTAGCTTCGATGTCACCTCCAGATTTGCCAACTAAATGAACCGGACATTTGTCGTGTGTTTATGATACATATCTAGAATATTAAAAATACACAATCTCCATGCCCACGATCCTGTGAAGGTGGGCGAGAAGGAAGAGGTGGATATTTATATTTTCTGTGTCAACCACAGGATGTGGTAATATATATTTAGTATAATGCAATACACACATATACCCGCCGACATGATGTATTTACTAGTAGCTTGTCCTTATGATATTTTTATTCATCTAAAAACATTGTATCCTTGTGGTGGCAGTGGCATTCATTCACTGCCAATCACTTGCACACATGCACTTCCCATCCCTTCCCGCCACATCTCATCACTTCATTCCACTTCACTGCTCCGTCGTCATCCCATTCATCATGAAACTAGTTTTGTGCTCTTGACCGACCGACCATGTTTCCTTTCATTCAAGTTGAGCTGTTTTTTTAGTATTTTTCACCAACACAAAGTTTCCTCAATTATTCCACAAATTCTATTTAAAATCCATCACCATGAAAAGTTCAAGTATGAAAATGTCGGAACTACTACGTCTGACCACTTTGCACCTACATCGTCGTATACACTGCAACCGACATACTATGATGGGCAATTTGTGTTCACACAGAAATATAAAATCAAATTTAAAGAAAAGAAAAATCGGTAAATCAAATAAAAAGTTTTAAAGGACTAAAATTTGCAAAGGTGAACTATAATGACTTTTTTATACCCTCCACCATAAGATGGAGTTAATACTGATTTTGCCATTCCGTTTGCAACACCTTGAAATATTCATCGGAGACCCCACAAAGTATATCGTTACCCAATTATATGAAAAAACTCAAATATTTTTTTTCCAAATCGAGATTTTTTGTTATTTTAACAAAACACAACAACTTCGATCATAATAAACAAAAATATCGATTTGCAAAAAATTTTAGTTAAGTTTTTTTATATTTGGCTAACGATATGTAACGATATAAAGGGTGATTTTTTAAGAGCTTGATAACTTTTTTTTTTTTAAAAAAAAGGCATAAAATTTGCAAAATCTCATCGGTTCTTTATTTGAAACGTTAGATTGGTCCATGACATTTACTTTTTGAAGATAATTTCATTTAAATGTTGACCGCGGCTGCGTCTTAGGTGGTCCATTCGGAAAGTCCAATTTTGGGCAACTTTTTCGAGCATTTCGGCCGGAATAGCCCGAATTTCTTCGGAAATGTTGTCTTCCAAAGCTGGAATAGTTGCTGGCTTATTTCTGTAGACTTTAGACTTGACGTAGCCCCACAAAAAATAGTCTAAAGGCGTCAAATCGCATGATCTTGGTGGCCAACTTACCGGTCCATTTCTTGAGATGAATTGTTCTCCGAAGTTTTCCCTCAAAATGGCCATAGAATCGCGAGCTGTGTGGCATGTAGCGCCATCTTGTTGAAACCACATGTCAACCAAGTTCAGTTCTTCCATTTTTGGCAACAAAAAGTTTGTTAGCATCGAACGATAGCGATCGCCATTCACCGTAACGTTGCGTCCAACAGCATCTTTGAAAAAATACGGTCCAATGATTCCACCAGCGTACAAACCACACCAAACAGTGCATTTTTCGGGATGCATGGGCAGTTCTTGAACGGCTTCTGGTTGCTCTTCACTCCAAATGCGGCAATTTTGTTTATTTACGTAGCCATTCAACCAGAAATGAGCCTCATCGCTGAACAAAATTTGTCGATAAAAAAGCGGATTTTCTGCCAACTTTTCTAGGGCCCATTCACTGAAAATTCGACGTTGTGGCAGATCGTTTGGCTTCAGTTCTTGCACGAGCTGTATTTTATACGGTTTTACACCAAGATCTTTGCGTAAAATCTTCCATGTGGTCGAATAACACAAACCCAATTGCTGCGAACGGCGACGAATCGACATTTCACGGTCTTCAGCAACACTCTCAGAAACAGACGCAATATTCTCTTCTGTACGCACTGTACGCATTCGTGTGGTTGGTTTAATGTCCAATAAAGTAAACTGAGTGCGAAACTTGGTCACAATCGCATTAATTGTTTGCTCACTTGGTCGATTATGTAGACCATAAATCGGACGTAAAGCGCGAAACACATTTCGAACCGAACACTGATTTTGGTAATAAAATTCAATGATTTGCAAGCGTTGCTCGTTAGTAAGTCTATTCATGATGAAATGTCAAAGCATACTGAGCATCTTTCTCTTTGACACCATGTCTGAAATCCCACGTGATCTGTCAAATACTAATGCATGAAAATCCTAACCTCAAAAAAATCACTCTTTATATAAAAAAAAAACAAGATGATCTAGCTATGTCCTGCTTAAAGCACGATAGCTCCAATTTTTTCATACATACACTGAAATAATTATCTTCATACTGTTTATGATTTTGTCTTAACCATCAGTGAAATTTTTCATTAAAAAGTCGTCACAGAAACGCTTCATAAAATGTATGAGACATAAAGCACAAATTTATGAAAAAATTCTTAGAAACTATGAAATGTAGTTCTTCATTCGATGAAATTTTGCCATACAAATTCATTATTTTTCAAAATATTAATGAAAATTTTCACAGATTTTATAAAGAAATTTCATTAATTTTGTGAAAAAGTTTCATAAATATTAATAATTTATACTGAAGTTTCCGATATAAACAAAAAAGCAAAAAAGGTCTGAATTGTTGACTAAACAAGTCAACAACGCACACCATCATTGTGAGAGTCTTTGCCATGAGTATGTCTTTGACCAAAATCAGGATAAAGATAACAGAGGGCAAATGAGAATTGCTAGCATTCAACCGAATAAAGTCGACACCCTAAAAATGTTGTTGTCAGTTATGAAACATTTCATAAAAACTTTGTAATCCTTCATTATATTTATGAAGACATCTCAGAACACAAATATTTTATTGGTTATGACATATTTCATAATCTTTAAGAATTGTTTCTTTAATACAATGAAATCTTTATTTGATCTTATGAAGCTATAAGTTTCACTAATATTACAATTTTGTTTTATGAAATATGAAATGTTTATGAACATTTCTTTTTGTTTATTTATTTATTATATTATTTTAAATTTTATTTGTGAATTTTTCATACATATTAAGAAAAGTTTACTAAATTTATGAAAAACCTTTTATGAAATCGCTTCATAAATATTAAGAGGACAATTATTTCAGTGTATGTTCTAAGGTCCGTTGGTATTGAAAGTGACCAAATCGGGCCTGAGGGAATCATTTTTCCCTAATGAAGTCTGAAGATACGTATATGGAATATTCAAGACATTTTCTGGTTTTTATTAACTCTGAATTTGGTACGTGCACTCCTTTTATAGCGTGAAGGAGCACAAAAATTGTTTTTTTTTTAATTCATATAATGGGAGGGAAGTAGAGAAAAGGTAGATACGTAAAAGGGATTTTTTATAAATTCGTACTTTTAAGGGGTAAAATGAGAAATGGGGATAAAAATGGTACCAGCATATTCATCATATTTATCTCACTGTGTAGATGAGCAACATAAAGTACTTTCTCGAAATGTGTAAGTTCAGTGGAATCGGAAGAAAGGGGATACAAAAATTGTACCAATCAAACGGCAGCAGCGAGAATTATGAAATTCGGTGTATACTTTCCTCAGCCTTTGTGGACGCGCAAAATAAGAATATTTTTCCCAATTTATTACATTTTGGTTCAAAATGGCAAAGAAGAATAAAAATTATATCAATCAAATGGACTTGAATTTTCGCTCAAAGTCGCCAATAAGTGATTTTTAGTCCACAATGTTCAACCAATTCGTAGGTATTTGTATTCAATGACTGAAATATGGTTTGACCATTTAATATTTATTTTTGTTTGTTCTCTCCAATTAGTAGTACCGTAATAATAGTCCCAAAAATGAATGATGGTTTATAAATAAAAGTATAAATGTCATTGCTAATTGTTTATACAATACACCCCCAAATAATTGTGGAATAGCCAACGTAAATGCAAGGAACAATGGAAAAAATTATAGTCAATTAGTCAACGGCCCATTAGTAACAGATAATTTCATTCTATCACATACGACAAATAAATACCGACAATTGGAGTGTGTAAAACATACCTACTAATTACACCGCACAACACTATTTTTGGGTCATGGGCAAATCAATATTTTGTATATTTTTTGTAGTATTTCAAATTGGCCTTCAACGAAAAAAGATATCAAGTTCAATCCAACTGGCATTTAGAAATATCAAAAACACAAGTATACCAAGCACAAATCCATTAACGTTATTACTAATAATACAACATGTCATAACAATGGATGTCCCAAAATCAAAGATACAATTATGACTACGCCTGTAGTTTCTTCTACAATAAATTTTGCGATATCTTACGACAGAAAATCATGTTTTGAGCTATGAGCTTCATTTTCATCTTGATAGTTTCGTTAATAGTCAATTTGTAAAATGTTGATTGAACAAGTGTCCTACCAGTTTGATGGCACTGTTGGTCTCCCCTAGACGGAATCTAGAGAACACAATTTATAAAACAAAACACAAAATAGGTTTTTTAATATTTTTTTCAGCAGGTATTGCTGCTTCGTACGAAGTACACAAAAACAACTTTGACAAACAATAACGCCATCTGCATGTAGATGTCACAGTATGTCATTTGTCGAAATTCCTATTGAAATTTTTGACAATGGAGCCATTGGATCATACTTTTTTAAAAAAGCCTGTTCAAGCAGTGACTGTGATTTTTTTTCTAAATTCAGAGACTAATCTAATCATCGAAAAGAGGGAGAGATAATACTTCATTGAACAGCGAAATTCTGAGGTGGTGATTGATGGCACACTAAGCTTCCACTGTCATATGGGGTAGGCATGCAGCTACGCAACTCGCTGTCAAGAATCACGTCAAATGTAATAAGAAGAGGAAACTGTCTCGTCTGCTACAGATACCCCACAATAACCCAGTGTAGTGTAGTGGCAGGGAGAATTACATAGCAGACAAAAAGAGAACCCAAAGGTTAACAGAGAGAAGACAAGTTAAGCGCAAACAAAATTCATGCAAAATTGCCAAAGCAAATTGACGAACAGGTCCTATTGAGGAACAAACTATAACCTGACACAGTTCCTTAAGGGACACGGCTGATAAAAAGCTAGTTTTATAAATATGGGCACTGTCGCCCGTCAAGATGTTCAGAAAGCGTGGATAAGGAAAAAAGTTGAACACATATTCGATTCGACGCGATCAGATTAACACTGGTGCTTTATATAGACAAAGGCTTGAGTGTTAAAAACATAATTGACACCATGATAAGCTCTGAAGAAAACTGTGACTCTGATGAAGTAGAAGTTACGGGTACATGAAGAAGCTCGATAAACTCTGATTATGAAAAGAGCAGGGAAAGGAAGTCTAACATTGAGAGTGAAAACAATCACATCTTTAAACAATTCACAAACTTCCCAAAAAGTCCTAGAATGTGATTCTTGCATTCCCAGCAAAAAGGGAGCTTCTGAAGAAGTAACAAGCGAAAAGGCGTTAAGTTTGGCCGGGCCGAATCTTATATACCCTCCACCACGGAGTGCATTCCTCAGTATTACCGCTAGTTTAGAGGCTTTCGGCTTTACAAAGAAGTGAAGCAACATAAAATTGTGATATTTTTAATGCGCATTACTATATTTGTTTACTAAAGGGTCTGCAAAATAACTTTTTTTTGAAAATGCTATAAAAAAACTACTGAATATTTTCTCAAATTTCTTTTTTTATTTGAAAGTACAATCCTTCCGGTTAATAATGGAAAATAATTTCATTCAAATGGCTGCCTCGGGCACCCCACAAATAATAGTCCAACGGTTGAATAGTTGAAAAAAACGTTAGATGGCGGACCCTTTATATCTTTATTTTCCGTGTCTATGCAGTCACAGCAATGTACACACCGAATTTCACTATTCTAACTACAACCCTTTGATTGGTACCATTTTAATCCCTTACGCCCCATTTTCCGCCTAAAAGTACAAATTTTGAAAAAAATCCTTTAGGTTTCGCGTCTATGCAGTCAGATAAATGCTTGCACCGAATTTCATGATTTTAACTTCAGCGGTTTGGTTGGTACCATTTTTATCCCTCTTTTCCAATTTTATCCCTTAAAAGTACAAATTTCGAAAAATCTGTCTATTTTACGTGTCTACGTAATTATAGGGATGTACAGTGTACATTGTACACACCTAATTTTATGTTTCTAGCTGTTGTCGTATCATTGGTACCATTTTTATCCCTTTTGTCCCATTTCACCCGCTATTTTTTTTGTACTTTTTGGTGATTACATGTTACTAGAACGAAACAAATTTCAAGTGTATACAAATTAGAAATTTTCAAAAAAAAAATGCTTAAATAATCTAAATATAAGGGGTATTTGCAGTCCTAGTTAGGGAAAATTGTTTCACTCTGGGCCGATTTCGGCTACTTTCAATCCCAACCGATCTGCAACCATAAGACACATTTACGGAAAATTTCAACCTTCTAGCTCATTTCGTTCGTCCGCTATTGTGCTTTTAACAGACAGACGGACATGGCTAAATCGTCTTAGAATTTTACCAGGATACAGAATATATATACTTTATGGGGTCTCCGATGAGTATTTCAAGGTGTTAAAAACAGAAAGACAAACTGAATATACCCCCCATCCTGGAGGTGGGGGGTATAAAAAAGATGCTAATCTTGTGGTTCGGAATGAATTAATTTAATATCCTATATTTTGAAAGACTTAAAAGCTAATTTTAAGTTGTTGCAGCAAAGAACTCTTTCCATTTCAATTTTAAAAAAATAATCAGGTCTGTCACAGAATTCCATTCCTATCATAATTTTAATCATTACTAGGAAAACAGTATAATTGTTTATAACTTGTCAAACAAAGCATTGTCTCCTATTTTTTGTGCAAATCACTATGTTCTTCCAAGAGGATCCGAGGCATCTCTCAAAGTTCGCCGACGTAATTTTTCAACAGAGTTCTGGCCTCTCTGTGTCTCCATTACAGCTTATCACGGCATATTTTTTGCATTTTTAAGGTTTAACTTCTTTAATTACAATATATACGGAATTTTTAAATTTATTATTTTCTTTGATTACATCAAACATATGTTTTTTTATTTTGATATGCATAAAATTGCCATATCGAATGCAAAAAAACAGGTTTTTGGGAATTGGCAAAATCGATCGAAATCTGAAGAAGGTAAAACGGAATCGATCGGAATGGTAACTACGGAATTAAACCATTCCGAATGAATGACAGGCCTGAATAAAAAACATTTTTCCCGAGACACAATTCGAACCCTTCCGTGTGCAAAGCGGACACCTTACCTCTGTGATACATATGAAAAATTCGTTCCCACTCAATTGTGAAAATACTATTCTTAAAATGTTACGCGTTATTGACATATTATCAACTTTTTGGGGAATTCTTCAAAAAAATTTCCTCAAATGCGGGAAATATAGAAATTGAAATTTTGGGAAGCAACTAAGATGTGTTTCCATGATCATATCTTACCTGATAAAAGCTATAATTGTTGGCTATAGTATCGCCGTGGGCCCTCTGATGCTGGTACCACGAATAGGCCCGCTTCGCCGGCGATATTAGTATGGTGACGATCTTCGAGTGTGGCAGTAGGGCATGGGCTCGCCTAGGCACCATTTCGCCATCGAAATAGGTGGCGCTCTTCTCGAACATGTAGCGTGATGTGGGCGCGGCGGTGCTCGTATTGGAGTCCGACGACGGAAAGAAATCCATATACCAATCCAGGCCTCTGTAGTAGTTGTTGCCATTGAAGAACTGGATCTCTTCGTAAGTATCGGGGCTGGGAATATTACTAGCTATACTCGAGTGCATGGACAGGAATGTGTACAGAGCAGTAGTTCCGGTTTTCTGCGGTCCAATCACCAGGAACTTCGGCAGGGAGTCACAGCTTTTGGTCTTCGACCAGATCTTGCGGTGGCGCGGATCATCGCAGGGATTGCCCCAGACAGGATCGACTTCCTCGGGATGCAGTCGAAAGTACATTTCGGCCAATTGTATGGGCGGGGCAGAGACCAGCTTCAGATTCGTCCAACACTGCAGGAATTTGATGACGGATTGAAAGGTGTATAAAGCTAAGCGATCGGAGCCATAGTTCGACATGTGGGTCATGAAGATGTTGATGGGATTATAGACAATTGTCTGGAACAGTTCGCCTCCCTGAATGGACTCGTCGAGTTTATCACGGCCGCCGGGATAGCGATCAATGTACATGGTGTGGGTGAACAGGCCACAGGTCTGACGCGGCAGCACCATGATATTGCGATGAATGAAACCTCTTCTCAGGCGGGCTGGCCTCAGATGAGGATACTCTTCCGTGGAGGTAACTTTGATGTTCCACACCTTCTTCCAGGCTTCGTAGAGGATTTCGTGGGCTGGATAGACGCCAGAATGGTGGGGCGAGATGGAGTAACCGGAATCTGTGGGTATGCTGTGCTCCACGGCAAAGGCATGATTGAGCTGCATTTCGGACATGAGCAACGTGAGGTTGTCGTACAAGTGGGGCTGCTGGTGTTTCCACATGTGCGAGAACCACGTGAACTCGGGCACGTTTTGCAGCAGAAAGTCATCGCCCAGATTCTCTTCGCGGGTGCCGTGATGGAAATATTTTCCTGAGAAGCCCAAATTGAAACGAAAACCAGGAACCATGGAGGCAATTATTTTCTGAGTGGCTATCAGTGCCCGAACATCGTCGGGTCTCAGGCGAGTGCCCTTTTCGCCCACAAATATATCGTCGATATCCACCAGGATCATGCGTTCCAAATTCAAACTCAACTGACCGTGGCTCAAATATGACAGCGCATCCAGGAAGAGCAGGCGATGTAGCCAAAACTTCAAACTACTGCCGAAGAAGATGCGCTTGATGCCATCGTATTGACCATGATCCTGCAACACGGTCGACAGGGGTAAATGTACTTGGCCGCCGGCATCGGATGGATAGTCTTGACTGTTGCGTTGCGCCCATTCAATGGGTTCGTACGAGGAATGATTATGTTGAAACACGGTCCAATCATCCCCGGGTAAGGCACCCCAAGACGTCTCGCCCGCCCTGGTCAGGCGCAGAACCGGTGAGGCGGGATTCAAACTAGCATCTCTTAGCCTAAGATTGGTATGTACAAATAGGGGGAACCCCTTGAGTTGAGCAGCGACCAAAGTCTCCTCGCTGGGACTGACGAAGCCGACAATCCCCACCGAATATTCGCGGCAGTATTTGTCCAGCAGCTCTCGATTCCATTTGTCCATGTGGAGGTATTTATCGAGATTTTCGAATACGATGACGCCATAACGTCCCTTGTCGAGGTTTGTCAGCGATGGAAGACTCTTGCCGGCCACTTCAATTTTGTACCTGCAATGGGAGTAAAGAAAGGGGGGAGAAAATATTAATAAATGTTAAAAAGTGGAGGATACATTTTATATAAAACATTGAGAAAGGTCGCTAGGTTGAGACTTTACGGAATAGTGAATACTGTGCACTCCACAAGGTGTCGACGCTATTAGACCGTGGAGTGTGTGGTGTACTGACATAGAAACGCAATACTACGTTAATAAATGAGGTGATGTTCCTATATTTAAAAAATAACTATGGCTAAAGTTTAATGACCAGCCTGAGAAAGACCGATGCATTTTCAAATGCCAGCAAATGTGCATTATTCTGTGTACAAAGTAATCATAGGTTCTAGGGTCTTATTATGTCAGTCTTACCCTGACACCATTTTTAAATTTCAATAAAATCTCCAGCAAGAATCTCCCAGCACAACGATCAAAGAAGCTTTTCATTTACTTTGGAATGAAAAGAAAAAAACGTATATATTTTCCCCATTCGAACTGCTGTCGCACAGTGCTTCCAAATCGATTTTTTTTTTAAATCCTGCTACTTTTGAGCGGAAAGAGATATCTGGTCGAACTGTCACATGCTAAGAACAGAGGAGAAATACGGTAATGGACCGATTGTAAAGATTGTGCTCTTGAATAAGTACAAAAAAATGAGCTTTCTTGTGTGTGTTTCTCAATTATTTTAAGAGTTATATATATATATCAATGTGTGTCTGTATAGGCGTATAGGACGCCAAACCGGTGGACCGATTCGTCTGAAAATTTTACTGCATCTAACTTCTGGACAGAGGATGGTTCCTGGATATACTAGGTCACGATAGGACAAAGGGGGTACCTCTCACACAAAAATATTTTAAAACTATGAAAAGCATACGAAGTGGGGAATAGGGAAAAATGAACCCGTGTAACGTCGGGTACATATTCATTTCATATTCATTATTTCATATTTTTTGGCAAGATTGGTTTCTTATTTTACACGTTGAGATCTCATTTAAAGTCTGATTTTAAATTCTTTATATGGCTCATTCCATGTCAAACCGGACGGAGGCTTGCAACATAATTCCATCTTAAAAAATTTTGTTTTATTTTTTAGAATTTGACATATCCAAAAACAATTAATGAATGATTTGTTGATTCGTCAACAATCTGGGAATATTTTGATCAAGTGAGCAAGCTCCTTATTTAAAATGCCAGTAATTTCGTTCTAGACAATGAAACATTGGTATACTGTTGCAATGAATGCATACGTCATTTTTTAAGTTAGATACTATAATGTAGTGACAAATTTTAGTTTGTAGTTTAAATAAGTAAATAAAACTATTTGTGGGTATATTTTAGAAACAAAATATTTCATGTAAAAATAACGTGATGTGTCGTCTGAAATCTTGTTGGATGAAAGCGAATGTTTATAGAAGTTCGAAGCGTCATCAATATAATTTAAATTCTTATTGATAGTATTAAAATTTTTGTAAAAAAGGTCATTTCAATGATGCTTCATACTCATTTGCAGATAAATTTACATTCCTAGGTAAAATCAAATGCTAAATAATTTTCAAAGTACTTAAAATTCCCCACAAAACCCCGAAATATTTTATGAAATCCCCTATCCCCATTTCATATTTTTTGTCCTTTCAATCATAATAAGATCCCCATGGTTAGGCACACTAATTTTCTGATTTTTTTGAAAATCTTCATATTCTTCTTCTAAAGATATTTTACACGTGTCTTAGTCTTTTTTTTTAATTTTATTTGCAGAGTTATAGACTTGTAATTTCCACAAAAAACCGGCTGACAAGTTTATATTCAAATCATTGTATTTCTCAAATTGGTTTTACCCATTTTAAACTTCTATAATATGTTTGAATTGTCTTCGGATGTACTTTGAACCTATTGAGCAACTTGAATCTAAACCAAAATTAAATGACTGTAACCGGAAGGTTCATAAATTATTCAATAGGGTTAAACTAATCCTAAAGGTATAGAATATAGTATTTTTAACCCCATAATTTGACTTTTTACTAGGATTTCTCTACCGGGAAGGATTTCCCCTGATTCCCGGCTATTTTTCATTCCCGCCTTCACAGGAATTTTCCCCGGGAACTGATTTTCATTGAATTTTCCCATTACGATAACGGGAACGTGTAGCCTTTATAATTTAGTTAAGTTTCTCATGACTCTGTTTGGTCATATCATACTAATATTCTGGACAAAGTTCAGAAAGGGAAGTCAGCCAGTTGTGCAAATGTTGGATTTTTTAGGATTTAGGCTAAACATTACACATCTCTGTCGATAACATTTATCATCAATATGTTCATGGAAAAAACTATTAAAAACTTCAACAAATTAAGGAAATGTAGTAACGAAACCCAATTTTCTTCGGCTCTAACTTAAAAATCTCCACAAATTGTCGCAAGTGAAAATTGTTTCAGATATAATAAAAAAATAAAATCTCTTTGATCCACTATATCATTTAAAGTTCCAAAGAGGTAGCATTCCCGTCTGGATATAACATATAGCTCTTAATTCTAATAGAAAATTACCGTTTTATTAAATTACTATGGTTATTTAAAAATAATTCAGCAAGTTTCTTCTTATTAGAAAGATCGCTGAACTAAAGAAGAGATAAAGATTTTAGAATACTGAACTATTGTCCAAAAAAATCAGTATCTGTACTTGGCTTAAATCTTGTAAAATATAAAAAAACTCTGTTCACCGGATCTCTCAATTTATATAAGATATAGTTTTTAATATATTTTTATATTCACCGGGCATTCTTAAATTCTCTACGAAAAAATAAACCCTACTCTCACACAGAAAGTATTATCAAATCCCTGTGGTAAATAAAGGAATGGTGACAATTTTATTAAAAAACTAGTAAGAAGGCGTGTTAAGTTCGGCCGGACCGAATCTTATGTACCATCCACCACGGAGTGCATTGCACAGTATTATCGACAGATTAAAGGCTGTCGACTTTACATAGAAAAGCAGAACCATATTAGGAAATTTGTGATGCTTCATAATATCATAATATTAATGGTCCTCTACTATATATAAATATAAAAATTCAAGTGTAATAAAAAGTGAACATTAGGCAGCAATCTTCAAAAAACATGACCGAAATATTTGGTGCATTGTTTGTCGTCTTTAGAGAAAAGCATTTTCCCTCAAGACCGATTTCCCCAATTTGCAACTTATTGATTCCAGCTACATCCTAAATTTTTATAATGATTCTAGCTACAGCCGCTCGATTGGTGCCAAATTTAATCCCATTTAGATCCCGAAGATACAAACATCGAAAGATTTTTTTTATTTTTCGCGTCTACGCTATCAAAGAAATTTGCGCACCGAATTTCATTATTATAGCTGTAGCCGTTTGGTTAGCATCATTTTTATCCCCATTCGCCCCATTTTCCACATAAAAGTACACAAAAACCCTATTCGTTTCGCATCTTCACATTCAGATGAACGTATACACCGAATTTCATGATTTCAGCGGTTTGGTTGGTACCATTTTTATCCCTCTTTTCCAATCGTACCCTTAAAAGTACGAATCTTACGCAATTAAAGGGATATAGATTCCAAATTTCTTGTTTCTAGCTTTTGTCGTATCATTGGTATCATTTTTATCGCCGTTTGTCCCATATCGCCCGCTAAACCTTTTATTTACTTTTAGGTGCTTTTACGTTACATCAAAATACATCAAAAATTTCAAGTTCATATAAAGCAGAAATTAAAAATGTTTAGTCGAAATATTATGTGGTATTTTCAGCCCTTAATAGTGAAAAAATTGTCACTCACAGCCGATTTCGCCCACTTTAAATCCCAACCATAAGACGCATTTAGGAAAAATTTGAAACTCCTAGCTCATTTCTTTCGGCAGCTAGCGTGCTTTCAACAGACATTCGGACATGGCTAGATAGTCTTAGAATTTTACCACGACTCGGAATATATATACTTTATGGGCTATCCAATGAATATTTCAAGGTGTTACAAACGGAATGACAAAGTGAATATATCCCAACCTTAGGTGTAAGGTATGCAAAATATCAAATTTTGGAACATATTTCCCCACTTTGGGGATTTGTGTAATTTGTTGGGAAAATTAATATTATTTACGGTGACATTGTTTTCTACAGAACTCTAAAATGCAAATTTATTAACAAATGGCATGGTGACATTTATTAATCTACAGAAATTATCGCAGCGATTATTCAAGAAAATACCCGTTAAGCCGGTGAGAACACCGTAGACCATGGAAGACAAATACGTGTATGCGAAGACTATATCCAAATCTAAATAGATATGCTCAATTAAATTTCACTATGGTTTTTTAAGCGTACCTTTTTTATTTTCCCTTTAGCTTTAGTCCACTTTATTCATTAAGATATATTTAATAAGTTTTTGCATTTTGGAAAGATGACTTTATTTAAATAAAAATAATGCAAAAGAATCCAGAATTGAATAACTACCATAAATCGTTTTGCCGATTCACTAGAATATGACAAATTTTCATAATAAATTATTTAGTTAGAGAACTAGTACTAATCTCCGAAACGCACAACATCAATGACAATAGTAAAAATGTTATTCAAGAGCAAAATTGACGATAATACAATTATTTTCTTTTGATCGTTTTAAAAAATGTTTTTGAAAAGTCGCTGCGAAGCCACCTGAGGAAATCTTTGACAAGGTGGAAGTGATGATAGTTGTAGTCTGCAGCCATTTGTAAATAAATTTGCATTCGATTAAATATAGATGCAAAATGGCCTTGAGCCAGAACAATATCCAAGTTCAAATCAAACATTGATTACAGACCAAAAAATAAAAGCAAAAAAACTAACAATTATTTTTTAGTAATTATTTCCCCGTTTTAGGAATCGGTGTAGAATTGTACATTTTACAATCATTTCAAGTTTTCACATGAACGATGTGACCACTTTTGGAGGTTAGCCCCCATACCAATCGGATATACAAAATTTTGCAAATTATCTGGAAAACAACTCAGCCCTAAGCATGTGCAATTTCGTCAAATAACATAATTAATTCAAAGAATATCGATTTGCACCACTGTGCAGAGTCGTGTTTTTGCTGTTTCCCTTCGTTCTTTTTGTTTGTGTTATTTTGATTTAATAATTTTCCACATGAACTTCTTTCAGATGCTGTCAGATGTAATAAAAGCCTAACCTATGGTTCGCGGCTGTATTCCCCTCGATGTACGGAGCTGCGCAACCTCCCCCCAATTCCCCCCAGCTCCATTTACCCTACTCATGTACGATTCTGAGCGATTTATAGTGACTGTCGTCGTCGGGTGTTAATAGCGAGCGGCGAATGCATTCCTCGCTTTATGTTCCATATGCAATTTTCTCACATCAATGGCCATGTGTACCACGATTTATTTCGAAGTCAGCTTTAGACAGGAGGATCTGCGTTTTTTGTTCGTCCTTTAATTTTTTTTCGCTGCTCCACGACGTAGATGCTGTTGTTCGGATGTGCATACATATGTCGCAGTAGAGGTATATATCAATGAGTGGGTATGTATGTGTGAGTCATACACATATCCATGTTGGATAGAATGTTCCTCGTTTTTGTGTTGATAGTGAAAAAGTCATGATGTTTGTGTTTTAGATGCATTGTGAGTAAAATGGTGGGCGAAACATGGGAAAACTGAAGCGAAAAGAACAACGGTGCCAAATTCTACAAGGACCAATGTATGAAAAGCAAAGAAACAGGTCTGAGTGACAAAATAGCATAGAATTGAGATTTGAATCCCTTCATCTCAGGAACATAGATCATTTAACAAGTAAAAAAGGCGCTACGTTTGGCCGGGCCGAACTTTATACACCTTCCACCATGGATTACATTCAACAGAGGCTGTCGATTTTCGTAGAAAAGCAGTAATATTACAGGAAAATATATTTTTTTTTAATATAGCCAAACCAAATCAAGTAAAAATATTGAAAAAATAATTTTATAAATAAATATTAAATGTTTATTATTCCAAACCACGCTTATAAGGCAAGGCTACCAATATGTTTATACTAAATATATCGAAATAATACTTCAAGTCAAAAATAAATATTCTTATATTTATATTTTCAAAAAGCGTAAATACCATAAATATTGGTCGATAGTGGGTGCTGCAGTTGGTTGTATTTCCATTCTATATCAAATTTTGAAAATCAATTATCTGACGTACACAGTGCACGATAACCTAACATAATGCTGCAACCAATATTTGCCGTACAATTAAACGAGTACGAATTTGGAAAAATCTCTTTATGTTACGTGTCTACGCAATTAGAGGGATGTACTCACCGAATTCCATCACTCTAGCTGTAGCCGTTTAGTTGGTACCATTTTTAACCATTTGTTCCCATTGTATCCCTTGAAAGTACGAATTTAAAAAGAACATTTTACGCGTCTACGCAGCCAGAGGAATGTATACTACGAATTTCATGACCATTTGGTTGGTACCATATTTATCCCTCTATTCCTATTTTACCCCTTAAAAGTACGAATTTAAAATTTGGACGACCTAGCTCCTTTCGTTTAGATGCTAGCGTGCTTTCAACAGGCGGAAAAAGGGGCGGACGGACATGGCTAGATCGCCTTAGAATTTTATGACGATCAAGAATATATATTAGGGCGGGTTGATTTTCTTTTTTTTAATTTCTTATTAAAAAATATTCACCCAATCATAAAATTTTCAAATCGAGAGGAGCGGATTAGGATTTTATTTTAGACCCATGTTTTCTTCGGACAATTTTCTTAGAATTTAATATATAGGGTGTTTTTTATTGGGGTATAGAACTTTAAGTTGGCATCACTTTTTTAACTGGCGGCCATTTTGTCAGCTGTCAAGTGATTAATATTTAGTTTGGTTTGCCATTTCATCATGAACAGGTTGACAAAAGAACAACGCTTGCAAATCGTGCAAATTTATTTCGAAAGTAATGGTTCAGTTCGCGAAGTTATGGTCGACATAATCGTCCATCAGAGCAATTAATTCGGTTAACCGCATACTTCCGCGGAATGGACCTGTCAATTGGCCACCAAGATCGTGTGATTTGACACCATTGGATTATTTTCTTTGGGGATATGTGAAGTCGCTCGTCTACGCCAACAAACCAGAAACGTTAGGGGACTTGGAAGCCAACATTCGTGGCATTATTGCCAACATACGGCCCATATGTTGGCTATATTCGAGCCAGCCGCGGCGGCCACATGCCCGAAATCATATTTAAACATTAATGGCATAAAATTATACTTCCAATAAAGCCAAATTGATGGACATTAAAACGATATTCTTGTGTTTTATTTCAATTCGAAGTTCTATACCTCAATAAAAAACACCCTGTATATTACGATTTTTATTTATTTTTTTTCATCCATACAAATCAACCCGCCCTAATGTGTATACATTATAGGGTCTCAGGTCGATATTACAAGCTGTTACAAACGGAATGACAAAGCTACCCCCATCCTAAAGGTGTAGGGCATACAAATATAAATTGCGTCACTAGCGGACACAATACATGATAACAAAAATATTTGTATTGTACTAAGAGCCTTGGCAAACCGAAGTTTTAGGTTCACTTTGATATTTCCAAGGGCAAGTGGAGATATTCGATCATAACTTTATTCAGAACGTATTTGATCGCATTTGGCATAGTTTACCGTTACTAAAAAGTTGTCTGTCTGATTGACTTATGTGATATTAAAAAGAACCCCGAACAGGATTGATATTTTGATTTATTAAAATCTTAAATATTTTGCAATTAAAAATTATCCACCTCCGTGAAAAGAAAGCTGTGCAAAATTCCCAAAATATAAATGTAAAAGTAGGCAAAAATAAAAATGTTTTTATCCTCAGATTTCTAAATCATTCTGGAGAACACTTCTGCTTTAGGCATGTGAAATTTCGTCAACATTTCTTTTTGTGTTCAGAAGTTACAGAATCAATTCCAAAAAATCGATTTGGCGCCACTGTGCAACGTAATCTGCGAAGAGTTGCCAACAAAATCATAGAAAGGGACAAAACAAAATGAATTTGATCAAGTATTTTTCAACGACCAGTTTTAAAAGCCAATTTGCCTTTGATGTGCTATCCTGATGGCCACCACTGTAAGCATTCTCACGACGAAACTCGCTAATAGTTCACTACAATTGCATGCTCTAGCATGACATGGAAGGAATTATTATTGTTGTTCTGGTTGCTTTTTGAGTTCACAGTATGCATATGTAGGAGTAGGGGAGACCCCGCCCCCTCCTTTTTAACTAGTGCCACTCGCTCCGACCTGCAGCAGCTGTAGCAGTTACCTATGCCAAGTCCTTGTGCTTTGGTTTGTTTTATCCAAACCTGCCATGCCTTTATATCGGTTGAAATGTTTTTCATTTTGTTCCAGTTGATGTTCCTTTATGAGCTCGTCGACTTTGAAAAAAAAAAACGCGTAAAATCTTCCTTTAATATTTGCTGCCACAAGAGGCACATACACGAGTAGTACTCGGACAAAAAAAATGTACGCATGAGTTTGCCCGCAATCCGGCCTCTATCTCTCTGTTCTTATTTCATATTAAAAATTCTGCGCTAGTAATGACTTGTGAATGGATGCCGTTGTTGTTGTAGGTGGTTTTGTATAAATACATACATACATACAACTCATATACACGTACATATGTACAAATGTACTTTATGTATATCCTGCTGCTGCTACGCCTGACACCGGAGATATTATTGTGTCGCGGCGTATTTCCGCCTAGTAAGTTTGCGTGTATATGTGTCAGCAGGAGCACACACACCCACTCACTCTCTCATATGCTAGGAAATGAAAGCTACAAAAGGAAACCAAGTTGAACAGTGCACCAAACAACCAACCAACCAACCAACACTGACTGACCCAGATAATCCGCTAAATGGAAAACAAGTTGTTAGCCACAAAAGCGTTTCATTTTTGCTAATCCATTTCACTTTTCGGCTTTATCCCTTTGGGCTTTATAGAAATCCACCGATATGCAACATTTGGCCAAACACATCCAACCCACCAACCACTCACATGCAGATTTTTCACGGCAAGAGTCGCACAGTGTGTCGAATAAAAAACGATAGCAATTGGAATAAACTAAAAGACTGTTGCAAGATTTGTATTAAGTAAAAGACAGACAATGTTTTTTCATGAGTATTTTTTATGACTAGAATAGCACATCGGGCAAAAGACATCCACCATGGCGCAGTTATCCTTTAAATCTTCCAAATGTAGCTGCATTTCAGATATGCAGCATTCAATCTCTTCCTTTGTTGCATGGGTGGATGTGGTCATTGGGGGTGGGGTAGTGCACGATTTTACGATTTTGATATGCTAGAAATACTAATTTTGTAAGGTTCGAAAAAAAAATTCATGAACCAAAAAATGGGGGTGGTGGGGTGAGTGTAGGCGGGCGTTCATCGGGGTCAAAGGTGAGGAAAAAGGGGTGAAGGGGGCTACCATACGAAAATTATTTTCTATAAATTTTGTTCCCACCGCTCTTACTGGCCTCAGGAGGCCCCTGGTGGAGTTAAATGTATGACCGACCCCCAATATTTTTCAACCCCCACATTTTCTCTGAACATACGATTTTTTTATAATTTTTGTTATGAGAGCAAGGCCCAAAACTGCCCAGGTTAAATGTAAGACCGACCTCCATTAATTTTCCCTCCCCAACATTTTTTGCCTAACAAACTTACCCCTTATGCACACTTCATAATGGGGCACCCATACAAAAACAATTTTTTATAAAATTTGGTCTCTACACTCTATCTGCCCAAGGAGGTCCCACGGGGAGTCATATGTATGACCCCCAATATTTTCACAGAAAGTATCTACCCTTCAAACCTTAAGGTGATCGCCTATACAATTGTCAACAACTTTCGCTTGCAAACCACTGTGCATCGTCATATCTATTTGTGAGTGTTGTCTCTTTATATGCGAGAGTTTTTTTTTCATAAATGTTTGGATTTCATAAATACAACCAGGACAACGCAACGCTTTATTCGTTTGCTGGCAATATTGATTTTCACAGTTCTATTGGTGGCAGGCAGCAATATCACCAGCATCAGCATCTGCATTGCAACAAAAAACAGAGGGACAACATCAACAAACAACGCGCAGCGCCAACTGCCGAAAGTCATAGTTTCCATATGTCAGCGTTTTTTTCTTCTTCTTTTTTTGCCATATGACTGAGAGCTCGAAGTTTTTTCTGGGGGAGGGGGATTTTGTTTCGATGGAGTAATAAAATTTATGGAAATACGAGGCCAGATTGAAAAGTTATCTCCATATATTGGCTATAAAAATATATTGTGTTGTCGACATGAATTTATTGTACTTTTTTCTTGGCAAAAAAATTGTCAAACAACCACAAAGTTTCCATGAAACGAGATTCTAGTGTCCACAGCTCAGAGCTACAGAATGGCCACAGAGTTTTCAACTAATTCCAAACAATAAATTAACAAGCTCAACAATGCTCCTCCAGCCACAGTTTTTGTCAATGGAACACCCCTTTTGTGTAGAAGCTTTTTTGACATGCTTTGTTTTATTTCTGAGATGAAATTCAATTTTTAATTAAAAAAAGACGGAAAGGAAGGGATAGTGGAGGGCCGAATTGTCCATTTGATTTATTTCATTCATTCAGTGCATAAGTAGGGTCATCCATACGTTGATGATGCAACGCATAGAAATTTCAAACGAACTTATTAAGGTAATTCTAAAGGCATTGGTGTGAAAGGGGGAATACTGTTCCCTAAAATGAATATCAACAGATTGTTTATGGATACATGTTTTTATAAAAAGTCCAAATTTCGTCAAAGGTAGTTTTGGAACAGTCGGCCACGCTCCAACAAAAATACAAAAAATTCAAAATAGAATAGAAACTACTAATGAATAAAAAATTTCTATTTGAAAAATATATGAATAAATCTATCTTTTTGTGATGTAAGAGAATTTCAAAGAGAATTTCATTTTGTTTGGCACTGTAAATTGGAAAAAAGTTCTAAAATACGTACGATGGGGAAAAATGTCAAAATCTTGGAGATTCTTATACCATGTACTTCAGGATGGAGTGTATATCAATTTTGTCATTCTGTTTGCAACACCTTCTATTCTGTGGTTTGTGGTAACAGTATAAGACGATTTAGCCATGTCCGTCCGTCCATCTGTCCTTTGAAGCCTCATTGGCTTGAGAGCGAAATGAGTTAGGTGGTTCAAATTTGGACTAAATCGGACCAGGGGATAAAGGTTAAAAGGACTACAAAGTTTCAAAGGACAACATTTTTCATTGTTTTAAAATTATTTTTCGAACCATATGATACCGATGTAGGTGACAAATTAAAGAGAAGAACTTCCATTAAAAATACTTAAAATGTCATGCTTCTATCTGTATAATGTTAGCATTTACAATTATTTAAATTTTCCCTCTTACAAAGTAAAATATGAATAAACTAAATATACTAAGGAGAAACTTGAATTGGTCGTTAATGCAAAGCTAATACATAATAAAAGATATTCTGCTCTTTAATTTGACACGTATGCCGGTACCACAGGATGCGAATAAGTATTTCCAATAATTTTTGAAAAATAGTATCTTTTGGAACTTTGTTGTCATGTGGAGGTGCAACAGGATGAATAAATGAAAAAAACTATCAATAAAGAAAACGTCAGTCGGCTATACATACCCCCACAAGGATTTAAATTTTACTTCGGACCGGGTGATTTGTGTGGATTGTACAAGAAGGTTCGTGACACATAGAAAATAAAAAGGATTTAATTTTACCTTGGATAGGGCGTGGCAAGAGCAGAAATATTTTACACATTTAAAGTAATTATAAAAACATTTGCAAATATAAAATTGCAACTGATTTCGACTATCCGTATGGAAGTTATATCAGATTAATTTTACCAGAGCTTGTGCCAATTCGAGTGTGTGGTAGCAGAAGGGGTGTGGCAATATCGCCCATTTTGCATGTGAGTGCAACGTTTATAAAAACATTGCCGAATGTTAAATTTCGGAGTATTCGGTTCATCCGTGTGGGAGGGGCGTGGTAATACCCGCCATATTTATTACGCTTAAAGTGATTCTAAAAACTTTATCAAATACCAAAATATAGTCGATTCCGATATCCGTGTGAAAGTTACACTGGTTTTAATTTAACATAGGAATATGGGACATTTGTTGGGGAGGTGCCAGAAGGGGCGTGTCAATTTTGCCCATATTCGAACGTAAACTAAGTTTGTCGTACGGTGTAACCAAGGGCCTTTACTATTTTTCTGTATCTAACTTTGCATTGGCATCACCCGAGAAGATGCCACTCCAATTATAATTTGCTGTGTTTAGATCATCTTCTATGATTCCCCTCCAAGCAAACGGCTGTAACTAGCGATAGTCATGAAAATATACTGTGGACGTGAAAGATAACACTACTCAACAAATTGAAAAAAATTTCATGTACTCCGGATGCGATAATTTTTTCTGTGTAGATAACCTTGACATGAGCTCGAAAAACGCAATAAATTTTTATACCCTCCACCTCCAGGATGGGGGTATACTAACTTTGTCATTCCGTTTGTAACACCTTGAAATATCGACCTGAGACCCTATAAAGTATATATATTCTTGATCGTCATAAAATTCTAAGACGATCTAGCCATGTCCGTCCGTCCGTCCGTCCGTCCGTCCGTCCGTCCGTCCGTCCGTCCGTCTGTTGAAAGCACGCTAGCATCTAAACGAAAGGAGCTAGAACGTTCAAATTTTACATAAATGCGTCTTATAGTCGTAGATCGGTTGGGATTGAAATGGGGCAAAATCGGCCCAAAGGGAAAAATTTTTCCCTCACGAGCACTAAAAATACCCATAATAATCCCTAATATTTTAGCGTATTTAAGCATGTTTTTGAATATGTCTGTTTATATTTGCTTGATATTCGGTATGCGCATTCCCCTCAAAGCAAAAACGTGCACCATAAAGTGATTATTATTTGTAGGGGGTGAAATGGGGCAAAAAAGGGATAAAAATGGTACATATTAAACGACAACAGCTAGAAACACGAAATTCGGTGTGTACATTCCTCTAATTGAGTAGATACATAATATAAAAGTATTTTTTCCAAATTCGTACTTTTAAGGGGTAAAATAGGAATAGAGGGATAAAAATGGTACCAACCAAACGGCTGTACCTAGAATAATGAAATTCGGTGTATACATTCCTCTGATTGCATAGATAAGTAAAATACACGGATTTTTCAAAATTCGTACTTTTTGGGGTTAAAATAAAAAAAGGGGATACAAATAGTACCAATCAAATGACCGCAGCTAGAGTCATGAAATTCGGAGTATACATTCCTCTGACTGCGTAGACACTGAAAATAGACGAATTTTTCGAAATTAGTACTTTCAAGGGATACAAGGGATAAAATAGTACCTACAGAGGGATAAAAATAGTACCAACTAAACGACTACAGCTAGAATGATGAAATTCTAATTTCGTAGAAACGTTAAGGGGTTAAAAATGGTACCAACCAAATGGGCGCAGCTGGAATCATCGAATTCGGTGTATACATTCCTCTGACTGCATAGACACGCAAAATAAAAAGTTTTTTCCAAATTCGTACTTTTGAAGTTACGTTATTTTGCACTATGTACGTCTGATAATGGATTTCAAAATTTGTACTTTTGGAATTAAAATAGAATGGAAATACAACCTACTGTAGCACCCACTATCTACAAATATTTATGGCTTTGAAAATATAAATATAAGAGAATATTCATTTCTTGAATTGACGTATTGGTAGCATTACTTTATAAGCGTGGTTTGAAATAATTTAAATATTATATTTATTTATAAAATTATTTTTTCAATATTTGTATTTGTTTTGGTTTGGCTATATTAAAATAGGTAAAAGAGACGTTGTATTCAGCCGTTCCGAATCTTATATACCCTCCACCATGGATCCCCTCTGAAAATTGTTTAAATAAAAACATGTACAATAATTAAGTGAAATTAAAATTAAATTTATTTACATAGCCTATATTTTTAAATAAAACATCAATAATAAATATGAATAAAATTAATTAAACATTAAGTAATCTAAGTATCTAAATATAATTTAAGTTTTTATTTATTTGCTCAAATTTAACAAAAATATCTTAAAATCCTGCTACGATAGCGTCATGATGGCTGTGTGGTGTCGCATATACATTACATTTTACTGTATCTTGCAGAAGATTTGAAAACATCCAATCAATATGAGTTCCATGTTTAGTTGTTGGGGTGGTTTTTTCCAGAAGAGATGAAAATCCTTTTCGGCACAAAATTGTTTCAGTTGAATTATCCAAACTTCGTCGACATATGTTAAAATCTCCGATGATAAATATTTTTTTGGAGTTTTTGGAAATGACCATCAACTCGTCTACAGCCTGCGTTAGAAGTTCTCTGAACATACCTTCAGGAAATGCAGAGTTTCTATACAACACGATTAAATATATATCCTTGTAGCATAGAACAATGTATTGGAATGTTTGGTTTCCAACGCTATGATCTCTCTTTAAAATTATTTTCGCATCTTGGAGTTTACTAGTTCGGACGTAAATAATGATGCCTCTTTTATTTCGTGCTCTTTGTTCATCTTGCTCATTGTTGAAACAATCTATTCGGCCTTGAACAGAGAATCCAGGAAAACTGTGGTCTTCTTCCGGAAAAGTCCATGTTTCGACCAAGCAAATAAAATCGGCATTCATTACTGTGTTGTCAGTCGCAATATCCTCTTGATGAGCACGGAAACTTTGGATGTTTTGATAAAATATTTTTATTCGCATGTCGTCGTTTAGCATGAAGTTATGTTGTAGTTGTAGAGATTTTATTGTATGTAATTTCTGAAGCTCCGTTTTAACAGGATCGGATTCATCAAAAGGTTTCGGGGGATTGAATTCACCAATGACAAATAAACCGGATGCATTAGTTGCTCTACTGCAGGCGACATACAAAGCAGCTCTATTCATTCTATTACGAGTGTGAACTGCAACTTTTTCGTAAGTAGCTCCTTGACTCTTATGAATTGTAATTCCTTCCGCAATAACCAATGGGAATTGACGTCTTTCGATGCAGATTTGTTCGTTGCGCTTAAATTGGAACGATCGTTGGCATTTTTAAACCGGGGTCCATAAAGGTTCTGCCATATGTGGTTTTTTTCGACGTGCTTCTCTTCCCACATTTTCATCTGAAAACAACATCCAAAGTATTTGTGGCTTTGAAGTTCCTCTTTCCAAATCTATAGACATCAAAATCCCTGTGGCACCATTTACCAAACCGTCACCTGTGTTTATATTTATTGTCATCATATATTTTGCAGATGTTTTTAACTTAAGGTCGACACAAAGTCCTTGAGTTTCCGAGGTCTTCAACTTGGCAACTGAATTTAGAATCCGACTCCTTTGTTCTGGGGGCAATGAATCGGATTTAACAATATCAAATGCTTTTGACATAAATTCATCCGTGTCAATTTGATTCAGTCTAATGGAATTGTAGTGGTTAGCTTCTTCGTTGGACCAAAACAAATGAATTGCCTCAGTTGGTACATCGGTAGTTGAATTCGCTATCCTGGATTTTATTATCTGTATGTCTGCATCTGTCATTTCGCCTGTAGACATTCGATTTAGGGCGAATGCAAAACCTTGATCCTCTCGTTGTCGCATTATTTGGGTCAGCTCGTAAAATTTGAATAAATCCCATAATCCTCCTCCAACTATAAGACCATATGGATTTGAGACATTAGAGCTAAATAACCATTTATCTCCAACAGGCGGAAGCTGCTTAAAATCTCCAAAAGCTAAGATCGACATACCGCCAAAGGCATCTGTGGACTTAAAAATTTGCTTTAGACGGGCATCTAAATATCCCAGCATTCTTGCTCCAACCATTGATATTTCATCAACAATAATTAATTTTAAGTCTATGAATTTTGCAAGTAGCGAGTTGACGTTATCATTGCTAAGAGGTCGTAAGTCACCGGAGTACTGGTTAACCGGCAGAGAAAACAATGCATGTAGTGTCGATCCTCCAATACCGAATGCAGCTTTTCCAGTTGGTGCGCTCAGCAAAACTTTGGGCAAGTTGGGATTGGCACCGGGAATAGAGTTGAATCTGTGAGTAACAGATTGGTAAATGGTTGTAATTAATCGGCTTTTGCCGACACCTGCGCCTCCTCCAATGTACTCGTAGAATCTCGTATTTTCAGCTATGTTTTGTAAAAGATGATGTAGATATGATCGTTGTTTAGCATTGAGAGTCCTAGTGGAAGTTAAAAGGTCGTCTTCACTTATTATAGGAGGTAGCCTGATAATTCGAACACCATCACGTAAGTCGGTATCGTCATCCGTTTCATTCCTCTCGATGTCGAAGACGTTTAAATTTGCATCTACTTCTGGGACTGCCAATGCTCGAAACTCGTCATCAAGCAGTTGAGTTGCAGCTATGTTGTCATTTCGGTTGCGTTCGCTATCATTGTTTTCATCATGAATTCCTTGAAGTATTTCCTCAAGCTCGCCTTCTTTAAATCTTTCAAATTCAAGTCTGTTTGTTTCGATGACATCTTTGTGAATGGTGCATGTGTGCTCGTTATCATTCTGTAATATGTCATCGGTTTCATTTCTCCATGGAAAATATAGCATAGACAGGGCCCGGAAATAATCTTCTCTGTTTATATCGGCTTTAAAAGATGGAAAACGGATGATAGATGCGTTCGTCCTTTTGTACATATAACCGGAGTTATTTTTCAATCGTAGTGCAGCCCCGACATCATCTTGATTTAAATCATCGTCCTCAAGGAAATCGTCTTCTTCCTCTTGTTGTTGGCGCGAACTTCTTCTTAGTTTTTTGGAGAAATTATAATATGCTGCAAAATATGCCAGACATGTATTATCTAAAATGTCTGGTCGTTGAGCGTAGTGATCCAAAAGATTCGATTGGAATATATCGGTTGAGTCGTTAGAAAGATTTCGCAGCTCCTGCTTTGACTTGATCATGCGAACTCGTTTTTCTGGCGGAAAAGTATTTATGAAGACTTCTGAGCTGCTACATTGAGATAGACTCATTCCCAGGATGTTGTATGACGCTTCTTGGGCTGAAACTTCCGAAGCGTTGATAAATTTGTTTCCTATGTGTTGGAGTCTCTGTTTAACAGAATAATTGCCTTCACGAATTTCATCCATTGCTTCCTGCAGTAACCTGGAAACGCCCCGGTTTGACTTATTGATGTAGTTGACTATGTATGCTACACAGGCATATGCATCTAAAACAAATTGAATGTCCATGTTTGCCCTCTGCATTGCCAATATTTTAGGGTTAAAAGCATTTATCGACCTATCTTTGAACGTCCTTTCTGTGTGGCTTTCTGTGGCTTCTTAAGCGATGAACGTAAAGCAAATATGTAGTCTTCTTTTGTCAGGCCAATACGCGTGTCATCTAAGAACTGCTGTAAATGTTGAATACCATCTATTTCTTCATTGGATAATCTAGCGTTAAGGAAGTTATGAATCTTGTCATAGTTTTCTTTATGTCGTTTCAATTCATTTGTGTCTAAATCATCGGGGAGCGGTAACAAAATTTCTGTAGTTGACATTGGTGGGTGTGGTATGCGGAATCTACAAAATTTCTGACCTCGAATTTCTCTTTGGCAAGTCCTACTGTGATTGTGCTTCTGGTAGCTGATAAAATTTTGTACATTATTAATTGTAGAATCTGTCGATATGAATTTATCTATGAAATTAATGACTGGTGGAAAGGAAGATTGGTCAGATATATTTAGTTTGGGAGCATTATTTAGCCAATATATCCCGTGAACGTGAGGGGAACCTCGATGTTGGAACTCTATCCTCCAATAAAATTTTACAACATTGAACTCATCAAAAACTCCTCCATTTGCCTTAAAGTGCTTGAAAAGGTGGCGTATTCGTTGGTCAAAATATCTAGCACATGTGATCGGATCCGTCCTTATTAGATCATATTTTTGTTGTGTAGTGTAGGTCATTACGTCTTCCTCAGTCAGATCTCTGCCTTCGATGACTTTAACTAATATTACTAATAGCTCCGGCCATTGAGATTCTGCGGCAGATAATGTTACAAAAAATGTGGGCAGTCCAAATTGGCGGATCATCGCTAAAACTTTCTTCTTCTCGCCTTCCCAATGTGCTGGTGAGGAGCGAATCCCTTTCAGTATATGATATCCTTCATCGTGCTGTATCAAATTTTGAATAAAATTATCATCTAGAACATCAGCTGCTGTATATCGTTGGTGTCCGAACTTCTTCCGTAGACAAGTAGATATGCTATTCTTAATTTTCGAGAATTCTAATTTTTTGTAAGAGTACAAAACCTTATCTACGCGTGCACATCGCCTATCATAACGTCTCGCTTCTGATTTTATAACCTTCCCTATCGTTGCGTTAGATGTCCGTTTAATGCCACAGTATATTGACGGGTATGATAATTCCTCAGAGTCTTCGTCCAGAAGTAAGTCTAAAGGTCTTTGTCCCTCACCTGGAGCTACGGAAATATGTTCTAAACGTATGTTTTCTACAGGGTTGTTTTCTATGAGGGTTTCTTGGGGATTGAATTCATCTACTTCCACTTCTTCAGAATTTTCGGTTATTAGACGAGAAACAAGTTCTTGGTCTTCTAAATTTGAAATAAACGGAACTTCTTCAGTAGGTCCTACATTGCTTAACCATTCACCGGAAACTGTAATATTGTGTTTTTTGTACAAATCTGTGTTAATGAGGTATCGAGCTGCTTCGAAAATTTTCCCTGGTCTTATTGTTTCGGTAATAAAACTATGATTATATGCCAACCGGCGCTTCAAATGAACCTGTATGACTTCGGTTTGGTCGGCAGTTCTTGGAAGAACACTTACTGTAGAATTCAATGGAATTGGGACATTTACAACGGCTCCTCTTATACCACACTGGCGGTTATAACCCAATGAAACTACTCTCATAAAAGGAATTCTAGGAGCAACAAACCTTTCTTCTAAAGACGTTAAGCCTTGTAATTCATTGGGAATGGACGAAAAATGTAATCCTTTGGAAAGGCAAATTGTGGGAATTTTTCCACCATTAACTATTTTATGACATGTATTGCAAAATTTGTATTTGTTTGTTTCAGAAGGAAATATGTCGGAAAGAAAGAATACTTCACCTAAATTAGGATATTTTGTTAAAAATAAATTCTTAGTTATAGTTTTAATTTGGTTGGGAAACCAAAGCCCCCCACAACAAATGCAAACACATATTGGACCATTCCTGACATTTGAATTAAATTCAGAAAACATTCTATCAACATGTCTCTCTAAGTCTGTAGCTAAATATTGCAGGCGGGAATCTGGTGAAAGGTTTTGTCTTATATCTCTATTTCTTTCTGCCTGCCTAGCATTTGTATTTGCTCGATTTACTGGATCAATTCGATTAATTCGAACACGACAATTCCTGATCCTACTTAATTCTTGTCTCCTAATTCGTACTGATTGTCTGGTTAGTCGACGTTGAACTGTGTTTCTCTGCTGTTCCATTGCTCTTTGTGCTGGATTAGATCTTCTAAGTGCGTGAAGGATAGAATTCCGCCCCTGTTCAATAATCCGGAAGTTGATGTCTTCTCGCCTAACAGAGTGTTCGATCGTATTTCTTTCCTGTTCATTAAGTCGGTAGCTAGGGTCTTCTCGTCTAACAGAGTGTTCGATCGTATTCCTTTCCTGTTCATTATGTCGGTAGCTGGGGTCTTCTCGCCTAATAGAGTGTTCGATCGTATTCCTTTCCTGTTCATTATGTCGGTAGCTAGGGTCTTCTCGCCTAACAGAGTGTTCGATCGTATTTCTTTCCTGTTCATTAAGTCGGTAGCTAGGGTCTTCTCGTCTAACAGAGTGTTCGATCGTATTCCTTTCCTGTTCATTATGTCGGTAGCTGGGGTCTTCTCGCCTAATAGAGTGTTCGATCGTATTCCTTTCCTGTTCATTATGTCGGTAGCTAGGGTCTTCTCGCCTAACAGAGTGTTCGATCGTATTTCTTTCCTGTTCATTAAGTCGGTAGCTAGGGTCTTCTCGTCTAACAGAGTGTTCGATCGTATTCCTTTCCTGTTCATTATGTCGGTAGCTGGGGTCTTCTCGCCTAATAGAGTGTTCGATCGTATTCCTTTCCTGTTCATTATGTCGGTAGCTAGGGTCTTCTCGCCTAACAGAGTGTTCGATCGTATTCCTTTCCTGTTCATTATGTCCGTAGCTGGGGTCTTCTCGCCTAATAGAGTGTTCGATCGTATTCCTTTCCTGTTCATTACACCGGTAAGTGGGGTCTTCTCGTCTATCGAGTGCTCAAGCGTATTTCTCATCTGCTCTATAGTTCTTCTGTTCAAATTTCTCCTTCGAGTTGCATGTAATACACGGTCACTTATACGTTCAATTTCCCTGTATTCTTCATTTTGTCGTCTAGAAGCTAAAAGTTGCGAGTTTCGTTCCCTATCAGTGTCTAGATTTTGTTCACGATAGTTCCTAAGCGTTATTCTGTTCGATTGTCGTCGTTGTTGAATCGACTGCTTACGTAATTTAGGCATTTTGAAATGAAAGTAGTTTTTAGTTACAACAGAAATTACTAAAGTTTAAAACGTCGTTTATAATTTCACAACAATTATTAAGTTTATATAAAACTGTTAAAATAAACTTCACAAATTTGTAATTTTATTATATATTAATACACTTCACAAAATATTTAATTGTAAATTTCACAAAATCTCAGTATTTTTGTTTTTTAAGTAAAAATAACTTTAAATTCTCGAGCGGTTGGTACGTCTGTTCACTATCAGATGATATATTTAACTGAAGTAATATTGCATAAGTTTCAAATTAGGTACCTATTGCAATCTTTATTAGAAGAAACATTGAATGAAAAGGTACCTGTTATGATAACCGTGAAAACCCACAGTTTTACAACATATGTATTTTATCCCATTTTTTATGAGCAGTGTTATTGAATCGGAACTCAAGGGAAATTCTGAGAAGTACCTGGTTACATCCATTGAGAAATATTAAGAAAATGGAAATCCCCACTTTACAACCTGAGTCCGATTTTTATGAGTCATGTTATTGAAGCGGGACGCTGGTAGTAATTGTACCTGCATTAAATCAGCTGTGTAGCATCTTAAAAAATTATACATAATTACCTATTCATAAATTCAATGTTACTTGAAGATTATGATTGTTTCCAAGAATAGATTTTATGAATGGAAAACGTGAAACGCTCATGGTGACATATACAACGATTTTATATCGACAGCTTTGACAAGAAACGCAATTTGGAAAAATTATAATTTTACAAATATGACGAATACTGCGGAATTCGGTATGGTGAATTGTTTCCCTAAGAACATTTTTCGAAAAAGCCTTTATTTTGCGGGTCTACACAGTCAGAGGAATGTGCACAGCGAGTTTTATCTTTCTAGCTACCCATTTTGACCCTAAAAGTACAAATATCGAAATATAGCTTTATTTTTCGAGGCTATTTGATTTGTACCATTTGTATCCCACATCGACCTGTTGTCCACTTAATAGTACAAATCTCGAAAAATGTTTTATTTCGTACATCTATACATACGGAATATACACACCGAAAACTATGATTGTAGTTGCAACCGTTTGGTCAGTACCAATTTTATCCCGTTTTACTTATTTCATCACTTAAAAGTACCAATTTTGAAAGATTCTTTTATTTTACGTGTATACACGATTAGATGGATGTTTCATTATTCTAGATGCAGCCGTTTGCTTGGTACCATTTTTATTCCTCTATCCCTATTTTACCCCTTAAAAGTACGAATTTGGCAAAAAAACTTTTATATTATGTATCTACTCAATTAGAGGAATATACACACCATTCATTGTTCTAGGTGTAGTCGTTTACTTCGTACTATTTTTATACCCTCCACCTCCAGTATGAGGGTATACTAGCGGTATACCCTCATGTGTATACATTCCTCTGATTGCGTAGACACGGAAAATAGACGGATTTTTCGAAATTCGTACTTTTTGGTGTTAAAATGGAAAAAGGGGATACAAATAGTACCAACCAAATGACCGCAGCTAGAGTCATGCGATTCGGAGTATACATTCATCTTACGCAGTCAGACAAGCAAAATAAAAAGTTTTTTTCCAAATTCGTACTTTTTCTTTTACGGCAAAAATTGGTTGAATCATGAAGTTAGGTTATTTTGCACTATGTACGTCTGATAATGGATTTTCAAAATTTTTACTTTTGGAATTAAAATAGAATGGAAATACAACTAAATGTAGCACCCACTATCTTCCAATATTAATTGTATTTAACTTTTTGAAAATATAAATATAAATTTTTTGAATTGGCGTATTGATAGCCTTGCCTTATAAGCGTGGTTTGAAATAATTAAAATATTATATTTATTTATAAAATTATTTTTTTAATATTTGTATTGTTTTGGTTTGGCTATATTAACAAATTTATATTTTCCTGTAATATTACTGCACTTCTATGAAAATCGACATCCTCTGGAATGCAATCCATGGTGGAGGGTATAAAAAGTTCGGCCCGGCCGAACTTAACGCCGTTTTTACTTGTTTTTTTTCGTTTGGTTTTTTTTTATTATTTTTTTTTTTTAAATTTTAAAAATTTTTTTTTGGTTAATTTGTTTCGTCCGGCATAACTCGGGAACCACTAGCCCGATTTAATTGAATTAAATTTTAAAAAATTTAAAATTACAATTCCCTTAATCTGTTCATATATTGTTTTCCTATACAAGCAACAGTTTCCAAGTTAAAAATGAATATATAAAGGAAAAAACTTATTTTTTGCCTAAAGATTTAAATTTTTTTTTTTTTTAAATCCATAAAAAATCCAAAATGAAAAAAAATGTCAAATCTTATTACTTTTACGTAAAGTCACATAACCTATGAGCAAAATGAGACAAAGATCATGAAAATCGATGCACGCGTTTCGCTTTTATTCGCAATTGAGTAAAGGTATGAATTTCAAAAATTTAAAAAATTTTTTTTGGTTAATTTGTTTCGTCCGGCATAACTCGGGAACCACTAGCCCGATTTAATTGAATTAAATTTTAAAAAAATTAAAATTACAATTCCCTTAATCTGTTCATATATTGTTTTCCTATACAAGCAACAGTTTCCAAGTTAAAAATGAATATATAAAGGAAAAAACTTATTTTTTGCCTAAAGATTTAAATTTTTTTTTTTTTTAAATCCATAAAAAATCCAAAATGAAAAAAAATGTCAAATCTTATTACTTTTACGTAAAGTCACATAACCTATGAGCAAAATGAGACAAAGATCATGAAAATCGATGCACGCGTTTCGCTTTTATTCGCAATTGAGTAAAGGTATGCATTTCAAAAATTTGCTCGACATATGCACAACTTTGTCTATGGTAAGGTTTTTTCTTTTTTTTTTTGATTCTCAGAATTAACAAAACGGAATAAACAAAGGGTTATTTAATTTTTATGATTGCGTAAGCAAAGTAATAAACGCTAATAAATGTGCGTGAACAATTAAAAGGAAAAAAGGAAAGGGGACTTTTTTAATTATTTGGGTTTTCCGTTGGCTACCTGTATTATTTTTTTACAGAAATGCAACCCACATTTAAGGGTGGTCATTATTCGGAAAATTTAAGACTCGCACATGGTGAAACAGGTATGTAGCCACCGTAAAAAAATATACACCCATTTATAAGTACCTGTCAGTAAAATACTAAACAATACACAGTATAAATAGGTCTTCATTGATCGATTTTACTCATTCAACAAGTGTCGACGAACGCGATAGTTAAAATGAGCAAACGTTCGCGAGGATTTGAATGCAATACCAATCCAAGTAATTTTTGTTACATGTGCGGAGAATACGTTTCTGAAAAAAACAAGCGTTGTTTTTCACCTAAATTGAGAGATTCATTTTTAAGAGAGCTTCAATTTAAAGGTCTCAAACATAGATGAGCGGTGGACACCAAGTGCTCTATGTCCAAGGTGCTACGTACAGCTAGCTGACTCAAGGTAAGTGTAGATTACGAAATTCAAGAACATATATAACTTATTATTGAAATTCTTTCAGACGACAGCCGAGAATCATCATGCCAATGCTTTGGAGAGCTCCGCTTTGCCATGTAACAGATTGCTACTTCTGTCTTAGCAAAAAAACAGGCGTGGGAAAAAATATACGATGGACTTACGCTGCTGTTTCAACAGTGAATTTTCCAGTGCCATTTTCCGAAGAACCAGTGGACCCGCAACCGTCCGTTTCAAGATGGGCATCTAATAATGAGGCGATACATCCAACATCAGATCCGGAGACAGTAGAAACCACATCAGAATGCGAGTCATGTTCCCAAGCAGAACTGAACGATTGGGTTAGAGAATTGAAACTCTCCAAGGAAGATGCAGAGTTGCATGCATCGCGCATGCAACAGTTCGGTTTCTTGGCTCCTGGTGTGGTGACAACAATCTACAGGAAGCGTCATGAACCATACGCAAGGTACTACACAAAAAAAGACAACATATGTTTTTGTAAGGACATTCCCGGATTATTTGGTGAACTCGGGTACTCTTACGATCCAGGAGAGTGGCGTCTTTTCATCGACAGCAACAAGCAGAGCCTTAAAGCAATTTTACTGCACAACGGCAACGAGAAACCTTCGATTCCAATTGCTCATGCCGTTGACACCAAGGAAACATACGAAGTCATGGACAATCTACTAAAGTGCCTTAACTATGAGAGGCACGATTGGAAAGTTTGTGCCGACCTTAAGGTTATCGGTATCCTTTGTGGATTACAAGGTGGATTCACAAAGTACTGTTGTTTTCTCTGCCTTTGGGACAGCCGCGATCGTCAACATCATTACACCAGGAGGAGTTGGACAGAAAGAGTTAACTTCATCCCCGGCAGCGACAACGTGAAATATACACCACTCATAAAAAAGGAAAATGTTTTTCTCCCACCTCTTCACAAAAAGCTCGGACTCATAAAAAACTTCGTGAAAGCTATCAACAAAGATGGCGAAGCGTTCGCCTATTTAAAAACCATTTTTCCTCAACTTTCATCGGCAAAGATTAAGGAAGGCGTTTTCGACGGTCCGCAAATTAAAAAGTTGTTGCAAGACCAACAGTTTGAGCACATTTTATCACCAAATGAAGCTGCAGCTTGGAACTCATTTCGGCAAATTGTTTCCGGATTTCTTGGAAACAACAAAAGCTCAAATTACAGAGAGATCGTCGAACAACTACTCCAAAATTATAAAAAAATTAGAGCAAATATGTCGCTTAAGATACATTTTCTACACTCGCACTTGGACTTCTTTCCGGACAACCTGGGCGATGTGAGTGACGAGCATGGTGAGCGTTTTCATCAGCAAATGAAAGAAATTGAGCACCGATACCAAGGATTTTGGAACGAAGCTATGATGGGGGACTATATCTGGTTCCTGATAAGAGAAACAGACCCACAACAATATAAAAGAAAGACAAAAGCACATAATTATTTTTATTTATTTTTAATTTGAAGGTTTTTATTTTTGTGTTTAGATATTTTTTTTAAAACTTTTTTATAATTAATTAATGTTGATATCCTTAGGATAATTTCTTGTACATATATCGAATTGTTTTTTAATTTAAAGTCATATATTTTTGTCACCCAACAAATTTTATTTTTTTTGTAATAAAAAAGAAAAAACCTTACCATAGACAAAGTTGTGCATATGTCGAGCAAATTTTTGAAATTCATACCTTTACTCAATTGCGAATAAAAGCGAAACGCGTGCATCGATTTTCATGATCTTTGTCTCATTTTGCTCATAGGTTATGTGACTTTACGTAAAAGTAATAAGATTTGACATTTTTTTTCATTTTGGATTTTTTATGGATTTAAAAAAAAAAAATTTAAATCTTTAGGCAAAAAATAAGTTTTTTCCTTTATATATTCATTTTTAACTTGGAAACTGTTGCTTGTATAGGAAAACAATATATGAACAGATTAAGGGAATTGTAATTTTAAATTTTTTAAAATTTAATTCAATTAAATCGGGCTAGTGGTTCCCGAGTTATGCCGGACGAAACAAATTAACCAAAAAAAATTTTTTTAAATTTTTGAAATTCATACCTTTACTCAATTGCGAATAAAAGCGAAACGCGTGCATCGATTTTCATGATCTTTGTCTCATTTTGCTCATAGGTTATGTGACTTTACGTAAAAGTAATAAGATTTGACATTTTTTTCATTTTGGATTTTTTATGGATTTAAAAAAAAAAAAATTTTAAATCTTTAGGCAAAAAATAAGTTTTTTCCTTTATATATTCATTTTTAACTTGGAAACTGTTGCTTGTATAGGAAAACAATATATGAACAGATTAAGGGAATTGTAATTTTAAATTTTTTAAAATTTAATTCAATTAAATCGGGCTAGTGGTTCCCGAGTTATGCCGGACGAAACAAATTAACCAAAAACACTTGAAGTATTATAAATCACTCTGTATATTTTTTGGTAGCTTCGCCCTATAAGTGTTCTTAGACTTTTTAAAATTATTTAAATTATTATAGTAATGAGACCTTACTCAATGGAATGCACTTCGTGCTGGAGGGAAGTCATACTCCATAATACATGGGTAGGTATTGTATTATGAATTATGGGTTCCCTACGTAGGCTTTCTAAATATAAAAAACGATATAAGTATGGCTGGAAAATATTCCTGACTCAATAACTTTTTGCATCTATATTTGATACAATGAAAATGTATTTACAAATGGCATGGTGGCATTTATCACATAGCTGTACACTCTATCATGATTTCCAGCCAGTGACGACATTATTCTGGAGGCTTTTTCTAAATTTACTAAAATTTCCATTTTCGCCAAAGCTAAATTTAATGGCCCAGCAAAAAATGTTGTTAAAATTTCTGGCATTAACCATGTGTCCTCATGTGGTACAGAGGGCGGTAATGGTTTAATATTTGTTCTCTCATTTTGGAATAGAAGTCGGATTACACTCGTTTATAAGTTCAATTAAATGAAACTATGATGGCTACAAATGTTGAGGATATCACATCGTTTTGGAACAGTCTCGCAAAAAATTGGGAACCATCTATTTTGGTTGTCACGAAAAAAATATTTTTTAGTAGCTAACATTCTGATGTGGAAGTTAATTTTAAATGTGGGAGTTATGTCCCTATTTGTAGACACAAAAGAAAAGACTCTAACTTTTTGTTTAAATTGTGCTAGAAAACTTTCACAAAAAAAAATAACGAAACAATTAGATAACGAAGGAAACAAGGGCATTGGAAGAAAAACTATGTATAAATGTAGAAATGCATGTCGTATTTTCATATGACTAAAGTTAAAACTTCATAATAAAATGACAAATGCTTTTTAGGTTTCGAAAACAATTTTTTTTTGTAACACATATGTTATATAAAGGGTGATTGTTTAGCTATTATCTTTTTGGCAACACTGGTTTAAACAGCTGACGCACGTTTCGTGTTTTGTTTCACTGTCAAACATCTTCAGTTTGGTCTATAATTTAACCATAAATCGTCTTACAAACGAACAACGCTTGCAAATTATTGAATTTTATTATCAAAATGCGTGCTCTGTTAAGAAAGTTCATCGCGCGCTTCCATTTTATGGTCAGTTTAATCGACCCACTGAAGCGGCTATTCGGGCTATTGTGACTAAATTTCGCACCAAATTTACATTGTTGGACATTAAACCACCAACACGCTTACGTAGAGTGCGAACTGAAGAAAATATCGCAGCTGTATCGGCCAGTGTTAATGATGACCATAAAT
This sequence comes from Polietes domitor, assembly GCA_947397865.1. NCBI lineage: Eukaryota > Metazoa > Arthropoda > Insecta > Diptera > Muscidae > Polietes > Polietes domitor. Next base: position 109,042,769 of record OX377621.1, on the reverse strand, counting down.
TATCGATTCGTCGCCGTTCGCAGCAATTGGGCCTCTGTTACTCAGAAACATTGAAATGCCAAAATTAGACTAGCGAATGGACCATTTGAGGCGCAGTCAAGGTCAACATTTGCATGAAATAATCTTCAAACATTAAATTATATGGACCGTACTATCGATTCAAATATAGATTTCATGCATTTTTCTGAATTTTATGTGCTTTTGAAAAAATTACCCTTTATATAATAAACTATAGCGATAATAGCACTGTCCAACAAATCATGATTTTTTGAATGGAACAGAATAGCAGGGCTTGTTGAGTAAACTTATAGTCCAGCTGGTCTGAGATTCTTTTTACAGTAGGTCAAAGTTTTATTTTTTTGGTCAAAGGGAGCAATATACTAACTGAGAAGAGTTTTGTAAGTTAATGTCTCTCTCAGAGACAGAACTATATTGTGGAATTTTGTGAGGATTTTTTTTTTCGATGTTATCTCTCTAGCTCCTCTTTCGAAAAGGACATTTAAGGATTAAAATGTTATACGAAAATATTTGCGGAAAATGTTTGTATGTATAGTTGGTCTGTTATGTTGTATGTCTTGTCATTTATTTTGGTTTAAGACCAAAGGTTGTGCTGAAGTCTTCAGCAGAAAATTTCAGTGAGAGTCACCAAAGTTGTAAATAAAGCTCTTCGCACTTAAATAGCAAAATTACTCGCCAATTTATACAATATTAGGGTTACAATTAGTAGGGTTAAAATTCATCGATTTTAGCGGGAAATATGGTTAAAATGATTAGTATGCTTGACATTTTGTTTTGTAATTTTCTTGCGATCTAACCAACGGATCCGAATCCAAAAATTATTGCATTTGGAATGAATAGCCCCCATGCCACGGGACACCATTACGTCCACTAAAACTCAAATCTCGATGTGCTTTATGGGCCAGTGGAGACGTTGGTTCTTCAAAAATGAGAACTACGAAAGTATACAAAGTCGTAACTAATTCAGTATAGATTTTCTCATATGCAAATTATTTTATGCAAATATTATTTTATTTTATTAAATAACAACCCTTTTTTCCGAACCCAAACATAAATATATGCTCCGAATATTCCAACGATTTCGCAACGAACATAAGTACAATAATTTTAAAGCACAAAATGCGAAATAAACGTAAATTAAAATGAAAAATTGCAAAACATTTCTCGTCTGCTCATTGCTAACATACATACATACATACATAATGCATAATGTACCAACAACAGGAACAGCTTCAGCAGCAGCAGTAGCATCAGTGGTAGTAGCACAGCTTCAACTTCGGCTGGGGGCAGCAGCAGAAACAACGTACAACAATTGCTGCATACATTTGAGCGCTGGCAAAGATAATTTACATACAATGCATATTTTTAGGGCGTTCTAGAAACACATAACCTCACATTCGCATCCACACCCACCACCACGGCTCCGACAGTTGTATGTACATACGAATAGATACGTATATATTCTACTTGAATTGAAAAAACGTATAATTTTGCATAACTTTTATATGCACAAAACGAAATTGGTTGGAATTTCGTGTATTTTTTTCTTTTATGAAATCAAGAGTTGTAAAAATACGCATATTTTTGCCTTCCACTATAAAATAATGGCCAAAGTGTATGTACGTACCCGCATTGGAAGATATGCTAACGCCGGGCACGAGTACGATTTGTGCTGCAGATAACCGAAATGGGTTTCATGCGATAAAAAAGAGAGCATATTCAGCCATAGATTGGAGCACGTACGACGGACGGACGTACGTATTACCAATAATATTTGCCAAATAAACCTTTGTTGTCGGTTTATTGCGAGCAGCGTAAGTGCCTCGTTACGAAATGATTTCGTAAAAGTTTTTAATTGGGAAATGTTCTTTCAAATCTGCATTTTGCAAACAAGAAGATGCATTTGAAGGATATACCAATAGAAAGTCCTTAATAATGTTGTGCTGCGTTTCCGTTAAATATAGTGGAATAATCATGAAGTCCATTGGATATTAGGGTGTTGTGCGAGAGGTTCAAATTGGAGTAATAAGCAAATTATTAGAATAATACGAATTGAAAAGAGAGCAGATGTGAGATATGTATACAAGAGTGTCATAATGTCCATTGCCTTTATGTCACTGCGTGTATGGACATGTTACTCCGCAAGTGGCATTATGATAATGGACATTATAACATGCCACCTTCCATATCGCAAATTGGGACACTTATACTCTTAGTGTCCGACTGAAAATACTTGGAAAATTTTCATTAGAACTTATGATGACAAGTGGATATTTACTGACCTTTAAGTCAGTCAGTCAGTTTCATTAGACAGAATGTGAACCCAATTGTAATTAATAATCAGTAAGTAAGTTTCAGTCGGTCAAACCGACTTATAGATACCCTCACTCTCCGAATAAAAATTTCAAATATTTGTATGGAATTTTTAAGAACTCTAATATTACTTTGAACCGAACTATTTACGCCAGAAATGGATACCGATGTAGAAGTTATAAAGGTTTAATTTTACCTAGGATAGGGACAATTGTGTGGGAGTTACCAGTAGGGGCGTGCCAAAAGCATAAATAATTCATATATTTAATGTGATTAATGTTTTTATAACTAAGCATTAAATTCCAACTGATTTCGACAATCAGTATGGAATATATGTCAGTTTTATTTTAACCATAGCTAATGCCAATTTGTGTGGGAGGTACCAGAAGGAGTGTGACAATATCGGTCATATTCCCGGTGGAAATAACGACTATAAAAACATTTTCAAATTTCAGAATATTACGATTATTCGTATAGAAGTTATATGAGCTTTAATTTTACGTGGGTTCAATTGTAATTCAAAAGACATCACTTGAAATTCAATTTGCAATTCAAAAATATCACTTGAAACTCAAAAATTCCATTTGAATTTCAAATGGAATAATTTTTGAATTTCAAATGAAAACTTTTGTATTTCAAGTGGTGTATTTTGAATTTCAAATGATGAGTTTTGAATTTCAAATGATGAGTTTTGAATTTCAAATGGTGTCTTTTGAATTACACTTGAAAATGGTGTAGAAGGAGTGTGGCAATATCGGTCACATTCCGGGTGTGTATAACGACTATACAAATATTCTCAAATATAAAATTTCAAAATATTACGATTATTCGTATAGTAGTTATAAGAGCTTTAATATTACACACACTTTCTGTCCACAGAAATATGGACAATTTGTGTGGGTCCAAACGTACTTGGGGTCTTAAGTAGCTCCTTCAATGCGTTACACTTTTTTCTGGCCCAAATGGTATACAAATTCAAATATCCCGAAAGAAATCAATGGAAATGATGAAATTATTGATGTAACTCACAATTTGACACAGAGGTCCAGTTGATTATGAACAGGATGTTATTGTGTTTCTTTTATGTTATTTTTTTGTATTTTGTTTTCATTCCACTTCCACTTCCTCTCTAAGGATTTAGATTCCATGAAATTATCATGTTACGGGAAAACAAAACATCCTATTTTGGCAAATTTCATCTCTTTTCGCATGACTGAGGCAAAAAAACATAAAAATAAAAACAAATTTATGTAAATTTGTCATCCAACAACAGGCAACATTTGTTGTTGACAAATGGCAACGAATTCATAATTTAAATGTCTTTCAAACCATAAAACTGCGCAGCAATGCCAGGATGCGAAGCAACAGCAGGGGCAAAGTCAAGTTGAGCTCGCCAAATTTGCTGCGTTATTTTTGTTTTTGTTTCAGTCAAAATATTAAAAACGGAAACAAAGAGCAGCACCTTACTTGCACAAGTATAGAGAAATATAAAAGCACACACATTAGACTGGGTCGCTCTTTATAGGATATAAATATTATTGAATTTTCCATTTGGGTTCGAGAGCATTTATTGCTTCTAACAAATAGAAATAGCATAAACAATTTATACACTCAAAATGATATGTAAATTGAGTCTAAACAATTTAGTCAATTTAAGTACGTTTGTAGTTTAAATGAGTACATAATTTCACTTGTGTTGAAAATTAAATTGAAAAGAAAAATGCTGTACAAATATCATTTTTCATCTATTTTTACCTGAATTTGTTTGAGTGCAGTAAGGATTGTATTTTATCATTTAGAGTCTGCAACGAGTTTTCCAACCAAAATCAATGATCTTATCAAATATAATAGAAATATCGAACAACTGTTATTGGATGACCGTGTTTGCAGTAGAATAGTGACAACCAAAACTTCGCATAAAACCGCAACAACAGTTCGTAGATTTTGGCACAATTTTGATGATTAGCGAAGCCATTAAGAGCTTCTCATCGAAGAAGACAATAACAGTTTTTTTTTCAAAAACAATTTTTTCTATTTTGAATTGTAAGTACGACAACGATACAGCGACCCATTCTAATACACAGGGAGTATGTGTTAAAAAGGATTCCTGCCGTCATGTTGCGTAAAAGTCACAATGTTGCCACTTTATTATGGGAGAGCGTGTGTGTAAGAGAGAGACAGAGAAAGTTGTTTTTGCTGTGCTTACTTTAAAGTATTGCTACTTAACGTACAACAATGTTGTTGCTATTGTAGTGCTAGTTGCATTTTTTTTTAAATTCTACACATAAAGGGGTATCACATAAGAACTAAATACATTTACAGTTTGAAAACAAACAAATTGTACATACAAACAAAGGGAAACTCCCGAGGTTCTCGACGATAGAAGGATGCAGTAAAAATAACCCGTCAACAATGGCCACTTGACAAATATCATGTACGAAAAGTGATGGAAAAAATAAATAAGTAAGTTATAAGATCTTAATTGTAACTTTATTCGGGAGTCATGGCATATGGGTCTAGTGGCATCCACAATCATAAAACAAATATAAAAATTTGATCAAATATCAAGTCATGACACACACTGCACCGTTTCATGGACAATAATCAGAAAACTGACTTACATCGAATTAAATATATTTAATATATTTAAAATAATAGTCCAATTAGCTATTTTACTATAGATTTACTTAACCACAAGAAAGTTTTAAAATATCATGAATATTTCTACGGGTCCTAAGAGCACTATGAACAAAAATAATTATTGTGATTCAAAATGCTTACGTTTGGTCAAAAAATATAAATGAATAAGAAGGTCCGGTCCGTCTGTCTCATTTCAAAAATTGAGCGAGTTACGTTAGATTTAAGAGAGTGTAAACAAAAAAGATTGCTAGGAACAAAGAAAAATAGGATAACTTTTGCCTTATTTTTCAATAAATTTTTTTTTTGCTATTATTTAAATAAAAATAAAATAATTAAAATGGTCACAAAATTCGAGTAAAACACGACATGGGTTTTCAGTATTTTAATGTTTTTTGTCGTTTCTTTGTGATGTTTCCTTTTCGTTCATTCACAATTAACCAAAAATCCGGAAAATTTTCATTTTGAAACATCCATTCTTCTTCTGAGAGTGAGAAAAGAGTGCCGCTCTTTCATTTACATTTTAATCACACGTAACTGTCAGAAATCAAAGATTCGGGCGGACCTTCTTATAGATCTATTTTGTTTGCGTTTGGTAGCTTATTTGTTTTTGTCCATATTTGACGTTGATTGCTTGCCACAACAATAAATAATTTTCCCATCATCAGAGGAACAATGTTACTTATATACAAAATTTCATGTATTTTGCTTACCATAAAACTAGTTCGACACGAAAAGGGTTAAATAATTAATAAATTAATATTTGGAAAATTCTCAAATTTTGATCTTCTCACAATAATTTAGTTTGAGCTTTAGTCTATTTTTTAAAAAGTGTCTAGACAAATATGAATTACTTTGTTGCTGATGTTTTTTATTTGCTTAGATAATTTAAAGCTACTTTAATATTTCCAACTAAACATATATCCTACCATTACTTTTTCTTAAACCTACCCTAGTTGATATGCCCATCGATTCGATAAAAACAGCCAAAAACGAGTTGCAAGAAACAGCAAATGCTACAAAAAACCGATGATATAATACATTAAGAATTGAAATACATTCTTGCAACTTCTTTTAATTTCGCGGCATAGAAGTAATAAAAGATTTAATTATATTTTGGATAAGGATAATTGTGTGAGTGGTATTAGATGGGGTGTGTAGATTTAAAGCAATTACACTATGCAACAAAAAATAAAAAGTGTGTAGAAAATAAATTCTTTGTGTGGATTGAGGCAAACTGATTTGTAAAATCAGCCAAAAAAAAATATGAATAATAATACTAATTTTCGTCGTAGGTGACTCTAATATTTGTACTATCATTTTGGACATATACATAGGCTGATCACACTCACTTATATGTTCAAGGTAGCAGCCTAGTTAGGAAGCCGGTGGCAACTAGAGTTCGACTGAAGGTGAAGGCTTCGGCCAAAATTTTAAAGTTCGACCTAAGCCGAATGTTTTCCAAAACATTTAGTATATCGAGGTCTTATATTTATATATGGCTATGACCAAAAACACAACTTTTCAGGAGAGCGAAAGAACTGATTTACTCCTTAATTTTAAGAGTAATTATGAATCATTCTTCTACAGTTTAATCTACGATTAAAAAGTTTTTGAAATTTCCTATTATTCGCGGTTTTATGGTTCATAGCCACTTTTGCACGTTTAAAATTGAGCACTATGAATGTTGAAATAAGCACACAGCCATTAATGCTCAAATATATAAATAAGACTTATTGTAAACTCGATAACGATTTCATGAAATCGTGGTAATGTTATGTAGAATACCCATTTTCTGGGATGTACACAGCGAATTTAAAGAGCTTCATCCGTCAGATTGGTACCCTTTTTCCAATTTTGTTTACAAAAAGTGCATATTGCGGAAGGACACGGTAAACAGAAAATACAAATAGGATATTTTTGGAAAATTTTCATTTTCGCGGAAAATATGGCTAAAATGATTTTCACTCATGACATTTTTGTTTTATCTGAATTCTGAATTTTTGTTTGTGTATTAAGAACCAATGTCACTTGTAACATATAAAGGGTGATTTTTTAAGAGCTTGATAACTTTAAAAAAAAAAAAACGCATAAAATTTGCAAAATCTCATCGGTTCTTTATTTGAAACGTTAGATTGGTCCATGACATTTACTTTTTGAAGATAATTTCATTTAAATGTTGACCGCGGCTGCGTCTTAGGTGGTCCATCCGCTTAGTCCAATTTTGGCATTTCCACGTTTTTGAGTAACAGAGACCCAATTGGTGCGAACGGCGACGAATCGAAAATTGGTGGTCATCATTAACACTGGCCGATACAGCTACGATATTTTCTTCAGTTCGCACTCTACGTAAGCGTGTTGGTGGTTTAATGTCCAACAATGTAAATTTGGTGCGAAATTTAGTCACAATAGCCCGAATAGCCGCTTCAGTGGGTCGATTAAACTGACCATAAAATGGAAGCGCGCAATGAACTTTCTTAACAGAGCACGCATTTTGATAATAAAATTCAATAATTTGCAAGCGTTGTTCGTTTGTAAGACGATTCATGATGAAATGTCAAAGCATACTGAGCATCTTTCTCTTTGACACCATGTCTGAAATCCCACGTGATCTGTCAAATACTAATGCATGAAAATCCTAACCTCAAAAAAATCACTCTTTATGTAGCCAGTCCGAAAACCGCTGTAATTGTTGAAAAATCCAAAATTCGCGGCTGCAATTGCTTATATTCAAACTTTCTCTGTTCAGGATTCTGAAATTTTTCTGACACAAATATTCCGAATGAAGTCAGCAATCACATGCCAAAAAAATGTTTGATATTCTCAATATGATAAAAAGTTACGCGGGGTTTTCTAAAGATACTTTTCACAATTTTTGACTTTACAGCCACTTTTTATCCTATTTTAGCCTGATATCTTGGGAAAGAAAATGCAATGATGCGTAATGATGGAATTTGAGAGTACGATATGCCCTAAATCTAGAAAAATGTTTTAAACAAAATCGTTGTAGCGAATTACAACCTTCGGTTATATGATGCTCCACTTTGGACTATTTTATTTATATTATTTGTATATTCATAGCCAAATTAGTAATATTTGAAAAAAATGGTTTTAGAAAAAAGATTCTTTCTCCAAATTTATATGACAAATGACATCCAAATCTGAGAATAGTTTGGCATCAAAAAATCATTTTCGAGAAAATGGTTCATAGCCCTCGATGTGCTAAAATCGATAACTTCGTGAAAATATATACCTCGAGTCGATTTAATCTTTCGGATAGTTTTATCTTCGAATACAAGGAAAGTTCAATAAGTAGCCGATCTAAAAGAGATGGATTAATTGCACAATAATAAGAAACTAACAGTTTATATTTTCCCCAAAATAAAAATTAATCAATGTGGATTTCACGCAGCTATGAAAAAATATTAATTTTCATGAAAGCTACGTGAATGAAATCAAAGAAGAACTTGATCATTTTTATGGCATATAAGCTCCAACAAAAACTATGGTTTATCGGTTTGAACATTTTAACATAGTTCCGAACAGCTGCCTAATTAAATGAATGATATGACATCGTAGATCAAGTATAGATTTTGAACGGCTTGCAAAAAATAAATTTGAAATACCTAAAGATATATGTAGAAGTTATGACCCTTTAAAAATGATTCACACCATCAATTCTTTACCGTCTTAAATCGCTTCAAAATGTGCCATCATATCTTGAGAAAAACGTACCCAATTTGAATGTATTATTTTGATAAACATTTTTTGGTCTAGTCTTTCTACGATATGACCAGACTTACAATGTCCATATTAAACACCATAATTACTTTTATTTCTTCATTTTTTCCCCAAAATCTCATTTCAATTCAGATGTGAGTCCAACACATTTTCGAAGTTCATCTAAATAATTTAAAGAAATAATGAAGTAATAAGTCATATGAATGATATTGTGTCTCATTATTAAATGACAATAAAACAAGAAATTTGAAAAAATAATCAGTACTGTTTCATAGCCGATTCTAATTTAAAGTTTTAATGACCCACCCACCCACCATTTTAGGGAGCCACGTCTAAAAATGGATTTCCAACCACTGTGTGCCGCCGATGTTATTGTGGAACGCACTCAATTGCTGAAGAATATAAAATTAATATTGTCTCAGTCTGAACGTATCATAAGTCTGTGTTTTGAGAATAGATTTCGATAATAATTTCAACACACTGGTCCATGATAATTTTTTTACTCTGCTATAATTGTGGTATGGCTTTCCATGATAACCCGTTGCTAATAAAAATATATTTTTATATCGCAATTGACATGTAGACACTCTCATAAACATCTGTTACATACAAATGGCAGCATTTGTATGTGTGTAGTGGCGGTACACATACACAGGTATTCGTCCATGTGTACATATCAATCTATGTACCTACATACATTCGCATGTACTTAGTTATCCTGTGCATGGTTGTAAAGAGCTTATAACAAACAGGTGGTGCTCAGGCTTACATACCTCTGTGGATACACACACATGCATAGGTGTATGGGCGTGTATGTATGTACATCTGATATTTACCCAATTTTAAAGCCTTGTGCACTTGTCACATTTTACAAATTTACACATGTAAACGTGTAAAAAGTTTGTAATACGCGTCGCCATCATCGCCGCAAGAGTTCAACTATTTCGGGTGGTATATAGAAGAGTGTAGAGTTTCCACAAATGCACTCGAATTCCAAGTGGAATTATGACAGGGATATACATCAGCAGAGCGTAAGTACACTGTAATCACATAAGAAAAACTTTACACAAACAACAAACTTTTAATGTGCTATTAATTAACGGAAACAGCAAATTTAATTAAGACAGGCAGGCAGGGGTGGCAGAGTATTGTCAGAGATTGCTGAAGGAATCTAAATTAAGGAATCTGCAAAATATTCGGGGCTGTTGCAGTGGAAATTGTTCGTGGATTGGGATTACCTTAAGTCGCTGTTTGCAAGCAACAAGTCAACATCAATCGTAAAGCGCAAGCGCATCATCATTCAAATCTGAATCATTGACTTATCACTCCAGTGGGATTTTATCAAAGAAGTCGCCTGGGCCTCTGAAGGATGCGCCAATATGTTGTTTATAAAGCAGCCACCTAAACCCTCTTCAAGCGTCACACCCTCATCGTTTTTGTAGGCTAAAGGTAGTGCAATAGGCGACCACGACCACGACCACAACCGAATAATTACAAATTGAATATGCATGTGCCGTACGTCGTCCATGTACCTTTTGTCCGGGAGAGCATAAAAGCCACAGTCTTTTCAATGCACCAAACAAAGGCCAGAAAAAGAACAGGACCAAATTGTCCCAGTTTCTATGAATTTCTTAATTTGTTCCTCCGTCGCCTAATCACCCCAAGGTCATTAAAGTCGACGACAAAGAATGTACCCGGAATGTTTGCATGCAAATTAGCATTATGCTCGGAGGACATCAGTATATGCACACAAACACACAGAGCTTTGTGTACACACACACACATGTACACATGCATTTGCATGTGCATGTGTGTGCACAAATTAACTTGGGCACTTCCGTACACAAATGAGTTTTCTGCAATACACACAGCCATGGGCATTGGTGCACTAGAGTGGGTAGTAAAAATAGTGGTTTTTCGAAATTGGTACCTGTCCAAATTGCTGATGATTCGGCAAATATTTAGTACTCGGTTTAATTCCTTAACTTTACTCAAAATACTTCAGTTTTATTTTAATCTGTTCGTGCGTTAGAACACCTCCAAAAACCAATTATAGATTGATCGAATAGCTGAGATTCGAATGTACTACATTCAAAACTCATAGATAGATATTTTAGTTTGAAAATATTTCAGATTGTAAAGGGTGATTTTTTAAAAGCTATAGGAAAGTTTTTAATGAAATCTTTTTTGAATCGATACGGTCCATATAATTTAATGTTTGAAGATTATTTCATGCAAATGTTGACCTTGACTGCGCCTCAAATGGTGCATCCACGTAGTCCAATTTTGGCATACTCTTTCCAACATTTCGGCCGGTATCTCACGAATAAATGCTTCAATGTTGTCTTCCAATGCGTCAATTGAAGCGGGCTTGTCTGTATAGACATGAGCTTTAACATAGCCCCACAAAAAATAGTCTAAAGGCGTTAAATCGCACGATCTAGACGACCAATTGACCGGTCCCGAACGTGTAATAAAATGTTCACCGAACTCGCCTCCCAATAAGTCCATTGTTGCGCGTGCTGTGTGGAATGTGGCACCGTCTTGTTGAAACCACATGTCATGCAAGTCAAGCTTTTGCATTTTGGGCAAGAAAAGTTGGATATCATCTCACAGTAGCGCTCATCATTCACAGTTACGTTACGATTCGTATCATCTTTGAAGAAGTACGGTCCAATGATGCCACCAGCCCATAAACCGCACCAAACTGTGACTTTTTCTGGATGCATTGTTAGCTCTTGCAATGCTTCTGGCTGATATTCACTCCAAAATCGACAATACTGCCTATTTACGTACCCATTGAGCCAAAAATGAGCATCGTCGCTGAACACAATTTTTCGGTAAAAAAGTGATTTCTCTGGTAACATTGTGCAACAAAAAAAAAGTTGTGTCCAAGCCAATTTTGTGCATGCTGATTCATAAAATCAACAGAACACATGGAAAACTTTTTTATTTTTTACTGGAATTAAAATTTGTACTCTCATTTTAGATATATTGGCATCGCACCCGCTTATTGTTCTATTAAAGGTAATTATAATATCTGCAAATGTTGCGAAATACACTTTCACATTGCGGTTTAGGAACAGCATTTAAAAATTTTGCTCCCACAAAAAAATCATAAAAAATAAAAATAAATCGAAAAAAGGTATTTATGTTTATTTTTTAATAGCTCACATTCTAACACAATGTTTATATGTAAAAAATTTATAGATAAATGTTATGATACTCTTTGTAGGCGCAAAAGGTTTTTTAATTATGATTTTTTAATTTTTGTTTAAATAGAGCGAAAAGTACCATTACAATTTATATAAATGAATATAATGTTTTAGTTTATAATAGCGGACATCTTAACGAAAAAAAACAATATCTTTCCAATAATTCCATCTTTAGTCATAACTGATAATATCACATTTTTTCTATGTAATTGAGTGTACAGAGTCGCTCCCCTTTATTTTCATGGACTAATAGAAAAATGTCCGAGATGGAAAACTGACTTCCATGATTGAAAACTTAGGAACAGATTGGTTGGTTGGAGGTATTGTTATTTTGTTAACCACCAAGGGTCTAGTTGTTTGCTCCAAAACCAATCGACTGGTATGAAACATAAGAATTACTGTAATTTTTAATATAAAACTTCTTGGAACTTTGAGAGTTAATTTCTGGGAATATTTCTTCCATTGAAATGGAAAAAATCAAATCGTAATCAGTGATGATAATTTTAATAGGTATTTTAAAAACGGAACGAACAGATCAAGGAAGGCGAAATATGTTTCTTATCATCCCAAATATTTTCTGTAACTTTGTCACATTCGGAATACATTTTTGAGAATCAGTCTAATACACTGGAGTTTTATGGTAATAATGATATTTGAAATGCACATATTATACAGGTACTACGAGGGTCGAATGGCGAAATAAAATAACAATAGTTGTATGGAATTTACTCGCTTAACAAGAAAGTTGCTCGCTACTGGCTTAGTGGTGCTGCCAAACATTGTCGATTAATCGACACTAAAATACGATTTTTTCGTTATCGATTTAGTTTGCATAGCTTATTTTCCAAGATAATATATATTGTTTCAAGGTTGGCATACAAATAAATAAATATAAAATAGTTCAACGGAGGATTTGCGGACGTATATAAAAATTTTATATAACACCGAAAGACACGATTTTCTTCCTAAGAACGAGACTATATAGAACTGAAACTATAGGTCACCAGTAAAACCAACCTGCAGACTCAGTTTTCTATTTCGTGATCGCTTGTCCTTTTTACATGACTTTTGATTTCCAAAGGATATAGATGTTTTCTTACTTTTGCGAGTCATAGAATGACGATAAGTATCCCACGAAAGAGAAGAACATCTGTTAAAAATATGAATAAACTAAAGGGTGATTTTTTAGCTATTATCTTTTTGGCAACACTGATTTAAACAGCTGACGCACGTTTCGTGTTTTGTTTCACTGTCAAACAGCTTCAGTTTGGTCTATAATTTAACCATGAATCGTCTTGCAAACGAACAACGCTTGCAAATTATTGAATTTTATTATCAAAATGCGTGCTCTGTTAATAAAGTTCATCGCGCGCTTCCATTTTATGGTCAGTTTAATCGACCCACTGAAGCGGCTATTCGGGCTATTGTGACTAAATTTCGCACCAAATTTACATTGTTGGACATTAAACCACCAACACGCTTACGTAGAGTGCGAACTGAAGAAAATATCGCAGCTGTATCGGCCAGTGTTAATGATGACCATCGATTCGTCGCCGTTCGCAGCAAAACGTGGAAATGCCAAAATTGGACTAAGCGGATGGACCATTTGAGGCGCAGTCAAGGTCAACATTTGCATGAAATAATCTTCAAACATTAAATTATATGGACCGTACTATCGATTCAAATAAAGATTTCATGCATTTTTCTGAATTTTATGTGTTTTTTTTTTTTTTGGAAAACTTTCTTATAGTTTTTCAAAAATCACCCTTTGAAGTACTTGAAGTTTTTTACGAAATAGGTCTGGGCACACGAACGAGATTTGCTTCTTAGATTACTATTCAAGAATTTTCTAAACACATTGAAGTTCATTAATACTTAAATGTGGCAAGAAATCGACAAAAAAATCAGTAAAAATCTTAACTTAAATTTTAGAAGAAACTCTTTTTAGCTAAAATTTCCTATTTTTTTTTTTCATACAAACAAGTCAGTCGACTAAACCAACTTATATATAGCCCCACTCTTAGAGAGCATATGTATGGAAGTTAGAAGCACTTCAATTTTTTCTTAATGTCGAATAATTTATGTGTACCTGTGTGTGTTCAAATGAGCACTTTTTCATTAATAGAACAACAGTTTGAAAGGCTGGAATGGATTCAGCGCATTTGTTAACAAATTTCAAATGGAAATAAAAATATTTTTTTTTGCGAATTGCGTGGAAACTACTTTTGAATAAAATGGATACAAATAAATGACTATGTAATCATCATGATCATCATGGCCAATGCATTTTCGGCTGTTGTTTTAGTTTTTATGGCAAATTCAATATCAAACTTTACTTTAATTTGCAGTCGATGAAGTTAATGATCTACCCTCGTACGTGCAAATGCAAATATAATTATGTTTAATAATCCACACTCGTAGATGTGCATACATACGTACACCGACACTTATATATGCACGGCAGGCAAATGTTCAAAATTGTGCATAATGCCCCAGTACAAATGTAATTAAAGCATGGCGGAAACGGAAGTCCAGGCAGGCAGAACATGCCTTCGAAGCAACACATGTACACTCACAGTCTGGGTGCGTGTGTGTGTTTGAACAGTAGCCAAATTTTCCAGATGCTAATCAATATTTCACACATTCACAGAAATGAGAACTTGGGAGTTGTGTTAACTTCCCTCGAACCCCTCAATTGGAGAAATCACAACCTCTTGGTCTCGGGAGATCGAATCGACCAACATTATTCATGCGCATTCATGCGTTGGAGATTTAATGCCGGAACTTTAAAAATCATCTTCTTTAAATGTATCGCTCAGGCGCGCGTACGAACGTACGCCAGCCAGCAGCATGTCAAACGTGGTGGTTATATATCGTTATTAGCCCAGTTTTGCCCATTTCATGTTTATGCCGCACCCATTTTGACATTTGGCAGGGGGTTGTGGCTGGACTGGGGTACGTATAGTCCTGCTCATTGTAACAGAAGCCCTTTGTTTTTGGCTTTTTCGGGAAGTAAAAAGTCGCTGCATAATTTTCTGCCAGCTTACAATTTTCCAGCCAATGTAGCAATAATTTTGTGACGCAACGTAACCAAAATGTTTTCATGTGCGACATACGCCCATTTACACACACACACTCATACACATACACATCCTTAAACGTCTGTGTGGCAGCGACAAAACAAAGACCAGCATTTGGTTGGCTCAACATGAGGCCATGCATTGGCTACCCAGTTGGAACACCATCAAAGGTGTTACCGGGAAAACACTACAGCTTTTTAATACCTTTTCATCATCACAAACTTTGGCTGGAGGTTGAGTTGAGTTGAGTACACAAATCGTGGCGTTCATTTAACAAAAGTTTTTTAATTTTCACGGAAGTTATTGAAGCGATTATAACAAAAATTAAAATGCCACAAGCAGATGAATGGTCAAAGGATTATTTGCCAGAGTGAAAGAAAGGACAAAACAAAGTGAAGCAGAGAAAAAAAGCTGTGAACAAAAAACTCAAGAAAAAAGGGGCGATGAGGTAGATCAGCCCGAATCATGTTAGAATTTTTTATATATTTAAAAGAGTTGCGGTTCCCAAATATGAGACCCGGACTAAGAAAGGGTTTTACGAAATTCGTACTTTTAGGGGGTAAAATGGGTCAAAAAAGGGATAAACATCAAAGCTGGCTAAACGGCAGAAGCTAGAACTATGAAATGTGGCGTGTGACTTGCACTTATCATGCAGACGAGCTACAAAAGGAGATTTTGTACTTTAAAGGGATAAAACGGATAAAAATGGTGCCAATTTAAGTAATGCAGCTATATTCATGAAAGTTGATATTTATATTTCTCTGACAGCGTAGACTTGCAACATAAATGGATTTTTCGAAATTTTTACTTTTAAGGAGTGAGCGGGACAAAAAGGGAAAAATGGTACCAACTAAAGTATTGTAGATAGAATCGTGAAATTCGGCGTGAACATTTCTCCGTCCACGTAGACGCGAAACATAAATTGATTGTTTGGACCAACCAAAGTAGGGATAACAAGTAAAAACGGCGTTAAGTTAGGCCGGGCCAAGCTTTATATACCCTCTAATATGGATTGCATTATACTGAAGCAGTCGATTTTCGTAGAAGTGCAGTAATATTACAGGAAACTATATTTGTTTTACAATAGGCAAACCAAAACAAATACAAACATTGGAAAAATAATTTTATAAATAAATATAATATTTTTATTATTTCAAACCATGCTTATAAGGAAGGGCAACCAATACGTTCACATATTGAAATAATAGTCAATTCAATTTATTTTTATATTTTCAAAAAGCTTAAATACCATAAATATAGGTAGATAGTGGGTGCTACAGTTGGTTGTATTTCCATTCAATTTTAATTCCATAAGTACAAATTTGGAAAATCCATTATTTCACGTACATAGTGCAAAATAACATAACTTCATGATTCAACCAATTTTTTCCGTGAAAGTAAAAAATACGAATTTGGAAAAATCATATTATTTTGCGTGTCTACGAATTTCTAAAATGTCTTTATTTTATAAGAGGGATGTACACACTGAATTTCATGATTCTAGCTGTAGTCGTTTAATTGGTACTATTTCTATCCCTTTGTACCCATTGTATCCCTTGAAAGTACGAATTTGGAAAAACCTTTTATTTTTCGTGTCTACGCAGTCAGAGTAATGTATACTCCGAATTTCATGACTCTAGCTGCGGTAACACTAGTCAACAGTCAAAATGTACTCGGGATGCGATAATTTTTTCTGTGTAGATAACCTTGACATGAGCTCGAAAAACGCAATAAAAAATTTTTTTTTCGTTTGGTTTATTTTTTTTTTATTTTTATTTTAAATTTTAAAATTTTTTTTTTGGTTAATTTGTTTCGTCCTGCATAACTCGGGAACTACTAGCCCGATTTAATTGAATTAAATTACAATTCCCTTAATCTGTTCATATATTGTTTTCCTATACAAGCAACAGTTTCCAAGTTAAAAATGAATATATAAAGGAAAAAACTTATTTTTTGCCTAAAGATTTAATTTTTTTTTTTTTTTAATCCATAAAAAATCCAAAATGAAAAAAAATGTCAAATCTTATTACTTTTACGTAAAGTCACATAACCTATGAGCAAAATGAGACAAAGATCATGAAAATCGATGCACGCGTTTCGCTTTTATTCGCAATTGAGTAAAGGTATGAATTTCAAAAAATTAAAAATTTTTTTTTGGTTAATTTGTTTCGTCCGGCATAACTCGGGAACCACTAGCCCGATTTAATTGAATTAAATTTTAAAAAATTTAAAATTACAATTCCCTTAATCTGTTCATATATTGTTTTCCTATACAAGCAACAGTTTCCAAGTTAAAAATGAATATATAAAGGAAAAAACTTATTTTTTGCCTAAAGATTTAAATTTTTTTTTTTTTAAATCCATAAAAAATCCAAAATGAAAAAAAATGTCAAATCTTATTACTTTTACGTAAAGTCACATAACCTATGAGCAAAATGAGACAAAGATCATGAAAATGGATGCACGCGTTTCGCTTTTATTCGCAATTGAGTAAAGGTATGAATTTCAAAAATTTGCTCGACATATGCACAACTTTGTCTATGGTAAGGTTTTTTCTCAGAATTAACAAAACGGAATAAACAAAGGGTTATTTAATTTTTATGATTGCGTAAGCAAAGAAATAAACGCTAATAAATGTGCGTGAACAATTAAAAGGAAAAAAGGAAAGGGGACTTTTTTAATTATTTGGGTTTTCCGTTGGCTACCTGTATGATTTTTTTACAGAAATGCAACCCACATTTAAGGGTGGTCATTATTCGGAAAATTTAAGACTCACACATGGTGAAACAGGTATGTAGCCACCGTAAAAAAATATACACCCATTTATAAGTACCTGTCAGTAAAATACTAAACAATACACAGTATAAATAGGTCTTCATTGATCGATTTTACTCATTCAACAAGTGTCGACGAACGCGATAGTTAAAATGAGCAAACGTTCGCGAGGATTTGAATGCAATACCAATCCAAGTAATTTTTGTTACATGTGCGCCATGCTCGTCACTCACATCGCCCAGGTTGTCCGGAAAGAAGTCCAAGTGCGAGTGTAGAAAATGTATCTTAAGCGACATATTTGCTCTAATTTTTTTATAATTTTGGAGTAGTTGTTCGACGATCTCTCTGTAATTTGAGCTTTTGTTGTTTCCAAGAAATCCGGAAACAATTTGCCGAAATGAGTTCAAAGCTGCAGCTTCATTTGGTGATAAAATGTGCTCAAACTGTTGGTCTTGCAACAACTTTTTAATTTGCGGACCGTCGAAAACGCCTTCCTTAATCTTTGCCGATGAAAGGTGAGGAAAAATGGTTTTTAAATAGGCGAACGCTTCGCCATCTTTGTTGATAGCTTTCACGAAGTTTTTTATGAGTCCGAGCTTTATGTGAAGAGGTGGGAGAAAAACATTTTCCTTTTTAATGAGTGGTGTATATTTCACGTTGTCGCTGCCGGGGATGAAGTTAACTCTTTCTGTCCAACTCCTCCTGGTGTAATGATGTTGACGATCGCGGCTGTCCCAAAGGCAGAGAAAACAACAGTACTTTGTGAATCCACCTTGTAATCCACAAAGGATACCGATAACCTTAAGGTCGGCACAAACTTTCCAATCGTGCCTCTCATAGTTAAGGCACTTTAGTAGATTGTCCATGACTTCGTATGTTTCCTTGGTGTCAACGGCATGAGCAATTGGAATCGAAGGTTTCTCGTTGCCGTTGTGCAGTAAAATTGCTTTAAGGCTCTGCTTGTTGCTGTCGATGAAAAGACGCCACTCTCCTGGATCGTAAGAGTACCCGAGTTCACCAAATAATCCGGGAATGTCCTTACAAAAACAGATGTTGTCTTTTTTTGTGTAGTAACGGACGGTTGCGGGTCCACTGGTTCTTCGGAAAATGGCACTGGAAAATTCACTGTTGAAACAGCAGCGTAAGTCCATCGTATATTTTTTCCCACGCCTGTTTTTTTGCTAAGACAGAAGTAGCAATCTGTTACATGGCAAAGCGGAGCTCTCCAAAGCATTGGCATGATGATTCTCGGCTGTCGTCTGAAAGAATTTCAATAATAAGTTATATATGTTCTTGAATTTCGTAATCTACACTTACCTTGAGTCAGCTAGCTGTACGTAGCACCTTGGACATAGAGCACTTGGTGTCCACCGCTCATCTATGTTTGAGACCTTTAAATTGAAGCTTTCTTCAAATGAATCTCTCAATTTAGGTGAAAAACAACGCTTGTTTTTTTTCAGAAACGTATTCTCCGCACATGTAACAAAAATTACTTGGATTGGTATTGCATTCAAATCCTCGCGAACGTTTGCTCATTTTAACTATCGCGTTCGTCGACACTTGTTGAATGAGTAAAATCGATCAATGAAGACCTATTTATACTGTGTATTGTTTAGTATTTTACTGACAGGTACTTATAAATGGGTGTATATTTTTTTACGGTGGCTACATACCTGTTTCACCATGTGTGAGTCTTAAATTTTCCGAATAATGACCACCCTTAAATGTGGGTTGCATTTCTGTAAAAAAATCATACAGGTAGCCAACGGAAAACCCAAATAATTAAAAAAGTCCCCTTTCCTTTTTTCCTTTTAATTGTTCACGCACATTTATTAGCGTTTATTACTTTGCTTACGCAATCATAAAAATTAAATAACCCTTTGTTTATTCCGTTTTGTTAATTCTGAGAATAAAAAAAAAAAGAAAAAACCTTACCATAGACAAAGTTGTGCATATGTCGAGCAAATTTTTGAAATTCATACCTTTACTCAATTGCGAATAAAAGCGAAACGCGTGCATCGATTTTCATGATCTTTGTCTCATTTTGCTCATAGGTTATGTGACTTTACGTAAAAGTAATAAGATTTGACATTTTTTTCATTTTGGATTTTTTTATGGATTTAAAAAAAAAAAAATTTAATCTTTAGGCAAAAAATAAGTTTTTTCCTTTATATATTCATTTTTAACTTGGAAACTGTTGCTTGTATAGGAAAACAATATATGAACAGATTAAGGGAATTGCAACTTTAAATTTTTTAAAATTTAATTCAATTAAATCGGGCTAGTGGTTCCCGAGTTATGCCGGACGAAACAAATTAACCAAAAAAAAATTTTTTAAATTTTTGAAATTCATACCTTTACTCAATTGCGAATAAAAGCGAAACGCGTGCATCGATTTTCATGATCTTTGTCTCATTTTGCTCATGGGTTATGTGACTTTACGTAAAAGTAATAAGATTTGACATTTTTTTTCATTTTGGATTTTTTATGGATTTTTTAAAAAAAAAAAATTTTAAATCTTTAGGCAAAAAATAAGTTTTTTCCTTTATATATTATAGACCAAATTGAAGATGTTTGACAGTGAAACAAAACACGAAACGTGCGTCAGCTGTTTAAACCAGTGTTGCCAAAAAGATAATAGCTAAAAAATCACCCTTTAGAAGCGCAGAAAAATTGAATTTTTCTATGTTTGTACTTTTAAGTAGTGAGCGATACAAAAAGGGATAAAAATGGTACCGACTAAAGTATTGCAGCTAGAATCGTGAATTTTGGTATGTAAATTCCTCTGACCACATAGAAGTGATCTAAATTTGTACTTTTAAGTGATGTGTGCTACGGGATAAAGGGATACAAATTGTGTACAGCCAAATTACTATTTTAGAAAAAAAGAGATGGATAACAAATAACAGGCTTTTGCGCGTGCGAAGTAGCGGGCACTGTTAGTGCCTTCATACGAAGGACATTTTGTGGTTGGTAGTGGAGGTAGGAGATGAACCACTCTCAACTAAACACACTAAGTCCAATTGCGCATTTCGTATCCTGTGTGGGGATGACTAATCAGATGATCTTCTGTATAGAGTGTTTGAGTTAACATGCTGCCGTATATAACATATACATATACATAAATTTTAAAGTGAGCTTAATTTTTTTATTATCGGTAAAAAAAATCAATGGCATTTACTGTTTGAAAATTATATCATCTAAATGTTGGCTACGAGTACGTCTGAGGTGGTCCATTCGGAATGGAATTAAATTGATATTCATGATTCATGAACATTAAAGCAACGTCAATGTATACTCCTGAATGAGTTGCTGTACCACCTGTGTTCAGTTTACCTTTATTAATTCGATTTGTCTGCAAAATCAGTTATTATTAAGGTTTTGGGGCATAGATCCTGCAAATGAACTCCGATTGGCATAAAATTTAGCTTGAGAATAAAGGAAATTTGCTCATCTTGTAGCTGCGTACCCACTTTAACAAAAGTTAAAGGCAAAATTTACACTGCACAAACGGAGAACACTTGAACTTTTTTAAATATATATTCTATTCCTCAAAGGCTTTCAAAGGAAAAAGGTTATGTTGGTCCAAAGTCATACAATTTTTCAAAAGGAGTATTTTTTTAAATATTTATTACAAACAAACTTTATTTGGCATGAACACAATTTTGGGCGCCATAATGAAGCTAAGAAAGCATCATTTTTTATAAAACAAATACGAGTGCCAAATCTCTCGACACAATGAACGTAAAAGAACAAGAGGGGAAAACTCGCTCTTGCAGAAAGGCGAGCTGTGCCACAGAACAGCAATAACATTTACTTCTGCAAAGTACATACAACAGTTTGTCGTTATTTTACTGCTTTTGTAGGGATTTGCTAAGAAATTCAAATATATTTCAAACATTTAGCAATCAACCAAATATATATATTTCGTTTTCGTGTATATTTGTGTGTGTATCCATTGTTTTTCTTATTTAAAAGCTAACATGGCTCTAACATCAACATTCGATGTTATTCGTCATCGTTGCGCCAATAATAATAGACAAATAGTGAGATTTCTTGTCTTTTATACAGAGGTCTTTGTTTCGACAAAGCCGAAAGAAGAAATTACGTTGTTTCAATTTTCAAATTCTGTGACAGGTGAAAATCTGTAATACAAAAAAAAAAAAATAAAATATTTTCTGGACATTATGAGCAACATGTAAAAATATATGAAAAAAACATGCCATTTGTAAATAAATTTGAATTCTATTAAATAAATTTGAATTCTATTAAATTCCAGTTCAAATCAAAAAAAAAAAAACAAAAAAACTTATTTTTTTTAAATCATAAAGTACGAAAAGTAGTTAACTTTGGGTAGATTTCTAAAATATATCCGATTGCCCTTTTTCAATGTTAATATTTCAAAATAACCCTAGAGTACCTGTCTAATTTTAATTTTTTTACAGAATTCAAAATGTTTAGTAGAACAAAAGAAACTGAATTTTGGCCGTTGGATTTTGATTCTGAACCACTGTGCGACGGATATGTATAGAGAATGGCATTCGCTGTCACCAAAAAGCAAAAACAAAAGCCAACCAGACCACAGCCATTTTCAGAATCCAATCGACAAGAAAATTCATATTTCTTTCGGGAGCGTGGACCACGAAGAGAAGTTATGCCTGACTCACAGCAACAGCAGCAATGGGGCGACGCGACGTGCTCAATGGCTGTGGCTGTGAATGCTTTTAACTAATTTGCCTAATTAAAATGTAAAACGACAACCTAATTATATGAATATTGGAAATGCTCAAACAAGGCCAAACGGAGCAAAAGGAAAATGTTCAAAGGACACAGGAAGTGTGCGTCAATTGAAAAATTGCAGCCACACCATCAATCAATTCTCCTTCCTGGAAATTATGTACAACCTAGTGGATGCAGAAGGAACGACAACGTCTTCCTAAGAATTCATTAGCAACACAAGTTATTGGAAGAATTAAACACAATTCCAAGGAAGGTTTCAGATGAACTTGAACAAACAACAATTAAATTAGGTGTGCTCATATTAAATGAAAAGGATGAACTCGGGATCATTCTTCTTCCAAAAATATTTTGAACGTATCTTAAGAAAAAAATCTTAAAATCTTATTTGCAGAGTTATTTATTTATAGAGTTATAAAAGGGTGATTTTTTAGCTATTATCTTTTTGGCAACACTGGTTTAAACAGCTGACGCACGTTTCGTGTTTTGTTTCACTGTCAAACATCTTCAGTTTGGTCTATAATTTTACCATGAATCGTCTTACAAACGAACAAGGCTTGCAAATTATTGAATTTTATTATCAAAATGCGTGCTCTGTTAAGAAAGTTCATCGCGCGCTTCTTCCATTTTATGGTCAGTTTAATCGACCCACTGAAGCGGCTATTCGGGCTATTGTGACTAAATTTCGCACCAAATTTACATTGTTGGACATTAAACCACCAGCACGCTTACGTAGAGTGCGAACTGAAGAAAATATCGACTCGTCGCCGTTCACAGCAATTGGACCTCTGTTACTCAAAAACGTGGAAATGCCAAAATTGGGCTAAGCGGATGGACCATTTGAGGCGCAGTGAAGGTCAACATTTGCATGAAATAATTTTCAAACATTAAATTATATGGACCGTACTATCGATTCAAATAAAGATTTCATGCATTTTTCTGAATTTTATGTGTTTTTTTTTTGAAAAACTTTCCTATAGCTTTTAAAAAATCACCCTTTATAACCAATATTATTAAATTATTAAAAAGTTGTGCGAACGCCTGTGTGTAGTGGATGTAGCCGTCTGGAGGCTCAACCGCAGAAGTAACAAGTAAAAAGGCGTCAAGTTCGGCTGAAACGAATCTTATATACCCTCCACCACGGAGTGCATTTCACAGTATTGCCGGCAGATTAGAGGCTGTCAACTTTGCAAAGAAGTGCACTAACACATTAAAAAAATGTGATATTTTTTATTTTATAAATTGTGATGCACCAATATTCATTCATTCCCTCAGGGTGGACTTCCTCCAGCTACAATTTCTTGATTCCAGATTACTAATACTGCAGATCCATCTAATTTCATGATTCTAGGTACAGCCGTTTGCTTAGTACCAGTTTTATTCCTATCCTCATTTTGACCCTAAAAGTACTAATTTAGAAACATCCATTTTTACGCGTCTTCGCAATCAGACGAGTGTAAACACTGGATTTCATGATTCTAGCTGTAGACGTTTGGTTGGTACCTATTTTAACCCAAAGTTACGAATGGCAAAATATGTCTTTATTTTTCGTGTATACGCTGTCAGACAAACGTGCGCACCGAAATTCACTTTTCTAACTGCAGCCGTCTGTTTGGAATCATTTTTATCCCCTTTCGTCCCATTTTCCGTCTAAAAGTACAAATTTCGAAATTCTGTCTGCACAGTCAGATGAATGCAAATTTCATGATTTCAACGTCAGCGGATTAGTTGGTACCATTTTTATACTTCTTTTTTAGCAGTAGGTACACATGATTACAAGTTTCGAAAAATCCCTCTATTTTACGTATCTAGGCAATGGGAGGGATGTACATTCCATATTTCATGTTTCTAGCTGTTGTCGCTTCATTGGCACCATTTTTATCCCTTTTTGTCCCATTTCAGCCGCTAAATATTTTATATAATTATTGGTGCTTTCGGGCTACCAGAGGAATGTACACAACAAATATTAAGTGCATATAAAGCAGAAAATTTGCTTAATTATCTAAATATTAGGGGGTATTTATATTCAGTCCTTGTTAGGGAAATGTTTTTCCCTTTGGGCCGATTACGCCCACTTTCAATCCAAAGCGACCTGCAACCGTAACCGTATTTACGAAAATGTGAACCTCTTAGCTCATGTTGTTCGTCAGCTAACGTGCCTTCAATGGCGGACAGACGTGTATTTTACCACGGCCAAGAATAATATAATTTATAGTGTCTCCGATGAATATTTCAAGGTGTTACAAACGGAATGACAAAGTGTATATATGATTGCAGACTAAATAGGGAATATTTGTGGTAGAATAATTTCAGAAACCCAGATAGAGAAAGTTAAAATAAATGCAATTGCGACCGCAAATGTTGTATTTTTGCAACACTTGCAGCTTTTTTAAGCGCCTTACTGCGCATTTGTTACAAGCGATATCGGCTCTTAATAAACATGCAAAAAAACAGCCGGATCAGTTGGGTAGTTCGCGAAAAAAAATACAAAACTAAAATTGCATGCATACAAATCATTTTAGCCATATCTCCCGCGAAAATGAAAATTTTGTAAATATATCCAATTTGTATTTTTTGCTTAACGTGCTCTACCGAAATACCCACATTTTGTGACGATAATGATCGATCTTCCAAAAAAAAACATGGACCAATTTTAACCTTAGTAACTTTGTTGTATAAGTTGGCGTGAAATTTTGGTATTGAAGCGTGAAGAGCATTTTTACAATTTTGATGTCTTCTTCGCTAACATTTTCCGACAAATTTGTTTGCAAAACATTTTTATCCTTAGATGTCCTTTTTGAAAGGACTTTTTCGATTTTCTCGAAAAAGGGTCAAATTGACGCATAAATAGAGTAGCTAAAAGGTTAAGATCTTCTACAAAAATAATCCTGATAAAATGTCACAATATAGTTCTGACAATACGAATTTTCTCAGGCATTATCTTACAACACTTTTCTCACTTATTATAATGCTCCTTTCGACCAAATATTAAAACTTTGACCCACTGTAAAAAGAATTTCAGAATTATATGGTCGCTATTCTGTTCTATTCAAAAAGTCTTAATTTGTTGGAAAGTGTTGTTAATTTGTTGATTATTAAATTATTCGAATATGACTTGACACTTTTAAGGTTATAATAAATTTACTATTGATGAATTTTTATGTTGCTCTTACAGATACCAATTAATACACATATTTTAATGTCAGAAAAAAATATTGCCCCTAAAGATATGCTTTGCAAAAAATTGTTCTTTCGGGTTGGTTTTTAAAGAAAATGAAACGCACGGATGATCTTCAAGTAAACCACTGTTTGAAAAGGAAAAACGCTTTTTAATGCAAAAGAACACTTCAAGAGCAATTGTATTCCATGAACCGGACCACGCAGATAAATGGCAAGATTATCCACTGCGTTAGAAATTTAAGCAAATTTGTTTATGTTTTATATATCGAAATTGATGTGTTTTCTATTCAGATTTTGAATTTGGATAATATATCTTCTCCCGATCCGATTTTGTGTATATATTATCATCCTCTATCAAGATTAACATATTAAAATGGATGGTTTGTATCTCCGTTAGTTAAATTCGGAACTTCACGCGCATAATCTTTTTTTAGAGATATCGCCTAAGTCATTTAGATTACGCATGATTGGAATTCACTTTGCAGAATTCAGTCAAAAAAGTAGAGATTGTGTCACATCAATTTGGTAGTTTTCACTGTGCATCAGATAGATTTCTTATCTAACTGCCACGGAAAATATTATTAAATATTAGCTTTTAGTATTTGTGTTGTTCGATTTGTGATCGATTTTGACTTTTAGGCGTTTTCGAATGAAAGGAGGAGAACCACACACTTTAGCCATATACGTGTTTCATATCCTGTGTGGGGATAAGTCATCAGTGGAACTCTCTGTATAGAGTGCTTGTGTTACCATGTTGTCTTCAGTCGTATACATATTTATATATTGCATTTTTGCGGAACAGAACGTCTGCACAGCTACCGTCCAAACACAGGTTCGAGAACGGCCGGGTCCAAACGCACTATATATCGAAGATGAAGTACTTTTTCGTTTTAACTTTAGCCGGGCTCCCCCAACCTAAGTGTTAGTTTTTGTGCTGTTTGATTAGTAATCGATTTTGAATTATCATTAGATAGATCTAAATGGAAAGAATTTTGCGAAGGAGATAATAACCCTATGGGAAATTGGTGGCAATTTCTATAAACGTACCTATCCTGATATAGGTCGATATGGATATATCACAGAACTGGTCCCTAAGTGTGAATAAATTGTAAATTCTCTTGACCGATTCCACGACATGTCTTTTGAGGTATGGTGCAAGTCATGTCCTCTGAGACCGATTCCAGGTCATGTCCAAGACATACCACAGGAGGTCATTTCAGCCCTCCAAACAATGGTAAAAGGGAGCGGTACCTTTCATACATTTGGGTTAGAACCAGGACCAGTCCTTACCCACCAGGGACCAGTTCTGGGACTTATCTTGGGACAGTTCATTATCCCATAGGGAATAAACAGTTTTTGCTGCAATCAATTTCCCATATTTTTTTGCAATATCTTCAGCTTCTAAAATAACTGTCACTCTTCAACTACAAACCCTTTGTGCTTATTTTATTCAAGGCAGCATTTCAATCTAATTTGCCCCTACGGACTTCAAAGGATATCGTTATAGTTGCTACAGTGGTTTATTGCAAAGTAAAGTACAGTTCCTGGAATCGTAAAATTCCAGTAGTCGGAGACACAAATACGCTGGAAAATAATACAAAATGCGCCGTAGTCTAGAGCAAAATATAAATATAACACAAACAAAACCTTTCTTTCGGTGAATATTCCCTGCCATCATAAGTCCTTTGTTTTGTACAGATTAAATATAGAAAATTGTATAAAATTCAGGCGTAGTAAATATGGCAACCACCACAGGACAAAGAAAATATTTATATCAACCGCAAAAATGTTCAACTCCTGCTGGCTCCCCTCCCCCTTCTAACCATAAACCTACGGCCATAAAAGGCAGCCTTTGATTGCTTTGACAACATTCTAAGAAACCACAGCAATAATAACCCTTATGATGGGTGCGAGTCCTTTGTGTAGGTGGTTGTACAAAAAAGGATTGTTGCTCGTACTCCACTACGAAATTCCTTAAGGGTGTGAAGATAAATTCGTAAGTTAAATACGTCCCACACGCAAGACACAAACCAATTTAGCTTGTGGAACGTATTTAAAAAATATTTTTTAAAATAAAAACACTAAAAATAATAAAAATAAAAGGAATTATGTAATTATTTTTTAACAATATTTTCCGTTCCAATTATTTGAATGCATCAAATCAGTCAAAAGTCCAAAAACTATACAAAATAGGCCATTTTAGGCCATGTATTGTTGTGACATTGAAGAGCCGATATCTCGAAAACTAGAATACATGAATCGGGTATTCCAAAGGCAATTATTTAGCCCTTGGTAAGTAGAATATTTTCCAAAAAAGAGTTTATCCAAATTCCGTTTGAGATCGGAGATATATAGCTTTTCAGATATCGGGTATATATATAGAATATTGATTGTCCGATATCTCGAAAACTAGAATACATGAATCGGGTATTCCAAAGGCAATTATTTAGCCCTTTGTAAGGATAATATTTTCCAAAAAAGTCCTGGTCCAAATTCCGTTTGAGATCGGAGATATATAGCTTTTCAGATATCGGGTATATATATAGAATATTGATTGTCCGATATCTCGAAAACTAGAATACATGAATCGGGTATCCCAAAGGTAATTATTTAGCCCTTGGTAAGTAGAATATTTTTCAAAAAAGAGTTTATCCAAATTCCGTTTGAGATCGGAGATATATAGGTTTTTCAGATATCGGGTGTATATATATCGAATTTTGATTTTCCGATATCTCCGATCTCAAACGGAATTTGGACCAACACTTTTTTTGGAAAATATTCTACTTACCAAGGGCTAAATAATTGCCTTTGGAATACCCGATTCATGTATTCTAGTTTTCGAGATATCGGACAATCAATATTCTATATATATACCCGATATCTGAAAAGCTATATATCTCCGATCTCAAACGGAATTTGGATAAACTCTTTTTTGGAAAATATTCTACTTACCAAGGGCTAAATAATTGCCTTTGGGATACCCGATTCATGTATTCTAGTTTTCGAGATATCAGACATTCAATATTCTATATATATATATATACCCGATATCTGAAAAGCTATATATCTCCGATCTCAAACGGAATTTGGATAAACTCTTTTTTGAAAAATATTCTACTTACCAAGGGCTAAATAATTACCTTTGGGATACCCGATTCATGTATTCTAGTTTTCGAGATATCAGACATTCAATATTCTATATATATATATATACCCGATATCTGAAAAACCTATATATCTCCGATCTCAAACGGAATTTGGATAAACTCTTTTCTGGAAAATATTCTACTTACCAAGGGCTAAATAATTGCCTTTGGGATACCCGATTCATGTATTCTAGTTTTCGAGATATCGGACAATCAATATTCTATATATATACCCGATATCTGAAAAGCTATATATCTCCGATCTCAAACGGAATTTGGATAAACTCTTTTTGGAAAATATTCTACTTACCAAGGGCTAAATAATTGCCTTTGGAATACCCGATTCATGTATTCTAGTTTTCGAGATATTGGACAATCAATATTCTATATATATATATATATATACCCGATATCTGAAAAGCTATATATCTCCGATCTCAAACGGAATTTGGATAAACTCTTTTCTGGAAAATATTCTACTTACCAAGGGCTAAATAATTGCCTTTGGGATACCCGATTCATGTATTCTAGTTTTCGAGATATCGGACAATCAATATTCTATATATATATACCCGATATCTGAAAAGCTATATATCTCCGATCTCAAACGGAATTTGGATAAACTCTTTCTTGGAAAATATTCTACTTACCAAGGGCTAAATAATTGCCTTTGGGATACCCGATTCATGTATTCTAGTTTTCGAGATATCGGACAATCAATATTCTATATATATACCCGATATCTGAAAAGCTATATATCTCCGATCTCAAACGGAATTTGGATAAACTCTTTCTTGGAAAATATTCTACTTACCAAGGGCTAAATAATTGCCTTTGGGATACCCGATTCATGTATTCTAGTTTTCGAGATATCGGACAATCAATATTCTATATATATACCCGATATCTGAAAAGCTATATATCTCCGATCTCAAACGGAATTTGGATAAACTCTTTTTTGGAAAATATTCTACTTACCAAGGGCTAAATAATTGCCTTTGGGATACCCGATTCATGTATTCTAGTTTTCGAGATATTGGACAATCAATATTCTATATATATACCCGATATCTGAAAAGCTATATATCTCCGATCTCAAACGGAATTTGGATAAACTCTTTTTTGGAAAATATTCTACTTACCAAGGGCTAAATAATTGCCTTTGGAATACCCGATTCATGTATTCTAGTTTTCGAGATATCGGCTCTTCAATGTCACAACAATACATGGCCTCAACAATACATGGCCTAAAATGGCCTATTTTGTATAGTTTTTGGACTTTTGACTGATTTGATGCATTCAAATAATTGGAACGGAAAATATTGTTAAAAAATAATTACATAATTCCTTTTATTTTTATTATTTTTAGTGTTTTTATTTTAAAAAATATTTTTTAAATACGTTCCACAAGATAAATTGGTTTGTGTCTTGGGTGTGGGACGTATTTAACTTACGAATTTATCTTCACACCCTTAAATTCCTTACGAGTCCTTACGACCATTATAACGCAAGGACGGCATAATGATTATGACGATTATTGCGACAGACTACTAACTGGAACAGGAAGGTATGTTTGAATAATAGGCCGGTACTCACTTTATTCTATTGTAAACAAGCAATTCCGCAATGTCACGTCCCAGTCCCGAATAGGTCGTCTCCACAAACACCAGCACTTTGGGCTCGATGCGCAAACGTGCCTCGGTCCGGTGATCCGGAGCCGGCGATGCTCCCCTCGTATGTTTCCCGCTGCTCATGCGGCATTTGATAATTGGTGTTGGCCGTGTATCACGCTGGATTAAACTGCAATGGAAGAGAGACACAGAAAAAAATGAAACCAAATGAAATAAAACCAGAATGCATCGAAGTAGACAACAACAACAACAACAAGAATAACAATAAAAGCAAACAAACATGTTCAAATACTGGTTAAAAGCGCACAAAAAACGAAGCAAAAAAAAAATCAGCCACAATGGCTGGAAAAAAAGACATGGTTTCGCTTTAGTTGCCATTGTCAACGGGCTTTTTGTAAGCCTTTGGATTGTTACAGCGGCAGACAACGACGATTACATTGCAAACATGCAAGGGCATGATTGTTTGATTGTTTAATTAATAGCCGGGTTAAATCTCGTTCAAAAGAGACATTGATAAAGAGAGAGATGTGGACAGGGCGGGAAGACCAATGTCATGCTACATATTCCAATGACATGGATACAACATATGTTTTCAAATGCACTAGGCCGTATTTTTAAACAATCGTTCTAGTCGTCCAAAAGAAAAGTTGAGACCGACCTTCATCATAGAAGGCAGAACATTTATGCGTATTAGACGGGGTTGGCCTCCATATAAAAAATCTCAAATATAGTATAATTTTTGGAGCTATGGTAAATATTTGCAAATGCGTCTCTAAGATTATTAATTTCTAACCAGAGAACACATCTGAATGCATTTTCACAATGAATCATTCCAGATAAACATTTGGAAAAATTTACGATAGCGCCAAAAAGTATGCAATATTTTCCGCAAATGATACAAACAACATGGTGGAATTGTTGCACATCCACAACAAGTGACTTACATGGTCACATTTGACAGAAAATAACTAAAAATAATTATAATATATTACAGAAGTTATTATACATCCTCTACATCCGGGATGGGGATATACTAAGTTCGTAATTCCGTTTGTAACACCTTGAAATAACGACATGAGACCCTAAAATATTCGTGATCATCATATCCATTTCCGTCCGTCTATTGAAAGCACGCCAACATCTACACGAAAGGACAGGAGAATACGCCTACGACGCTACCGAAAAAGCCGTTGCATTAATATATGACTATAACAATGTGCTGTTCCGTAACATTTGAGTCCCCTAGAGTGGTGTGAGCAAATTTTATTCATTTTTGTTTTCTTTTGTATGGGAGCCGTCTTAAGCATTGTCGGAAGTATATCAACTTTTCCCTTAAGGAGTGGTGATAGGGGGCAAGTATGTTTGGGGAAAATGTTGGGAAGAGAAAATTAATGGGGGCCAGTTTCACACTTCTCCCCTATAGGGTCTAGGCCAATGTATGGGCGACCACCTTAGGGGTTACAGTTGGAGGATAGGTGTGTTCTGAGAAAATATTGGGGCTAAAAAAATATCGGGGGTTAATAATACATTTGACTCCACTAGGGACCTCCTTGGGGCAAATAGAGTGGTGGGAGCAAATTTTATAAAAATGTATAAAAATGCCCCATTATGTAGTGGAGCTATGGGGCAGGTATGTTTAGAAAATGTTGGGGAGAGAAAATTAATGGGGCCAGTCTTAAATGTCTTCCCTCTAGGGGTGAACAGAGGCAGTTTTGAGCCTTTTCTTCATTAAAAAATATAAAAATAAAAAAATGTGCGTGGGGACCACCTTAAGGGTAGGTACGTTTTTTTGGCTCATGAATTTTTTTCCGTACCTCACAAATCCAAATCGAACTCCCAAAATTCCCATACAACACTATCCCGCCCCTAATGCGCATTCCCATTATAACGTAAACGTGCACCATAAAGCGATACTTATTGGAAATGGGACAAAAGGGATAAAAAAGGTACCTAGCAAACGACAACAGCCTGAAACACGAAATTCGGAGTTTACATTCCTCTAATTGAGTAGACACGTAAAATGAATTGTTTTTCAAATGGGAATAGTGGGACAAAAATGGCTCCAACAAAACGACTGCAGCTTGAATTATGAAATTCGGTGTGTACATCCCTACAATAAAGTAAAGTGATTTTTCAAAATTCGTACTTTTAAGGTGAAATGTGGAAAAGGGATAAAATTGGTACTGACCAAATGGCTGCAGCTAGAGTAGCGAAATTCGGTATGTAAAATTTCGTCAACAGTGTAAACGTAAACCCAATCTCATCCTGAAGATGATTTTATGGAAAACCCCGTCATTATTTTAAAAATAAATGTCACCATGCCATGTTAAATAAATTTGCATTCTATAAAGTATGGATGCAATGTGGTCTTGAGTCAGGAGAATATCAAATATTGATTACAGACCAAAGGAAATAAACATTAATCAATAATTAAAATGTCTTTGTTCTGTCGGGATCTAATCTATTTTAAATAACCCTGAACTGTAAGCTATTTGTGATAGCGTGATAAATTAATCATTTTTAGATCATTAAAAATAGGAAACATTGGTACTGCATTGATTCGCACCTTATTCAGATTTTTGTGAGACTAGAATTACAACATTAAGAAGAGTTGTTAGGAAGCATTCGGCAAATCAGTTTGTCTCCCCGATACCAACACATACCTTTGGCTCTAATATTTGCCTTTCTGTGACTCTATAATAGAACACTCCCATTTATTTATTTTGGTTATTTTGCCACAATATAACCCATTGTAAATGTGGATTATTTTATTATTTTATTTGTGCAACAAACAAATAAACGAATCCACCACAATGAATTCATATTCCTGGTGGTGTCTATCATCCGATTAGCTACGCTTGTGTGCGGAAACACAATGACATTGTTTAGGATTTACAATGGTTTAAACCGCCGGCCAGATTCCATTACTGCGGTCAAAAATTATAAATATTTTACAAGAGATCGTAATTTCAACAGTACACCACCCCCTCAACCATATTAAATCGGGAAAATAACACGAATTTAAGATCAAAGAGCCTCAAAACAGGAGTTGGGTGGTTACATATGGTTACAGGCAAATACAATTAATATAATTATAATTAATAATAGTAATATTAATCCGCAACATTTGCAATATATGTGCACATCGTAATCGCTTAGTA